>JARHVA010000700.1:185000-2585000 GCA_037957365.1 Torreya grandis | reverse complement strand
CTATAAAATTTTGTTCTTGGGAACTCTATCATTTACTATACATTTTTTTAATATTTTTATGTTGTACAACCACAACCATCATCTGATATTGTGTTACAAATATTTTATCATTCATTGTTTGAAAGGAGAGTCTCTCCCTATAATTAGATATCCAACACCATTGGTTCTACATCTAGGATGATGAGGTATAATTTATTTGGATACACTAAGTAGAAAGAGAGTTATTTTTAATGTTAGGGCTAGTTTTAGGTACAATTTATTTTCTATTTTGATATGGCCCATTTTATATGCCTAAATGTCTCACTTTGTATACTGATACGACCCACATTTTATTCCTATATGGACCACTTTTTATTCCAATATGGCCCAATTTTTATGCTTATATGATCTAGATTGTATGTTGATATGACCCATTTTTATTCCATTATAATCTCTCTCTCTCTCTCTCTCTCTCTCTCTCTCTCTCTCTCTCTCTCTCTCTCTCTCTCTCTCTCTCTCTCTCTCTCTCTCTCACACACACACACACACACACACACACACACACACACACACAGATATATGTGTGTGTACATACTAGACTTACTTTTATACGAACCTATACAGTGTTATTATTTGTGTATACATATTTAGTTTTTATATGTCATATTATTTGTTGTTATTATTGTACATTATCTTTCTTGGAATTATTCTTAAATGAATAAGTTTGCATAGCATGGTTGTGCTAATGATAGGGTAATTGATGTTTAGATTTGATGATTCTTATATAGTAAGTATGTTTGGAAAAAAATTATAATTATAACATAATTATATCAACTTGAGAAGTTATTTTTTATTCCCTTTGTGACATATACCTTGAAAACTAACACTATCCACCCCTTCTCTTTTCACCTTCAATATTATATGAAATTATTTCTTTACATTAGTTGGGTTATAGCATTATGAGAAAAAACTCAACTTTGGGCCCTCGTGTGTTGTAAATCAATATAATTAATTTCATAAGTCATTTCACTCTATTAAAATATGTTTAAATAGGTAAAAAAATAAGAAACATAGGAAAATGTATTTTTTTATGAAAGGTTGTTAGAGAAGCTCTTTGTGACCAGCATGCTCAATCGATGAACTAATTTTGTGGCCACATCTATATGAGAGTATAATTATAAGAATTACCTTCATTCAAACCCCAAAAATCTTATAACCTCAAAATTTTCATATGGTCAGACATATTTATTTAGAGAAGCCTATCACTCCTAAGTCAAAATCTAAATTAAGCTTAGGCACACAATTTTTAACAAATTGAAAGAAATAAAGATACACTATAATCTATTGCACTTGCACATAAAAGTATTAAATATACCCCCAGATAATTATCATCTAATCATTATGAGGGAAAAAATGTGGCACATTTTCTCTCACAACCAAAACTTACTTTAGGGAGTAAAATTTTATCAATAAAATGCACAACTTATAAACGGTACACCCAATCAGAAAACCAAATTTATGGTCATGTATAGATGGTTGTATAAATATAATAATAATATTATTTCAGACCCCTAACACCCATAAATCTTAAAATCTACATGTGAATAGACATGTTTCTTAAGAGAAACCTAGTGATCATAAGGTAAAATGTGTAGTAGACTTTGGCATGTGTTTTATCAAAAATTAGGGTAGTAGAGATGAACCATAAACAAATATGGTTACATGTGTAAGTATTATATGCATCCTTTGGAGTATTATATTTCACTTGAGATGAGGAAAAAATGGAGACACATTTTATCTTTCATTAAAACTTAAAAAACAAAAAGTTATTAATAAAACACAGCTTGTAAACAACACACCCAAATCGATGAACCAACTCCACAATCACATCCAAATAAGATTATAAATTTAACCATGATTTTTTCATAATATCTATCAACCATTGCAATCCAAACTTTCACATCATCAAATGTGTCCTTTAAGATAAACTTGTCTTTATTAAGGGGGGAAAGAGTGTGAACTTTACAAAGTTATTCCTTATAAACTAAGAGGGATACATATACAACATGATTTACTATAGTTGCATAAAAAAGTGATATAATAATCCCAAATATTTTTTTAACCCACTCAAATCAAGGAGAAATCAACATAAAATTTTCTCTCACAGGTAAAGCTTGCAAAATAAATCTAAGTTTGGTTAATAGAACACAACTTTTGAACTATACGCACAATCGACGAACCAAATTTTGTTCACTTTTGACATGGTGTATAAAATCAATTTAGACATTTTTTTATCTCCATTTGCCCCTACATCCCAAAATCTCATGTCATCAGACATGTCCCTTATGTGAAACTTATCATTTTTAAGAGGAAAAGAGTGAAAATTTTGCACAATCATTACGTATAAATCAGGAGTGGTAGAGATGAACGTTAAGTTCCTATGGTTGCATGATAGATTAATATAACCATCCCCAATATTTTTAAAACCTACTCAAATTGAATATAAATTGATGATAACTTTTCTCTTGATGTTGAAACTTGTAAAATGAATCCAAAGATGGTTAGTAGAAAGCATAATTTTTGAACCACACGCTTAATCTATAAACCAAATTTTTGGTCACATATGTTATATTGGAATATAAATTAAATTATGACCTTAATATTATCTCCATTTTCCCTTGCATCCCAAAGATATTCCCCATCATTTGTATCCCTAAAGAAAATATTGGCGTTCTTAAGGGGAAAAAGTGTGAATGTTATGCAGCCATTATATGAAATTTGTGTAGGGTTGAGATACATAATCAGTTCCTATAGTTTCATTAAATATTCCTATAAAAATTACTATTATTTCATTAAATTACTCAAATGTAACAAAAATTGACAGTGAACTTTCTCTCATAACCAAAATTTGTAAAATGAGTCCAAAGTTTATCACTAGAATGCACAATTTTTGAACCATATGCTCAATCGATTAACTGATTTAATAGTCACATATAATGGGAATATAAACCTAATAAAAAATATTATGATTTATATCAACATGCACACCCAAAATTTTCATGACATCATATGCATATCTTAAGATAACCTTGTTCTTAAAGAGAAAAAGAGTGCAAAATTTTGGTAGTCATTACACACAAACTATGCAAGTAGAGATGCATTGTCAGTTCCTAACATTAAATGCTTGATTAATTTAAGCATCCACATTATTTTTTAAACCCACTCAAATCAAATATAAATTGACGGTGACTTTTCCCTCACTTGAAAAACTTGTAAAATGAGTCCAAAGTTGGTTAGTAGAATGTGAATTTTTTGAACCACATGTTTAATCAATAAACCAAATTTATAGTCATGTCTAGATGGATATATAAATAAAAAAACAAAAAAAAAAATCTCCATTAACCCACCCACCCAAAAATTATACATAATCAATTGTGTCCCTTAAAATAAACTCATAGTTCTTAAGGGGGAAAATGCAAACTTTGTGCAATAGTTACACACAAATAATATGGGGTAGAGATTTATTGTAAAATTATAAAGTTTTAAGATATAATAATATAACCATCCTAGAGATTTCATGAACCCAATAAAATTAAATAGAAATTGAAAGTGACTTTTCTCTTGTAGCCAAAACTTGTAAAATGAGTCTGAAGTTGCTCAATAAAACACATAAATTTTGAACCACATGCCCAATCAACAAAATGACTTCACAATCACATTTGTATGGGTGTATAAATTAAATAATGACATTTATACACTCTCCTATAGCACATGAACTCCAAACATTCATGTTTTTGTATGTGACCCTTTCATGAAACTTATCACTCTTAAAGTGAAAAAGAGTGTAAATTTTGTGCAACCATTGCACGCAAATCGTGCAGGGTAAAGACACACTAAAATTTCCTAAAATTAAAAATTGGAGTCCTATAAAAATCCCTAGTATTTCAAAAACACAATTAAATCAAATATAAATTGATGATAACTTTTATATCTTATAAAAAACTTATAAAAAGAGTTAGAGGTTTTTTAGTAGAATGCACAACTTTTGAACTGTACAACTAATCGAAGAACTAATTTCATAATCACATATAAATGGGTGTATAAACATAAAAATTGCCTTAATATACTCTATTTTGGTCCCCAAACTCCAAAATTTCACATTGTTGGATGTGTCTCTTAAAATAAATTTATCTTTTTTAAAAGAAAAAGAGTGCAAATTTTGCGTAGTCATTGCACACAAACCATGAGGAGTAGAGATGCGCCTTAGGTTATTATGATTACATGTGGGAACCTATAACCATTACCAATATTTTTTTAACCCAGTAAAAGACAATAATATGAAAAGAGGATAATATCACTAATGGTTAAAGCTACATTTATATTATAAATAAATTTTACTTACTTGCACCAGATCTGAGATGTTGTCAAAGTTGAATTTCAATTCCATTTCATGATCCCCTAGTGGTTGTAATGAATTATTTGTCTCCATATGCCTTAGGGTCCTCCAACACCATTCTTCAACCTATTTTTTTACTCATATTCTTTCCAAACAAATTCCATACAATGCGAACAAAAACATGTCATGTCCCTAGTATAAATAGTACATAAGCTAGAATCTGATCTTCAAAATGAGTGAAAATCATTATATCTATTTTTTGTATTGTAATCTTCATACATTGAATTATTTTTTTCTAAAACTAACTAGAATAATATTCACACATGATAATTTTTATCTGATACATGAGAAATTATTTTACTACACCAATCCATAACACTTGTAGCATCAATCAAATCAACACCATCATTTTTATTTTTTTCATGGATATTTTTACACATGCAATATCATAATCATGCTCCCCTTTACCATAAATGATATTAAAAAAAAATCATAAATTATTGTACCCCACTCTTAATATGCATTATTCTCAACCATTAAAACATTCAATAATTCTTAACGTGTTTTACACGATTGTCTAGCCAAATGCCATGTGTATTGAATAGGATTTCTCTTGCATTCATATTTACATAAAATATCTCAAAACAAACTTAGAAAAACTTTGGAGAATGTGATTTTTCCTTGCTCTTGTAAAATTGATACTCCCTCATAATATTTATAATATCTTTTGTGTTATTAGGTGTATGTATGAATGTAATATAAATGAAAATTATGGATTGAATTAAACTCTAGTATTGGGATTAACCTCATTTTATGGTTGTAGTATGTTGTTATTAGCAAAGTCCATAACAAAAACAATGGTCCCGAATGGAAATTGATTTTACATAACTTGAATTGATCATTTAACCATTTTGATTTGTGTGTGTGTCTTGCATATTGGTAAATAATATTCTTATCTCAACCATGATATCATATACAAATACCTAGGTTTTAACTAACTCACATCTTGATGACTCTTTTCCATTTTTTAATACATACTTTACAAATTTTTACTTTTTAAAATAAACTAGTTGCTTTCTAAATTCATGTGAAATGTCCTCATGTATGCATATTTCCAAATGTGACAAAACACCATAAGTGTTACATATTCCATCTAAATATACTTTAGTGAAAACACATTTCCCTTAGGTCTTTGCCACAAAAGACTTGGGATTGATTATCTTCACATTTTAGGTGGGAAATTCACCATACATTCTTGCATAATTTTTTTTAGCATATGAAGTACAACATATATGGAGGAAAACATCAAATGTATAGAAAAATTAACATGTATTTTA
This sequence comes from Torreya grandis, assembly GCA_037957365.1. Classification (NCBI taxonomy): domain Eukaryota; kingdom Viridiplantae; phylum Streptophyta; class Pinopsida; order Cupressales; family Taxaceae; genus Torreya; species Torreya grandis. The sequence goes on along the minus strand of JARHVA010000700.1, from coordinate 2,579,288 downwards.
CAAGAACAAGGGCTGCATGTTCAGTTTATTTTAATGTATAAAGACATGCACATTTCAAATGGCCTTTATCTAATCATCAATTATCCATTGATTTGAAAAAAAACATTTTATAGAATTTTGTTTGGTCATGTCCAAGAAGTGTTTCACATGTGGCTCACTTTTTTTGAACATTTTCTTATTTTAACATCATATTTTATATTAGGTGAGACCCTTGTGTGGTTATTCCCAAAAAAATCAATCAAGTAACTTGTTGCTTTAAGTAAAACCTTGTATTTTTATGGTGGTCTACCACTAAATGCCCAAAGATCTATTAGAAAGGGTCATTTAGTTTGATTATTCTTCCTACAACTTTAATTAGAATTTTACTATTCAAGTTCAAGGTTATATTTGTTTGACTAAGAAATTAGATTATAAATTTTATCTTTTTCACTATAATCTCTATTATTACTCATCTTGTCACAATACTATGTTTATTTCAAGTTATCGTACTTATTATGTTAAATGTATTAGTTAGATTATTTACTATTCCATCTTGGTTGTTTGTTCTTAACCTTAAAATATGCATCATATGGTAGTTTTTTTACATTATCATCATTTAAAAAAATAGTTGGAATCATTGTCTATGGATTTTCTTCTCAAATGCATAATCCCATACAAGTTGAGCATGGTGTTTAACTGTACATTTTGATATTTTATCTTGCATAGGCTCTAATATCCTCTCATATATTTTAATCAAATACCTTGGTGTTCATCCAATTAACCTTATAAGTGTGAGCCTAGGAGTTACAACATTTATTAAATTTAATGTTGTTAACACTGAAACTATAGAAGGGAGATTTAAGCCTATGTTAACATTATATTCCACAAGCGAATTAAATTCCTTTTCACTTGTATAATACCCCTCATAGTGAGCCACTATTCCCTAGCTGATTTAATGTGTTTGTCATGTACAATGACCCCCAATGCATGAATAAGTTTGATTTTTTCCCTCCTTGTACACATAATTAAACACTTTCATTTAGGTTAACAAGGTTTAAAAAATTTAAATTAACCCAACTTAATCTTATATTATATAATTCCTAAAATTGTAAAAAAAATTAAAAGTGAAAATAAAAGGATTCATATGCCTTCTAGAAAGGCTATCAGATCTAACGAGTAGGCTTGTTAGATAGGCTATAATACTTAGAATCCTAGCCCAGGTTTTGTGGGATTGTGCAACTACTTATAGTGTTTATATAATTTTTTAAATTAATTAAGTTATAAGACATCCATATGGGGATGTAATAAATTTATTATATATGTAAGGAAGTGGTTTTACTTATGAAAGTAAACTTACATATTGTTTGTAAGAGAATTTATTAAAGTAAAGAAAAAAATGGGTTGAATTTTTGACTTTGTATGAAAAGTGCAAGGGTGGGTTTATTTATGCAAGTAAACCCACATGGGATTGTAAGGATTTGTAAAAGAGAGTATGTGTCTTGTAATAAAATAAAATGCCTATATAATGAGGGCAATCCCCTCCATTATTGAGATTTGGTGGGGTCTTGTGGAATAATTTTTTATTTAACTTCCCATTAATTATTTGTTTTAGGGTTGACTAATTATTAGAAGAGCTTGTGGTTAATTTATTCTTATAATTTTAGAGATTTGGGTGTTGCTTGGCAAGTGGTAGAGAAGAGGTAGGCTCGTCGAATTGATCTTTACTTCATCATGTAATTGTGTAGAAGAAAGAGTTATTACTCTTCTCACTTTTGATAAATATTTAGTAGAAAAAGAGAAGTTAGTCTCTTAGAAAAATATAATCATTTCTAAATATATAAATTTAAAATAGAGAAATTAGAGAGAGCCTCCCCCTCCCTTGTGAGTTTAAACAATGCATCTTACTTCTTATGTTAGTATTATATACTCTAGTTTGAATAAAACTACAATTATATATATATATAAGTTTTTTCTTAAAGGCCTATGAGGGAATCAATATCCTTATATTCTAATTATCAAATTTGTAATTTAATAGTTTCATAATTTTATCTTCTTTTCTAACTTTGATATTCTTTTTAGAAATTTTTGGTCTTCTATGTTTAAACCTATTTCAAATTATTTACCTTAATACTGCCCTTGCTCATTGTGAATTTAAATAACCAATATGTGATGTTTGGGTTGATCCACAAACCCATTATAGAAGTATAAACCCAAAATTTTATTTTCACCTACTTTTTACTTAGAGTATTAGACAAGTAAACCTTGTCCTTTAAGCTCTTTTTCAGCACATACCTATACACATTGGGCAAGTAGTTTTTTAAAATCCTTTTGTCTAATTTTTAGACATGTAATGCCCTCAGTTATGGCCTAAAAATTATTATTACAAATAAACCTACATTTTGTATAAAATTATGTATGAGTCATATTTATGTTAAAAATCAAGTATTATATTCTTAATCATTGTCGTACTTTATATGAATGTCATAGTCATATTAGTTTTTATATACTTATGAATACCATAGTCATATTCATAATCAGTTTATATGAATACTTTATATATAAATGAATCTACTCTTATACCATAAACTAAAGAACATACACTCATAGTTGAACAAAAGAATATATATTTATGTTCGGTTGTGTTTTGATTTTAAGATTGTTTTGACATAAACATTGTATATATATCCTCTCCCTGCATTGTAACACTAAAACTAAAATTGCAAATAAAAGGATGATGTAATCCAGCAATATCAACACAAAATGAAATGAGAAATGAAAATTAAGTAACCATTGCTTTAAATTGCAATCCAAAGGTGGAGACTTAGTGGATGCGTTAAATAAGGCCATTTGTTCTACTTCTAAATTTAAACTTTAAATCTAGTATGATATTCTTATGATTATCATAAGCCTCTTTATAAATATTTTTTTGCCCTTGATTTTATTTTTAAAAAAATTAAGTTTATAAAAGTAAATCACAATTTAAACTACACACTCTTATACAAGAGCAAGCAGTAACTTCAAGAATAATTACTCTTGGAGGGTATATTGGTTAACTTAATCTCACTTGAATTAAACTATTAGTTTAGTCACAAAAATTATAATCATCCATGTATAAAATAAGTTAAAATTAAACCTAGAAGACAACTATGAGACTTATGTGGGATCCATATGGTATTTGAATAAATAAGAATCTTGTTGTAAAGACAAGTCTCCAAACTAAATTAATCAATTTGAAACCCCCTTGGTGTTGTGATAAAATTTATTGAAGCAAAGACATTTTAACTCTTTCAATCAAATAAAAAAAAATTAGTACTTTACCACCCCTTATCAACATTGTAAAACTCGTTTGAGAATTCATGAACATAAATACTTAAAATTAAAAAAATTAAAAAATTAAAAAATTAAAAAATTAAAAAATTGATACTTGGACCAGATTTCATTTGGATGTGAGATATCAATGCTATGTTAAAATAAATATGTTTTCCAATGGTTACAATTAAATTAGGTTAATTCTATAAAACTTATTAGAAGTAAATTTTAGTACTTTTATTTGTCTATAAAAGTAGTTTGGAATGCAACTAAATTAAATACCCAAAGGTTTAAATTATCAAAAATAATAATTGAAACACATTTAAAATTGATAAATTTTATTAGTTAAACAAATAAATAATTTTATTCTTATATATTTTAATAAATTTTGGATTCTTTTCAAATTAGTTTCATAAAGGGAAAATCGTTAGGAAACTTTCTTCTTACTAATACCACTTCAAAATGGTAGGTGATTATTCAATGAAATCATGCATAAAAATTATTTAAGGATGAAAATGTAGTCCCTCTAGCTTAGTAAACACATGAAAACTTTTTAAAAAAATGATGCCTCTTCCATGAAATTACTTTTTGGCATTTTTAAACCTATTTTATAAACCAAAAACTAGAGTAAAATAAAAGTTTTGAACCGTTATTTTCCCACTGTGACCTTTTAGTCTTTCCTTTCTAGCTACAATGTATAGGTGAATTCATTATGATATTTTTATATTAAATATAATGCAAAACTATTTAATTAATAAAGTTTCCTTCTCGAGTTATCTTTTTATACATTGCTCTCTAGCCTTTTTCTTAGTTGGGAATAGATACATTAAGGCTAGTGTCCTTTTTGTTGTGGCATTTGGTCATGTTTGGCCTTATATAAACTAGTCAGTGACTAATATACACTATTGATAATATAATAAATACTTTTAAACACTTTAGTCCAAAGATAAGACCCTCAACATGACTCTTATATAATTTTGGTTTGGTTGATTCTAAGAGGTTATTGGCAATAGTGGAGTAAGGTGAACCCTTGCTACCTAATGTCAAACTTAGAGATTTAAAAAACATTCTTATAGATATCAATTTATCTCATATAAACTCTTGATAATGTCTTACTTGACATGGGTCAGTTGGTGGCTACAATTTTAATCACAATGGTAATTGTATAAACCTTAGTCATAATGTTGAGTGGCAAGGGCTAGTTGCCTTTATAATATAACTAACACTTGTTTTGGTGATGGGTGAACTATAATTTATCCTAATTCTATTTATAAATTTGGTCATAAGATATATGCAGACAATTTATGAAGTGATCATGGTCACTAATAACTAACTTTTAGGGTACTCTCTAGCATGAGTGTTAACAACTAACCCTTACGACACTTATCCTTAGCATGAATTTTCATCACCAACCTTATGGTGTCCTTCCTCATACATTTAAAATTATATCATGTTTTCTAACTTAGTATTACATATGGATGATTAGTAGGTGTGATTATAATTGGTTATTATATGGTGACCTATGTTGTACCTCTAATGAGTGATATTAGACACATATGACTTGACATTTGTTGTCAATAGAGACACTCTTGAGAGATGAAGCTTCTTTGATTAGTGTGAGATAAATATTGTTGAGAATTAGATATTATCCAGGTCAAATGAACATGGTTTTCTTTATCTTTTTTAAACACTCATATGTAATCTTGTGCGGTAGTAATTTTGGGTAAGCTCACACATCTTAGGATGTCAAGCTATCTTATGTAAAATATTGTTTTGAGTGTTTGGTTTGGTCCTAATTATTGATATATAGAACTTATATAAGCTTAATTGAGTTATAATAATCATTTATTTCTTGGTTTAGATCACCAACCCTCTTGGTGATGATGTCTTATGGAGGAGACTCTTCACAAGTTCAAATAAAACTAAATTTGACCTTGATTCTGAGAAGTAGATATGTAAGCTACCAAAGACGTGGGATAATTGGATCTTAAGTCATAGGCTAAGTTATGGTTACCTCATCATCATTATTTGAATTATATCAAGATAATTTTTATTGAATTACTTATATTTGATAATTAAATAAAATTATTGGGATCGATCTATGTTTGAATATTGTTAACCCTTATATCAAGATGGGTTGTATCTATGGTAGTTTCCTTGAGATGAACATAATATTATAAACTTCACTTGTATGCACTTTCAAGGAGTAATGATTACATATTATTAGAGTAGGGACTTCTCCTTTTGTAAGCCATGGGATGGTATACCTACCAATTATATTTGTAGCCTAAGTTAACTATTGTATTTACTTGTGTATATTGACATTAGAAGAATGTTAGATTATCTATTTGCACTAAAAAAATTAAAGAAAATATAATTAAAAAATACCTTCTTATTTAATATATCATATTAGTGTCATTTTTTCCTATGTCATAATAAGGATAATGATTTGACATTAAATGGACTCTCATGCATGGTGATAATTTTAGAAGACAATTTTAAAATTAACTCTTACTTAAAGATGTTTATATTCCACGAAAATGAGAAGTCTTGTTACTTGTCTAGAAAACAAAAAAAAACAGTTAAACTATTTGAATAATTTTGTATATCACATTTCTCATTATGACATTAGATGATTGAAAACAATAGTTAAATAATTTAGTGTTCTTAAATTAATCAAACAAAAATTTGAAAAAAAATATATTTTACTTGGGTTTTTGGGAGGAAAAATTTTAAGCATGACAATTTGGACAAACTTTAGTTAGGGTTATTATGTGATGTTCATTATCATTATGTGAATTTAGTGTATAATCATGCTCAAAAAAATATTACAGATAAATTTTTCATGTATTATGTTTCTCCATGTGTTTTATCATTTAATACAAGTTCATTAACATGTTCTACATATTGAGTTTTATCATTCAACAAGGATTAATTACCTATTATCCCACTCGAGTATGTTTATAAATTAAATTCTATGCAATTAGATATGTTATTTTCAATTTAAACATTACTTGGTGTTGAAGAAGTACCTTCACCTTGTCTAGGAGCTCTTATGGATGCTCTCCCATCTACTTGTCTATTTCTTTCATTTTCTCTCTTGACTTCAATTTCTTCATTTGTTATCTCCTTAATCAATATTTTGCGGTGGATATCCACCCAATGATATATGTTTTATGATTTTGAGTCAAAGTAAGATAAAAAAAAAAAGTCAAACAAAAATAGGTGAATTTGTGATAAGTTAAACAAAGTAAATGAAGAATTTGTAGACTGATAACTCTAAAAACTAGTTTAAATCTTCCAAAATATGAAATAGTCAAGTAAAAACTATGGAGATGGTAAATTTTTTGAATTTTTTATAGAATTACAAATGGCATGCACCCTTTTGAATACTATGCATGCCTTATATATGAGTATATGTAAGCAGAAAAAATATATTTAATGCATTTCCTATTGCAATAAGGTTGTACACCATTTTAAAATGGTGTGTGCCCTTTATAAAGGGCATACACCTTTTTGTTAACTTCAAAATTGAATTTCATGGATCTCCCTAAAAAAAAACCTTGGTTGTAGGTTTGGAGGATCTAAACCTAGTCCAAAAACCTATCATAGACCAGCTAACATGACTTATGCTAAATTTATGTGGTTTTTTCACCCTTGTGGACACATTTGAGTAGGAAAATTTATTTATTTTAAACAAAATCAAATGAAGTTGTATAAGGGAGAATATAGTTTATGAATATATATTTTTTTAATGTTAGATTATTATATTTTATTATTACATAATCTCTACATAACATACCTAATTATTATTAATGCATATATCATTATAAATAATTTAGTCACTTTTTGATCGTTAATAAATCTTTTGTGAAACTTATATCTCAACAATTTATACATCATTGGCTATGTATTTTTTCCTAATGAATTTAAGATCAAAATGTTGTGTCTATATACTTGCAATTTTATTTTTTAACAATATTCGACATTTTATATATATCCCTATATGCGATTTCAAATAAAAGTTTATTTGTTTACTAAAAAATTGTGTCCATACATATGCAACTTAGATATTTTTTACAAAACATTACTATGTCATTGTTAGAAATTAATCAATTTTGCATACTTATCTCATTTGAGATTATATATCCATATTATATATATACACACATATATATATATGTACATACATACATACATATATACATATATATGTATATGTATATAACATATATGTGTATGTGTACATATATATAATAAAGTACACACACACACACACACACACACACAAACTAAATTCAAAATTTTATAATTCATATTATTATGTTATCATAATATTATTTGTCTAAATGTCTCTAAAATTCTCTCCTAGTTCAAGTATTATTATTTTAGAAGGAAAAATGGCACTTTAAGACCCCCCTTTTGTCCCCCATTACCCTATACCCATTTGGTGAGAGATATTACACACATAACTAGATAGGAGATTCTTAATATTCTTTGCATGTCTATCATTTACACACATCTATACTTTTGCATTATTTTCGGTCTAGACAAATCAACAAGGAAGTATTTCCCCTTACAATCATAAAAACTTGTATTCCTAGTCTTATTGAATCTTATACATTATTGTATTTTGTATATTGAATATAAGTTGAATTATTTTTCATATCAGAATTTCACATTTGAATGTGTGTATGGTTTCATGATTTTTAGTTAACTTACACACATGCCACAATCTGTACCTTATTATCAAGCATGATAGTGTCCACTGCACTAGAATCCTGACCCCATGGTGTGAATGAATTTAAATATGATTAAGCCTAATTTAAATAATTTGTGGGATGTATTCCATGTTAATGTAAACCTCACTTTCTTATAAATTAATAGCCTACATCATGAAGCAATAGAATTAAAATAACAACATTTCATGAGGGAACGACCACATGCAAGTTGAATAAAAAAGATTAAAGAATTTGTGATCCAAATCAAAGGGAAGAGAAAAAGATGAACAAAGAAGAAAAATTATCCTAAAATACAACCATTTGGATGGTGCCATTCATTTGGATGCATGTGACATGTTCATATGTCAAATTTTAAACTAATTTAATATATTTTAAAAAATAGTGTAAGAATTGTCTCGATTCATTCCAAAGTGTTTAGAACAAAGTGTTTTATCAAAATTTGTGATTAACAAATTAATCTAATTAAGAAAATTATTGAGTGTGTGTGTGTGTGTGTGTGTGTGTGTGTGTGTGTGTGTGTGTGTGTGTGTGTGTGTGTGTGTGTGTGTGTGTGTGTGTGTGTGTATCACATATAAATTGATTCTAACTTCCTATTTTTAGAAATGTGCTAAAGGGGAAATTACTAAGAAATAGATGACTTAGCTGAAACTCAAGTCTACAAGACTGCAACATTGACTATGGATTGATTGTGTAATTATGTGAGGTTATTGTCAATCAAGGACATGAATCTATGTTATTTTGAGACAAGATCATGTTATTTGGACTTTTTTAACCTACATTGTTACTTTTAGGGCATGACAACATCTTTTGGGGTTTTTCACCTTCATGTAAAATCAAATAGATGTGGCTTTTCCTATAGGTATTATGTGTCTATTCATATGTATTCAATTCACTATGGGAGATTATGTGTGTCTTCTTATTCACTTAAACCCTAGCTCAATAACAAGTGGGAACAAATACTATAAAATTGGGATAATGAGCAAGGGGTTGAGGTTATGTTTGACCTCAACACCAAATGTCTTAGGTGTTGCCTACATACCAATACTCTGAAGAGAGATCAAACTCCATGTAGTTATCTCATGTTATGGTGGTGTGTGTACAATATTAATGAAATTTTATATGTTGGTGTTATCCTAATGCGATTATGTGTTTGAACAAATGACTTGTGACCTTGTTGTTGTATTCAAATTGAGTTGAGGGCTTCTTGTGTTGCAGGGACTCATAATTGGGAATAATAAATACTTTTATCTCAATATGGAGTTAGATATTTTGGTGATTACAATAATTTAATCCTCTTAGTCATCTAGTGAATAAAATGGGTATAAAATGCGATTATATAATGGATATTTTGGGATTTCCTCATATTTAGATTGTGAAACATGTGGAATGACATGTTACAATGAAATTAAATTTAGGTAATTAATCCTTAAATGGTGGGAGGATAAAATTGGTAGCTTCATATATAAACAGCCTGTGGGATTGTCTTGAAGGAGTAGTTATGTCTAAGGAATGGAGACAACCAAATTATAATTATGAATCATTCAAGTAATGAGTCTAAGTTACTTTTAATGATAAATAGGGACATTAAAAATCAAAGTTGCCTTAAGAAAGAGGGTCATTTGTATATAAATAAAGGAATAGTGGTTAGAAATTATGGAATTGAGCATAGGTTAATTGTGCATAATGGGTGGTCATGATTACATTGTTTTAGCATTAAATATTAATTTTTGCATCTACATTTTCCTTCTTTTATTCTATTAATTCATCACAATGAAAGTATTAGATTAAATGGAAGAGTGTTATACTTGAGCTTACTTGCAAAGAATGGCCTTGAATGTAGACCACATGTTGAGTTGTACTTCATGCAAACCTATAATGAAACATGTATAAATTAGTCCTTACTTAAGATAAAAATATAAAATTAAAGATAGGAAACTCATAGATCAAATAACAAGGAATGAATACACATTTTCATGTACACAAATCATCATGTATTATGGCATAAAATTGGTGACTAGAGAGGGTGGAACCCTTGGAGAATTATTCGTTGAAACACTTGGATTGGATTGTACATGCCCTAATCCTTATTGGAAGGATAATGTGCTTAAAAACTCAAGATTCACTTGACTTCATAATCACATAACTCAAGGTAGTAAAATAGCTTGGAATCCTTGTATGAATTTTGATAGATCAATCTAGTGCAAAATTGGTGCTAAAAACTAAATCAATTGTTGCATATGGATTAATATTCATCTTGATGCGAAATTGGTAAAATAAAATATGAATTGAATTTAGTGTATAAAACATAGAGAATGACATGAATTACCTTTCCTTTTACAAAAATTGGTGAAAATTTAAGCAAGAAAGTGATCATGTGCTATGTACATAGCCCCAATATGATATTTGTGTATATTGATTGTGATTACTAAGTAATACTAACTAAATTTTTCAGTAAACCTTTGTAATTTTTAGAATACATGTTATGCATGATGCCCAAAATCTAAGAAAAATATGTAACAACCTATGTATAAATCTAAAATTATTTTTGGGTAACCATTAAAACTATTCTACATACTAACTATGATTCTGAGAATTATAGAAAATAATATTTTCATTTTTGGGACAAAATCATACTACTTTGGACAATCCTAGCCTATGTCATTGTCTTTAAGGTACAATACTATCTAAAACTAATTTTTGAGTAAAAATTGAGTATGCACTATGATCAACTGAGTAAATATTATTGTTTTATATTTATGAAGTGAATTGCTACAATTTAGTCTCCAATACAAGCCACTGTATATACCCCAATTTTGAGGTGAGTTGTGAAGAATGTGAAATAACTGAACTCAAAATAAAATGTATGAAAATAATGTTATAGAAATATTGAAATATAGATTCATAATCATAACATTAGGAATCATGGCATCATAATGATCATCTAATTAATATTGTATTATATGATACATGTAAATCCAAATATACATAGTGTCATGTCTAGTTAGATGCTAAAAATTAAGTACACAGTCAATAGTGATCATATATTGAATACTCAAGTAAGATGCATGATATCCATCATGGCATCATAAACTAGGAATATTCATGATATCCATCATGGCATCTATAAACTGAGTGAAACTATTGACCCCTAAAATTTGAATAAGTATTGTTCCATATTTGGTGCACACACGGAGGGACCATTGTCTATTTTGATGCAAGTACCAACACGTCATGAAAGGACCATGGCATGGGAGGACTATGGCATGTAGCAGATAGGTGTGAAATGTGATGGGTGTGCAATTATAATGGTGCAGGAGACTTAGCATGAGAGAACCCAATCAAGAGAGAATGTGTCATGAGGGACTTGAGAATAGCGGATCCATAACAGAAGTGGAAGACTAAGGGAGCACATGGGAAGCGAAGCATGAGGGACATGGGAGTAGATAAAGAACAAATAAAATAGGATACTTTGACCCCATTCATTAGAGTTTTTGTACCAACCCACAAGGAATGAAACACTTAGATGCCAAGATATAGCATAGAATGAGGATCTAGGGGTGCAGAGACCCAAGTCTATAGGAATAATTAATTGTAAGGGCCATGACTCTTAGTTTATTAGAGTTTGTATGATGTCTACTCAGTATATTTATAATTATGACCCCTATTTAGGGGAAAACAAGTATAAAAAACCCTATTGTAATCAGTTGTATGATTGTCCTTTAGATATTAGATATAGCAATTTTGTCTTGTAATTCAGTAAGCTATTAATAAAAAATCCATGTTTTCCATATTGTGTTACAAATGATAAAATATTCTAAGTGTTGAATGATGGATATTGGTTATTTATAAGCCATGGATATCTTTTTCTTTTATCACTATTGTTGAATAGCAATGGTGATCTTAGTTATAGTGGTAGTTAAATCTGGGACAATAAGGATAATAGTAATATATTTATGGTGTTGAATAACCTTTTAATAACTATGTTATGAAATATGATCAAACATATAACATTGTGATACAAATCCTTCAATAACTAATTTTTTATTTCACTCTTCAAGTGAGCGCATGAGACTGCCTCTCGCATGATAGGGCCAATGCAATAGCCTGCTAGGGAGAAGCTTTAGTGCCGAAGTATAACTAACTAGAATAACCCAACATTTTGGTTTCATTACCATGACCTGAAGTAATTGGAGCATAATCTTGGGAAAATGTTTGAGCACATCATGCTAGATAATATTGAAGAATGGTTACTAGTGTTGAAGATAACTTTATGGTCCCATATATTAAACCAAGAGTTTCAACATGACAATGGGTAGAGCAAAATCTCTACAGTTCTCTATATGAGACTTTCTTTTTTGAGGTCCCAATTATCTTACATTCTTGGATCTTAGGATATGTTGAAGGATGATCCAAAAATATCTAGAGAAGGCAACCTTGGACACTTGAATGATAAATAATTTTAGCATGACTTGGAGTTCCTTAGACATAAGCAGTTAACTTTTAGTGGAGATGCATTCAGAATAGCTACATTTTAAAATACATTGTGACCACCTATTTATGTCCTGAGGAAGCAAAGTTCCAATTTATATGATATCCAAGGGGATGCTATCTCTCATTATTTACATTCAAAATTAAAAAGCTAGTTGTTGACCTTGGATTGGATACTCTCCCCATGGAAGGCTAAAATATCTTGTACATGAGCCACACATTTGGAAGGGGAGACTAGGGGTTGATTGAAGATTTTGGGTTCAACATGGTAGCAAGCCAGTGCATGTTATGAAAATGGAAGTATGATGAAACTCAAAAAAGGATTACGGGAATTAGTGGTATAAGAAGAGATCGAGAGACCTCTAAGAGTGATGTGAAGAGCTACAGGGAAGCAAACATATGTGAGGAACCCATAAATTTCAATCCATGTTTTTTTCCACTTCTATCCTAAGAAGCAAAATTGAATTGGACTTCAAAAATTGAGGAACAAAGTATGAATTAACTAGGTTCCCCCACCATAGTGCATGCCTATGCCTTTGAGTCAAAAAGAGTATGAATACAAAATTGGGACACAGATAGTTCAGAGTCAGAAACTAAACTGGTAAGGGAAGCTACAACTAGGCTAATTGACACTCTAAAATCTACACTATCTTTCCCTCTTCAAAGGAATTCTATGACACAACTTGGAATTCTAGGTGGATCAAGCCCCAAGGCCAAAATGTAGGCCTAAACTTGGGTAACCAACCCTATGCCATGCCTTTTTCCATATGCACTTCTACTCAAGGCACTGAAGGAGGATTAAGAGGAGGCATTAGAGGAGGTAGACCCCATCCTCATGAGATAGGAGCTGGATCTTCCCAGCAACCACCAGTTCAACCACAACCCACTATGGTCTACTATGAGATAACATTGCATTTACCTAAATATTAAAGGGTAGAGAATGTAGCTAAGCATGTCCATAAGTGTGAACTGATTTGGAGGGTGTGAGGCATCACATCTTCTAAACATAAGGCTACTCAGTTTTCCACTATGATTTTAGAGTGTGTACATAAGTGGTATCAAAATTTCAACCCTCAACAAGCAGTGGTTGACTATGACCAGCCAAAGCAACCTTCTTGTAGGAATTTGGCATCCCTAAGTTTGAGTAACAAAGTATAGTGGTGTTGAAGGACATAAATCAAGGAATTATAGAGAGCATGCATGAATATGATGCATGATTCAAAACCTTGCTTTCTAAGTTGTCATTTGAAGTAAATCTTGCTCAGCATACATAATGGTTTGTGGGAAGATTATTTTTACCTTTTTGATGGACTCTATCACAAAGAACCTTCACCAGCATGTATGAGGCTTTGGAAGCTTCTTCACTCCACACTGAAGTGGTTGGAAGCATGGATACTAGGATTAGTCCTTTATGGAGGCATAGATATCATCCATGACATCATAACTTCAAATTTTGATGGCAAATAATGCACATGAGACATGCAGTGGTGTTTGGTGTACTAACTATGAAATTGAATGTCATACAAGGAAAAACTACCCGTACAAGAAAATCTATGTGGTACTAAAACAAACTTGTGAAATATGCATGAAGAACATGATGTCCATTATTGTCCATTTTTCCAATGGGACATAAACACTAAGGTGTTTGAATATTGTAAGATTTGTGATTCCTATACCCATGACACTAATGATTGTCGATTGATAAGTGATATTCATGAAGCTTGAGTGCACAACATGTGCCAAACCTCAGTCTTCAATACCCAAGATAATGGTGGCTACCATGGGTGAGGAAGAGGATGAGGATGAGGTAGTGGTCGATTTCCACTGAGGACTTGTTATAAATGTGGGTAACCAAACCATTATCAAATAGATTGCCTAGAGTACCTAACTTGCACATTTTACAAAAAGGACCATTAACGAGAAGAATTTCCTAATCTATATATAACCATCACTAAATAACACAATGAAAAAGGTGCTAACATGATTCAAATAGATAAACCATAATGATGTGCATGACCAACCATCCCAATAGTGCAATAAGTAAATATCACCACTTGTAGTGGGGGACAGACTCAATCCACAACTAACCCAATCAAAAAGGTACATCAAGAAGAACCGTGAGCAAGGAAGTACCTTGATGCTCAACAGTAAAAATATGTCCTTTAGGATACAATGGCACTCATGCAAGAGCTCCAAGGTGAGATTCAATACCTCAAAGACAAAGATGTAATACAGTGTACCACAGTGCAAAGGGAAGCCAAACTTCATCTAGTGGTGTGGGATAATTTTAAGGAACTATGCAAACGTATATTAGATGAAGACATTGTTCCCCAGCTAAGTGCTTGGCTTAAAAGTTAGTCCTGCTTACCAAATGAAGTCCACCCTTATCTCAGTCATCAAATTGAAGATTGTTATTTAAATCATGCCCGACATCAAGAAACTCCTAGTTCCTCTTCCCCAAAAGATGGAGAGATATTGGTTAATGTTGCTATAAATAGATGGGTAATCCAAGATATTCTAGTAGATACTAGCATGGAAGTTAATGTTCTCACTAAAGATTCTTAGTGAAAAATGTCTAGTCTAGACTTGTAGCCCTCTCCTCATGTCTTGTTTATGGCAAATAAGACTCGATCACATCTTATTGGAGTCCTCAAGAATGCCACTATTGACATACTTGGGGTTCCCTTCAAAGCAAATTTTGAGGTTTTAGAGTTGGTTAAGTTGATGATTACCTAGCTTTATTGGGAAGGCCTTGGTACTATGAGAACCATGCAAATTTGAGCTTTAAAAATTGATACACTAGTTTTGAGAATACCGATCAACATGTAGTAATACCTTTGGATCAAGTACAAAGACCTCCCTATATTGATCCCTTAAATGTTGATAAAGACATAAACCATTTTTATAATATTACTGCTCAAAGTGATGAACAACATGATCCAACACTAGATGGTATTCTCTGGTGGATGAACAACCAATCTATCTTAGATACTGTAAAGAATGCTTGTAACAATTGGGCCCATGGAAATTAAGATCTCACTAGAAGGTTGTGCAATAACATAAATAGAGGAGAAAGCATCCCACGCTAACTTCCTAAATGTCACAAGTTTGTACACCTCATGGATTTAACAATGAGAGGAACACTGGGGGGACCACCCTTGGAAAGATTTGATGAAGCCTGATGATTCTAATGAAAAATGAAGGTATGTGATTTTTTCTAATGTCTCAAAGAGTTCTATAATATCGAGAATGACTAGATGAGGTCATTAGATCACATTTTTTATGGTAATACCACCAGATGGTTGCATACTCATAAAGAGCACCTTTTATACTACGATCAGGTGCAAGATGCTCTACATCATAGATTTCATCATGATAATAAAATCAAAGGCACACTTAGTTATAGTGGTGTGCAAGCACATGAACCTCACATTGAGGCTTGTGAGATAATATGGCAGACTGAGGACATATTCTTACTAGAATACCTATGGGTGCATGCATTCTATTGGAATTTATAAACTTGGGCATAGGCATGGTATATTCATAAAGAGAGGCATATGGGTACTAGGTTCTGACAGTTACTAAAAGAGAACATGATGTCAGTGTTATCTTAATATTCATCATGGATGGACCTGTGTCTCACACTTTAAGCTATGTGTGAAGCAATCATTGGAAACATGAGTCATGTCAAAGATCACCTATGGCATATTCATCAGGAACCTAAAGAACCCTTACATTTATTCATTGAGCCTCCCATCCAATCAGTTTTTACACCAATGATAGTTCCTAGTGAAGAACATCATGAAGAGATCTCCTTGAGAAATCAAAAACTCATCTTCCAAGTAGATGAAGGTGAAGTATCTACTTCACTCGACCCTTTGATTAACCACCTAGATGTCCCTACAAGTATTATCTCATGAATATTTCATGACACAAGTTCTCCAATGGATAAACCTCATCATGGGCCCATTCAAGCTATTCAATGTAACATTGGCATAGAGCAAGAGCCAAAGATGGCTATAACTGGAAATTATTGGACTGACACCAAAAATTTTAAGATTTTTGAGTTGTTGAAAGAGTATCAGATGCATTTCCAAAGAATTATAGCAAAATAAAATGACTCCACCCTTCCCTAGGAAAGATGCACATAAAGCTAATCAATGGTGCTTATCCCATGAAGAAACAACCATATAAGATGAACCCCAACCTCTAGACATGAGTGAAAAAGGAGATCGATAGCATGCTCCACAATAGATAAATTAATCCCATTGCTAAATCTAAATGGGTCAGTCCCATGTTAATCAGTATCAAAAAATATGGGTATATCCATATCTATGTGGATTATCATGTCTTAAATGCATCTTGTGTGATAGAACCTTTCTCAACACCTTTCACAAAGGAAATCCTAGAGGGTGTTGTCAATTGTGAAGTATACTCTTTTACTGGTGGGTTCTCAAGGTACTACCAAGTCTAGACAGCTAAGGAAGACCAATCCAAGACTACTTTCGCTACTGAATGGGGATCTTTTACCTATACGATCATGCCTTTCAGGTTGAAAAATGCCCCAGCAATGTTTTCATGGATAGCAGTTGAGGATTTCAAAGATTTCATCCATAAATTCATCCAAGTCTACTTGAATTATTAGACAATAAATGGGTTGGTCAAGGATCATTGTGCCAATCTAAGACTCATGCTTGTGTGCTATCGATTATTGCAAGTTTCTTTAAATTTTAAGAAGTGCCTATTCATGACACCTTTTGGTGTACTTCTTGGGCATATGATTTGTAAAGGACTCCTGGTGGACCTAGCCAAGGTCTCCATTATTCTCCATCTACCAATGCCCAAGACATAGTGTGAGGTACATGCCTTCCTAAGGCATACAAGCTATCACAAAAAATTCATTCGGGGATATGCCAAGATTGTAGTGCCCCTAGATGAGCTTTTAAAGAAAAAATAATAGTTTATATGGACTAATTCTTACAAATTAGTGTTTGAAACACTCAAAGAAAGGTTAGTTACAACTCTTATCTTGTAATTCCCTGATTGGACAAATCCTTTTCATGTCCATGTTGATGCATATGGGGTGGAAATCGATATGATACTTGAACAACTAAGTGAAGGACACTTGGATCACCCAATTTATTTTGCTAGTAGAAAGCTGACATTAGTTGAAAGGAATTATACCACCACCGAACATGAAGCATTGTCTATGGTTTATGCTCTACAAAAGTTTAGGTAGTACCTTCTAGCCACTCCATTTATATTTTATATAAACCATGAGGCCTTGAAATATCTTGTCATCAAACTAGTACTACATGGAAGAATTTGCCACTGAATATTTCTCTTCTAAGAATTTCAATTTTTTGTAGAATTAAAACTTGGGAAGACAAATTATGGACCTGATCATTTATCCTAAATTGAAAGCAGAGAACCCCCACATACCATTGAAGATGATCTTCCTAATTTATAGCTCTTTTAATTTGTTTCAGTACTTGAATAGCTAGAGGATATTGTAGCATTTCTCTAACACTGGTTGTGTGCCTAAGTCCCTCACTCCATAGGATAAAAAGTAACTTGCAGTCCACGTCTCACCTTATCAACTCATAGTAGGAGATATTTATAAAATGGATCATGATGAGGTGCTTTAGCGATGTGTAATGCAACATGAGCACCCAAAGGTGTTATGATAAGTCCAAAAAGGTATTGCTAGAGGAAATTATGATGGAGAGGCTACTTCACATAAGGTCTTGCTCGTCAAACTCTGGTGGCCAACTTTATTCAAAGATGCAAAGGCTTATATTAGGCAATGTGATGTTCGTCAATGTGTAGGAAAACCAAATAGGAGATATGTTATGCCATTATGACCCATTCCTTCTAAGGAACCTTTTAAAAAGTGGGTTATTGATTTTTTGGGACCCATAACTCCAACTAGATGATGAATGGGCTCTTGGTACATTATTATAGCAATTGATTACCTCACACACTAAGTTGAAGTAGTGCCAACAAAACATTGTACTATAATAACTACCATGCAATTCATCTGGGATAACATTATAGCATGGTTCAAATGTCCCCTAAACTTCACTAGTGATCATAGAACCCACTTCTTGATTGAGATGATTCACATCTTGTTGGCCAAGTTCATGATCACGCACCATAAGATGACACCATACCACCCATAGGCTAATGCAATAGTTGAAGCCTTCAATAAGATGCTCAGTACCACTTTAAAAAAAAAAATTAATGTTGGCCAAATAGATTGGGATGACAAAGTATCTAAATTACTTTGGGCCTACCGAACTACATACAAATACCTCAACAAAAGTACACTATTTAACCTAGTGTATGGAAAGGAAGCAGTCATGCTAGTGGAGTTCTTAGTTCCATCTCTCTAGATAGCACATGTGGGAAACCTAGATGATGAATCCTCTTTGAAAACACAGCTTGATGATTTGATGAAATTAGATGAGATGTGGCTTCTCACTCATTGGAGTTAAGATGTTGAGAAATGCAAATAAAAAGCATGGCATGATCACCATCTAAGGAACAAAGTCTTTTCTCGAGGCATGAAAGTTTTGTTAAATGATTCCAAATGTGCACACCACCCTAAGAAGCTCTATATCCATTGGGATGCTCCATTCATAGTTCACAAAATTTGACTTACCAGGGCTTGTCAATTAAATCAAATGGATGGTCAGTTCTTCCCAAGGCATTATAATGGTAGTTGGTTTTAGTCGTATTATGATTTCATTTAACTACACTTTTGTAATCAATAAGGCTTAAGGCCATTAGGATAAAATTTATTGCTTTCAATAAAAAGTGTTGCCCTTGAGGCATGTGACTCTTTATTATAATTCTTAGTTTTTGTACTTAATATGTTTTTATGGAGGACCACAAACCCCTTTTAGTGTGGGGTAAGGCATCATTCATGTGACAATCATAATAAGTTCAAAGTTGAAATCAAGAATGAAAGACATGTGTGCACACAAGTACCAAAGGCAAAAGAGTCATCTATGGCACACAAGTAATTAAGGGCATGTGAGTCATTTAATGCACTTAAAAATCACCTTGAAAGGTTCCTAGCATTTGAGTGATAGATGTCTTCCACTATACCAAAAAAGGTGGGACATAGTTGTCATCCATTTCCAAGAAATGTACGAAGAAAGGATGGGTCATTAATGTAACAAGGTTAGCTATGACAAGAATCATGTGAATGGAATGATGGGACAAATTTTTTAAGGCACTAAATGCTTAATATAAGATTTTAAGTATGAAGGCCAGTAAAAGATTTGCATTAATGACTCAAGGTGATAGGGAGAGGGAAGGAATAAATGGAGGTAAACTCCCTTGAAGGGCCTATAAATAACCCTGTTAAATTCATTTTACACTTTACCTTTCATTAATATTTAAGTGCTAAGTATTAATGGTGAACCAAAGAATTAAAGACTAACGAAATCAAATTCCTTACAGACTAGAGTGCTTTTGAATTTGGTGAATTCATGAAGGTTATTTCCTAGGTGAGAAGAGAGATTGTTAAGTTCAGATTGGTGTATAGGAGTAGGGATCTTTGAATTTATAGGTTATAGGTTTGCCATTATTAAAGCATGAAGCTCAAGAGCTAAAGTAAGTTTAGTTGCCACCATCTATTCATTTAGAAACATGGGACGGCCATGGATTAACCTTTGATCACCAAGAAGGGTAATGCGGTCAAATAAAAAGGCTAAAAGACTCAAAAATCTTCCAACCATACTAGAGGAAGAAGAGGTAAGTAGAGGAGATTGGTTCCCTATTATGGAGGAGGCACTACGAAACCCAGAGCAAAGTCCTAAAAAAGTAAAAAGGGTGGAAGGAGTGTTGAGAGAACATGCAAAATGAGAAGTGAGAGAGTTTGCAATAGAAAAAGAAAAGATGGTGAAGAAAGGAAAGCAGGTGTAGACCTCTTCAGTGTGGAACATCCCAATATCTCCCCCTCTATATTTGTTAAAATAAGAGATGGAATACTTAGAGTCAATCTTGCATGCAGATAACTGGGTCTCCAAGGTGTCAACTAGCACAATCTTTTATTATAATCACCATCAACTAGGGAATGAAGTAGAATTGTAAAATGACTACCAAGTCCAAACCACCAACACAAGAAATCAAGTGGTCTATGACTTGACTATCAAGAACCACCTGGACAAGGTGGGCTTCTTTCAATTTTTTTATTTTTTGTACTTTGTCAAACCTACTGAGGTAGTTTAATTCCTCCTCTCGTGTGTCCATGAGGACTACATCCACTTCATTTGGTGTAACATTAAGAACACTATAGAAATGATTATCAAAGTCACAAAAATTCAATGCTTAAGGATGAATGTCCTAAATGACTTAGTTGATACAAAGGAGATTCAATAGACAAACATGATAATTATGTACCAAAAGTAGGGGCATGTAATGCAAATAAGGAACCTATAGGATACTGCCCTCAGAGTCATAATTTAAATCATTTCTATTGAGGTCAGAGGGACCAATCATTGGAAGGAGGTGGACATGGCCCACATATACATTACTCACCAAGTCTCTCAGGGAACAAAGTATAACTAGGCACTGTATTTTTCCTAGAAGATAATAGAGGATGTGGAGAAGGTACACAAAATACCCAACTACAATTTTCCTTGGGGAACAATCCTATTATTGTTAGTTTTTTACAAGATTGGGGTGCCTGACTATAGCTCAGGTTCATTAAAGTGGGTATACCCTCCCACTCATAGGTCCCCCATAGAACGCTTCAAACCCTTCACTTTCCCCTGACTCATTACCCCATCTTACAAGATGAAGATGAGGTATTGGTTTGATAGGATGAAGGTAGATTTTGGGAATTAATGGTGCATTCCAAAGGATTTACCCCTCTTGGGCACAGACCAAGCAGAATTCATTGTAAAGTAGCACTACTCCCTGGTGCACATTCACATGAATCCTTTGGGAGAGATTTTATCATGGCTTAAACTACCATATTCATTTTATGCATGGTACTTCATTGATTCCATTAACTAGATATATGATGTGCAACCAATCATTCTCTACATAGAGTGAATTGATGTTGAGCACCACACCCTCTAAAAAATGTATGTATTTATAAGAAAGAAGGCCTTTATGGAGAGTGGAGAGACTGATTTAACCAATATCAAGGTTAAGGATATCTTATTCAGGGAGCAAGTCCATAAATTATTCTATATTTTATGCCCCCATTAGTACCCTTAAGATAAAGACCCCAAGGAGAGGCTCCCCCAGGCACTACAACCAGGAAGGAAGCATCTAGAGCCAAGCATTAATTCTAGTGGGTAGTTGGCCCAAAAAAAATGATAGAGGATGATGGAGGTGCAATACTCTATAATCACTACTTCTCACCCTTTCATGCCACATCCATGTCCATCTTCACCACTTCATCTATCTCCATCCCCTCCTCACACTTCATCACCTCTTGCTTCACCTTCCCCTACTCATTCCACTCCTTCCCACTCACCTACCCCAAACCCTTCATCTCCTTAGATAATTCCCCACCTTCTCCACCTCCATGACCACCTTCACCTCCACCATCTCTAAGGACTACCATAGGTTCAGCACCACAACAGCCTCTAAGGCAAGCACCCTAATGAGACACCTCTTAGGTATAGATTCATAGTTCAAGATCAAACTCTGAGAACACTCCATCCTCAGTATAGGAGGCCCCATCTAGTGATCAAATTGATATTTATGGAGTGGGAGCAAGTGAGATGTCCTGAGTAAGCTATCAAGAGGATGAGATTAAATGAGATCTAAAAAGGGGAAGGGATCAGCTAAAGAACAAGAATAGAGGGAGTTGTCCATTATGCACAAACATTACCAGTTTGGTGTAGAGGACAAGGACCTCTATTTGTGGTCTCACTTCTACCCCAAGGATGTGAATCTATAAAGAAGGAATCAAGTGTCCTTCCTTTTTGAAATGTACAGTGAGGAGCCCTAATTTGATATTCCTATAGATTACACTTTTTTGGGCTTGGATGTTTTAGGATTGATAGACCTTATGAAGTCTGATCCGTAGAGGCTAACTCTAATAATGGAAAGTGCCACATTTTTTAAACTAGCCATGGAAATGATGTAAAAATTATATGTGGACATAGCAGAAAGGAAACATGGTAGGGTTGTAGAGATGTATAATAAAGTGATTGCAAAAAAGCAAGTGCTAGTCGAAGAAGTGGCCTCTTTAAATCAAAAGATCCAAGAGGTCATGGAGGAAAAAGTAATGGTATTAACCCTTTGTAAAAGAATTTTGAAAGAGGATCTGGCACTTACATATGGTGTACCATTGGATGGGGATGCCATCAAGAAATTGGAAACCCTAGTTGTGCTTTTACTCAAGAAAAATAAGGAGTGCCCCGTGCCAAGAGATGAGGCCAAGGAAATAATTGAATAATTCACCATGGTAGAAAACATTTGTAAGATCACCTTGGAGAGATTTAGGGAGGTTATCCCCATTTTGGATGGCATTTTTGCATGCCTATCATGCTTAAATAAAATATAGGAGGCCTGACTCCATGATGAGGAGGTCTTGAGACAACAAGTGGTTGATGCTACCCTTTTAATAAAAGATCACACTAAGCATATGAAAGCATTCAAATGTGTTGAAACAATGGAAGATGCCATTAATAACCATCATCAACAAATAAATTCAAGTTTTTCCATACTCTAAGAATAGGTTGATAAGGATGTCTCTGAATTAGAAGAGATCCAGAAGGAAGCCAATACAACGCTGGATGAACAGATGAAAAAGATCGAGACTCCAACTCAGCCCAAGGAGCTAAAAGAATCAAAAGAGGCCATTGATAGAATAACTACCAAAGTCTTCAATGCATTATCCCATTGAGATGGGCAAAAGAAGGAACTCAAGCAGAAGGGGCCAAAATTTTTGGAGGATGCTAACTTGGCTTAGTCTGGGATAGACTAAGAGCATAGTGTGGGGTAATGTTGACCCTTAAATTTTGAATAAGTATGGTTCTATTTTTGGTGTGTGATGTAGAGGGACTAGTTTCCATTTTGATGCAAGTACCAACATGACACAGAATGACCATGGTATGGGAAGACCATGGCATGTAGCTGATAGGCATGGAAGGTGATGGGTGTAAAAGGATAATGGTATAAGAGACCCAATGTGAAAGGACCCAATCAAGAGAGAATGTGTCATGAAGTACCCAAGAATGGAGGACCCAGTTATAAAAGCAAAATATTAGGGGAGTGCATGGGAAGTGGAGCATGAGGGATGCAAGAGCAGATAGAAAGAAAAAATTAAATGGAACACTTCGACCCCATTCATCAGAGGTTTTGTACTGACCTATAAGAACAAAAGATTTGGCTACAAAGATATAACATAGAATGAGGATCTAGGGTCACAAAGACATGAGTCTACAGGAATAATTAATTATAAGGGCCACGAATCTTAGTTTATTGGGAGTATGTGTACCATCTATTTAGTATAGTTAGAATTATGACACTTGGTCAGGGCAAGACAAGTATAAAAACCCCTATTGTAATCAATTATATGATGGTCATTTGGAGAATAGATATATCAATTTTGTCTTGTAATTTAGCAAGCTATTAATAAGAAATCTATGTTTACCATATTGTGTTACAAATGATGAAATATCATAAGTGTTGAATGATGGATATGGGTTATTTCTAAGTCATGGATATCTTTTTCTTTTATCACTACTGCTGAATAGTAATGGTGATCCTAGTTATAGTGATAGTTAAATCTAGGACAATAAGGATAATAGTTGTATATTTATGGTTTTTAATAACCTTTTAAGAATTATGTTATGAAATATGATCAAACATATAACATTGTGCTACAAAGCCTTTAGGAACCAGTCTTTTATTGCATGCTCTGGGTGAGCGCATGAGACTACCTCTTGCGTGATAGGGCCATCACGCTAGTCTGTTGGGGAGAAGCTTTAGCACCAAAGTAGAACCAACTAGAATAACCCAACATAAACATATCAAGTAGGATTCATGGCCATCACACGCACATAAAGAACATATGTAAGAGCACACAAAACATGCAAGAAGGCTAAGGGGGGACATATAAGGGACATGTTAAAATGTCACTCACATGCATAAAAAAACACATGAGGCTTAAATCCACATTCAAGGATATGGTTAAATGTACACAATCAAGAGAAGTCGAATACACAAAAAACATGAATCAAAGAAGCAAACAAGATAAGCTCACATGAATAAGTGAAATTAATCTACATAAGCAATTCATAACATCATTATATACAACTCATAAATCTAGTGAGATAAAAATGTTAAAAGTGATAAAATAATGAAATATTTGCACAATGTAATGTACTATAGTAGGAACAATAGGGATAGTCTTAGAATGATAAAACCTATGTAAATGATGCATCTAGTCAACTTGTTGTGATGAAAACAAGTTGTAGAATGCACGTGACTATCTTGAATCTAATAAATTAGAGCTTGAGTTCATTGGGACAAGTCTACTACTATGGGACATGAGTGTAGTGTTTTATTGTCAAGTGTAGTGTATGATTGTTTAGAGTAGTTAAGTTTTGTGTGTGTAATTGTTCTAGACTTAAGATAATATCACCACCTAAAACTACATCTGCAAGTAACAACCTATATGTTCTACAACTCACTCAAGTACACTTTTGAATCACATTTGATATAAAATTAAATATATAAAATTACTCTATATACTAAAGCACAAATCATCTAATGTAAATGAACTACACATGTCATGCATAAGTCGTGATTTTTAGAATTTTTTAAATATTTTGTTTATTTGTATTTTTAAATATATATAACTAAAAAAGGAACATATTAACCAATAACTCCAACAAGAGCCTAAAAATCAATAGGTATTTTATATAATATAAGAAGGATGACCTCTCATAAATGGAAAGTATCATGCCACGATCAAGTATTTGATCTCAAATCAAAATCTTAAAAATAATTTGGATCTGTAACATAAGTATCATTATCGTTATGATAATATGTAGTATTTCATGTATATTTGTTAGTATTGTGAATGTTAGGACTCTTTAAAACCAATAATGTAGTATAATAATTTTATGTTGGTGTTCTTTGGGGAACACTCTTAATGTTTATTAATACTAATATAAGAAGTGTTGGAGTAGAAAGTGGCTCTCTATAATCTATGACAAATCATTGATTAAGTGGATTTTTAAGGATAGGTCTCCTTATAAACTTGACCATTCTCTTTTGAACTCTCTCTGAATAGGTTGAACCTTTTTAGGTTTCTCAACTGATATATGTTGTGAAGAAACATTTACCTTTGGTTGTAGAAGGTATTCATATGTAATACCATGAAATGTGGTAACCTCATTAGTGAAAATGTATTTCAAACATATTTGTATTAGAAGTCACTACACAAAGCTAGTAAATCCAAGGACATCCAAATAACATATCAAATACTCATGCGCTAGGTACTACGATAAATTTGGTGGCCACATGTCTAGAACAACTTGTAGTGATAATGTGATCTCACCAATATACTTTGAACGTGTCTATTAAATCCCTTAATTATTATTTTTGTAGAAAGTATAACTTTATCTATGTATCTAAAATGTTAAATAAGTATGAGAGTGTACATAATACTATGTATAGGTTGATGATCATTGTAAGCTCAAATGAAAAAAAGTATAAATCAAAATAATCATCTATTATCCCATGTTCTGAGAATGTAGAAAGTGGTTTAGATGGAACTGAAACATGGTATATAACAATAATGCCATTCAAATGATGGTTTGCCTCTATTTAAGGATGATAAGAAATTGGTGGAGGTTGTGCCTTATATGTATGCTACACTTCCAATTTATATGTTGTTTCTTGACTTGTATGCTTAGGGAAAGGATCAATGATTATATTCATTGTTCTACTCTTAGTTTTTCCTTTGTAATTTTAGTAGATGTACCAATATTGATGATGTTATCATCTACCAAATCATCTTATGTCTCAAACTAATGCATATGTTGGTAGTATATCCTGGGGCTCTATCATTTTCATAAAAAAACATGTTGGTCAAATCCTTTTAGAAGAGGTATACTCACATAAATATCTTTAATGGGAGGGAGTGACATGAGTTGAAATTCCAATAAATTTTGTAACACCTTAAATGGAGATTTTGGCAACTTGGTAAATTGTCTCCTTGGAGGAGATGATAACATATTATGTTGAGTAGGTTATGAAACTACATTCACCATTGTATTTGGATCACTTTTATTTTCACTTGGCTTCACCTTGTATGGTGGATTACTATGATTCTTTGGATTAGAATTATAAATTAGGCTGGTCACATATTTTAGCTTATTCATTGCCACCAACTTAACCTCTCTTTCCTTAATTGTGTAAAATAAAGCATCAAATGATAAAACAAATTTAAACACAATAGATTCATGTAGAGGTGGAAGAAAAATATATTTGAATATTTCTTGCAATTTCTTGTCTTCTATATGATTCATCATTTTGGATAACATGGTCTTATACTATAATACATAATCTATAATAGGCTCATTGGATTGTTGTTTGAGCTTAGCAATCTGAGCACAAGAGATCTTTTCACTTATGTTAATGTAAAAAAGCACAAGGAATAAATTTTCCAAAGATTAAATGCATGAACTAACTAATGTGGTAAATCATAAAGCCATCTTATAGCATATTATTTTAAACTTTTGGGAAATGACTTGGTCAATAACCTATCATTTGATGCATAGTCCAAATCTATTGCATGAAAAGCTCTCAAATGTTGTTCGAGGTCACCTTTTTCCTCATACAATGTTAGATTAGGTGCCATAAAACTATTTGGTAAAGGATAGGCTGAAATATGTTAAGCCAATGGAGTATATAATAAATTTTTTGAGTCAATTATTTGATTAGATTTTTAAGAACCTTGTTCCAAGTGAAACACCTTAGTCTACAGAGCTAAAGCTATCTACATAAGAGATTGTGCATCAAGAATAGAATGTGTGTTAACCAAAGATGGTGTCAAAAGTGACTGACTAGGGGTTGGAATAGATATATGTTAAAACCCTTGGGTTTCCCCCATATTATATGTTGGTATAAAAGTTGTATTTAGTGATGCAAAGAAAGGTAAGGAACCCATAACAATAAAAATCTCATATATGTTTCTGATGGTTGCAATTTTAATTTCCAAAAGAATTTTTAAAATATTAGGATAATCCTAAGATTATCATGAATTGTTTGTTGAAAATTATTAATAACTTTCACTTTATTAGGCTCTGGTTGTTCATCATTTTTAGGTGAAACCACACTTTGATGTTGATCTTGAGAGTCAATGTTGTCCTAATTATATTTTTCATATTTTGAAGTATAGTCATGTACTTCTACATATTCAGATTGTTCATTATTATCTAAAGATCATGATATACCCTTATTCTATTTCATATTTTGTGCCTTATCAAAATAAATCAGAGTATGCTCAACTTGAGTACCACTTAGTTTAGAACTTATTCTAAGAGAGGTACAGACAACTTTGTTAGATTGCATAAAATGTGAAATAGAAACTTGGAATGTTGATGTTAGCAAAGAATTTACTATATTCAAAAACCTTAACATAACAATTATAAATAATAAAAATATGGAAAGAAAGCTTAACAACATGAATAGTTTGTATTTTTAAATATTCAACAATAGATGGGTTCACCAAAATGTTTTATCAAAATTTATGATTAAGGGGTTAATCTAATTAAGACAAATTGTTGACTAAATTAGAATGCATAAGATATACAATAAATCACACAAATTTATTGCAACTTATTATTTTTATAAATGAGCTAAAATGAGAAAGTACTACAAAATAGATGAGTTACATGGAACTTAGGTCTATAGGACTACAATAGTGACTTTGAACTGACTTTGCAATTGTGTGAGGTTGTTTTGAATCAAGAATAGGGCTCCACATTATTCTAGGACAACGTCATGTTATTTGGACTTCGTCGGCCTGCACTATTGTCTATAGGGTATGGTTTCATCCTGTGCATTTTTTACCCCTGTGTAAATTTTAACATATGCACTTTTCTTGTAGGTCATGTGTGTTTATTCAGATGTCTTCGTTATGTTACAGGAGTCATTATGTGCTTTCTTCTTCTCTCAAAACCTAGATCAATAACAAAAGGGAAAAAATACTATAATATGGGGTCAATAAGAAAAGGGTTGGGTTTGTAATTGATGATAATAACTTGTGTTTTGATCCCTACCTACATACCAATACTCCAAAGAGGGATCAAACTCTATGTAGTTCTCCCATGCTACAGTGGTGTGCATACAATACTTGTGAAATGATATATGTTGGTGTAATCTTGGTGTGATTATGTTCTTGAAAAAATGACTTGTGACCTTATTATTTTATTCAAACCTAGCTTAGGGATTTTTGTTTTGTAAGGACTTAGAATTAGAAAGAATAGGTACTTTTCTCTCAATGTGCAGTTAGATACTTTGGTGATTACAATGACTAAAGCCTCATAGTCACCTAGTGAACAATATGGGTAGAAAATGTGCTTATATAGTGGAGCTTTTAGGATTTCCTTGAAATGGGCTTGTGAAAGTGTAGAATGACCCATTGAGATGAATTTTAATTTGGGAAATTAGTCATTAATTGGCACAAGGATGAAACCAACAACTTCATACGCGATCGGTTTACGAGATTGTCCTAAAAGAGTAGTTTCATCTAAGGAATAGAGATAGCCAAATTGAAAGTATGAATCAATCAAGTAATGAGTATAGGGTGCTTGGAATGAGGAATAGCAACATTTAGAATCAAAGTTTCCTTAAGATAGAGGGTCATTCTCATAAAAGTAGATAAATAGTGGTTTGAAACTATAGAATTGAGCATATGCTAAGTGTGCATAATGGGTGGTAACAAGTGCAATGTTTCAGCATTAAAAGTTAATTTGAGTATCTACATTCCTGACCTTGATTTTTGGGTGACTATCAATTTTAAACTAAAGTATTTTGTAGATGCAATTATGTCATATCTATGACTACACAACAAAAAAGGACACTTGCAGGTTGTACCCAACAAAGTCAAATTTATGTGACTTGACAAACACAAATAGAATTTATGCTATGTCACTCATGCTAAAAACTTTTTCAAATATAGTGATATATTTCCGTGTGCTCATAGATAAAAAATAACAATTCAAAGTTCTAAGTTAAATGATGGTGCTTAAACAACCCCATACAATTTCATCCCTAAAACAGATCCATTTTACATGTTTCACATCACTATTAAAATTAAAATTCTCTTCTACAGGTGATATAATTAATTTTATTTTAATCAATCACTGTCCTTTAGAGACTTTGATGAATAACCATTTATTGCATTGTAATTTTAACCCATTACATGTCGATGCTTCTTACTTTGTCCAGTTTAGAAATCCATAAGATTCAACAACATCTAATTAGTACCTAATAATAAAAAATGATGAAAATGATGAAGTCCGATGCAAAATCCAAGAGCTTCTTGATCAAATAAATATCAAGACAAGTTCTTCTCCTTATGGGAGCCATATGATAGTCAATTCAAAGAAAGGTGATACTTGGCATTTATGCCTTGAATATTACATGCTCAATGAGATAACAATGAAGAATTGGTACCCAATAGTTCAAATTAATGACTTTCTATATCAGCTCTGAGGTACACAATACCTCACCAAAATCTACTTGAATTCAATTTATCATCAGATATCAGTCCATCCTAAGGATGTTTGAAAGACAACATTCAAAAAGTAGGAAGGATTATATGATTGGTTGGTTATGCATTTTAGTTTGAGCAATGTGAAAATAACATTCATGCACTTGATGGACAATCTACTCGAGCCCTTCCTCAACTCCTTTTTTATTGTCTACTTAGATGACCTCATCATATTTAACCAGAATTTGGAGGAGCATGTGGAATACATCTTACATGTCTTAGAAACTCTTCACCAACAAAAGTTTCAAGTCAACTTAACAAAGTGTACAATATGGCTTGTGCACATTGAATATCATGGATACATCATTGATCATGTAATCATCCATGTAGATCCAATGAAGATCAAGGCAATCCAATATTGGTGACTCTATGTAATGTCGCTAAATTGAAAAGGTTTTTTTGGGTGTATAACCTTCTACCATAATTTTTTCTTGGTTTCTTTCACAAAGCATTGTCTCTAAATCAAAGCATGCATGCCAAAGAAACATTCCAATGGGAAACTATACAACATGTTTTATAAGATTATGAAGCACACATGTGCAACACCTATTCTATAACTGCTCGACATTATCCACTCCTTCAATATTCAAACTAATGCATGTGATTGCGCACTTGACATAGTAATTACACAAAATGGACATCTAGTCCCCCATCACTATGAAACATTCAACGACGATTCAACATTACTCGACCTTTGTGAATGATTTGCACACTATTGTGCAAACAATAAAGTAATGTCACTGCTACATCTTAGATAAAGAGATGATCATTCATTCTGATCATAAGCCACTTCAATTATTGCATACACAAAGTAAGTTAGAGAATGTGCTCCATTTGAAGTGGATGAATTACTTGTTGTAATTCTTTCTAATTATAAAACACAATAAGGGAAAGACTAATAGGGATGGAGACCATCTTAATAAATTGTTAGTACATACACTCATCACGGTGTTGTAAAACACATGGCCAAAACTTCATTGAATGGGTAATTCTCTACTAAGTAGACAAGGACTTCACATAAGCCTATACCACCCTTTCACAAAGTGAATAGGTTTTGCATTTCTACATGTTTGACAAGCTTATACACAAGCTTGGACATCTTTGTGTTGCTAATAGTGTACCTCACTAAAGACTCATCTAGGAGGCACACTATGTTAAGGCAATAAGACATTTTGACATTGCCAAGACACTAGCAACATTACAACATCACTTCTACTGGCCACATATGTGCATAGATGTCAATCACCACATCAAGTCTTACATTCCTTGTTGCATCACCAAGCCCACAAATAAAAAGTTATGACATTACACACCTTTTGCAATTCCATCCAGGCCATAAAAATCCATCAACATGGATTTCATGACTAAAATGCCCATGAAAAAGCATCAGAATGATTGTGTTTATTGTAGTGGATAGATTCTCTAAAATGGCCATCATGATTGCCTACAAGAAGAGCATCAATGTGCAGGGAATTGCATACTCTTTCTTCAGTTATGTTTAGATTCGTTTGGGTTTACCAACATCCATTGTGTGTGATTGTGACATATGGTTTTTCAACCCCTTATTACAAGCTTTGTGGGACATGACAGATACATAATTGGATTGGTCTACAACATTTCATCCCCATAAAAATGGACAAACATAATTTGTCAATTGCACACTTGTTCATATTTTTTGCGTGTACAAGAGTGTGCATCCGTGCACTTGGGATGATAATATGCTTTCAATTCAACATAATGATAACAAGTTTGTGCATGTACAAGAGTGTGCATCCATGCACTTGGGATGATAATCTAATTTACATTCAACATATATATAAGATAAATCTGCACAGCTCTATCAGGCATAGTCCATTTGAACCCTGCTTTGGGTTCTAACTAGTTACACCCCTAGACATATCCTACCATGAAACATTTGTCATGGAGTCATGCGTATAGGAGAATAAAGTGAAAAAGAGATTTTTTTTTTACAACGCACTCAAAACACTCATCAACAAATTCTAATGTGTCCAAAAATATATTACAAAGAGCACCACAACATACACCACGCACCTCATGAGTTCATTGTGGACGATAAAGTTTAATTGCATCTTCAAGGGGAGCACTTCAAGGGTCCACACTGTAAGATCAAGCCTATGTGTTATGGTCCATACACCATCCTGCATGTAGCTAAATATAATGCTTTTGTTCTTGACCTATCGCAGTACTTGAATTTGCATCTAGCCTTCAATGTGGAACTCTTTGAGCTATATTACCCACCTTTGCTTAAGCCAAAAACAATGCAAAATCCTTAAGATTTGGATCATCTAGACTTGCACCCAACATCGAATGATCAAATTATTAAAGTGAAAATAATGAGCACCCATAAAAAATACATGAATTGTTTTGAGTGGTTAAGGTAAGGCAATGCATTGCTTAGGCTAAATGGTACCACCTCTAGTAATTTTAGGTTCAATTTTTTTTTAACTTATCAAGGATGCACTGGGCACCATTTCTCAAGAAAAGGATGAATGATCCACGCACAACTTTCACATAGGTCGATGCAATCTTCACATAGGATTTTGGCTCCTATGTGTGTGAAATGCATGAAACCTTGACATACCTTTTTGAGTTGCTGCAACATCTTGCTCCTTCCTGCACAACACTCTGACACCACACATGCACAACTAAACTCTGCATGCAACACATCCACTTGTGATACATGCACATCACTTGACTCACCTCATGGTACCTCTTCGTGTTGTCACAACACCTTGTTGTTTACCATAAATGTATCTATGGCATTGTTCAAGAACATCCGCACTTAGTATGCAAGTGTCAAATTTATTCTACCACATAACATGCCATATGGCACTATTCAAGTTTACGACAAGCCATAGAATCTGTCAACAATGTCACATGATTAGAAATCCAATTATGCACTTGTAGGAAGTCCTACTATCACTCAACCAAAAGATGAAATGTAACCCTTCGATAACCATCATTAATTCGAACTACTTTTTGTAATGATGTATATATTGTAATTGTTTGACCCATAAGGGATTAGAGATGAGAGATATCTCACACACACCAGTTAAGAAACTACTAGCATGTTTTGTGTATTTAACATTCACATGTATTTATAATTCTTTTTCAACTACATCTTAATCTTACTGAATCTTATACACATCTATATATTACTCTATTTTATATATCATCTTGTACACATCTATATATTACTCTATTTTATATATCATCTTGTACACATTATAATGTGCGTTCAGTTTCATGTTGTTTAATTAATCTCCATACATTCTGCAATCCACATCTTACTACCAAGTGCTACATTATCTAGTGCACCTATCTCTTTTAAGTGTAGTGTTGTGGTGAGATCAGTGCAAATCAAAATAAACCTAATTGAAATGTTTTGTGGGTTATGTATTCCATGTTGAGATAAAAAACACTTCCCTATAAAACAATACCCTGCATGATGGAGCACTAGAAACAAAAGAACACAATATCCTAAATCATGGAGCACTAGAAACAAAAGAATCACATTTCATGAGGGGAGGGTATGGCCACATGGAAGGAGAATAAAAAAGCTATAAGAATATTTACATCCAAATCAAAAAGAAAAGAGCAAAGATTCACAAAAGAAGAAACATTATCCTAAAGGACAAGCATTTGGACGGTGCCATTGTTTTGCACACATGTGACATGCTAATATTTTAGACTTTAACCCAAATGCCTTATTTTTTTTAAAAAAAAACCAAAAAAAAACCGGTGACGAATGGGGTCGATTCATTCCATACCCCGAATTTTTTGGGCGCGTTTATCGACATTAAAATTAAATATATGAAATTCTGTCGTTCACAACTACGCGGCGGCAAAAAACGACAGCTTGCAGGCTGTACCTCAGAGAGGCAGGTTTCCGTCACGTGACGAACAGAGACGGAATTTACGTTATATGCTGGTTCAAATATAGGGTTGTTTTTCCGTGTGTTGACAGAAAACCAAGAGCGGTTCAAAGTTCCACGTTAAATGACGGCGTTGAAACAGTCCTCCAACAATGCCAGGGATCCTGAAAGCAGATCCTTTTTTCCCTGTTTCGCATCGCCAACAAAATTCAGATTCTCTGCCACCTGCTACAGTTAGTTAAATTTATTTTAACCGTCCGTTGTCCTTCAGAGAAATTTAATGAATGACCATTTATGGCATTGCAATTTGCGCCCATTAATGTGTCGATGCTTCCAGTTAAGAATTCCACAGGATTTCATTCAACTAAACCTAATAATCCAGACATATACAAATATAGACATAACCTTAATTTCACACAAAGCTCATGGCAGAATTTCGGCCTCATACCAAATTTTTACAGGGGCCCTGCAATAAATCCCAAAGTGCCAAGGGCACACAGCGGCAGCAACAGCATTGCCACGGAATACAAGGTCGTTGCAGAGCCATGCAGAGTGGCGGCGGCTGAACGGTCGAGCTCGGCTGAATTCACAGCCAGGGGCATCTTTTCTTGGTCTGGACTGCACTGGGACTGTCGCGGTGGATGCCCGGTGTACATAACGGCCCTGAGAACTGCAGAAACGGTGGGAATATATGCCGTTTTGTTCTTGGCCAGCAACCACGTTAGCCCCATTAATTCACAGTCTCTGCCATACATTCTACTTGTCCTGTCAGAGTAACCCTCATTTTTGCCACCCTTAAGCTGCAAAGGGAAAGAAAACATAACTGAGTTCCTCTGCAATAGATCGATTCTTTATGAGAAGTTAGAAGAAGATGAATAAATTACCTTGTCGAGTGTCTTGAGGCATCTGGTGCATCCCTCGTAAGAAGGATCGGTGCAATTGGATTCGAGGGCTCGAAGCGAGGAGGTGGGACGCGTAGCATTGCGGCCGAGCGGAGCGGTGAGATTGAAGGCGGCGGGGCAGGTGAGGGAGGTGAGCTGGTGGAGCCTGATACCGCAGAAGCAGAGAATTGCGTCGCAGGTGGCGTTGGGGCGGGGGATGTGAATCCCGCGCTTGTTGAGGGAAGACTGAAGACTGTTAACACACACTTGCGAATCGTCGGGGACGACGGGCAGTTGGTCGGAGGAGGCGGTGAAGGGGGAGAGAGGCGACGCCGCCGGCGGCTGAAGAGCGGTGCGGGCGTGAGCGGCGTACAACCAGGCGGCCAAGACAGGGCAGCAGCGGCTCCTGTCGAGCGTTTTGCCCTCCCCGCACGCCTCCCCCACTCCTCCGAAGAGCTCGTCGGAGAGATCGAGGCGGCACGTTTCCTTGTGCTGCTGCTCCTGCGGAACCACAGGTAGCGCAGGTACCGTGTTCGAATCCCCGCCCGACTGCTGCTCCGAGCTCACAATTCCATCGCCAACCGCTGCCATACAAGCAACGAAAATCGCCAATGCAACCATCGCTCTCATTTTGTTTCTCCTAAATTCCCAAATAATTCACATACCCAGCGAGTGCCTCTGTATCCTAAACTCCCAAATAATTGACAGACCCAGCTGGAGTCGATTCTCAGCATTGCTGGTTTTTTGTCATATGCAAATCCATTTATAGCGAAAAACAGTTCACGGGATTAGAAATGCAGACGGTGGCTGGCATTTCTCTAAAACAGGAATTAAAAAACAAAATAAACCAAAAAGCTGTGAATCTTTGTTGTTGAGTTTGTCTGTTATGGGGATGAAATATAATATTTAAATGATAAAAGGAAATGTAGGGTACTACATACATGTGAATGAATATCCGGGCACGCGGTACAGGGTTGCCTCCTTCACATCAACTCCACATAGCATTACATGCCACAAATAATCATAACTTACAATCATGATCAGGGATGGGGAGAGGGAGTATTATATGTATCTTAAATTTACATAGAAGATAGTGGAATGATTTATTCCATTTTAAAATTACAGAGAAGACAATGGAAAGATTTAGAAGATAGTCGAAAAATGTTGGTATAGTGGATTATGATGAATAAGCGTATATCAATTTTGTTAAGTTAAGTAGTTACGAGTAAGGGGCA
This sequence comes from Torreya grandis, assembly GCA_037957365.1. Classification (NCBI taxonomy): domain Eukaryota; kingdom Viridiplantae; phylum Streptophyta; class Pinopsida; order Cupressales; family Taxaceae; genus Torreya; species Torreya grandis. The sequence goes on along the minus strand of JARHVA010000700.1, from coordinate 2,542,991 downwards.
TCCACATCGTCAAAGTTACCCAAGACACACACTGATGAGTAAGGGACATCCACACCGTCAAAGTCATCCAAGGCACGATCCTAGTCTTAACCACTTGACTCTTCATGTCAAATATCTAGAGGAATTTGTACCCTAGTGGATGGATACAAGCAACCATCATCCTCACCAATCAGAGTACAACCCTTTCAGTGAAATTTATACTAACTAGTAACATACATAAGAAAAAATGTCACGTAAACAAGTACATTTAAAAGTGTTAAACTATTATGCTACAAAAATAATTGGCAAGTTTGATGATTTGTTTTCCATTAACTTAATAGTACACCAATAAAAAGGGTTGTAGTCCAATTGGTGAGAACGATGGTTACATATATCCATCTACCAATGTACAAATCCCTTTGGATACCTAACACGGAGAGTCAAGCAATTAAGGTTAGAATTGTGACTTAGGTGATTTCGATGGCGTGGATGCCTCTTATTCATTGCTAGATGTATGCTTACTCAGCATTGTAAATCTGGTATATGCTTATTTCTAGAATATGGGTATAAATGCCTACATTATATGTAATTCAATTATTCTATATAATGCCTTCAAAAATACATTTAAAAAATAATACACAAATATAAATAAATAAAATCTAGTACAAATATATTAAATACATCTATTCAAAAAATACCGAGATGTATCAATGTCAATGTACCTATCTTGGATTTGTCACATAGTTTCACTCATTGAAGAGTCCCACATTGATTAAAGACTCCACCATCTTTGCATGTTTTTCCTCACTAATTGGTGACAGAGACGCTCAATCTAGTTGTACCAATGTGTCAAGTTTGAAAACAAAATCGAGCAAAAGCAAATGGACTCCAAATTCCAACGTATACTGAAGGTATCATAATTTTTCAATTGCCTTCTACAAGTAAGAAGAAAAATTGTCCTTTGACAATCAAATGGATGTGAAATTTGCGATCGGGCATATTGGCATAACTAATATAACTAAAAAATGTTAAGAGATATTCAATTTGATGCATTTATCTTCAATTTGTGACATACCAAATTGATTAACAATTCCATTAGCTTTTTCATAAATTTATTGTTGATTGGCGATAGATGTCTTTAATATCATCGCACCATTACATCATGTTCGAAAAATTATTTTTAAAGAAAAAATGAATTCTAAACTCTACTGTAAACCTAAGATATCATAATTTTTTAATCACTTTTTTCAAATAAAAAATTAAAAATAAAACGACAGTGAAATAAACATCAAATTCAATCATTTTTATTGACATTTCAAATTTTTTCTTTCATCCACCACCTTAAATATAATTGTAAATTATAAGAGATTTATAAAACAACAGTTTTGCAAATAGGATCCAGTGACTAAAACCCCAAATCGAGAGACTTACCCTGGTACTTGTTTTTGTTGAGCATGAGCACTGAACCCCACTCAACTAACTTTCGAACCCACACAGAAATTAAACATGAGACTTATAAAACAACAATGTTGCAAATAAAATCCAGTAATCAAAACCTCAAATCGAAAAACTTACATTGATACTTATTTCTGTTGAACATGAAGATTAAACCCCACCCAACTAACTTTCGAACCCGAGAATTGAACAATAGATTTTTCAACATTGAAACCCACAAGAATTCAAAAAAGTTTAAAAAAAAACTAAATAAATTATAACTAAAAAGTAACCCATTCGGGGTGCCCTTGTTGACCGTGGTGTCCTAGCAAGAGTAACAATTGTACTGCCGTCATTTTCAACCAAACTCCTAGAAACAAATACACCAAACCCAACAATATCTCCACTTTGTCTGAAAAGGAGATTCATTACACTTTTCCAAGCTATATTAGTAACCATTGCCTATTAATGTAGGCCGGAGTCCCTTTTTATGATTGCAAGGGCGAAATACTTTATTTTCAACGATACCATCCTTACTTTCCCCCTCAATCATATCACAACTTTTGTTCCTTTCAAACAAATAGGGAGATCATATATTGACTAGAGAAAAGACAGATACCCATGTCCCATGCATTTGCCTTTTTAGGGAGAGTAAAGACTTAGCATTATTTCATATATTCTTTAGAGATATGCAAATCATGTTGTCCAAGGGCAGTTCAATTGATTATAGTAATATATTTGACATTGTTTGATCATATGTTCAATCATTAAAGAAAGGCAGGGTAGGAATATGAGATTAGGGATCTATATTGGTTAAAAGAAAGGCAGGGTAGGAATACGAGATTAGGGATCTATATTGGTTATCGAAAGAAAATAGAATTTTTTAAAGTTCATGATATAAGTGTTTTAGATATGGTCTAAAAAATAGTTTAAAAGATAGTGGGTTATTTTATATGTAATAGATATTTAATTGTGTTTCAAATATGAGGTGTATATATTGTATTCTTTGCAGGGTTTAAATTTGTGGTCTCCTTTTTAAGAACACAAGTTTTTCACTATCAAACTAACTCAAAAGTATATATGTAGTAAATATAACGATTAAAAATAAAAAATAGACATACATTCAAACATTACAGTGTAAAAAAAAATCATTGATATATAATTATCCATTTCATTAAACAAAACAATAATTGAGCTAGGTGAATATGAAAATATAAGTGAATGGACACTTCATACACCTATTATGTAAGGGGCATCTAATTGTGCTTCAAATATGAGGTGTATATGCCTTACCCCCTATAGGATTTGAATGTGTAACCTCTCTTTCAAGAGCACTAGTTGTTCACCATTAAGCCAACTCAAGTGTACATATTTAATAAATGCAACGATTAAAAATAAAAAATAGATGTGTACTCAAACATTACAATTTAAAAAAAAAATAGATATGTAATTATCCATTTCATTAAAAAAACAATATTCGAAATAGTTGAACGTGAAAACATAAGTGGAGGGATACTTCTTAATTTATTAATGGCCCCACGAGTAGCTTAAACCCAAGCCCCCATCCCTATTCAAATTTTGGGAATCTTTTCTAATTTCTATTGCCTCCCTCAACCGATGCTTAAAGGAATGGTTCTCCACAGCTAACATTGTACTATCCTCGATAAAAATATCGTATAAGGTTTTTGAAGAATATTATACTAACATTGATTTTTCAAATGTGAATGAACTAACAACCAATTGAGTGGTCCCCCCATGCACCAAATAATTGACCGTAAACACTTCTACAAACAACTAGGGTTTTCAAACATAAATAGTTAGGGTTTTCACCCACAAGCCTCTGAGGCCACATGAAAAAATTGATTATTTCTTAGGGTTATCGAGTTACATCTTCACCACTAGATTTCACTACAAGGGCCTTCTCATGTAGATCACCACTCCTAAAATGGGAATGACTCGTGTTCCTCCTTGCCCCAAATGATTCATCAAAATGTTTTAGCTTGCAATGAACAAGTTGGGAAGAAACTCCTTGGGGCATCTAGATCACATGAGAGGGAAAGCAATGATGATTCAAATGACTTAATGAGTGTTAGAGAAGGTAAATCCTATGAATATATTCTACCTAATGAAATTGTGAATGTTATAGCAGAATGGCATATTAGAACAGTTATTTTATTTTTACTTAGAGGAGTCCCTTCTGAGTAAGAGTTTTACGAATGGGAAAAACTTAACTAGGAGAATATACACTAGTTGATTAAAGTCATCATAGGCTTATGAAAGGGATACATCTCATGCATGTTTGCTTCCCCTAACCATGCCCAAGTTATCCTACAATATGACACTTAGGTCATTTGCAGAGAAATTTATTATTTACAAGCTTGGAGCATTAAGTTCCACCTAGACGATCCATCCATATCTAAATACCCTATGTGGGTTGAGTTTTAAATCCTCAATCTTGTGTTTTGAGCATTTATTAAAGATATTGTAGGATAACTTGGTCACGTGATTTGGTACAAGAACAATAATGATAAGTTTTCCAACCTCCATGTGCATCCTAAAGCTTGTGTTTAAATGGATCTCACCCAACCTTTTCTATAAGTTGTAAAACTTGTTAGACCAGGGTTTGAGGTTATGCAACTTGTAAGCTTTCTCAACAAGCCAAATACTTGTTTTATATTAGAAAATAAGGTCATCCTATCAGGTAATGTTTGATAAGGAAGTGATGTAGGAATATTCAAGGTGAACAAGCAATCTTGCATCACAAACAAAAGTACGAGATTTTATGTAAATTTTAAATAAGAGTTTGACCTAATTTATAATATCAAAATTTGGGTTGTGTTTGTATTGTAACCCTAAGTTACAATGTTTAGAGGCCACACATATACCTCTATGTATTCACAATTATCAATGGTCTTTATTTTATTAAGTGACCATAGAGGATTTAAGACTCATTGAGGACACAAAGTGTTCACACCTAGTCTAATTCTAATAGAGGCCACCCTAAGTATCCATGATCTACGAAGACCGCACATGGTCTTAAAAATCTTGGTATCCACATAATCATCTATGTATTTACAACCAAGCTTTATGCCCATGAAGTTTTTGGTGGACACGTTGTATCCTTAACTATTTTATAATTTACAAGGGATCTATAGAGTGTATAGTGAAAAAAAGTGATTGCATGAGTCTAGGAGTATGGGATTGTGACAAATGTCATAATCATAGCCTACTTATATAGGTCACAAGTTAATGGTGGGGTCACAATTTTGATTAGACATGTGACCAATTCATTAAGTGAATTCAATAAGTTTATGAACCCCATAGAGTAGGAATTTTAATAAAGTTTGTTAGCTTCGAGAAACACACATGGACTATATGGAAATTCATAGATTTTGTTAGCCTTAGGAACACCCAACAGATTGTGCAGATTCATAGAGTATTTGGATTGTAAAAAATTCAATGTCATAGGGAATAGAGTGTGCAATGGTCATAAAGAGTTCATAGATGGCTAGAGTCCATGGAAGGGAGCTCTAATATTATGATACGTGTCAAAATATCATCCATTCGTATTGGATTTCTTCATAGTGCGTGTGCGACATTGTTTAACCCTAAATTTGGATATGGGTCCTATAAGGATAAATAATGTTAAGGATACTTAAATGAATAAGCACAAGGGTGATAAATAGATCTATATCATACCAATTAATTTCAAAACTCATATAGAACATATACAAATTTTATTATGTTGGGATATGTTAAAAATACAGAAACACAACTATGTTAGATATTGAAATGATAATGAAAACAAGATACTTAGCTAGTTCTGATGTTAATACATTTTTGGATCTGAAATAGGCATGAAATAAACTATAATAATATTATGTAGTAGTCATCAAATTATAGATTAAGTGCCTCTATGGCCTTGGATACATGTGTTAGCTTGGGACAATTATGTTGATGTTATTATCTAGATCAAATACAAGTGTCTAATACAAAATACCTAATAAAATTGGATATGACCACCTAGATGCTTCTAGATTATATGCCACCTTCACTATGGTGCATTCAAATTTGTATCATGAACTATCACTCCTTATCAAATTATCAAAACCCTAGTTCTTCATCTTCAAAGTGACCTTGGTAAAAATGGGTTAGTAGGCTCATGGTGTTGAGCTAACCCCAAAGACCCATATATGAATGAGTGTTGCCTACATAGCCTTTACTTCTAATAAGGTCTCAGATTGATGTAGATCTCCCCTAATATGTTTGTTTGTGTGTGCATAAGGGTGAAATATGTGGAAAGCAAGTAAAACCATGAACTAGCTTGTAACTTTGTAAAAAGGGAATCTTGGAAGGCTCCTTTACTACTTAAAACTTGTAGATGTGTTGTTCTTATGACTGATATGAGAATAGGAGAAAATAGGAAAGCTTTACCCACTTGAGCGCTTGATTGAATGATCTTTGGTATGAATTATAGGTGAGGTATGAATGAGGATTGATTGTCCTTATATATTAATTGTAACAATAGAATATATCACATTAAAGGACTTAGGTTGACCATAAGAACACACTACATTTGAAAATTTTACCACTTTAGGGAACTGGACACTTGCATCAGCACAAGACACTTATATCGACATAAGTGTCTGACTAGGATACAAGTTTTTAATGAGAAGGAAGGTAGGCATAAGTAAATAAATTACAAAGGTGGAAGATAAATATGTTTACAAGATTCTAGGCAAGATATAAGGTCTAGGTCATCAAAATATTACCAATTGGACTAAGAGATAGGAAATGATCACATAGAGATAACAAATGTGAGACTTGTGGAAGTGTGAAAGGTTTAGAATTGAGAGGAATAGCCAAGGTCTATATTTACCAAGTGTAAAAGACTAAGGTTCACTATAATTCATAAATATCATCTACATTTTCCCCTCCTTTAATCTAGTAATGAAATTACTGATTTAAAGGAGAAAGAATGCATACCTAAGTGTGTATAACACACTTTGTCTTTTCTTGAGTCTAACTTGAGTGTTTTGTAGGTGACTGGCCTACAACCAAGAGTATGTTACAATATATAATCAGTGTATATAATCTAAAGTTGAAATTAATTAAATGATTGAATTTAAAAGAGAGCAAGGTTTAGAAGTACACCTGTGTATTGGTGTAATCGTTTTGCCTTTTTGAAATTTGATTTGAAATATATATCATTGTGAATCATTGAAATTAATATTAAGACAAATATAAATCTTGAAAGTGAATATATATAAAGAGATAAAGAGAGATATTGGAGGGTACATGCCCCCAACTTTGGAGAAAAGATGAGTTTCCAGCCGGTAGTTGAGATTAGCTCAACTATGAAACTCAATCATACTTATAACCTAGTGAGCATGAGTGAAAAAAGTCCACCCCTACTATATATATAGTAAGGTTGGATGACATAATCAAGTCCAACCTATAAACTTGGTAAGACTGAGTGATCTAATCACCTCAACCATACCAAAGGTGAACCAACTATTGCAGTAGATTGGTTTAATATAGTCTGTAAAAGTCCAACCCCATGGATCATGATAGTCCGTAGAAGTGTGTTGGGTTATTATTCTTAATATAGATTTGGTGCTGAAGTGTAGCCCAATGAGCTGACATGTTGGCCCTTTCATGCAATATTGTGGTCTGGTGTACTCACCCGAAGTGCATAGCTATAGGTCGGCTCTCGCAGGGTTTGTTGCATAGTAACATTACTTAGTCATATTCTTTATGTTAAACATGTTTTTAAATAGATATTATATAAAGGCAAAGATAGACTACTTTTATCCTAGATCGGTCACCATAATTACATAGATTAATGTCATTGTAGTTTAGAGTTGTTACTTAGAAAAAGAAAATATTAGTTTAGATTTCATATTAAGTTCTAATCACCAAATGTTCAACCCAACCTATCATAGCTACATAGCTTATCCGTTCAACTAAATATGAACATGAAAATGATTTATAATATCCACAATTTATATATTAAGCATAAGCAATTATTTACAACATAGGGGTATTTATACTTGTTTATCCCTAACCAAGTATTTACAACATTAATGACAGGAGTAATTGAGCAATGAAGTCTCAACAAACTAAGAGTCATGGTGATCTATCAACTAACTACTCCTAAGGACCTGGGCCTTTGGGCCCCTATATACTCATTTTATGCTAGATCCTTGTTGCCATGTGTTCATCTCCTTATGGGTCAGTGTAAAACTTCTGATGGATAAGGTCTAGGTGACCCATATGAATCTCTCCTTAACCATTCTTGCTTCTCATACACTCCCCAAGTCTTCCATTATTATTCTAAGTCCTATGCTTTCAATTTCTTTGTGACTAATTCTCCTTTGATTGGGTCCTCTCATGCTAGTGCTTTCTCACCTTAGTGATTTTTTGGCCTACATGTTCCATGCCACAGTGCTTCCATGCCATAGTCTTTTGCTCAAGGTTCTTTCCACACCATGTCGGTCCCATGCCAAAATGTCAAAACACTTAGCCAAAATTTGGGGGCCAAAATCACCCCACACTATGTTCTTAGTCTATCTTGGACTAAGTCTTTCTGGCAACCTTTGCCAAAAAATTAGGCCCCATTTGCTCAATCCACTTTTTGAGATTATCCCAATGTGATAATGTGTCAAGTAGCTTGGCAGTTATTGCCTTGATGGCTTCATTGGACTTCTTCATATCCTTATGTTGGTTAGATGTCTCATTGTCCTTCTTTACTAATTCATCCAAGGACATGTTGGCATCCTTATAGATGTCTTTGAGCATTGAAAATTATTCGATAACCTATCCTTAGAGGGATACAAAATTGGCATTCAATTGTTGACTACGTGTATTGATATTTTCATCCATCCTCTCCACATCCTTAAATAATTTGGCATGCTTGGTGTGATCCTTTATTAAAAGTGCAACATCAACCATCTGTTATCTCTGGGCTTTTTTTTTTTTTTTGAGCCTCCAAGATCTTATTTGGGTGTGTTAACCATTCAAAAATTCCATCCAAAATGGGGATAACTTCCCTAACTCTCTCCAAGGTATGCTTGAAAACTTCAACTGCCTCAGTGAATTTTTCTGCTAACTCCAGTCCCTCATATCTTGGCATAGGCTACTCCTTGTAGTTCTTCAACAAGAGGTTCATCAAGCTTTCTAGTTTATCTATGGCATCCCGATCAAGAGGTACATCATTCACTAGTGTTGGCTCATATCCCAAAATTATCTTACATAGATTCAATAATTTTAACCTTTGCCTTCGTGGCTTCTTTTACCTGGTGATTCAACGTAGCCACTTCCTCAATGAGTGCCTTCTTGGTGGCAACTTCCTTATTATACATATCCATTACTTGGGTATGTTTATTCTCCAGGTTACACATATTAGAATCTGATAAAATGTTTTAGCACGTGACTTCCAAGGCCATCTTCAAAAATGTTGCACTTGCTTACAGGGGTGTTCTTTTGGGTTCCACCCACAATGGTTTAGGTAGCACAGGATCATTAGGTCCTCAAGAAAGGCTATCTTGGGGGAGCTCAAAGGCATGCTCCTCATGTATATGTTTAATAAAAAGGACAACTATTTCCTTGTCTCCAAGGTTGTATCATAGGGAACAAAGTGTGGCCATAGATATAACATCTTGTTAGGGATGCCCACTTGATATCGATCATCCAGATTGGCAGATGCATCAATGGTGGGCTATTTGGTGAACATGATTGGCTCCTTTCCTTATTTGGGTGACATTCCAAGGCCTCAACCTCTATGTTGGTATCTAAGTAAGTTCTATCGATGACCATTCTACTCATTTATTACTCTACACCATCCTCCTCTTTGCAATAAAGGTGTTCAACATCAAATGGTGAGTCATCATAGGTGGCCTCCTCCTCTCGTATTATCGAGGGTGTCTTCTCATAATTAGATTTTGATGCTTCCATCTAGACTATAGGGACTTATTTCTTGGGTGCTTTATCTATGGCTCGTTGATGTACAACCCCTGATGAAGAAATTTTTTGGGGAGATGGCCATGGAGATGTTTTAGGCGGTGAAGGCAGAGTTGGATAAATGTGTAGAGGAGAAGGTGGGGGTGGAGGGACTTTTGGTGATGGAGATTTTGGTGAAGTTTGAGGAGAAGAAGGGTGAAGTGGATAAGGGCATGGTGGATAAGGGCGAGTTGGAGAAGGGTGTGGTGGATAAGGGCACAGTGTATAAGGGTGAGGTGGAGATGGTCGGGGAGGTGAGGGTCTAGGTGGTGAAGGGCTTGGTCATGGTGCTTAGGTAGTCTTTTTCCATGTTTGTGGCATTTTTTGACCACTTGTAATAGCATCATGCTCAACCCACTTCTTCTTAAATGGAGGCACTAGTGGGAGCTTTTCTCTAGGTTTTGTGTCCTTTGAGTCCTTCCTGGGTCACAATATATAGAACAAGTTGTGTACTTGTTTTTCCACTAGTATTTGCTTGACCTTTATGTTTGTTAGGTTTGTTTCATTCTTCTCAATATATGCCTTCTTACATAGATAGACATACATTTTTTAGAGAGTATGAATCTCCAAATCAATCTTTTCGGCTTCTAACGTAATGGGTTATGTGTCATAGATCTGGTTAATGAAGTAGATTAAGTACCACACAAAGAAGGCATACGGTAACTTTATCCATGCAAAGAGTTATTTGAAAGAGACCATCTTGATGCATGCAAGAGAGAAGTGTTGCTTCATTACAAATTATGCTTACTCAGTAGCTAGGGGCAAATCCTTCAAAATACACCATTCGTTCCTGAATGCTTCCTTCATGACATCAAACCAATACTTCATTTTTATTTTATAAGAGGGGGTGATGTGCCTTGGGAATGTGAATGCCTTAAATCACTCTATTGAGGATCTATTCTTAGCCAGATGTGCCCACTTTAGTGCTCCCATGGTGTGTTTTGGTACACTAATCTCATAAAAAACCATCAAAAGTAGAAATACACCCATGAAAACCTATGGTTGGGTATTTGATGGGTCTTCTCTGCATCTTGGCTAAAATACACAGCCTAATTATATTTTAAACCCTGAGTGACTTATTAGGTGATGTAGAGGTGCACCATGTCAACCTCCTTCCAACAATCGATCCTACCAATCTTAGTCATGATGATCCATACTGCAACCCAGAGGGTAGGATCTTATAATTTATTTATATGCATGGCATGGACCTGCTTCTAGTACATTAACATCATGGCTATCTTTTGGACCTCATCAGTGTCTACCAAGTCATCGAACACATCTAGACCTAAAATTGTAGTCCTAATACCTTGCTTATCCTCTTAAGCGTGATCTTCATACTGCACCTGGCAAAATAGAAGTAGTCCTCATGGACACATGAAAGATGGAACTTGATTTCCTCCATGGGTTTTCTAAAGTATGGAAAATTGAGAATCTAGAATAAACCCACAATGTATAAGACATTAAAAATCTTAAGATCATACACCAACTTGTTCTTGGTATTCTGGCATTTGACTCTATAATCATTCTATAATTCAACCTCATTTCCAAGTTGATGATGGTTGTAGTAAAAAATTGTGCAAGATGGCACCTTGGAGACCTAGTTCTCCACAAGCAACAATGACTTAGGATACTACATTTCCTCAATAACTAGAGGTGGGGGTAGAGACGATTGAGTCTTAGCTTGTTGTACCATACTTGCTTCTCCCCTTTTCACACATTGTGCTTGCTCCTCAAGTGTCTCTTCTCTAATGAAAATTGTTTCTCCTCCAAGTACCTTTTCTTCCTATGGTATTGTAGGCAATGGATCTATCCTTAGAGCCTTTTTTTAGGTGGCATCACCCTCTGAGGAGATCAAAGGTTGACATGCAGCCATCCAACATTCCCAAAGGAATAAATGGCTATTTTTATTGACTTCAGATTTTTGAGCTTAATAGTCCTCTAATGGCATACTTTCTCTACAACTTGTAACTTTTCCTTATCGTGGATATGTCCTAAAGTTATCCTATGTTTTTCTTGCATAGACAAACTCATAATACCTGTATAGAAATTTACAATGCTTTGTATATTTATCTATGAAATTGAATGAACTTGTTTTGCTCTCGGCCCTTGGTCATATTCTATTTTTGATTTGTTAATATCAAATAAATGCAAAGGTAAAACATAAAAATGAGTTGAATTATCTATTTATAGGTGTGAGAGGGTTGAAAACAATTACTATCCCTTTCCTTTCACCCATCACTTCTTATCATAAATGCATTTTTTAATGACCGCCACTCTTTGATTGTCACTTCTAGTAATTAATGCATTTAATGGTATTATCATGTCATGCCATTGGTACATTTTTCTCCATTACTATTCTTTTCCATATTAATGGTACATCCCATCTCATGCCTTCTTGTCAAGTGGAGGATAGTTGTGTCCTGTACTTTCCTTGGAGTGGAAGACATCTATGTCTTTCAAAATTTAAACTAATGGTAGGAACACCCTATGTTTAAGCTATATAGTTTGTGTGCCTTAAATGACTTGCGTGCCTTTAAGCACTTGCATGCCTAGGTACCTTTCATGCCTAACTTTTAATCATGAATTCATATCTCTTACCCCACACTAAAACTAAGTCATGGTCCTCCATAAAAAGATAAATACACAAAGATAATTACATTAAAGAAGCATTACGCACAACAAAGGTAGTGTGTTTATTAAAAAACTAGAAATCCTAAGCTAATGGCATAAGCCTTATTGTTTTAAAAAATTTAAATTACTTAGAAGTGAAATACAATAGAAGTTGGCTTCTATTGAAATGTCCAGGAAGGAACTAATCGTCCAACCTTTGTAACTGACAAGCTCTGATAGGCCGCATGCTATGAATGAAAAATAAACCATCCTAATGAATTCAAAGTTTTCCAGAATGGTGTGCAAACTTGGAGTCATATAGAAGACCTTCATTCCTGGGGAAAATGTTTTGTGCTTTATATGGCAGTCATGCCATGATTTTTGTATGTGCTTTTCCACATCTTGACTCCAATGAGCGAGGAAACGAGCTTCATCAAGTTGTAACAAAGTATCTAGGTGTGCTTTTAAGGATGACTCCTCATTAATTTATCCTACAAACGTAATGCGAAGAGATGGCACCAAAAATTCAAATAAAAGGACCATCTCTTTGCCATATATGAAATTGAATGGGGTGCTTTTGTTAAGGCACTTATAATTTGTTCGGTAAGCCCAAAATATTGTAGATACCCTATCATCCCAGTTAGTTTGGAAAATATTAAATATCTTTTTCAAAGTGGTGCCTTGGATCTTATTAAAGGCCTCAGCAATGCCATTGGCTTTAGGGTGGTATGATGTTGTTTTGTGGTGTGCAATCATGAGCTCATTTAGTAAGACATGAATTGTGTCATTTAGGAAATGGGTACCATGATCACTAGTGAAACCTAGTGGGTATCCAAACCAAGTTATGATATGCTCACAAATAAAGCACACAACAATGGCACTGGTATAATATTTTGTTAGTTGCTATGATTATATACCAGAAACCTGTTCATTATCCAGCTGGAGTGATAGGGCCAATAAATTAATGGCCCATTTCTCAAATGGTTCTTGAGAGGGGATTGGTTATAGAGGCATTTCATATCATTAGTTTGGTTTCCCTATGTTCTAACATATGTCACACTATTTAACATATGCTTTAGCATCTTGAAAAATAATAGGCCATCATAATCTAGCTAGTAGAACTTTGCACGCGGTAGCCTCTCTAGCATTATGTCCTCTTGCAATACCTTCATGAACTTCTTGAAGTACCTCAGGACACTCATGTTTTATAACACAGTGCTAAAGAACCTCATCATGACCAAGTTTATAAAGATCCCCTCCTATGAGTTGAAAAGGGGTAGCATGGACTGTGATTTATTTCTTAGCCTGAGGAGTGAGACAGTATGACACTGAGCCAAAGGTTAAAAAGGTGATAATATCTTCTAGATCTTTAGGTACACAAGTAACATAGAATATTTGAACATCAAGTAAGTCATCTTCAATAGTGCACAGTGGCTCTTTGAACTCAATTATGGATAGATGGTCAGGTCCATAATTGGATTTTCCAAGTTTGACCATGATGGAAAATTAAAACTCTTGTAATAACACTATCCAACGATAGATTCATCCATGTATCACAAGTTTGTTGACAAGGTACTTTAAGGCATTATGATATGTATATAAGATAAATGGAGTGGCCAATAAGTACTATTGAAATTTTTGTAAAGCATAGACCATTGATAATGCTTTACGCTATGTAGTTGTGTGGTTTCTCTCAGCTACAGTGAGTTTTCTACTAGAAAATTAGATCAAATGATCCAGGTGACCTTCTCCTGGTTGTGCAAGGATTGCACCAACTATCATTATAGATGCTTCAACATGGACATGGAATGGTTTTGTCTAATCAAGAAAATAAGGATAGGATTGGTGACTAGTTTGTCCTTTGGTGTCTCAAAAGATTTTTTACAAGAGCAAGTCCATATGAAGTGCTCATTATGCTTTAAAATTTCCTCTAGGAGTATGAAAATATTTGCATATCCATAGATGAATTATATATAGTAACCGATATGGCCCAAAAAGGTGCAAATCTCATGTTAAGACTTGGGCACTGGGAGGTGAAGAATAATAGACACCTTCATTGGGTCTACTAAAATTCCATCCTTGTAAATAATGTCCTAGGAGCACACTGAAGGGTGTAGTAAATAGGCACTTCTTTAAGTTTAGTGATATTTTTAAGACTCGACAGTGCTCAAGAATAAGTCTTAGGTTATAATAATGGTCATTGACAAAGCCATAGACTGTCCAATCATCTAAGTAGACTTGAAGAAACTTATGGATAAAATACTTAAAGGCTTCAATATCTACCAATGAGAACACAGTTGGTGCATTATTGAGCCCAAAGGGAATGATAGTATATGTGAAGGATCCCTATTCAATGGTAAACATAGTCATCATTTGGTCCTCTTCATCTATTTCGACTTGATGGTATCTTGAGAAGCCATCTATGAAAGTATATATCTCACATCTAACAACACCTTCAAGGATTTCCTTTGTGAAAGGTGTTGGGAAAGGATCAGTGACACATGATGCATTAAGTTTTTGATAATCTATGCAAATACATATGCATCCATATTTATTTATACTAATCACCATGGGATTGACCCATTCAGATTCATCAATGGGGGGTATTACTCTTGCATGCAACATACTATCAATTTCATCTTTGATGCATGCCCATAGATTAGGATTCATCTTATATGGCCTTTTTTTGACTAGTCGTGCACCATCAACCAATTTGATATGCATCTTTCCTAAGGATGGATGGACTCCTTTCATCTTGTTGTGGTTTCTTGTAAAGACATCCTAATATTCCTTTAATAACTTAGTTTTTTTTGAAATTTTAGTGTCAATCTAATAATTACCTATAGTAGCCATCTTTGGTTCTTACTCTATGTCGATGCTACACTAGACAGTCATAATGGGTTTGGAGTAGGGATTGTCTATATCAGTGCCTGTATCATGAATAACTCATGTGCCAAAGTCCATAGGAACATCCAAATGACTGGCCAAAGGGTTAAGTGGATTGGATCCTTCACCTTATTCTACTTGAAACACTAGTTTTTATTTCCCCAGACATATCTCTTCATGTCAGTCCTGATCAAGGACTAGTGCTAGCACAGAAACAAGTTATGCTGATGGTTCATTGAAGAGAATTATACCTTCTTCAGGGATGTTATGGATATATCATAATCGATCATCAATGGGACTAGGGTCACCAAAAATAGCTTCATGCATGGCCTGGAGAGTGAGGTGCAAATCTATCCTTAGAGAGGAATAAGATAGTGCTAATTTCATGTTATCATTCAAGATATGCCAAAATCAGGAACCCATGTGTCATTATTCATGAACATACCATGCCCATTCCCAGGTGCATAAAGTTACATAGAATGCATGCACCCACAAGTACTTTGGTAAGTATGACTCTTCATCTCTCCACATTCTCTTGCAAGCTTCTATATGGGGTTCAGGTGCTAATACTCTGCTATATTTGATTGTTCCCTTGACTTTGTTATCATGATGGAACTAATGATGTAAGGAAGAGTGTACTTGGTCCCATTGAAGGAGTTGCTCATGATGGGTTTTCCATCATCTTGCATTTATACCATCTAAGAGGTGAACCAAAGATCAAATACAATCAGTGTCAGTGTGATAGAATTCTTCAAGACACTGGACAAAGTTGTGAACTTCCATTTGTACATGGAAGTGTGGATCCTCATCGAGTCTCTCTAAAGGTGCATCTATTATTGGTCCCCTCATGACTTGTCTAGTAATAAGGTAGATGAACTTATGACATTTATGAAGATGGTGCAGAATGGTCTCCCAACTTCTAATGGCACTACACACTCTTCTAATGAGGTTATAATTGATATGCACCAAAAATTAAAAACATTACTTATAGTGTCAGAAAGAGAATGAGTGTCCATTCATTAGAGGATGCCATCAGGAGTAGGGTCATGTTGCTCATCATCTCTAGTAGTGACATTATAAATATGGTTTATATCTTCTTCCACATTAACAGGTTTGATGTATGGGGGCTCATGTGTTTGATTGAGAGGAATAAAAATGCACTAGTCATCATTCTCAAAACTAATGTAATGCTTTTATAAACTTAATCTATGTTGTTTTCATAACACCAAGGTCTCCCCAATAAAGTTGGGAAGTCATCAGCCTCTGCTAACTCATGAAATCAAAATCAGCTTTGAAGGGTACTCCAAGTATATCAACCATTATGTTCTTGAGGACTCCAATTGGTAGAGTACGAGTTGTATTAGCCATGGATAATACGTGGGGTGAAGGTTTTAGTTTTGGACTAGCCATTTTGTACCATAATTCATTCATAAGGATGTTGACTTTAGTGCTAGTGTCAACTAGGATGTCCTGAATTACCCAACCATTAATAACAACATTCACTAGTATCTCCTTATCTTTTGAAGTTGTAGGAGGAATAGGGGTATCTTATCACTGAGCATGATTCAATCAATGATACTCGATATATCGAGTCATTGGAGGTTGAGTATTAATTGGTGCTTGTACTTTATTCTTAAGCCAAATGTTTAGTTTTGGAATAATGTCTTCATCTAGCGTATGCTTGTAAAGTTTTTGAAAGTCATTTCATGCTAAGTTTTATGGCTCTACTACCTTTTACATATCAACACATTGCATTACTTCTTTGTCTTTGAGAAATTGAATCTCTCCTTAGAGTTCTCACACCAATGTCGTAGTGTCTTGGAGCACATACTTCTATTGTTGGGCATTAGGATACTTCCTTACTTGAGGCTCTTCATGTTGTACCTTCTCAATAAGAGTAGATGTGGATTTAGATTATCTTCAACTATGTGTAATGATATTCCCTTATTATGTTATTACAGTAGTTGAATGCATGCACCAATGTAGTTTATCTATATGACCTACACCCTTTTCATTTCTCTCCTTAGTGATGGTTATGTATAGGTTAGGATACCCCTCTAGTCGATGGTCCTTTTTACAGAAAGCACACATAGGGTAAACTAAATAATCTTTTTGATAGTGGTTTGGGGATCCACACTTGTAATATTTTCTTGGTGGAAAATGTCCACCTCCTCATCCTCATCCTCTACCTTAGCCATGATAGCCACCATTATCCTAATTTTTGGCTACAGAGGTTTGTCACATAATGCATATATCTATTTCATAGATGTCACTAATTAGTCAGTAATCATTTGTGCCATGACTGTAGGCATCACATATTTTACAATAGTCAGACACCTTTGTGTGTGTTGCTTGCTGCAAAAGTGGACAAGAGCTTACATCATGATCTTCATGATAGATTTCACATGACTACTTTAGTACAACATGAATGTTTTTGAATGGGAAGTTTCTTTAAGTGTGTCCTGTAGACTCACAATCAGTGCACCAAAGACCACTATGAGTATCATGTGCATTATTTTCAATTAATTTCTCAACCTATGATGGCATTAAAGTTATCTGGGCTTCCATGAAAGAGTTGATCCCAATATCAATACTACCAACTGTTTCAGCATGAAGGGTAGCTTCCAAATCCTCGCACAGGCTAGTGAAGGTCTTTTAAGATAATGTTCATAAAAATGAAAGTAAAAACCCTCCCACAAACCAATATGCATGCTGAACAACATTGATTTCAAATGACAACTTTGACAATAGTGTTTTTAACCTTGTGTCATGTTCTCATACACTTTCAATAAGTTCATGCTTTATGTATTTTAGTGTGGCTATACTTTGTTATTCAAATTTAGGAATATCAAATAACTGAAGAAATGCCATTTTAAGTTGATCATAGTCCACCATTGCTTGTTGAGGGTCAAACTTTCTATACCATTTTTGTGCTCATTCCAATAATGTATTTATGAATTGGGTGGCTTTTCTCTTAGAAGAAGTGATGCCTCACACCCTCCAAATGGTTCACATTTATGGACGTGTTCTAAATCATTTTCCATGCCTTAATATTCAAGTAATTGAAGTGTAATTTTGTAATATACAATGGATGATTGATGTG
Source organism: Torreya grandis (assembly GCA_037957365.1). NCBI lineage: Eukaryota > Viridiplantae > Streptophyta > Pinopsida > Cupressales > Taxaceae > Torreya > Torreya grandis. The sequence goes on along the minus strand of JARHVA010000700.1, from coordinate 2,524,978 downwards.
CTTGAAATGGTGGTTGTTAAGTACCTCTAGTTCTTATCCCTTGAGGAGGAAGTCCACTACTTCCTCCCATGCCACCTCCCAGTCCACCTCTAGCACCTCCAGAGCCTCCAATGCCTCTAGTAGCAATGATCATTTTGTGGGGCATGGTGCTTGGTTGATTAATTAAATTTAGGACCATGTTTTATCCACCTTGAATGTCAAGTCCACCAAGCATTCCAAATTGTGCCATAAAATTCCTTTGAAGAGGGAAGGAAAGTGTTAAGTCTGTATGAGTGTTAACTAGCTCAATTCTAATACCCCTTACAGGTTCAGTCTCTGATTTTACACTATCTATATCCTAATCATGTATACATATATTATTTGAGTTAAAAGCATGAGTGCACACTATAGTTAGGGAGTCCAGTTGTTTCAGGATTGGTTCTTTAATTTATGTTATCTGGTTGGATTCTCTTTTGTATGATACAAGTGACATGAGGTGCAGTTTGAAAATGATGGGGTCTTCTTTGTGTGTTTATGCTTCCCTGTGGATCTTACAATACTTCCTAAGTTCTCTTGGTCTCTTATCACATTGCTTACTCCTATAATCCTCTGTCGAGATTCATCATACTTCTGCTTCTGTAATGCTCATTAATTGGCTACCATTCTGAACCTACAATCTTTTACCAACTCTTCTTCACTCCCAATCTAAATGTGCAGCTCATGCAAAAATGGATTTAGCTCTCCATCATTATAGTTTCTAGTCTATAGTCAATAAATAACTTCTTAATTTCTAAAGCATAATGTTTAATGTAACAACCACATGGTTCTCTAAGGAATTGGAACTTGCCTCCTTTAGGACATGAATAGGTAGTTACAGTGTACTTCAAAATGTAAATATTCAAAACTCCTCTCCACCAAATGTTAATAGCTTGTGTCCATGGAGTTCCAAGTCATGCTAAATATTTTTATCATTCTTGTTAGGAATAAAATAGAAATTAATGTAGAATAATTTTGTATAATAATAATAATAATAATAATAATAATAATAATAATAAGAAGAAGAAGAAGAAATATGAACAAAAATAAAATTGCACAACAAGAAGACAAGATTTAACATGGTTCACCCAATATGGGCTACATCCACCAAGAAACACTTGCTCATATTTTATTACAAGCCAACAAGAATATAATCCACTCTCATATCTATCTTCTCATAATTACAATGCACAAATATTATTTGGAGTAGTGCTCAACAAACTCTCTTGACTTTGCACCTGAATTCACACACTCTATTCACCTTCTCAAACCTTAGTTCATAATGATGTATTACAAACTACATGTCCATCTATAATACACCAATAGATAATATATTGTATTTTTACAAAAAAATGAGTGCCAAAACCATGGGCCAAGTCAACCCATAATGGTTCCCCATTAAGGGGGTCTAGAAATTTTTTTAGGGGCTACTCCCCTGAACCCTTTTTTTATAGAGGTTACCACTCTCAAACCCTATCTAGAATACAAAAAGAGTGTAAAGTAAATTTTAATGTACAATATTTGAAATACATTATAATTTGGAAATAGGCTCCACAACATAACAATCTCCCACTTAGAGACTGATTTCCCTGAGCAAGTTTCTCAACCCTTCACTATCATCTATGAAGGCCAAACAAAGCTGAACATAGCTTCAGTTTCTCCCTTATGGCCACCTTGGTCATCATGTCTGCATGATTTTGATTGGTATGAATCTTCTCTAGCTTCAAATTTTCTTCCTTCAAAGTTATCCTAATGAAATGGTACCTCAACTATATATGCTTCATCTTAGAGTGGAAATCAGAGTTCTTTTCTAGGTGTATAACATTTTGACTATCACTATATAGCTTCCCTTCCTCCTGTTTATGCCCCAACTCTTCAAGAAACTACCATAACTAAATCATCTCTTTGCTTGCCTCTATGGCAACAACATACTCATCCTCTGTGGTCGATAAAGCCACAAGTTTTTGTAATTGTGAAATATAGCTTACCATTATGTCACCTATAGTAAATACATATACTATCATGCTCCTCTTGTTGTCTAAATATCCATCTATGTTTGAATGTACACAACCACACAAGGTGGTGTCCAATCCACCATACCTTAAAATTATTCCCATGGTCCCTCTCAAGTACCAAAGAATTCACTTAATTGTCTATCATAGCTCTCTACCTGGATCACTTATGTTCCTAATTAATGCTTCCACTACATGGGAAATATCTATCCTAGTGCATACCATGGCATACATTAGGCTGCCAATTATTGATGAGTAAGGTACATATGACATCTAAATTCTCTCCTTCTCTATCTTGGGACACTACTTCTTTGATAACTTGAAATGGCCCGCCAAAAGAGTCCCAACCGGTTTAGCATCCTGCATGCTAAACCTCTCCAAGGCCTTTTTAATGTACTCTTATTGAGATAAATTCAGATTTCATCCCTTCCTATCCTGAGTTATTCTCATACCAAGGATTTTTTTTGTTGCTCCCAAATCCTTCATAATAAAGGAATTACTAAACTATTCTTTGATTACTTTTATTTATTACATGTTATTACTTGTAACCAACATGTCATCCACATATAGACAAGATAATGTAAATACCATCATCAAACTTCTTGATATATATGCAATGGTCTGAATGACACCTGGATTATTCCTGCTCCATCATAAAATTGTCAAATTTTTTGTAGCACTATCGTGGAGATTGTTTTAGGCCATACAAGCTCTTCTTTAGTTTACACACCATGTTCTTATTCCCTATGACCTCATATCCCTATGGCTGCTCCATATATAAGTCCTCCTCCAGATCACCATAAAGTAATGTAGTCTTCACATCCACTTATCTAAGTGTAAGTTTTTGATACCACTATCTTAAGAATAGTTCTAATAGAAGTCATCTTTACCACTAGGGAAATTTTTTTTATCAAAATCAATTCCCTTCTTCTGTGCAAACCCCTTTACCACCAACTGGGCCTTGTACCTTTTCTTTCCTCCATCATCCTCTTTAATTATATACACCCACTTGTTTTTTAATTCTCTCTTACCCTCAGGTGGGTTTATCAAATCCCAAGTTTGATTTTCTATGAGAGATTGATGCTCCTCATCCATTGTTTGCTCCCACTTCTTCTTGACATCTACCTGCATTGCTTCTTCAAATCACTCTGGCTCTCCATTTCTAGTGAGTAATAAATAATTAAGAGATGGAAAAAAAATTTCAAGTTCCCTTCTTACCCTAGAAGACCTTCTCACCATATTAGTTTGGGGTTCTTATGGAGTAGGTGCTAAACTAGTTGCTTGGACACTTTATCATCTGCAATGTCCTCCAATACTATGTACTCTTTTCTGGAATCCTCTCTCTGATAATGCAACTATATTTTATACATTAATTTTTCATTAAAGACCACATCCCTAGACGAAAATATTTTATTGTCCTTAAAACTTCAAATTTAGAAACCAAAGTCATCTCATCATAATCAATAAAGGTGCATTTTTTAGACTTCGCCTCTAGCCTGTTCCTATCATCCTTATCAATATGAGTAAAAGCTTCACATCCAAATATTATAAGAAAGGAAAAATCAACCTTCTTACTAGACCAAGCTTCCTCAGGTATGCCTCCATCCAAAGAAGATGGACATATATAGATAAGATATACAATTATATTTATGACTTCTACCCAAAACTAAAGGGGTAGTCCTACATGCAACCTCATGCTCCTAACACACTCCATGATAGTCTTGTTCATATTTTTTGACACTCCATTCTAGTATGGAGTTCTTAGAACTATCCTCTATCTACAAATTCCATTCTTAGAACAATAATAAAAAAATTCATTGCTGCAATATTCCCCACCATTATTTGACCTGAGACATTTAAACTTGAGACTTATTTCATTCTCAACCACAGCTTTCCATCTTTTAAATGTATCAAACACATCAAATTATCTCCTAATTCCATACGCTCAAACTTTTCTAGTTGCATCATCAATAAAAGTGACATAATAAGATGAGCCACCAATAGAAGATACCTGAGCCGACCCCCATACATCTAAATGAACCAACTCCAAATTATTCACCTTCCTCGTAGGTCCAACCTTTAGAAACTTAAGTGCCCTTTTTTGTTTTCCCTACACACAGTCTTCATATAAATCTAAATTAGACCCTTTCAATCTAGGAAACCTATCTTTCAAAAATTGCATGCCCTTTTGGCTCATATGACCAAGCCTACTATGCCACAAAGTTGCATCTGCATCTAAAATAACTAAATTACAATAGTCAGCACTAATTGATAAATACAGGGTACCAACCTTCTTATCTCTTATTACCACAAGAGTACCCTTGGTCACCTTCCAAGAATATGTTGTAAATGTCACCATATAACCTTCACTACCTAACTATCATGTGGATACCAAGTTCTATATCAACTTGGGCACATGCCTGACATCCTTTAGTAGCCAAGTTTTCCCATTATACATCTTGATCTAAACACTTTATTTTCCTAATATGTTTCAAGGCTCATCATCACCAAGATAAACATGTCCAAAATCCCCTAAAACATAATCAATAAAATAAAGCCTATGTGGTGTAGCATGAAAAGAAGCCCTTGAATCTAAAAACCAAGACTCAATAGTATTATCTATAGAGAGAATTAATGCATCCTAACAAAGATTACCTACTGTCACATTCACCTCCTTGGTGTCTTACAAATTTGTATTCTTGTTTCGAAGAACCCAACAATCCCTCTTTGCATGCCCAATCTTTCCACAGTGTCAGCATACCATCCTGCTCTTTGATTTTGACCTTCCTTGACCATTTGACTTTTCACACTTTCCTTTTCCTCTAAACTTTTATCTCCCTCTAATCTCCACCACCAAAGAATCACTTGAAGTAGAAGTTTACCTAGAGCTTTTCCATCACATTTTCTTGCTAAATATTACTCCTGTGACATCCTCAAACTTCAACTTGGTATTATTAGAGACTGAGTTGCTCACATCCATTACCAGGATATTCCAACTCTCTGGTAAGGAACACAAAATAAGTAGATCCCTAACTCCATCATCAAATTCAATTTTTATAGAGTTCAACATACTCACAACCATATTAAATTCATTCAAATGATCAGTAACAAAACCATTTTTAGACATCTTCATATTAAATAACTTTTCATTAAAAATATTTTATTAGAAGCAAAAGGTTTCTCATATAACTTCCCTAATGCATTCATGATAACTTCCTCTATCTTCTCCTGTGATATATTAAACATGATCAAAGATGCAAGGCATACCCTGATGGCCCCAAGTGCTTTTGTATCAAGCATCTACCAACTCTTATCTATCGTACCCAATGGTTGCTTTACTTTTCCTCCCAGTGGAGCATGGAGGTCCTTCTGATAGAGGTAATCCTCCATCTATATCTTTCATAGACCAAATTTCTATTCATCAAACTTTTCAACCTTTGATATATTATCATCAGCTATAGGTCATTATTAAAATAATAACCCTTTCTATGATTCAACACTTCAATAAATACAACCTGAAGCTCTGATACCAATTGTTAGGAATAAAATAGAAATTAATATGAAGTAATTTTACAAAATCATAATAATAATAAGAGATATAAACATAAATAAAATTGCACAATAATAAAATAAAATTTAACATGGTCCACCCAATATGGGCTACATCTACCAAGAAACACTTGCTCAAATTTTATTATAAGCCAACAAGAGTATAATCTATTGTCAGATCTATCTTCTCCCAATTACAATGCACAAATATTGATTGAAGATATGCTGAAAAAACTTTCTTGAATTTACACCTAAATTCACACACTTTGTTCACCTTCTCAAGCCTTAGTTCATAATGATGTATTACCTACTACATGTCCATCTATAATACATCAATAGGTAATACATTACGGTTTTAAAAAATAATGGGTACCAAAACCATGGGTGAAGTCAACCCATAGCGGTTCCCCATTAAGGTTGTCTAGAAATTTTTTGGGGGTTACCACCCTCGAACCCTGGTGAGAATACATAAAGAGTGTATAATACATTTTAATGTATAATATTTGAAATACATTGTAAAATGAAAATAGACTCCACAACATAACAATCTCCCACTTGGAGACTGATTTCCTCTTACCAAGTTTATCAACCCTTCACTGTCATCTTTGAAGGCCAACCAAAGTTGAATATAGCTTCAGTTTCTCCTTTGTGACCACCTTGGTCATCATGTCTACAGGATTCTCATTGGTATGAATCTTTTCCAACTTCAACTTCTCTTCGTCCAAAGTTATCCTAATGAAATGGTACCTTAACTGTATATGCTTCATCTTAGAGTGGAAAGTAGAGTTCTTTACTAGGTGTATAATACATTTTAATGTATATTATTTTAAATACATTCTAATGTGGAAATAGTCTCCACAACATAATAATTCTAATGTCCAAGACTATCTTCTCCTAAGGTTTCATGATCATCCTTGAGCATACACAGATAGCCAAATGTATAAATGAATCAAGATCTCAACAAATAAGGTTTCATATAATACACTATATAGATTCTGCTCTACCCATTACCATGTAGAAACTCTTGGTTCAAGGTAGGAAACTACAAAATTATCTTCAACTCCTATAATCCATTGTTTAATACTCTCAAGGGTGATACACTCAAACATCTTCCATGACTGTGCAACAAGTTCTTTGGGTCCTGACAACATAAGTAAAATACTGGGTTTTTATTTTTAATATAGCTTTAGCATTGAAGTGTATCCCTATGAGCTAGCGCGTTGGCCCTTTCATGCAAGATTATAGTCTTACACACTCACTCAAAGTGCACAACTAGAGATCAGTTCATACAAGGTTTATTGCATAATAATATTAACTTAGTCATATTATTTATGTTAAACATGTTTTTAAATAGATGTTATATAAAGGCAAATATAGACTACTTTGATCCCTGGAGTACTAAGCTCAGTCACCACAATTACATAGATTAATGTCATTCTAGTTTAGAGTTGTTACTTAGAAAAAGAAAAGATTAGTTTAGATTTCATACTAAGTTCTAATCACCAAATGTTCAACCCAACCTATCATAGTTACACAACTTATCCATTCAATTGAACATGAACACCATAATGTTTTATAATATTTTCAATTCATTTATTAAATGTAAGCAAGTATAATTAACCAAAATCCATCATCACAGTGCTTTTACAATAGGGGTATTTATACTTTTTTATCCCTGACTATGTATTTACAACATTAATGACATGAATAAATAAGCAATGAAATCTCAACAAAATGAGAGTTGTGACACTCTATCAACTAACTTCTCCTAAGGATCCTAGATTTTTCACCCCCTATATACTCATTCTATGCTAGATCTTTGCTACCATGTGTTCATCTCCTTGTGGGCTGATTTAAAACTTCTGATGGATAAGGTTTGGGTGACCTATATGAATTGCTCCTTAACCACTCATGCTTCCCATTTGTTCCCCAAGTCCTCCACTATTATTCTGAGTCCTATGGTCTTGATTTCCCCATGACTAATTCTCCTTTGACTAGGTCCTCTTACACTAGTGTTTTTGTGCCTTAGTTATTTTGTGCCTTGTACGTTTTGCGCCATAGTGCTTCCACTCCATAGTCTTTCGCTCAAGGTTCCTTCTGCATCATGTCAGTACCACACCAAAATGCCAAAATACGTAGTCAAAATTTGGAGGCTAACCAAGTGTTTTAAATCTAAAATTGATTTTTATTTAACAATATTAGGTGCACATTGCATAGCATATGACCTTAGATATATCTCATGCTAAAACTATGTATAACAATGGTACTAATGCATAAAACCCTACCCCAAATGTGTATCTGAATCATATAACCATGTAATTTGGCCAACTCAAAACTGTGTAAGTGTGGAGAACATGATTCCAAAGCATGCCCCCTCTATATATAGAGAAAATATAAAAACTGATATAAGTATCAATGTCGAAGACATGTTTTCAAAATATTCCTCCACATTAATTTGGAGATGTTGAATACTAACTATGGAAAACATGTTTTTAAAACATGCCCCCACTGAATCTACAACTATGAAAATGTGGATTCCATGCCTCTATGACATGCCCCCACCAATATGCCTCCCCTTTTAGGTGAAGGAAGATAGAAACTAGTAGTTACCTCACCTCAAAAGGATAAGATAATCATATAACAATGAATGAACCATGTATCATATATAAGGACATGTCTAGGTAAATGTATCATTGAAGTGCATAGCATGTGATCACATTGAGGCCTAAGATGCATGATAAATATCATGGCAACGTATAGATAGTAATAATACAAGATCAACAAAAAACCAAACACACACACAAGAACACTCAAAAGTAAGTCAAAAGATATTGGTCTAAGGAGACTAAAAACAAGGGGCACGTTCAAATGTCGTATAATTGAAGAGACATGACTTAGTCACTGGTGTCCAAAAAATAAAGAATGCCATACCCAAATGTCCACACAATAAGCAATGACATATCAAATGTCAAAGAAGCCAAAAAAAACATGGGGGCCACAAATAATAGAGCATGTTTAAATGCTCAAACAAATAAGACAATAGCAAAGCAAGGCACTCAAGGAAGTACATCAATGAAAGCATAATCAACCAACATAAACATAGTTTACTAGCCCATGGATTAAATGTGTTAGCAAAAAATGTCAAGTACATAACATATCAATTACATTATGAAAGATAAGGGCATATGTAAGTACATATATGAGCTCAAAAATGATAATGTAAAGTGACCATAGAATGATATGACCTGGATGTATCATGATAAAAGAAATGGATGCTCCCAACATCATGGTGATTGATTAGAGGGAAATTCAAATATCCAAAAGTGTATAGATCATGTATCTATGTATGCTTGAATTGCACTCAAAGGATGTGTGAAAGACATGTATGTAGAAATAACTGATATGATATCCATCAACATGGAACTAACAACATAGATTCCAATGAGCCAATAAGATTTGTACATGCCAAATATATTTTTGGAGTTTTGAAATTTTTAATTTTTTTAGTATCTTTGGAATATTTGAAATTGTAAATACTACCCTATGTTCTCATCCAATGGATGCTCATACATATCTCCCCACTCAATACCTAGTGCAATAAACTGGTGGCACTACCTAGGAGCATGCATAGGCGAAATATATATCATCATAGTGTTTGTGATTCTCTGTGTACGTATAATAATAATTTATGGTTTTGAAGGGATAATAGTATTAATAGGGGTTTGTGTAACCCATCATTGAGTATTCTATGGTTTCTTTGTACTAGCAATAATAGGAATATGTTTAGGTGCTCTACATGTCTAAATATGGTGCATAGTAGATGATGATTTTATAGACCCCAGTATGTCTCTGATGTAGTGGTCTCTCAAGTACTGACTGCCTAGTAAAGGGGATTTTCTATTGCTTACCCTTTTATGGTGGATAAACCTTATTAGGTTTGATAATTAATTGTTTGGGTATAAATTTCTGTTGCTTGAGGGGATGTTCATATGGAACACCAAAACTTGTAATTACCCAATTGACATGAATGCATTTAACACATCCATACATTGTAGAAGGTACCACTCGAATTGTATGTATCCAAGGTTGTCCCTAAAACATATCAAAGACACCCATATAAAGTATAATAGAGAGCGTAATAACCATATGTGTAGGACCCATCTGTAAAGGTAAGTCAATCTCACAAAGAACCTTTTGTGAAGTCCCATCAAGTTCTCTAATTGATCTGGTAAAAGGGTGTAAATAATTATGAGTATAATTAAAATGTGTGAATAATGTCATGGTGCAAATGTTCTCACTTACACCATTATCAATCATAACATTATGTATAGGTTGGTAGTTAAGGTTTGCTCAAATGAATAAAGATTGAAGATTTGAGTCATCATCCTTAATCTCATTATCATCAATAGTAACAAAAGGTCCTTGAACAATAGGAGATGTATTTTGTGTGTAAGTACCAATAATCCCATCTAGTGGGTGCTCATAGTGTGATGGAGGAGGATGTGTGTTATATACCATTTGTACTTTCACATCCTTATTAAAATGGTCTTCCAAAGGATTGTTAAATATCTTCTTCTTCTTATGATCACTAGGTTATGAACTCGAGTCCTTTGTAGGATTATCAAATTTAATCTTTTTGTCATCAATGAGATATTGGTTATTATGATTCAAAGTAAAACATATGTTCATAAAATGCCCAGGGCCTTAGTGATAGTCATAATAAGCATTCACATTGTATTCTTTGGGTAAAATCCTACTCATATCAACCTATATAGGATGAGGGAGAGATATAAGGTGACCCTTTATAAGTTGTGAGAGTAATGAAATAAGAGGCTTAGGTAAATGTGCAAACTACCTCCTTGATACATTAGATAATACCAGTCGATTAGGCTGCTATGAAACTATATTAACCATAGTGATTGTTTCTTTTTTAGGTTTAGGATATTTTACCTTGTAAATTGTTTTAATATTAAACTTGGCATTGGATGTAGTGTAGTTGGTGTGTTTGATACATACTTAAGTTTGTTTAATAATATAAGTTTCATTTCATGGTCCTGAACAACATGGCATAAGTCATTGAAGGAGTTGAATTTTTTAAAAATAATGGACTCATGTAAAGGAGAAAGAAAATTTTACTTGAATATGTCTTGAAGTTCTTCACTTTCCATAGGATTGGTCATTTTAGCCAACATTATCTTATACCTCAAGACATATTTATTGATAGGTTCATTATTTCCTTGTTTGATGTTTATAATTTGGGCATAGGAAACTTTTTTGATAATATTAATAGAGAAGTGTGCCAAAAAATGATCTGTAAGAGGTTTGAATGATTTCATGGATTGGAGAGGTAAATAAAAAAAACACCTCAAAGCAGATTCCTTGAGGCTCATTGGAAATAATTTGGTCAAAAGTTTATCATTGGAGGCATAATCAAGGCATGTCACATAGAAGGATCAAAGATGTTGCTCAGGATCAAACTTATCATCATAAAATGGGAACTTAGGTGTAATAAAACTAGTTGGCAAGGGGTGAAAAGACGTCTCAAGTGAAAGAGGGCTATGCAACACATCTTGGGAATTAATAGCATGAGGATATCTTAAAGTCTTTTGTTCAATGTTTGTAATCTTGTCCTCTAGGTTCTTTATAAATTGAAGGAGCATTTGTACTGTAAACCCATTGGGTTTTATATTAGCAAGCTAAGTAGTCACCAAACTAGAAGTAAACATGTTTTTATTAGTAATAGGCATTGAAATTAGTATTTGTGTTGAAGCATTTAGTGTCCCATGCAAGATGTGGTAATAGTATTTTCAAGAAATAAAGGTTGAAATACATATCCCATGTCCCCATTAGAAGTATGAAATGGTAATGTGCTCAAGTGGAGGATTGTTGGTATATGGGGATGAACCATAACTCAAATAAAATGATCAATGGCTGGAACTACTTGATCATCTATGCTTTTTTGCTTTTTTAGTTTTTAATATGATTTTTTAAGATTTCATCAAGATCTTTAAGGTTTTGACAAATATGTTCATGAAATAATGCAATCTATTACACTTGATCATGATCTATTTTTTCATGTTCATTTGTTTCGTTGGATTCATGGTTTTCATTTTTAGAATCTTATTATATGATAACTTCATCAATATGTTGCTCATTCTCAACATTGATATCATTATGGACCATGGGATTAGGTTCTTCATTGGTTTGAGACGTGTTAGGTGGTGGGATGGGAAGTTCAATGTGTTTAATAGACACACCTCCCAATATAGTGATATGCCTAAGTTGCATGCAAAATAATATAAGCAAAAAATGAAAAAGTACAATAATCTAAAACCCTACCTAACTGAAAACCCTAGGAATAAAAAAAAATTGCATTTGTATGAATCGGGTTCATCAAATGTTTAACCCTAAATTTGGATATGGATCATAAAAGGATAAATAGGGTTAATGATATATAAATGAATAAGCACAAGTATGGTAAATAGATCTATTACAAGCCAATTAATTACAAAACTCAGATAGAACATATATTGAATTTATTATTTTGAGATATGCTAAAAATAGGTAAACATATCTATTATAGATATTACAATGATAATGAAAACAAAATATTTAAATGGTTTTAATTCTAATACATATATGGATCTAGAACATATAAGAAGTAGTTTTAAATAATATTCCAGGATAGTCACCAAACTCTAGATTAAGTACCTCAATGGCCTTAGACACATGCATCATCCTGGGACGGTTGTATCAACACTACTGTTTGGATTAGATGCAAGTGTCTAGTATAGAATACCAACTAAAACTAGATGTGACCACTTGGGTGATTCTGGGTTCATGTTGCCTTCACTTTGATGCTTTCATATCTAGGTCATGGACTATCACTCCTTATCAAATGATCAAAATCCTAGTTCTTCATCTTCACAATGACCTTGGAAAAAATGGGTTAGTGCACTCACAATGTCAAGCTAACCCCAAAGTACAATCTATTAATGAGTGATCCCTACATAACCACTACTCTAAAGAGGGCCTGAGACTAATGTAGTTTTATCTTATTATGTTGGCCTCAGAATGGGCATCGAAAGATGCCCCAAAGGTTGAAATAAGATAAGGGTGGGAATAACAATATTCTCCAACATGTGAGATATAGGAGGATTAGATTTAACCTCAAGATTAACATGTTTGGTAATGATTTTAGATGTTATGTAAGTTTGTAGTATAATAATTTTTTTGACATCTAAGGTAATGTCGAGATTGTTGGGAGCTAGTTTTGTATTTTTTTACTGTATTGACCAATCTAATACATTTATAAAAATCTAATCTAGTTTGGATTGTATCGACACTATCAATATAATTAGATTGATCTAAGATAAAAATTATCATATCAACATTATCGATATATTCAGATGATCTGAACTAAACATAATTGTATTGGCATTGATGATACATCTAGATGAGTTGAAAAAAATATGACTATATTGTCACTAAAAATATAATGATGTTTAATAAGAAGAGGTTTTAAGATTATATTAGCACATTATAGTTTATGGTTGATTTAGTTGGTTATTACAAGAGGTAGGTTATGACTATATTAGCATATTATAGGTTGTGGCTGATGTTTTTATTTATGACAAGAAAGTGATGTAGAACTGTATTATCACTATTGATAAAGTTTTATTTTTTAGATTTGATGTTTTTGAAGGAATTAAAATTGAAAATAGACACGTAGAATAGGCATTAATAGTCTTATAAGCTTTGGGATCATCACCTATTATTTGTTTTACTCTAGGCATTTTAAGTAGGTGCTCTTCCTCTAAGGGTGGGGTAGAAGGTGGGTCAAAATTGATGAAATAATTCTCATCACTACATGAGTTAAATTGCATGCTGCCAAAAATCATAAAATCATCATAGGTATTTTCATCCATCACATAAAGTTCCTCAATGGGAGGATCTTATTTTTTACCCCTATCATAAAGATCATCACTAAAGGTATCAATGGGAAGATCATCTTGGGCATCTTTGACCATGTTATGAGCATCAAGGTCCAAGTGAAGGATTTCAAGGTTTCCTTCAATAGAAATTATATAAGTGATATTATGATTTATATATTTTAAAATGAAATTTTATTTATGGACTGGAATCTTAGGGAATAAGATGGTTAGAAGAAATTGTGAAACTTAGGAATGTAGAAAACATTTATGTCTAGAAGAGAAATGGAAACATGAAGATAATCCAACCAGTATTGGGATATGATTCATGTTTGGTTCACCATAATATAGTTCATGTTAAGATGATTTATGTAAAAATCCTCTTTCTCTTTATAGAATAAGATACAAATGGAAGACCAAACTAGAGCCCTCGTATATGCAAAGATAGTTATATAACCTATAGGTGGATGTAGATATAGTATATGATAATCCACACTCAATATCAAGGGTATATGGTTCCAAATTATATGCCTAAGCTATGGGATATGGGGTCTAACTAGGTCCCAAAATAAAATCAATGATGTAAATAAATGGTTGTAAAATGGGTATCAAGGACACAATAAATAAAATGCATGTAAAGAACTTACAAACAAGGGTAACCATAATCCAATATGGTAAATCAACTAAACTAAACTATACTTAAATTAGCCTTAGGCATATATATATATGCCTAAGGCTGATTTAATTATAGTTTAAACAAATGCAGCCTAGACTGGGTCCTAAACTATGGTTGTAATGGCAAGCCTAAGCACCCTATAATACACCAACTTATTCAACATAAAGGTAACCTAAGCAAGGAAAACAATATACATATTATTCTAAGAACAAGCAAAACATATCTATCTACTAAGTAAATAAAAGGAAATATAATACATATAGAGATACTTACTTTGGATTGACTTTTTCAGTGCATCAATCTCCCCCTTGACTTTAGTGGCACTTTGCAAGAGATGTTATGGGTGAAGACTTCAAATGAAAAGAATGAAGACCTAAATGTTATTAAGTGGAGACTCCAAATATTAAAGAGAACCTCCTTAGTTCAACTCCTCTTATTGAGCTTCAATACCTTGAGCAATACCTAACCTCCACAAGAATAAGCCTATATCCACTAATTCCTTCTTTTACTACTTAAGGACAAAAACATGAGTGCAAGCAAAATACATGCATATTGTGTGTTGGTAATGATATTTATGACTCCTATATATATGAATCCAAACCTAAAAATCAATTGTAATTTTAAGGTGATGGTATTGATCTTGATCGGTATAGTAAAATTATATTAGCTGACCTAATACCATATTGTCAGTTAAAATATAGTACATAATACATAGACAAACTTATAATTGTAAAAAGAAAGCTAATATAGTATATGGATAAATGTGGGAAATAAATTGTATCGACAATGTTGATATAATAATAAATACACTAAGTGTGCATAATTGGAAATAAAAAGATGGATGAGGAGGAAGGGAAAGAGACTCGGTGGAGGCCAGGCTAATAATAATGAAGGTATGAGAGGATAGTATGTAAACATCTCTTACTAAGTATCAGAATCCAATGTCACCACTTTCCTAGTGCACTCCTTATAATGTGCACTTAGGGAGATTAATGCATTGATGAGTCTTGTAAGAGAGATCATTAGTAAAAGATAAATATGAAAATTATTGGTGTATATACAATGGTTAAGACAAAGTGAATGACTAACCTTTTGAATATACCTTATTTGGACTTAAATGTTATCTTCCATATTTGAGATATGCTGATGTACACAATATTATGTGCACAACATCTTTTATAAGCTTACTTAGGCTAGTGTAGCTTCATTCATCCTCTCCTTTTATAAAATAAATCTTAAGGTGGGATGTTAGTGTATATTAGGACATACACTATTGTATTGTCTGAGATGCACTTGTAATTATATTATTTATGGATAATGCACACCTAATATGCACATCATTATCCATATATTATTTATATAATAAATAAGTTATAAGTTATTTATAAATAATAATATATCTTTAGTGGTTATACTCAAAATAAGGCTTGTCTATTTTGGGCTAAGATCCCTAAAGATAATATTCATTCATATCCTAAACCTTCTTACTTATATATATATATATATATATATATATATATATATATATATATATATATATATATATATAAATAAGGAGATCAAGGGTTTAGATAAAATAAAACTCATTTGTATAATAATTGTAGTCTTCATATGAAGAAGGCACATTGATCCTACTCATATCTTTGATTTGATATATTTGGTAATCATTCTACCTTGACATATTTGTCTCTTAATATTAACATTATACTGGTATGCATATGTAATTGAGTGAAGTCCCAATTGTGGGTGAAATATTGAGGTTGTTTCAATTATCTTGGACCTATTCTAGAATATAACATGAAAACTCTCTAGGAATCTTTGAAAGTGGTGAAACTAATAAGGTCTTTTTAATGCAACTTTGGCAGAAAACCCACAAAACTAAATAGGTGATGATTTCTAGGTATAAAATTCATGCACCTCAATATTGAAACCACATTAGATTCTGAATTAATTCTAGGATAATTGAAACAACTTTAATATTTCACCCACAATTGCTTGAACATACCTGTATAATATTAATGTAAAGAGACACATAAATGTCAAGGTAGAATGACTACCAAATATATTGAAGCATGAATATGACAAGCATTGATATGTCCTCTTCACAAAATATTATAATGATAATATAAATGAGCCTTATTTCATCCATGCCCTCCAAATTCTTATGTATATAAGTAAGGAGGTTTAGGATAGGAAGGAATCTTATATTTAGCGATCTTAGCTCAAAATAGATAAATCCTAGTTTAAGATAACCACTAAAGATATATTATTATTTATAAATAAGTTATTATAAAAATAAAATATGGATAAAAATGTGCATGTTTAAGGTGTGAACTATCCATAAGGAATATAATTACGAGTTATTTGTATTCAATGCAATAGTGCATGCCCTAATATACACTAACAAGATGGATCAATAGGTACTTAATAATACCTTCATTTTAGATCAATATTTGTGAAGAATGTTTCTCCCTTGAGATGTTATTGAGGGTAATCAATGCATGGGAGTAGATACATGTCCTTGATAGTGATATTATTAAGGACCTCTTACTCAATATAGAGTCACCATGTCTCATCATTATTTTAAGCTAGCATGATTGGGCTTCCACAAGGTGGCATGCTAGGCCAAATATGATTCTTTTGGATTAGCTCCTTAATCTCTTCATTTAATAGAACCAAGTGCCTATATACTAATGAATTTGGTAAGGGTGTTCTAGGGATCAAGTCAATCAAATATATCACCTAATAGTGTAGGGCTATACCAGTAGGTGTAGTGAAGATAATTTTACAATTTATTAAAACTTTCTCCATTTGTTATTATTGTACAGTTTAATTTTTTAAACTTTCATTCATGGTTGTAATGACTTATTGAGTGATATATAGCCTAATAAACATTAGAAAAAACTTTCTAATGTGACCAATCACATGCCTACATTATTTTTCACTAATCAAGCCCATTTTCATCTAAAGGGGAACCTCATGGATCTTATAGGAATTCATTACTAAAGTGATGATAACACTACATGTATTGAACCAATATATTTCATCTCATTTCCACATTATGGATTCCAAATCAAAACATTCCAAATGTCTAAGGGAGCCACATCACACAATAGCTCATTTTTGAATGGCTTGATTGTACATGAAATAAGACATTTGTTGGTTGACACCAATATACCTGCCTTTAGTCAACTATACAATGGATACAATTTTGGGTGAGGTATTATTTTTAAACTCATCCTTCAAACAATTTATGCAGAGACAAAAAAATTCTTATTCCCATTGTCTATGATGAATTATAGAGCATTCCCTACCACTCTCATTTGTGAATGAAAGAGATGTTTTGATTCTATAGATGATGATGTTTAAATTTGTGTTGTATTAACAATGGTATAAGGCTCAAAATACATAATTTTCTTACCTATGTTAGTAGGATGAAAGAATTTATCATCCTCATCAAGTTTGTATTAGATCAGATTCATGCATCATGGTAAAAAATGTCCTCTTGGAACAAAATTTGTCTATGTTACAAGTCATGCTACTATGTTTCTCATAATATTTTCCAGTTTCACTTTGTGGGGTTTATCTGTGGGATTTTTTTTACAAAACTAACCTTGAGTTTTACTGATGACTTCACCAAATGGTGCAATTCTGACCTTAGACTGAAAACAGGGCAGACGTTCAATTATTTATTTTATGAAATAATAACTAAACGGATCTCATTATCAGGGGTTCGAGATCAGTGAACAACTGCTGTGGTTAAAAACAAAAGAACATTACATATACAAAGGTCCTTGCTTTCAAACAGGTTAAAGGCTATCAATATGGCAAATGGATATGGCTTTACAACATAGAGATGGTTTTACATTGAAAATTTCAACGATAAGAAACAATCTTGAAAGGGAGAACTGAGCTAAGGTTATTCCCTTATAAATCTTCTTGTTTCCCTAGGAAAAGAACGAAGGAGAATTACCTGTCAATACCACTTGCTCCAATTGTTATGATCCAAGGAGTGAATTTTGAGACAATCCCAGGCTCGGAGCCATCATTTCCTGCAGAACAAACTACACATCATTCCAACAAACTTTGTAGCTTACAACTCTGGTACGAGGAGTTCCTCCCTTTGCAGTCCCTTTTTCATATCTATAAAGACCTGCATTCTTTCTTTTACAAAACTCTCTCCTGTCGTGGACAGAATATGAGTCCCATGCCCTTCTATGTCTCTCCGTGAAATATCTTGTGCAACTTAGAGTCTTTATTGATGCAAATAGTTTCTTTAAAACACTTATTAAGAGCACAGGCAATGTCCGTATCCCTCGAATTCCTCGAAATTCTCCTCAATGACAAGGGTGCCTCAACAAGTCCCAACTCCACTATTTCTTCTATGCTGCAGTCGCTACGTTGTACAAATCAATTTCTTTTTTTCCCACAGAACTCACAAAGCAATGAGGCCGAATCGTCTTTCTTCGTACAAATTATATCCAACGTATGCCTTCAGCCCAAAAGGTTTGTATAAATGGACATCTCCATACTCTTACTCGACCCTCTAGCCGAATTTCGCCTCTCGGCCAATCTAATTACAATTCTATAAAAAAAAAAGTCAAAACAGACTTCCAACGTATTTATTGGGAATACCCAAATCTTTCAAAATAGATAGGCAGACTTATTTAAAATGGCAAACAGGGGTTCATCTAGTCATATTTATTTTAGGACACAGCAGCATCGAACAATTGTTTTGTTTCACATACTTAACAGGAACGTCCAGCGTAACATTGAGATGGCCAAAGTTGTAGTTAATGCGTTGGGCGGCCCAGCCAACATAGCCACACCCAGAATTAAAATCAATCAGAATTTCTATCAATTTGTTTAATATAAAACATGCCCAGCCAACAAGATATGTGGCGAATTCTGAAAACAAGTATTTGTTCGGCTCACTCATTGGGCGCCCAAGCTGTATTTAATATGTTGAAATGCACAGAATTTAAAATATAACATTAAGCGCCCCAGATTCGTATTAATTTCAATGCATGGCCAGAAATCATACGCCAAGCAACTTATAACAATGCCTCTTCAATCTCAGGAAAACAATCTAAAAAAGAACTCACATTAAAAAAAAATAGATACACACCTATAATGACAAATACCAGAGATTACATGTTTTGTGTCTTCTGTACTGTCTGTCTTCTTTCTACACCTCTGTTCTTCTCTTTACATCCTTCTGTTTCCTCTCCTCCTTTTCTTCATTTCCACCTTCTTTGATGTATTGAATGAGAGAGCCTTTTTCTTCCCTCTTCTACGCCCCTTCTTCTCTTCTTCCTCTCTGCATCCTACTCTCCTCTTTCTTCTCCTCTATATTTAATATTTCTTGTTTTTGCTATATTTTGCTTTTAACAACCTCCCCTCTAACTTCTACGCCAACTTGGGCTGAAAACAAAATACAGTTTTTAATTACAACAATATGCTAAGGTTGAAAAATCATTTCAACTATTCCTTGATTTTCTCAACAGCCCACATTTACCTCTTTACTTTTATTTATTTCTTTACAATTACCCCTCAATAAAATCATATGGGAGGGAAAATATAATAAATCGAATTTAAATGCGGATGCTCCTGCATCATACTTTCCCTCTAGAAACAATTTGAACCTTAGTTCAAACGAACTGCTGCTCCATGTTGTAGCCTTTACTGTATGCCTGGATCCCAAGGTCTTCTTGTCAATGATAATGCTTGCATTTGGCTTTGCTGGTCTTTGCCTTTCATCTGACTTTTCTTCCTCTTCTGGTATGTTCTTCTTCTCATCTCCTTCTCAGCTGCAATCTCCCACTTCCATGTTTCATTTTCATATGTGTCTCCAAAGTTTTCATCTTCCATACCTGCATTCAAAACATCAAAAGCCACCTTAGTAGAAAAACATTGAGGCCATGAAGCCTCTTGGCTGTCTTCACATTTCTGCTCCTATTTCTTGATCACAACTGCCTCGGTCTCATTCCTTTGCTCTTGTCTTGTTCCACTCTTCCCAATGCTGCCTTCACCATAGCTTGTACCTTCACACAAATCTCTTGAATTACCAAACAGCTCCTCTATCATTCTCAACTCTACCTTTAGTGAGATCTCATCTATCTCACAATCTTCATCAAACTTGGGCTTATCAACCTGAAGGATTGCTTGTTCCTTACTAGCCTTACTCTTCATCTCATCTCTCAACACAAACTCATTCAAATCTTCATGTCCTATATCAAACTTAGGACTAGATCGTCTTTCATCCTCTATAATTACATTCATCCATTTTATAGTTTCTTCATAGAAATTAGCTTCTTCATTCATATCAGTATATTCATCAAAAACAATTGTAGTATTCATACCTTCTGTCTCCTTGCTTTCTTCAATCTCTGCTTGAAGCCATCTTGTCTGTTCTGCTGCATATTCTTTTCTTTTCTCATCATCCATCCCTTTGGAAGTCTCTCCTTGCTGTACATTAGCTTTCATAGCCACTTTCCATTCTTCAGTTGTCATAAAAATATCGTTAAATGATTCAAACAAATCATTATCCCTTTTATTGTAAACAATTGTCTTACCTTTCCATGTACTTGTGTCATCCTTTAACTTTCTCCATTGATTTCTTGGTGTTGTTGTCTTAACACTCACATATTCATTCTTTGCCTTCTTAGGCACCCACATTAGATTCTCCTTCTTATCATTTGCTGATCCCTTTAGCCATTTTGGCACTTTGTAACCATGTTCTTGTGATAATACTGAAAAACCAATCTTATTTGTCCTTTTATTTTCTTGCACATCTACATTCATATTAGGAATATGATAAAAATCAATTTTATAAGGTAAACTTGCCTGCTTGCTTACTTGTTGCTTGCTTGTGTGCTTCACCATCCACTTAGGCATCACATATCCATGATTGACTGCTTTGTGTGAGGACTTCATCTTCTTCTTGCCTCTTTTAACCTGTGTATTCATATCTTCATGCTCACAATAACAATCAAAATCAGCACTTAACACTTCATTTACCTCTTTGTTAGCTTGTTCCACGGAGCAATTTTTCTCTTCCTTTGTGCTTGGCTGTCCTCTTTCTTCTTCCTGGCATTCAATGGCATCTTGGAATTCAGCTTCTTCTTCTATCTCTCCTCTCTCATGCATTAACCCATGCACCTTTTCAACAGCAGCAAACTCTCTTCTCTCTCCTGCACATTCACTTGTGCATTTGGTGTCTTCTCTTGCACCAATCTCTTCACTTTCCAAGGCCTTTCTCTTGACCTTCACAAGGCTGCTTATACCTACACTTACCCATTCAAAAACAGCATTAGATACAAAAACAAGAGACCATAATGTCTCCATGAGTGCTTTCTTCATCCACACTCTCATCTTTTCAAGTGCTCTTCCTGGCACTTCATCTTTTCTTTCTTCTCTCTTGTTTTCCTCAATGAGAACATTCTTCTCAACTTCTTCTTCTTGCTGCCCACTTGGCAACCTTCTTATCTTCTTGCCTCTTTGGGCTTCCCTCTTCATGGCAATCTCATTTTGCCTTCTTCTCCTTTTCACTAGGAGATCTATTGGCCACTTTATCCTCTTCTTTATTGGCCATACCCATGCTTGTTTATCAATCTGCATCCAAGACTCATACTCATCTTTAACCTTAGCTAATTCTTTCTTCAAACTGGCAATTTCTGTATTAAAATCAACATTAGTCATACCTTTGATGCTTGCTTTCCTTTTGCTGCCCTCATGTGCCTTGCTGCTCTGTAGTGCTTTCAACAATGCTTCCATCTCTGAGATCTTCACCCAAGTCTTTTCCACCTTGGTCTCTTGATCCCTTGTCTCACCCAAGCCTTTCTCCTTGACTGGTCTTTTGACAATCCACGTGATCTCACCTAGGCCTTTTGCATCCTAGTCTTTTGATCCTCTTCTCAATCTTGCAACAAATTTTTAGACAATACTTCAACAAAACACAAATCACAATCCAAGCTTACCTTGCTTTGGATCTTTCTCCTGAGCATTCACTTGCTCTTCTTCTAGAGCTTCTCTAAGCTTCTCTTCTCAATTCTGCAAACTTCATCCTTTACCTCACCTAAGTCTGTTTCACCTTAGTCTTTCGGCAAATAATCTAAGCTTCCTCTTGGATCTTCTTCTCTAAGCCTTCCTTGGCTTCTTCTCTTAAGCCTCAATGGCTTGGCTACCTTCCTCTTCACCTATTACTTCTTAACAAAATAAACTCATATCAAAAGTAAAGTTGCTCATACCTTTTCTCCAGCAGAGTCTTCTAGTGCTTGTCCGCTGTTGATCTCTTTGCCAAATCCTTCACAACTGTAACATCATTTACAAATGCAACCATTCCAAATTTTGCAACAACTTGTGATCAATTTCTAAATCCCCAAGAGCTTCAAGCTCTGATACCAAATGATGACTTCACCAAATGGTGTAATTCTGACCTTAGACTGAAAATAGGGCAGACGTTCAATTATTTGTTTTATGAAATAATAACTAAACGGATCTCATTATCAGGGGTTCAAGATCAGTGAACAACTGTTGTGGTTAAAAACAAAAGAACATTACATATACAAAGGTCCTTGCTTTCAAACAGGTTAACGGCTATCAATATGGCAAATGGATATGGCTTTACAACATAGAGATGGTTTTACATTGAAAATTTCAACGATAAGAAACAATCTTGAAAGGGAGAACTGAGCTAAGGTTATTCCCTTATAAATCTTCTTGTTTCCCTAGGAAAAGAATGGAGGAGAATTGCCTGTCAATACCACTTGCTCCAACTGTTATGATCCAAGGAGTGAATTTTGAGACAATCCCAGGCTCGGAGCCATCATTTCCTGCAGAACAAACCACACATCATTCCAACAAACTTTGTAGCTTACAACTCTAGTACGAGGAGTTCCTCCCTTTGCAGTCCCTTTTTCATATCTATAAAGACTTGCAATCTTTCTTTTACAAAACTCTCTCCTGTCGTGGACAGAATATGAGTCCCATGCCCTTCTATGTCTCTCCGTGAAATATCTTGTGCAATTTAGAGTCTTTATTGATGCAAATAGTTTCTTTAAAACACTTATTAAGAGCACAGGCAATGTCCGTATCCCTCGAATTCCTTGAATTTCTCCTCAATGACAAGGGTGCCTCAACAAGTCCCAACTCCACTATTTCTTCTATGCTGCAGTCGCTACGTTGTACAAATCAATTTCTTTTTTTCCCACAGAACTCACAAAGCAATGAGGCCGAATCGTCTTTCTTCGTACAAATTATATCCAACGTATGCCTTCAGCCCAAAAGGTTTGTATAAATGGACATCTCCATTCTCTTACTCGACCCTCTAGCCGAATTTCGCCTCTCGGCCAATCTAATTACAATTCTATAAAAAAAAAAGTCAAAACAGACTTCCAACGTATTTATTGGGAATACCCAAATCTTTCAAAATAGATAGGCAGACTTATTTAAAATGGCAAACAGGGGTTCATCTAGTCATATTTATTTTAGGACACAGCAGCATCGAACAATTGTTTTGTTTCACATACTTAACGGGAACGTCCAGCGTAACATTGAGATGGCCAAAGTTGTAGTTAATGCGTTGGGCGGCCCAGCCAACATAGCCACACCCAGAATTAAAATCAATCAAAATTTCTATCAATTTGTTTAATATAAAACATGCCCAGCCAACAAGATATGTGGCGAATTCTGAAAACAAGTATTTGTTCGGCTCACTCATTGGGCGCCCAAGCTGTATTTAATATGTTGAAATGCACAGAATTTAAAATATAACATTAAGCGCCCCAGATTCGTATTAATTTCAATGCATGGCCAGAAATCATACGCCCAGCAACTTATAACAACGCCTCTTCAATCTCAGGAAAACAATCTAAAAAAGAACTCACTTTAAAAAAAAATAGATACACACCTATAATGACATATACCAGAGATTACATGTTTTGTGTCTTCTGTACTGTCTGTCTTCTTTCTACACCTCTGTTCTTCTCTTTACATCCTTCTGTTTCCTCTCCTCCTTTTCTTCATTTCCACCTTCTTCTTTGATGTATTGAATGAGAGAGCCTTTTTCTTCCCTCTTCTACGCCCCTTCTTCTCTTCTTCCTCTCTGCATCCTACTCTCCTCTTTCTTCTCCTCTATATTTAATATTTCTTGTTTTTGCTATATTTTGCTTTTAACAACCTCCCCTCTAACTTCTACGCCAACTTGGGCTGAAAACAAAATACAGTTTTTAATTACAACAATATGCTAAGGTTGAAAAATCATTTCAACCATTCCTTGATTTTCTCAACAGCCCACATTTACCTCTTTACTTTTATTTATTTCTTTACAATTACCCCTCAGTAAAATCATATGGGAGGGAAAATATAATAAATCGAATTTAAATGCGGATGCTCCTGCATCATTTACCTTTGATATGGGGCATCTCAAGTTTATTTCTTACTTCCATACTTAGATTTGCATCTATCATTTGATTATGCTTACTTTCCTGTGAGAAATTTTCCTTTTTGTTTTATTTTTTTCATTCATTTTTATTTGATACCAATGTGTTCCTCTCATCATTTTAACATTTAGGAATCCCATCTCTATTTGGATATATCGATGTGAACCAATTTTGTATTTGAGTACTTCATACTTTTCAAGAATCTTTGATGTCAATTTTTTTGATATATATGAAAGGTGTTTGTGTAGTCTTTTACAAATTAGTCCTTGTTATATCATAGAAATTTACATTATGTGTATTTATCATATGAATCTTATCATAAATATTGATCAATAAAGTCACTCCAAGAGGGATATGTGATGACCATACAATTATCCTTTACATTTTCCTTATATTTCTCATGGTGGGTCTCTTATTGTTGTTAGACTCAGGATTCATATTTTTGGAGAGAAAATGTTATTTTATCTAAACTTTAGAAAGTGTTTTCCAAAAAATAGGGCTCTAGTATTATGATCCAATTTTCAAGAGCATTCAATTCTATTTTACCTTCAAACATTGGGATATCAAAGCTTACTTGTACCTTAAAGGGTGTGGAATGTTGGAAGGGCCTTCTTTCTAGAGCTACCAGTGTGATTCTTGATATTTTGTTAGAGAATTTGCTTGCATATGGTCATAATTTAATCCCTTTTATTTTATAGAGCCTCTTTGAGAATTACCTTTATTGGGTTTGAGGAATTTTTATTCCTCCTTATACATCCATCTGTGGTTGCTTGTGTTTATCACAAAGATAATTTGATGGATCTCTTGTCTCCAAGATAAAATTTTGATAGCCTGACCTTGTTCAATGATACATGTAGGGTCTAACTTTGTATGATACTGATTTTATATATTTAGCATTCAATATAGGGGACAACATAACAATTATTACATGGTTTTTTTTAGGGGCAAATATTTGTTAATTTATGAATATTCTATTTTATGAAATTTGGATTTGGTGATTTTTTTAGACCAATAAAGAGCATTGGGTCACCTAAAGTTTTAGGTTATAAATAAGATTTATAGGTTCGATCACCTATCGTTCATAATTAATTCCATAATAATGACTGTTACTCGTCATGACCTCAAAGGACATTCTACCCAATTTTTCCAACATATATTATATACCACATATCTAATCTATAAAACAACCACCCAAATATATTTCATAGATGATCCAAGATTTGATATAGTCTAGATGACAAACTACATGTTTTGGATGCCACACACTCTAGATGATGACCACAGGGACTAGACGGTGTCCATAGACTCTATACGACAATCAAAAACTTTAGACAATGACTAGGGGGCTTGGATGATGACCAAGGGTCTTGGACAACGTCCATGGGGTCTTAACAGTGGCCACACACTCTAGATAATGAGTAGAGGGACTAGACATATTTATCATATGAATCTTCTCATAAATATTGATCAATAAAGTCACTCCAAGAGGGATATGTGATGACCATACAATTATCCTTTTTATTTTCCTTGTATTTCTCATGGTGGGTCTCCTACTATTGTTAGACTCAGAATTCATCTTTTAGGAGAGCAAATGTTATTCTATCTAAACTTGAGAAAGTGTTTTCCAAAAAATAGGGCTCTATTATTATGATCCAATTTTCAAGAGCATTCAATTCTATTTTACCTTCAAGCATTGGGATATCAAAGCTTACTTGTACCTTAAAGGGTGTAGAATGTTGGAAGGGCCTTCTTTTTAGAGCTACCTATGTGATTCTCGATATTTTGTTAAAGAATTTCTATGTATATGGTCATAATTTAATCCCTTTTATTTTATAGAGCCTCTTTGAGCATTGCCTTTATTGGGTCTGAGGAATTTTTATTCCTCCTTCTACATCCATTTGTGGTTGCTTGTGTTTATCACAAAGATAATTAGATGGATCTCTTGTCTCCAAGATAAACTTTTGATAGCCTAACCTTGTTCAATGATACATGTAGGGTCTAAATTGATATGATACCGATTTTATATATTTAGCATTCAATATAGGGGACAACATAACAATTATTTCATCATTTTTTAGGGGCGATTATTTGTTAATTTATGAATATTCTATTTTATGAAATTTGGATTTGGTGATTTTTTCAGACCAATAAAGAGCACTGGGTCGCCTAAATTTTTAAATTGTAAATAAGATTTATAGGTTCGATCACCTACCGTTCATAATTAATTCCATAACTATAACTATTACTCGTCATGACCTCAAAGGAGATTTTACCTAATTTTGCAAACATATATTATATACCAGATATATAATCTATAGAATAACCACCCAAAGATATTTCATAGATGATCTAAGATTTGATATAAACCAGATGATGACCAGAGGGCCTAGATAACATTCATAGGATATTGATGCTAAAAATAGAATCTAGATGGTGAATAGAGGGACTAGATGATGTCTATAGGTTTTGGACAACATCCATGGGTTCTAGATGATATCCACTAGGTCTAGACAGTGACCAAAGGGACTAAGGGGTATCCACAGGGTTTAGATGGTGACCAAAGGGATGATGTCTAAAGGATCTAGATAGTGTCTATAAGGTCTAGATAATAACAAGAGGGATTAAATGATGTTTACATGGTTTAGATGATGACCAAAGGGATTAGAGGGTATCCACAGGGTCTAGATGGTGTCCACAAGTACTTGATAGTGACTACAAACTTTAGAGAGAGGCCACAAGGACTGGATAATGACTAGAGGAACTAGACATCATCCACATGGTCCAAATTGGGACCATAAGAGTTGGATGGAAACCAAAGAGACTGGACAACATCCATAGGATCTTACTGATGACCACAGGGTCTAGATAATGACTAGAAGGATTAGATGGTGTAAACAGAGTTTGGATGGAAACCATAGGGTCTAGATGGTGACTAGCAGGACTCAACAATGTTAATAGGTTGAGATGGTATCCATAGGGTCTAGATGAAAACCAAAGGTCTTGGATGGTAGCTAAAAACTCTAAATGATAGCCATAAATATTGGATAATAAATAGAGAGATTGGATGGTGTCCCTAAGTTCTAGACACTATCTAATGGGTCTAGACATTTGACTGTATAATCTATATCCTTGTTGTGCCCAAGTTGTAACTTATCTTGTAATAAAATTTTTGTCTATGATGGATTTTGGTGCTAACGGTAAGACATCAGGCCAAGTATTAATGAAAAATATATATTGTCTTATATTAGGCAGCCAACAAGAACAACCAAGCAAAGTCAACCCACAACCAATCAAAATATAGGTACTAAATGATTTACATAATCTTTTTATTTATTTATAATAACTAGTATTTTACATTTCAAGGATAATAACAAAACCTTTATGTATGCATATCCTTCCACTGATAATGGTTTTCCAAATGAAATAATTAATTACAATATCATGTCCCCCTTTAAAGATATTATTGGTGATGACATGCCACCACTTGAAGACATACCCAAATATGGCATGGCTCCAGGACCAACCAAATGATATGATACAAACATTAAAATAAATTTATAGATCTCATAAAATAGCTACTCCCATTGCAAATACAAATCCCAAAAAAATTCTAAGTAAGAGGAGACTTGAGGACATTTCAGATGATGACATCCATCTAGTAGAAGACACTTCTACTCAATAGACACAAAGTTCAGCTAATAAAAGTAATTAAAAATCTATGCAAAGAAAGAGAAGTAGATGGACAATTAAAACTCTTTTAAGTTTGAATGGGCAAAAAAAATTCCTCTCATTGAACGAGTAGAGCCAAAAAAGAGTAATGATACCCCCACTGAATGTAAATGTACAATATGTACTTAGAAATTAGGAAAGGATCACAAAATGTAACTTAAGTTGGACACAATTAAGAAATATTATGGCAAAGTATATGTGTTGGTAGACTAAGAATTTGGATAAATTAAAAAAATACATATATGGAAAGATGCCAATGAATAAATGCATGTTAGATACACAACAGAGTATGAAAATAATTAGAGACATGCGATATCTAGTTAAGAAAGGAGGAATAATTACAACTAAAATAGGAAAAGTTATTGAATCTAATCAACATGCCAAAAATATATACAATTTTCAACGATCTACCACATTTTTATAAAAGGCAAACCTATATCTAATTTTTCAGATTATAAAACATTGTTTCAACATAATGGACTTCATAACATTCCATAATAACATTGGTTAGATAACATTATTTGGGACATCATGGCAAAAGATCTTGCGATGATTGAGAAAGAAGATTTGATAGAAAAAGTAAAAAATTCAAGCTTTATCTCACTGTCCATTGATGAGGTCATAAGAGTTAACAACACATCATGGGTTTGTATCATGTTTACAATGATACATCATCCACAGGCTCTAGACCACGTCCATAGGCTCTAGATGATGTCCATAGGTTGTAGATGTCATCCAAAGACTTTGGATGGCATCCTCAGGCTTTGGATAGTGTTCGTGAACATTGGATGTCATTTGTAAGATCTGGACATTGTAAATAACCTCTAGACATCATCCATAGACTCTAGGTGACATCCACAGACTTTAGATGAAGACGTATAGGATTTATCTTCTCGACAAAACTACTTTCCCTTCATTTCGTTAAGAATTTGAAATGCACTTTTTAATATTCATCAAAATTTTACACAGAGATTTTTCCTAGGGGCCCTTAGAAAAACCTTGAATTGTTAAAAAATAGTGTGTTATAAACAAGAAAATAAAAGAGTTTATATTAAAAAAATAATCTTTTTAGAAGATATGTTTACTATCTACTTTGAATTACAGTAGGGTGAACCCTTGTCTTATAGCTAAAAAACTAATAATAGTAATCCATTTTAAATTTAAACAAAGCTAATATCATGCAGTCAACATGCAAATCTATACAAATAGAAATTTTATTTAAAATTAAATAGAGCTAATGATATCTTTTTAACATGCATAAACATGCAAGTAAGAAAATTCTTGAGAATAAGTGATCTACTAAAATAAAAATTGTTAATAATAACCATCCAAGGTATGCCATCCTTTTGAGTTCAACTTTTGCAACTTTACTTTGATTTTAGATCATAATATATTGTCAGAAAGCTTGGCTCGTGATATAGAAGTTCATACAAGTAAAGTTATATAATAAAAAATTGTGAGTTTTGAACGTTCAAAACTACTATTTATATAATTATTGTTTTTCTTCTGAAAAATAATAATTAAATAAATTATTACTCTTATATAATGATCTTGAAACGTTTTCAAATATTAATAAAATTAGTACTAAAAATTACAATCTTCAAAACAATTTTAAAACATTAAAATACACATTTTTGTGATTAAGTAAAACGTAATACTTAAGAGAAAAGAAAAACAACATAAATAATTATCAAATATAATTAATTCACTTTTAACACCATATTTCCAACTTGCAAAAATAAAAGATTTATAACAAACATGGATATCCATCCAAACTTAATGGAAAGGGATTTTTCTCTCCATAGTGGTTGCTTCTTTTGCTACATTCAGTACATTTCTTGTTATTATTGCAATCTACATAATCACATTTTTGAAAAATAATTCACAAACCTTAAATGTATAAATAGATTTCATGGAAAATAGTATGTTGGGTGTGCAATACAAAACTTTGTCATAAATTTTTTTTTTTAAAAACACAAGTTCAAATGTAAAACCTTATTCTTATTGTTGTTATTTTTTATAAATTAGATTTTATTTAAATATTCTTGCTCAACACTTTATTTATTCCCTACAAATACACATTCATATTAATTATTGAAATAATATTAAATACAAATATATATCTTTGTATAAACAAACTACCTAAAACTTCAACTATGATTTAAAAATGCCATCTATTAATCATTGACTCAAATCATAAAATCTCTACTAAGATGTTCTCTACCAATAAAATAGGGGATTTGCTACCAATAATATGTTAATTACCTTTTAAACTTTAACCGGCAACCGGCTAAAGGGATGGGCCTTTCTCCATTAACTTTTAAAAAGTAAATACTTTTAACAATTGAGTTGCCCGTACATCTTTTCATTTTCACTTTTTGATGCATTTCATTGCCAATAAAATATCATGTTTCATTAAAGGTCTCCAAATAGGTTTTTATTTAAGCAAAAAGTAATAGTGTTATTGAATTCCTCTTCTAAGATTTATTAAATAAACACAATGACAATTATAATTCTTTCATTAGTGAATGGTTTGCAATTTGAACTTAGGGGAGATTTAAGAGTCAAAATAATCACATATGGATATTATTTATTGTAATGATTCGATTAAAATTAATATATCAATTTTGATAATTATATGTTTGTTTATATTTAATTTTTTTCTATATGCTCGAAAGTATTATATTTAGTTTTTTTTTAGTTAAATAATCGATAACAAAGTTCCAATCTATACATCGTGGTTTGTCTAAATAAATTTTAGCCTACAAGTATATAAAAGGTAATTATTTTATAGAAAATTCAAGATACGTCAAGTATAGACAAAATGCACACTTTATTTCATTATATTAAATAAAATCCAAAGGTCAACATAAATATGGAAAGAATCAGAAAAATATTTAGCCTCTTGAAACTTATTTTCTAAAAATAAAAGAATCGTCAAAATTTTGAAGATGTGTGACATTATGTAGATTGTTTGAAAGATAAAGCCCTAGAATCAAACCCATTTATTAATAATATTTTAGCAAGCAAGCAAGGCCTTTTGCAACTAAAGCAGTTACATGGAAGAGGAATAAAAGGTCTCCTTATCAAAATCCCCCTCAATTTATAAAGAAACAAGAGGCACTGCCATAAATAAAGAACATAAATAAATGTTGGAGATATGATTCACTTAATAATTGACTCAATCCATACATTATCAAAACTAAATTACTGAAAGATCATTCATGTTTAATCCTAAAATAAAGCGTCACAAGCTTTAATTTCATCCAATTTGATAAACATCTTTGTGATTTTTTTACTAGTTTTCGCTAAATGAATAATTTCTCAAATAATAATAATTTGATTAAAAAAAAATCATCCTTTAAAAAACTCTATATGATCATGAGAGATTTGTTTAGGAAGAAGAGTCCTTAATAAATAAATTTTTAATGACTTTAACCTAATAATCTTGTATAACACTTTGTAAAGGGTAATGGACAAAAAACCATCAAAATATTTAGTTATCATTTTTTTTGATATCAAAGTAAACAATATATAATTAATATTGGTAATCATATATTATTGTTTTGTGATTTCTCAATCAAATCCAGAAGATTGTATTTGATTATATCCCATTTTTTATAACATTTGAGGGGAAATCCATTAATACCATTTGTCTTACTTTTACTTGTGTGAAAAACTACTACTTCCAATTCTGATGTTGTGATTGGTTTCATGAAGTGTCGATTATATTCCGAAGATACCAATTTGAGAATGCATGCTCTAAAAACCACAAAATTAAGTTTGCATAACTGATTGTCATGCAATCAAAGCAAAGATGAAAACTAGTAATTAGATTCATCCTTAATATCTTCTAATCTAGTACCATATATGTTTTGTGGTGTTATAATAGAAGATATTCACATAGTTTATCTTTAAGGAAGGACTACTTGATGAAAAAAATTAGTTTTTTTAATCTTTGTTTTGAAGCTATTTGGTTCTTGACTTTTGCTTCCAATATATCTCTTTTCTATCTAGGATCGCTAATTCCTTTTTCATATATTCTATTTCTTTCTTGAATGAAAATTACAATAGAAGAATTATAATGATGCCCATATGTTGATGGTATTTATTCTCTAATTCCATTTTTTGTTAAAAAATATCACCAAAATATTCTTTATTCCATTCCTTTTTCTTCCATTTAAAATATCTTAATTTTTATTTTGGAAAGAATAGAATATATATACTTTGGATTTAGTTTTCTTTCATCCCACTATATTTGTATTAAGTCATGAAACTGAAGTTCATTAAATGACATATGCTGAAATAAAACAAAGATCAACCCCCGTGAATTGAGGAAGATCGAAATGAAGTTGGATAAAAAAGTGATTAGATGAATGATTACATATAATATTGTTTTTGAACAAGTATCTTTGTTGCATTAGCTTAGAAGTAATGAGAAATTGAAATTTATCAAGGAATTGGATAATAAATTTTCGTCTATTTTTTTTATTAGTCCACGTAAAACAACCATTTTAAAAAAGTATGTCAATTATCTAATTTAACTATATTAATAGGTTATGTAATTATATATATTTAAGAAGTACTCATTTTCATATTTTTCAGGCAAAAATATGATGGCATTCAAATCTTCTCTATAATTAAATTAGAGAAGGTACAATCTTGTTATGAATTTGTTATCTCTACTCAAATTAAACTTTATATCTTTAAAAGTGTGAAAGATCATACATGTCAATTATCTCGACTTAATTACTAATAATCGTATCAACCCAAATACCTACATAACAATTTAAATTCATAAAAAAATATAAACCATTTATTTAAATATTTATTATATAAATATTATTTATCAACAATTTTCATAAATTTCTTATAATATCAAAGATATCATGATGACCATCTAATCCAAAAAGCACTGATTACATATATATATATAAAATTGTCCCCCTCATTTAAGTTGTTCAATAATTCATTATGTACAAAGTGCTTTTTTCAAAGATTGATCGAAATATTAAACATTTTATGATGACCATATAATCCAAAAGTTCCTGGATTGCCTTTTTGCACCGAATTTCATCTTTTGAGAGCTTTCTTTAATGCTATAATATTTTATATATTATCACCTCAACATGATCATCATATTGAAATTAAACAAATACCATCACCAACACCATTATAAGCACTACTTATTTCAATAATGTATTTGTCAAATCAAAGGAATGAAAGACAACTCCATCTCAACATGGTGAGTCAATTGAGCCAAGAAACATCCTTCGCACTACCTATTCAATGCCTTAGCTGTCATAGGAGTGAACCCACATTTCATACAATAAAGCAAAAAGACAAAAGGCAAGGCACTCCAAGTTACAAGAAGTGATTTATTTCATCATTCATAGTTGAAGAGTCGGCTTTCCAATTTCCAACATACTAAAGTTAGTGGGTACATCATAAGCAAGGTGGGGACGTATGATTCCTTTCCTTTCCTTTCCTATTTTATTTTGGAATTGTTGCATGTTATTCTAGCTTTACTAGAAGGCACACTAGTACAAAGGACTCATAAATCTACAGGTCAATTGAAAATTTCTAACATTGAACACTGGGTTAGGTATACTCAAACCAATTTTTATATTGAAGGATCCTACACCATTAAGAAAATGACTTTGCACTTGGTATGCTGCTAATGCCATTATTTTCTAAGAGTGGTATTAGATTAACAATTTTTAGTATTTCTTTGGTATTATTGTTTTCGTTTAGTATAATTATTTCTTATCGATTGTAGTTGACTATCACTTAAAAGTTGATGGTTGAAAGAAATCGAAATCATTTATAAAGTTAACGAGTATTTTATAATATTTTATTTATTTTTCTAGTTATTGTTAACCTGTGAATAATCGCTTCACAACCATCTAATCAGAGTCCCATTTTTCCGTTATAAATGTGCTTGGAAGGATCTTAAAAATTTCGCAGAGGCAATTGGTAACTATTGTGGACAGTGTACCATTACATGTTTTAACTGCATGTAAAATTTTCTTCATTATTGTTAAATAGTTATTACTCTCTAGTAGCCCATCCAATGAAAGTGATTTGGTTCCGTTACATTTTGAAGGAGCCTTTTACCAACCGTAAAAACATTACAATGTTTACCATAGTCGGATGAAGTATGCGGCTTCACATTATGATTGGTAAATTGCAGTGATAGCTAGAATAGTTTTGCAAAAGCAAAGACGTGGAAGGTAGAGACACTTCATCAAGTTAAAAAATATTCATAATTTCATATGTGCATGAAGGCAAGTACTAGAGCTGCAACACGACCCTTGTTTTTGTAGTCATGGTGTGAATCATTTGCTCTTTCAAAAAACAATTTCCTTGGCATTTGATTTTAAGAGAGATATATCTTTCAAACATCATATTTGTTATTTTTTAATTTTCTGATTCCTAAATTTTATTTTTGATTTCAATTTGATAATAAGTAGTTTAATTTTTTTTGTAAAATAAAAAAATTGTAAATTTAGTCTTCACATTAAAAATAATACTTTTATTGATAATTAGATGTATTTTATACTATCTTAATGTGTTATCATAAATATTTTTATAGAAACTTCAATAGAATATTTTTAAAGGTTCAATACAATATCTATAGAAATATTTAAGTATTTTTTTATAATACAAAAATGATTTTTATTGGTAATATTGAATCTAACACAAATTCATCTAATTTTTAAAAAATATACCTTGTCCATAATATTTTCACAAACTTAAAAATTCTCAATTTTCACACATAAAATGATGACATAAATGTGCCACCATAAATACCTTTGTGAACCTTTAATTTACTATGCTAAAAAATAAATACAATGTATATAGAGTTAATAAGTGATTTTCTTGTAAAGTTTTGTTGGCAATATTGAAATCTAACACAAATTTGTCAAATTTATTGAAAATCAATCTTACTCATAATATTTTTACGCACTCATAAAATTTCATAATGTTTTGAAATAAACTAATGACATAATTATAAAACTTTATAAATCAATATCATGAATTATAAGACAATAATATATCATCTATTTATATCAATATCATGAATTATAAGATTATTGCAGAAATATTTTTCATTGATTCTAGGCTTGTGTTGGATTCCTTTGTGCCTCTTATCAACCTATCTACCAGAGCCCAAGGAAAATAGACATGGAAGGAAATTTGTCCACATGTCTACACATCAACTTCAAATTCCTTCCCTCTTGTCCACATGTAATCACAATATTTGGCAATGTGATAAGTTATTGGGACATCCTCTCAGAGTCCGGAATTCATTTTAAATATTGAAATGTTAATTATCAGAAATAATTGATGATTTTGAAGTTTCACGTAGACAAAATGACACGTGGAAGGGTTGTAGTAAATTAATTAAGGACATTTATGATTCATGTCACATCTTGGAACGTTCAAATGATTTTGGAGTGTTCAAAGCTTACACAATGTGACAAATCCATAATTTTATTTATATATATAAAGAATGCATTACTCCATAATTTAGAATTAATGAAGGTATCATCATTGCAACATATATATTGGTTATTCCAATAAAAGCACGAGTTCAAAACAAATTAAAATGTTTTATATTGAGGATATACAAGTGTTAAAAATATTATTTTAGTTGTATGTTTAATATTTTTAAATTTTATTATTTATTGACGTTTTATTTTTTACAGAAATTTATTGAATTTCGATCTTTTTGAGTACATGTTTTATAAGGTGTATCAGGGAAAAGGTGGGAAGATTATTTGTGCTTTGTAAGATTATTGGACAACTCTATCATTACTTAAATGCATTACAAACCCTGCTTATCCAACTCCCCAAGCAAACAAAACCAACTCATACATTCCCCTAAGAATTTTTCTTTTTAAATAGCCCCTAACTAAACAAATACCCTCTTTTACTACTAAGTTGGTCGGTTGACCCTGTTATAAAAACTAAAGTGCATGTTACGGACCTAAGTCAATAGGCTGACTTAATTCGAGGCCTAATGGTAAAGTTTTTCTTTAAAACTAGATCATGTTGGCTGACCTCGTTGACTAAATTTTTGAAAGGGTTAAGGCATATTCATTGCTATAAATACAAGTCTCATTTCAATCCAATAGAGAGGAACATTCATTTTCGCATTATTACAACTCGTAATTTTGCTACATCTACATTTAAAGGAGCCATTGTTTAAGGTTTGCCTTGGAGGGAAGATAACTTATCTTGTGGGAAGTCTTTAATACATAGTAGGAGTGTTTTAGCCTAGAGTTGATTTCAATAGTGCGATATTTACAAAGCCATAACAACCTCTTTCAAAACACTATTGACCAAAGGAGAGATTGAGACTCAACATATTCACCCAAAGGTAAGTATTCCTAACTCTTGTTATTTCATTTGATAGATAGATATTGTATTAAGTAATATTTTTTTAATGTATAACTCTTTGTTTAAATTACTTATATGTTTAAACTTAGTATAGTTATAAGGTTTCCTTTGCTTGCCATCTTCCACCTTAGGTGATCTAGGCCCCCATTTGCCTACCATGATCCTTTCATTTATTTTGTTTGTTTAACCATTCTCATTTATGCCACAAGCTTTGGTGAGCACTAGATTGATTTTATTTTATGTACTTAGACCTAGATAGGGTTATTGCATGGTATCATTTGCCTAGAGGATTTGAAAATGTCTCCTTTGGTGTTATGTGCTAAGTGCTCTTTTAGTTAAGTTTAGCATATCTAATTTGGTCATGCCCCCAATATAAATAATATTAAAATAAATATTTGATTGATTACTTTATTTGATCTTGCATTTACTTAGATAATTTATAGAAGTATCTTAATTTGTTGCATACATTTTGGTGAATAAATATAAAACTAACCTTTACTTTTTTAATTTTTAATTTGTAGTCAACTAGATCGTGCTGGTCGATCTAGTCTTAACCTAGGTCTGCAGATCTTAGATCCATAATTAATTAAATCCTATCGGTTAACTTAGTTTTATATTTTATTTAAAGTTTTTGCATCTTAAGTCGATTAGGTCATGTTGGTCGATCTAGTCTATTTCTCTGTTTGAAAATACACGATCCAAAATCAACTAGGTTGCATTGGTCAACTCAATTTTATCTTTTTTTATTGTAAGGTTTCATCTCGAATAAACTAAGTTACATTGGTTGACTCAGTCATTTTTTTCATTTTATGAATTTTCACTTACAGTCAACTAAGTCAAGCCAATCAACCTAATTCATTTTGGCAATTTTTATTTTTTAATTGTTCAATAAACTAGATTGCACTGGTTGACCTAGTTTCCTTTTACTACTTTTAATTTTTATCTATTTACAAACTAAGTTGACCTGGGTGACCCTCTTTAACCTTTGTGTTTTTTAGTTTTTTCCCTCTGAAGGACTCAATCAGCTTAGACAATACAATCAATAATAAGATCTTCAATATTTTTAGTCAACCAATTAAGTTGACCTAATTTACCTAGTTATACTTTTCATGTTCACTCTAAATAAGCTTCATACTTCTATTTTTGTTAATTACCTCATTTTGTCATTTCTATCTTTCTATAAAATTATTCAACATTTCAATTTATACTATTTTTATTAATTTTTTAGTTCTATAAAACTGTATCACTAGTTAACTAAGTTGACCTGATCGACTTAGTTTTGTGTTTGTTTGCTTTGCCAAACAAACTAAGTCAACTTGGATGACTATGTTATATTATGTTTGCCAACTAGTTTGGCCTAGTTGATCTTGTTATGTGTCTCTTAATTTCAGCATAAGTAAGACAATTCACTTTCATTTATTAGTAATTAATATCACATTTAATTTGAAAAAGTTGGCTCCCTATTTATTTACTTTCTAAAAATATAAATTAGTTTTTAACACTTGATTTTTTCCTTTATTTTTACTTTGTTTTGATTCTCTAAAAACTGTGTACATGTAGTTTTAATACTACTTAGCTATTATCATGAAGTGTTATGTGATACACTATTTACGATCATTGTCTATCATTTACATATATTATGGTGTGAAGGGCTTGTCCCAATACTCTTAACCATAATACATATATAAACATGGTCTTTAGTTTATATGTACCTCATGGTATTTAAGAAATGATTTGGATTTATATTAGAATTAAACTTCTGGAATCTAGCCATTTATTTGATCTTGTGGCGTATTGGTTAGTGATTAGTGTCGAGAAGTTACTTCCAGCTTACCCTTGAAACCAAGTTTAGTGGTCTATAAAAATGATACTTCTTTTATAATTAAGTATTTGAAACATTAGGTCATCACTATCCAATGGACAAGCAAGTATCTTTAGAAGCCTAAAAATCAATTGAAACTTTTTAGTATAGCTTCTTGATTTTATTTTTAGATAATTAGTTATCATCAATAGTTATTATTGACAAATTTGTCTTCATAAGTCAAATTTTCACTCCTACTATTCAAAAATTTGCATATAATGCTGGTTTGTCTTGTGAGTCAATGAGTTGGTCTTGAAATTCCTCAAGGTGATTATTGGAAACCAAAACATCATAGCATGTCATATAGGGATGAACAATTCAGTCTAGTTGTGCATTCATAGGTGCACTTGAGAAGTTAACCAAGGTTGAAGAATTGCATAAAAATGGTGTAGTTTGTGCCAAGATCATCCCCTATAAATTTGATGTATTTATGAGTTTTCTATCTCAAAAAATAAGGATCCAAAAAAATTTAATAGTATGAGACATGCCTGGGAATGTCAAACTAAAGCCACAATGAATAGCCATTTGGATTTAAAATTCTTTAACAAACTTCAAGTTAAACATAGTGTTGACAAGTGGCATAATCTTGGAAGCTCAGAGTAAAGATCAATGGCATGTTAGTGATCTCACAAGGTTAACAGGTCAAAGAAGATATACGGTGCATGTTTAATTATGCGGTTAAAGATCAACGATGAGATCAAGGTTAAAATTTAGTAGATACTAAGAATTACTGTGTCAATGATAAGGGTCATGATTACAACAACTTACCATATCAACGGTGAATGTTTGATCAGATAGAAGGAATATCAATGACACACATTCAACTATGTAAAGAAGATTGAAGGTGTGTATGAGGTCAAAATGTCAATGAGTCTAGATTACACGTGAGGTTACCACATGGTGTAAATGCATTAATCAGTTGAAACTGATAGTAGGATCTTGAAGATAAATGTGGGGTTGCCAAGTGGCATAATCTAGAAAGTAAATCGTAGATAAATAGTAACAATGAAGGTCAAATCGAGGAGACTCTTGAGGAAATCAAAGGAGAAAATTATATCAAAGTTATAGGGACCATGAGATAAGGACATGTGTCTGAGGCTACGGTAGTCAGGTTTCAAAAGGAAATGAACAACCTAAAGGAAATACTACATAGATGGACACGTTGAATCAAAGGATTTTGCCACCCAAGCAAGCAAATGTATAAATTCAAGATCAAGTTATGATCTAGGTTACCAAGAGTAGATTCTATAAAGTTTTAGGATGCCATTAAATCTCAACTAAGACCTCTTAAGTGCCTCAGACATAGGTTCCACATCTTTTGCATGATTAAGAAACCCTAGCATGCAAATTTTCATTGTAATTATGGATGTATAAAAACCAATAGGGGAATTGGTTTTCATTTATAGTAGACCTCTGTTAAAGGGTTTGGAGTAATGGAAAAGTTATGATAGAGAAAGAAGTCAGCATAGGGGCATGGTCTTTTGACAATTATGTTTTGAAGAAACACCAGATTAATGAATTCAAAGTGACTATTTGATAGTGTAAAGAGCATATCAAGATGATGAATGGTGCTATGTGCTCATTAATAAGATGGATAGTTTGGAGGTTGGAGAATGTAGATAGATCATTCAATTTAGTTTCAAAGTTTTTTGGGACTTTCCCCTTTGATGGATCATGACTCAATGTCCTCGACAGGTTTTTATCTTCTAGTGTGTTTCTAAGCCAATGGAAGGAATTGAAAGCTATCTAGAGCTAATGAAAGTTAATTTGTGGAGGCTAGATTAATGCTAATCAATCAAAAGGTGGTTGGGCATCATTTATTGATTCCTGCTTCCCCTTTTTTATATTCCCTTTTGAAGCTCTCTTGAATAGTTTTCATATTTTTTAGAGTCAAGAGACTCTTATGCTTTTTGGCATGCCCAAGCTATGCCAAAATTTGTATTGCAACACCTATTTGATGCAATAAAAGACTGAATTCCTTCATTTTAAAGCTAAATTGAAGTGTATTTCTTGAATTTATTAATGTGGTTAAATGAATGCATGCTTTCCTTTACCTTTGTCTGAGTTTCCTCACCTTCATGAAGCATCTTGTAGCTTTAACAAGTCATTCTAAGTGCAAAAGTTTGTTTGTTGATTGGTTTGGAAGTGGACAACTGCCCTCCCATGCTATATTGATAGCTAGTTCATGCCTTTTTATGAAATACTTATGTGAAATCTATCTAAGATTGAGTGAAGTGATATTTGTAAGTTTGAAAGTGTCTGATAGTGTGTGTCTTGTGCAATTATAAGTGCTCAAAATATTGGTGCATCACCTCATTTTACATGTGTTCATGCATTATTATTTATTTCTCTCCCTTTTCCAAGAAAGAGATTAGTTTAGGTGATAGGTCCAAGGGAACCAACCCTCTCTAGAGGCTCAACCCCACCACAAGATACTCACAGCCTGGGGTTGTTCCCATTTTATGGCTTAGTTGGAGGGAGGCTGAAGAACTCCCCCATAAGTGCAAATTAAGACCACAATAGTTTTTGGCATGTCCTATGGGACCCATTATCCTTGGCATAGCTAAATTTTAGATCTGAGAAGAAGTATTTGCAGCAGAGAAAGACATCCATCATCATCAAAAGCTAAAGATTCTTTAGATTGTAGAATTCATAACATCATCCAAGCAATACTCTCATGCCAAAGGTTAATACAAGGTCAAAAATTAAAGGTATTCCTCTTGAATTCATTGCATTATATTTTAATTCATATAAAATATCAAGTTTTAGTAAGACAAGACCATGTCCTCGAAATAAATATTAATCTCTTGGTCATCCTATTATTCTAAGTAGTGCAATTCTCACTATCTAAATGGCAATTAAAAATCAAGTGTTTGTTCCATTCAATAGAAGTAGTCCACTGAATTTATCCCATTTTGATGACATCCCTATATCTACCCTTAAAATTATCCCATTGTTCTTAGGAGAATATCAAACAACTCCTATTAAGCACATCTAGGATGTTGCCAACTTTTGTTCATTTCATAATGTTGTTCAAGACAACATAGTTATTAGATTGCTTTTTACTTCCTTCAAAATAAAATCATTGTGGTGGTATATAAATCTCCCACTGAATTCCATTATTCCCTAGGATGAATTAGGTGCAATCTTAATCAGACAATTTGAGCACAAATATGATCACTTATTCTTAGTTAAACAATTGACTACCATAAAGAGAGCTCCTCATGAGTTCATGTTTGATTTTAACCTCAGATTCTAAAAAATATGGACCAGAATACCTACATTGATTAGACCATCCCCAAAATATGCCTTCTTATATTAAATAAAATCACTTAACTCTAATATTAGTATGATTATACAATCAATGGGTGATATTACCTTGTCAAATGCTTATGAGGTTGCAATAAGAGTAGAGAATAGTTTGATACAAGGGGGTAAAATATACCCAAGGCCTTTAATGCCTATATTCCTAGAATTTAAGTCTATATCAATTCCTCAAGTTACTCAAAACCCATGTTTAGCTCTTATTCCATCCCCTAAAGATCAAATTATATCCCCTTCTAGTCAAGCTAGTGAGCATAAAGAGTTAAAAAGTTTATTATAATCTTTTAGGAATGAAATAGTATAACTTAAAAGGAAATAGTACGAGGCTAATAGGAATTATCAACAACTGAATCAAACCACTTATCATCCCTACAGAGATCAAAATCCTCCTTATCAAGGGTTCAATGAAAATAGACCACCCTACCAACCACAAAGAGCTATAACTCAAGATAAACCATATGCAAATATTGAACCTAATGTACTTTCATCTTCAAAAGATATTGCTCTCACACAATCTCAAACCAACTTGGTGCAATATTAAGGTTGGAAACCCTCCAATTTTAATGAAATTCAAAACCAATACTTGGTGTCACAAAACATTACTATGCCACAAATGACACAAGAAGAGTTTTCTCTTCAAGGAAATCAATACCAAGAGACAGGGTTGGTACCACAAGGAGAACATCAACAATTTCAAGGGAAAATTGATGCCATTAATGTGGATTGGTAAATGGATGATCATG
The DNA here is from genome assembly GCA_037957365.1 of Torreya grandis. Taxonomy (NCBI): domain Eukaryota; kingdom Viridiplantae; phylum Streptophyta; class Pinopsida; order Cupressales; family Taxaceae; genus Torreya; species Torreya grandis. Next base: position 2,482,290 of record JARHVA010000700.1, on the reverse strand, counting down.
TTGCATTCAATCAAGTTAGTGAGATTAGCAATACAAGTGGTCAAGTTATAGCTCTAACTAGAGCTAAAAGAAGATCTATTGATGAGGCTCAAGATGTGAGTAATGATTTAAGTACTCTTAATGATATTTCCAAGAGTACCAAATATCAAATTTTTTCCCATAAAACAACTAAAATATAGAATAAAGAGGTTGGGAAAGTTTGCCAAATACCTCTTGTTCATGAGCAACTAGTGGCTCAAAAAGTACAACCAAAGGTTAGTGGAGATCAATTTAGTATAGAAGGTCAAATTAAGAATTATAATATCAACATTATCATATGGGATTCCCTATCTGTTCCAAGACAAAAGGACATGCTCATTCAAGAGATTTCATCTCTCAAATTGTCTCCAAAACTAGTTGAGAAAGAAGGTGTTGTCCTGATTAATTCATAGCCAACTAAACAACAAATACAATAGGAACATAAGATGGTAAAGTTAAAAAAAATGAGTTAAAATAAAATAATACTCCTCCCTTCTACCTCTCTTTAATTATTGGTGACACTTTGGTTCATAATAGTATGGTGGATAGTGGAGCCAGTAACACTATTATGCCTAAGCAAATTACAGATAAGCTTGGTCTTGTGTATGAACCAAATACTAAAGGAGTATTGAAGATATATGGATCACAAAAAAATATAATAGGAATTATCAAATATTTTAATTTGACACTACATTCTTGTCCTAATGTTAGCATTCAGTAAGATGTAGTTTTGATGGACTTGCCTTCCTACTTTGCCATGTGTCTATCAAGAGACTTTACCTCAAAGATTGGAGGATAATTATCAGTTGATTGGGCATATTTTATGTTTATAACTAGGTATGGTACCAAGGTAAAAATACATTCTAAACCTATTGCACATTTCCATTTAGAGCCATATATTCCAAGTGTTGTGAACACTAATTGTATCATCTCGAATGAGGTGTTAGAGAATAGTGAAGTGGAAACTAAATCACCTTTATATGGAGTCCCAGATCTATTCTTTGATGAATGGGCCTATAATTTTCATGATCATGATATTTATAATCTAATCAAAGAAGGGGTATTTGGTGTTTATTTCCTCCATGAGAATGATACACCAATTCCAACCATGATGACGAATAATGAGTCTAGTGATGGTCTATGGCAATTATACTTTGATGGATCAAATAATAAGCACTATATTAAGGCTATAATGATGTTAATTTATCCAAAAAAGACAAAGGTATTTATCCTCTATTAAATTTTAGTTTGGTTATTTAAACAATGTTGTAGAATATGAGGCACTAGTACATGGTTTGCAGTGGGCTATAAATATGAAAGTCAACACCTTACAAGTTTTTGGTGATAGTGAACTTATAGTTCACCAAGTAAGAGGTATTAATGTATGCAAAAATTTATTTCTTATATATTATAAGCATAGGGTTTGGGACTTACTTTAATATTTTTAGGCTTTCAACATTCAGGCAATACCAAGATATGAGAACAAACATGTAGATAGATTGGCTGTGATTGGGGCACAATTTAGTATCCTAGGTGATCTAAAAAATGAAAAAATTTAGTCACACATTAAGGTGGTTGTAAGACCCTCTATTATAGATATCTAAGAGAATTTACAAGTTTTTTAAGATGAGAATCAAATAGTCAGGTTCTTGTAAGAAGAGGCTAAGTTTTCCCCAAAAAATCAAAGTTATTGTAGTAGTATGGTGATCAGATTTTACAACTGAAGCTAAATAAGTTGCCCAAGGGATTGGTCACGCTTGAGAACATATTCAGTGGTGATGATGAGTTGAGAAAGGAAAATTCATCTCTGTCAACAAAAGAGGAACATTATGCCAATATGGAGATTGCAGCTAGTAAGAAATTAAGGTTGGGTAAGGTATGCACTCCATCACAAAAGGAAGATTTCATTGAATTATGCATAAATTTTGTTGATGTGTTTTCATGGAAATATAATAATCTCAAGGGATTTGATCCAAGTCTAGCTCAACACATCATTGAATTAGAAGCTGAAACTAAATTAGTGAAACAAAGACAAAGGTCTATCAATCCAAATATTGAGCGTTTGATGAGAGATGAGCTTCATAAGCTCATAGAGTTAGCTATTATATTTCTAATCAATCACTCAACTTAGGTTGAAAACCTTGTTCCATTATGGAATAAGAATGGTGAGATTAGACTATGTGTGGACTTTCAAGATTTGAATAAGGTTTTCCTTAAAGATCATTATCCATTTCCATCTATGAAAAAAAATTATAGCTGGTTACAGGATCAAAAAGGTTATATTTTTAGATGGATATAGTGGTTACAATTAGATGTTGGTTAAATAAGAAGACCAATTCAAGATAACCTTCACTACAAAGTGGGGGACATTTGCATATATAACTATGCCCTTTGGTTTATCCAATGCTGGAACAAACTTTCAGAGAGCCATGGATATGGAATTTCAAGGCCTTCTTAGTAGGTTCATACTTATTTACTTTGATGACATAACAATGTTCTCTGAGAGTGCAAGTGAGCACATGGTTCACCTCAAGCAAGTGTTTGAAAATTGTAGGCAATTTTGGGTGTCTCTAAACCCCCAAAAATGTGTCTTCTCAATTCATGAAGGTAAGATTATTGGTCATGTGATTTTAAAACATGGTTTGAGTATAGATCCTGAAAGGATAGATTTAATTCTTGCAATTTCCTTACCCAAGCACAAGAAGGCTTTGCAAATATTCTTAGGTAAAATTAATTTTATAAGAAGATATATTTCATATTTTGCCATTTTAGTTAAGCCACTTATAGCCATGCAAAAGAAAAATCAGAGTTTCAGATGGTTCAAAGAAGGAGTAGAGAGTTTTGAAGAGATAAAGAATGCCATAACTAGTTATCCTACACTCATAAACCCAGATTTCACAAAAGATTTCATTTCGAACACTTATGCTAACATAGACACCATTTCAAGCATTCTTATGAAACAAAATTATGAGGCCTCAAAGTAGCCAATAATACTTCTTTAGTCAAGGCTTCGAAGAGTATGAAACAAGGTACTCTTTTGTTGAAAAGTATGAACTTTCATTTATAAGGTCTCTCAATAAATTTAGATACTTATTGTCTAACAATAAGATACACCTAATGGTGGGCCATCTGAGTATCAAGGAGTTTCTTTTAAACAAAGACATAAATGAGAAAAGAGATGGTTAGATAATAAAGGAAATGGAGTATGATGTGTAAATCAAGGCCACAAATCTGATTAGAGGTAAAGGACTTTGTGAGCATCTAGCCTAAGACTTACAAGAGGCTAATGAGGTAGTTTTGGTATCAAATAATGAAGAAGTTGCAACTGATCATACCTCACCTTCCAACTAGTTTCATGACTTGGTAAGATATCTCCAAGATGGTATTTATCCCTCCCATCTAAATTATTCAAAAAGAAGACATTTTATATTACAATCAATTTCAGTTCTTCTTGTTGATAATGTCTTGTTCAAGAAAGATATCAATGGCATGCTACTAAGATTTATAGAGCCAAGCAAACACAAAGATTGTTTGAGCAGTTCTATGATGGACATGGTGGAGGGAATTATTCAGTGAAGATAACACCCCTTAAAATTATGAGAAGTGACTATTATTAGCCTAACATATTTGGTGAGTGTCATGCATGGGTGAGGAAGTGTAAACAATGTGCTATGTTTGTAGAAAAAGTGAAACTTGCAGCCTTACCTCTCCAACCAATTGTGGTGGACCAGCCATTTGTCTAATAGGGATTGGAATTTATTGGTCTCATTAACCCCCCTTCAAGTTTAGGACATAAATGGATATTAATAGCTACAGATTACTTCACTAGATGGATAGAAGTAGTAGCATTGAAAGAAGCAAATGAATCCAATGTTATAGATTTAAATGAAGGTTTGCTTACTAGATTTGAATCCCCTTTAACCATTATTTCTGACAATGCTATAGCCTTTGTGGGGACTAGTATTATCCAATGGGTTGTTTAACATGGTGTCTATCTTAGCACTTCATCAAATTACTATCCACAAGGCAATGTCCTTGTTGAGTCCATAAATAAGAACCTATTAAATATCATAAGGACTATTGAATATAATATGAGGTCATGGTATCTTAAATTGAAATCAGCTCTATGGGCTGATAGGATCACCTACAAAATATCAATAGCCAATTTTCCATACAAACTGGTATATGATAAGGAAGTAATATTACCTATTTCTCTTGAGTTTCCTACTTTAGAAACAATACATCAACTTTAGTTTTTGGAGAATGAACCAATGAAAATTAGATATGTTGAGCTTATGGAGATAGAAGAAGTTCAAAGTCAATCCATGTTAGCCATAGAAACTCACCAAGCACAAGTGAAGAGAGCCTTTGATAAAAGAGCTTATTCAAAAAGTTTCAAAGAAGGAAATTTGGTCCTCAAGTGGGATGAGGATAGAGATAAACCAAGAAGGCATACAAATTTTGGCTTTATTTGAAGCAATCCATACATGATCTCCAACTGTAAATCCCACAATGCCTTCCAACTCGTAAAAATGGATGGCAAGGAACTTCTTATCTCAGTTAATTGGATACATATGAAACATTGCTATTGAAGAGCTAAGTTCCTTATACATAATTAGTTTGTTTTTTTCCTCTAAGTGTTGTTCTAGCACATTAGTTTGTTTATGTTTTATCCCAAATAAGTGCTTTGTTTTCATGTTTGTTTTGTTAGTTTCCCTATTTTGTGTGTTTCCTTCCATGCCTTAGTGGAACAGTTATCTTATTTCAAGTCAAAAGGTTCTTGCAGTCATGGCTCAAATTTGTCATTGTTTATGAGTCCAAAAGTCATGTAAATGGTCTAATTCTCAAGCATAGTAGGCATGCTTCCTAGCTGAGTAACCAAAATATTGAAAATTTTTCTCTCACAGGTTAAATTGTCACCCCTACTATTCAAAACTTTGCACATCATGCCAGTTTGTCTTGTGAGTCAATGAGTTAGTCTTGAAAATTCCTCAAGGTGATTACTGGAAACCGAAATGTCATAGCATGTCATGCAGGGACGAACATGTCAGTTTGGTTGTGCATTTCATAATTGTACTTGAGAATTCAACCAAGGTTGAAGAATTATATGAAAATGGTGTACTTTATGCCAAGATCGTTCCCTACAAATTTGATGTCTTGATGAGTTTTCTATCTCAAGATATAAGGATCCAAAAAAAATCTAATAGTATGAGACGTGCCTAAGAATGTCATACTAAAGCCACAATAAATAGCCATTTAGATTTAAAAATCCTTAACAAACTTCAAGTTGAATGTAGGGTCAACAAGGGGCATAATCTCAAAATCTCAGAGTAGAGATCAAAGAAACGTGGGTGATCTCACAAAGTTAGTAGGTCAAAGAAGATCTATGGTGTGCATTTAATCATGTGGTTAAATATAAACAGTGAGATCAAGGTCAAAGGTCAGTGTATCTTGAGATTAAACACATCGATGACAAGTGTCATGATCATAGTGACTTACCAGATCAATGGTGCATATTTGATCAAACAAAAAGAAGATCAACAACATGCATTTAACCATGCAAAGTAGATCGATAGTGTGCATTAAGTCAAAAGGTCAATGATCCTAGATTGCATGTGAGGATACTACATGGTACAGGCATGTTAACTAGATGAAACTAATAGCAGGATCTTGAAGATAAATGTGGGGCTACCAAATGGCATAGTCTAGAAAGTAGATCCCAAATCAACAATAACAATAAAGGTCAAAACCATGAGACTCTCAAGGAAATTGATGGAGAAAATTTGATCAAAGTTACAAGGACCATGAGATAAGGACATGTGTTTGAAGATATGATAGTCAAGTTTTAAAAGGAAATGAGCATCTTGAAGGAAATGCCACATAAATAAACACATCAGATCAAAGGATTTTACCACCCAAGCAGGCAAATGTATAAATGCAAGATCAAGATATGATCTAGGTTACTAGGAGTAGATCCTATAGAGTCATAGGATGCCATTAAAGCTCAACTAAGACCTCTCAAGATCTTCAAACATAAGTTTCACATCTTGTGTATGATCAATAAACCCTAGCCTGTGGATCTTCATTATAATTATGGATATATGAAAACCAATAGAGGAATTGGTTTTCATCTATAGTGGACCTATGTTCAAGGGTTTGGAGTAATGGGAACATTGTGATAGAGAAATAATTTAGTGTAGGGGCATGGTCTTTTGACAATTATGTTTTGAAGGGACACTAGATGAATGAATTCAAAGTGACTATCTGATAGCATAGAGAGCATATCAAGAAGATGGAGAGTTTGGAGGTTGAAGAATACAAATAGGGCATTCAATGTAGTTTCAAAGTCTTTGGGGACTTTCCCCTTTGATGGATCATGACTCAACATCCTTGGTAGGTTCTTGTCTTCTAGTGTGTTCCTGAGCCGACAAAAGGACTTGAAATCTATCTAGAGCTAATGAAATTTAATTTGTGGAGGCTAGATTAATGCTAATTAATCAAAAGGTGGTTGGGAATCATTTATTGATTCTTGCCTCTCCTTTTCTATATATCACCCATTTCTTCCCTTTCTAAGCTCTCTCAGATAAGTTTCATATTTTTTAGAGATAAGAGTCTCTTATGCTTTTGGCATGTCCAGGCTATGCCAAGATTTGTACTGCAACACCTATTTGATGCAATAGAAGACTGAATTCCTCCATTTGCAAGCTAAATTGAAGTGTGTTTCTTAAATTCATTGATGTAGTTAAGTGAGTGAAAAATTTCCTTTGCCTCTATCTGAGTTTCATCACCTTCATGAAGCATCTTTTAGATTTCACAGGTCATTCTAAGTGCAAAATATAGTTTGTTGATTGATTTAGAAGTAGACAACTACCCTCCCATGCTAGATTGATAGCTAGCTCATGCCTTTTTGTGAAATAATTATGTGAAAGGTGTCTAAGAGTGAGTGAAGTGATATTTATAGGTTTGAAAGTGTTTGATAGAGTGTGTCTTGTGCAATTATAAGTGTTCAAAATACTGTGCATCACCTCCTTTTACATGTTTTCATGCATTATTGTCTATTTATCTCTCTTTTATAAGCATGAGATTAGTTTCGATGATAGATCCAAGGGAATGAACCCTCTTTGGAGGCTCAACCCCACCATAGGATACCCAAAGCCTAGGGTTGTTCCCATTTTGGGGCTTAGTTGGAGGGAGCTTGAAGAACTCCCCCCATGGGTGCAAATTAAGACCACAACAGTTACAAAATTACATTTTCTATTTATTTCTTACTATTATCTATTATATTATAGATTGTATTAACCAAAATTAATACAATTATATATTATGTGGTAGATAGTTCAATGTTCTATTTGCTTTAGTTCTACCTTTAAAATTACACATTTCAAATTATTATTAAATTTTTTCTAGATTCAACAAAGTTGACCAACATGACTTAATATCAATCTGTATTTTCTTGCTTGTAGAACTAAGTTGACCAACTCAACTTAGTAGGCTTTTAATTGTCTCTATTTTACCATAGGTATAATTAAGTTAGCAAGCTCAATTTAGTAGGTATTTAAAACTATATATTTTCCTACATATATAACTAAATTCGACCAACTTGACTTAGTCAGTTTTCAACACTTTATCTTTCCCTCTTTACCCAACCAAGTCACTTAGCTCGACTCAATTGGTTTATAATTTTTTTTCAGATTTATAAAAATCACACTAGCCCAATCTAGTTGACCCTATAGGTCATGATCGACCTAATCTAATTTTTAGATAACTTGTCATATTTTTAGAAATTACACTAGATTGACTCAGTCGACCATGTAGTTCCTTACTAACCTAGTCTATTTTTTAGCTAATTTCTCAAATTTGGAGAAATAAAACTAGATCAACCTAGTTGACCCTAAAGTCCTAGTTGACCTGTCTAATTTTTAGTCGATTTATCATATTTACATAAATAATAATAGATTGACATAGTAGACCCTGTAGGTCCTTGTTGACATAGTTTATTTTTTAGCTACTTTTTCAAATTTTTAAACATTGCATTAGATTGAGCTAGTCAACCTTGTATGTCTTGATTGACCTAGTCTAATTTCCATCTATTATTACAGATTTTAATGAATTACCCCTAGTCATCTTGGCTGACCCTATAGGTCCTAGTTGACCTAGTTTAATTTATCATATCTTGTGAAACCCACTAGATCGACCTGGCCAATCCTGTCACTCCTAACTGACTTAGTTTATTTTATCAACCTTTTTCATCTCTCAACCTTTTAACTTGTTGTTTATCTTCCCACACTAATTTTAATCATGAAATCACCAATTAAGATCTTTTTGATAGCTTCAACCCCTTCTGAATATACATGGGTGCTTATTTCCTTCCTACCCTAGCCACCCAAGAAGACAACCCCTCGGGGCATAACTACTCCTAACCCTCATCTAGGTCAATGGAATGCAAGATGGTCCACATTACTCAAAATGATGATCTAGATGATCCCAACCTGAATGATACCATTTATAAACTTCCCTACTTTACCATTTGAGCAATTGATACCAACAAAGTGAACTCTCCTATAGGAAACCCCCCATCACTAATCCTAGTATTACCCCTCCTACCAACATTAACATTCCACCTTTTACCACTAGCAATTAAAATACACATATAGATACAACTCAAATTCTTGTTCAAACAGTTAAAAAATGAATGATATGCAAACAACTAACATTGCTCAAATGATCTAAATGAAAAAATTAAAATTAAAAATGGCTAGTCAAACCCCTATCATCATGCCTCAAAATCATTAGAATTTTGTCCCTCCTCTTAGACGTGTCAATGGAAATATCATCCCTCAACCTATCATGTATAACAACATGCTAAAACATATTCAAAACAAACCTTTATCTCTATTCATCATATCCATAAATATTGGAAATATCTCTCAAACCATTAAACATGATGGAACTAAAGACCTTGCTATATTCCTTAAATAATCTGGTAATCTCTATAAGGATTGGGTCCAAACCAATGCTTTTGATACCACTAAAATTTTGGTAAAAACTCTTATGAGAGATGATTTAGAATGGTATAATCAAATTCCCCAACATTCCATCTGGAAACTAGAGAACCTCGTAAATGATCTAGTTAAAAAATTCTAACAAAATGATCTTCTTGAATTTTTTTAGTCACTTTGTCAATGCCAAACAATTACCTATTGAATCTACTCATACTTTTATCAAAAGATAGAAATCACTAGCTCATAATGCAAATCATAACATGAGTGATGAAAATATATTTAAATTATTCATTACCACCCTAAAACCCACTCTTCAATACAAAGTTCATTTTTTTCTCCTCAAACCTTAGAAGATGATTTTGATCAATCTAAAAGACAAAATTAACTTATAAATCAATTTGAACCATCTCATAACTCATTTAAGCAATCTTTCCAAAATTCAACTAATGCCATCACCAACACAAATTATCAATTTAAATCCCATGTAATAAAAATGGTAGTAGTCAAATTAGATATTCAAATTCCCTTTCACCCACTCTTGACAATGTCAAAAATGAAGAAGCTCTTGTCTCCATCTAAACCTTTCATCTATAGCAATACTATCCCCCATCATGGTATGATCTAAATATATTTTTTTGGTTCCATGCTAACATTGGTCATTCGTATGAGACATGTTGTGGGCTTATAAAATTTGTGGTATCTTTCATGTTAGGCAATGCATTTGATCATGACTCTATGATTAGACTATGACATCCAAATTATCTTAAAGCTTCTCAAAAGTGAAACTTTGCCAAACTTAAAACTTCAAAATATCAAAAATATCCTTCCTTAGATCCTAATACACAACACTATAATGGATATTTTTGTGCCATTGAGGTTGAATATGATCAATATTATAACAATTCTCAATATGTGAATGTAGCTCAAGTTAATTATCACCATAAACTTGCTCATAAAGATCATGTTACCAAACCTAAGAAACCATCTCTTGATGATCAATTACTTAAAGACACTACCATTTCTTAGCTTACACGTTCCAAATATTCCACTAATGATGATCCACCTCCACCATTAGACCCACAAACACTTCCAAAATTACCTTTCCTAATCAACCTAATCTTTGTGCTCATCCTTTCTAAATATCACTAAAATTTCTTAGATGAACTTAATTTTATGCCTTGTAGAAATACCCTCATGTAATTAGTAATAAATAATACTTATCATCGTAAGTTACTTATGCAACAACTACAAGCCATAGAATAACCCTTATCTAATGAATCCAAATTACCTCTTGATACCCATCAACCTATAGATGTGCATACTATAAAAATAGTTTATTCTACCAAACCCTCCATAGAATTTTTAGAAAAATATATGATAAATGATGAAATTCTATTTCGAGTTGATGATCCACCTATATTTATCAAAATTAGAATTAATAACACTTTAATTACAAAAGTCTTAGTTGATGAAGGATCATGTATCAATGTTATCTCTCTTTGGTTAATTCAAAAAATTAGATATTCAAAGAAAAACTCAAACAAACCTAACTCATGAATCATAGATTTGATGAAACTAACAGAAAAACACTTGTTTGAATTTGGATCCATCTTACCATTGGATCCAAGACAATCCACACCAAGATTATGATCCTTGATCTTACTTTATCTTACAATATGCTATTAGGTTGTCCTTGGACTCATCGTATACAAGCTATTACATCTTCTAGTAACTAATGCATCACATCAAGTCTTTATCTGAAAAGGAGATTCATTACACTTTTCCAAGATATATTAGTAAGCACATTTCATATATATAAGGACACCAAACCCTAGACTATCTCCACTTTATTTGAAAAGGAGATTCATTACACTTTTCCAAGCTATATTATAGCCATTGCCTATTAACATAGGTCCAGTTTGCTCATACTACCAATGGAGTCCTTTTTTATGATTGCAAGCATGAAATAATTTTTTTCAACGATACCATATTTAAATTCCCCTCAATAATATCAAAATTTTGTTGCTTTCAAACAAATGGGGAGAACATATATTGAATAGAGAAACAAGAGATACCCATGTCACATGCATTTCCATTTGAGGGAGAGTAAATAATTAGCATTATTTCATATATTATTTAGAGATATGCAAATCATGTAGTTTGGAAGGGCATTTCAATTGATTGTAGTAATATATTTGATGTTGTTTGGTCATATATTCAATCATAAAAGAAATAAAGGCATATGATATGAGATTAGGGATCCATATTGGTTATTGGAGGGAAATTAAATCTTTTTAAGGTCCATGACATCAAGTGTTTTGGTTATGGTCTATAAGATAATTTAAATATATGATACCATCTTGTATGCTTATTATGTGGAGGCATCTAACTGTACTTCAAATAGAAAGCATATATACCTCACCCCCTGCAGGATGAACTTGTGACCTCATTTTCATGAGCACAAATTCTTCACCATTAGGCCAACTCAAGAATACATATGTAACAAATGTAATGATTAAAAATATAAAATATAAAATAAACGTGTTGTCAAACATTAAAATTAAAAATTAAATAAGTCATATATATGTAATTATCCATTTCGTTAATCAAAACAATAATTGATTTAGGTGAAAATGAAAACATAAGTGGAGGGACACTTTTTAATTTATTAATGGCCCCTACAAGTAGCTTAGAATCAATCCCTCGTCTCTTTTCAAATCCAGGGAATCTTTTGTAATTTCTATAGCTTCTTTCAACTAACACTTAAAGTAATGGTCTCCATAATGAAGACTTTAGTATTCTTGATATAAATAGCATACATGGTTTTTAAATAATATTATAATGACATTATTTTTTTAGATGTTAATGTACTAACAATCAATTGAGCAATATCCCATACACCAAGTAATTGACTACAGACACTCCTAATATGAATAACTAGGGTTTTGAAACAGAAACATCTAACGTTTTTGCCCACAAGAATCTAGGGCCACAGGAAAAGAATTGATTATTTCTTAGTGTTTTTTGGCTATGCCTTCACCATTGCATTTTATTGATAGGGAATTTTCTCATAAGGAGCACCACTCCTAAAATGGAGATGACCCTTGTTCCTCCTTTCCCCCAAATGATTCAATAAAATGTTGTAGCATGAAATGAAAAAGCTACGAAATAACTCCTTGGGGAATCTGGATCATAGGATAGGGAAACCAATGACAATTTAAATTAATCAATGAGTGTCAAAGAAGGTAAAATATGTGAATATATTCTACTTGATGAAATTTTGACTGTTATAGTAGAATACCATATCAAAACAATTATTTTATTTTCACTTAGAGGAGCCCCTTTTGAGCAAGAGTTTCACAAATGGGAAAAGCTTAACTAGGATAATAGAAGTTGGCTTATTGAATCCATCTGAGACTTATAAAAGGGATAAATCTCCTACATGTTTGATTCCTTTGACCATGCTATTTCCCTAAAATATGGAACTTGGGTCATGTTGTCACTTGGATTTTCACCCTTTGAGGAGATGCCTAAGCTCTCCTCATCCAAGTGACACAATGGAAACACCTCTAGGCTTGTGAGTAGCCTAACAATGAGGTGAATCTATAGATAGGGCTAGCTCACTTGATGTACCAATTTTGATTGGAACTACACATAAAATTTGGGGGGGAAAGGCAGAGATATAACTAAAAGCAAACTATTCTAAAGGAGGTGATACACCAAATAATATGATGACTTTGAACTAGCAACATGTTACACATGAGAAAAAAGGACTAACCAAACATATACTTCTTCAATATGCATTTTCTCACATCAATGTTACATTATGAGGTTATGGATGAATGTGAAAATATAGGAGGACTAGACAATAGGCATTGAATGGCACTAGTGAATAGGATAACTCACTCAATCCTTGACATTTTCTAGAATATTTCACATGACCTACAAGAAGACACTTTCCAACTATAAAAAGGATGAAAGAATGAGACAACATGCTAAGGAATCCATAGTATTCACTAAGAAAGAGCCAAAATTAAAGTAAAACACATGAAGAATAGTCATGAAGAGGTAAAAATTAGTAGTCTTATTGATCAAATGGTATGAAAATAAATAAATCTTCACCATACTCAGGTAGAGCATAAGTTACAATACCCAAAATGGTTAGTTCTTATAGAACTTGAGAGAGAGAGGAAAAGAGATAAGTCCAAGGGACATAAGGACACTTGTAAAGTTGAGAGAATCAGTTACTTGTGCATGATAATAGGATATTAGATGAACCATTTGAGGTTAAGAAGTAAAAGTGTCCATCCAAGTCATCAAACACTTGTAAAGTGGTATAAAACTCCTTGTTCTAGCTCAAAAAACTACCTTCATAATTTGGACCTATTTGAATGTCCCAAAACTTATTAGGGATAATTATTATTATTGGATTTAATGGGATGGATTTCATACATGCCTCTCCATGTATTTTTTGTAGGCTTGGTCATCTAGAATCATTTGGAAGTGAGCCATCATTATCTGTTGTCAAGAAAACTCCTCTTCCATGCACCTTGCACACTTGGCCTAAAATTTGGCTTTATTTTCCTTTAAAATCCATGGGAGGGAGTTAATAACACATGTTAAAACCCTCCATGTCCTTTAAAACATTAGGGACACCTTAAAGTGAGCTCCTTAAAGTTTTTCACCCTTCTCACTAGCTTGTCCACTAGGCCAGTTTTGACTAGCTGAGATGAGAGATATTATTTTCACACTTAGAAGTTTTTATAAGGAATTAAATGGCCATAGGGATTTATAAAAATTCATAATATTCCCCTCAAAATTTATTTCATCTCTTCACATCTCTTGTAGCCTGTAAAACACACAAAATAATAAATAAAACCATGTTTTTCACCCTATCCATACAACTTCATACATCCAAAATCATTTGGATTAGATTTAGGGAATCCTCTAAAATTTAAAATAACTTTAATGATAAAAATATGTCATTATAATAGTTATCCAACTTCATTTCTCCAATCAGGTCCTTGTCAAGGGTTTGTAAGGGTTTTAGACCTATTTTCATTCTTAATCTTTGTTCATAAAGTCCTAAAATTGAATTTGAAAAAGAATTACACAAACCTAATTTTATGAGATCATACTAACCCCTCCAAAATCCTTTTATTCCCATGCAAAATCTTAGAGGACATATGAACACTTGAAGTCACCCCATTGAGCTTGTATCCTTTTTCCTTATAGGTCTAAGTTGGTTTTGGGCTCAAAAAAGGACTTATTGTGTTTGTTTGTAAACCAAAATAATTAAAACCTATTTTAATACCCTATTAAAATTCACAAATTCATTGGAATTCTCTACCAAGGTTAGAAAAGGAAATTTACCCCTCACTAGATTATAGGCCTAAACCTACCCACTAGGCCTGTCTGCAACCTAAGGCTCAAAATGACTTTATTGATGGCTTATATAATTTACAATATATCCTACATGTCTATAACACCACCATATACATTTTAAAATCCATTATAAAGTTAAATTAGATCTATAATTGAAAGCGACCTCTTGTTTGGCCTCTAGGCATACCCTTGCCTCATGACCTTGTCTACAACTTTAGCTACTTAGGCCACTTTATTGAATTTTCATCTTTTGTGCTTGGCTTATAATTTTTTTTTGGATGTGTTTTATCTTTTTACACCCTATTTAAAGGTTAAAACAAGTTTATATCCCCCTTTTCATCTCTAATTCCCAAAACTATATGTTTATGCACAAGGGGAAGTACCCTCTATTTGAGACAAAAAGAGGGTACTTACCCTATTTATCTAGGCTAAAAAAGTATAGGATAGAATTATATAGGTTATTTTTATGTTATGTGAAAATTTTGGCTCTTTTATTAGGTCTTTAGACCTTTCAAATCCTTAAAAACCCTATACAGACCCCTGTTGTGATAGACTGTATATAGGGTTGGCATTTTGGACTAAATAATACCTATCTAGAGCCATTTATATATGATTAAACACACTTTAAAAGGAATAATTTAATCTCAAATACTTTCCTTCATGATCTATCATCCCTTAACTCATCCATTTAACTTCTCCTTCTTCATACTCTTTGGATAGGCCTGTTGTTCCTCAAGAGTGTTCTGCCTCTGAGATAGAACATAGGGGTAACTCACTCTATCTTAGGAATAAATGAGTGAATTTATAGATTAATTTTTTCCCAAGGACTCCCTATACTATAATGGAATTTTTAACTCCTTGGATTGATCTTCAATCATCTCAAACTCTCCAAAATAGCCCCTAAAACATGCTTGTGTTAGCACTTTTGACTGTGTCTTATTTTTGCAAAGGCACCTATAAATATTAGTGCATGGTTTGAATTAAAAAAAAAGTAAAAAATATCCTCTACCTCCCATATATTCATTTTATGTTTATTTTCCTTGTATTCATGCTTGGACTTAACCTAAACCACCCCTTCAACACATTTCTCAATTGACTGTCTACCTATGGTCACCTACAGGTGACTGTAGGGGATCCTATAGGTGGATTATATCCTCTTAACCCATGGTAAAAAATAAATTAGTAACCTCCTAAGATTATTTGGAGTCATTTTATGTTTTTTAGATCCATTTGAAATCCTCTTTGTGTTATATTCTCCTCAAGAATTCAAACCTTTTGATTTATGCCTGAGATAGTTATCTACAGTGGTTGTAGGTTTGAATTTCTCCACTAAGAGCTTGATTATGATGTCTAGAGATAATTTTGGAAGTTTGAGAGTCAAATAGAATCAAACTCATGAATTTATTCACCTTTAAATTGATAAAACATCATAAATATACCATGTTTAGATCACTATTTTCATACCCAGCTATAGGTGAATATTAAGGTTGTTTGTATGGACTGAAGGTGTGAATGAGGAACAAAAAACCACCTGTCATCTCCTCTTGATGGTCCTTTAGGCCATATATGTCACTTTAAACCATTTTTAATCATTCAAACATTTTGGAAAGGTCAAGTTTCAACTTTGGGTGAAGAAGGTCATATTGAGACACAAAACTATAGATAAAACTACCTGGAAACAATCATAAATTGGCAACTTTGGACCTTCAAGAAACTAATCTCCATTACTCCTCTACCATTAAAAACTTGAGAGGTCCTTATTAATTCTAGATAATATAATGCTTGGACATAAATATGCTTAAAATTTCTTTTCAACATTTCTATGAGATAACATCAAAACACTAAGGATCTTTGTTTTATTCCTTTAGGGACTTATGGCCTGAACACAATCATTTGAACCTTTAGCATGGTTTACAACCTTCATTGATGATTTAACCTTAAAAATAGGTTTGAAATGGAGTATATTGAACACTAGGACCTTAAATAGAGTTCAATGATCAATCTTAACACTTCAAAATGGTTCCTTTGCTCTATGTTATATCACCTGTATGTGCATATTCTAGTGTGCAGGCAACAAAGTGCAATTATGGATAGTGAGCATTGTAATTATCTTTCAATGGGTTGTATATACATATTAACACATTTTAATTCATTATTTAAACATTAAATAACTAGAAAAAACCACTAAAACTCCTATTCCAGCATGAAATCATCTCAATAAACTCCTATAGATGTATATTAATGGTTGCTTGACTGTAACTGTTGTACATGACTAATATACTCATGGAGATTGATTTGAATAATGGAGTTTGAAATTTAAATGGAAACTATATCACATTGAATTTTTTTTAAAGCTTTTATCACAACCATTTGAAGCCATGAACAAGCATGAAGTTCTTGAAAATGGTGAAAACTACCTGTAACTCAGAAAGGTGTATCCTATTGAAACTTTGAGCTACTTGACTCATCCAAAAATCATAAAACTTGGAAACAAGCATGGAGAGAAGCTGAGGATGAATCCAACATCATCTAAAACAAATATGACTAGCTGTATTATATGGAAATTCCTAAACTAAAGTAAAACCTATAGGGTGCATGAAACAATAAGCAAAAAAGTACAATCAACTTCATGATGATGGTTCATGAAGCACAAGCTACCATTATTAAAATATTTATATTTAAATTAAGATATCTAAGTTTAATTTCACTTCCCTAAATATATTATCTAAAACCTCATCTGCAGGCTGTACCAAGTACAAACCTAAAGACTGTGTTTGCTTGCCAAGAAGGGTGAAAAAGGAGCAAAATGGTTTTCAGACAAAATTGTCACTTCTAAAGCACTTAAAATATGTATTTGATCTTGGAGAAGATTAATATACATACCATGATACTATCCCATGTGGCACACTTCCCCATGAGCCATATAAGTGCCAAACTCACCTTTTTCTTCAAGAAAACTACCCTTTCTTCTTAATAACCTACCAAATTTCAGTTATTTGAATTGATTAAGACATATTGGGACACATGGGACATTAAATAATCTTTTGTGACCTTCAAACTTCCAAATAAATCCATATAATTAATTAAATGCCCCTTTTTGACCTCAAAATGACTAAAGGGACTAAAATGACTAAGGACTAAGGCTAGTATAACATTAAATGATATTAATTAACCTATAAAACACCTTTTTATATATGTATTAGAACAATAAAATGCCTAAAATTCAAATTTTTACCTAGGGGTGCCCCAATTTGACCTAAAAGTCAAATTTGGTCAATAAATTGGTGACTCATAGGGGTAGTATGCCTGCTTTACTAATTGAACCAGTAGCCTTATTGGTCCATTAGGATTAGGAAGTCATTTCAAGTCTGAGACAAATAAGGAAACCTCTTACCATTGACCATCAAAAAAATACCACTAATTACCTCAACCACACAAATCAAAGGACACACACAAAACTAGGCAATAAACTAACAAGACACACACACACATGTGCACAAGGCACTTATGGGAATCGAATAAAAAACTACTATGCACAACTAGGAACTAATCATACCTTATTTTTAGGATCAAAAGGAAAGTTTCTTGAATCATGTTCATGATGGGATGAATGATAGTGCCAAGCATGCTTCTCCTTGGATTGAATGCTTTATGGATTAGACCTATTCCTTGGCACTTAAGTTGATCTAATCTCAAGTAGATCATACTTAAATAGGTATCCAATGTATATATACTCCTTTTGATCAAGTTCACATACTTCATACTGCTGCCCACTCTTCATTTCATGGTTAATTTGTATCTTCTTGGTAGGCATGGCTTCAAGAGGAGTGATTTATTGTTCCTTAGAAGATCGAGGCCAATAGGATCTTGTTCCATCCCTCAAGAGATAGTGTGTTTCTCCCAAATTATTGATAGGATGATATCCCATCTTTATGAATTCAAACATGTCATCATGAAATTCATATGCTTCTTGAAAGGATAGATTTGAAAGGTTGTTTTTCCTTTGCATACTTACTTGAGTGCCAAGGCTGCCTTCTCCATCTTTTAATAGATCATAGCATCTTTTAAGAGGAGTATAACCTAATCAAATGAATAAAAAAAATCATCCCAAAGATTATTAAGAACTTTTTCTTGTTCATCTATGACATTTTGGACAATGTCATCTTTCTCACCATGGCTTGTAATCAGCTCTAATGAAATAGTAGGCCCCTTGAGAGACTCAAACTCATTGCAAATGTTTTAAAAATTATACCATAATTCCTCATCCTCTTGTTGACCAACATAATTAAGGGGAAAAATAATATATTCTCCTTCATTTTATTTCTTAGAATCCAAAAAGAATTCATTCAAGACTTCTTTTTCAACACAAGGAAGGCATTCTTCATTATCAACCAAACAAGAAGACTCAAAACAAGGACTCACCTCTTCTTCAACACTTAGGACCTCTTGAGGAATATAAAATTGTGTCTCAGCTATCATAATATGATCTTTATTATCAAGGTCTGTAATATCTTCCATCTCCTTCTTTGTGATTCCAAGACTAGCCATCTTGAAGTCATGCGACTTAGTCCAATGAGGTTGTCAAGGAGCTAGGATTTATTCAAGTAAAAATTCTGATTTTTTATCAACCAACTACTCCTATTTAGGTTTCCATACCATATATATATCAAGGCAAAGGGTGATGGGGTGAGGATAAGATGAACTAGTTGGTGGAGGTGGCACATAGAACTCAAAATCAGATTGAGAGTGAAATGTAGGGGATTCTTTTGGAAGATATTAAGGAAGGGGAGGCATACCTTGGGCTAAAACAAATTAATTTTATTCATTACACTTGAAAATAACTTCATTCACATATTATTTATCTTTAGGACTCTCTTGAGGAAGGGTGGATGGGGTGTGTTTAGGCATAAGATCTTTTTTTAGGTCTAAACCTTCCATCACACCTTGACTTAGTAATTTCATATTTGCCTCTAACTCTTCAATTTTATTGGATAGGTTCTCTTGATAAATTCTCTTTTGAAGTTCATAGGAATAATAATGATCATAATGAATACATGAGGGCTGACATGGAACACAAAAAGCTTCTTAAGGAAAGGTGGGAGGGACTTGCAAAGGATCAACTTCATTCTCAACTTCACACTCCTTAATAATGATTCTATCTTCTTTATTTCCCCATGATTCCAATATCTTACTCCATATTAGGATGTTAATATTAGAAGTATTTTATTAAGGAAAGGTGGGAGGGGTTTGTATAGGATCAAGCTCCTTCATAACTTCACACTCTTGATCAAGACTTTTCTCCTCTTTATTTCCCCATGACTCCACTATCTTATTCCAAATTAGAATGTTAGGATTATAAGTCTCTTTTTGAGGTGGTGGGGATGTAATGTGAGAGGGAAATGAGGTCTTGAATTACACTTCATTTTTTGCTAACATGAACTGATTCATATGCATACTAGCCAACTCAATCTGCCTATCAAGATTAACTTCAAAAAATGGGTTTCTCTTTTTAATTCTCTCTTCCAACTTATTGGGAAAGGATGACTTTGATATCCTTGATTGGGCTCATGAGTAGGTACAAAATATATCTGATAGGAAACTTGGGGAAGTGGATATGAAGGCTAATAGGTTTGGTGAGTTTGCCTTTTATAAACTCTTAGCCTATCCTCTAAGGAAGAAAATAGGCCACTCACATCAATCATCTCACCTGTGAGCCTTTGCCAATTGGCTTTCTCAATAGGTACCCACTCTCTTTTGAACAACTATAATTCATCTCTCACCTTATGAATAAGATGACTAGGAACCTTTTGATCATATACACTTAGAGTATCAAGCTCCAACATGTACCTCTCATAGCCCAAAAGTGTTTTTTTGAAGGTGGAAATGGATGGACTTGAGAAGTGACTAGGTTGACTAGGAGAAAGATATGGAGAAGGATGATTGTAGGATGATACAATTCTTGTTAGAGCTGGTACACTACATGTTGGAACTGGTACACTTCATGATAGGGATGATTAAGGATTTGCTCTTGTTGATAGGGAATGACACAAGCTTGAAATGTCTCACCAACTTGTGTAAAAAGGAACTCAATACAAAAATTAGCCATGCAAACTCATTGAAAGCAAGAACACAAAGAAATATGTTACCAACAATCTTCAAAAGTCAACTTGAGCTACTTGACCAGCTGATGTATCTTTAGGGTTGCCATTGATGCTTTGATAGATGCTTCCAAACGCTAATTGTTAAAAGATAACACCAAAAATCTTTCAACCTCTTAGATTAAGAGTCCCACCAGGTGTGCCAAAAACCATTGTCACTTGGATTTTCATCCTTTGAGGAGATTCCTAATATCTTCTCATCCAAGTGGCACAATAGAAACACCTCTAGGCTTGTGGGTAGCCTAGCAATGAGGTGAATCCCTAGATAGGGCTATCACACTTGATGTACCACTTTGGATTGTAACTACACCTAAAATTTTAGGGGAAAAGGGAGAGAGATGACTAAAATCAAATTATCTTAAGGGAGGTGATACACCAAATAAGATGATGAATTCCAACCAACAACATGTTACACATGAGAACAAAGGACTAATTAAACATACACTCCTTCAATCTGTATATTCTCACATCAATGTTACATTATGAGGTTATGGATGAATGTGAAAATATAAGAGGAATACACAAGAGGAATTTAATGGCACTAGTGAATATACTAACTCACTCAATCCTTGACATTTCTTAGAACACTTCACATGCCCTACAAGACTAAGCTTTCCAATTGCAAATAGGATGAAATAATGAGACAACATGCTAAAGAATCCATAATATTCACTAAGCAAGATATAAAATTCAAGTAAAACACACTAAGAACAGTCATGAAAAGGTAAAAATTAGTATTTTTATTCATCAAATGGTATACAAATGAGCAGGGCTTCACCATACTCAGGTGGAACATAAGTTACAATAGCCAAAATGGCTAGTTCTTATAGAACTTGAAAGAGAGAGGAGAAGAGAGAAGTCCAAGGGTCACAAAGACACTTGTAAATATAATATAATCAGTTAATTATGAATTAGAAGAGGATATGGGATGAACCATGCAAGGTCAAAAAGTACAAGTGTCCATCCAAGTCATCAAACTCTTGCAAAGTGGCATAAAACTCCTCATTATGGCTTAGAAAATTGTATTCATGATTTAGACCTATTTGAAAATGAAAAAACTGATTAGGGATAGGTATAATTATTGGAATGAAGTGTATGGATTTTTGACATGCCTCAATATGTATTTATTATAAGCCTGGTCATCTGGAATCATTTGGAAGTGATCCATCATCACCTATTGTCAAGAAACCTCCTCTTCCATGCACCCTACAGAATTGGCCTCAATTTTGGCTTCAATTTCCCATGAAAATACATGGGATGGATTTAATGACACCTATAAATACCCTATATGTACTTATAAGCATTAGGGAAACCTTAAAATGAGCTCACTTGAAGTTTTCCACCCTTCTCACTAGCTTGTCCACTAGGCTAGTTTTGACTAGCTGAGATGACAGCTATTATTTGCACACTTAAAAGTTTTTATAAGGCATGAGATTAACATAGAGAGTTATAAAAATTCAATATTACCCTAAAAATTTATTTCATATCTTCAAACCTCATGTATCCTATAAAACACACAAAATAGTCAAGAAAACCCTATTTTTTACGTTGTCTGTACATGTCCATATAGATAAAAGTATTGGGAGTAGTTTTAGGGATTCCTCTACAAGATATAATAACTTCCTTGAGCAAAATATGTCATTATAATATTTATCCAAATTCATTTCTCCAATCGGGTCTTTGTCAAGGGTTTATAAGGGGTTTAGACCTATTTTCATTGTTAATCTTTGTTCATAAAGTCCTGACATTGGATTATCCAAAAAATTCCAAAAAGATAATGTTAAGGTACCCTAATAACCCCTCAAAACTTCTTTGGTTCCCATTCAAACTCTTAGAGGAGATATGAACACTTGAACTCACCCCATCAAGTTTGTTTCCTTGTTCCTTACAGGTCTGAGTTGATTTTGGGCTCAAAAAATGACTTCTTGTGCTTTGTATGCAAACCAAAATCCTTAAAACCTATGTTAAGACCTTATTAACATTACCAAATTCATTGGGATTATTTTATAAGGCTATAAATGGAGTTTGACCCCTCATTAGATTATAGGCCTAAACCTACCCACTATGCCTGCCTATAACCTATGGCTCAAAATGACTTTTTTGATGGCTTCCATGTTGTATAATAGATATTACACATCTATAATTCCCCCATAGACATGTTAAAATCCATAAAAAGTTTCAATTAGATCTATAATTGAAAGTGACCTCTTGTTTGGCCTTTAGGGATACCCTTACCCCATGAGCCTGTTTGCAACTTTAACTACCTAGTCCACTTTGTTACATTTTCATATTTTATTCTTGGTTTCTAATGTTTTCTTAGATGTGTTTCAAATTTTTACACCCTATTTAAATGTTAAAACAACTTTATATCCCTCTTTTCATCTCTAACTCCCAAAACCATAGGTTCATACAAAAGGGAAGTACCCTTTATCTGAGATAAAATAGAGGGTACTTCCCCTATTTTTCTAGGCTAAAAAGGTATTAGAGAGGATTATCAAGGTGATTATGATGTTCTATGAAAATTTTGTCTCTTTGATAAGGTCTTTAGACCTTTTAAATCCTTAAAAACCCTAGACAAACCCTTATTATGATAGACTGTATGTAGGGTTGGCATTTTTGACTGAACAATACTTGTCTAGAGCCCTTTATAGATGATTGAACACAATTTAAAAGGCCTAATTTACTCTCAAAACATTTAATTAGTTATCTATCATCCCTTAACTCATCCATTTAACTTTGCCTTCTTCATACTATTTGGATATGTTTGTTGTTCTTCAAGAGTGTTCTACCTTTGAGACATAACAGAGGGGTATTACACTCTATATTAGGAAGAAATGAGTGCCTTTATAGATTATTTTTTTCACAAGGAATATCTGTAATATAAAGGAAGGTATGAGTATTTTTATTGATCTTTAAGCACCTCAAGCTCTCCAAAATAACCCCTAAAACAGGGTTGTTTTAGCACTTTTGATTGTGTCTTGTTTTTGCAAAGGTACCTGAAAGTATTAGTGCATGGTTTGATTTAAAAATAAATTAAAAAATATAATATTTCTCCCATATATTAATTTCATGTTACTTGGACTTGCACTCATGTTTAGACTTAACATAAATGACCCCTTAAACACATTTCTCAATTGATTGTCTACCTACAATCACCTACATGTGACTGTAGAGGATCCTATAGGTGGCTTATATCCTCTTAACCCATGCTAAAAAATCCATTAGGAACCTAATAATATAATTTAGAGTCATTTGATGCTTTTTAGACCCATTCAAAATCCTCTTTGTGTTATATTCTCCTAAAAAATTCAAGCCTTTTGCTTTTTGCCTGAGACAGTTATCTATAGTGGTTGTAGGTATGAATTTCTCCACTAGGACCTTGATTATGATGTGTAGATATCATTTTGGAAGTTGAGAGTCAACTATAATTAACCTCGTGACTTTATTCACCTTGAAAGTGCTAAAACATCATCAAAATACCATGTTTAGATCACTATTTTTGTACCCAGCTGTAGGTGAATATTAAGGTTGTTTGTATGGACTGAAGGTGTGAATGAGGAACAAAAAACCACCTGTCATCTCCTCTTGATGATCCTTTAGGTCATATATGTCACTTTTAACCATTTATAATCATTCAAACATGGTGTTAAGGTAAATTTTCAACTTTGGGTGAAGAAGGTCATATTGAGACACACAACTGTAGATAACGCTACCTAGAAACAATCATAAATTGACAAATTTATACCTTCAAGAAACTAATCTCCATTCATCCTCTGCCCTTCAAACCTTGAAATGTAATTATTCATGCTAGAGACTATAAGGCTTGGTCATAAATATTCTTAAAATTTCTTTATAACCTTTCTATGAGATAACATCAAAACACTAAAGATCTCTATTTTGTTTCTTTAGGTATTTATGGCCTGAACATAATCATTTGAACCTTTAACATGGTTTGCAACCTCCATTGATGATTTGAACTTGAAAATATGTCTTCCATTGAGTGGCTTGAACACCAGGGCCTCAAAGAGAGTTTAATCATTAATCTTAACACTTCAAAATGGTTCCTTTGCTCTCTATTAGATCACATGTATGTGCATATTCTAGTGTGCAAGAAACAAAGTGCAATTATGGATAGTGAGCATTGTAATTAGACTTCAATGGGTTGTATATCCATCTTAAAAAAATTGAATGCATTCCACACACATTAAATAACTTGAAAAAACCACTAAAACTCTTGTTCTAGCATGAAATCATCTCAAGAAGCTCTTGTAGATGCACATTAATGGCTGCCTAACTGTAAATGTTGTACATGACTGCTATACTCATGGAGATTGCTTCGAAGAATGGAGTTTGAAATGGAAATGGAAACTGTTGACCAATTTTTGGTCCTACAGGACAAAATTGGGCACCCCCTCTTTTTCTTTACAAAGAGTCTTTCACATCCATGATTTGGCTAAGTCATCCCTCAACTGCCTTGTACAAATACCCCCTATCAAACCTATTCCATGAAAAGGCCAAGTGTTTTGTCATTTTGCTTAGTCTAGTGCAAATTAGGTTTGTGCAGGTACATTACTTGTCTACTTTTATAAGTAGAAGTGATTGAAGAACTTGAAATGGTCTAAGCAGTTCGCAAAAAGGAAAAAAAATTCCTTCAGAGGGAATTTTGATGGCTTGAAGGATGTTTGCAAAACACTCTGAAGGGAAGGTGCCCTTGTGGAGGGTAGGGAACACATTTGAGAGAGGTTAAAGAAAAGGGGCAGAGTTCTCATTTGAAAGAAAGAACAAGGAAAAATTCCTTCGAACAAAAGGACTGAAGGAATTCCTTCAAACTTTTGTCCAAAGGAAATTCAAAGGGAAAGACCAAAAGAAAAAAGCCAAAACCTTGAAGGAGATATTTCATTTCGGTAAAATGTCCGAAGGAATTCCTTCAGACATTTTGTTCGAAGGAGTTAAGAAGACCAAGGCAGCCTGAAGGAACCTGAAGGGCAAGTGCCCTTGCGAGGGACTCTCAACTACCAAAAAAATACCCTCTCCTCTTTTCTAAAGGGACACCCTCCCTTTGGGAAGGTTCAATTTCAAAAGGCTAAAGGAATTACAGAAGGCTGAAAGAATTGCCAAAGGGGTGACAAACCCTGAGCATGTCAAATTCAAGGCAACAAACTAGCTGTTAGCTTTCAAATGGTAATGGGCCTGTGGACGTCAAATTTATGATGATGAAGTAGTTGTTTGTTTTTTAGTAGTGACAATCCTACAAATGTTAATTTTGATGGGATGCATCAGCCATTGAGGACAAGCAAAGGACTAATGCCTTCACGACAAGGAGCCTGAAGGGCAAGGGACTCTTAGTGACCAAAAAGGGATCTTTTCTAGTTTTCCAAAGGGACACCTTCCCTTCAAAAAGGTTCAATTTCAAAAGGTTAAAGGAATTACCAAAGGGGTGACGTGCCTAAAGATGTCAACTTCAACATATCAAACTAGCCATTGGAGGTTCAAACATTTGGTGACGGGTGTGAAAATGTCAAATTCAAGGTGGTGAAATAGCCATTGATTCTCAAATGTTTAAAAATGGGCCTGCACATGTTAACAGTTAAAGAGATCCTAAAAGAGCTCATAAGCGAAGGCCATAAGTGAACTTAGTAACCCATCGAGAAGAGAGCCTGAGAGCTCAAATTATCAGCAAAAGGTGAGAAGATAGCCCTGAGAGCTCAAATTGCCAGAAAGAGACAAAAAATAGCAAGGAAAGATGGAACAAAATAGAGAATATAGAACACAACCACACACACATATGACAACATTTGGAATATTCCAAAAGATGCACCCAACCAAGCACAAACATGAATCAGATCAACCCAGGTGGCAAAAGAAAGCCTCGACAGAGGAGTTATTCCAGTGGTTGAAATAGTCCTTACAATAATGGTCATCAAGGAGTGAAAATAGTGAAGGTGTGGCTTTTTTTTCCTTATTTTACATTAATGAGTAAACAGTCACATAAAACCCATGCTTTTGTAGTGATTTTTAATACGGGTTAGGCGCTAAAGTCTAGACTGACGACATCTACAACATGGTTATTTCAAGGCTTTCTAGAAGGATGACACCAGCATGAGAAAGTTTTCCTTTTTCCAAGACTTTCAATACAACATGGGCCACCATTTCTAGAAAGCACCAAAGTCTTTCTTTTGGATGTTATATATTGTAATCTCTCATTTTGAGAAAGATATCTCTTAGCTTATATGGCAAAGCCCTACAGGATTTTACCTTGATTCAAGACATAGCATTTTTACCTCCATTTTGAGTTTGCACTTTTGCATATGTCTATGGTTTTGTCTTGTGTTAAGTCATTTTATTTCATGATTTCATAGAATGATTCCAACATGTCTAGTGTATTATGAGTTCTTCTTTTGCAGGTCAGCCAGAAGTGTCCACAATAGAGTATAAGCACATGTGAATAGGCTACCATAGTGTGTCTTAAAACACCTCTGGTAGTTCTTCCTCCTTATATCTCCAGAGGACCCCTAGCTCACTGATGTAGAAGAGTTTCTCCTATCAAATGAAGTGTATATCAGCTTGTTCTTGGTGTAACGTGTATGTTAAAGCTAAGTAGATCAACCATTTTGGTGTATCACTACTTTAGTTTAGGTCCTATTTTCAATAATCCTTCTCTCTTTTCATCTGCCCCCATTGTTATTAGTAGAAAATCTAGGACCACAGAGATGCATCAAAGGGAGCTAGCCCTTATCTAGAGATTCTCCCCTTAGTTTTGCCAAACCCACAACAAGATGGGAGTCTCCATTATGTCGCATGCAAGATAAAAGCTCAGCCTCCTGTCAAGGGTGAAACCCATAGCATCAACAAAAACTATATCACATTAAAAACATTTTAAAGGTTCTATCACAACCATTTGAAGTGATGAACAAGCATGAAGTTCCTAACTATTGTGAAAACTATTTGTAACTCAGAAAGGTGTATCCACTTACAACTTTTAGCTACTTGACGCATCCAAACATCATAAAAATTGGAACCAAGCATGGAGATAAGATAAGGAAAAATCCGAAATTATCTTGAACCAATATGACCAGCTTTATTGTATGGAAATTCCCAAACTAAAGAAAAACCTATAGGGTGCATAAAGCAACAAGCAAAAAAATACAGTCAACTTCATGATGATGGTTTATGAAGCACAAGATACAATTATTAAAACTCCTTATATTGAAATTAATGTATCTAACTTTAATTTAACTTCCCTAAAATGTTTTATCTAAAATCTCCTCTATAGGCTATACCAAGTACAAACCTAAAGATTGTGTTTGCTTGCCAAGAAGGGTGAAAAATAGTAGAATGATTTTGGGATAAAAGTGGCACTTCCAAAGCACTTAAACATGGATTTGAGCTTGGGGAAGCTAAAGAGACATACCATGATCTTCTCCCATGTGGTAGATTTCCCCATGAGCTATACAAGTGCCAAACCCACCTTTTTCCTCAAGAAAACTACCCTTTCTTCTGAATGACCTATCACCTTTCAGTTATGTTAGTTGATTAAGACCTATTGGGACACATGGGATGTTACATCATCTTTTGGGACCTTCACACTTCCCAATAAATCTATAAAACTCATTAAATGCCCCTTTTTTAACCTGAAAATGACTAAGGACCAAGGCTAGTATAAAATTAAATGGCATTAATTAACCTATAAGACAACATATGATATATTTATTAGACCCATAAAACACCTAAAAGTAAAATTTGGTAAACAGGTTCTAGTTATAGGGTCCATCCAAATCTAAATACAATATGTGGGTTGAATTCCAATTCTTTAATCTTAAATTTTGAGCATTTATGAAAAAGATTTCAGGATGACATGGTCGCATGATTTGGTGAAAGAGAAACATTGATAAGTTTTCCAACCTCCATATTATCCTAGAGCTTGTGTTGAAGTGGATCTCACTCAACCTCTCCAAAAAGCTATTAAACTTGTTGGACTGGGGTTTGAGGTTATGTAACCTTTAAGCTTTCTCAACAAGCCAAATGCTTTATTTTATTATAGAAATAAAGGCCATCTTATCATGATTTTTTGATAAGGAAGTTATGCAAGAGCATCTAAGGTGAACAGGGAATCTTGAATCACACAAAAAAACAATAGTAAGAAATTTTGTGTAATTTTTCAATAAAATTTTGAGGCAATTTATGAAATCACAATTTGAGTCACTTAAGTTACAATGTTCAAAGGCCACACATGTATATCTATGTATTCACAATGATCAACAATCTTTATTTTATTATGTGATCATGGGGGTTTAAGCCTCAACGATGCCAAAAAGTGTTCATGCCTAATCTAAGTCTAATGTAGGCCATCCTAAGTCTCCTAGCTTTATGGAGGCTACACATGATCTTTAAATTCTTGGTGACAACATAATCTTCTAAGTATTCATGACCAAGTTTTATGCCTAAAAACATTATAGCAGATGTGATGGGATCCTTAAAAATTTTATAATTCACAATAGATCCATGAGTTCATAGTGACAAAAATGCATGAATCTAAGATTGTGACACACATCATAATTAAGGCCTACTCGTATACCTCGTAATTTAATTATGGGGCCAAAAATTTAAGTGGATGCATGACTAATTCATTAAGTGGATTTAAAAGTTCATGAGCCCCCAGGAGTACATATTGTCATGGAGTTTGTTATCCTTAAGAAACACCCATAGACTATATAGTAATTAAAAGAGTTTGTTATCCTCAGAAACACTGCACAAATTATACAGATTAGTACAGCGTTCAGACTATACATGATTCACATGATGTCATACGAAATAGAGTGTCTAATGGTCACAAAGAGCTGATAGAGTTTGAGAGTCCATAAAAGGAAACTTTAATATCACGACATGTGTCACAATCTCATCCGTTCATAGTGACCATTATTGATAGTGTGTGTGTGACATAGGGATATTTAAACATCCATAAATTTCACATGCGACCATTAATCGAGGAATTTTTAGTCTCATTGAAGAGATATATATGATAAATTTTATTGGCAATGGCCATGGGGAATGATATCTCATGAGGATAAAATAGTTCATGGGGAAATATCAAGAAACTATTCCTTTTAACGGATCATATATTTCAAAACTCATGGGAAATTAGGGAGAATTGGAAGTGCCAAGGATCGACAAATAAAAGGGATCACAACTAATGAAAAGGGGTTCTTGAGAGAAAAGAAGATAGAAAGAACAAGAGAATAAGAACATAAATAAAGAGCAGAGTTCAAGAGATAATATATTTTTAATTTGACTATGTGCTTGTGAATGTAATTGTCTCTCTCAATAAATGAAATGTTATTTTTTACATTCATCTTGTGTTTTTATTTGATTCTATCTCAGTGATTCACTGTTGGGAAGTAAAGAAACCATTAATTTGGCATGCTATAATCCCATCTACACAAAGAAGCCATGTAACCCTAATGGAAATAATGAAAACCCTAAAACCAAAAATATGACCCCTACTATGACCTCTTCTCATGTAGAGTCTAACATTAACTCGTATCCCAATAAGAACATACCCACTCCCAACCCTACTCCTAAAGATTTATCCGCTTTTGACGAAATTCAACCTAATCATGTGCCAATAGATTTTAGTTCTAGAAACCGTCAATGGCTATAAATCCACTACAATAATCAATCGTTAGTCTTATTCAACAAAATCCATGAAATTGGTCATGAAAAATACAAATATTTAAACACTATTGTTGATTATGGATGGTGCATAGCTCATAAACAAAAATAAATTAGCTCAAAAAAACATTTTGTTATCTTATTTGACTCTATATGGCCAATGTTCTTAGATCCTTATGTCTTCAGATAAGACTAAGATTTAATATTTAATGAGGGAATCTCATTGAGTGTCAAAACATAAGTCAGATCACTGACTAGCTACATTTTTAGTTTAGATAAAGGAGTGAATCAACTTGTTACCTTGAACAATATATATATATAACTGTCATAGATGGAAAATACAATGTTGACTTGTGCCAAACCATTTTAAGAGTTATATCTTGTAATATTAAGGCTCTGTTACCAATGAGATGTGGGTGAGTTGGTAAAGTGACTTGGTTGCTACAAACACCACCCAGGTTCAAATCCCAAATGGTATTGGAGGCCAATTGTGGCCAATCATTGGTATTAAGCTGGTTATGGCCATTGATGAATTCTCAGGCTAGTTATGGGTGGCACTAGTATTCTTGGGCCAGTTGTGGCCATTATTGGTAATTTTATTACTTGCATACTTGGGGATTTGGGCCCTTGCTTATGTCCCAAACTGGTTGGAGCTTTGCTCAAAAGCATATAAGGGTAATGATCCCACCAAAATCATATATATATATATATATATATGTACACACACACACACACACACACATGTACACATATATATATTAAGGATCTATTATTTATATAAAGATTAAAAGTTAAAAAAATCATTGATCACATGCTTGATATTCTTCTTTTAAAAGAACTTAAAATCAATGAAGCTAGACTCTTCTTTTCCTTTAAATGTATGTCAAAAGAGTTTCAATTATTAAAAATATCTCATATAGATAGAGGAGGAGGTGCAGTCATGGGTCTTACACCTTCGTTGCAAAATTATATTGTTAATAAAAGAGATGATCCATTAAATTGATGTATTTGGGTCACTTTGATGTTTCAAAATAAGCTCATTAGTTTTTGCATTATTTACACTACAATCAATAGTATATATAGAATTAGCCTATGGAATTGGTTTGGAAACCACCTTCCAAATGTTGATTAGATCACTGGTGGGGATTTTAACATGGTGGAATGAATAATTTATTGATCCTTGGGAGGTAATCATCACTTGTCTCAATTTGAATTTGATATGTATATCCTTTTCCAAAACACTCTAGGGATTTATGGCCCCTTAATGGGTAAGTAATCTAGTAATCAATCCTTCTAGTTTATATGATCTAATAATATGGAAGGTTCAAAAATAAGGCTCAGTAGACTTGATAGGTTTTATTCAAGCCATAATTTATCCCCTACCGGTTCACCTCAAGGGATTTTATTTTCTCAAGACCTCTCCACCACCATTTATGATCATTCCCCAATCAAATTTTATTTTTCCTTATTTGTTGGCAATCATTGAATTTGTGATATCCCTTTTAAACTTAATG
This sequence comes from Torreya grandis, assembly GCA_037957365.1. Taxonomy (NCBI): domain Eukaryota; kingdom Viridiplantae; phylum Streptophyta; class Pinopsida; order Cupressales; family Taxaceae; genus Torreya; species Torreya grandis. Next base: position 2,450,544 of record JARHVA010000700.1, on the reverse strand, counting down.
TCTCCCATATTAAGAACTTGGTTTGTCTTCATGATCTATTTTTTGTTTGGGGATATGAGCCTAAACCCAACCATGGTGAAAGTTGGATAGAATGATCCTGGCATAAAATTTCTAAATGCACTACCTTTCTCAGATAGTTTTGAAAAAATGATAGCTAAATATGGGAAGAGGAAAGAATGGACCTTCAAGAAACAACTCTTTGATAAGATGGTTGTCTTTCTACATAATCTAGAAAATCTTAGCTTGTAAAAATATCTTCTAATGAGACAAATCTTAGAGAATTTGAGTTATATAAAGGAAAATGAGCTAATATCATATTTCACTTAAATTAGATCAAGGAAGAAGATAATAATTGTAAGTTCTGCATTTAATTCTCAAAACACAAACATAAAACAAAACATATTCTTACTCTTTAGGACTCAAATGATATATTATACTCTGATACTAATGGTATCAAACACATTTTATTCTCACATTATTAAACTATATTCCTAAATTCACTGATTGAAGATGTTATTCAGTGTAATCTTGATAAATCAATTCAAAATTGCATCCATTTTAAAGTGTCTTAAGAAGTTATTCAAGGGCTTGATCACCTCCTCACTCTCGAGGAAATCAAAAGATTTTTTTTTTCAATGGACTAATACAAAATTCCTAGTCTTAATGGAATTATTTTAAATTATTCCAAGCCTTATTGCCAATTATACAAAATTATTTCTTTCAAATTTATTTAGAGGTTGAACAATCTGGTTCATTGGGGAAGGAAATCAATAGTGATCTCATCAAGCTAATACCTAAAGGAAATAATAAGGACTTAGTCACTGGTTTATGCCCTATCACTTGATTTACCACCCATTATAAGATTATAGCCTAAACTATAGCTTCCAGGATAAATATAGCGGCTAAAGACATTATCAAATCTGAACAAACATGATTTCTAGGAGGAAGATTCATCCTTGGCAATTTTGTCTTGGCTTGGGTAAAATCTCTAACTGGGCCTCTTATTCAATACAAGACACCAATATTATCAAACTTGATTTTTATAAGGCCTATGATAATATCAAATGGTCTTTTGTACTTGAAATGCTCCAATCGCTTGGATTTAGAATGAGATTGATCAACTATAGTAAACTCCTCTTTATTGATGCCTCAACTAGACTTGTTGTTAACAAATATATTGTTAAATCACTTTATATTCAAAGATTCATTTGAAAAGGTTTTCCTCCTATTCCCTTCCTTTATGTTTTAACAAAGATACTCTTGGGTACTCATTTCAAATTTGTTTCTCTCCTAGAAAAATTAAAGGAATTGATCTGCCACATCAATACATTATTCTCAATTCTCACTCTGTTGATGACATCATGTTAATTTTGCAAAATAAAAAATCTAAGGTTAATAATGATTTATAAGTCTTGGATTTGTATCGCATGGTTTTTATATCTAAGATTTTGATGCACAAAATTAAATTCATTCTCACTAGATTGCAAAAACCTTCTGATTAGATTCCCAAAGATTGGAAGTAGTTGAGACATGAGGAAGTCATGCCCTGTTTGGGCATTCTATTTGGCATTATAATTATCCTTTCTTAGATGAGGGATAAGTTCATTTACAAATTCAATATAAATATTTACATCTAGGAGGTGAAGTTCTTGTCATTGGTTGGGCATGTTCAAATCATTAGTAACATCTTCCTAGTCACTCAACTGTATTGCTCCTTTTGTTGGATGTCATCCAAATATTACAATTTGATATTGATTAAAAATGTGAGAAACTTTCTTTGAGATAAATGAGATGGTTGGAAATGTGCAATTGTGATCTCTTGGACTCTTTGTAGACAACCCAAAAATAAGGGTGGGTTGGGTGTCATTGATCCTTGGACTCAATGAAAATGTCTTGTCTCTAAGTTGATAGTCAAGGCTCTTTTTGTTGATGAAGCTTGGAAAGTTCTCCTTGGGCACATAATTAAGCTAGAAAAAACTATAGGAAAATGGGACCATATTAATTTACAAGATAAAATCATAAATGATAAATTATTCAAAATCAAAGGCTTTTCATGTCACATCTTGATTTTACCCTGTAATTAATATCCTTTAATCCGTTGATTAATATTTCATTACTAGTACTTTGATTTGATCATTTTGATATATACTGGTGTGGGATAGTAGTATTGTTGATTAGTATACATTGTGTAATAGTTATATTTTGATATTTATATACATTTAAGATGTATAATTATTAATTTTGCATCATTGGTTTATGATGACCCAGACTAACTACTTAATTGTTACGAGGTGGATGCAGGATAGGTCCTACCCTTACGGTGTGATGAGGGAGAGCATCATCGGAGAGGGTCAGCTAGATGGAATGATTGGGGGAAATATCAATGGAAAATTCTAGTGACCCCTCGGAGAGGGTCAGCTAGATGGAATGATTGGGGGAAATATCAATGGAAAATTCTAGTGACCCCTGCTGTCCCGCCCCCCCCCCCCCCCCCCCCCCCCCGCACCCCACCACACACACACACAATAGATTTAAAATGATAGGCATAAAAGGTAGTGTGTAATTATGAATTATTGCTTGTGATTATCTTTATGTGCGTGGAATTAATTTTTGTATTCATTTAATTTATTTTGCTTGATTGATTTGGTTTTTGATTTTAACTTGGAAAAATAAATATTAGTGTTAATATATATAATTATGGTGAAAATAATTATCTTGCAGGTAAAATATAATTAATGATTTATTTTACCTTTTAATTAGATAATTGTTTATTATTGCTTTTAATTAGATAATTGTTTATTATTGCTTTTAATTAGATAATTGTTTATTATTGCTTTTAAAATTGCATGAAAGTTGTGATAATGAACTACTAAGTAAAAAATAGAATTATGCATGAATTTATTTTAAAATAATTTGAAAAATAATTTTAAGAGTTAACTATGACTAGAAACGAAGTTTAACTCTAGTATTAAAATTAGAAGTTGAGTTTGGGCACCATGTAGGAATTTATTTGAAAATTAGAAAAAGGATTTTTTAATAATAATAATAATAATAATAATAATAATAATAATAATAATAATTATTATTATTATTATTATTAGCATGTTTATATATAATAAAGATAAAAACTAGATTTTAGAAATTGGCATGCATGGATAAATAAATTTAAAAAGTTTTCATGCAAAAAGGTGAGCATAGAAATTAGTCTTATAAATTAAGCTAAAGGCTTGGAGAATTGGGGAGACATGCAAAAACATGGAGACACAGAGAAGAAGGGTGGGTCTTGGAGAAAAGTAGAGACAAAAGATAGTAAGATTATTTTTCCGAACAGAGGTAGTTTTTCCATTTATAATTTTGTGTGTTTATTTACATGTGAATGAAATTACTGATGAAAAAGCTGCATTCTTTTAAGGATTGTGTATAAATCTTATTTTTAATTAATCTCCTAAATTATTAATGAAGTACTGAAACGTGTTAATTGTTGAGTCTAATTTGAATAGCTGAGTTTATATAAGAATGGCTGAGTAATTAATTTGAAATGAATATTCAATTTTAGAAAAGTCGATGTCTCTTTATTGAGTCTTGTTGGCCCTAAAATTTTGGCTAAGTGTTGTCAATTTTGGTACAAAAATGGCATGATGTTGAAGGACCATGGCACGCAACTGATAGGCATAAAAACACTGTGGCACAGAACCTATAGGGTGCAAGAGGACAACAGTGTATAGGAACTAACATGATAGGATCCAGTCAGAGGGGAATGAGTTACAAAGAATGCAAAGATGTAGGACTTAGAATATAAATGTAAGACTAGGGGAGTGTGTGGAAAGAAAGAGAAGTTAAGATAACAGTTCATATGGGTCACCCTGACCCTATTAATAAGAAGTTTTTCACTAGCCCACAAGAAGAGAAACACATGGTAGTAAAGATATAACATAGAGCGAGGATATAGGGGGCACAAAGGCCTGGATCTTTAGGAAAAACTAATTGTTGAACACCATGACTCTCAGTCTAAGAGTTTGTTGCCAATTCTTCATGCCATTAATGATTGTAAATACTTGTTTAGGGTAAAAAAAGTATAAATACCTCTATTATAAAGTACTGTGGGAGGATTTTGGAACAAATTTATGATGGAATTTTATCTTTCTAATGATTAAAATTAATATATGTGGTAGCAAGTTTTATCAAAAAATCATGTGTTTTATGATGAATGATGGTGTATGAGTTAAGTGATTAGATTTTAATATGAAATTCTCACTATTTTTTCTTTTCTTTCCTAAGTAATTGATGCTAATATAAGATGACAATATTTTACATAGTGATATTAATCGAACCTAAAACTTAAAGAATCAAGGTAGTCTATCTTAACATTTATATAACCCATGTTTAATTTGCATAAAGAGAAGGATATGAACAAGTTAGCATTGTCTAACAAAACCTACAGGAACCAATCTTTCGCTATGTACTTTGGGTGAGTGTGCAAGACCTAAATCTTGCATGAAAGGGCCAATGCGCTAGCTCATTGGGCTAGACTTCAATATTAAATCTATAATTATCAAAGAAACCCCAACAAGTCTGCCAAATTGAAATGCATATGTATAAATTGAACCTCATGTTTAATTTAAGATGCCCAGCCAAAAATTATAGGATTCTGAGTTTAAAAAAATTGTTGAGCTATTATAATGCTGATGGGAATTTTAAATTACCAAGTCATAATAGAATCACTGGATGTTGGAATAAATGGTTGAGTTTATAAGCTAAATAAATTAAGATGCCAAGCTGAGTATGATGTGGAAATTAAGCATAAAAAGACTGTAATATTTAGTTCTATTTTGCAAATGGATTATTTCAAAGGAAAAATTGGAGACGTCTAATTTTAAGTCACTGAGTAATTGATGTCAACATTGAAGATAAGATTTTAGGTCACTGTTATTTATTTTCATGCTCTTGATAAATTCAATGCAGAATTCTAGATCTACATAACTCTTTTTGTATACCTTTTATTTGTGATCATTCCTAGAAAAACTAATTCTTTATTCCTTGTGAGGTACGCTGATTGGTAGCTACTGACTATTTATCAGTTGGTGACCTTGGTTTGATTCCCTTGGGGACTAACTATCCATCTCTAGTAGTTTACTCAGAGTTGAGAGGGTTTATAGGGGTAACGATCCATAATGGGATCCACGTCCATAATAGTTAGTGATGGATTAGCTATAAATTTACCTCTATAGAGAAATAATAATAATTTATAATAATTAAACCCATAAAAAAGATAACAACCCATCTTAGCACGTTGACTAGTTTCAAGGGCAAAACATCGACTGTATCCCACACTGTACACCATGCATAGATATACACTAGTAATGTAGGCTCTAATGGAATCTGCATGCATGCTTATGCAACAATATTAAAACATATTGCCCAATTTGTGAAATACCAATATACATTTGTTTGTGCTTGGTCATTTTAATGAATCATTGAGTATGAAATTGAAAGATGAATATATTATATGGAATTATCGGGTTTGAAATTATTAAAGTACTGAATATTGAATTAAAATACAAAGTCATTAATTATTATAGTGATAGATCATTAAATTGATATGTTGAGTATGCAAATGGCTCACTGTTTATTGTTGAATAATTATGACTCTCTATGGTAGTGTTTAAACTATAATGCTATATATTTATTCTAATCGTTGAAGTCTTTTATAGAATTATCAAGTCAATAAAATAAAATGCTGAGTGTGTGTGTGCGTGTATTTGACTCAATTAGCCTAGCTAGTTATAAATGAAACGTAGATGTGTTTATATAATGGTATGCTGTGTATAATTTAAAACACAAGTCATTAAGATTACTGAGTTATTTAGAATTAATTTATTTTCTCTTGAATGCAAGATCAAATGTTCGATGGAACTTTAATTATGCCTTGGATTTATGAGTTGTTTTACCAACTTGAGTTGCATTTTAAATAATGAGCCTAATTACTATGGAAATTAGAAGTAATTATAAATCTGGTAAAAAAATTAGCAAATAAGAATAATAAAATAGGTTGAGTTGATAAGATAACAAATTTTTGGTCATATCTTATTAACCAATTACATTGGGCTTCTTGGGAAGATATTGATTAATGGATGAATAGTTAAGAGGATAAATCGCTTGGATGATATATTTATTCTAAGTCATGCCCAATTGTCTATCAAAAGGTGATGTGGTAATGACAGTTCAGGGAAGTCATTGATCTTTGCAATCCATTGTTATATTTCTAGTATGTGCTTTTAATAACTTAGGTGAATAGGGATTTATCTGTACATGGGATTTGGAATTCATGTGATTTAATATCTCTATAACCCATTAGATGATATGTATATATCTAAGGTAGCTAATTAATAATAATAATTCTATGAAGTAGGAACCTTAACCATTTTAAATATTTCTCTTTAGTTCATACAAGGTGTAAACTTGAATTACAATTTAACCAAGGTTATGATAGCTGTTAGTGATGCGTTATGTTACTAGTGGAAACAAATAGTATACCCGTAGTATTGTAGCATCATGAAAAGATAAAAAGTTGAGTGCATTATATTTTGTGAGAGTATTTTATATACAATGATTTGACATTGTTGGAATTAAATAGTTCATCATGATGTGTGCCTTGAGCTTGTGTTTTTGTTTGATTATTATTGTGTAATTTAATCAATGGTATACCTAGGTGGTGTAATCTTGATTTATTGGTTTAATGATTCCAATGTTAGATTGGTTATATCTAGACCCACATTCACATATTTTATATGCTTGTTGGTTATTATTTGATAAGTATGTTTAATAATAGTTAGAATGATATCACAACTATGTGCATACAAACTTATGAGTGCAAATGAATGATGAGATAGATTTATATTCATTGTGTGACTTTCTTGTTATAAGTTATGCTTGAATGAGTATGAGTGTATGCAGTTATGTGTCTATTATTGCTTTGTATGAATCTTATGGATAAACTAGTAGTCATGTTTAAGAACATTAGACTAAGATATTTTGGGTTGTATTGAGCTATAGTTACTTGGATCTTATTGAAATAGCCTATAGTTTATTGTGTGTTTTATCTGGGTGGTATAAATAGTGTTCATTGTTCTAGTTTGAGATTGATTTTAAGGTAAGATTCATTCATGCATAGATGATTATGTGTATATATTGATTTCTCTTTATTTAGCTTATGATATGATATTATTTCTAGGAGACTGTAACCTGTATGAGTCTTTGAGTTACATACTATGACATATATATTGATGATACTAATAAGTAGTGAGATGGATTTCACTAGCTTTGGTAGTACCACCAATATATATTTCAATCAACTGGTGTGTTATAAATTGACTAATCTAAATGATCTTATATTATTTAAAAATTTGGGCTAAGTAATGCTATATACATTATCATTCATATGTTTGATGTTTATGCTATGTGATATCATGTTAGAATGGATTATTTTATGGTACACTGCATGTTTTTAGAAATCTTACAGCATATGGGGTACTAGCACATCCCAATAGATTCTTGCACCATTCTATCTACCTATCCATGAAGGGAGGGCCATTTCCTAATAGGAGATTGCACAAGGAATTGATGGTCCATGGTTGGTGTGGTAAAGCACTCGAATAATGCTCTCCCTCCTCCACTATAGTACTACCTGGAGATAACACTTATGATTATCAATGATACATGAGTTGGTTTGACTCAAACTCTGGAGAGCTTGGTATCTATCATCATATTAGGCTGTATGCCTGAAGTAATGTAATTATATTATGTACTTATATATTTGTTTAGTACATGTTGTATTGATAGACCATTAGTAGTTGTCTCCTATTGTATTTACCTTTCTATGGAGTTGTATAAGATTTATATTGTGTGCAGTATTTGAATTTGAAGTACTATTGTTCTTTGTTATGGTTTTGATTTATTATATTATTTATTTTGTGGAATGAATGTGAAGTAGTTGTTTAATTATTAAAAAAATTACTACATCTTTGAATTACAACTTGAGGGTTGTTACATTTGGTATCAAAGTTATGGCTCAAACTTTAGGACCTAATAAGTCCATTAGCATTTTTGTATCCTCCTGCTTATCGAAAAGGAGGATTGAGAAAGTATGTATGATGCATTGAGTGTGTACCTTAAAGCATGTGTACCCCTTTAGAGTTGTTAAGGATTGGTGCATCAGGTGTCTCATTGGTGATGATTGTGTATGGTGTTGGGTAGAAAAGTGCTTATCTTAGTTCTTGTATTGTAAACAAGAGTTTCCTACCATATTCTTGATCCTTTCGATCGAACACCTCAAGTGTGATTATGTCCTTCTTGAACCACCTTCACCATTTATGTTTTTCATTGTGAGTGTTTTAGAAGCATGGAGTGCTTCTCACTAAAGTAATTATGCTTAGTTGAGTCTTAGATACACAAATATTAGGATTGAGAATCCTATAAGACCAATTCTAGTGGCACCACCAAGTGTAGTGGAAATTTTCTTGTAGTTGAGTGTAGATGTCTTGATTGTGTATTCCTTTGTGTTAGGAGTTTGTTATGTAGATTAGTATCCTTGTGAAGAGGATTCATCTCTCTCAGTTGGCTTAGAGGTGAGTTGTTATGTTGTCACTCTCCTCTTACATCTTTTTTAGTTATCAAGAAGATTCATATGTTCAAGATGTTGTTTTACAGTTTAATTAAGCTGAAACTTGTTTCTGAATTATTACTTGATCTTATTCCCTTGAGTTTGTGGGATAGTGTTTATATTTATTATTGATGCATCCTTGTGGTTCATATTTTTTTTCCAGTTGTAGAATTAGTTTATGATACTACACTTGCAAGATGGCAAGTGATAGTGATTTGGCAACTTGGATTGTGATGTTCCCTCTACCATGTGAGGGTATGTAGGAAGTTTTGGTTTATGAGATGCTACTAATTTCTAATTGTGGCTTTTTAGAGTCATCATTTTATCTAACTTATAGATTTGATCATGAGGAGTGAATAACAATGAATTTATACTATAGTTGGTTATAGCTATTATATTATTGAATACCTTTGTTAGACTGATATTATTTTGAAGAGTACTATGTGTACTTTTTTGTTAGGAGCAAATAAGCTATCAGATGTGTAGAACATATTGGTAAGCCTAAGGGTTGATATAAAAATTTTAATTATTGTATAAACAAGGAGACATTGTCTTGCTTATAAGGTATTAAGGATGGCATAATCCTTAGCCTTTGTATGTTATATTAGTTATGATATTATTTATTTTTACTATGAATATGACACTATAGGTAAGTTGTAGGATATGATACTAGTTTAGATTGACTAGAAAAAACTTGGTTCAATCTCATCATGATTGTATGATTTCTCTTGTGTTTATGTTAGTATGTATGAAATCTTTTAGCATATAGTATTGCTTTTTTTATTATCTATTAGAATAAATTTGTGAACCTTGTGCACCTTTTAAATATCATTCAGTTGTGGAGACCTAAAGAATGATTGGTAAAATAAGAATGTGAGTTCTAAGCGATAGGATGGTATCTTATTTAGCCTCACATTGACTCAGTTGATACTAAGTTGGATTTGAAAGATGGAATTTTCAAATCCAGAACTTGATAGGAAAAACTTACTAAATTCAGTCATATGATCATTTGTTTTGAATTTTGTGATAAACTCATATGTTGTTAAGCTAGTAGTGACACTCTTACTAAGTTATTTATTAGACTTTTCTTACGGTTCTAGACTTTAGGGTGGTCATGATAGAACTAATCAACATAAAGTGACTTTCATGAAAACTTGGTTGCAGATTAAGAAATGTCACAAAGTAGGGTCGTATGGGACCAATTCTCTAAGAATAGTGCTAATTAGGAGATCTAGTAGAAGTTCCTTATGTAAATTTTGCATTTAATTGCATGATATGGTAATTAATAGTATTTTTTTATGCTGTTATACTCTGTTTGTTAATCATAACATTGCTTGAGTAAGAGTCATCAGGGCGATGACTAATTTTAAGTGGGGAAGATGTCACATCTTGATTTTAATTTATAATTAATATCCTTTAATTCATTGATTAATATCTTATTACTATTACTTTGATTTGAGAATTTTGACATATACTAGTATGGGACAGTAGTATTGTTGATTAGTATACATTATGTAACATTTATATTTTGATATTTCTATACATTGAATATGTATAATTATTAAATTTACATCATTGGTTTATGACGACTCAAACTAACTACCTAATTATTGTGAGGTGGATGCAGGATAGGTGCTACCCTCAAGGTGTGATGAGGGAGAGCATCATTGAAGAGGGTTGGTTGGATGGAGTGATTGGGAAAAATATCAGTAGAAAATACTAGTGACCCCACACACACACATAGTAGATTTTAAATGACAAGCATAAATGGTAGTGAGTAATTTTGAATTATTGCTTGTGATTAGATTTGTGTGTGTGGAATTAATTTAAGTATGCATTTAATTTCATTGACCTAATTGATTTGGTTTTTTATTTTAATTTGAAAAAATAAATATTAGTGTTAATAGATATAATTATGGTGAAAATAATTATCTTGTAGGTAAAATACAATTAATGATTTATTTTACATTTTAGTTAAATAATTATTTATTATTGATTTTAAAATCACATGAAAGTTGTGATAATGCAATATTAAGTAAAAATTGGAATTATGCATGAATTTATTTTAAAATAATTTAGAAAATAGTTTTAGGAGTTAACTATGACTAGAAAGAAGGTTTAACTTGAGTATTAAAATTAGAAGTTGAGTTTGGGCACCACGCAGGTATTTATTTGAAAATTAGAAGAAAAAAAAATTATTATTATTATTTTTAAATTAACATGTTTTTATATAATAAAGATAAAAACTAGATTGTTAGAAATTGACATGCATGGATAAATAAATTTAGAAAGTTTTCATGCAAAAGGGTAGGCGTAGAAATTAGAATTATAAATTAAGAAGAAGGCTTGGAGAATTGGGGAGACAAGCAAAAACATGGAGACACAGAGGAGAAGAAATGGCAAGTTTTGGAGAAAAGCAGAGACAAGAGATAGTAAGATTATTTTTCGAACAAAGGTAGGTTTTGTCATATATAATTCTATGTGGTTATTTACATGTGAATGAAATTATTGATGAAAAAGTTGATTTCTTCTATTAAGGACTGTCTGTAAATCTTATTTTTAATTAATCTCCCAAATTATTAATGAAGCACTAAAACATGTTAATTATTGAGTCTAATTTGAATAGTGGACACCGACTTTAAAATTGAAACTAGAGTTTAAAAAAATTTGTTGAGCTGTTATAATGTTGATGGGAATTTTAAATTGCCAAGTCATAATGTAATTGTTGAATATTAGAATAAATGGCTAAGTTTTTACGCTGAATCAACTAAGAGGCCAAGCTGAGTATGAATTTGGAAATTAAGCATAAAAAAGACTGTAACGTTTAGTTCTATTTTACAAACTGATTATTTAAAAGGGAAAATTTCCAAAAGTCTAATTTTAAGTCATTGAGTAATTAATGTCAACGTTGAAGATAAGATTTTAGGTCATTGTTATTTATTTTCATAGTCCTGATAAATTCAATGCATAATTCTAGATCTACATAGCTCCTCCTTTACACATTTTATTAGAAAAACTAATTCTTTATTCCTTGTAAGATAGGCCGATTGGTAATAACTGATTGTTTATCGATTGGTGACCTTGGTTTGATTCCCTTGGGGACTAGCTACCCATCTCCAATAGTTATTTACTAAGATTTTGGAGGGTTTATAGGGGGCAACGATCCATAATCAAACCCACATTTGGATTAGTTAGCAATGGATCAATTATAAATTTATTTCTACAGAAAAAAAAATCTCCAGTAATTAGACCCATAAGAAAGACAACAACCCATCTTAACACATTGATCAGTTTCCAAGGCAAAGCATCGACTATATACCACACTATACACCATGCATAGATATATGTTGGTAATGTAGGCTCTAATGGTGTCTACATGCATGCTTATGCACGAATATTGAAACATATTACCTAATTTGTGAAACACCAATATACATTTGTCTGTGCCTGGTCATTTTAATAAATTATTGAGCATGAAATTGAAAGATGAATATATTATATGGAATTGTCAGGTTTGAAATTATTAAAGAACTAAATATTGATTTAAAAGACAAAGCCATTAATGATTATAGCACTAGATCATTAAATTGATATGCTGAGTATGGAAATGGGTCACTATTTATTATTGAATAATGATGACTCTTTATGGTGGTGTTTAAATTACAATGCTATATATTTATTATAATCTCTGAAGTCTTTTATGGAATTATCAAGTCAATAAAATAAAATGCTTAGTGTGTGTGTGGTGTGTGTGTGTGTGTGTGTGTGTGTGTGTGTGTGTGTGTGTGTGTGTGTGTGTGTGTGTGTGTGTGTGTGTGTGTGTGTGTGTGTGTGTGTGTGTGTGTGTGTATTGTTGAGTCAATTAGACTAGTTAGTTATAAATGGAATGTAGATGTGTTTATAAAATAGTATGATGTGTATAATTTAAAACACAAGTCATTAAGATTACTAAGTTATTTAAAAAGAATTTATGTTCTCTAAATGCAAGATCAAATGTTTGGTGGAACTTTAATTATGACTCAAATTTTTGAGTTGTGTTACAAACTCAAGTTGCATTTTAAATAATGAGCCTAATTACTATGTAAATTAAAAGGGATTATAAATCTGATAATAAAACTGGTAAATAGGAATAATACAATAAGTTAAGTTGATAAGATAACAAATTTTTGGTCATATCCTATTATCCAATTACACTAGGATTCTTGGGAAGATATTGATTAATGTATAAATAGTTAAGAGGATAAATTGCCCAGATGATCTTTATTATAAGTCATGCCCAAGTGTCCATGAAAGTGTGATGTGGCAATGACAATTGAGGGAAGTGTTTAATCTTTGCAATACATTGTTATATTGCTAGTATGCACTTTTAACAACTTAGGTGAATAGGGATTTATTTGTACATGGGATTTAGAATTCATGTGATTTAATATCTCCATAACCCATTAGATGATATGTATATATCTAAGGTAGCTAATTACTAATAATAATTTTATGAAATAGGAACTTCAACCATTTTGAATACTAGTCTTTAGTTCATACAAGGTGTAAATTTGAATTACCATTTAATTGAGGCTATGATAACTGTTAGTGATGTGTTATGTTATTAGTGAAAACAAATAGTCTATCCGTAGTACTGTAGCATCATGAAAAGATGAAATATTATGTGCATTATATTTTGTGAGAGTATTTTATATGCAATGATTTGACATTCCTAGAATTAAATATTGATCATGATGTGTGCCTTGAGCTTATGTTTTCATTTGATTATTATTTTGTAATTTAATCAAGGGTATACTTGGGTGGTATAATCCTAATTTGCTGGTTTAATGATTCCAGTGTTAGATTGGTTATATCTAGACCCACACTCATGTATTTTATATGCTTGTTGGTTGTTACTTGATAAGTATGTTTAATAATAGTTATAAGGATATCAAAATTATGAGTGCAAATGAATGATGAGATAAAGTTATATTCATTGTGTGAATTGCTTCTTATAAGTTATGCTTGACTGAATATGAGTGTATGCTTTTATGTGTTTATGACTGTTTTGTATGACCGTTATGGATAAACTAGTAGTCATGCCTAAGAACACTGATTAAGATATTTTAGGTTGTTTTGAGGTGTAGTTACTTGGATCTTATTGAAATAGCCTATAGTTTATTGCATATTTTACTTGGGTGTTATAAAAAGTGGTCATTGTTCTAGTTTGGGATTGATTTTAAGGTAAGATTCATTCGTGCATATATATATATATATATATATATATATATATATATATATATCTTGCTTTCTCCTTTTTTAGTTTGTGATGTGATATTATTTCTAAGAGAATGTAACTTGTATGAGTCTTTGAATTACATATTATGACATATATATAGATGATACTAATAAGTAGTGAGATAAATTCCACTAGCCTAGGTAGTACCACTAATAGATAATCCAATCAAGTGGTGTGTTATGAATTGACCGATCTAAATGATCGTATATTATTTGAAAACTTGGGCCTAAGTAATGTTATATACATTGTCATTCATATGTTTGATTTACATGTTATGTGATATCATGTTAGAATAAATTTTTTTATGGTACACTACATGTTTTTAGAAATCTTACAATAAACACAGGGTATTAGCACATCTCACTAGATTCTTACACTGTTCTATATACCTATCCATAAAGGGAGGGCCATTTTATAATAGGAGATTATGAAGGGGAATTATGGTCTTTAGTTGGTGTGGTAAAGTTCACTGATGATGCTCTCCCTCCTCCATTGCATTACTACTTGGAGACGACACTTGTAATTATCAACGATACATAAGTTGGTTTGACTTGAGCTCTAAAGAGCTTGGTATCTATCATTGTATTAGGCTATATGATTGAAGTAATGTAATTATATTATGTACTTGTAAATTTTTTAAGTAGATGTTGTATTGATAGACCATTCATAGTTGTGTCTTATTGTATTTGGCATTTTGAGAAGTTGTATAAGATTTATATTGTATGTAGTATTTGAATTTGAAGTACTGTTATTCTTTGTTATGGTTTTAAATTATTGTATTATTTATTTTTTGGAATGAAATTGAAGTAGTTTTTTAATTGTAAAAAAAAATTATGCATCTTCTAAGTACAACTTGTGGGGTTGTTACATTCTATTGGTGATTAGCTTGTGAAAATTTTAGCAATAAACTTATTAGTTGCTCATTTGTAAAGACTCCTCTCTTAAACACAGGCTAATCTTCCCCAACTCTTCAATTTGGTAGAACCATTTCATTACAATTATAATCAATGACTATGCCTTGGATTTGAAGGATTCATCATGAGGTATAAAGCTATTCAGAAAAGGTATTTGTACTTTTAAAGAACTTTGAAATTCCTTGGTAATGGAATGGTTACCTTGGATAGCTATTAATAATTATTTTCATATTTCTTAAAAAGATAAACCCATCATTGATTTTATTATATCATTGGTCAATGAAAATTTACTAATTAATAGGTTTCTACAGATTCCTTATAACTATATCAAATACTAGAGGTGGTGCAATGGTGTTAGATTTGATCAATTCCCTCTAAAATCTCCTGTATCAGTTTATTACCTATATATCTATTAAAAAAATATGAAACCTTAACTAGAGTTTCCACTTGACTGAGTGTAACTGGCATCAACTTTATTCCAATGTTTAAAGATCGAAAGATGAATCTAGTACCTAACTCCTCTCTTGGAGAGTGATACACTATACATTACCTGTTGCTAATAGACTTGGATATCTTTAAGGGGTTAAACTATCTTTCTCATTCTATAATAATAAAGAAACTATTATGTGTGCATTTTGGAAATTCAAATTAGTTAAATCAATCTAGAAACAAGTTCAACATGATTTGTCAACCCAATTCATAAGCAAATTATCTATGAGAAAAGCTCCTCTTGGATTGGGATCATCAAATAATGTGATTTATGAAACTTTTAGATAGATTTTAATCAAGCACATTTGGAAAAATAGATTTCATTATTGTTTATTTAAAAACACAACTTCTTAGGGAGTAGTTATTCACTGACTTTAGTCTGATATCTTACTTTATTTCTCTTCTATGCAAAAGGCCCTACAATCTATCCTTCTTACTAATGAGGGCTTATAAAATTAGATGAAGGACTTCAAAGTGAAATTTAGGTGCCTTTTAGATAATCATGAAGGCCTATTCAATAAAATTAAAGAAATCAACAATTATACGAATGCTTTCTTGAAAGATGTTTAAGTTTTCTAAAGTTGGTGTGGCTGATTTTTGTCACGAACAACAAAAATTTAGGTCTAAGTTTATGTGTATATATTTTTTTGTATTATGAGCTACAACTAGATGTATTTTACTAAATATTTTATTATTGGTCATATTCTTTAGTTTACTACATCCTTTAGTATTAAAAAACATTAATTTTGCATTCCTCTAAAAGTAAATATCGGTAAATATGTTCTTTATATTACCTTTTTTATACACACTATTCCATTATAATACACATGTAATTTCCTATAAAATTATATATCACACAAGGTTTAAATTACATTTAAATTTTCATTGGAACTCATCGACATATCCATTCTTATTATTTGTGTTTATGTTTACATTTAAAAATTCATGGGTAAGATATTGTGGTTGAAAGTTCTACGAATCCTTTCACTTTAATACCCTTTTGGAAAACACAAATTAGTAAAAATTGGGGCACATTTTAATAAGTTCATTGGAAAAAAATTGATGAAAAATCATCCATGGTGAACAAGCTATCATGTATCACAAAAAAACATAGTGTTTATTTCTAAGTTGTTTTCTTCTTGTTAGTTTTGTGTGTATTATTCCTGATGATTTATCATTTTCTATGATGGCCATACTCCTAATGACATGCTTGTGTTAAAACATCACCACCTTCTCATTCATATATCATCTTGAAGAGTTGTTTTTGCCTTTTGTTTAATGACAAACTTCATTTTTTCAAAATTTGGCATATTCTATACCTAATTAGACTTTTTCATATCCTGATTATGTCATGTGTGGTAATGGTTCAAAATGCACTTGTAGTTGGACATTAGAAGTCTGAACATGTATTTATTTATGTTGTAAATCATTACTTTTACAGTCGAGAATTATTCCTCTAAATAGGTCTATCGAAGACTTGAAGGATTTCACCTTTGCTAATTGGGTTTCGATTAGTGATTAGGTCTTGAGATTCGTTATTTCTTACCCATAGTTGTGATCTAGTTTGAAGACCTCGATTAGGTCTTTGAAACCATCGAGTGCCTTGGTAGTTTTAATCAGGTTTCAATTTACTAAATATGTCTTAGATAGATGCAAAGTTAATTTTTAGTTCTATTTAAATTTGACAATTTAGATTAGGTCTACCAACGACCTAGTAGAGCTGGGCTTGCTAACTGAGCTTCAAAGTAGAGACTAGGACTTGATTTAAATGCTTGTTTCAGCTGTTAAATATTCCAAGTTTATTTACTAAATAGGTTTCGATGAAGTGGTAGACAATATTTCAATTTTAATTAGGATTATTCTCCTAATTAGGTCATGATTACTCAAACTTGAAGGTGTCATTGTAATCTGGTTTCTTCTATTGATTAACACTAAGTGGTTGTTGCTCATTTTCTATTTGCTATTCAGAGTTCTATCTCTAGATAGGTGTCTAAGCATATTTATAAGTGGTAACTTTTTTTTTATTAGGTCAAACATTTTGGTGGCTATTTTGTGCAATGTTATTCAAGATTTGAAGCCTGAATAGGTCTTGGATCTCTTCATGTGTTCCAAACATGTGTCTCTCAATGCTGTGTGGGTAAGCAAATCCTAATTGGGTCTTGACCTTGTTTTAAATTATTTTGGCACCCTCCAAAAAATTGAATAGGTCTAACAGTGGGAAAGTCCTCCAAAAAGTCTGACAGGGTCTTGTATAGACCAAAAAGTGTTACAATTCCATTTTGTTCATTTCCATAAATTGAGTAGGTATTCATTGTAAAAAAACACAATTTAATCTATTTTGTATTTCTTATTGATGTGTAATGTCTGAGAAAATGAATGGACACTCGAAAAAACTAAGAGGTTAGCCCATTCCTAATATTTATGGCAAAATAGCTTTCTATTTAGGGTTCCTCATTCTGGTACAGAGACATGGTGATTTTTATAAAGCATTTTATTTTTCTCTCCATCTTCACTCGGTGAAGCATTATGCTACCAAATTTTTTGCTCAAATTTATCATTGAAACTTGCTATAAATCTCAAAACTCCATGATAAATATAAGGAATCGATTTGTGTGTTGAATTCAATGTTTCATTCTTTGTTCTAGTTCTCATTTTGTGAGTGTGTTTGCCCAAACCCTGTAACGTGGTCTAAATGGCTATCCTTAGGTGGAAACCCATACCTCGTGTGCATAAAAAATTATTAATAATAGTGGATTAATAAAAGTAGCACATTCAACCCATAAATGTGAAATTGAAAATAAAATTATTATTTCTTTAACAATACATATTTATGCCTACATATTATTGATGAAGACAATCAAATGTTAAATTTGGTGGATGCATATATCACTTATTATATTAGAGGTCAAATAGGCATGTAAATGTTGTTCCCATTAAAGGTTAGACTTTGGGGACAACACACCAACTCTTATGAATTAATTGACAAGAATATAATAGTGTCTATAAAATGAAGGCAAGAACATTTATAAAAAGAAATAAATCTATGTATAATAGATGTCTTCTATCCACTCTAAATTAAAATGGGGAAAAAACTTATGACTAAATAAAACTCATATTAACAAGTATCATGATGCAATTTAGTACTTGTTGTTGATAAGAATATTTCATGTGTGTTTTTCTATTTAATAATTTGAAATATTTCCTCACTATTAAGACATGACAATGACTAAAAAATATTAATAAAAACACACCACTTTAAGTAATGTTGTGAAATAAAATAGAAATAGGTGGAAGCTTCTTATAGGCCACATGGTAATAGACTGACATAGTAACTCTTGTCACTAAATTTTTCACCCTTGGAGATGTAGTTCAAGACTTCTCCAAATTAAGTGGAACATGGGATTACCTGTAAGAATTTGGGCTTCCTATATCAGAGGTAAACCTCTAGATTGAAGGGCTATCTCCCTTGGTTTGTCTATTTAATCTAATCACCTAAACTACTAGCTCATCTGGATGAAAAGAGAGAGATAAAGCATAAAGTAAACTATCCTAACAAGGTCATGCATAAATTTTAACTTGATCACCACCAACCAATTATAGTTACACTTCAAACTCAAGCCTAACTTGAACATACACTAATCCAAATATACCCCTTGCATTAGTATTTATCATAGAGGTTTGTGAAGGAAATTTAAGCTAGGAGGACGAAACACAAGAACATGTCTTGACACTAGTGAAGAGATAACTCACTAAAACTCATGAAACACTTCATTAAAACACTTAAAGAGACCTTCAAGAGACTTTAAAAGCTAAATATGGATGCAAGCAAGAACAACATACTAAAGAAGATAAACTATTACTTAGCAATATCAACTAACTTAACATACACATTGAAATAACTCATATAAAAAGTAAACCAGATCATTCTTTATTTCTCAAAATATGAAAATGAGTAAGGATTTTCCATACTCAAGTGGAGGATACAAACTTATCCAAAAATGGCTCAATATATAGAGAAAGTGAGAGAGAGGAGAATAAGGGTGTAGGAGAGAGAAGGTAGATAAGTGTCATATGAGTTACAAACAAGAGAGGAGTTAGGGAACTACTTCAACCTATCCTAGAAGCCACATGTAGCTCCTATGAAGATTATCTGACTTTCCAAGTGGTATGGGAGTTGAAATGATTGCTTGACACCTTGAATATCTTCTTGAAACTCTCCTTTATCTTGACATGTTAAAGGATAAGTGGCCTTATTGATGGAAGCTTCTTATAGGCCACATGGTAATGGAGTGACATAGTAACTCTTGTCACTCAACTTTTCACCCTTGGAGAGGTAGTTCAAGCCTTATCCAAATTTAGTGGAACATGGGATTACGTATAGGCCTATGGGTTTCCTATAGTAGAGGTAAACCTTTAGATTGAATGGATAGCTCCCTTCGTTTGTATTTTGAATCTCATCACCTAAACTACTAGATCATTTGGATGAAAATGGAAAGATAAAGTATAAATTAAACTATCATAATAAGGTGATGCACCAATTTTAACTTGACCACTTCCGACCAATTCTAATTACACTTCAAACACAAGCCTAACCTGCACATACACTAATCCAAATCTACCCCTTGTATTAGTATTTATCTTGAAGGTTTGTGAAGAAAATTTAAGCTAGGAAGACTAAACACAAGGACATGAATTGACACTAGTGAAGATAAAACTCACTAAAAATCATGAAACACTTCATTAAAACACTTCAAGAGACCTGCAACAAACTTTCAAAGCTAAATATGGATGCAAGCAAGAACAACATGCTAAAGAAGAGAAACTATCACTTAGCAATATCAACTAACTTAACATACACAT
Organism: Torreya grandis; assembly: GCA_037957365.1. NCBI lineage: Eukaryota > Viridiplantae > Streptophyta > Pinopsida > Cupressales > Taxaceae > Torreya > Torreya grandis. The sequence continues at coordinate 2,430,344 of JARHVA010000700.1, read as the reverse complement.
TGAAACAAATCATGGAGAAGGTAAACCAAATCATTATTTATTTCTCAAAGGATGCAAATGAGTAGGGCTTTTCCATACTTAGGTGGAGGATACAAAATTTTTAAGTGAGAGAGAGGATAAGAAGTGCGTAGGAGAGAGAAGGTAGACAAGTGTCATACAAGTTACAAATAAGAGAGGAGATAGGGAACTAATTTAGCATGTCATAGAAGCCACATGTATCTCCTATGAAGATTATTTGACTCTCCGAGTGGTGTGGGAGTTGAAATGCTTGCTTGATACCTTGACTATCTTCTTGAAACTCTCCTTTATCTTGGCATGTTGAAGGACAAGTGGCATTTTTGATGGTTATATTAGTGTATCCAATCTCTTTTCTCTACTCTTAACACCTTTAAACTTACCCTAATGGGTTCTCTTTGACATATCACCTCTTTCTCTTGTAAGGTGTTTAGAGGACTCTTCATCTCCTTAGGCCTATTTTTTACACAAGTGCCAATCTTGGTTTCTTCTTCCTTAGATCATATAAAATTCATGGATGGTCTATTTACATCATACTAGACATGAGATAAATCATTTTGAGGCCTCAAACTAGCCCTAACCATTGTTCTTTACCAAAAGCCCCAAATAGGCCTTCTTGCTTATAGTGTTAAAATAGTACATACCTCCTTGTGTATATGAAAGTATAGAGTATTCTAAGTATCTAAGGGAATATTATATTACTCTCTATGGATTTATAACTATAGGTTCAATTATATACTTTGAGAGTGAGTGGAGATGTCCTTTTTTGCCCTTTCTATCTCCTAACTAGGCCTCAATTAGGCTTCCCTTACAAGAGAGTGAAAATTTATTTTACAAGATACCTACACATTACAAACCCAAAAAAAGTGTGTGATTTAATTATAAAACATCTTCCCCTACCTCCATGATAAATTTTAAGTTCTGACTCACTATATGGACCTCTCAAATAGCAAAAATAAGTGCTTTTATCCATAATCCATACAATTTTGTATAGTAATGTATCAACCAATTACATGGGGTGATGATAAATGGAGTATTGAACATGTTGTGGGTGGTTTTTAAGTATATATGACCCATCTAGAGGGATGAAATTTGATTTCTCTCTCATCAAATCCTTATGGCTCTCCTAGGCAGCTTGAAAGTGACTTGGGTTCTTAAGGATGATTCATAAAGCTAGACATGAATCCTTTAAAAAATTCCAAAAAATATAAGTTTATTAGGGTATTTAAATTTTCATAGGATCCCAAGGTCCCATGAAAATCCTCCTGACCGTACCAAGCAAAATAAAATGACCTCCCAAGTTGAAAACAAGCACTCTGAGAGGTTGAGCAAGATTGAGGTTTGTAAGAGGTTTCCCTAAGTTTGGTTTGAGATTTAAATGTTATAAAAAGGTCCATGATATATTTAATTATCTCTCATAATTTATATCTTATCACCTTATTCCACCAAACTTTTTTCATCATCATGTTATCTAAACGTAGGGTTCTTATGCCAAATTGACTATGTGAGCCTATAGTTGATTGTCATACCTATATTCCCATCACTATCATAACTCTAATATTTCATGGAATATTTTTATATGTTCCTAAAATTACTCTCAAGGTTATACAAATCTCATCCACTCACCTCCAACTAATATCTCCTCAAGATTTGCCCATATAGGATTGTGTATGCATTTAAGCCTTGTTAGGCTTGAACAGGGATTGATTGTATGGTGTTTGAATTTGATTAAGTTTGAGAGTGTCATTTGGTAATGTCACCATTATTAAAACATATTCAACACTTACCCTGATCTCCTTATATATCATATAGTCCTTTTAGGCAAACACAACTCTTTCTCACAAGGCAACCCTGTGTAAGGACTATATATAGGTAATTAGGCCTGTGACCCTATTTGATTACTTTATCTCAAATGGTTTGGTGACCTCAATTTAATAATTAATTAAATACTTTCTCTACCATTCCAATATTCAAACACAACTATTTTATACTTTGTATATTCCTTAGGTTACTTAAGCAAACCTACAATTCTACATATCTGCCTCAAAGTATGAAACTAGGAATGTGCAGGGTTTTATGACTATGTGATGTTTTATTTTATGATGAGTATAAGAATGTGATTGAATAATATCATAATAATGAGTCTCCTTTTCATATGTTTGAACTCCCTTCTCATGTTTCCATAGACCCCTACAACTTTTCCAAATAAGCAGACACTTAGCAGTGCATGACTGTGTGACCCTTATTTGCTCTCATTTTGATTTCAATCACTCAAAAAACCTGATATCAGATGGTTTTGGAATTATAATCACCTTATATATTCAAACACACCTTAATACACTATTCTTAGGTCCTAAGAGAATCTTTTAGATGATTATACAAATCTACAGGTGTCTAATTGTTTGTACATACTCTTTTGAGATGGTCTACAGAATGGGGTTATAAGAACCTTGATTATCATTGAAATAATATTAAAAATATTTAATGTCATTGAGAGAATTGAATATTCTCTCCAAGCATTTTTAAACATTGTATTTCAATATCATACCCTACTATGTTAGATAATCCTCTTAGTTGGTTGTAGGTGGCCATTTGGACAGTTGACTATGTATTAGTTTCCTAGTTCATCAAAATCAATACCTAGACCTTTCAAAAGCTCAGTTATGTTGTTGATTATATCCCAAAACCTTTATCAAATCCCTAAAAACCTCATTACCTTATCAACATGATTGTCAAGGCCAATTCCCAACTAGTTGTAAGTGCTCTTTTTGGATAGTTGATTGTGTCTTAGAGTTTGACTGTGTTCTAGGCATGTTAGGTATTTAGACCACTCTCCAAAAATTTATAATGGTTCATTCTTATGGTGATTTATGTATCAGAACACTTTCAATGTCTGAAGACTCCAAACTCATGGACATTTATGTTCAAACATTCTATTCTCCCTCATCTTGACTGTAGGTATCAACATGGAAACTTGACTGCACATGATCTTGAATTAGACCTTCTCAAGCCACCCCATGATATATATAGAGTTTAAACTTCATCAATAAATGTTTATCCCTACCTCTAAGACCACATCTAACATTTTCAAGACATCTTCAACTCTGTGTTCACCATCTAAGCACATACAGATTACAGGTGACTATCTTACTCTACCTTGATTGTGTTTTTAGGTCTTGAAATGACATTTTACAATATTCAAAATTATTGAGAGAGTATGTATTACTTCATTAATAATCTATAGACTGATCAGAGTCTCTTCAAATATTATTGTTTTCATTGTCTTTATAGTCAGTCTTGTAGATGTATATTTAGTGTCTTAATTGGTCAATTAGCCACCATTTGGCCTTAAACTACTTGGGAGATATCTCAATTGATCCATGACCTTTCATCTTTAATCTAACACAATATTTCATGCTTAAAAAACCCTCACCAAATGCGGACACTATGAATTTTCCTAAATTTATAGACCTATAGGTTGCACAAGGTGATGACTGTATTTATCATTGAAAGCTTGAAAAAGTGCAACCACATGACTGTTATGATTGAAAAACTATTACCACCATTGAATCAACATTATCTATCATGAAAAAAACCTTCATATCTATCTATTCATCTCTACCTAGGTTTTTCACTATTCAAACCATTAGGTCTATCTATGACTGGATAAATTAGATGACCAAATTATAACACTTGAAGGCCATAGCCTATCAAAAAAATATCATGGACATGAAAAATAAGTCTATAGATTTTTCTCCCATCCATTTGATCTTCTTAACCAATACAACTTTTGAGAGCTACAACTTATTAACAAATAAGCCTATATCTGTGCATTTCTCTCTCTCTTCTGACTAACCACCACCTCTTAGAGGAACCTAGGAGAGTTTAATACATTCTCCAATAGCTTGTCTAGGCATTTTAATCCATTTTGAGCTAATTTAAACAAGGATTTTCACATCAGGTCCTTATTAGGGTTTTAGGGAGATTTAACACAGGTTTTGGTGTAAATGATTATTCATAAAGGACTACCCCTTGGATCCAAAACTAATTCCTAGAGATATTATCTAGGACCCTTTCCCATCTCTCCTTAACATCTCATATTCCCATGTAGAGGTTACACATGCCAACAAATGTCTGAAATTGATTCTTGGGTCTTGAAACCTCATTTTGTGAACTCGAGAAGGCCTAAAACATTGATTCATTTAATTTCCTTCAAACCATGACCTCAAACTTTGTGAACATGCATAAAATAACTTATTTCACCTTTTTAATGCTCACACATGCATAATTTCCTTAAAATTTGATCTTCATACCTCATTAGGCCAGGTAGGGTCTAAGAGAGGTCTAGGTGTAGACATAAACTGAAGGTCCTACCCCTATAGGGTCACCCTTAAACACTCATGAACACTTCAATACCTTACATACATACTCAAGCATTTCCATACAACCTTCACAAGCATGTTTTCATTCATTTTCCATGCACATACCTCTTCATGTCATGAATAGGCTTCCTATGCACTTTGACATCAATAACATGTACCTTCATGCAAACATAATACATTAGTTGCATTTGAATTCTCTCTTGACAACATCCTTTCAATGACCCTTGACACATTACACACTATCAACTATTCTTAGTCACCTTTGACATCAATCTTCACAAGATGCACCTTAACCCTCATTTGTATTACAATTGGAGTCTTCATGTGAAGAAATCTCATTTGTATTATAGTTGAAGTCATCATGTGAAGAAGGCACATTAACCCTCCTCACATTTGTTATTTAATATATTTGATAGTAATTCTACACTGACATATTTATTTCTTTTAATATTAATGTTATACCGATATGCATATATAATTAAGAGTGAAGTTCCAACTGTGGGTGAAGTATTGAGGTTGTTTCCATTATATTAGGCCTATTCTAGAATCTAACATGAAAACTCTCCAGGAATATTTGAAAGAGGTGAAACCAACAAGGTCCATTTAATGCACCTTTTATATAAAACCCACAAAACTAAATAGGTGATGATTTCTAGATATAAAAATCATGCACCTCAATATTGAAACCAAACTGGATTTTGAAATAAGTCTAGGATAATTGAAATAACTTCAATATTTCACCCAAAATTGCATGGGCATACCTGTATGATATTAATATAAAGAGACACATATGTCAAGATAGAATGACTACCAAATACATTGAAGCATGAATATGATGAGGGATGATGTTTCCTCTTCACAAGATATTAAAATGCTAATATAAATGAGCCTTATTTCATCCATGCCTTGCAAATTATTATATAGATAAATAAGGAGGTTTAGGATAGGAAGGAATCTTATCTTTAGGTATATTGTCTCAAAATAGATAAATCCTAGTTCAGGATAACCACTAAAGATATATTCTTATTTATAAATAAGTTATTATAAAAATAAGATATGGATAATAATGTGCACGTTTAAGGTGTGCACTATCTATAAGGAATATAATTACAAGTTCTTTGTAGTCAATGTAATAGTGTATGTCCTAATATATACTAACAAGATGGATTGATAGGTACTTAATAGTACCCTCATTTTGGATCAATATTTGTGAAGAATGTTTCTCCCTTGAGATGGTCTAGGAGGTAATCAACACATGGGAGTAGATACATGTTCTTCATAATGATCTTATTAAGGGTCTCATAATCAATATAAAGTCACCATGTCTCATCATTATTTTGAACTAACACAATTAGGCTTCCACAAGGTGACATGCTAGGCCAAATATGACCTTTTTATATTAAATCCTTAATCTCTTCATTTTCTAACACCAAGTGCCTATATAATAATGCTTTTGGTAAGGGTGTTTTAGGGATAAAGTCAATCATATGTGTCACTTAATAGTGCAAGGTTACAATAGTAGGTGTAGTGAAGACATGTATATACTTTGTCAAAACTTTCTCCATTTGTTGTTGTTATATAGGTCAATTTTGTAAAGTGCCATTCATGATTTTAATGACTTACTGAGTTCTCTCTTGCCTAATAAACATTAGCAAAAAAAATCTATTGGGACTAATCATATGCCTACATAATTTATCACTAATCAATCCCATTTTCATCTTAGGTGGAACCTCATGGATCTTGTAGGACTTCATTACTAATGTGATGATAACACTGCAAGTCTTAAATTAATACATTCCATCTCATTTCCACATTATGGATTCCAAATCAAAATATTACAAATGTCTAAGGGTGACACATCATGCAACACCTCATTTTTGAATGGCTTGATTGTATATGAAATAAGACATTTGTTGGCTAACACCAATATATCTGCCTTGGGTCACTATCTAATGGATACAATTTTGGGTGAGGTGTTGTTTTTAAGTTCATCCTTCAAATAATTTATGCAGAGATTTTTTTTTTCTTTTTCTCATTGTCTATGATGAATTTATATTAAAAAGGTAATCTTTACAAAAAAGATATTTATTATCTACTCTAAATTACAATAGGGTGAACCCTTGTCTTATAGCTAAAGAAAACTAACAATAGTAATTCACTTTAAAGTTAAACAAAGTTAATATTGTGCAATCAACATGCAAAGCCACACAAATAGAAATTTTATTTAAAGTTACACAGAGCTAATAATATCCTTTCAACATGCATAAGCATGCGAATAATAAAATCTTTAATAAGAAGAGATTTACTAAAATAAGAATTGTTAGTAATAGTTATTTAGGATAGACCACCCTTCTAAGTTCAACTTTTCTAGGTTTACATCATAATATCTTGTTGGAAAGTTTGACTTATGATCTAAAAATTCATGCAACTAAAATTATATAATGAAAAAAATTAATCTTTGATTGTTTGAAACTACCATTTATATTATGCTATTTTTTTAAAGAAAAACAATTCTACAAAAATAAACTGTTACTCTTATATAATAATCCTCGATCTAGAAAAGTGGTATCATAGCGAACAACATAAATGCTACCAACATGTGCCAAAATAAGGGATTTATAACAAGCTTGGACATCCATCAAAACTTAATAATGGAAAATGGATTTTTTGTCTCCCGAGGAATTGCTTATTTTGATAGTTGATTCTTAAGCATTTCTACTTATTATTGCAATCTACGTAACCACATCTTTTTGAAGAATTTTGAAAAAAAGTTCACTTTCCTTAAATGTGTAAATAGATTTTCATGGAATGCATGTGCAATACACAACGTTGGTATAGTTAAAAAAATTTATAGATACAAGTTTAGTTTTTTTTTATTCGTTAATTTTTATGAATTATATTTTTTTAAATATTTTTATTTATTAAGTAGATTATAATTTAACGATGAGGATGATAGTAAAGACAAATTTAGTGGAATGAATAACCTTGAATCCTTGACACTAAGCTAGAAAAATTTTGTACACTTAATCCATATAAAACCAAAATTTCAATTTAAAAACTATTCTAATTCAACTTTTTATTTATTCCAAAACATATATATACATTCATAATAATTATTTAAATAATATTAAATATAAATTTATTTATAAATTAAAAAAAACTGAAACTAAAATTACTTGAAACTTCAAACTAGGATTTAAAAAGACATTCCCTATCAATAAAAAGACATTTTCTACCAATAATATGTTAATTAGCTTGTAACTTTTAAACGGCAACCAGCTAAACCTTTCTCCAAAAACTTTTAAAAAGTAAATACTTTTAACAATTGAATTGCCCGCACATCTTTGCATTTACACTTTTGTTGATACATTTTATTGTAAAAAGGAGTAATGTTATTGAATGCATCTTCCAAGATTTATTAAATAAACATAATAACAATTATAATTCAATAGTTCTTATTCTTTTATTAGTGAATGGTTTGCAATTTGAAATTAGGGGAGAGGATCAATATCCATTAAGATTCATCCTATATAATAGGACATATTTATAAGAGTATTTATTTTAAAATAAAGATTTCAAACTCAAGTCATTTGATAATTTTAAGAGGGTAATACTTTCCCACTCAACTAAACATTATATGTAATTATTTTGAAGATCTTAAAAGAAAATTTTGTATTATATATAAATTATATTATGAATGGATTTAAAAGCCAACATAATCATAAATCAATGTATTGACATTGCTTGTCATAATGATTTGATTAAAACCAATATATCAACTTTGATAACCATATATTTGTTTATAATTGATCAATAACAAAGTTTTAATCCACACATTTTGGTTTATTCAAATACATTTTGGCCCTCAAATACATAAAGGGTAGTTGTTTTATAGAAAACCCAAGGTAAGATAAATTAGATCAATAATTTGAGGCCAACTATAGACAAAATGCACACTAGATTTCATTGCATCAAAGAAAATCCAAAGATCAACACAAATATGGAGAAAGTCAGTGAAAAATATTTAGCCTCTCGAAATTTACTTCCTAAAAATAAAAGAATCACCAAAATTTTGAAGATATGTAGCATAATGCAAATTGTTCGAAAGATAAAGCCCCAAAATCAAACCCATTTGTTAATAACATTTTAGCAACCAAGCATGGCCTTTTGCAACCAAGGTAATTATAGGGAAAAGGAATAAAGAGTCTCCTTATAAAAAACCTCTTGAACTTGTAGAGAAGTGAGAGGGGCCGCCTTGAATGAGGAGCACAAATGTTGGAGATATGATGCAATTAATAATTCACTCAATCCATAAGTTATCAAAACCAAATTACAGAAGGATCATTCATGTTTAATCCCAAGGTATAGTGTCACAAGTTTTACTTTCATCCAATTTGATAAGCATCCTTGTAATTTTTTTTAGTTTTCACTAAATGAATAATTTCTCGAATGATAATAATTTGATTGAGAATTTTTCATCCTTTAACACACTTTTTATGATTAAGAGAGATTAGCTTATGAAGAATAAACCTTAATCAATTAGCAATGACTTTAATTTAATAATATTGTATGAAACATTGTAAAGGGCAATTGATAAAAAACCATCAATATATAGTTATTGTTTTCTTTGATAACAAAGTAAAAAATATACTATATTAATATTGTTAATCATATGTTATTGTTTTTGTGATTTCTCAACCACATCCAGAAGATTGTATTTGATAATATCCCAATTTTTGATAAAATTTGAGGGAGAATCCCTCAACATCATTTGTCTCACCTTTACTCATGTGAAAAACAACTTCTTCCACTTCTAATGTTGTGATTGCTTTGATGAGGTGTTGATTATGTTTCAAAGATACCAATTTGAGAATACATGCTCTAATAACCACAAAATCAAGTTTGCATAATTGATTGTCATTCGATTAAAGAAAAAAGGAATACTAGTAATCATATTCATCGTTAATATCTTCCAATTTAGTACCATACCTATTTTGTGGTGTTGTAATAGAAGATATTCACGTGATTGACCTTTAAGTATGGATTATTTGATAGAAAATTTTAGTACTTTTGTTTGCCTCTTGAAACCATATTACTCTTGAATTTTACTTCCAATAGATCTATTTTATATCTAAGATCACTAATTCCTTTTTCATATATTCTATTTCTTTCTAGAATAAAGACTACGATGAATGAACTATAATGGAGGCCATATGTTAGATGGTATTTATTCTCTAGTTCCATTTTTTGTTAAAAGATATTACCAAAATATTCTTTATTCAATTCCTTTAACTTCTATTTAAAATATATTAATTTATATTTGAAAGAATAGAATATATATATCTTGGATTGAGTTTTCTTTCATCCCACTACATTTGTATCAAGTCATGAAACTGAAGTTCATTATGTCACATATGTTGAAATAAAACAAGGATCAACCCTTGTGAGCTGAGGATGATTGAAATGAAGTTGGATAAAAAATTGATTAGATGAATGATTACATATAATAATGTTTTTAAGCAAGCATCTTTGTTGCATTAGCCTAGAAGTAATGAGAAATCGATCAAAGAACTTAGCAATAGATTTTCATCCATTCCTTTTATTAGTCCATGTAAAACAACCATTCTTAAGATGTATGCCAATTATCTAATTCAACAATATTAATTGGTTAAGTAACTATATCTATCTAGGAAGTACTCACTTCCATGTTTTTTAGACAAAAATACGATGTCATTCAAATCTTATCTATAATTAAATCATATAAGGTATAATCTTGTTCTGGATTTGTTATCTCTGCTCAAATAAAACTTCATGTCTTTGAGGGTGTGAAGGGTTGTATATGTTGATTATCTCGATTTGATTACTAATAATCACATCAACCCAAATACCTACAAGACAATTTATTATTGGAATTATTCAGGGTGTATTTATTATTAACAAAATAAAAAAACATAAGGTTACATAGTAAAGTGACTGGTGGAAAGCATGACACCAACCCTCACAACTCCTTTATTGGTCGGGCAAAGCCAAACAAGTGCAAGACAACAAATCCTAAAAATACTCTTGTTGGTCGGGCAGAACCAAATAAGTGAAAACAACTAGCCCTCAGAAACCCCTTGTTGGTTGGGTGAAACCAAGCAAACACAACACTAAAAACCCCAAAACCCTAACCAAACCCTAGATAGGAATGGAAAGTGTGTGTAGACCTAGCCATAGATTGGGAATGGAGATGCCCCCAGTATCCAAATCATCATCACTGTTGACTAGAGAACAGAGAAAATGCTATTGTGAACACCACAAAATGCAAACCACATAAGACAAGACCGCCATCATGAACACAAAAAGTAGATACAAAAGACACAAACTGCCACCACAAAAAAACCAAGCTATGCGCCAAAAGCACCTTGAAAATCTCCCCCTTTTCCCCATCCATAAACGCCCTTAAAGCCACACTTTAATATGACAAATGCTAAAACAACTAAAGTTTCAAGCAGAGAAGAGATCTCTCTTCAAAAATTCTTAAAAAATTTAAATTCATACCCCCAAAAGAAAAGAAAAGATAAACATACTATTTTATTAATTTATTATGTAAATGTTATTTATCAACATTTTTTATAAATTTATTATAATATTAAACATATCATGATGACCATGTAATCTAAAAGGACCGATTGCATATGTAGACCAAATTTGTTTTGCCCCTATCACTTGAGTTGTTCAATAATTCATTATGTCCTAAGTTGTTCAAAGATTGATCGAAATATCAAACAATTTATGATGACCATATAATCCAAAAGTACCCATATTGCCTTTTTGCACCGTATTCCATTTTTGGGAGTTTTCTTTAATGTTATAAGATTTTATGTTTTGTCACCTCAACATGATGATCATATTGAAATTAAAAAAACACATCCCCAACACCATTATATGCAATAATTTATTTGTCAAATCATTGGAATGAAACATACGTCCACTATATCTCAACATGGCGAGTCAATTGAGTTGAGAAACATGCCTCCACCATCTAGTTAATAATTATAATTTTTTTCTGTAAAACTAAAAAAATATAATTTTTATTTTTATATTAAATAAAATATTTTTATTGATATGTAAATGTATTTTATGCTATCTCAATGTATTATCATAAATGTTTTGATATAAATTGTTCTTAAAGGTTCAATATAATATTTTTAAAAATATTTAAGTGTTTTTTTTATAAAATAAGACTCCTTTTTCTTTGGTAGTGTTGAATTTAACATAAACTTATCAAATTTATTGAAGATGTACTTTATCCATAATGTTTTTACGCATTTAAATATTCACAATTTTCCTACACAAAATAATGACATAAATGTGCCACCATAAATACCTTTGTGGAACCTCTAATAAACTATGCTCAAAGCTTGAATACAATGTATATAGTGTTAATAAGTGATTTTATTATAAGTGAGATTTATTTTTGTAAAGTAATAATTCTAACACAAACTCGTTAAATTTATTGAAGATTCATCTTACATATGATATTTCTACGTATTCATAAAATCTCACAGAATTTTGAAATAAAATAATGAAATAATCCAAAAAATCTTTAAATAAAATCATGAATAATAAGAAAATAATATATCCTCTATTTATATCAATATGAAGATAAAGGAAAGAAAAAAATCTTGTAATTAAAAGAAAAATACAACTAGGAGATCATGCATGAAATATATATATAAAAGAAGACATTTAATTGCCTTAGTTCAACCATCCAATGAAGCATGATTGTGGACAAGGTTTTCTTTTTAAACTCATCATTCGTACAACTTATGCATAGAAATATATTTTATCACTTATATTAGCCACATTGAAGTGCATAGCTTTCCTTTCCACCCATATTTGTGAATGAAATATACAATCATCTTCCTCAAATGATGATGTTGCAACCTATGGTGTACCCACAATGAAATAAAGTTAAAAATCTATAGTGTTATTACCTTTTTCGATAGGATGAAAGAAGTGTCCATCTTCATTGGATGTTTGTCTTGGATCATATTCATGGACCGTAGTAAGAATTGGGGTTTGATGGAGTGCAGTGTGTGTTGGGTATGTAATACATAACTTTGTCATAGTTGATATTTTTAAAGATAGAATTCTAAGAGTAAATCTAAGCTAAATATTCTTGCTCAACACTTTATTTTTTCCCACAACATAAATATACATTTATATTAATTAATTATATTATATGTAAATTTAATTAGAAATTATCGTAGTAAAATAAAATTATAATGATAACCAAAAAACACTTCAACTATGATTTAAAAATACCATATAATAATCATGAGACCCATGAATACCTAATTATTTTACCTTCATAAATTGAAAGTATCAACACAAGCATACAAAGTTACAAATAGATAACATGGCATTTATTTTTCAAGTAGCAACTGTATATGATGAAAACCTAGATACTAGGCCCCCTTCAAATCTAATGAAACTCATAAAATTACATTTTAATAAAAATAAATGAAAATTATGTATATATATGGATATATGAGAATAAATATTTATAATATTTATGATTCTCCTTTTATATTGATAAATCACAAATTATATCTCATAGTTTTTCCAAAAACTTGTTTCTAAATATCATTGACTCTAAAAGCATAAGATCTCTAGTCAACTTACATGCTTTGGTATGAGTACCTCAGTTGGGTCAAGACAATTAATAAGGAGCTTGTAACTAGAAGTTGTCTCAAAAGTGCAAGTTACATTGAGAGGGATGTTACTTGATGTTTTGGGGAAGCAGGATTTTGTAAAGCTAAATAGTGTAAATTGATAGTTGTACCTCACTTGAAACCCTCGAATGTTAACCCCATTTCACCTTTTATGTATGCGACATTAAGCAACATTGATATGATATTTATAGTGAAGGTTACAATGGAAATTGAATTGGTGTGTAAATTCACACAACATGGGAATGAATGGTGTTGGGAGGAGACATTTTGTTTCATGGTGATCTTAAGCAATGGTGAAGTGGTGGGGAAGGGTAAATCCATATCTAATCATGAAAGTGATGAAATATTTAAAGGTAAGATGGGTGGTGATGGTGAGGGGTGATGATAAGGTATTTTAAGTGATGGAGTTGAAGAAGCTTTGTCAGATCCATTTGCAAAGTTTAATGACATGTCACATATGTTAATGCAATCTGTAGCATCTACCAAATTATTTCAGCTACCCAATACATGATTGAAATTATTGTCATTTCAATGAAAACAAGTGTCTCTTTGAGGTATTTCATCAACCACATATTTTCATAGCCAATGTATGCTTGAGAGTGTTTTGTTACATCAAATAGTTTGAGAAAGTCCTTTAAAAAAATTATGTGGGTTGGTTGTACATGACTACGTCACAAGGGATGCGAATTTAAGTTTTGGTAAAGCGATTTTTTAAAATGAAAATGTTTTAAAAGCATTTTAATACTATGAACTAATGAGACAAAATGCCGTGAATACTCTTACTAGATTTTTGGAGAATAATTACATTGCTTGTAAATGTAGCAAAAGAGGTTCTATATTGAGTCTTGTTTCATTTTCTTTTTTGGACTATAAGTATTTACCATCCTCCACTCTTATATAGTAGTATAAGGTAAATTTAAGGGAATATGAATGTTGTAAAATGAGTATACACTTGATATTAAAGTGAAGGTCAAGCCTTGAAAATTAGTGTTATCGATATCAATTGTTGCCTTAGTGAGAGAAAACTAGCCCATATAATAGGAGGAATTCAAAAATGTATCAGATTCATGATATCCCATGGGGGGCATAGTATATTTTGAAGGAAACAACCACATACATGGGTAATTTTGATGGTTTTGAACCTAAATTATTGACAATGTGAACCATTATAATCATTGTGTGTACACTTCAACCTTATGATATCTTAGTCATCATATGCACATGTGCATCTAGGAGACAATCATGTAGTAACACATAAATTTCAATTGATCCATGTGTCGATGGAGATTTATAGATAAGATGAAGATGACGAAGTTGATGGATAAATCCAAAAGGCTTGTAACATAAAAAAATGTTCGTATAGAATATCCAAGTGCTGATGTTACAAATGTTTTCATAAAATATGTGAGTAATGAATCCATAATTTTTGAGGTGGTTGTGGATGTAATTAATCCTTACAACCATAACCTCCCATTGGTGAGATTTCCTATTGAATACAAAGCAAAAATAGGTATTTGTATGTTTTAAGGATTTTCATTTTTTTTGCTTTCTTCCCAATAAGAATTGAAATGATCTCAAAAGGCATTTGAAATACTTTCACAAACCAATAAATAATTAGGCCATGGTAAATGTTAATAATTACTAGATACCTTATCAAGGGCTAAACTACAATGTAATCACATTGGGAAAAAAATCTTCAACATAGATCATGGGTGATGAAGTATGATCACAAGATGATTTTTATTGTAGAAATGGTTATCAACATAATGAATCAATGACACATAATTACTCTCCCCACCACCATTCTTCAAGATTGTTTGAGCACTTTGCAAGCTAGAAAGAGACCCATCATTGACAAAATTTTTTAGCTTCATATCAACAAGATCATTGCACCACCAAGGACAATTGCTAGAATGATATCCATATATCATATTATAAATAATATTCTTAATAATATTATATAAGTATATATTATATGTAATATATACAATATTATAGAATATAATTTAATATATAATAATATAATATTAGTATATTAATAATCACTATAATATTATATACATATATACTATAATATATAATTTACTAAATACAAACACATGTATTACTATATAATACATACTATTATATTATATATATAATATTATTATATATGGTACTATTAGTATATAATATATATACTAGTATAATAATATTAACTATACAGTAGCCCCAAGGGTTAGTTTGAGTGGATAGGATCAACGACTTTGGTCACCTAGGTCTTGAGTTCAATTCCTATCGAGCACCCTGTGACGTGTCGAGGTTGAGGGGCAGACGTGAAACCTGAGGAACTAGGAGAAAATCACACTTTATTAATGGAGAGTCTTCTTTGAATCCTTAAATATACAAAAAAATTAACTATACAGTATAATATACCTAAAAAATAGAATAATTGTATGCTTATTTTTATCTCTATAAAATAGGAACACAATTATTCCAAAAGATTTAGATATATTTTTATGGACTTTTAAAGCATAAAATCCATTAACATAACAACATTGACTATTTTTTGGGGCAAATCATCATTTGATCTTTGTAATTGATAGATAAGCAACCACCACCCTCATGCTCAATAGTATGTACATTAACATACCATGCATGGAAGCTTTACAATTCAATTTGTTAAACCATGGTTGTTCACCATATAAATAGATAAACAATTCTTCTATAACAAACTTTGACATACAATCAATGTTAAACCTATGCTCATATCATTTCAGTCCAATCTACCAACAAGTATACTCTGCCCCAAACAATAATCAAGGCTATTATGGCTATTATCAGGACTCAATGGTTCATGTTCAGGACTTATTATTGTATAAATTCAACACATATTCAACATCTTATTAGAGTTTTTAGTAGCAAGAAAATCTAAATAGAGATATAGATTACTTGAATATCTCTCCACTTGTAATAAATATTTGAATATAGACAGTTAAAATAATGCTAGCATAACTAATTTTTATCATGTGCACAAAGCAAGGAAATATGCTTAATGACATCACATATTATAGCTTTTTAGAGCATCACTATTCTTACATATGCAGACCTTATGGACTAAATTATGATGGTTATGCATTATATCATATTGGCTATGAGTTAACAAGCCAAATGTCATGAGTATCTACATATAAAATAAAATATTCTATATTTATGTCTCCTTCACTCCCAAAATTTATATTGAGGATAATATATAAATAATTTAAAAAATTCTAAAAATTGGCTAAAACTTTTTACAAGTTGCATGCATACTCTTCACCAAAATATAACCTAAATCATTTAATTAAATAAATCTTCTAAAAAAGGTTAAATTTTTTTACATGTAATTGTAGACACTAAATCTAAATTATATATCACCTCAGTCTTGTAAACTTGGTAAATACTTATCATGGTTGTACCCTTCAGTTCTAAAACCTTCCTGCTACTGAAAGGATCACATCCATTATCTCTTTGTACCAAATTGCTTACCTCTTAGTCCAACCATATGTTATTTTGATAACTAGGCCTTATATACTATGAAAAATGTTCTAAACTTGATCAATATCCTTATCTACCAGTTTTAGACCTATACTTATTTTCTATCTTTTTGGACACTTGCGTCCTTGCTAGACACCTATGTTGACGTGTCCCTTTTCCATCTAAGTGTCAAGTGCTCAGAAGTCCTCTATTTTATAAATGAAACATGTCTAAAAGGTCGGCCTAAGTGCTTTAGTGCAAGATATTTTCAAAAGAGATTGGTATATATATAATATCAACCCTCATTCATTTCTCACCTAGTAAATATTGAGAACTCACAAGGAAACCTACCAAAAAGCACTAAATCAAGCATTCAAATGAGAAAATATCCCCTATTCATCCCTATTTATAGATCAATCATAGGGTTAGTATTCCCACAGGTCCTTAGAACTAAAGGAGAATCGCATGAGCCATATTTGTTAAGTTACAAGATAGGTCATTGTGCATACTTATCACATATTTCACCCTTATGCACATACAAACAAACATGTACTGTAGAACTGCATAAGTATGAGTCCTTTTTTGGAGTATTGGCTATGTAGGTAGTGCCCATAGATGGTCCTTGGGGTAGTTCAACACTGTGTGCCCACTAACCTATTTTTCTCATAGTCAGTCCAAGGTGAGGAAGTTAGGGTTTGATCATTTGATGAAAAGTGACAACCTATGTGCACATTTTGAAGACATCAGAGGAAAGAAAAAAAACTAGAAAGATCTAGTTGGTCACATCTAGATCTAAACAAAATTCCATACATGACACATTTATCTAGTTTAGACACTAACATCGACCCAACTATTCATATCTAATGCAAGTGTCTAAGGCCACATAGTGTAAAATTATAGAATCTAGGGACTATTCTAGGATCTTCATCCAATACACTTCTAGCCTATTTCAGCCCAGATCTACATATTCACATTAAACCAATTAAGTATTCTCATTTCTAATTTATTTAAATATCTATCAATAATTGTACTTTCTATTTTTGGCACGTATCAGTATTTAAATTCATAATATTGTTTATCTGAGTTTCAAAATTCATTGGCCTATTGTAAATCTATTTATCACCCTTATGATTATTCATTTATATATTATTAACCCTATTACCCTTTTATAAATAAATGTAGGGCTAAACATATGGTGAACCCATATCTTTTTGCAAACCTTATCTTATCCTAGGGTATTCAACCTTCTGAGGTTTTTCAGTGTTGTCTCTTTCCATATTTATTCTATCATTTGTATACAACCTACGTGAGCCCTAGACTAGCTAGTGTTTCTATCAGACACTTGGAGATTCCTCATTGTCCACCTAATATGGCTCAAACTAATGAACTAATAAATCATATGCCTAATGAAAATGTCAATAATGAAACTGAGCAAAATACTGCCAAGGTTATCATAGAAGATTATTATGATCATGAAAATAATGAAAATAATGAACATGAATAAATAGATCAAGAGCAAATACAAGTTCTTTCTCTGTTTCAAGAGTGTATCCATCAAAACCTTGAAGATCTTGATGAGATCAAAAGAACCATATTGGAAACTAAAAACTAAAAAATCATAGATGAGAAACTAGGTGCATCTATTGATCATGATATTAAAGCTATAGGACATTCCCATATACCAATAACCCTCCCCTTGATCACATCATCGCTTCATAATTTTAATGAAGGAATGGGTTATATGTTTACACCATTATTCCCTGAAACAAAGTCTACTACTATTACATCCTCCATGGGATACATTGGCACTTCAACCCACTTACTAGTTCAATGCATATATCATCTCAAACTATGGGTACACCTCCTTTGGTGACTTCTCAAACTTTAAACCTTAGTGATCAAAATGTGCAATATCTTTCCAAACTATATATATTTTACAAGATAAGGTTACAAATATCGCACAAAATTATATGAAGTCACCTTATGCTATTGATTCACAAGAGGTGTTGCATAACCCTCTTACACTTGAAATATATATGCATCCCTTACCAACTGGTTTTTTGCATCTAAGTTCACATTTTATGATAGCAAGCGTGATCTTGAACAACATCTACAATTTTTTTATGCGACATGCCTTGATTATGCCTCCAATGATAAAATTTTGACCAAATTATTTCCAAGGAGATCTAAGAACTATGATCTAATGTGGTTCTATGATTTACCAATCCAATCAATAAAAACATTCAA
Source organism: Torreya grandis (assembly GCA_037957365.1). NCBI lineage: Eukaryota > Viridiplantae > Streptophyta > Pinopsida > Cupressales > Taxaceae > Torreya > Torreya grandis. The sequence continues at coordinate 2,411,485 of JARHVA010000700.1, read as the reverse complement.
AACTCTTGTAGATCAATTTTTGACACACTTCTCTATCAACATTATCGAAAATGTTTCCCATGCCCAAATTTCAAAGATCAAAAAAGGAAGAAATGAACCTATCAATGAATGTCTTGAGGTACAAGACAATGTTGGCTAAAATGACCAATCCATTGGTAGATAAAGAGATTCAAGACATTTTCAAGCAAAGTTTGCTTGCCCCATTGCATGAGTCCATTGTTTTCAAAAATTTCAAATCCTTTGATGACTTATGCCATATTGTTAGAGATCATAAAATGAAACTTATTTCTATCAGTGTAGGCTTTTTCCCACCTAGTGATTTTACCTACACGTCTTTTCAGCTTACTTAGGCTAGTTAATTAAGTCATTAGGGGCCATTTACCTTTAAGTGGGTTCTAATTGTGAGTTAGAGTTTTAAATTTTTGGTGATATAATCTCACCCTATATGTACTTTATTTTTTCCTAAAGTGGTTAATATAAACATTTTCTTTGTAGAATTTTATTGTTTATGGAGCTCTCATTCTGCCTCTACTAGAATTTGACATTTATCATGCGGCTGCTATTCAAAGATCTTGGCAAAATCTATCATGGTACCAGAGATTTTTTGATAGCCTCATGCATTTGTATCTTTTGGTAAGATCCTCTTGCATTCACCTTGTTATTTTTTCATACTATACAGCCACCATTTTTGACCTTGGAGGCATTTTCTCAATCTACTTCAAAATTCATGTTAGAAGGCCTATGATAAAAAATCTGTTTGCATATATTTTTTGAGTTTTTTGATATATAAAATAGGTTGCTCTTATATTTTTAATAAAGTTTTTGGTTTTTTAAAAAAATTAATTTCTTCCATCTAGTTGAACATTCATACAGATGAAATAATCAAGCCTACAAATTCTGACAACTTACTGTGCATACCAATTTGAGTTTTTAAAGGGTAATTACTTGATTCCAGATCAAATCAGATTTTTGGAATGCTACAAATTACAGATAAAATTAGGTTTTTGGCATTACTTTACTTCCAATTTATGAAGTTAAGTAAAACAGTCTAAGAAACTTGAATTACACTGTAAGAAGTAATCGGGCTTCTCCAAGGAAATTACTTGGAAGTAATCAGTCTTCTCCAGGGAAACTACTTACAAGTAATCAAGCTTTAGCAGTCAGAATTCACAACTCTATCAATACTTCCAAGACCTATTCAGGTTTTCCAAGGTCGACTACTCATTATTTTTTTTAGTTGCAGCTATTTGAAACCTCGAAATAGTCATTGTTCAAGAATCCGATCCACATTGCAAGAATAATTCAGGTTTTGGAGGCAGTCTTACTAAATTTCAAGCCCAAAGTAAAGTGATCTACTGTTGCTCTTATATTTTTGAGAAAGTTTGTGGTTTTTCTAAAAAATTAATTTCTTACACTTGGTTAGACATCCATATGAATGAAGTAATCAAGCCTGCAAACCCCAACAACTTGCTGTGTAGACCAATTCGGGTTTTCAAAGGGTAATTACTTGATTCCAAATAAAATCTAATTTTTAGAGTGATATAACTTACTTGCAGATGAAACTAAGTTTTTTTCATTACTTTACTTTCAATTCATGAAGTTAAGTAAAATAGTCCAAGAAACTCAAATTACACTGTAAGAAGTAATCAGGCTTCTCCAAGGCAATTACTTGGAAGTAATCGGGTTCTCTAGGGCAACTACTTGTAAGTAATCAATCTTTAGCAGTTGGACTTCACAACCCTAATCAACACTACCAAGACCCATTTGGGTTTTCTAGGGTTGACTACTCATTACTTTTTTTGTTGTTCAAGAACTCGATCAACACTACAAGAACAATTCAGGTTTTGGAGGCAATCTTACTAAATTTCAAGCCAAAATTAAAGCGATCTACTGTTGCTCATATATTTTTGAGAAAGTTTGTGGTTTTTCTAAAAAATCAATTTTTTCCATTTGGTCAGATGTCTATACAGATGAAGTAATCAAACCTGTAAACCCTAACAACTTGCTGCATATACCAATTCAAGATTTTGAAGGGCAATTACTTGATTCTAGCCCAAATCAAGTTTTCAAAGTGTTATAACTTACTTGTAGACAAAATCAAGTTTTTAACATTACTTTACTTCCAATTCATGAAGTTAAGTAAAGCAATCCAAGAAACCCAAAATACACTGTAAGAAGTAATCGAGCTTCTCCAAGGCAATTACTTGGAAGTAATCGGGCTTCTCCAGGGCAACTACTTGCAAGTAATTGAGCTTCAGTAGTCAGAATTCACAACCTTGATCAACACTGCCAAGACCCATTAGGGTTTTTTAAGGTTGTCTACTCATTACTTTTTTCAATTGCAGCTGTTTGAAACCCCAAAGTAGTCATTGTTCAAGAACCCAACCAACACTATAAGAACAATTTGGGTTTTGGAGGTAGTCTTACTAAATTCCAAGCCTGAAGTAAAGCAATCTACTATTGCTCTTAAATTTTTTAGAAAAATCATGGTTTTTTTATAAAAACAATTTATTCCATCTAGTCGGACATCCGTACAGATGAATTAATCAAGCCTGTAAACCTTGACAACTTGTTGCACAAATCATTTCTAATTTTTGGAGGGTAATTACTTGATTCAAGACCAAATCAAGTTTTCAGAGTGCTACAACTAAGTTGTATACAAAATCAAGTTTTTGGCATTACTTTACTTCCAATTTGTGAAGTTAAGAAAATCAATCCAACAAACTTGAATTACATTGTAAGAAGTAATTGAGCTTCTCCAAGGCAATTACTTGGAAGTAATCAAGCTTCTCCAGGGTAACTACTTGCAAGTAATTGAGCTTTAGCAGTCAAATTTCATAGCCTTGATCAACACTACCAAGACTCATTTATATTTTCTAGCGTTGACTACTCATTACTTTTTTTAGTTGTAGCTATTTGAAACCTCGAAGTAGTCATTATTCAAGAACCTGATCAACACTGCAAGAAAAATTTAGGTTTTGGAGGTAGTCTTACTTAATTTCAAGCTCAAATTAAAGTGATCTGCTGTTACTTTTAGATTTTTGAGAAAGTTCATGGTTTTTCTAAAAAATCAATTTCTTCAATCTGGTCCAATGTCTGTACAGACGAAGTAATCAAGCCTACAAACCCTAACAACTTGTTACACATACCAATTCAAGTTTTTGAAGGGTAATTACTTTATTCCAGACCAAATCAGGTTTTCAAAATGCTAAAACTTACTAGCAGATAAAATTGGGTTTTTGGCATTACTTTACTTTCATTTCATTAAGTTAAGTAAAGCAGTCCAAGAAACTTGAATTACACTATAAGAAGTAATCAGACTTCTCCAAGGCAATTACTTGAAAGTAATCAGGATTCTCTAGGATAACTACTTACAAGTAATCTGGCTTCAATAGTCAAACTTCACAACCCCAATCAACAATGTCAAGACCCATTAAAGTTTTTCAACATCGACTACTCATTATGTTTTTTAGTTGCAACTATTTAAAACCCCAAAGTAGTCATTGTTCAATAACTTGATCAACATTGCAAAAATAATTCAAGTTTTGGAGGCAGTCTTACTTAATTTTAAGCTCAAAGTAAAGTGATCTACTATTGTTCTTATATTTTTTTATAAAGTTCATAATTTTTCTAAAAAATCAATTTCTTCCATCTGGTCAGACATCTGCACAGACAAAGTAATCAAGTCTGTAAACCTTGATAACTTTTTGCATAGACCAATTCAAGTTTTTGGAGGGTAATTACTTGATTCCAGACCAAATCAGGTTTTCAAACTGCTACAACTTACTTTCAGATAAAATCAATTTTTCAGCATACTATACTTCCAATTCATGAAGTTAAGTAAAGCAATCCAAGAACGCTGATTTACACTATAAGAAGTAATATGGCTTCTCCAAGACAATTACTTGGAATTAATTGAGATTCTCTAGGGCAAATACTTATAAGTAATCAGGATTCAGCAATCAAAATTTACAACCCTGATCAACACTACCAAGACCCATTTGGGTTTTTCAAGGTCGACTACTCATTACTTTTTTTTAGTTGTAGTTGTTTGAAATCCCTAAGTAGTCGTTGTTCAAAAATTTGATCAAAACTACAATAATAATTTAGGTTTTGGAGGTAGTCTTACTAAATTTCAAGCTTAAAGTAAAGCAATCTACTGTTGCTCTTATATTTTTGAGAAAGTTCATGGTTTTTCTAAATAATCAATTTTTTCTATCTAGTTGGACGTCTGTATGGATGAAGTAATCAAGCTTGTAAACTCTGATAACTTGTTGCACATACCAATTCAGGTTTTTAGAGGGAAATTACTTGATTTCAAATCAAATTGAGTTTTTGGAGTGATACAACTTACTTATAGACAAAATTGGGTTTCTAGCATTACTTTACTTCCAATTCATGAAGTTAAGTAAAGCAGTCTAAGAAACCTAAATTACACTATAAGAAGTAATCGGGCTTCTCCAAGGTAACTACTTGGAAGTAATCGAGATTTTCCAGGGTAACTACTTGAAAGTAATCAAGCTTCAATAATCAAACTTCACAACCCTGATCAACACTATCAAGACCCATTTGAGTTTCCAGGGTCGACTACTCATTACTTTTTTGAGTTGTAGCTGTTTGAAACACCGAAGTAGTTGTTGTTCAAGAACGTGATCAACACTATAAGGAAAATTTGGGTTTTGGAGGTAGTCTTACTAAATTTTAAGCATGAAGTAAAGTGATCTACTATTGCTCTTATATTTTTGAGAAAGGTCATGGTTTTTCTAAAAAATCAATTTCCTCCATCTACTTACTAAATTTTAAGCATGAAGTAAAGTGATCTACTATTGCTCTTATATTTTTGAGAAAGGTCAGATGTCCGTACGGATGAAGAAATCAAGCCTGCAAACCCCAACAACTTGCTACACAAACCAATTCAAGTTTTTGGAGGGAAATTACTTGATTCTAGACCAAATCAAGTTTTTGGAGTGCTAAAACTTACTGATAAAATTGGGTTCCCAGTATTAATTTACTTCTAATTTATGAAGTTAAGTAAAGCAGTCCAAAAAAATCAAATTACATTGTAAGAAGTAATCGAGCTTCTCCAAGGTAATTACTTAGAAGTAATCAGGTTTCTCTAGGGAAACTACTTGTAAGTAATCAGGTTTCAACAGTCAGACTTCAGAACCTTGATCAACACTAATAAGACCCATTCAAGTTTTTCAAGGTCAACTACTCATTCTTTTTTTAGTTGTAGCTGTTTAAAACCTTGAAGTAGTCATTATTCAAGAACCTAATCAACACTATAATAAAAATTTAGGTTTTGGAGGTATTCTTACTAGATTTCAAGCTCAAAAAAATGATCTAATGTTGCTCTTAAATTTTTGAAAAATTTCATGGTTTCTCTAAACAATTAATTTCTTCCATCTAGTCAGTTGTCTGTACAAAAGAAGTAATCAAGTCTACAAACCCAAACAAATTGCTACACAGACCAATTTGGGTTTTTAGAGGGTAATTACTTGATTCTAGACCAAATCAAGGTTTTGGAGTGCTACAACTTACTTACAGACAAAATTGAGTTTTTGGCATTACTTTACTTCTAATTCATGAAGTTAAGTAAAGCAGTCTAGGAAACTTGAATTACACTGAAAAAAGTAATCGGGCTTCTCCAAGGCAATTACTTAGATGTAATCGGGCTTCTCCAGGGTAACTACTTATAAGTAATCAGGATTCAACAATTAGACTTCACAACCCTGATCAACACTACCAAGACCCATTTGGGTTTTTCAAGGTCGACTACTCATTGCTTTTCTTAGTTGTAGATGTTTGAAACCCTGAAGTAGTCGCTATTCAAGAAACCGATCAACACTGCAAGAACATTTCAGGTTTTGTAGGTAGTCTTATTGAATTTCAAGCCCAAAGTAAAGTGATATACTATTTATCTTAGATTATTGAGAAATTTCATGGTTTTTAAAAAAAATCAATTTCTTCCATCTTGTCAACATCTATATGGATGAAGTAATCAAGCCTGTAAACTTTGACAACTTACTGCACAGACTAATTCTAGTTTTTGAAGGGCAATTACTTGATTCTAGACCAAATCAAGTTTTCAAAGTGCTAAAACTTAATTGCAGACAAAATCAATTTTTTGGCATTACTTTACTTCCAATTCATGAAGTTAAGTAAAGCAATCCAAGAAACCTGAGTTGCACTGTAAGAAGTAATCAGGCTTCTCGAAGGCAATTACAAGGAAGTAATTGGGCTTCTTTAGGGAAACTACTTGTAAGTAATCAGGCTTCAATAGTCAGACTTCACAACCCCAATCAACACTACCAAGACCCATTCAAGTTTTCTAGGGTTGACTTCTCATTACTTTTTTGAGTTGCAACTGTTTGAAACCTTGAAGTAGTCATTGTTCAAGAACCCAATCAACACTGCAACAATAATTCAAGTTTTTGAAGCAGTCTTAAAAAAATTTAAGATCAAATTAAAGTGATCTACTATTCCTCTTATATTTTAAAGAAATTTCATGGTTTTTCTAAAAAATAATTTCTTCCATTTGGTTAGATGTCTGTATGGATGAAGTAATCACGCTTGCAAACCCTGATAACTTGTTGCGTAGACCAATTCAGGTTTTTGGAAGGCAATTACTTGATTCTAGATCAAATCAAATTTTTAGAGTGATATAACTTATTTTTAGATAAAATCAGGTTTTTGGCATTACTTTACTTCTAATCATGAAGTTAAGTAAAGCAGTCCAAGAAACCTGAATTACACTGTAAGAAGTAATCCGGTTTCTCCAAGGTAATTACTTAGAATTAATCGAGCTTCTCTAGGGCAACTACTTACAAGTAATCAAGCTTCAACAATCAGACTTCACAACCATGATCAACAATATCAAGACCCATTGGAGTTTTCTAGGGTCGACTACTCATTACTTTTTGAGTTACAGCTATTTGAAACCTCGAAGTAGTCACTTTTCAAGAACCTGATCAACACTACAAGAACAATTTGATTTTTAGAGGTAGTCTTAGTGAATTTCAAGCCCAAAGTAAAGTGATCTAATTTTGCTCTTATATTTTTATGAAATTCATGGTTTTTCTAAAAAATCAATTTCTTCCATTTGGTCAGACGTCTATATGGACAAAGTAATCAAGCCTGCAAACCTCAACAACTTGCGTAGACCAATTCGGGTTTTTAGAGGGTGATTACTTGATTCTAGACTAAATTAAGTGTTTGGAGTGCTATAAATTTCTTGCAAAAAAAATAGATTTTTAGCATTACTTTACTTCCAATTCATGAAGTTAAGTAAAGCAGTCTAAGAAACCTGAATTACAATTTAAGAATTAATCGGGCTTCTCCAAGGCAATTACATGGAAGTAGTCAGGCTTCTCTAGGGCATCTACTTGCAAGTAATTAGACTTCTCCAGGGCATCTATTGGAAAGTAATTGGGCTTCAATAGTTGGACTTCATAACCCCGATCAACACTGCCAAGGCCCATTTGACTTTTTTAGGGTCAACTACTCATTACGTTTTTTAATTGTAGTTGTTTGAAACCCTAAAGTAGTTGTTGTTCAAGAATCTAATCAACATTATAAGAATAATTAGGGTTTTGGAGGTACTCTTACTGAATTTCAAGCTTGAAGTAAAGAGATCTACTGTTGCTCTTAGATTTTTAAGAAATATCATGATTTTTCTAAAAAATCAATTTCTTCCATCTAGTTAGACGTCCATATGGATGAAGTAATCAAGCCTATAAACCCTGGCAACTTGTTGTGCAAACTAATTCTAGTTTTTAGAGGGCAATTACTTGATTCCAAACTAAAATGGGTTTTTAGAGTGCTATAACTTACTTGCAGATAAAATCAAGATTTTGACATTACTTTACTTCCAATTCGTGAAGTTAAGTAAAGCAGTCCAAGAAACTTGAATTACACTGTAAGAAGTAATTGGGCTTCTCTATGGGGATTACTTAGAAGTAATTGGGCTTCTCTAGGGCAACTAATTACAAGTAATTGAGATTCAACAGTCAGACTTTATAACCCAAATCAACACCGCCAAGACCTAATCAAGTTTTCTAGAGTCGATTACTCATTACTTTTTTTAGTTGGAGCTATTTGAGATCCCAAAGCAGTCACTGTTCAAGGACCCGATCAATACTACAAGAAAAATTTGGGTTTTGGAGGAAATATTAATAAATTTAAAGTCTGAAATAAAGTGATCTATTATTTCTCTTAGATTTTTGATAAAGTTCATGGTTTTTCTAAAAAATTAATTTCTTCCATCTAGTTGGACGTTCATACAGATGAAGTAGTCAAGCCTTCAAACCTTGACAACTTGCTGCGCAGACCAATTCATGTTTTCAAAGTGTAATTACTTGATTCCAGACCAAATCAAGTTTTTGGAGTGATACAACTTACTTGCAAACAAAATTGAGTTTCTAACATTACTTTATTTCCAATTCGTGAAGTTAAGTAAAACAGTCCAAGAAATTCTATTGTAAGAAGTAATCAGGCTTTTTCAAGGTAATTACTTAGAAGTAATCAAGTTTCTCTAGGGTAACTACTTGCTAGTAATCAGGATTTAATAGTTAGACTTGAAAACCCTGATCAACACTATCAAGACCCATTCAGGTTTTCTAGGGTTGACTACTTATTACTTTTTTAAGTTGCAACTGTTTCAAACCCTGATGTAGTCATTGTTCAAGAACCCAATCAACACTACAACAATAATTCGAGTTTTGGATGTAGTCTTACTAAATTTTAAGCTTGAAGTAAAGTGATCTACTGTTACTCTTATAATTTTGATAAATTTCATAGTTTTTATAAAAAATGAATTTCTTCCATCTGGTCAGACGTCTGTACAGATGAAGTAATCAAGCCTATAAACCTTGACAACTTGTTGTGTAGACTAATTCAAGCTTTTAGAGGGTAATTACTTGATTTCAAATCAAATCAAGTTTTTAGAGTGCTACAACTTATTTATAGATAAAATTGAGTTTCCAACATTACTTTTCTTCTAATTTGTGAAGTTAAGTAAAGAGTCCAAAAAACTTGAATTACACTGTAAGAAGTAATCAGGTTTCTCCAAGGGAATTACTTGGAAGTAATTGAGCTTCTACAGGACAACTACTTGGAATTAATTGGGCTTCAGTAGTCAGACTTCACAACCTCGATCAACACTGTCAAGACCCATTCAAATTTTTAGGGTCGATTACTCATTACTTTTCTCAGTTGCAGCTATTTGAAACCCTAAAATAGTCGTTATTCAACAACTTGATTAGCATTGTAAGAATAATTCAAGTTTTGGAGGTAGTTTAGTGAATTTCAAGCCCAAAGTAAAGTGATCTATTGTTTCTCTTAGATTTTTGAGAAACTTCATGGTTTTTATAAAAAATCAATTTCTTCCATCTGGTCAGACATCTGTACAGATGAAGTAATCAAGCCTACAAACCCTGACAACTTGTTGCACAAATCGATTCAGGTTTTTGGAGGGTAATTACTTGATTTCAAACCAAATCAAGTTTTCAAAGTACTAAAGCTTACTTGTAAACAAAATTGGGTTTTCAAAATTACTTTACTTCCAATTCATGAACTTAAGTAAAGTAGTCTAAGAAACTTGAATTATATTATAAGAAGTAATCAGGATTTTACAAGGCAATTACTTGGAAGTAATTAGGCTTCTCTAGGGAAACTACTTACAAGTAATTCGGCTTTAGCAGTCAAACTTCATAACCCTGATCAACACTACCAATACCAATTCGAGTTTTCCAGGGTCGACTACTCATCATATTTTTTAGTTGTAGCTATTTGAACCCTGAAGTAGTCATTGTTCAAGAACCCAATCAACACTGGAAGAATAATTCAATTTTTAGAGAAAGTCTTACTAAATTTTAAGCCCAAAGTAAAGTGATCTACTAGTGCTCTTATACTTTTGATAAATTTCATGGTTTTTCTAAAAGAAATAATTTCTTCTATCTGGTCAGATGTTTGTACGAATGAAGTAATCAACCCTGCAAACCCTAAAACTTGTTGTGCAGACCAATTCAAGTTTTTGGAGGGAAATTAGTTGATTCCAGATCAAATCAGGTTTTCAACATGCTACAACTTACTTGCAGACAAAATTGAGTTTCTGACATTACTTTACTTCTAATTCATGAAGTTAAGTAAAGTAATCCAAGAAACCCAAATTACACTATAAAAATTAATCGAGCTTCTCCAAGGCAATTACTTGGAAGTAATCAAGCTTCTTTAGGGAAACTGCTTGCAAGTAATTGGGATTCAATAGTCAGACTTCATAACCCTGATCAACACTACCAAGACCCATTCAAGTTTTTTAGGGTCAACTACTCATTATTATTTTTAGTTACAACTATTTCAAACCTTGAAGTAGTCATTATTCAAGAACTCGATCAACACTGCAAGAACAATTCATGTTTTTAGGGTAGTCTTATCAAATTTTGAGCCCAAAGTAAAGTAATCTATTGTTGCTCTTAGATGTTTGAGAAAGTTCATGGATTTTTTAAAAAATCAATTTCTTCCATCTGGTTGAACGTCCATACGAATGAAGTAATCAAGCCTACAAACCTCAACAACTTGTTGCATAGACCAATTCAAGTTTGTAGAGGGTAATTACTTGATTCCAGACCAAATCAAGTTTTTAGAGTGATATAACTTACTTGCAAATAAAATTGGGTTTCTAGCATTACTTTACTTTCAATTCATGAAGTTAAGTAAAGCAATCCAAAAAACACAAATTACACTGTAAGAAGTAATCGAGCTTCTCCAAGGCAATTGCTTGGAAGTAATCATGCTTTTTCAGGGCAACTACTTGCAAGTAATCAGGCTTTAATAGTCAGACTTCATAACCTCGATCAACATTGCCAAGACCCATTCAATTTTTTCAAGGTCGACTACTCATTACTTTTTTTAGTTGCAACTATTTAAAACCTTGAAGTAATCGCTATTCAAGAACTTGATTAATAATGTAAGAATAATTTGGGTTTTGAAGATAGTCTTACTAAATTTCAAGCCCAAAGTAAAGTGATCTACTATTGCTCTTAGATTTTTGAGAAAGTTCCTGGTTTTTCTAAAAAATCAATTTCTTCCATTTGATCGGATGTCTGTACGGATGAAGTAATCAAGCCTGTAAATTCTAAACACTTGCTGCGCAGACCAATTCAAATTTTTAAAGGCCAATTACTTGATTTCAAACCAAATCAAGTTTTCAAAGTGATAAAACTTACTTGTAGACAAAATTGGGTTTTCAACATTACTTTACTTCCAATTCATGAAGTAAAGTAGTCCAAGAAACCCAAATTACACTGTACGAAGTAATTGGGCTTCTCCAAGGTAATTACTTGGAAGTAATTGAGCTTCTCCAAGGAAAATACTTATAAGTAATCAGGTTTTAGCAGTCAGACTTCACAACCTTGATCAACATTTCTAAGACCCATTCGAGTTTTCCAGGGTCAACCACTCATTACTTTTTTCAGTTGTAACTATTTGAATCCCTGAAGTAGTCATTGTCTCAAAACCTGATCAACACTATAAGAACAATATGGATTTTAGAGGTAATCTTACTGAATTTCAAGCCCAAAGTAAAGTGATTTACTATTACTCTTAGATTTTTTAGAAACTTCATGGTTTTTCTAAGAAATCAATTTCTTCCATCTAGTCAGATATCCATATGGATGATGTAATCAAGCCTGTAAACCTTGATAACTTGCTGCGCAAATCAATTTGGGTTTTTGGATAGAAATTAATTGATTCTAGACCAAATAGTGTTTTCAAAGTGCTACAACATACTTGCAGGAAAAATTAGGTTTTCAACCTTACTTTACTTTTAATTCATGAAGCTAAGTAAAGCAGTCTAAAAAACCCAAATTACACCGTAAGAAGTATTCAAGCTTCTCCAAGGCAATTACTTGGAAGTAATCAAGCTTCTCTAGGGTAAGTACTTGGAAGTAATTAGGGTTTAGCAGTCAAACTTCACAACCTTGATCAACACTACCAAGAAATATTCTAGTTTTTTAGGGTTGACTACTCATTACTTTTTTTAGTTGTAGCTTTTTGGAACCCCGAAGTAGTCACTATTCAAGAACCCGATCAACACTGCAAGAACAATTCTGGTTTTGGAGGTAGTCTTATTTAATTTCAAGATTGAAGTAAATAAATTTATTGTTTCTCTTAGATTTTCTAAAAAGTTTTTGGTTTTTCTAAAAAATCAATTTCTTCCATCTGGTTAGACATTCGTACAGATGAAGTAATCAAGCCTGCAAACCCTAAAAACTTGTTGCATAGACCAATTCAAGTTTTTAGAGGAAAATTATTTGATTCCAGACCAATTTGGGTTTTTGAAGTGTTACAACTTACTTCCAAAAAAATTGGGATTTTGGCATTACTTTACTTTCAATTTATGAAGTTAAATAAAGCAGTTCAAGAAACCCAAATTACACTGCAAGAAGTAATAGAGCTTCTCCAAGGTAATTACTTAGAAGTAATTAGGCTTCTTCAGGGCAACTACTCATAATCGAGCTTCAGTAGTCATACTTCACAACCCAAATCAATACTATGAAGACCCATTTAGGTTTTCTAGGGTCGACTACTCATTATTTTTTTCTGTTGTAGCTATTTGAAACCCTGAAGTAGTCATTGTTCAAGAACCTGATCAACACTATAAGAATAATTCAAGTTTTAGAGACAACCTTATTAAATTTCAAGCTTGACGTAAAGTGATCTATTATTTCTCTTAGATTTTTGAGAAAGTGCATGGTTTTTCTAAAAAATCAATTTCTTCCATCTGGTCAGATGTCTGTATAGATGAAGTAATCAAGCCTACAAACCCTGATAACTTGTTGTGCAAACCAATTCAAGTTTTCAAAGGGGAATTACTTAATTGTAGAACAATCAAGTTTTTAGAGTGCTACAACTTACTTGTAGACAAAATTAGGTGTTTGGCATTACTTTACTTCCAATTCATGAAGTTAAGTAAAGCAGTCCAAGAAACCCAAATTACACTATAAGAAGTAATCATACTTATCTAAGGAAACTACTTGCAAGTAATTGGGCTTCAATAGTTAGACTTCACAACCCTGATCAACACTGCCAAGACCCATTCAAGTTTTCCAAGGTTGACTACTCATTATTATTTTTAGTTACAACTGTTTGAAACCCCGAAGTAGTCATTGTTCAAGAACTCGATCAACACTGCAAGAATAATTTGACTTTTAGAGGCAGTCTTACTGAATTTCAAGATAGAAGTAAATTGGTCTACTATTTCTCTTAGATTTTTGTGAAAGTTCATAGTTTTTCTAAAAAATTATTTTTTTTCATCTGGTCGGACATCCGTACAGACAAAGTAATCAAATTGTAAACCCTGACAACTTATTGCGTAGACCAATTTGAGTTTTTGGAGGGCAATTACTTGATTCCAAATCAAATCAAATTTTAGAGTGATACAACTTACTTACAGACAAAATTAGGTTTTTAGCATTACTTTACTTTCAATTCATGAAGTTAAGTAAAGCAGTCCAAGAAACTTGAATTACACTATAAGAAGTAATCGGGCTTCTCCAAGGCAATTACTTAGAAGTAATCAAGATATTTTAGGGAAAATATTTGCAAGTAATTAGCCTTCAGCAGTCAGACTTCACAACCCTGATCAACACTGCTAAGACCCATTCAAGTTTTCCACAGTTGACTAATCATTAGTTTTTTCAGTTGTAACTATTTGAAACCTAAGTAGTCATTGCTCAAGAATTTGATCAACATTGTAAGAATAGTTTAAGTTTTGAAGGTAGTATTACTGAATTTTAAGATCGAAGTAAAGTGATCTAATGTTTCTCTTCAATTTTTGATAAATTTTGGGGGTTTTTCTAAAAAAATCAATTTCTTTCATTTGGTTAGACGTCCGTACGGATGAAGTAATCAAGCTTGCAAACCCTGACAACTTGTTACACAGACCAATTCAGGTTTTTGAAGGGAAATTACTTGATTTTAGACCAAATCAAGTTTTGGGAATGCTATAACTTTTTTGTAAATAAAATTGGGTTTTCGACATTACTTTATTTCCAATTCGTGAAGTTAAGTAAAATAGTCCAAGAAACCTGAATTACCCTTTAAGAAGTAATTAAGCTTCTCCAAGGTAATTACTTAGAAGTAATCAAGCTTCTCCAAGGCAACTACTTACAAGTAATCGGGATTCAGTAGTCAGAATTCAAAACCCTAATCAACACTGCCAAGACCCATTTAGGTTTTTTAGGGTCGACTACTCATTACTTTTTTTAGTTGTAGCTATTTGAAACCTTGAAGTAGTCATTATTTAAGACTCTGATCAACACTATAAGAACAATTTGAGTTTTGTAGGTAGTCTTACTAAATTTCAAGCCTGAACTAAAGTGATCTACTATTGCTCTTAAATTTTTAATAAATTTCATGGATTTTTAAAACATCAATTTCTTCCATATAGTTAGACGTGCATACGGATGAAGTATTCAAGCTTGCAAACCCTGATAACTTGTTGGACAAACCAATTTAGGTTTTTGGAGGGAAATTACTTGATTATAGACTAAATTGGGTTTTCAAATTGCTACAAAATTAGGTTTTTGGCATTACTTTACTTTCAATTCATGAAGTTAAGTAAAGAAGTCCAACAAACCTAAATTACACTATAACAAGTAATCAAGCTTCTCTAAGGTAATTACTTGAAAGTAATCAAGATTATCTATGGTAACTACTTGCAAGTAATCATACTTCAGTAGTCAAATTTCATAACCCCGATCAACACTACCAAGACCCATTCAAGTTTAAAAAGGTTGACTACCCATTACTTTTTTTAATTACAATTGTTTGAAACTCTGAAGTAGTCATTGTTCAAGAACCTGATCAACATTGCAAGAACAATTTGGGTTTTGGAGGCAGTCTTACTGAATTTCAACCTCGAAGTAAAGTGATCTAACGTTACTCTTCTAATTTTAATAAAGTTTATAGTTTTTATAAAAATCAATTTCTTCCATCTGGTCAGACATCCGTATGGATGAAGGAATCAAGCCTGCAAACCCAAACAACTTGTTACGTAGACCAATTCGGGTTTTCAAAGGATAATTACATGATTCTAGACCAAATAAATTTTTTGGAGTGATTCAACTTACTTGTAGACAAAATTAGGTTTATGGCATTACTTTATTTCTAATTCATGAAGTTAAGTAAAGTAGTCTAAAAAACCTAAATTATACTGCAAGAAGTAATCAAGCTTCTCCAAGGTAATTACTTAGAAGTAATCAAGATTCTTCAAGGAAACTCCTTGCAAGTAATCAAGATTTAACAGTCAAACTTCACAACCCTAATTAACACTACCAAGACCCATTTAGGTTTTCCAGGGTTGACTACTCATTACTTTTTTTAGTTGTAGTTGTTTGAAACCCTAAATTAGTCATTGTTCAAGAACCTAATCAACAATGCAGGAATAATTTGGGTTTTGGAGGTAGTTTTACTGAATTTCAAGATTGAAGTAATGTGATCTACTGTTGCTCTTATATTTTTGATAAATTTCATGGCTTTTCTGAAAAATCAATTTCTTCCAACTGGTCGAATGTCCGTATGGATGAAGTAATCAGGCTTGAAAACTCCAACAACTTATTGCATAGATCAATTCAAATTTTTGGAGAGAAATTACTTGATTCCAAACCAAATCAAGTTTTCAAAGTGCTACAACTTACTTGCAGAAAAAATTGGGTTTCAGGCATTACTTTACTTCCAATTCATGAAGTTAAGTAACGCAGTCCAAGAAACTTGAATTACACTATAAGAAGTAATCGGGCTTTTGCAAGATAATTACTTGGAAGTAATCAAGCTTCTCTAGGGTAATTAATTTCAAGTAATTGGGCTTTAGTAATCACACTTCACAACCCTGATTAATACTACCAAGACCCATTTGGGTTTTTTAGGATTGATTACTCATTATTTTTTTCAGTTACAGCTTTTTGAAACCCCGAAGTAGTCGTTGTTCAAGAACCCAATCAACACTATAAGAATAATTTAGGTTTTGGAGGCAGTCTTAGTGAATTTCAATCCTAAAGTAAAATGATCTACTGTTGTTTTTAGATTTTTGAGAAAGTTCATGGTTTTTATTAGAAACCAATTTCTACCATCTAGTAGGACATTCACACAGATGAAGTAATCAAGCCTTCAAACCCCACCAACTTATAGTGCAAACCAATTATGGTTTTCATATGAAAATTACTTGATTATAGACCAAATCAGATTTTTAGAGTACTACAACCTACTTGCAGAAAAAATCATGTTTTTGGCATTACTTTACTTCCAATTCGTGAAGTTAAGTAAAGTAGTCTTAAAAACCCAAATTACACCTTAAGAAGTAATCGGGCTTCTCCAATGTAATTACTTAGAAGTAATCAAGCTTCTCCAAAGTAATTACTTGCAAGTGATCAAGCTTCAATAATCAGACTTCATAACCTCGATCAACATTACCAAAACCCATTCAGGTTTTCCAAGGTTGACTACTCATTACTTTTTTTAGTTGCAGCTATTTGAAACCTCGAAGTAGTTGTTGTTCAAGAACTCGATCAACACTGCAAGAAAAATTTGGGTTTTGGAGGTAGTCTTACTGAATTTCAAGCCTAAAGTAAAGCAATCTATTATTACTCTTATATTTTTGAGAAAGTTCATGGTTTATCTAAAAAAATATTTTTTTCCATCTAGTCAAATGTCCATACGGATGAAGTAATCAAGCCTACAAACCTCAACAACTTATTGTGCAAACCAATTCAAGTTTTTTGAGGGCAATTAATTGATTCTAGATCAAATCAAGTTTTTATAGTGCTACAACTTACTTGCAGACAAAATCAAGTTTTTGACATCTTTACTTTCAATTCATCAAGTTAAGTAAAGCAGTCTAAAAATTACATTGTAAGAAGTAATTGGGCTTCTCCAAGGTAATTATTTGGAAGTAATCAAGCTTCTCTAGGGAAACTACTTACAAGTAATTGGGCTTTAGCAATCAAAATTCACAACCCCGATCAATATTATCAAGACCCATTTGGTTTTTCCAAGGTCGACTACTCATTACTTTTTTTAGTTACAGTTGTTTGAAACCCCAAAGTAGTGATTTTTTAAGAACCCGATCAACACTGCAAGAACAATTCAAGTTTTGGAGACAGTCTTACTAACTTTCAATCCCAAAGTAAAGCGATCTATTGTTGCTCTTATATTTTTGAAAAAGTTCATGGTTTTTCTAAAAAATCAATTTCTTCCATCTGGTCGGATGTCTATATAGATGAAGTAATCAAGCCTGCAAACCTCGACAACATGTTACATAAACCAATTCAGGTTTTTGGAGGGTAATTACTTGATTTCAGACCAAATCAAATTTTTGAAGTGATACGACTTACTTGCAGATAAAATCAGGTTTCTAGCATTATTTTACTTCTAATTCATGAAGTTAAGTAAAGCAGTCCAAGAAACCTGAATTACACTATAAGAAGTAATTGGCCTTCTCTAAGGTAATTACTTGGAACTAATCAGGCTTCTCCAAGCCAACTACTTGCAAGTAATTAAGCTTTAGCAGTCAGACTTCACAACCCTGATCAACACTGCCAAGACCCATTCAAGTTTTTCAAGGTCAACTACTCATTATTTTTTTAGTTATAGCTATTTGAAACCCCGAAGTAGTCATTGTTCATGAACCCAATCAACACTGCAGGAACAATTTGGGTTTTGGATGTAGTCTTACTAAATTTCAAGCATGAAGTAAAGCGATCTATTATTACTCTTATATTTTTGAGAAAGTTCATGGTTTTTAAAAAAATGAATTTCTTCCATCTAGTTAGAGGTTCGTATAGATGAAATAATCAAACCTACAAACCACGATAACTTGTTGCACACATCAATTCAAGTTTTTTGAGGGAAATTACTTGATTCTAGACCAAATTGAGTTTTTAGAGTGATACAACTTACATATAAAATTGGGGTTTTTGACATTACTTTACCTCCAATTCGTGGCGTTAAGTAAAGCAGTCCAAGAAACTTTAATTACATTGTAAGAAGTAATCAGACTTCTCTAAGGTAATTACTTTAGAAGTATCAGGCTTCTTCAGGGCAACTACTTGCAAGTAATCAGACTTCAAAAGTCAAACTTCACAACCCTGATCAACACTACTAAGACTCATTCAAATTTTCTAGGGTTGACTACTCATTATGTTTTTTAGTTGCAGCTATTTGAAACCTAGAAGTAGTCACTGTTTAAGAACCCGATCAACACTGTAAAAACAATTTGAGTTTTGGAGGTAGTCTTACTGAATTTCAAGCTGAAGTAAAGTGATCTACTATTACTCTTAGATTTTTGAGAAGTTCATAGTTTAAAAAAAAATCAATTTCTTCTATCTGGTTGGACATCCGTATGGATGAAGTAATCAAGCCTCTAAACCCTGACAACTTATTATGCAGACTAATTCAAGTTTTCAGAGGGCAATTACTTGATTCCAAACCAAATTGGGTTTTTGAAGTGTTACAAATTACTTGGAGACAAAATTGGGTTTTTGGCATTACTTTACTTACAATTTGTGAAGTTAAATAAAGCAATCTAAGAAACCTGAAGTACATTGTAAGAAGTAATTAGGCTTCTCCAAGGTAATTACTTTGAAGTAATCGGGCTTCTCCAAGGCAACTACCTACAAGTAATTGGGATTCAACAGTCAGACTTCACAACCCTGATCAACACTACCATGACCCGTTCAAAATTTCTAAGGTCGACTACTCATTAATTTTTTTAGTTATAGCTATTTGAAACCCTGAAGTAGTCATTATTTAAGAACTCGATCAAAACTTCAAGAACAATTCAGGTTTTAGAGGTAGTTTTACTGAATTTCAAGCTTGAAGTAAAGTGATGTACTATTTTTCTTAGGTTTTTGAGAAAGTACATGCTTTTTATAAAAAATCAATTTCTTCCATCTGGTCAAACATCTGTACGGATGAAATAATCAAGCCTGCAAACCTCAATAACTTTCTATGCAGACCAATTCTAGTTTTAGAGGGTAATTACTTGATTTCAGACCAAATCAAGTTTTTGGAGTGCTACAACTTACTTGCAGACAAAATCAAGTTTTTAAAATTACTTTACTTCCAATTCGTGAAGTTAAGTAAAGCAGTCCAAGAAACCCAAATTATGTTGTTAGAAGTAATTGGGCTTCTCCAAGGTAATTACTTGGAAGTAATCGGGCTTTTCAAGGACAACTACTTTCAAGTAATTTGGCTTTAACAATCAAACTTCACAACCCCAATCAACACTGCCAAGACCCATTTGGGTTTTCTAGGGTTGAATACTCATTACTTTTTTTAGTTGCAACTGTTTGAAACCTTCAAGTAGTCATTGTTCAAGAACCCAATCAACACTACAAGAACAATTTGGGTTTTCGAGGTAGTCTTACTGAATTTCAATTTTGAAGTAAAGTGATCTATGATTGCTCTTAGATTTTTGAAAAAGTTCATAGTTTTTTTAAAAAATCAATTTCTTCCATCTGGTCTGACGTTTGTACAGATGAAGTAATCAAGCTTGCAAACCATGACAAATTGTTGCACAGACCAATTTGAGTTTTTGGAGGGCAATTACTTGATTTTAGACCAAATTGAGTTTTCAGAGTGCTACAACTTACTTTCAACCAAAATTAGCTTTTCAACATTAATTTACTTCCAATTTGTGAAGTTAAGTAAAGCAATCTAAGAAACTTGAATTACACTATAAGAAGTAATCGAGCTTCTCGAAGGCAATTACTTGGAAGTAATCGAGCTTCTCCAAGGTAACTACTTGTAAGTAATTAGGCTTCAACAGTCAGAATTCACAACCCTGATCAACATTGTCAAGACCCATTTAGGTTTTTTAGGGTTGACTATTCATTACTTTTTTTAGTTGTAGCTGTTTGAAACTCTGAAGTAGTCATTATTCAAGACCTTGATCAACAATGCAAGAACAATTCAAGTTTTGGAGGTAGTCTTACTAAATTTCAAGCTTAAAGTAAAGTGATCTAATTTTGCTCTTATATTTTTGATAAAGTTCATGGTTTTATTAAAAAACCATTTCTTCCATCTGGTCGAACATCTGTATGGATGAAGTAATCAAGCCTACAAACTCTGATAACTTGCTGCGTAGACCAATTGAAGTTTTTGAAGGGTAATTACTTGATTCCAAACCAAATCAGGTTTTTAGAGTGCTAAAACTTACTTGTATGCAAAATTATATTTTTGAGATTACTTCCAATTCATGAAATTAAGTAAAGAAGTTCAAGAAACCCAAATTACACTGTAAGAAATAATCTGGCTTCTCCAAGACAATTACTTGTAAGTAATCAGGTTTCTTCAGGGAACCTACTTGCAATTAATTGGGATTCAATAGTTGAACTTCACAACCTCGATCAACACTACCAAAACCCATTCAAGTTTTTCAAGGTCTACTACTCATTACTTTTTTTAGTTGCAGTTGTTTAAAACCCTGAATTAGTCATTGGTCAAGAACCCGATCAACACTACAAGAATAATTTGGGTTTTGGAGGCAGTTTTACTAAATTTTAAGCCTGAAGTAAAGTGATCTACTATTGCTCTTATATTTTTGAGAAACTTTATGGTTTTTATAAAAAATCAACTTTTTCTATGTAGTCAAACGTTTGTATGGACAAAGTAATCAAGCCTACAAACCCCGACAACTTACTTTGCAGACCAATTCAAGTTTTTAGAGGGAAATTACTTGATTCCAGACCAAATCAAGTTTTTAGAGTGCTACAGCTTGAAAATAAAATTAGACTTCTGTCATTACTTTACTTCCAATTCATGAAATTAAGTAAAGTAGTCCAAGAAACCTAAATTGCACTATAAGAAGTAATCGGGCTTCTCCAAAGTAATTACTTGGAAGTAATCATGCTTCTCTAGGGCAACTAATTGCAAGAAATCAAGTTTCAACAGTCAAACTTCACAACCTTGATCAACACTGCCAAGATCCATTTAGTTTTTCTAGGGTCGACTACTCATTACTTTTTTTTGTTGTAGCTATTTGAAATCTTGAAGTAGTCATTGTTTAAGAACTTGATCAACACTGCAAGAATAATTTGGGTTTTGGAGGCAGTATTATTGAATTTTAAGTCCAATGTAAAGTGATATACTATTTCTCTTAGATTTCTAAGAAAATTCATGTTTTTTTCTAAAAAATTAATTTCTTCCATCTCATCAGACATCCATATGAATGAAGTAATCAAGCCTACAAATCCTGACAACTTGTTGCATAGACTAATTTAGGTTTTTGGAGGTAAATTACTTAATTCTAGACCAAATCAGGTTTTTAGAGTGCTACAACTTACTTGCAAACAAAATCATGTTTTTGGCATTACTTTCTTCCAATTGTGAAGTTAAGTAAAGGAGTCCAAAAAACCCAAATTATACTTGAAGAAGTAATTAGGCTTCTCCAAGGCAATTAATTAAAAGTAATCAAAATTTTCTAGGGAAACTACTTGTAAGCAATTGGGATTCAATTGTCAAAATTCAAAACCTTGATCAATACTACCAAGACCCATTTGGGTTTTCCAGGGTCAACTACTTATTACTTTTGTCAGTTGCAATTATTTGAAACCTTGAAGTAGTCACTATTCAAGAACTTGGTCAACACTGCAAGAACAATTTGATTTTTGGAGGTAGTCTTACTAAATTTTAAGCTTGAAGTAAATTTATTTGTTATTGCTCTTAGATTTTTGAGAAAGTTCATGGTTTTTTCTAAAAAATTAAATTTTTCCATCTGGTCGAACATCCGTATGAACAAACTAATCAAGCATGTAAACCCTGACAACTTGTTATGTAGACCAATTCAAGTTTTTGAAGGGCAATTACTTGATTCCAAACCAAATCAAGTTTTTAGAGTGATACAACTTACTTGCAGACAAAATTGGGTTTTTAGCATTACTTTACTTCTAATTCATGAAGTTAAGTAAAGCAGTCTAAGAAACCTGAATTATATTGTAATAAGTAATCAGGCTTCTCCAAGACAATTACTTGGAAGTAATCAAGCTTCTATAGGGAAACTACTTGCAAGTAATCAGCCTTCAACAGTCAAACTTCACAACCTCGATCAACACTGTTAAGACCCATTTGGGCTTTTCAGGGTCGACTACTCATTACTTTTTTTAGTTGTAGCTATTTAAAACCCCAAAGTAGTCATTGTTCAAGAACCCGATCAACACTGGAATAACAATTCAAGTTTTGGAGGCAGTCTTACTAAATTTCAAGCCCAAAGTAAAGCGATCTACTATTTCTCTTAGATTTTTGAAAAAGTTCATAATAAAAATAGTTGTGTTAGGAGTATGTTTTTGTCTAGTCAGTAGTTGTTCGAGGGACAGAAACTATAATCATATAAAAATAATCTTTTATAAAATAGAATATGGTGCTTGAATGAATGTTATAAAGGGTTTATGATTTCTTTTTTTCTCTATAAATTACTGATTGACTATTTTTTATATGTATTCTACATTGAATATTTGAGTGCAATAATGTTATGATTTTGTTAATATGTATAAATGCTTGGTTATATCTGACATATTATGGTGTATCATGAGTGTGCTTATAAGTTATGTTACTTTAAATGCAAGTATATGATTTAAATGTAGGGTATACTCATGTGGTATAATCTCATGTTTACATGATTGTTATTATGTATGTGGGTCATCTGATTCTTGAAATTATAAGTTTAGTTATGTGTTTTTATGTAGTTTTGAACTATGATAATATGGGATATCATAGTATAATACAACATAAATATATGTTGTACCTAAATGGTACACACTGTAATTGTTATGTCTAGGCTCACATCTATATTTGACTAATTAAACATATGTGTATTGTTATTACTATGAATAATATGCTTTGTGACAGTTAGTAGGACTTTATGTATATGTGCATACAACCTTAAGAGTTTATCGAGTCCTATGATACTATAATCTTATGTTTCATGGGAACTGTGACTTGCTTTGTTATGTCTAGTTTCTTAAATAGAAGCTTATGTTTCTATGTATTTAAGACTATTTTATATGACTCATTGTGGAAAACTACTATTATGTCTTAGAATACTAAACCATGGTCATATGGGTTACCATAGGGTGTAGTATGTTTAAAAACTAATTATGGTAGTACAATATGTAGTAATTATGTATTTACCTAGGTGGTATAAATTGTAGTCATTATTTCTAGTATGAGATAAAAAATAATGTAACATTCATTCATATGTTTGATGGAATAAATGTATGCTTTGGTTACTCCTATGTTTAGCATGCTTTATAATGTGTTTGCTAGTAGGATGTAAATTAAATGAATCTAGTTGTTGAATTGTATTTTGACCAATCTACATTGTTGATTTAGAGTAAGGAGTGAGATGGAGTTCATTGGCTTACTAGTATCACAATGCTAGATGAAGGTAATCTGATCAAGTGGTGTGTATGAATTTGATTGATCTATAGATCATTATTATTTATTATTCATAAAACTTTGAGTAAAAGTATGTTTATTGAGATATTATCATTTCATGAGTATGATTTATATGTTTGTGTGATATATTGTAATAGAATGGTTTTCTACGATCCACTGCATGTTTACTTTTAAAAATCATACAACCTATGGGTACTTGCTTGTCTCTATGGAGTCCTACACTGTCACTATCTATTCATCCATGAAGGGACAAACATTTACTAATGGGATTATTGTGGGGGATTGTTGGTCCGTGGTTGGTGTGGAATAGTGCTTAAATGATGCTCTCCCTCTCCACAATATTACTACTTATCGATACGACACTTGAGATTATCATAGATACTTAAGTTCAAGAACTATGCTCTGAAAGAGCCATGTATCTTATATCTACATTATATTGTATTGTAATTATTATTGAATATTGACATGAGATTTTTATTTATTAATTATTATATATTGACAACGATGGTTTTAGACTTGTATCAACTGTGGTTGAATTAATATAGTTACTTTATATATCTTCATTATGATGTGCTCTCATGATATTAGATATCGGTGATATGAGATGTATTATGTTTGCTGCTATCATGCTTTGATATTGTATATGGTCACATATATTCTCATGGTGTAATCTATTTTTGATATATGTATTTAATAAAAAAATCACATATTTCTAAATTGACCTTAGTGGGGTTGTTACAACAAGTGGGAAACTCAAAATAGAGCATGTCATTGGTTAGCTAAAGAGTGTGGAAAATGGTGACAGAATCCATTATGTATGCAAAAAAATACACCCAAAAGAACCAATAGAAGTTGTAGGATGTCAGAGTCTACTGAAAATGCATCTGTAGAATACAATGTGGGCCCATACTTCTATTCAAAACACTAAAAATATTGACACTGGGATACCCCAAACTAGCTATGTTTCAGAAGAACAAGCTCCACCAATAATCTGAAGGATATTGTCAACAAATAAATATATATACAGAATTTGCTAAGAGGATGTGCATGCTCAAAAAAACATATGCCAAACAAGGAGCTCAAACAACAAGGAGCATCAAAAGGTAAGAGGAGAAATATGTGATCAAAAACACAAGTGGAAAAATAAACATAGACAAGAAATAAAAAGAGGTAGGAGAATGCAAAACTACTGGAAAATATTGGGGTAGATGTAGAAATGATGAAGGGCAGGTCTGTCTATATTCACCTTACAGTCCTCATCAGATTTGAGATAATTCTCCTCCACATATTAGCTACATGAAAACTAGATCCATCTACATAAGATTTGTGCTAACTATTTGATTATCTTGTTTAGAGGCTCACCAAACTATTTAATGCATGGATTCATGTTCTCTATAACTTATAGGAGTATACAAGCTTTTAACTTAGCTTGATTTGGATGGGAGCAGGCTAATAAGGAACCTAGTGGGAGCTCGTATGTCCAGGTAGGCAATAAGGTTTAAACATCATTGCAGTTCTCCTCCCCATATTTCAAGATGCTCAGTGTTGGGTCATGGCATAGGGTAGAAGACATAATTTCATGAGAAGCTCAACTTGACTTATCATTGTAGTGTCTGATGCAAGGACATTAACCAATCATGCAAGATATTCCTCTGACCTTTGACCAGTGATGGAAGATGCATGAGGATAACATGTAGGTGGAATGATAGTAATTGAGGCTCAAACTAGCTCTACCTTCCCTCTCACACGATGTAATGAGAAAAATAATGAGTGTACATTGAAAATACTGCCAAACGATAAGTCAAATGGGTAGAAACTATTTATACAAAAACCATTACCAAGAAGAGTACAACTTGATATGAAATATTATACAAAAAAACACCCAAAAAATGAATGACATGGCTTGTGCATAGAGGAGTACGACCTATGAGAATTCAAATGGAGCTGGAAGAATGAGAAATCAACATTATGAAGAATTTGTTGAACCATGGTTGTTCACTATATAAATAGATAAACAATTTTTCTATAATAAACTTTGACATATAATCAATATCAAACGTACGCTCAGGACATTGTAATCCAATTTACCAACAAGTATACCCTGCCCAAAACAATAATCAAGACTATTATGAATCTTATTAGGACTCAATGGTTCAATATTAGGACTTGTTATTTATAAATTCAACACATTATTAGAGTTTGTAGCAGCAAGAAAATCCAGACAGTGACATAACTTACCTAAAGCTCTCTCCACTTATAATAAATATTTGAATATGGATAGTTAAAATAGCGCTAGGCTAACTGATTTGTATCATGTGCATAAATATGCTCAATGATATCACACATTATATCTATTTTAGAGCATCACTATTCTTACATATGTGGACCCTATGGATTAAAATTATGATGATTATGCATTCTATCATATCTGCTATGAGTTATCAAGCCAAATGTAATGAGTATCTACATATAAAATAAAATCTTCTATATTTATGTTTCCTTCACTCCCAAACTTTATATTGAGGATAATATGTAAATAATTAAAAATAAAATCTAAAAAAAATCTAAAACCTTTTACAAGTTACATGCATACTCTCAACCAAAATATAACCTGAATCATTTAATTAAATAAAACTTATAAAAAAGGTTAAAACTTTTTTACATGTAGCTTTAGATACTAAATATAAATTATATATCACTTCAGTCTTATAAATTTGGTAAATACTTACCATGTATGTACCCTTCAATTTTAAAACCTTCCTACTACTGAAAGGCTCACATACATTATCTCTTTGTGCCAAATTACTTATCTCTTAGTGCGACCATATGTTATTTTAATAACTAGACAAACTATACTATGAAAAATGTTCTAAACTTGATCAATATCTTTATCTACCATTTTTAGGCCTATACTTGCTTTATAACTTCCTAAACACTTGAATCCTAGCTAGACGCCTATGTCGATGCAAGTGTCCCTTTTCCAACTAAGTTTTTAGTGCCCAAAAGTCACCCAATTTATAAATTAAATGTGTCCAAAATGTTGGCCTAAGTGCAATATATTTTCAAAAGATATTGGTGTATATATAATATCAACCCTCATTCAATTTTCACCTAGTAAATATCGAGAACTCAAAAGGAAACTTAACAAAAAACACTAAAGCAAGCATTCAAGTGAGAAAATCCACCCTATTAATCCCTATTTATATATCAATCATAGGAATAGTATTGCCACAGGTCTTTAGAACTAAAGGAGCAATCCATGATCCATATTTATTAAGTTGTAAGATAGGTCATTATATATACTTATCACATATTTCACCCTTGTGCACACATAACCCAGCATGTAGGGTAGAACTACATTAGTATGAGGCTCTCTTTAGAGTATTGGATATGTTGGTGGTTCCCATAGACAGAGAAGTCCTTGGGGTAGCTCAACACTATGTGCCCACTAACCCATTTTCCCCACAATCACTCCAAGGGAGAGGAAGTTAGGGTTTGATCATTTGATGATAAATGATAACCTGTGTCCATGTTCTAAAGACATCAGAGGAAAGACAAAAAAACTAGAAGGGTCCAATTGGTCACATCTAGATCCAATAAATATTCCATGCAAGACACATGCATGTAGTTCAAACACTAGTGTCAACCCAACAAACTAGATCTAATGCAAGTGTCTGAGGCCACATAGTGTAAAATTATAGAATCTGGTGACTATTATAGGATCTTCATCCAATACACTTCTAGCCTATTTCAGCCCAGATCTATATATTCATAGTAAACCAACTAAGTATTCTTATTTATAATTTATTTCAATATCAATCAATAGTTGTACTTTCTATTTTTGGCATTTATTAATATTTGAATTCATAATATTATTTATCTAAGTTTTAAAATTAATTGGCCTACTATAACCCTGTTTATAACCCTTATATTTATTCATTTATATATTCTTAACCCTATTACCCTTGTATAAATCAATTTAGGGTTAAATAAATGGTGATCCCATATCTTTATGCAAACATTAGATTACCCTAGGTTATTCAATCTTATGAAGTTTTTCAATGTTGTCTTTTTCCATATTTCTTCTATCATTTGTATGCAACTTAGGTGTAGCCCTAAACTAGTTGGTGTTTCTATCAAACACTTGGAGCTTCCTCATTGTCCACATAATATGTCTCAAACTAATGAATTAACAAATCCTATGGCTAATGAAAATGTCAATAATGAAACTAAGCAAAATAATGACAAGGTTATCATAAAAGATGATTATGATCATGAAAATAATGAATCTAATGAAAATAACAAACATGGATAAATATACCAAGAATAAATACAAGTTTTTTCTATGTTTCGAGAGTGTATCCATAAAAAACCTGAAGATCTCGATGAGATCCTAATACTCATTTTGGAAAATAAAAAATAAAAAATCATAGATGAAAACCCAAGTGCATATATTAATCATGTTATTAGAGCTATAGGACTTCCCCTTATACCAATAACCCTCCATTTGATCACATCACCACTTCATAATTCTAATGGAGAAATGGGTTGTATGTTTACACCATTGTCCCTTGAGACAAATCCTACTACTATTACATCCTTAATGGGACACATTGCACTTTAACCCACTTACGAGTTTCAATGCCTATATCAACTCAAACTATGGGTACACCTCATTTGGTGACTTCTCAAACTTAAAGTCTTAGTGATCAAAATGTGCAAGACCTTTCCAAAATATAAAAAAATTAGAAGATAAGAATACAAATATCGAACAAAATTATATAAAGTCACCTTATGCTATTGATTCACAAGAGGTGTTGCATAATCCTTTTACACCTGAAATATATTTGCACCCCTTACCAACTAGTTTTGTTGCATCTAAGTTCATATTTTATGATGGCAAGGGTGATTCTGAACAACATCTATGATCTTTCTATGCAACATGCCTTGATTATGCCTTTAATGATAAAAATTTGACCAGATTATTTCTAAAGAGCCTTAAAACTATACTCTATGGTGGTTCTATGATATACCAATCTAATCAATAAAAACATTCAAACATCTTGCAGATCAATTTTTGACACACTTCTCTATCAACATTATCGAAAATATTTCCTATGCCTAAATTGCAAAGATCAAACATGGAACAAATGAACCTATCAATGAATGTATTAAAGTACAAGAGAATGTTGGCTAAAATGACCAATTCAATGGTACGTAAAGAGATTCAAGACATTTTCAAGCAAAGTTTGCTTTCCCCATTGCATGAGTCCATTGTTTTCAAAAATTTCAAATCCTTTGATGACTTATACCATATTGTTAGAGATCATGAAATGAAACTTATTTCATTGAACAAACTTAAGTATGTAGCAAACACACTAAATACATCCAACACCAAGTTTACTATCAAACCAAGTTAGAAGGTAAACTCTACAAAACATAAAACAGAAACAACTACTATAGTTAATGCAGTGTCATAAAAACCTAATCGGCTTGTCTTATCTAATGCACCAAGGAGACAATTTTCATGCTTAACTAAGTCTCTAGCTTCATTACTTTAGAAGCATGTGGAGTGTCACCTCATATCTCTCCCTCCTCTTATAGAGGTTGATATGAGTCGACCTCTACCTAAGGGATATGATGAAAATACTTATTGTGACTATCACCAAGGCCTTGGGCATTCTACGAACAAATGTTTTACCTTGAAGTATTAGATCTAAGACCTCATCGATGACCAAAAGATTACATTTGATGATCCTATAAAGGAATCAGGTTCACAACCTAGTGATCACTAGAATCAGAATATATTTAACAATCTTTTACAAGACTATTCTAAGAATGATCTAGAAGTGCAAATGGCATATGATGCACATCCTAATCCATCACATTACGAGAACCCATTAGATTTTTGGTACTTATACATGACATACACCTTCCATGGTTCAGAACCTTTTATTACTTTAGATGATAATGAGATTGTGGATGATGACTCAGATATTCATTCATTATTTATTCGAGCATACATTGATCACTAGCCTATTCACAGTGTTATGATTAATAATGGTGATAGTGAGAATGTTTGCACCACGACATTACTTAGGTATTTAGGTTATACATATCATGATTTACACCCTTTGACCAAATAAGTCAAAGCATTTGATGGGAACTCACTACAGGTTTCTGGGAAGAGCAACTTATCTTTATAGATTAGCCCAACACATGTGGTCACTACATTCTCAATTATACAATACACAAGTGTTTGATATGTTATTGGGATGACCTTGTGATATATACACTCTGCGCAATATATTATACAATATATGGGTGTGTTAAATACATTCATGTCAATAAAGTAATTACAGTTTTCAGAATTCCATATAAACATCCTCCTGAACAAGAGAAGTTTATACCCAAACAATAATTATCAAAACAGATAACATTAATTCTTTACAAAAGGGTAAGCAACATGCAATCCCTTTTCCTAGGTGACTAATACTTGAGAGACCATTGCATCATTAATACAAAATGGATTCCATGAAATCCTCATCGACTCCTATGAAACATATTCAATTATCTAGAGCAATCAAATATGTTCCTATTTTTATTAATCCAAAGAAACCACATAACACTCAATGATGGGTTTCACAAACCCCTATTCCTTTTATTAAAAAATATTAAATTCAAATTTATTTATAAATTATTTTAGTAAAATAAAATACAATGCCAAAAAAAATAATTAAAAAAATAAAAATGAAAAATAGAACTTCAATTATGATTTTAAAATGCCATCTACCAATCATTGACTCAAAGCATAAAATCTCTACTCGGCTTACCTAATGCAATTACTAAAGAATTTGTAAGAAAAGATATGACGATAAGGATGTTACCAATAAAAAGACGTTCCCTATCGATAAAAAGACATACCCTAACAATAATATGTTAATTCGCCTCATATGAGCTTGCAGCCGGCTAAGGAATGGACCTTTCTCCATTAACTTTTAAAAGGTGAATACTTTTAATACTCAATTAAATACTTCATATAATCACTTTGGAAACATTAAAAGAAATTTTTGTGTAATATATCAATTATATTATGAATGGATTTAAGAGCCAACACATTTAAAAATGGATAAATTTGTATTGTTGGTTGTAATGACTAGATTAAAATTAATATAACAATTTTGAAAATAATTTGTTTGTTTATAATTAAAATTATTGAGTTGATTTGATTTATCGAAATAAATTTTGGTCCACACATACATAAAGAGTAATTATTTTATAGAAAAATCAAGATAAAATACCAAAATTGCATTTTTGCACTGTATTTCATCTTTTGGAAGCTTTCTTTAATACCATAAAATTTTATATAATGTCACCTCAACAATTTGATCATATTGAAATTAAAAAGAAATAAAACACCCATATCACCAACAACATTATATGCACTGCTTATTTTAATAATTTATTTGTCAAATCAAAGAAATGATATCCAACTCCATCTCAACATGGTGAGCCAATTGAGTTAAGAAACATCCATTATATGTACTATTTATTCAGTGTCTTATTTGTCATATCACTAATCCCACATTTCATACAATAAAGCAAAACAAAACAAAAGGCAACGCACTCCATCATTCATAAAATGACAAATGAGAATTGACACCCATAGAGTTGCTTCATAGTTGTTTTATTTCACTCTCAATACAATAGAGTTGCTTCATAGTTTGAGAGTGGGTTTTCCAATAGAGTTAGAGGGTACATCATAACCAAGGTGGGGACGTATTATTCCTTTCCTTTTTCTATTATGTTGGGTTTGTCCATGAGGTGTTACATGTTATTCTAATTTAACTTGAAAGAGCATATATATATAATTTTGGTAGATTTTTTAAAAAATGGATTTGTTAAATATATTTGTTATTTTTTATTTTTTTGTTTTTTTAAATTTTATTTTTAGATTTAATCAAATAATATGTAATTTTGATTTTTTCGTAAAATATATAAATATAATTTTAATTTTCATATAAAAATTAATAAGTAAATATGTTTTATTTTATCTCAATATTCTGTAATAAATAATTTTATGAAAATTAAAATAGATTATTTTTAAAGGTTTAATATAATGTTTATAAAAATATTCAAGTGACTTTTTTGTAAGATGAGTCTCTTTTTTATTGTCAATGTTGAATCTGACATTAATTTATCAATTTTTTTAAAAATATACTTTGTTTATAATATTATCACATACTTAAATATTTTCAATTTTCACACCAAAAATAATGATATAAATATATCACCATAAATGCTTTTGTGGAATTTTTAATAAATTACGTTCAAAAATTGAATACAATATTTATATAATTATTTAAATATTTTTTTATAAGTTTTTATTAATGGTAAAAGTGAAATTTTTGAAAATAAGGACTCTACTCTTTACAATTTAACCTACAAACATAGTCTTCAAAACTAGAGATAACAAAAATGTTTGCAGATAATCAACCAACAAAAACCAACACTACAAGAACAACAGGTAAGCAACAACTTCCACATAAGCTGCATAAAACAAAGATGTATCAAGACCCTTCAAAACTTATTTTCCTTTGCGATCTAAAGGTCATATTAAGATATGTTAAATTCTTCTTCCGTCTATCATTTTTTTTGTTACCTACCATAATCTATTTTCCCCCATCATTTGGAAGGAAAGGAATGGACATATCCAATAAAGCTTCTAAATCATTCAATAATAACCGTGTCAATGAATCCCTATTTAAATCTTCATCTCCAATTTGATGATCTTTATTTTCCATCCCCAAACAAAAAAATTTGTGGTAATTATCCAACTTCATTTTGGACCAAACCCATATCTCTATCTAATCACACTTTGCATTCTATATATATATATATATATATATATATATATATATATAAATTAAAACTTCTTTTTATTAATAATATCAAAATGTGACAAACTAATTAAATTTCTTGAAGATCTACGTTACCCCTAATATTTTTACATATTCACAAAATTTTGATAAAAATAATGACATAATATCAAAAGTCCATAAATCAATATCATAAACTATAAAATAATGATATATCTTCTATTTATAACAATAAGGAGATAGAGAAACGAAAATATTCTTTTTATTATAATAAAAACTTAATTAGATTAATAGATAGAAAAAAAATTATATGAGCAAAAGATACAAATAAAACAATATGATAATTAAAAGTAATAACTAAGATTAACTTTAATCAAACTAAAATTATATATTTATGAAATTATTTAAAATTATATTTTATTTAAATGAAAATGGAAATGAGTTAACTTAGATAATTGAAATAAATTTTAAGTTTATTGTGCATAGTCTTAAAAACCAACAACATACAATATGTATGATGGGAGACAACATATGAAAGAGATCGATTTTGTTACATATTATAGGCGTTATTTCATTTATGAAAACCTGAGTTTTTTTAGGCAATCATGTAAAAAATGAAACTATTAATTTTTTTTAAAAAATATTTATAGATTTTATCATTGTCATAGAAAATATTATCGCATTTATAATAAATTTATATTATTCACAAACACACATTTTAAAATATATTATTGCATTTATAATAATATATTTTTATCAATATTATAATTATTTATTATATAACATAAAGTACAAAATATTTTATGTAAAGTACATGTTATTTCAACTTAATGTATTATTTATTTGAAATAATTTTAATTGATATGCCATCTCATTTTTTATGCATGTTTTCATTGTTCATTTAACTTTTCTAATTGTTTCACTTCAAATTAACGAGTTAATAAATAAATTTAATTAATTATAAATTATTTAAACAATTACATATAAATGTTTATTCCTTATTAAAAAATAATTGTTTTTATTTTTATATTAGAAAGATACATTATTTTGAATGAGGAGTTTAATATTAATATAATTTTACCTCTATATTTTTCTTTCTTTCTTTCCCCTTTAAAAAATAAAAATTAATAATATATATGAAAATTAATAATAATCTAATTAAATAGTTTAATAATATTTTTAGTTTTGTCAAAGCAGAATATTATAAAAATTATTTAAGCAAATAATTTTCTCATTTTAGTTAATTAATGATGGTAGCAATCATGTTCAAATATATTTATTATTATCATGTTTAATCCAATACATGTATAATTTCATCTACCCTATTTCAAGTTAATGTTGACATATTTTTTAGTTCTAAATTATATGTAAGTTACATTCCAATTTAAATTTTAACAAGTTGATAAATTATAAAAGCTTACAAACATATTGTTAGTTCTTACTAAAGCATGAATAATATAGCGTTCACCCCAGTCAATGCTATACTAATCATAATTAATCCATGTATATTATTTATTATTTTGTTGAGATTAAAATTCAAATTTATAAGTAAATTCAACGATAAATAATTTTTAATTAAAAAAAAGGACTAACAACTACACAACTCTTATTAATATTGATACACTAATTATTAGAAATAGTTGATGGGACCCACTTGATGATATTAAAGTTTTATATAAATAAAATGACATAAAAAAAGTTTGTAATAAATTAATCAAGGAAATTTATGATTTATGTCACATTTTGGAACATGTACAAATGATTTTGGAGTGTTTAAAACATACAAAACAAAATATGAAAAATCCATAATTTT
The DNA here is from genome assembly GCA_037957365.1 of Torreya grandis. NCBI lineage: Eukaryota > Viridiplantae > Streptophyta > Pinopsida > Cupressales > Taxaceae > Torreya > Torreya grandis. Next base: position 2,377,342 of record JARHVA010000700.1, on the reverse strand, counting down.
ATTTTATTTTATAAAGGATATCTTATTTCATAATATGGTATTAATGAAGGTATTATCATTCCAAAATATATATTGGTTATTCAATCAAAATCATGATTTCAAAATATATGAATTTTTTTTACCCAGATGACACACATGTGTTAAAAATATTACGGTAACAAAGTAAAATAATGACACTAGGTAAATCACGTATAATACAATAATTTAAATCTAGTTAGTGTTAAAGAACAAACATAAATGATAAAGAGAAGTGAAAGAGATAGGAAATTATAGACAAATACATATTTTTGAATCTTGATAGTTGCTCAAAATGTAGAGGATCCTAAAACATTACAAAATGAACTCTAGAAAGAAGACTATGTTGTGTTGTAGTGACCACTTTCAAACTATTTTGAAAAGGGTTAGACCAATTTCAGACTCCTCTTAAAATGATTATTGCTCTAAAAATAGTCAACCTAATCTAAAATAGGTTTTGTATATCCTCACAGTCTAAAACTTCTTGGAACTCTTTGTTAATAGTAAATGTAAAAAATCCTCTCTTAGTTATGCACATAAGCAAGCATAAATATCAAAATATTATATCCTTTCATGTAACCCTAATCTCGCACAACATATAACAATACATCTAATACTAAAGGAAATATGTATTAGTGGGTTGTGCCCTTTGATGTGAGGGTTGTGCTACATATCAATGATGAGAATCATGGCTCACGTAGTTTTATGCATGTAAGTAAGAGACCCATCCCAATATTTGAGAGAAGCCTCCACCTCTTCTTCCAATGATAATCAATGAATTATATACTCTTTTACTTTGCATGGAAAGTAAAAAATAAGGAAATGATCTAATAGTATAAATTTTAAAGAAATTCCTCAAAATGGACTCACTCAAATATACATGACACACTTTACAAAACAATGACAAGAGGTAATAAAATATGTTTACTAAGGAAAAGATTACAAAGTATATTAAATCATAGCTTCATAATTTACACTTGAATTATAAAGTATAAGGAGATGAGGGTATATATATAACTTGAGCAAGATCAAGCTCCCCTTTCCCTATTGGCCATAAAATAGGCACATGTGATTGACCCATATAAAGGTGGCATTTATTAATGATGGTGGTATTAAATGCTCACTTATCTTATTTTAAGCCAAGGTAAATGTAAAAAATTACCATAGTATAGTAGCTAATCTAAGGTAATTTAATATTAGGTGCATATATAATATTTCAAAAACACCCTCTTAAGTGCAACTTAAAGAACCTTACAAGGGATCGCAAGGAGACTCAGTGGATAACATACTTAAATAGATTTAAGCTTGGGTTATGAACATAATAAAACTATGCATGGAATGTGATTTTAAGGTGCAATGCATTAAAAAATAATGAAAGCAAATAAGATGATGAAAACCAATGTATAACTATAATCCCAGTTATTTATTATGATAAGTTCTATACAATATTTGAGAGATTAGATGTGTGGTGTTTATGTGCTCCCTAACTTCATTATTTTCTACATAGCTAACTAAAAATAATGGAAGTGTGCATTAATATATAATAGATAGAGATGAAGCATTAGTTGAACTGTTATAAGAATTAGTAACAATCACTTCATAATTGATGATTGCAGTGACATCACTAACTTTTATTACTAGTGAGTTAAGGTCTATAATACTAACATTACAACATTTATGTGGTAGCATTGAATTAGAGTTAGTTTTATGGACTAAAATATAAGAGTGGAAGCTAATGTCGATGTTGCTAAAATTAGTGTAAGGTTGGATATACAACATTTAGGTAAACTACAGTAAAACCTAGTGACCTAGATCCTCATAGATCAGTTTCCCCTCCTTGAAGATTAATTGTTCCCATTGCATGTAGTTATGATATGAGATGTGTAAAATTTTGGAAACTTTCACTTCTATAAACCATATTCCTTGGGAAATAAATTGAATTAATTTAATCATATGGAAGAGAGTGATCTCTTGTCAACATGCTTATTTGACCCAAGAATAACTAACTTGATCCAATTCTTATGGGATGTTGTAACCTGAATTGATGTTTATCTGTTAAAGAGTCTTTTTAGTATCTCAGGTATCTAATAGATGTAGAAAGTAATGGAATAAGAGTTTTACATTAAAGACCAGATGAAACCCAAGATAAGAAGGTATATTAAGCTAAAAATCAATAGCTCTTATTTGTTTGGTGATGTTATAGGGCCCATTATAAAGGGGACAAAGCTTATGATAAGGTCCTACCAATATTTCTTTCTACAAGTGTAGCCATAATCAATCATCAACCTGAAAGGTGTGCAATGTTTTATGTTTGTCATGGAAATGTTTATATTTCACATTAGCCTACTACAGAATAATTTGCCTTTGTTGTTACATGTGTTAAATGTGCTCAATGAATTAGATGGATTTTTCAACTTCCTTTTGAGCTGAAGGAGTTGCTATTATTAATGGTGGAATAGGATAAGCTATGTCAATGGGTGTTAGAGGTTGTAAACCTAAGCAAATATGAAAAGCAATGTGTGTGGTAGAGTTATGTAGAGATTTTTAGTATTTGTACTTAATTAAAGATAATATTTCATATAAACTACATTGCTTATTTTAATTGTACACTCTTAAAAGGTGCACTATCATCGTATTTACCATGTTTGACTATCCATCAATTTATGCATCAAATGAAGTAGGTTTGTTCAACTTTGTATTTAGAATAGACTAAATTGATTTCAAGAAATTGCTCAAGAATATTGTATCTCTATTAGATATAATGGTTTTTTTGATTCTAAAGTGAATTCAAACTTACTAAAAGTAGAATTGATGTGTTTCTAGAGCTAATATTGCTTTCTTACAAGGTATGAAATATTCCATTTTGAGAATCTATTAACTACTACATAAACATAATATTTACCATGCTTGGTAGTAGGGTAGCCTGATATAAAATACATGGAAATGGATTCTCATGATCTCGTTAGAACTGAAAAATGTGTGTAAGAACCTTATTTCTTGTTAACTAGGTTGGAAATTACACATGTAGTATAATTATTGATGTATTTAGATACATAATACCTATGATAAGTACTTTATAACACTACAAGATTCTTTTCAAATCTAAAATGTCCTATTTTTTTATAAAATGAGCCTCCTATATTGTTTTTTCTCTCTACATCATGTTGAATGCAAAATTGCCCATGGTGATACAGGAGTCCTTCCTGAAAGTATAAGTTTGGAACTAAATTAAAAAAAACAAATTATGATAGATATATGAAAAATCCATGTCCAATGGATAAAATTCTGACCATGCGCTAACATAATGTTCACACGTACTAATTACAAGAAGGAGAGATTGGATTAGAATATGACTCAAAAAATCTATGATTAAAATGACACTTCCCTTCTTATGCTTGATGTTCAAATAGAAATTCTCAAGACAAGAAGACCATTTATGATTTTTCTCTTGCTTCAACTTATTCTAAGACTGTAAAAACTAAAGCAGCTTGTGATCAATGTGGATCTCAATCTCATTTCCAAAGATATGATGTTTCCAATGGTTACATGCTTGAACAATAACATAAATGTTGTGATCATAGGTTTGGTGTTTTATTACCAGTGTGGTGAAATTTTTCATTATGGTAAACAACTAGGTGACCATGTTGAGTGAGGGTTTTTTCTAATTGCAAAGTCACATGCATCTATCTCAAGCTAAAATGTTTGTTGAATATTAAGTATTATAAGTATAGAATAAAGTCTAAATTTCAAATCTTTGTATGCTTTTTATAGTGTGGTTTCCTAGATTAACTTTTATTTAGTGCCAATTTTGGTGATCTAATTTATAGTCCAAGTCACATGAGAAAAACAAAGTAAAAATATCCTCTAGAAATTTATGAATCCCAATGAACTACAAAGTTATATGAGATTTTTTGGTTTTTCCATTCCTAATTACTTGAATATTGGTCAGGTCCAAGTGCACACCTTGTGCATATACTATGTATCCCAGATAGTGTATCTCCCACATATCAAATCAAAAAAATTCTATGTTTACATATAGCTTATGTTTCTTAGAAATGTCAATCACCTACTTTATATGCCATATTAATTCATCCCATATTCTATTGAAGATTAGGATGCCATCAAGATCGAGTACAATAAATTAAGTAGTGAATTGATTGATAATGTCATTCATCATCCACATGAATGTAGGTGGTTTATTTTTCAAGTCAAAGGGAATGATAAACCATTAAAATGAACCTTATTAGCCTTAAAGGATGTCTTGGATGTATTTATAGGTTGAATAAGAATATGATGATACCTATTCTTAAGATTGATTTTGGTGAATTATTTTACACTATGGACCTGGTCCAAAAATTCCTCAATCCTTGGAAGAGGATATCAATTCTTTATTATGATGTTCATGATATCTCAATAATCAATTCAGAGCCTCCATGTGTTATCTTTATTTTTCATAAACATAATTGGGTTATTGCTAGGCCATGAATTGGGCCTACTATGTCCTTTGTCCATGAGTTCATGGATCTTCCACTTGATTTATTCAATATTTAGAAATTATCTATGGTATAATTAAGCATTGGGTAAATGCAATCTAGAAATGAAAACAATAGTGTGTTTCATTACATAAGGTGTAGGCACTTCCTTTGGTGACTAAAATATATCCTTGTATTCTTCCATCTTATAGTTTAACTCTGAGGAATATGAAACTACTATTGGATAAAATTTGGTATATATTAGCTCTATAAGAACATTCATACATTTATATCTCACCATCAGAAGCACAAACTTCTTACTAGACATGACTAGCTTCTTACACTACTTGGAACTAATGAGTGATAGTTTAGGAACTACTTTCGGTATGTGGTATCTCTTATCATCAACATCTATGAAAAAATTTCCAAGATTTTCCTCAAAGACTGCATGTTGAAGGTAAATATATGGTTGGACAATTAAAGCATCACGGGTACCTCTATCAGAGAGATATTGTGAACAATTGTATCATGAAAAGGCTTGATGTTATACACCAATTGATACTACTGAGAGACACATTTCTCAGATCCCACACTAAACCATCCAAAAAAATATGGTTTTAGGTGAGGCATTAGTAGCAAGTTCAATTTTATAATTGATTCAAGAGAACTGTCATGTTTCTTGACTTCTATTATCAATGATGAAGTGTATTGGTTGAGGATTGATCCATGTTTTATAATGAAACAATATTTTTTATCCTCTATTTATACAAGGGTAGTAGAGATATTTATGGTACCCACTATGGAATTGGGTTTAGATTATATGATCTATTTACCTTTCTCTAATGATTTAGTGTTTTTATATGTTGCCTCGATTTGTGCAAATAAAGTCTTCCTAGCATGACATTATTCATTGGAATGATTTCTAGAGTTTTGAACTAAACACAACTTTCACATCTTGGACTACATATTTTAGTGATTTGAAAATTATTTTTTCTTATGTAGAGGATACTTGGAACTATTTCATGGTTTGGAATTCTATTTTTAAGATTTAGACTATTGCTTGGTATAAGACTTAGAATCTTCTATCTTAGTCTTGGCTCTGACCTTTGTTTCAAACTTGCAAGTAAATATGTAGGCTTATCTGATTGAAGAGACCTGTAAAAAACACATATTTGACTGGATATGTGATCTCAAGCCTTACCTATACTTAAAAACAAGGTTTTGTTATAAATTATAAATCCCAATTTTGGACACCAAATTATGAAAGGTATTTGTGTATTGTTGCACATATTGTTCTTTTCCATCATAGTTTACAATAGTATAATAGGTTTATTTTAGTGCTTCTATGAAACCATTCCAACATATATCTAGAAACATGTCTAAGTTAACTTCATATTCATGATTTTCATGTGAAGTGTAGTATTTTTCCCACCATTTATTTAGTAGTAAATAAAATTTAAAAAGAGAAAATTTAATATTTTCAAGGTAAAATAACTTATTAACTGTGTAATATGAAAATATTAGGTTAATATAGTTATCTTGTGCATCTAGATATATTTTCCCTTGAAACATAAGGATGTCTAGATTGATTTGTACCTTGTATGGTGTTTAACTACCAAATGACCAATGAGAATGAGAGGTGTTGGAAGCAGTTTATTTATTGAGAAGTAGCGATAAATGATCAATAATACTTACTCATTCATATGCAAGACATTCGACCTCATATGAGTGGAAATAAAAATAGAGATGAACTTTAGATACACCAATACAATTCAAAAATGATATGAAGTGTGTATGCTCTGATACCATTGATCTATGACCTTTGAGGAGACCCAATGGACAACATAATTAAATATACTTAAGGGGTTATAAATGACATAATATATGAAGGTAAAATGTATTAAATAATAATAAAATTAAAGGTGATGAAAACCAATGTATAATTATATTATTAAATTTTTATTATTTTATGTAAAATATTTGAGAGATCATATGTGTGGTGTTTGTATGCTGCATTAATTTAGTCTAATCTACATAAATGATGACCAATAATGGAAGTGTACATTAATATATAATAAATATAGATCAAGTGTTTGTTGAACCATTACAATAATTGGTAACAACTGCTTCATAACCGATGAATGTCATGACATCATTGACTATCATTACTACCAAGCTAAGGTCTATAATATTGACACTATAGAAGTTTTGTGGTAGCATAGGATTATAGTTAGATATTACAGAAAGGTATGTAAATTTAAAACCTAATTCTAATACTACTAACATTAGCATGAAGCTAGATATGCATCATCGATAAACTGCAGTAAGATTTAGTGACCTATATCCTCCTAGATCAAAGGCCTATAGACAAAAAAAAGGTTGAGAATCCTCTAAAAATGGGTCCCAAAAAATATGTTTGATGATGTACATGTGTAAAATAAATAATTTATAAGAAAAATGAAACATGCCACAAGGGTCTCTAAAAAAATAGTAAAACGACATAAGTGATTGGAGGTGTTGAGATATGTTGCAAGGTATACCAAGAAACCAATATAATGTTTAATTAGTAAGCCATTATGTTGAATGATGATGGGTTGATCCATCAATAAATATAAGTGCATTGGATGGGATAAATGCATGAAAATATAATGCACTAAATGGGTTGATCAATAACTGAATTATGCATTAGGTGCCTAGATCCACTATTGAAGAAATATCATTGGATGGGCTAACCCATCACACAAAAAATACACTAGGTAGTTGGATCCACCAAACAATAAAGTAAAATTTAATGGATTATTGGTGAATAACTCAAAAAGAAACTGCATGAATGGTTCACATCCACTACTCGAACACTAAATAACTAACAGGTGTTGGGGATGTCAGATGGTAATATTGTCAAGTGAGATGTTGAAAATACAAAATATTTCACCAAATAAATGATATAAACAAAATAAATGTCATATATGGATGCTGAGATGTGCCACCACAACCCAAGAGAGATACTCAAATAAAGTAGTATAACCATAAACACACCCACATAATGCTAAATGTGTGGATCATATGAAAAGATATATATGAATGGTCTAAATCCACTACTTGAATATCAAATAATTAATAGAGATGGAGATATCATAACAAACTCACTACGAGTCAGAATGGCTATGTCAAAAATATATAAAAATATCACAAAATATAGCTAAAATCTATCAAAGATGGTACCACCAGTGCTAGGAGATCTTATGCATGGAACCCAAAAACACAAAAGAAGACAAAGAGACATTGAGGAAACTAGAATATATCCATATAATAAGACATTCATTCCATATTAAAAGGCCATCATCAATTTAATATTTGCTAAAAAAAGGGAGACTTTTTAGGTAATATGACTAATGTGTGAATGATGTAGTTAAAAGGTGATTGAATCACACCTATATAGTCCATGCAAGGATGTTTTATTAAACCATCACATATAATCTAAAATCCATGCCAAATTAACAAAAATGGTAGAAGAATACCCTTGCAGGTGATTTTGTACCATGTGCACAAGGCAGACATTCAAGGTAACATGTGAATATGATGTAGAAATATCATGCTTATATGAATCTAAAAGTGTGTAAGTAATCTCATGATTGATAAAATTCATCTCAAGTCTCTCATTCCTTAGTGAATATGTAAAATAGCTCATGCATTGATCTATACCCTCATGCAAAGTAGAGCTAACAAATATAGGTGATGGGCTTGTATAAAGTGATCCTGATGAATAAAAACATGCTTGGTAACCAATGCAAAGGTGAAAATTCTAGTTAACACATGGGGGAAAACAATGCCCTATAAGTGTTTACTAATACCACTACCAAGATGACCGATAAAACTAAGTATATGGAAGACATAACTAGTGGTGTGATTCTCAAGTGAGCTAAGCACACATATGGGTGGATCTGAAGTGGGGGTTGCAACATCTGCATCATATACAAAATTAAAATCATGATTTGGTAGATCATAGTCTTAAATCACATAAAGAGGATGTGTACAAGAATTAATAACATTTAATGTGCCACATGATGGAATAGTCTCAATGGCATGATTTCCATAGTGTTAATGTTATACTACATGTGTGAAATGGTATCCTATAGTGAGTGAATGATGACATCTTTGCCACAAATGAGTGAGAGAAATATATAGGTTTTTTTTTTAATAATATTGTTAGCTTCAACAAATCTAAACATATCTTCTTGAAGTGCACATACTTCAAATAATAACATGTCATTTTTTGACTACATGTTACTATTGACATGCATGAGGGTGTGAAGGTCTTAGCAGAAAGCCATTACAATGAAATAAGGAAAAAATGCCTTGGGAATAACCTCAAATTGAAACACACTCAAAAGATGATAAATCCCACAAATGCTTATAATTATGTATTTTTAAAGTATTTGTCCCAACATAATTTTTGGCATGTAACCCAATGTGTCAAAAAACAAAAGTTACCCCACAAAATAGTAAATTATTGAATTCTGATATAGAATAATAGATTTAGAACCTCTCACAACTTTTTATAATTTTTCATTATGTGTGAAAATATTAGAATGAATAAAAAAGGAAGGAAGAGATAGTGAAATGTGTGATTTCATATAATATGAATAAAATCTAACCTTACAAATAGATTGTATAGGAAAAAACATGCATTTTAAAAAAAAAATTGACACCTTAAAATTCCTTATGGATATCAAGATATGAGCCTGTAAAGGCACCTAAACTAAAAACCCTATAAGATTTATAATATGAAAATACACTTCTAATAAAAATAAGTTGCAAAAAGTGATAGGGGTTTTGCCAAAAAATGATTACGTTGGAACCATGATTCTAACCAAAAAAAAGGTGCATCTCTAGCCTTCATGAAAAAATAGATATTGCCTCTAAAGGGAAACAAAATCAAAACTAGGGCCTTAGAGTACAAAGGGACCCCTAGAGGGATAAAATGGTAAGTTTTTGGTCACATGGATACCCATGGGTCTCATGATAAGTCTTTAGGGATTGTATACTTATTAAAAGTTAAATAAAACTTATCCCTAATGGTATATATCTTATGGTTACGTAGTGTGTTAATAAATTTTCAAACCTACTATAGGTTTTCCTATGTTTTTTTAAAAAATAAGGATTTCATCCAAGTAAAAAAACACAAAGGAATTAATGAATAGTTTTAATACATCGTTCATCATCCACATAAACATTGCAGGATCATTAGGCAAGCCAAAGGGTTCAAATAACCTTTTAAATACACCTTGTTTAGACATAAATTTTGTCTTCCAAATGTTAGATGTGTTGTTATACACATTATAATGTGCACAACATATTTTCTAAGTTTACTTCTACTAGTGAAGATTCATGCGTTCTCTCCTTTTATAGAGTAAATATTAAGGAAGGAGGTTAGTGTATATTAGGAAATACAATATTGTATTTTCTAAGATGCACTTATAATTATATAATTAATGGATAATACACCCCTTATGCATATCTTTATCCATATATTATTTATATAATAACTTATTTATAAATAAGAATACATATTTAGTAGTCATACTCAAAATAGGTTGTGTATTTGGAGCTAATGGAAAGATAAGATTCAATCCTATCCTAAATATCCTTACTTATCTATATAAGAAGTTAGGGTGAATTGATGAATAAAGGCTCATTTATATTATCATTGTAATATTTTTGTGAAGAAGGTACATTTTCCTTACTCACATCTATGCTCTAATATATTTGGTAGTCATTCTATCTTGACATACCTATGTATCTCAACATTATTTATATAGGTATGCACATATAATTATGGGTGAAGTAACAATTTTGGTTGAGTTTGTGTGTGGTTTTCAATTATTCTATACCTATTCAAAAATATAACATGAAACCTCTACAGACATATTTGGAAGTGGTGAAACCAATATGGTCCTTTTAATACAAATTTGATAGAAACCCCATAAAAGAGATGATGATTTATAGATATAAAAATCATGCATGCAATGAATTTACGTTTTGGAGAGCTTGTAAACCATGTTAGATTATATATAATAGGTCTAGGATTATTAAAAAAAACCTCATGAAACCACCCACAATTGCATGGGAATACCTGTATAACATTAATGTAAAGAAACACAAATATGTCAAGGTATAATGACTACCAAATGTATTTAAGCACACATATGATGAGGGAAAATGTGGCATCCTCACAGAAATATTACAATGATATTACAAATGAGCCTTCTTTAATCCATGCCCACTAAATTATTATATATATAAGTAAAGACGTTTAGGATACGAAGGAATCTTATCTTTAGGTATATTAACTTAAAATAGACAAACATTATTTTAGGATAACCAATAAAGATATATTCTTATTTATAAATAAATTATTATATAAATAAGATATAGATAATGATGTGCATTTAAAGTGTGTATCATACATAACTAATAAAATTACAAGTGCATCTTATTAAATATAATTGTATGTCATAATATACACTAAAAATATGGATCAATAGGTATTTGGTGGTACTTTGACTTTAGATCAATATTTGTGAAGAACTTTTCTCCCTTACACTAGTTTATGAGGTCATCAATTTATGAGAGTTGATACCTATTTTTTACAGTGATCTTATTAAGGGTCTCATAGTCAATATATAGGTCCCATGTCTCATCAAATTTTTAAGCTAATATGATTGAGTTTCCACAAGGTGACACACTAGGCTGAATATGGCCTTTTTGGATTAGTTCCTTGAACTATCACTTATTCTCTTTATTTTAGAACATTGAGTACCTATATTTTTGTACATTTTGTAAGGGTGTAATGTTGATCAATTCATTGGGATGTGTCACCCAGGAGTGTAGGGGCACATCAATAAGTGTAGTGAATACATTTGTATAATCTATTAAAACCAGATCCATCTATTGTTGTATAGTTTGATTTTGTATAGTGGCCTACATCATTGTAATGAATTTTCAAGTCATCTCCTACCTAATAAAATTATCTCAAACTTTAAAGTATGAAAATACACATGCCTACATTTTTTTCACTAATAAATCCCATTATCATATTACGAGGGACCTCACAAATATTGTAAGATATCATTATAAATGTGATGATGACACTTTTGGTCTTAAACTAAAGATTCCATATCATTTATTTATTATGGATGCCTAATAAAAATGTCACAAACCTTTAATGTGCCACATCACATAACACCTCATATTTGAATGGCTTGGTTATATATGAAATAAGACATTTGTTGACTATAAATGGATGTCAAACCTTTATTTTAGGATAACCATTCGATGGAGAATGACTATGGATGAGGTGTTATTTTTAATCTCATCATTCACATAAATTTTGCATAGAATAATATTGTCTCACTGCCACTGTCCATAATTAAGTGTATAACTTTCCTTTTCAGCCATATTTATGAATGAAATATAAATTATTCTTCCTCAAATGATGTTTTTGCAACCTATGTTATACCAATAATAAAATAGGGTTAAAAATGCATAAGTTTATTACCTTTTTCATTATGATGAAAGAAGTTTTGGTCCTCATTAGATGCTTATATTAGATCATATTCATGTTTATTATTAAGATTATCTTGATGAAATGACATTTTTTTATGTTGTGAGTTGGTTTCCTATTGATCCATTAACGTTACCAAATAATGATCTTAAATAATTTGATAATTTATTTTTAATAGTTATTCAATTTCTCATAAATTAAAAAAAAACTATTTATAACTGAATGGATTTTTGCTTATAAACAAGAAAAATTGAACAAAAGCAATAGAGAATGATAACACAAGTTTGTTTATGGGGTTGACAATTGTCTACATCCTTGGGTCTACTCCAGCATAAGCGATCCATTAAATATCTTGATGCAAAATTTAAAATATCAAAGTACATTAAAATGAATCCTCAAAAACCCTGTGCATCAACGTCCTCTACTTAGCCAAGATCATGTAGATACATGTACTTTGGCTCTTCCATATTTAATTCTTATCATATGAAGCTAATCACACTCCATAAGCTCCAAGATGCACTACAAATGACACCTCATGCCCTTTTATACTTGTTTGCCTCTTGTGGTTTAGTGGCCAAGGCTTATCAGTTTACCCAAATTGGTCAAAGTTCAAATCCTTTTAACAAAGCCTATGGCATTTTGTTCATCCCACATTGGTGGTGGGAAGCATTATGAAAAGGTTATAATAAAGGTAAGGGGATAAAACCCCTTCCCATGCCTTTGGTTGTGGGATGGGACAACGCATTTCTCTTATCCCCTTTAAAAAAAAAATAACTTTCGTGTTTAAAGCCACATTCCACATGGGGTTGAAAGTGGGTGGTTTAAAAACATAATTTGATGGGGTTTTTTAAGTTAATATTTAAATGGCCCCATTTACATTTATCATGACCCATGAATGGAATTTAATGCTTGTTTACTATTTTTTACCTATGTTGACCAATGTTGACCCATCATGTTGACTTTTGACCAACTTTGACCTACTATATCTTGTGCTTATAGACTACATTTTTCAAATTGAAGAACACATCAAAAAACTATTGATGAGATATACACTATGTGAATGATTTGAAGAAGAATTGAGACCTTTTATTTTTTACCCCTTTTAGCTCAAACATCATGCCTAGAGACTAAATAACATAGGTACTTAGAAGGATATTGGATTGGTATTATTTCAATAGGGATCCTCCTAAATCACTCCTTCCCACTAAGGAGATTTCGGACCTCTAAAAGTCATTTTAACCTGAAATGAGGTGAGGGTATTTCTCCCTCACTTTTCTGATTTCCATCCATTTAGCCTTTTCTAGATGTGTTCCTTTTAGACCCACACAAAGATATTCAACATCACCTCTTTGTGAAGTCCTCACTTTCTTGTCAATAATGGTATCTTCTTGCAACTGATTCATATACTCATGAGTTAAATATTCAATAAAAGGTATAAAAAAACTTTCATCATAATCCATAATCATATGAGGCTCATACAACTTCAGATTTTCAACATTCACAATAGAATAAATCTCTATATATGATGGTAAATCTAATCGAAAAACATTATAACCAATCTTTTCCAAAATTTTAAATGGATTGTATCGAATGGGTTTAAGCTTTTTACCTTCACCTGTAAGCCTCTCCTTACTGATATAAAGCCATACTTGATCACCAACTTGAAAATGATGATCAATTTGATGTTTATCATGCCTAATCTTGTATCTTGCTTGATTTTTCTCCAACTATTCCCTGATAGTTTATTGAACCAATTGTATCTTCTGAATGAACTTGTTGGCCTTCTTAGCATCAACTCATCCATCTACAACTAATTCTTTCTCAAATGTGAAGTCCAATGGTGACATAGGCAGATAACCAAAACAAGTCTTAAAAGGAGACTTTTGTGTGGAAGAATGTAGTGCTTGATTATAACATGTTATGCATAACATAGATGTTCATTTCATAATTTAGGATGTTTATTGTAATAACCTCAAAGTATATGTATGACAATACGATTGAACACCTCTATTTTTCCATCAGTTTGTGGATGAAATGCAGTACTTTTCTTCAAGTTAGTGTCCATCAAGTCCCATAAAGTTGACCAAAACTCTTCAAGAAATCAAGAATCCCGATCAAAAATAATAGATGTGGGCAATCCAAAATGAACCAAAACATGCTAAAAAAATAAGTGTGTTGTCCCTTCACCATTAAATTTTTTAGTACAAGGAACTAATACACACATTTTACTAAATATATCCATAATGACATAGAGATAATCATGTTTCCTTTGTGTCATAGGTAAACCTCCTAAGAAATCCATAGAAATTATTTACCAATGTCTATTAGGAGTAGGGAGAGGTGTATATAAACCCAATTTCCTATTACTAGGCTTACTTTTAGCACAAAGAATACAACTCCTTATATATTTTATAATAAATTCTTGTATATGAGGCCAATAATAATACCTCTGTAATTGTGCAACTGTCTTACCAACACTAAAGTGATTTGAAACAAGAGAATTATGAGCTTCTCTAACCATATTCATTCGATCTCTTGTGGAATATAGATTTTGCCAAGATGATATAAGAGTCCATCATGCACATGATATTCAACTTCTCCCACCTGTTTACTACTTGTCAAATCTCCATACACTTCCTTAAAGTCAACATCATTAATATATTATTCTTTATAACTTTCATGCATTAAATAACTATTCTGTAAAAGAAATGATGAAACAATAGGAGGTCTAGAAAGCATGTCAACAACCTTGTTTTATGTACCTTTCTTATATCTTATCAAAATTTGAAAGTATTACAACAATCCCATCCATCAAAAATGTCTTGATCGTTGTATCTTGGTTTATGATTGAAGACATTGTAGTGGTTGATGATCAATGTGAATCACTCTCTCTTTTCCCATCAATAGTGTTTCCATTTATTCACACTCTACACCAAATCATAGAATTCCTTATCATAAGTATGATAGTTTCTTACTACACTTGTGAAAGTTTTCAAATGGTAACAAGCTGGTTTCCTTTTCTGCATCAAAACTGCCCCCATATTTTAATTGCTTGCATTTGTCTCAACTTTAAATGGTTGTTGCAGATCTAGAAGTGATAAGATAGGAGCGGTAGTTATTTTCTCTTTCAGTGTATCAAAATATCTTCTATGTTTGCCTCCCCACTGAAAGACTTGCTTAATACTAGTCAAAGAATGTAAAAGAGATGCAATAAATGAGAAGTTAGAAATAAATTTTCTACAGTACCAAACTAAACCAAGAAATATCCTAACCTATGTTACATTATTGGGTTTAGGCTAGTTAATAATGACCTCAACTTTTGTAGGATCAATTTTCAATTAACAATGACCCACAACATAACCCAAATAAACCAAAGATGTTTTCCCAAATTCACATTTAGACATATTCAGATATATTTCCCCCTTTCTCAAAGCATCTAAGACTTTCTGAATATGAATGACATGATCATCCCATGATTGACTGAAAATTAGAATGTCATCTAAGTAGACTATCATAAAATCATCAATGAATGGCCTTAAAACATCATTCATCACATGCATGAATGTATCTGATGCATTTCATAATCCAAAAGGCATAACAAGCCAGTCAAACAAACCTTGTTTTGTTTTAAAATTAGTTTTCCAAATATCACCTTCATTGATTCTCACCTGATGATAACCACTTCTTAAGTCTAACTTAGTGAAATAAACAACATTTTTCAACTAATATAATAAACTATCAATGTGAGGAAGAGGGTAATGATTTTTCACTATGATTTTATTCAAGGTAAAAAAATCAACACACATCCACCATGTGCCATCTTTCTTAGGCACCAAAATCATAGGTGAACCACAAGGGGATGAACCTGGGTGGATAATTAATTTGCCAATAGTTCCATCACTTGCTTCTTGATTTCCTTATTTTCAATGACGGATAATATATACATACCAATGTTAGGAAGAGGTGCATCCTGTAATAATTATATCTCATGTTGAACCCCTCTTTTAGGAGGTAGTCCCTGTGGATCTTGAAAAACATCATTATAGTTATAAATAATTTTAACTAATTATTTATGATGTATAGGATCACAATTTTCAAAAGCCTTTTCATGATATTTCTCTTTGGCTTTGACTACCATGAGTATAAAATTCTTTCTTGAATTTACAAGATTTTTCATCTGCCCTGTAGTAATCAAAGAAAGACTTGTTTTCACACGATGAGCTCTAATAATATATTCAATCCCATCTTTAACAAGCAAGTACTTATTCTCTTCCCTATAGAAGATTCCTTTATGATCATAAAGATAAGGACTTACCAAAACCACACCATAAATGTCTAATCGAACAACATCCAAATCAACCTCATCAATGAGCTTGTTAGTAATGGAAAATCTAAGTCTATAAGTTATTTTTACTTGCAACTTTGTATCATCACAAACCTAGCCCAAAGGATAAGGCTTAGGATGTGGTTTGGTTTTGAATCCCAATTTCTTCACAACCTCCTCTGAAATTAGATTAGCTTGAGATACACTATCAAATAGAGTGTCTATTTTAGTATGTTTAGAAACAATTCTAAGGTGAAAAAGCTCATTTTTTTATTCTCATCATGCATAGATTGTTGTTTAGAGGAAGATGCAACATTAGATGAACTAGTGGTAGAAGAAGAAGAATAATTACAACCTTGTAAACTCATGGTCGTGATCTTGTTCTCATCACTTGAATCTAATCCAAGATCATACACCACAATATTGGTTTTCTTCTCTTTTCCTTTCTTGTTGTTTAACCATTTAGGTTTTAATTCCAAATGTAATTTCTGACACTTAGATTCATCATTATTTTTCTTGCAACAATTACAAAATGTCTTTTCATATTCCTTTTTAACTATATAAGTCATTTTATGCTTACCTTTTCCTTTCGAACTTTATCCTTGCTTTCAGATTGCTTGGGTTTTTGCTTAGGAAAGCTCTCTTTAGGCATTTTCCCCTAGCTTCCAAATGAGTAGGTTGTACATAAATAGAATCCAGATTAGTAGGATTTAAAACCAGTATCATATGTCGTAGATAACTATATAACCTAAAAATATACTTCATCAAATTCTCTTGTGTGTGTAAGGGAATATTCAAACACAAAGCTTGCTTCCTAAAGTCCTATGTATAATCTTGTACACTTTGGCCCTTGGCTTGCCTACGATTTTGTCAATCCATCATGGCTTGTTTCATGTAAACCAAAGGATAAAATTGTTTACGTAACTCAGAAATGAATTCATTCTAAGAAGAATTCACATTACCTTATTTAACCAAATCCTCTTGTCACTTGCTTTCCCACCAGATAAGTTTTGTACCACCCATCTGAAGCGTAGCTAACTAAATTTTTGCTCTTTCATTTGCAATATTCTGAATCCTACAATATACATCAATCTACTTGATCCAATTATCCAATTTGTCTGCATTCAATTATCCATTATATATAAGCAAATAAAATTTAATATCAAGCTTTAAAGAGGGAAGAGACTCAGATATTTGTAACAATTTATCATCCCCTACATTAGGAGTTCAAGGAGATCAAGGAATTTCCTCTTCTTCTTTACCTTTATTTTCCCAATCAATTCAACTTTGCCTTTCACAATAAATCTCTTCTATCATGTTTTTAATTTGCTCAAAAGATTGACAAAAGTCTTGGTCTTGCCCTGATTCTCTTTTCATTGGTGTTTCTGTGTTTGTACATCATGTAACTATATTAGGATTGTAGTCTTCCAATTCACCTTCACCACATCTAGATTTTTACTTGGTTAGCATAAACAATCCACTTGCAATCTAAAAATATTATTATTTGACATAGATCACTAGCTCTGATATCAAACTGATTCGTTAACGTTATCAAATAATGATCTTAAATAATTTGATAAATAACATTCTTTAAAAATGGATTTTAAATAGTTTTTTGATTTCTCATAAATAAATAAAAAACTATTTATAACTGAATGGATTTTTATTTATAAATAGGAAAAACTAAATAAAATCAATAGAGAATGATAACACAAATTTATTTACAGGGTTTGATAATTATCTTCGATCCATTAAATATCTTGATGTAAAACTTATAATATCAAAGTACATCAAAATGAATCCTCAAAAACCCTATGCATCAACATCCTCTGCTTAGCCAAAATCACATAGATATATGTGTTTTAGCTCTTCCAACTTTAATTCCTATCATATAAAACTAATCACACTCCATAAGCTCCAAGATGCATTATAAAAGACACCCCGTGCCCTTTTATAATTGTTTGCCTCCCATGGTTTAGCGACCAAGGCTTATCTTTTTACCCAAAATGGTCAAAGTTTGAATCCCTTTAGCAAAGCCTATGTCATTTTGTTTATCCCACCTTGGTGATGGGAAACATTATCAAAAGGTTCTAGTAAAGGTAAGGGGATAAAACTCATTCCCATGCCGATGGGACAACACATTTCTCTTATCCCCCTTTTTAAAAAAAAAGATAACTTTCATGTTTAAAGCCATATTCCACGTGGGGTTGAAAAGTGGGTGGTTTAAAAAGGTAATTTGATGGGGTTTTTGAAGTTAATATTCAAATGGCTCCATTTAAATTTATCATAAACCATGAATGGAATTTAATGCTTATTGACTGATTTTGACCCACATTGACTAAAGTTGACTCATTATGTTGATTTCTGATCAATTTTGATCGGTTATATCTTGTGCTTACGAACTCCATTTTTCAAATTAAAAAAAGTACCAAAAAGCTCTCAACAATCTCTACATTATATGAATGGTTTGAAGAAGAATTAAGACCTAATATTTTTAACCCCTTTTACCTCAAACTTTATGCCTAAAGACTAAATAACATAGGTACTTAGAAGGATATTGGATCGGTATTATTTCAGTGGGGATCCTCCCAGATCACCTATGGTTATCAAACCATTTTTAGCCTCATTTTGTGGGGTCTATTTATTATTTTCATAGAAAACCTTAAGCCTATGACCTTGAGTTTTACCTCTATTATGGGGCATCTTTGGTTTATTCCTTACTTCCATCCTTGGAGTTGCCTCTATCATTTGATTGTGTGTACTTTCTTGTGAGAACTTTTCCTTTCTATTTGACATTTTTCTTGATATTTAATGCATATTGATGAGATTCTCCTATCATTTTGATGATTAGGAATCTCATCTCTTTTTGTTTTGTATTTGAGTACGTTGTGCTTTTAAAAATCTTTGATGTCAAGCTTCATTAATATAGAAAGAAAGGTATTTGTGTAGTCTTGTAAAAATTGGCCCTTCTTTTGTCATAGACATTACCAAGATATGTAATTTTTATCATAGGAATATTTTTGAAAATATTTATCAACAAATTCACTCCAAAAGGGATTTATTATGACCATACAATCATCCTATCCATCTTCCTTAGTTTTCTCAAGGTGAGTTTCCCACCATTGTTCGACTCATATTTCCCATGCCTTTCTTAGTATTACCAAACACATACTGATATGTTATTAGGTATACCTTGGTTACAAAAAATCACAATAGTTTCTTCTAAAATTCACAAATGTCTAAAGTATATTCATGATAAGCAAGTGGTTAAAATTTTAGGCATTCAATATTAATATCCTGTGGAACTGATGGTACCTACTCTTATTCCAACATGGTTGGTACAATTATTAATCAAATTGGTAATGAACTAATTTATACAACTATTCAAGATAATAATTCAAATTCAAAGAAACATATCTCAAAATGAGTTTTTGCACCTACTTATGAGCATTAAGATATTTCAGTTTCTTCAACTAGTTATGAACATAAAGATATTGCAGTTTTTCCATCTATTATCAAGCATAATATGATTACACATGAGCATGATAATTTGGTTAGAAAGATAAAGTTAAGTACTCCTAAGCATAAAATGACACATAATGTAGGGTTTTTATCTAACACAACAACACAAATTATTTAAAAGGTTCCTTCATAGGTACATGTTGTTACATCATGTCCTCCCATGCACAAAGAAGCAAGTCTAGACAAACATATGAGCAGTGATTTGCAATGTTATTTTATAGAGCATGGCTCTTCTTTAGATTCAAAGGTTTACTTTACAGTACATGGTTCTTCATCATATTCACAAAATTCTACATTTGGCACATATTATTATACACAAGAGTTTATTCCTTCCTATCAAAGATTTGGATACATATATGAGCATGATATTAATGAGATCATTGGTTGGACCCATAGTTGGGCTAAGGACCTTGATTAACTTCCTTGCCTAGTACTTACATATACATAAATTCTTTTCTCTTTACCTTTTGTTTTTCATTCTTCTAAACCTAATCCTTTCCTCCTTCTCACCCTTGGATTTAATTTCATTTTGAGTACATTTTACTTGCCTTCATCCTTACCTTGATTTTTCTTTCACATTTTTATAAGCGTTGATTTAATCTCCCCCTCCTTATTTAACTTAAGAACTTTTTTTATCATTGTGTCTTTCCAAGATTTTTCAAATTTCACTTATCACACTTTACTTTTTAAATATAGAAAAAGTAAAAAAACATTCATATATGCAAAAAAAAATACAAAAATTAAAAAAATATGTAAAAATCAAAACTAGGACCTCTAGGCATGTTTTCATCTTTCTAAAATACATCTTTAAATATGCAAATATATCTTAATTTTTATTTTACAACATATTTCATTACATTTTTAATACATAGTTCTTCTCACAAGGTATATGAGTGTGAAACAAGACACGTTTATATAGAAACTATCAATTTTCCCTACACAAAAAACAGTCCTAGTCAATTTTTTTCCATACAATCAATCAAGACAATAACACACTATTCAAAAAATAATGCACTACATCCATGTCTTTTATTTTGTTCCTATCCCTGTGCATTTTACAAATTTGATTCCAACTACAACACAGTCACAATAACTTCTTCTATAGTTTTTCAATCATAAAAAGAGCACATATTCAGATATAATTCAGATTTCAAGCTTAAGGCATACTTTTCCATGATTCTTATGTTGGGCTAGCCTTCTACCCAATAACCTTGCTCAGTTTTAGGCATCTCATTACTATACATAGGCTCTCTTACAGTTTTTCTTCATCTAAAACATGTTTTCCATGTTGAGTTATAATGAAAATAAGTTTCTTTTTCATTTATACTTTACATGTCCCATGATGAATATGTTATTTTTTAAACATGAAAATAGATGCATGTGCTCAAAATTTATCACTTTCAGTTTCTCTATGATTTTTTTAGATGCTTGTATCCTTACATAGCATGCTTTAATTTGTTTTCTTCCTGTATGTGGACCTTGGCCTTGTTTATGTTCACCATACACCCTCTTTCCTATATGTCATCATCATGTCTTGTGTATATAGCTCTTGGATTTATATGTTTGTGTGATATTCACATGTCCCTTGTATTCAACCTTTGGGCCTTATGTGTGACATTTATACATGCTTTCCAATTAAATGGGCATCTTACATGTCCCTTGTATGTGGCATTTGTGCTAACTTATGTGACTTGAATTATAATTGTACTACAACTAATATGTTTCCATGATTCCTATCATGTACTAATAAGTATATATTTAAATACATCTATGGTTCCATGATTCCTATCATGTACTAATAAGTATATATTTAAATACATCTATGGTTCCATGATCCATATCATGAGCATACTACATATGTGCTTCAAATGCTTATCTATTCAAATATAATGCTCATAATATATATACAAGACTTGAAAATTTATTTACATGTTTCATACACTACTTCAACGCTCTATTCAATTACAATGATGTAATACAATATTAAAACTTTTCAAATATTTCAATTTTACATCTTTTCAATACAATACAACTATTTACATGTTATTACTTGATTACATCTTTCAGAAATGATCTCACTTTTTATTTTGATACAAGTAACTTATAGGAAATTTACCTCATTTAAAAAGGGGGAATTTAAATGGGCTTATCTCCAAGCTTTCACAAGTAATATATTTCTGATTTGATATTTGATAATATGAAAAATTAGAATTTTTAGATTTTGGGGGTGTTCAACTTGCTTATGCACTCCATTTTTGCAGCAAATTGAGCACATATACATTTATAACAAGATAATTACAAGATTTCAAACATTTTTCATAAGATCAAATCGACACACTATACAATATAGGGGGTATGATATGCATTCATGTCCAAGCTACTACTTCATAAAATTTAGATTCTTCTTTTTCAAAGTATCAAAGTTTTAAGAATTTATAATTTGAATCTAGATCTATATACAGTAGTGTAATTTATCTTTGGTAAGTGGACCATGTTTGAGCTTAGTGATGATCCACATCTTAATTTCACTTTAGCGATCCATGTACTAGTTACCACATCTTCTTTTTAATTCAGAAAGTGGACCACATTTTATCTTAGTGACACTCCACGTCTTCATTACACTTTAGCGAACCACTTTGTTGTTTCCCACTTCTTCAAAAGCATTAAAAAGTACTTTATGAGAGTTGGATCATATAATATTTCTAACTCAGTCATCATCAAGGATTATTCAAATTGACACTTGATTACTCTCAACTCACCATAGGTTCGACACTTATCCACATCCCTTAATAATGGATCATGCACATCTTCATGAGAAAGGTGAAGTATGTATACACACTCAAATTTCATATTTCCTTTATCCTATTAATTTTATGCATCACTAGCATAAACACAAGAAAAATGTAGAAACTGAAACTTAATCAATAAATGATTGGCAATGCTTGTCTTTAACATATTTACCTTGCTTGGTCAATTTTCCATTATGATAATCCATAATTTCCAAGGAAGGCTTAAAAGCCTCACAATTAATGTGCATATCTCTAAGACTTCCCTATTTTTCCCAATTTATCTCTATTTAACATAAACTTCCCTATCACTCTGATTTTATAAGCCTTTATCCCTTTTATACAAGAGTACACTATCAAACAAGGACACACTGCATCATTTTCCTTGAGTGTGACTTTATCCCTCTAATGGTCATCTTTTCAAAACATCACACTTCATAATGGCTCTCCTACGAAAACCAATCAATTGGTTATCAATTTTTTTTGAAAGATTCACCTATAAAATCACACCAAGTCTCACACTTAGAACCCTCAATTAATATATCTATAACTTTCTTAAAAATGTAATTTAAAATCATCTATCTATTCAACGAAGATCCTTACTATAATTTTTTTATAGTATTACAGTCATTAGCTAAGTTAGCATTACATTTTTCCAGGTTGAGGACATTCTTTTGTCAATCATTTTAATAAAATTTGATAGTTACATCCATATGATCTTACCTAAAGGGATAACTACATTGCTCTGAGGTCCACTTGGACTATGTAGGTAACACTCAGTCAATAAGGGGTTTTCTAAGGATAGCTTGGCCATATCACACTTTTCCACCCTTTTGCATTTGATCTTATTTTATATACTTTTGCAAGCTAGGGTTTTGCTTTTTCAGGTCATCCACACATCTAAACAAGCTCTGCACAGAATCAGGAAATATACAAATAGAGGTAAGCAAGCCCATATTTTTAGATCCATCATAATTTATCTATAAAAAGTTATAGTATCAAACAATAATGCACTACGACCTTGACTGCCTCTTACATCTTTTTCCCATAATATAATGAATCATTATTTTCAATTACCTCTATGTTTCATGTTTTTAAAAAAAGTTATTAATAACCATAGTTAATGAATGAATAACACATTTTGAAATAAATTAGTTTGTAATGACATATCTCTAAACCTAACCCTAGTTTCTATTTTTAGTAATTTATAACTTATGTAAATTATATAGATTTCTATATTTATTGCATTATATATTATTTAACTTCCTAGATCATATTTCAATAGTTTACATTTTTAATTAAAGTTGATTTTTTATTCTAATTAACTATAGTGTAAACAATCATAAGTGAAAGTGGAAAAAAATTAGTAAAAATTAATATTATATACATAATAAAATATTGTTCTTTCTAGGAAGGGAACCCTTAAACTCTACTAACATGTGGCAACTATATAGATTGATAATGCATAGAAATGGGATAAATCCATTAAGTGATAATTAAATTTGGGGAGATATGTTAATCCCTTTCCCATCCAACATATTTGATAAACACAAGATGGATAATATCTATGTGATGTATATCATCAACTTGATGTACCAAATTTTTAGGAATCTATACATTTCATTTCTTTATGCATCTGTAATTATGGTAATTTAATAATAGTATGTGAAAATTACTTGTGTATGATTGGGATAAAATGACTATAAAAATGATGCCTCACCAAATGTCTACTTTATTTCAGTAGCATAATTTTAACTAGTGTTTCATGCTTAATTGCCTATAATTTTTTCAAAATATGGAAAATTTTATAGGAATTGAGACACCCTACAATTATAATCATCATATGTGTGTTGCCTACCCAAAAAATCAATGGAATGTTGAGCATGGGGATTATGGTGTGTTTGCAAATAATTTTGTTTATGTTTTCTATATTTATGGAAAGATGTGTATATTTACTTGAATTGGATATTAACATAATGAAACTTTCAAATAAGAGGGAAATGAAGTTTTTTTACTAATACATGCAAAGGAAATCTTCCTAAATTTTATTTTATGGCTATCAACATGACCTAATAGAGGGGTTCTATGATGGGGGCTATTGCTTCTACAATTTTAGACAGAGGGGTCCTATGTTGGGGGCTACTTCCTCTATAATTTTGGGTAAAGTGGTCACATGCATCATCACAAATTTAAAAACTAATTATAAAATATTTGTACCTTAATATAAGGAGCAACTATTGTTTAAAATATGTTTTTTATGGGTGGGAAGCTATAGGAGGTTAAAAATTTGTGTGGAAACTCATTTTCTTGGTTTCCGACTATACATTTGTATCTAGTCAAAAAAAAGATTGAAAAAAAAGTTTTTTAGTAAAATGTTGCTAATTTTTATCAATGACAAGTATTAGACAAAATTTAAAGAATCATGGTATTGATAATAAATAAAAAGAATCTTCTAATTTATCACTATTACCTCTTAAAAATAATTAGCTATCCCCCAACATATGACCCTTACCTAAACTATGCATTGCCTAGTTATGTTTATGATATAATTTTTACCTACAATTAATTGTGACCTAAAATGTCCTTATACATTGTTTTGTGACTACACCATTGCTTGAATTATAAATTTAAGGAAGTTAATCATTGTTTGTATGACCTTGATAAACATTGCTCCGATAGGGTAAAATGGGTGAGAGGAAATGATTTTCCATGTCCTTGATCATGATAAGGTGCAATAAAAAAAATTTAGAACATGGGAGGAATCAAAAACATAAGATGGCATGTTAAGGGGGATGATCCCCAGTTTAATTTATAGTTATTTCTCCAATGATATTTTTTAGAGGATCTTACAATGAATATGAAGTAGATTCCTCTCCAAATCCTCTTAGCTCCTAGAAGAGGATGATTTAATATATGAATATGATGATGGTTCTCAACATAGCCCATGTTATGCACTACCTAGATACATTGATGATAGATTATTTTCTTATAATTATTTTAGAAAAAAATTTATTTTGGATATGAAATTATCATGCAATAAGAATGGAAGTCTTATTCATGTTCCCTTTACTTGACTTGGATTAATTATGACCTTAAAAATCCTCTTGCACTATCTCAAGACCACACAATGTGGGCATATAAATTTGAATAAATGAATAATCAATCGTCTCACCCTAATGAACATTAATGGACAAGAAGGATAAATAGTTGTGAGTAAATAATTTTCCATGTGTCCTTGATCATGATAAGGATCAATGGAAAAAATTGGTCATCAAAGAATTGGCATGAAAGATATGATGGCTTGTTGAAGGGGATGATCCTCCACTTGATCTAAAGTATCTTCATCTGTGGGAGTATGTTAAAGGATTTGATGAAAAATAATTAGGTCATGAAAGAATTAGAAAAAATGATATGATAGCTTGTTAAATGGGATTATCCCCTACTTGATTTAGATTTGCTTCACCCATGGTGGTATGTTAAAGGATCTAATGAAAAAAAATAGGTTCCTCTCCAAATCATCTTGGTTCACATGAAAAGGATGAATTAATAAATCAAGAGGATGATGTGAAATTGTTTACCCTAATTCTAGTTTTGTTTCAAAATAATGATAAATAATTTCACTAATGAATATATATAAGCATATACAATAGTAAAAAAAAAAGATATACATTCTAGTATCAACATTAGGAACATAGTTTAAGTGTAATGTAATAATGATAGATGTAAATTAAATATGAGTAAACAAGTTATAATGATGACATATTTAGTATTTATATAAATTTGAACCTGGAATACAAGTATGTATATTATTTTCCACCTATGTGTAAAATTTGAGTTTCCTGAGTAGACTTGTCACTTTCTATGAGTTTGACCTATGCAGACTCATCACACAAGAATATTTGTGCACCGAGTCTTCCTATAGAGACCAATTCTAACATGATTAAGTTTTTTGGATGTATCTAGTGTGATCGCGTTCTTGTTTGACTTAGTAGAATCTTTGATTTTTTTATTTATTCCTTCTTGACCTAATGTGACACTCATAACAAACAAAGGCATATAGAGTCTGGTAGCCACCAAAGTGGGATTGAAAACTACATATCATGCATGTTGGAATTATACCTCCATGTAGTTTTGAGTGTGTGTAAATGGAATATCTTGAGAAACAATTTTTTACCTCATCTTCCCTAGGAGTGATGATGCATCTACATGCAAAGTTAAACCTTCATTTCATATAAGAGGGTGATGGGGGACCAAGATGAACAAATGTGTTATAAGTGTATAGGATATGAATCAATGAAACACAATTTGAATTATAAGGAATGATGAAATTAGAGGCTTTTGTAGGCTCTTATCTTCGCTTTTATGCTTAGTGCATTCTCTTGATTCTATTTTTTATGATTAATAACTTGCATGATATGACTTTGTATATATGGTATAATATGACAATTTACCCATTTAGGTTGACTCTAAGAATGATAATAGGTGAACATTAAGGCATATAATGTATGGTAAAGCACTGAAGGACTCAAAAAATGACCCTAAGTAGACTTGTTGTCTAAAAGGTGACTCCCAAGTCTAAAAAGGGTAAACTTGCACAACCTACGAGTTTGACTAGGGATAAAAGGGGCTCATATCTCGAGGCACAAAATGGAGATATGTATTATTTTTATAATAGATAGATTCTAGTGAGTTTTAGACATGGTTATGAGATTTGAAAATTGACATGAAGATCAAAGTGGGTATAGACAAGTGTTAAAACATGAATTTAAGCACAATTAAGTCAAGTGTGATAAATGAGGGGAAAACACCAAGGAGAATGGTTTTGTGCTAAATTTAGGTGTCTACATATTTCCCCCACTTTGACATGGGTATGATTAGGGTGACTAAATGCACGCATGCATGAATTAAAGTATAAATATATAAATGAAGTGTGTACCTTCACTAATTTAGGGTAAAATTGAAGGGTTTTTGTTATAAGATTGAAATAGGTAGTCCATTCACACTTGATTTTTAAAATGTATCTAAAACAATTTTACATAATGTAAAAATTAGTCACCACACAGTATAAATATTTATCAATTTGAGCATTAAAAGATTGAATTTTTAAAATAACATTGTAATGAATACACATGTTAGTATTTTCCCCAAATGCCACAACAAACTTCTTCTGGTACTAGGCTTTTGACAAGTGATAAATCATAATCAATACTTATTTGGGAGTATCCAAATCCAAATAAATCACGTTACTAAACTTTGACAAATGTTGAAACATAACCAATATTTCTCTAGGAGTTTCTAGTGACCAATCCACTTCTTGATTAGAGAAGTAGACAAATCTTACTACTAAGAATTGTTTCTTAACAACCTTTGATATTATGACAATCCTAAAAAACTATCATGATATGAATTGTCTTGTTATATGTATTCCTACCTTTTGAGGTGAGGGATGTGAACATGATTCTAGAATCACTCATCTCAAAATAAAATTTGATTCAAAATATGAAAACCTGTGTATAGACCTTGAATTATATTTGAGTTAATTTTGATTTATATTATATAATTTGTTGTTTTTCCCTATATCCCTTCCATGTATTTTTAATGGAGCTCATTGATTAACAATATAAGTATGCATCTTAAATTCAACATAATTAGGAAATAACTTATAAAATTTGCATGTGGATGGAATAAGAGGGATGCCTGATTTAACAGGCCTATGTAACTTAGTATGCCTAAATTTACTATTAATATGACATTAAATATCATTAAGACATAACATTGTCTTTGTTTGCTTCTATGTGGCCCATGATTTCTCTCCCATCTGGTTGTCTAATAAGACTTTTATGTCTAGCATCACAACTTTTTTATTAATGTAAGGATGCCTGAAACCCCAACATTGTCGTAACAATGGAGATAAATCAACTAAAATAAGAAGGAATCATGAAATATAACAATAATATTAAGTCAATATTAAGTAATAAAATGAATTAGTGTGTAAAACACAAAAAAAAAAATCAATCGAAATTGAAAATTTTATAACACACCTAAACTAGATGGTATTGTATTTGTATAACCTCCATATGATGGTGATAAAGATGAAAGAACAAACAATCTCTTCAAAATTTGTTGACACTTATCAATATTAGGGTTTCTTTATATTTCACTTGTGCCAGTCTTTAAATCAACTACATTTTTATCAATATGTTATGTAGTATCCATGTACTCCTTTGACCTCATCTGCTAATTTAATGAACCAACAATGTTATCTCTAACTAGTACAAAAAAAAACCATCTCTTGCATAGTGTGCATTCCACTTTTAATATTATTGTGATCCCATAATATCCTAGTGTTGCATCCACCATAACAAATAAATTAGTGATTTGTGTCTTGTTAAATTCACATAATCATTTAATTATTTTCTCAATCTCAAATCTATCTCCCAACATCCTTCGTTGGTATTTCTTATTTACATGAAGGAATGCCACTACATCTCATACTTTAAATGTTTTAATTATGTTTTTTATAATTCATGTGAAAAATTTTATAGTTACAAATTATTTGATTTACTCTACATATATTCCATGAACTGTGATCTAGATCGCAAGTATCGTAATAGACTTTTATTTGAGCTTTCCATTCATTTGAGGATACTCAAAGACTGAGTTTCTCAATCACAAATCATTCCTTTAAGTTACACAAAAGTTTTTTCTAAGTGATAATAATAGTAAGATCAATACTTATAATATATTATACCAAATCAAAGATTGCATCAACTTTTGAATTTTTACACATAAGATATTTCACATTCTTTCCAAATTCATCAATTTTTAGAATATTTTTCACTATATTTTACTCAAATTTATCAATATTCAAAACATTTAATATTTTTTTAATACCCAAAACCATCCCTAGAACTTTCCATTTTTTTCTCTGGCTTTAGATTTACATAATTTCCTTTACTACTCATAAACTCAAAAAGATATAAAGAAACCTCATCATCCATAATTTCATGCTAAATTCAAAAAAACGTAGAATCTTTTCAAGACATGATTATACCATTGACATTTTTATCTTCACCGCTTATTATTTCAAACTTTGTAGTAATCCCCTCATCCATTTTATTTTATTTTATATGGCTTTAGAATATTTTTAGTTTTTTAAATGAGTTTGTAGCCTACCAATAACAAGGTTAATAAAATATTAGACTTCTATTACTAAAAATGGATACAAAGTCTTAACTATATGACCATTAAATTTTTCGTAAATAATAAATGTCCTCCTCTAATCCATTGTCATTAGTAGGTCATAGTCCTTATCTATATAAATATCATTATATATTAAAAAAAATACTCATTGTGTATTTTTTAATAAAAAATACTAGTTTAAATGTAAGTGCAAGGATGTTATAACATACTATCATCATAATATCATCATTCAATCTAATAGAAATATAAAAGAAAAAAATGAGTGACACTACAATTCAAATCATACAAAATAAAATGACAAAGCATATATTTGTATTAATAGAATTTCTAAAACTAACAAAATAATTATGGAATTTAAATTATGCTAAGAAAATTTTATAAACATCACTACATGTCATTATAATTTATGAACTTAAATTTTGATAAAACATTAAATGTAGCATCCTATTTCTAAAAGGAAAAAATAACCATGACAATAAAAACATAAATTTCATCGCTTTTCCACACAAATAATTATTTTTTAATCACAACTCCACCTCAAAAGATACCCCAAACATGACCCCAACATAAAACCAAACATTATATTAAGTACACACAAAATGCCTATGAGTATAATAATCACTATTAACTAGGTAATATTTAGAGAAGTGCATATAATGGAGCCATTATTTGCCTCATAGTGACATGCATGCCTATAAAATTTTGTTATTTAACTCATTGTGATGATTTTTATCTATTTATTCTCAATGTGATATTGAATTTTCACCACATGGGGTATGGGTCCACATCTCCTTTTGCTTAACATTGATAATATATGTTACCTTTACTTTAATAAATTGTTCAGTGGGGGGCTTTGATTTATCATCTATTTTGATCAATTTCATATCATTAACATTATAGTTACCATTCATCTATTTTTAGATTAGTTGATAATTAATTTTCTCCTGTCTACAATGACTTTACATGCAAAGGTTGCACACATAATATCAATAAGTGATTTATAATATGTAGTGTTGAGTTTAAACCCATATCTTAACTGATCGAATTTACATTTTATTTCATTATTATGAGGGCCATGCAAAATATATGCATACTTGAATTCCTAATTTTTGGAATGGGAAATATGCAATTTGGAACGATTATTTTTGGTTCATAATAGTTTTTATAAATAAAAAATAAATCCTCCCTTAAATTAACTTATTATGGAATTCATAATTGTAAAAGATGTAAAATAAAAAATGCATATCCAAACATGCTAAGATGTGACTGGAATACACTCCCAAGAAACCTAAAGGTGACTTAAAGTGACACAATCATGTTGTATTATTACAAAACCCCTGAGGAGACCTAATATTCTAGTATTAATGTATACAATCATGCTATATTGTTATTAAAAATTTAAGGATGCATAAAATATTAGCAGAACCTGAGTTATCATCGATCCAAGACTATTATTTTCTAGAAAAAATAAGTAAATAATAATCAATTAATACTAAAAATATTGTTTGTTGAATTTGGCTAGCAAATAATAGTCAACATAGGGGCTACTATTTTCCAATTGGCTGATTTTTGAATTTTTTTTCTAATTTTTAAATTCACAAATGAACACATTTTTAAAAAAGTGCCTGAATTTATAAATAAATTTACATAATTTTTTTAAATTATCCAAAATATATATGTATTAGAGTAAATTATCTGGTTTTCTTTTGAAATTCTACATATGTTTACTATTTTTGAATCTCAAAATATTTGCCTATAAAAATTTGTACATGTAAAAATACCCATTTCTTATAATTTTCCCTAAAGAGACATAGGATACTAATAATCATTAGTGGTATGTAACTAATATTTGTTGTCCAACATTATAAAATTCACTAACATCTAACATTAACCAAATAACACTCAAATGTGATCCAAACATATTGTAGGGTGTATGTACTAGAAAAAAGAGAAGAGAGGTGGATGAGAAAGACCAAAAATACATAAACATATGTTTTTATTTATATTAAAAAACACTTTTTTAGTCATAATAAATAATATAGATCTCAATCGATGTGAGAGTAACCATTCAAAGCAAGAACAAAATGAAAATTAGAAGGAGAATCAAACCTTAAATTGAAATGTCGTCAAAATGGCTTGAAAAATAAATGTTAAAATACACCCTCAAAACTCTTGTCATATTTCATTGTAGATCCACTATTCTAAAAGATTAAGGTATTTTTGAAACCTTTATGTTAAGGGGATTCTTTAAATTATCCTCTAAATCACACATAATTATGTTGAGCCAAATTTTATGGATTGAGAAATAATGATTTAGGGTTTGTAAAACATATCCTACCAAATAGAGATCTTCTCCACACTTCCCCTTACACTACCCCTTCTGATTTTCTCACACTTTTCTTATATTATCTTTTAATCATTTCCATATTATTTTGTCATTCTTAACTAAAACTCATATCAACTAAATTTTTTGAATAAATAAGGGGTATTTATGGTAAATGAGATTAGGTTTGAATATACTTACAGATATGTAATAGACTCTTAACATATGTATTTAGTAAACATACATACCAATTTCTAGGGTTAGACCCCATGCCCTCAATACCTATCTCTTCTTATAATATTTAATATCTCCTGAACCCATGAATACATCTCATTATACCGGTCTCAATTTTAGATGATTAAAAAACTCCTAATAGACATGCACATTATATTCTACTACTCCCTTAATGTATCCCTATTATTTTATGTATACCTTGATTTTGAGATATATTTCTATAACAGTTAAATAATACCATAAATAATTTAAAAACTCCCAATAGACATGCACATTGTATTCTCCTACTCTCTTAATATATCCCTTATGGTTTCTGTATGTCTGGCTTATTTTAGTGGCATGTGTTTATAATGGTAAAACCATGATTAATAACACATATATTTAAAACACATGCATGGAGTAATTTCCTTATTTATGGTTCTGCTTGGTTGAGAAATTTTCATGGATCATATTGGTGGACCATGATTTTTTTCTACTCTCTTAATGTATCCCTTATGGTTTGTGTATGCCTGGCCTATTTTAGTGGCATGTGTTTATAATGGTAAAACTATGATTAATAACACATATATTTAAAACACATGCATGGAATAATTTCCTTATTTATGGTTCTGCTTGGTTGAGAAATTTTTATGGATCATGATTTTTTTGGATTATTTTTGGTCTTTAGCTCTTATTTTTTATGGATCACATCAAGGAATTAATGGTTTTGTGATATTAAGTGGACATCATTTATATATTAATTTGATTTCATATTTTCCCATAAAGGTTGATTCTTCTCTCTTAAATGGGACCCACATGAATTTCATCCTTCATCTTCATGGGGTGTTAATTAATCCTTTTCTTTTATTGGTTGAGCATGTTATGTGGATCTTGATGCCCTTGGCACATATTTATCTCATCAAATTAATATTTAATATAATAGATCATGTTAAGAAAAAAATTTATCCCACTTGAACCTAAATATGCACCTTCTTGTTGTTGAGACAGAAGAGGATATTGAATGTTCACTTGGGATTTATGAAACTACCATTAAGTGGGATGTTGGGTAATGTTGTCTTCTTTGTGCTTATAAGTTGTCTTTAAATAGGGACATTTATGTTAGATTCATATCAAAAATCAATGGTTTTAAGTGTTTTTAACCTGACTTTTTTAATATTTTGTATTAATTTTGGTAGAGCAAATTTAATGCATAGTGGACGTAGCTAGACAAATTTAATTGTGTTGAAATTGCACTAGGTTTATATCATATTTGTGATACAAATAATTTGACTCAAATTTGTCCCATGTTATATATACTAGAAAGTTTTGGTATAGTTATTTATAGAGAGGTTCGGATGGAGGTATTGTACATTATTATTCCAACGCCCAACATCTTTATAAAATATTATACATATATTTAAATATTATAGACATGAAATTCAAAAAATTGATGTTAGATAACAGAACAAAAAATGGACATAAAATTACTTCTGATAACTACCTAACTTCCTATAAAATCTTCTATATTTTCAATCATTGTAGATTTGAATTAATAATAAAGTTTTCCCATAATTAAGGATTATGTTTTATATTTTAAAAAATAAAAAAATAAAAAATAAAACCCCCAATGTTAAATGTTAGATGCAATATTTATATGAAAACCATATTTTTGTCATTCTTAGAGATAAATTTGATCCTAGCAACTCAAATCCCATCCCTATTGAAGTATTTTTAGACCTCTCCTTCAACATGAATATTCCATTTACTTTGATGCAATCCATAACATACATATTTCATTTACCTACATCCAATCCATAAAAACTCATTCAAAATATGAAGCCAAAAAATACACACAACCCCATTATAGATCTACATTCATAAAATTGGAGGCTATACAAAAAATGACTTTATAATGATTGGAGGATATGGAAAAAAATCATTATTTGACACATCCATATGTGTAAGGATTTGTTTTTTAATAATGCATCCTTCATATTTTTCATTTTGCCTTTAATATTTCCCTTCATCCCTTCATACCAAACCCTATCACCCAAACCCCTACCACTCCACTATGTGTTTTAATGTTTTATCACATATATCAATGTTTTATGTTAAATGTTAATTCATTTTATGTGTTAGGTTAATCATGTTAGGTTGGAATCATTGGACTGTAATTTATTCATGGTTTCTAATATTTTATTTTATTATATTTTTAATTGAAGATAAACAAAGTGAATTAATATTATTTTTTAAATATTTAAAGGTAATTGTTGACATAAATTCAATATTATTTGCACGTGTCGAATTTGCATCAGGATTTATCATCAATATTATATATAAAATGTATTTCATTTCAAAAATCTAACAAGCATTAACGAAACTAACCTATCCCAATTGTCAATATTATTCTTACAAAAGTTAGTAGTGATTAATCCTTGTGTGTAAACCCGTCCTCATTCACACAATATTCACCATAAATGTTGCATTAAGTATGGAAGTATTCTTTCATGCCTAAATACCAACCCAATCATTTCACCAACTTACATATGCACTTTATTAAAATAAAAGAATCACTTAAAATTTAGAATATTGATATTGTATAAAAAGAATGAGCCAATTAAAAATTCAAATGTCTTGGATTTCAATTTCTAATGGTTTTGTTCGATGTTACAATTGATGTATGACATAGATGATTTTATTTTTTTTAAACACCACCAATCAAAATATATGGCCTAGTTGATGTACTTATCTGCTTTTTCTAATCATCTTCTACTTTATATTTTATGTATCTATTATAACTAGCATTAGCTTTAAAGGTGAAAATTATGTCAGAATGGATGTAAGTTTTTATTTTAGTAAAATGGGGCTCTGTAATATAAATGGGTGTAAATTGGTATAAGTATATTTAACCATGGGACCAATTGATGAATCATTTAGAAGACATAATTATATCACCATAACCAATTGAAAGACAAAATCCATTGAATTTTAATGGAAAGATCAATTATTGTGACAACACTCATATCTGACCTCCTAAGATCCAACTATAGACACCTAAAACTGGCCACCAATAACCTCCAACTAGGCTTTTGACCAATTTCCACCCAAAATGCACAATTTGGCCTAAAAACACTAAAACACGCTAAATGATGTGAAACTGACATATTTCAGTGCCGATTTTGGCCAGGGTATACCTAAATGGGGAAATGCAAATTATGGGCTAGCTAACTTTGATCAGATCATTCTAAGTCAAAATGCTAGTTTTGCACTTGGGTGCTCTGGATTGCTCCTTCCTATCAAATCTTATGCACAAGACTTGTGCCTTTGTTATTTATTATTAACAACATCCTAAATAGAAATACGCATCCAATGCATCTAACAATGACTTCCAATTCTAATCTAGTCAAATTTTGGACCAATAACAAGGCATTCTGATCAATTTGAGTAATTTGTGCACAAAGTGCTTAATCATGCTTAAGAGTTAATTAACCCAAATCAAGGCATAATCAAGAATTCCATGGAAACTTGTTGAATACTTATTTTTGGAAATGAATATTGAATATCTGCATCATCAAGTGACCTCATTTCTTGGGAAGACATCCCTAGGCCATAAATGCCACAAATATCAGGATTGATACCTTCCATGCCTCATCAATTCCTTCCATGATGCCCTCCATGCCTCTTAATTGCCCCTTCTTCCAATTTCATGATGAGGATAATTACAAACTTAATTCCAAAAATTGAATTAATATCTCAACCACACATCTCAATCTTGAGATGGATGGTTGAGGTTGATTATGATCAAATCCAAAAATCTATAATAGGCCTCACAACATCATTTCTAAGATATTTCGGTGCAAAGTTATAACGCATAAATATCTTCAAGGAGTCATTTTAACTAGTGTTACTAGGCCAAATTGAATCCAAGCAAAGCCAAAGCCAAAGGTGCCAAGGAGAGATGGAGGAAGCCAAGCTTCTATTGCCAAGGACTTCATGAGCACAAGATGATCAAACCACTACTACAAAGGCATTTAGAGCATTCAAGGAAGGTGAATGAATTATTGTGTTTTCATTCCTTACTTTTTAGTTGTGTTTGTCTTTTCTTTTGTTAACTAAGTTGTCCCTAGTGTCTAGGCCTAGAGATGTTATGCTATTAGTATATTTATTTCATTTTGTTTTCATTTTGGAACTAATGCCATACTAACCATCCTCTCTTGAGCCAAATTCTTAGATCACATAATGGCACACTTGGTGGGACTAGATGCATCCCACACATGAATAATATCATTTTGCCTCTTTAAAATCTTCATTTGGATCATTAAAACTCTTGAAAATTGATTTTCTAACTTTGTTTTACCATTTTTTGTTTGCCACGGGTTTACACAATAATCGACGTCAGTTAATAAAACCATCATTGATTGCCATAGGTGTCATCGGTCACTATTTGTGTAACCAATGTCGGTTAAATAACCATCATCGGTTAGTAAGTGTAACCGATGTTGGTTATATAACCAACGTCGGTCACTGTGTTTTCTTAAAAACACAAACCCAAGAGCTATTTTAAAATGTTTGGTTTGGGGTCATACAAACTCCATTTTGGATGATTTTTTTAAGCCACATTTTTTATCCTAAATTTTTAGAATTTGTCATTATTTTAGCTTCAAATTTCATAGATTTTTTTTAAAATTTGGAAAATATATTTAAAATGTTTCTAATCTAACATATTTGCTTTTGGGGTGATACCTTAAGGGTAGACAGGTAACCAGCGAATTTCAAATTTGATAAATCATGTTTTAGACCACCTTTTGAATGATTTTAAAATGAATTAAGAACATTATTTTGGTGCTTAAAGTAATATTTAAGGTGCTTAAATAAGTTTTTTTATCATTAGTTTTCAAAGTTACAACTAAGACCAAGGGGTCAAATGAACACCACCAAATATTTTATTTAGGCTTAAAATTGATCACACTTGTCATTTTTGTCTTCACTAGTTATTTGATCTAATTTTATTTAGGAAAGAGAGGGGTGTTGCATGTATGCTCTTCCATTTATCCCCTTAGGGAACCCTTGGAATCAAAATCACCGTTCCTATTACAAAAAGCCTAGTCCAAGGCTTAGAAAGAATGTCATCTAAAGCACTCCCCAAAAACTCATCAAAGTTTGGGTGACCGTGAAAATGACCCTAAAGTCTTTCCATTTCATGTTTTATTTATTTTTATGCATGTTGGATTGCGAGGGGGATGTCATTACCTCCTTTGAGTTCTTTAGGGAATATTTGACCTGAGGTTTCATCTCCTGGCATTGACTTCACTTACTCCTTCTGAGTTGCACACGAGATGTATCTACATTTGGACATCACCCTATACTGAGTAAACAATAGGATGTAGTGATTGTAAAAAGGACTAGACCTTTTTACAACTAGCTAATGTTGTGGTCACCTAATTTACATGCTTTTCTTTTTTGCATTATTTTGCATGAAAGTTATTGTGTAATTGATTCCCCTAGAATGATTGAAACCTTGCTAGTTTTAGTTAACCCCACATTGTTATACCCTTGCTAGGATTTAGACGATTATACTTAGTGTATTTTGATCATTTTTACTTGGTATGTTTTGAGACTAAAACTTGTTTATTTATCCATAAATCCATGTCAAAACTATTTTGTCCTTGCATCACTCTTATGTCTAAAGAGGTGTTATGTTGGCCATTTTACACCACACTTTTGCCTTGAAATTTTTGATAAACTTGTTTGTGTGTGTGTCATTTGAGTTGTAAATGGTAGTGTTATGTTGCCCAAATCATGTAAAAACCATTTTACCTTTGAGTCTTTTGAAACATAGCATTGATCACATCATTCGAGCATGCTTATGCCATTAAGCTGTTCAAATTATTTTAATACTATTTTACCTTGTATCAAAAACCATTTGTTTCAAACCATGTCGTGTATACCATTTGGACCTTTATCTTGTGTTGTCATGCTATCCAATCTTGTCTAGCCTATTTGGTTAAATTTTAGTTTTTAACATTGAGTTTTCAATTAGCCTTGTCAAGTTTAGATCTAAATATTGATTGATTTTTGTTTAAGCCTCAATTCATGGGGTTGATACATAGATATTTATCTTTTGGGTTGCATAACTTCAGTTAATCGATTATCCAAATTTGAAAACTATTGATGGTTTGTTTGTTTAGCACCTATCCTCATCATTTTTTATGCCTTTATTTGAGAAAACACAATCTTTCTTCAAAGAGCCTTTTGTCTTATGCCTTATGCCAACTGATCATGTTTATGTTTGATTAAGTGTCAAGTCTAGCTTTTGATGTCGTTTGGCCAAAATTCTTAGCATATTCCTATTTGTTTGAGCCTAGATTTTGACTCCATGTGTGGACAAAAGACTGAGTAACTCAACTTTTCTTTTTCCTAGTTTAGACCTTGTTTGGAACACTTTGACCTAGACCTTTGACATGATAGTTTTTTATTCAGACACTTGACCTTTTATACATATGACATTTGACATTAGACATTTGATGTTATATTTTTTTATGCCAAGTCTTAACACAAATCATTTTGGAGATATAGCTCTATTTTCAAACCATATTGGAGATACATCTCAACCCCTTTGACCAAGTTAGACCAAGCTTGAACCATTTCTCTTTTGAACATAGTTTTTCAGAGTTTGTGGAACTCTAGGCCTTTTTGTTCCAAAGATTTCATCATTTACACAGATATATCTAGATACACTTATGGTGGAGTCACTTACAATCCAACTTATGATAGAATGGCCACACATGACTTTTATGGCTTTAGTCAAGACCCCAATGATGTTAATATGGTTTTTGAGATAGATTTCTATCCACCTCATATTAATCATTCATGAGAACAAAGTCATGAAACAACTTGCAATCCAACTCGAGACCTTGATTGGTATGAAGAGGCTTGTGAGGAGGAATTTGAAGACACAACTATAGATAATTTTGTTTGGGATATGAATCTGTACCCTCTTTATAATAATCACTACATGGAATACAGTCAAGAACTAGCTTATGAGCCAACTCATGACTTGGATTATATGGTTTATAAGGAAGACTTGGATGCTTTAGCTTGTGCAAGTAATCAGGCTCCACCACATCATACCATTTCTATTCTAGGACCACAATATCACACCATTCCCATACCAAGACCTCATCCTTTGGTTTGTGCCAGCAATTAGGTTCCATAATGCCAAACCATTTCTATACTAGGACCTCATCCTTTGGCTTGTGCGAGAAATCAAGCTCCACAATGCCCCTTCATCATTTTAAGACCTAGTCATTTAGCTTGTGTGAGAAATCAATCCCCACAACACCCGATCATTACCATCTTAGGACTTTGTCCTTTGGCTCATACAAGCAATCAAACTCCCCAATGCCCTACCATTATACAACCATAAGTCATCCCAGCCAAACCTCAACTGATCCAATCCTTTAAAGACTAAGCTATGTTTAAAATTGGTATTTTCTAACTCATTGGAAACCAAGGCCAAGATAACCAACCAATTCAATATGTTTTTGTTGAATCAAACATTTGTGATAAGTCAACCTGTGATAAATTGCTTATTGATCCTAGACTAGTTATCAGGGAGTCTCACTCTAATGAGCCAGTCTTTGCTGAGTCACTTCTTAATAATTTAACTACCTTTAGGTAAATCATTACCTTGACCATGTGCCTATTTTTAAAGAGCCTCCTATTAACAAGCTAGCATTTGATGAGTTGTATTTTGACCTTTTTCCCATCCTAGAGGAGTCTCACTTTGACAAATCAGTCTTTATGGAGCTCATCATGCCATTATAGGTTTTTACTGATCTAAAACCAAATATTCAAGAAGACATCATTGTAATAGAGTACCCATCAAATAAAGAATCAGAGTTAGAGTCGGGTTTTACTCTTAGACTAACATCAAATTTAGCATCTGAATCAACATCACTCTCAACATTAAATTTAGAGTCCCTTGAGTTAGAATCAGATTCAGACAAAGAATATGTTCATGGTTGTTACAACATTGGTTACACATGCCTCATAGATCAATTTGAATAAATTTGTGATCCTTCTATGATTTTTGAGGATGATTACTTAAGCTTTGACACAAGTTATCCTACTATCTTCTATGAGGATTGTACATCCTCTTCCCATTTTATTACGATTCCACAGTCCATTACCATCAACCATAATAGTCATATTATTGACATTCCATCTCCCACAAGTGTCGATTGGGACTAATAGAATCACACTTTATCGAACTACATCCATGGTGACATAGTAGTTGA
Organism: Torreya grandis; assembly: GCA_037957365.1. Classification (NCBI taxonomy): domain Eukaryota; kingdom Viridiplantae; phylum Streptophyta; class Pinopsida; order Cupressales; family Taxaceae; genus Torreya; species Torreya grandis. Next base: position 2,336,620 of record JARHVA010000700.1, on the reverse strand, counting down.
AGAAGAGCAAGAAGGCCAAGACAACATTCATGTAGCACAAGAACACTCTCCTAGTGAAACCATTTCAAAGGTGTTAGGGGACAATCCAAGTCATAATTTAACATCTTTTAGTGAAATTTTTTTAGAATTTCTAGAAGGAAATCAAATTCAAAATCCAATGTTCATTAGTGAATTCTTCTCAAAGGTGATATGGGACAATCAAGACAACTTCATTGGTGCAAACCTCATTAAGGCACCAATAGCTAAGCACAAAAGTTCTTCACTGCTTGATGAAGACAAAATCAAAGATAAAATCAAAACAACTTCATATATATAACCTAATCAGATGGTAGCTATTCTCAAGATCAAATAACATAAAAATTTGGTGGTCTTCTTGAGATAATAAGTCTTCAGCCCTGCCACAACCAAAATTATGTCAAATCTGGCATCAGCAATATTACGTGTGACTGAGCATCTCAATATTTATTTGTTTCCCCACCATTATAAATTACATTATCATCTACCATTCCATTTCAAAATCAAACCTACCATCCATTATTTGTCCCTATTTACCATCCATGGTTACACTTTCCTTTGCAGAGGCTATAAAAATACCTTGTCTTGATGTTTGAAGGAATCAAAATCAATGACCAATGAAGATCACAAAAGCATTCTCAGCAACCAAATCTGTAGGCCATTTTTGACATATAAGTTATTTGTATGAGGTGTGTAATAATAAGTAACATGATCAAGTATTCCATTTGTATCATTTGTTGATTAGGATGTGCATCTCCCCATCAGCAGGAACAACAAAATCAAAAACCACACCTAGGCCAAAAACATGTACCATGCCATTGCCATTGTTGAAGTACCCAACCATTCACCCCATAACTTAGGGGAAATGTTCTTAACATTTTATCCAATCTATCAAAAACCATCATTATCCTTAGCAAGACCTTACCATCCTATCATTCCATTCCTATCTAGACCAAAGCCAATTTTTAGTCATCCTACCCAATCCTATTTTGATTTTAGCTACTTTGGTTTTTCTTGCACTTTTTGTGAGAGGATTCCAATCAAGTTTCAACAATTAATCAAATCTATGTTTTAATGATAGTTTATGAAAGAAGTGTGACAGTTGATCTAGCAAGATATCTTTCATCCTATATCCACATTTATTTCTATGAGCTTGATTATAACCATCTATGGGACAATCAATGTCTCACTAGTCTTGCTACTAATGATAACTACATATGGCAAATTAGTATCATTGACCTATGTTGTTGTCTCCTAGTTATAACTACCTATGGGAAAACTATGGGAAACACTTGTTTATCATGCATTACCGCATCACCTTGCCATCATTGTTTTCATTTGACTGGCCATTTGCTGGATTTGAGAACTTGTTGGGACCTAGTTTATTTTTTTCTCACCTTTTATGTGGATGGAATTACTATGACTTGAGGCCATTTTAGGACTATGTGGGTTATGCCCAACTCATGTTGAGGTCACCTTAGTCCCCCTTTTCATACATTCTCACCATTTTATGAGCAACCTAAGCCAAACACTCTCACCATTTTATGAGTAGGTATCTTGTCATTCTCTAACGAGTTAAGATACCTCAAAATTATAATAAACATTCATAACATTTCAAAAATACAAAAGCATTTATCTTGTCTAAGCCTAGTCATTTATCCTCGATCCACCTTACTAGGGCATTATCATTGTTAGGATGCTTTCTTTTGCTTTTATTTTCAGGCTTTCTATTTATTTGTTTATTTCAGGTCGTTTGTTTGTTTGTTTGTTTGTTTGTTTGTTTGTTTGTGTGCTTGCTTATTTGTTTGCTTTCAATACTGTTGCCTCGACTCAATCTATATGCATTCATTGGGTGATTCCTCGAGCACATTATTCTTGAGTCCATCCATATTTATGCGTCAACATTATCATCATGGTTTTTATCATTGGTACATTATTTTTAAGTGTTTATTGGATTGGGAGTCATTCCTTATGCATATTTTGGGATAGTCTTTATGGTGTTCTATCATGAAGCCTACCATCACATGCTACAGCAAAAATTAGATTCAAAAAGGTCTACAATAAATGGAGCTATAAAAGTTCCTCCTTGGCACCTTGGTAGATCCTCCCATCCCACCCTTGATCAAATTAATCCATTGGCTATTCTAGTTGTGTCATTATTAATCAAGATGATCATCTCCTCATTGACAGGTACAACTAAATCATTTCTAATGATCAATCTTATTCTTCTATTCATATCTCTTTCATCACTTTGCATCCACTCATATTTAATCTTTATTCTAGGTTATATCCTTTAGTTATGCTTGCTAATCATCCCTAACTGAAGCACAATCATCTTTAGCCAATTTAGGTCCTCTTAATGATTATAACCGCCTATGGACAAGTCATTATTTTGACTTTTATTCCTGATTATAACCACCTTTGGGAAAATCAGTAATCTTTTTTACATCAATGCATGAAAGCATTTTCTCATTTGGATGAATCTCAACCATGGGTTAATTCCACCTTTCTTCTTGTTTCTTTTTGAGATACCATCCATCAACAAATGTGACGACCACTCCCTCGAGGCAACATCATCATAGGCTTCCCAAAATCATTTGGAGCTTTGTTTTTTTTGGCATACAAGCCATTTCTCATTCTTTGAGAAGACATTGATTTGCCTATGATTTGCAACATCTTTCCAAATAGGGGCAAACTGTAGACACCTAAAATTGGCTACCGATAACTTACAACTAAGTTTTTGATCAATTTCTACCCAAAATGGACAATTTGGAATAAAAACACTAAAACACACTAAATGATGTGAAACTGACATATTTAAGTGCTGATTTTGGCTAGGGTATCCCTAAATGGGGTAATGCAATTTATGGGCCAGCTAACTTTGATCAGATCATTCCAAGTCAAAATGCCAATTTTGCACTTGGGTGATCTGGATTGTTCCTTCTTATCAAATCTTCTCCACAAGACTTATGCCTTTGTTATTTGTTGTTGGCAACATCCTAAATGGAAATATGCATTTAATGCATCTGAAAGTGACTTCCAATTCTAATACAGTTAAATTTTGGGCCAATAACAAGGCATTCTGATCAATTTTGGATAATTTGTGCACAAAGTGCTTAATCATTCTTAAGAGTTAATTAACCCAAATCAAGGCATAACCAATAATTCCATGGAAACTTGTTGAATACTTATTTTTATAAATGAATATTGAATATTTGTATCATCAAGTGACCTCATTTCTTGGGAATACATCTCTAGGCCATAAATGCCACAAATATCAGGATTGATGCCCTCCTTGCCTCATCAGTGCCTTCCATGATGCCCTCCATGCCTCTTAATTTCCCCTTCTTCTAATGTCATGATGGGGATAATTACAAACTTAATTCCAAAAATTTAATTAATCCTCAAACACACATCTCAATCTTGAGATGGATGATTGAGGTTGATTCTGATCAAATCCAAAAATCTATAAATAGGATGCCTCACAACATCATTTCTAAGCTATTTTGGTGCAAAATTATAATGCATAAATATCTTCAAGGAGTCATTGCAACTAGTGTTACCATTCTAAATTGATTCCAATCCAAGCCAAGCCAAAGCCAAAAGTGCCAAGGAGAGATGGAGGTAGCCAAGCTTCCATTGCCAAGGACTTCATGAGCACAAGCTGAGCAAGCCACTACTACAAAGGTATTTAGATCATCCAAGGAAGGTGAAGGAATTATTTTGTTTTCATTCCTTGGTTTTTAGTTGTGTTTGTCTTTTTTATTTTGTTAACTAAGCTCTCCCTAGTGTCTAGGGCTAGAGATGTTATGTTATTAGTGTGTTTATTTCATTTTGTTTTCATTTTGGAACTAACATCATACTAACCATCCTCTATTGAGTCAAATTCCTAGATCAAACCAAGTTCTACAATGTCAAGAGATATAATAAGATCCAAAGTAAGTGATACGGTCATTTCAAAGTTAAATTAATGTGTAAGGAATTTTCTAACAGGAAAAGTGGAAGGATATGATGTAATCATCAGTGTATTAGTTTTGATTGTCAATACAAGATTCCTTGTTAGGTCAAGTAATTTTATGGACGTTGCATGTATTTATATGTGGTGGTATGTAGTTACTATACTACCTATTAGATGAAGGAAAATGCTTAATGGATAATTGTCAACAAAAGTTTACATGATAGGTAGCAGGCTCAACCATCAAATTTTGAATGAATATACTCAATTAGATTTTGAAAACATACTTGGAACCTATTCCCTAGTTTAAATATTTTCTATTGTTATGATTCTAAAGGTTCTTTCTCCCACTATAGAATTAAATATTTCTTGCTTCTAAAGGTTCTTTCTCCCACTTAGAAATAAATTTATTTTACATCTAAAGGTTCATTCTCTATTTTTTCAATTTTTTATTCTTCAAATAAATTATAAATAATAATCTGTGTATGCAACTCATAATGTCATTTCATCTTTACATACCTAATGTGCACAAAAGAGATAGTATCACTTCCCACATTTTTTTTCATTCCATTTATCCATCTATAAAGAAGTGATTGAAAATTAATAAAATAAAATACCTAAACAAATATATTTAATAAAGAAAACAAGATACTTTTGGAAAAAATGTGTACACTTACAATTTTTTTGCTTGTATACTTATGGATTTCGAAAGCATCTTATGTTGAATATTAAAAAACACAATAAAAACCATGCATGTAATCGAGCCTCAAACATTTATTTTCCCTATGATATGGTTGTTTAAAGAGATGTAATTTTTTTTTCAACATAAGCTTGGGTGTCAATCAACCATAAGAATAGTTGTAGGCATTAACTATTTAATGTGAGGCCTATAAATGAGTTAGACGAATAAGCATTGCACAACTATTTATTTAAGGAACTCACCTTGAGTGCACTAATGAAATTCAAGTGTGAATCTCACAAAGTCAATTATCTGCACATAACACTATACAAAAAAATTAATTGAAAAAAAAATGGTTACCTTATCTACTTTGTTTGTCTTGGCTTGGAGTTTGATTACATAGATAAAGATGTAACTCTAAGTAAGCTCTAAGTAAGCTTTACATGTCATGTATGGTTTAACATAGGATTACACCTTATCTCATATGATGATTGCAGATGACCTTCAAATACATTCAATTATAAATTGTGTCTTTCCCAACTAATTATGACTAGTACATGTGTCAATGAAAATATGGAGATTTATGTTTAGTTTTTGGACTAGTATGTGTTTAGACAAATTTTTGGTAACGGTTTCTCAATGAAAAATGCCTCCATATAACTAAGGTTTAAGATCATATTTGGTCATTCATCATTAGGATTAAAGAAAGTGAATGTGAAACCCTAATGAGGGATCACTCACTTGCTCACTTTCTTCATTCAAAACATTATAAACTATTAAAATATAATATATTTAAATATAAAACACTTAATTTGAATCATATTTTTCTAAAAAATTAGAAGTCATACTTCATTTTAATTGAATATTTTAAAAAATCACACTTCATTTTAATCAAATATTTTACTTAATCCTAACCAAAACAAAATATTAAATTCATAATTAAACATTCCCATTTGACATTAATTATAATACATTTAGTTTTTAGGCTTGGATATTTCTTAGATTTGCTTTCAATTTTAAGTGAGAGATAATTTCAATATATACTTATAATGAAAATGATCAAGAGTGGATTAAAAACTTAATTCATGTTCTAGTTTGAAATTTATGTGTTGTTGTTACCACCAATCTTTAAAACCCCACTCTAGTTGAAGCCTTTTTAGCAAAAAATATGATTTTTTGGGGGCTTGTAGCTTATATAGACACCACAAAGGTCACAAAAGTCATACATGATGAATTGATCTCTAGAATAATACTACAACATGTTCCATTTATTGACATTAAGAAAGTATAAATTTGAATCACTCCATCCTTATCTAATATGAAACAAGACAACCAACAAATTATAGACATCAATGTATAGGTGAGATATATACCAAGGATGGAATTTTCAACATTGAGGTTATAAAGGATTTTATTTGACTATGACATTTATGGTATCTCACAAAAAATCTTACCATCCCAAACTTTGCTTTCTCGATACTACACAAAATTATTATAAATAACATGAATTATTTGGCTGCTGATGGATCCATCTAAAAGGATAAAAATTGGAGAGTTGGGTCCAATTAATTCTTCCATTTAATTAAATTTTTTAGTCCACTGAACTTAATCTCAACCAATGTACTACATGATAGTAGAAGCTCTTCCAAATAGTCTCAAACTTATTTTCATCACCCAATAATAAAAATTACCAGATTCCAATATCACAGTTCGAGAGATCTTAATTTTAATTTATAGTTTCCTTAAACATGAAAATTATGTCAAAAGGGATGTAATTTTTGGTTTTGGTAAAGAGTAGATCTATAAAGTGAAAGATTATAAATCGGTAATCATACCTCACTTAAAACCCATGACCATTGACCCTATCTCACTTTTTATGCACAATGTTGTATGTAAAAATAATTTAATATTTATGGTAGAGGTGACATTGGAAAATGAGATTGTATGTTCCTTTATACAACATGGAAATGAATTGTGTAGGGAGGAAATGTTTCATTTTATTGTGAGCTTGAGTAATGGAAAAGTGGTGGGGAAATGTAAATCCATATAAAACATGTAAGTGGTGATGGTGAGGAGAAATGACATGGTATTTTAGATGATGGACTCAAAGAATCTTGGACAAACACACGTTCAAATTTTAGTAACATGTCACATTTGTCAATGTTATATGCAACATTGACAAACAAAACCTACAAGATAGACTTTGAGACCTCAATGTTTCATCCCCACATCACTAGAATTGCATCATTGATCCAAGCCACACATCAAACATGAAGCCTTGTTGTAGTCAAATCAAATCTCATGATGCCCTCATCCATCCTTAATAAAAAATGGTCAATCAAAGATGCCACCACCCTGTAGGCTTGAGACCCCTCTACAATGAATATTGATCATGTAAATCCAACAACAACCCTAAATCTGGGTCTAGCGTATGATATTACCTAAAATGCCCTATCATTTCCCCTCACCATCACCTCTCAGCTCACCTTGAAAACTTTCATTATTTGCATGTTCGATATGGCCTTTCTCTTTCTCCCAAGGGGCTAAGTATGGTGACTCTCTATGGTCTTAAGCCTAATGTAATTACTTTAGGTGTTAAGATTGGCATTATGGATGAATGGAATCTACATGATAGACGTTGAGACCTCAATGTCTTGTCTTTTCATCAGCAACATTGGAGCATTTATTCAAGCTACACATTATATGTGGAGCCCTACGACAAACAAATCAGATCTCATGACATCTTGGGCCACCCTTGATAATATAAAATGGCCAGTTAAAGATGTTAACACCCTACAAGTTTCATAGGTCCCTTTGGTATGGATGCAGGTCATGTAGATCCAAATACTTACACTAAATATAATGTCGGTGCATGATATAGGCCCTCTATTGTATGATAATAAATAGATTTATTGTCTATTGTGGTAGAGTGAGTTGAATAATTTTGTCAGAGAATCAATGCCTAGACTCGTACATGCCATTTGATAACATTATTTATTAATGGTGTGTTCTAAATAATCGAACCATAAAATATTTTTTGTAACTTTTCCATAAATCTCGTAATAATGATTATAGGAGATTTAAATCCTTTCAAATACAAAATTTTAAAGCTCAAAAGATTCAAATTTCAATTAAGTTTAATTTTCCCATGACTTAACGAGAAGAACAATGTACAATTATTTGAAAGTGAGATTTTTAGAAAAAACTATGATTAATATTTATTTACATATATTTAACACCAAGTCACAGTGTGTAATAATAAAAATAACTAGTTGTCACTTTCCATAGACATATTTTTCTATAAATAATTGTGGAATATGGAAGCCATAAATCTCAAGCTTTTAATTCTTTGAAACATTCATAAAATTTAGTTAAAGGTTACATAAAATGAATGGTTAAGGCAATTTTTAGCATGAACAAATGAAAGATATAATAGAGAATCTAGGACGTCAATGTTTCTTCCTCACATTAGTGACATTGCATCATTGATTCAAGCCACACATCAAATTTGGAGCCCTGCCACAATCAAATTAGATTTCATGACATCCTCATCCCCCCTTGAGCATAGAAAATGACCAATCAAAGATGTTTCCACCTTGCAAGATGAAAACCTCTTTACAATGGGTGTTGGTAATGTAAATCTAATGGTAGCCTTGAATTTAGGTTTGGTGTATGATATGGGCCCCATGGTGTATGATATGACCTGAAATACCATGTCATTTCCCCTCACCATCACCACTCAACTCACCTTGAAACCTTTCATTATTTGCATGTTTTGTATGGCCTTGAATTTTCTTCTTGGAGTATAAGTATGGAATTTTTGTATGCTTTTATGCATGATGTAATTTCTCTAGGTGTAAATATATTTCCAACATTTATGAATGGAACCTAAAAGATAGACTTTGGGACCTCAATGTCTTATCCTTGTAACAACATAGTAACGTTGATTTGAACTGCACATCAGGGGTTGAGCCCTGCCATAATTAAATCATCTCTCATGACATATTTGTCCACCCTTGACAATAGAAAACAATGAATCAAATTTGCCTCTACCCTACAATCTACCGACCCCTTTGCTATGGGTACAAGTCATATAAATCCAAACAATTGCACTAAATCCAACTTTGGTGTATGATATGAGCCCCTATAGTGTATGATATCAAATATAATAAAATATAGAGTACACTATATTATATAATTATTAAATATTATAATAATATTATTACATAAATATTATATATTTAATTTAATATTAATTATGTGTTATATATAATAAATATGTGTATCTTTAATATACATATATATAGTATTTCATATATTATAATGACATTTATTATCTATTAATTATATATATTAATAGTTTTTAATATAATATATATTATATGTTATTATTATATACAAATCCATATCTTATATTTTGAGCTTATTTTTTTAGATAAGTAACAAGGTTCAACAGGGCCCCTACCTAGTGTATATATTCAAAAAGTATACAAAATAAAACAATCAACTCAGAGATTTTCAAAAAAACATATCTGGGAACTTGACTTGAATAGTGGAAAGGCCAACAAGATGGTGAGATAAGACACAACAAACTACAAAAAATATATTCCACTTAGGCTAAGAAGGTCTCTTGTTATCTTGTCGAAGAAATAAATAGACAAATTTACAACCATCCATATCAAAAACCTAGAAATAAATAAAATTCAGGTATTACCTTCCTTAACAACCTCTATTATAATTGCCTCAAGGGAGCCTTTAGCCTTTGAAGAACCCTCACCAAATATACCCATGTCAACCACCCCTCGAAACCTGAGTTTTATGCCACCAACATAGGCTATAACATGATTACTATCTAAACACCCCTGCATCACTGAGGTCACCACTCACCAAGGAGCCCTGACCAGCCATAGAGGTGCTACTCCCTTGCCATAAACCACTAGCTTAGTAATGAACTTAATAGCCTCTACTCACTACCTATTGTGCCTATTGCCCTTTCACACCTCTAACTTCTGAATTGGGCTCTTTATTAGATCTAGGGGAGGTAGAGACATGAAATATCCTTTCAAAGATGAAGAATCATAAACCTTGCTCTAAATCTCTTACATGAACCCCATGAGATCAACAAACCTTGATTCTATAGCACTAAAAGTAGATAACAGGACCAACCCAAATCTATCAGAACTTGAAAATGGCATTTTAGTGAAGGGGCCAAAGTCCACCAAGGCAATATCCTCTAACAAACCCTGATGATGATTTAAAGACACAAATTATTTGACCACTTTATCCACCACTTCCTTATTAGGCAAAAGAATTAGAACATTATTTGTAAACATTACTACAACCATTGAATTCACCCTATTATGAAGATTGTTATAAAGGTAATCTTCCCCCAAGATGCAAATAATTGCCTGTAATATCTCTTCCATCAAGGCCCAAAAAATATTCTTAGTCCTTGCCCTCGATATAGCCCCATTGAATGCCATTTATATGACCGATCTACCACCTGTAACCGTCAGAACCTGATCTGGGCAACAATTCAGGTGACGATTCAAGTGATGGGTCCACCCTAATTGATGATGAAACTTCTAGGAGCCATAACTTTTGCACCGTAGCTCCAATTGACACACCATTTGAACTATTTGAAATATAATAATGAGGATAATATGTTGAGATAGCATGAATATCCACTTGATGGATTTTGATCCCTAAAAACCTAATGGAAGTGCCCCAAATTTTAATTTTAGTAGTGCAGTTTAAAAATAGTAAGTTTCTAAAAATAGTAATTCCTCGAATTTTGTATTGTTGTAAATCATGGAAGTTGAGCCAATTAATCTCCCTCAATATTGATGACCTTCCACATCCTCCTCACACCTTCAAAACATGTATAAATGAAGATGTAACCTGAAATGGAAATCAGACATCTCTTCTCAAAGATAGGCATATGTTTGGGTCTGCAAATTTGATTCAATAAAACATCTCTTCTTAGAGATAGCATTATTTGAATTGTTTTGTTCTTGTTTCTTGAATTATATTTCAACCAAATCCTTTTTTTGAGTTTTGGATCAGAACCCCTAATGCCAGAGCAATTTTACACTCCATCTTGAGAACTCGCAAGCCAAAGATAGAAACTCATACACACCAGATGAGCTAAGTAATAAACACATGATTAGAGTTGTGTCAAGTAAATAAATAAACCTCCTTAATAAATAAGTCCTACCACAAACTCAAATCACTCAAATAAATCCATGATTATAGAATGCCACCTTCCCACAAGCTAATGGAGGAGCATTAAATAAGAAAAAGAATAACCATATAAAAAATCATAGGATAAAAAATGTTTTAAGACCTAAATTTATGGAATATATCCCTATGATTCCCTTCCATGATGATCATTGATTATCCATTCTAATTCCTTCCTTTGGTCAATACCATAATTCGCTAAAAAATATGCAACTAAATTCACTTCCCTAAAAAAATGCTTGCAATCCTTGAACATAAGATTATCTAGGCATTCCCAATATTTTACCAAAACATTCTCCAATTTCTAGGAAGTTACAGTCTTTTTATTAAGTGCATAAATCAAGATTTGGGAATCTCCTTCAATCTAAAGCCTGTCAATGTTACACTGCAAAGCCAACTCAAGCCCTCTTACAAGAGCCTATGCTTCACCTTCATTATTTGTTCCATCTGAGAGCTTTCTAAAAATATCCCTAGTGAGCGAGCCACTACGATCCCTTATTATATAACCTGCTCTAGAAACACCCAAATTACCCCTCAAAGCTCCATCAAAATTCATTTTGAACCACCCAGAGGAGGGGGAGTCAAGAAGCATTATCCTCTCTTATAATTTTACCTAGATTTACTATTGACCCATTAACAGGTGATATTTTGATTTTATTTCTATTATTAAATATTATAATTAGTGACAATATAGAATTAAAAGCTTTAGATTTATGTTTTTCATAGTCTATAATTATTTACAAAAAGATGTCAGGAGAAAGTGACAAATATCTATTTGTATCACTTTTTGTGATTAGATTATGTGATTTGCTTTCAAACATATGTAAATAAATAATTATTGTAGTTTTTTTGAGAAATTTAATTTTCAAATAATTATACATTATTAGTTTATTTACATTTGTGATTTTATTTTGGCTGAGACATGAGCAAATTTGGAAAGTTGAAACTTTTGAGCTTTAAATTTTAACATTTAGCATTTGGATGGATTTAAGGCTTCCACAATCATTATTAAGAGATTTCTAGAAAAACTACGATAAATATTTTTTTGGTTCACTTATTCAGAGCGTGCCACTAATAGGAAATGTTATCAGATGGCACGCATGAGGTTGGGCATTGATTCTCTACCTGATTGTTTGAGTTCACTCTGCCACAATGAAGATTAGATGGATGATCTTCTTTCCACATACTTAAACATAGAAGAATTTGGATTGAATTAAGTGATGAGAAAATATGTATTGAAATACTCTCTCGAATCATGATCCCACCAAGCTCTTATAATAGCTTTAAAATTTTCACAAATATTTCATAAATAAAAAGTGTATGGCTGCCTAAAAAGAGCATGGAAAGTTCATTTCCTCTAACGTCGATAGTCACTATCAGTAGTGACTCCCAACATAAGTGGCATTGCTTTCCATTCATAAAAAAAGTTATCAAATCTTTGTTCTCTATAGTTCCACATCATTAATTGAAGAATAATTGATTAGATATAAAACACACATTCTTTTTATGAGATGAATCTAAAGTGGGCTTCTCTCAATGAAAATGCCTCTGACATAACAAGGACGTAAAGGACTATTGCTTGATTATAGATAGCATCAATGTTGTTATCTTCTATATGAAAATTCAGAAATGTTCATACATTTTTATTTATATATTTTAAAATATTAACATATTAAAGAAAAAAGGTTTAGTTATAGATTTAAGGCTTTCAAGTCAATTATATAAATTAAAAATATATATATATTAAATGATTTTAGATAGCATCAATGTTGTTATTCTTTATATGAAAATTTAGAAATGTCCATACATTTTTATTTATATATTTTAAAATATTAACTTATTAAGGAAAAAAGGTTTAGTTATAGATTTAAGGCTTTCAAGTCAATTTCTAATCCATAATTATAATGATTATATACTAAAATTACAAATTTATGATTTTTAATATAAATAACTCCTTTTAAATATATAATATATCAAAAAATAATAATTAATTAAACATTAATTATATTTAATTAATTAATTATAAATATAATATATAATAATTAAAATGGTATTGTATTATTTTTTAAAAAATAACATGCAACTCAATTAATTTTGTATACTTATGATAAATTAATTAAAAAATATATAATAAAATAAATTAATTATTTAATCTAAAAACTTCTCTCAACTTAAAATTAAGTGGCTTCAATGATTGGCTGAGGTTCAAGCCATCATATATACTCATGTTATTTAGATGTTTATATATTTCCACTGCTTCTTTTAAATTTATCTTATAGAAATGATCTCACCTAACAATAACGTTTGTCTTTTAAATTAAAATTGAATGTTTGATATTATTTGAAAATTTTACTAAATCTGAATTTTCCACCTTCTTTAATTGTATATCTATATTTCTATTTAATCCTAATTTGAATGGATCTTCTAGTCTCAACAGTAAAAATTAATGTGATAAATACCACTTTTTAAGTTTACTTCTAATTAGCATTTTGTAATCTTCAAATTCTGCATGATTTTATTAAAGGGAATGAAAGTTTTCTTAATACTTTATCTCTTCAAAATTAATGTTATCAAATATTCTCTCAATGTAAGGTATGAATGCCTAGGTTTTGATTTCCCCCGTCTCACTTTGTCATCTTGGTCTTGTCTCATTAGCTTTAGAAATTTATTTTCCAATAGACATCCTTTTTGAAGACTTTATTTAGGTGTCTTCTTTCATCCTCCCATGGTCTTCGTCTAAAATCATAAAATCCACCGTAGATAATGTTATGATATTACTTTCATTTGATATATATGATAATGGGATTAATATTATAATTATATAAGAAGAAATGATGGTGGTTTGTAAACACACTAATGATGAAACAAACACTAGCAGATTCATGCCTCAGATCCATTTTCTCCAACTTTCCAGGCAAGTTTTATGACCAAAGGAATTGTTTTGCAATGAGATCATTGCTACCACCAATGATAGTTAGTTTCTTTATGAACATTTCAAATATATTTATTTTGGTGATAATAATGTATTATGGTTTCATAGGAAGGACTTTCTTAAAGAGATTTAAAAGTATTTGAATAAAATAATTATTAATATTAGATTTACTAAAGATTTGGAAGATGACAGAGGTATTCCCTTTTTAAATGTGATTATTAGGATAAAATTGAATGATTCCTTTGCTTGTAAGGTTTACAAGGAAAAAAAATTGCACATATTTATTTTACAAGCTTCCTCTCGTTATCACTTGTCGTAATATGAAGGTGTAATAAAAAAAATATCTACGAGTAATTTCATGATCTTAAGTGAGGATCATATAGAGAATGAAAGAAGGAACCTAGAAACAAGGTCTTCATGAAGAATGGGTATGGTGGAAAACATAATCCTAGTACCTTTTTTAAATCCATTAATACAATATCAAGATGACAACATAAGGATAAAGGGTTAGTCATACCTAAAAATTTCATATGTTACATAAGAGAATATATATATATATATATATATATAAAGAAGATGTATTAATAAAACATCCATTTCCTTTAATTGGAATTATGTATCATGTATAATCTCAAGAATGTAAGATTAATTGGAATCAAAGTTAAAATGTGGTGTTTCTCGTAAGATACCTTACATTAGTGTGTTCAAAATATCCATTCAAACCATGATCAAAGAGAATTGTATTGATATATAAAATTGGGAAGGTGGATAATTCATCATAAATAAAAGATTCATATATGACTAAGCATCATATTTGTATCAAAAACGTAAATATTAATTATAAGGATAATCATTTATCTAATAATATCATAATGTAAGTGGTGGAAATATACAAACATCCAAACAACTCAAAGAAGGATGACGAAATAAACTTAAATCAATCATGGAGGCCAATTATTCTCATATTGAGAGAATGTTCTAGGTTGAATAATAAATTTAATTTTATTTTATTCAACCAACTTAATCATAAGTGTAATCAATTAACTAGGTTGCACACTAGTTAAATAATTTATAGTATACAAAATTGGTTATTGAAAATTACATTTATGATTAATTAATTTAATTAAAGTGATGCTAAAATAATAGTTAATTAAGGATTAAAAAATTGACATCTCATATTTGTCCACTATTATTTATATTAAAAACTTTAAATTTATAATCTTTTCATATTATAAATTTAAAAGTAGCCTATGTCCCCAATAATGTCCTAATGGTCATACAAGATGAAGGTACAATAGGTCGAATGGGTTATCATGCCATCACACGCACAAAATCTTCCTATCAAGAGATGGAATTTAAAAATGTTGATTTATCATTATGAATAACTGAGGTGGTTTAATTGCCATAAGATGAATACGGTGGGTATCCCAAGCCTAATTCATATAGTTCAAACTTATCCTCTCCAAAACCATCTATCTGTTTATTTTGGTTCTGCTGTCACTATGCCAATGAGGAGAGATAGAGACTAGTTAGAGCCTATCTATGTTCTGAAGTGCGGGGATAGAATAAGGTATGGAAAAAGCTAAGGTAGGGGGTCTCACAGAGCTAATGGTGCAAATTACTGAGCATGATGCCAATGTGGCCTAGGACTTTATCGCTACATAGAACAAGCACACGATGGTGATACGGGGCATAAAGATCACAGTCACAAAGGACTTCATAGGGAAGGCCATTGGCATGTCCTACAAAGGGACAAAGGCCTTCAAAGACTAGACCAAGAAGCAGGGGCTTCTTCAACACTTTTTTTGCATGAATGAGTTCATGAAAACTGACAAGAAGGGTTTTCCTCAGGTGGACCTTCCACAACATTGGTCGGAGATATGCCTCCAAGTAATGAGATACATGACCTTAGAGGGTAAGTATACCCTTATCTTTTCTCATCATTTTTTGTTATTAAACCACTTTCTGGGTTATAAGAATAGCCTACCATTCTAACTGCTAAAGTCACTAGAATGCACTACTTTGGCCCACCAAATCAATGAGTATAACCCCATTCTCCATTAGGGGTTTATTCTACTGCTTGTTAAGCATGGTCAAACTCTGCAAGGGAGGGAGGTCCCCCAGTGGGATCTTCTATCGATAAGAACTCTCAGAAGGACTTCTAGAGGAGGACCCCACCTCAAGGTCCTACCAGCTATCTGTTAGCACTTCCCAAGCTAGTATGTCTAAAACCTCTACTGAAGACCTTTCACTTAAGATTTTTGTTCCCAAACCCAAGCCGATATTCCTAGATGAGGGAACTTCCATGGAGGCTGTCAGGAAGGTCAAATTCCTTCTATCTGATGAGCTAAAAAATAACAAGGATTAACTTGACAACTTCAATATCAGAGTGCAGGAGGCCGATCTAACCCTAGCTAGCCTTATACAAGAGTGGAATGCCCTACACAGGTAGGCATATTTGATTGTTCAATCCTTTGTCCAGTCCACTAAGCTAAACTGGACCCATGTTAAGTAGTTACCAAAGATTATGAAAACCCCTGGCCTCGTTCCCCTAATTTGACCCCTATCAAGAAGACCGCCCTGCAAGTTCAAGGCTAGAAAAATCTATGCATGATTCTCTTAGGTGATGGTGCAAAAGGTCCTAAAAATCATATGAGAGCAAAGGTCTCTAAGATCAAGTGGGGAATTCCAAAGAGGACATCTGAGGAGGAGAAGGAAACCCAGAGGTCCCCCCACCTGATCTTATTTTATGTTGTTATATTTTTCTACTTTCAATACTTTATAGTTAATTTTTGTTATTTTTGTTGTCTGACCATGGTTTAGTCTATTACTCTTTTTGTATAATACTTTTATGGTTTCTAGATCCCTGTAAAACTAAGTTATTTTAGAAAATAATCTTGTCATATTTTTATTATAATAGATCATACAATGTAATCCAAACATTAATATATATCCTTATTTTATGCATGTTTATTAAGATTTTTTATTAATAAAATAAAATTATAATTTTTAAGAACAAAAAATTCTACATGTATATATGTTTAGTATATATTCCATCTTATGAGTAATTAGTTTGTTTCAAGCTCTACAATCTTACACATTCATTAAAATAACACTCTTGTCAACCATAACACTTGTGGTCATGATGCAAATTCAACTTGTTTTGTTTAGTGAAGTTAATGTTATCATTACTTAGTTATGTCTTTAATGTTTTTTTAAATATTAAATGGAATGACTATTGTAAATTCATCGATTAGAATACATGTCACCGTGATGTTATTTGTACAAGATATCATTAATAATAAAATATGAGTATATATATATATCAATTTTTTTTGTTTAGTGAAGTTAATGTTATTATTATTTAGTTATGCCTTTAATATTTTTTTTAAACATTAAATGGAATGACTATTGTATATTCATCGATTAGAATACATGTCACTATGATGTTATTTGTACAAGATATCATTAATAATAAAATATGAGTACATATATTTTAAATATATTTATCTAAAAAATGTTGAGAGATGTTAATTTTAAGGGTTTTATTTTGAATTTTTTATATATCATATTTTCCCCCATATCATAATTAGTTTTTTAAAAAAATGGTAAACTTTTCAATGATTAGTGATAAATTTTGCTAATTTTATTATACCAATGTGTCAAGTTCGAAAAAATATTTTTTTTAAAAAGAGTTCCAAATTCTATTGTATAACTAAGATATTATGATTTTTCAATTAACTTCTATAATAAAAAATTAAAAACTTTTATTTAACAATTAAATAAATATAATTAAAAATGAAATTATAAAACACTTCTCAACATAATTAAGAAAAAAAATTGTTAATTGTGTATACTTTTAGAAAAGGTATTTAAAAAATGCATGCCACATATTTATCTTCTTGCTATGGTTTTGTGAATATTTAAGGGGAAAATGGAGTAGACATTTTTTTTCATTAAGCATTATTATATTTACCAATATTTTAGAGACAATTCGGTGGACAATACACCAAATGGCAATGTCTAATGTCTTAATATATTAAAAAAAATGTTTTAATATAATAAATTAAAAAGAAAAAAAACTAAAAAATTTAGAGAAAGAATATATATAACTAAGCAATCAATAAATAATAAATAATAATATTAAAATGTAAATAAAATATTTATTGATATGAAAGAGTTATGTACAACAAGAGTTACATAGTGGTTAGACTCTATTTATGTGTTAAAATTGTTTATGATAGAGTTGCATATAATCAAAGTTAAAAATTGATAAGATGGAGTCTATTTTAATATTTTGAGATCGTATATGATAAGTAAAATTATCGTACATTGTCAATAGTTATAGACTTAGCAATTTACATACTATGTATTTTTCAATTAAATTACAAATTACATATTGTATCAACCTATATAAAAATATAATAGATATCTATTTATATGGTCGCATTGATAATATTTATTCATGACCCATAAATTGTAAATTTTATTTGACTAAAAATATAAGCATTAATAAAACATGTGTATTGACTTTACAATAATTTATGCTTGTTATGATGAGATCGATCATATAGCATTTAAGCCATTTGGCATTCCTTGTAGAGAAGGAGAGTTAATTCAAAGTCATGTTTAATGTGTGTGTGCGCACGTGTGTGTGTGTGTGTGTGTGTGTGTGTGTGTGTGTGTGTGTGTGTGTGTGTGTGTGTGTGTGTGTGTGTGTGTGTGTGTGTGTGTGTGTGTGTGTGTGTGTGTGTGTGTGTGTGTGTGTGAGTGAGTGAGTGAACAAACACTCAATATAAATAATATTACCGATATTGATGAATGGTTAAAATGAATGGTAACAAGTAACATTTAGGTACCTTTCATCTAATAATAAATTCACCATTTTTTACCATTAGTCGAGCATAAATATAATAGGAATATTTTTGAATTAAAAAATTGTCGTTGAATTTTATGTGGCTAAAAAGCTATAGAGCATGAGAGAGCCTTTATTTTTTGAACTCAATGCCATATCCATGACTAAATCTTTTGGAGTGCATGAATTCATGGAACCATGGGTTATTATAAGGTAATTTAATGTATTTGAGTTCCATGGGGGTCACTAATGTTTTTAACCATTTATGTGACAAGTCAATGTCTTTTTTGGAAGAGTGGTCAATGTTAAATCAAGTTAATTTTTACCAATAATGCTTTTATAAAAATATCAATTGACATCCTCGTTCAACATAAATTCATATCTTATCCATGTAGCATAGGGCCCAAGTGGGTACGTACACATAATTGTATGGAAATTTTTTGTGATATAAGTCATAAATGCTCAAAGTGGTGATGGAATGAGTCCAATTAAATTATCAAGAATTGAATCACATAATCCTTTGTTTCAAATTTTGAAAAGTTAAAAAAAATTGTAAAAAATATTTAAAAATTATGAAGAAACTACGTTCTTATTAATAGCATTTATAAATGCATTAAAGTGAGAAGAATATTCTCAAATAACACCTCTTAAAATATTATTTATTAACAAAACTTTGGAATTGTTAAAACTATATGTATTTTAAAAAAAGTGATTGGCTGAAAAAATATGAACTAATTGAAAAGTGTAACCATTAGTACCCTACCTTGTCAAGGACTAATAATAAAAATCAATGAAAGAATTAGGTATAATAATAACAATTGATGTGCCTCCCTTTAAGTGAATGACTTCCATATATATATAATCAAGTACATTAACCAAAAATAAAAATAAAAGAAATGATTAATGACCTATTGATCAAAGAGAAATTCAATTGGTGGGTAAACAAAGATCTATGGAACTATCATGTATGTATAAACTTAGTTATTGAAAGTAATGAAGAACAAAAGAAATGGGTTTATTTAGGAAGTGTGGTATACCTTTTTAGATCAATACCTTTGGGAAAAAAAGTCTTCCAAAAATAAAAATAAAAGAAATGATTAATGACCTATTAATCAAAGAGAAACTCAATTGGTGGGTAAACAAAGATCTATGGAACTATCATGTATGTATAAACTTAGTTATTGAAAGTAATGAAGAACAACAGAAATGGGTTTATTTAGGAAGTGTGGTATACCTTTTTAGATCAATACCTTTGGGAAAAAAAGTCTTCCAAAAATAATTCTATTATTTATTGATCAATATTTTTCATTAGTTTTTTATGTTTTTATATAAATAAGAAATGAGGTTAGGGTTAGAGTTTTATAAAATAGTTTATTTATATAAATTTTTTTATTTGATGGGGTAAACATTTTTGTATTCAAAGCTATGAATTGGACAAGTGAGGGTTGTGATAAATGGGCCCACAACCAAAGAGAGGGTTATGATAAATGGACCCACAACCAAGAGGGTTTGGAGGTTATGCCAATCTTTACAAGGCACAACAAGAGAGTTTTAAGGCTCCCAAAACCATAATAAGTGCAACAAGAGGGTTTGAAAGATCCCACAACCTAGGCAAAACAAACAAGAGTATGTTAAGGATTCCACAACCATAACACGATAGTTTTGAGGATCCCACAACCTTAGTACACCACAAATGTTACAAATCAATGAGATTCAAAAAGTTGACGCCCTTCAACAGGGTTTTCCTGAAACTTAAACTGCAGAACAAGATCCTTCTATGAGCAAAAAGTCTTCTGCTACCTAGGACTTCCTCACAACCTCCACACAACTGAAACAAAACAAGTGGGATTTTCCTCCCACTAAATTTATTAATGAATAAATCATAACAAGGACCTATCCAACTTGTCTTCAGCAGTCTGGTCGTAGCTTGAAATAAATCAAGATTTTCAATCCAAGCATGATCAATATCCTTAAATTCTTGGGCAAAACCCATAGCCTAGAGGAGGCAATATTAGAATCCTCTATCATCCACTCTAATAAGGCAAGTTTAGATTTAATTTCCTCCATCTACCATAATCAAAACTTGATGAGATTGAAAATAGTCCTCCGCAGGTCTGGTCTTCAGCAAGAGTTTCACCCATTCTCCATAGACCCTGTCAGTAACAAGTGACCATATATAATCACTCAATGAGAATACCACCCATGATAATGGCTCAACATAGAATCCAAACTGATCATTTCAAGATACTTCATCAACCTATTTTTCATAATATGGATTTATTTAATTGAACTCCCTATGATGATTAAATCATCTACATAGAGGACCAAAATAAAGATTTACCCATATACTTTATTTATATAAATTTTAGGGTCTACATGACTCCATGTAAAACCTAAGATGAGTATAAACCTTTATATCTTCATATACCAAGATTGAGGATCATGTTTAGAGTCATACATGGACTTCTTCAATTCACACACACATCTCACTATATATGGAATTGTGAGGCTAGGACATGTAGATCTCTTCTTATAAGTCATCATGTAAAAAAATAATCTTTAAGTCCATCTGATGGACTTCCCACCTCTATGTTGCAGCCAAAGAGAGTTCAAGCTTGATGGAATTCATCTTGGAAACTAAAGCAAAATTTCCATGGTAATCAATATCTTCAACTTGTGAGAAATATTTTGTAACAACCCTAACCTTATATTAATGTATTGATCCATATGTTTCATGCTTAGTGTAGTATACCCACTTGCACCTTACCACATTGGTTTCTTTCAAAAGAGGAACAAGGTCTCAAGTGTCATTATTTTTCAAAGAGAGAAGTTCTTTACCATTGCTTCATACCATATAACATGTCTATGAGCCACATTAAAAGTTTATATATCTTGACCTAATACCTTTGTGCCAAATGGGAAACACCAATTTGATGTTGTGATCTAGTCATGTGTGGATCTATAGGATTTGTTGCCCATATTCCAACCTCATTACAAACATGGCTAACCTATTTTGGTTGAGGTGTGGTGATTTTTTAGATGCTCTTAGGACTTATAATGGCATTAGTAGTGGAATCATGAGATATTTTGGTGGTGGATAGTTTTTTTCACCATGCAACTCATCATTTGAATTATATTGTTGCTAAAAATGAAGTGATTTAGGAGAATTTAGGTTCAATTATAATCCTACATCAATCAAAAAAACAGTTATATTATTTAAAAAACTAACTGATATTATGTACAATTATTTTTTCATGTAATTCCTTATTGTATCTTTTTCATGTAGCCTTTTATGTGCACGTGTTTATTTGTTCATTTTTTTTTCAATCATTTTGGTATGCATAACTTGTAGTCACTTGTGAAACATTACGAACATCTTTATTTAGTTCTTACAAAGTAAAAGGTTTATAGTCTTTCGATGCTAAATGATTCTATTACACAACTTTACTTTCAAATATTTAGATATCATATGAGTGAGGGTGGTAGGCAAGAGTGTGAATATGAGGATATTTACACGAGAAATATTCCCCACATCCTTTGCTTGTGAAGTTTTGTGACTTGGCTTGCGATGTTGTAACCTCCACACAACTTTTCATTATATGTAGTTTATTTTGGGTACACATGTTCTTGTGATGTTTTATCGATAATAAGTAGATATAACACCTAAATATTTAGATTTAATTCCTTGAATCATGGAAAGTTTTTGTAAGCTCATTTAATATCACACTATGATGTGTTTTGGGCATGATGTGTTAAGAATCATTGGGATTGTAATAAAATTTTAATGTTTATGTTGCATGGTAATGTGTTAAAAATAATTAATGCTTGTAGTGGGTTGTTAATAGCATTATTTTAAGTACGTGGGTCATGTGCCTATATAAAAAATACCCTATGCTTGAGTAATCTAATTAGATAACTTAATGATATAGATCATAGTTAGTATTCTGAGTGATAATTATACTCGTAAATTTTGGCACATGTTATTGTGATGTTATGGTAAGAAGCCATTACTTTTCCTAATCATTTGTATATAGTTCCTTGGATCATTCAAAGTTGTTGTAATCTCATTTATTATCACACTGTGATGTGTTTTGGTCATAATGTGTTTAGAATCATTGGGACTATAATGAAATTTTGTTTGCACATGGTGTAGTGTTAAAATATTTAATTCTTGTAGTGAGTTATCAAGAGAATTATTATGATTGTGCATATATAAACATTCCCCTACAATTGATTGAACTAGTAACTAAACTTAAGGATCATAGAGCATAGATATTATTTTGATAGATAGTTATGCTTGCAAAGATCATGATAGCAAGAAGATATTTAAAGATTTGATGTTGTAACACATATCACTTGATATAACAAGTTATTATGGTGTGTGTGAAAGTTTTATTCCTTATTGTTAAAATTGAATAAATAACTGAGTTTATTATTTATGTGTTACTTTTCATTATTTTTCTATGTAATTTTTAAAGTTGCATGGTCTAAGGCTTCTTCTCGTTGAAACCCCTAACCATGACTACATCATTTGGTATTAGAGAAAGGTTTTATTCTTTGCATGTAAACACATGTCGTTTGTTTTCCACATTCATGCTCATAAGTAAAAAGTAGAGGAGACATCTTACAACAAGTGTTGGGTAGAAAGTGTAGTGATTTTTATTTAATTCTGAGGAAATGGAACACCGAGTAACATTCATTTTCAGAATACCTAGTATGGCCAAATCACCAATACTTACGAACTTAGTATAATTGATGATAAATATTTAATCTTATTTAGAGGAGATGAGTACCACACAACATTGAGGTGTTTTAGTGGAGGATGAAATCAACAATGAAGTCGTATAAAAGGTACATGATAACTAGGTTGTAAAAGAAGAGGTTTATGAACTTGAAGATAGATTGATGTTTGTAGTCAAAAGGATAAGCATAAGATAAATTTAGACACTCCTAGTTATTTAGAGAGTTTATGTTCTGTAGAGATCATTGATTAGATCACTGATTTAGAAAAAGACTTTAAGTATGAGAGCATGGAAGATCCCAAAGAAGGTGAAATTTTTATGGAAAATTTTGAAAGGTTGCACATACTTATGGTGGAAGAAGGTGTATAGTTCATAGAGGTAAAAATAATATCAAGACTTGAGATAGAATGGTTGTGAATTTTAAGGCTAAATTCATACCTATTGATTACCATTTAACTTTTTTCAAGAAGTTATAAAATTTACCATAGAGGGAGATGAGGGTGAAAGATTATACAAAAGAGCTTTATAGACTCACCATTAGAGTGGGTCATGTTGAGTATGACACCAAGAAGGTCTTGAGGTACATAAATAGATTGTGTATTTCCAGTTAAAGTTAAATTTCATATGATCAAGTTGTGATATATTGAAGAATCCTAGTAGTGGACATTAAAGGCAAATCAGAAGTTAGCTTATAGACAACAAGGTGCAACACCATGGATAGGAAATTATTTGCATGAATGAGGACAAATAAATAGTGTAAAATGATACTTTATGTAACAAGGAGAATCTAATACTTCTCAATGCAATTATAGTAGTGTGAAAAGAGGTAGAGGAAAATAACTTATGGATGAGGTAGAGGAAGAGGATTCATGGGTACATGTTTCATATATGGTGAAAATAAGTATAGATAATTTGGGTGTCCATATATACATAATGAAGGTAGTAATATGAATGGTGTGAGTGATCATATCACATAATAGGATGAGGAAAGTGTTGCATCAATACATCATGGCAAAGAACTATAAATGGGAGAAGCTCTTATGATGATGAGGGTACTTTTAAAAACAAAAAAAGAAGAGATTATTCCTAAAAAAAGAAAGAATGTATTCCAAAATAATTAAATCTATAGATAAGTGATCCAAATTTATTATTGATACTGAAAGTACAAATAATATTGTTTCATAAGAGATGGTTGAAATTTTTGATCTGAAAAGAATTGCACATACAAATCCCTAAAAGGTATTTTGGTGACTATAAGGACATCAAATTTTAGTGAAAAAATAATGTCTATTAAGTTTCCATTAGTACATAAAAGGATAAATTCATGTGCGACATGATGCCCATAGATGTTTTCCATGTGTTACTTGGAAGGCCTAGAAAATTTGACAAGAAGGTGTATATGATGGTAATGAAAACACCTACACTTTGATGAAGAAAGGAAGGGAGTTCATTCTAAATCCTTTGAAAGATAATAGTGAGGAAGTGGACAAAGTTACAAGGATATTAATTATTTTAGGAAAATATTCCCAAAAGATGTGAAGAAGAGTGTTATGTGTTTATACCAAATCACATGCAAGTTATTGATGCAAGTGCTAAATAAATATGATTTTGCAAAGTAAAGGAGATGTTGAATGAGTTTTAAAATATTATTATAAAAATATACCAAATGGGTTATTAGCCATGAGGTCTATAATTCATCACATACATTTCATTCCAGGTTCAATTTTATTCAACAAAGTAACATATAGGTTAATAACGATAGAGGTAGCAGAGATGTAGATATAAGTTCAAGAGATATTAAATAAAGGTTTGATAAGATAAAGTTTGATCCTACGCAAAATTCTAATAGTGTTAGTGCCTAATAAAGGTGAAGTATTAAGGATGTTCATTGTTTCTAGATACACAACAAGACTACCATAAAGTATAAATTTCCATTGTTGCACATGGATGATTTGATGGATTTCTTAATTGGAGCATAATACTTCATGAATATTGATTTGATGAGTGGATATCATTATATTCACATAATTGAATATTATTTGTGGAAGACTACATTCAAAACAAAGGAAGGATTATAAAATTGGCTAATCATTCCATTTAGATTGAGTAACACACTGAGTAATTTCATGAGACTTGTGAAATGAAGTGTTGAAATCATTTTTGGGTGCGTTTTTCATAGTATAGTTGGAATACCTGTTGATTTTTAGTGGAATGAATGAATAACACTTAGTACATTTGAGATAAGTGTTGCAGCATATGCGAGTATAAAATTTGTTCATAAATTTGAACAAATGTAGCTTCATGAAGGAGAAATTAGTATACTTGAGATTTGTGATTTCCTGAGAATGATTGAAGATGGATCCCAAAACTTTGCATGTTATGCTTGATTGGTCTTCATCTATGAATTTATTTGAAGAATGGATATTTCATGGCCTTATGACTTTTTTATGGGGAGTTCATTATAAATTTCAATGGAACATGTGTGATAATCACTGACATAAGATAGAAGGGAGTTTTATTTAGAGTGTAAAAGCATAATATAGTTTTTGATACTTGAAGAAGAAAGTTACTGAGTAACTAGTGTTGGCATTTCCATATTTTAATAATGTGTTTCAAGTAGATTTTGGTGCATGTGACATAACAATAAGAGTGGTGATGAGTTAAAAAGGTATACATATAGCTTAATTTAGTGGTAATTTTAATGATACAAAGAATAAAAATTCACTCTATGATCACGATTTATATGCCATGGTGCAAGCACTCAAGAAGTGGATGTATTATATTTTTCCTAAGGAATTTATATTGTATACATACTATCAGGAACTACATTTAATTAACATTCAACTAAATTGAACCAAATAAATTTGAAGTGAGTTGAGTTTTTACAAAATTATTCATTTTTATTGAATCACAAGACTGTTTGGTCAAACAAAATAACAAATGTGTTGAGTAGAAGGTGTCTCTTGTTAAACAAGATGTGATTAGAAGTCATAGGATTTGAATTTATGAAATAAACATAATTAGGAGATTGATATTCTATAGATGCATGGAAATAATTTTTAGAACTAGTGAGTGTCGATGGAGCACCATGTCTATATTATTTCATGGAAAAGTAATTTTTGCTATGAGGAGCATAGTTATGCATACCTACAGCCTCAATGCATGATAATTTGATTAATGCTAAGTATAGTGAAGGTTTATTAGGTCATTTTTGTTAATGAAAAAACATGTGTAGTTGTATGAGGGTTACTTTTGGCATGAATGAGTGCAAATATGTGTAAAACTGCAAAGTTTTCTAGCAAGAAAAATGGAGAAGTAGGAATGCAAGGTTATATCCACCATTTCCTATTCCAGAGAGACTATGGGAATATATTATTATGGATTTTATTTTAAGATTGCCTAGAACACAGAGAGGACATGACTCCATATTTGATATTTTGGATATATTTTCAAAACTGCCACATTTTTTTATTGTTGGAAGACTAGTGATGGGAGATATTAATAACCTTTTTTTAGAGAAGTTGTAAGGATGCATGGATTATCACACAACATAGTATGAGACAAGGATGTAAAAAAATTGGATATTTTTGGAGGACATTTTGGAAGAAGTTAAATACCAATTTATATTTCAGTTTAATGTATCATCTTTAGATGGATGGATAGGCGGAGTTAGTCAACATAAATCTTGGTAATCAATTTCTATGTTTTATTGAAGGGAATCTAAGATAACGAGATTCAATTCTTGAGCAAGTTAAGTTTCCCTTTAACAATTTAATTGATATAAGTAATGGAAATACACCATTTCATATTGTGTATCAATAAATTCTAAGGGATGTTACAAAATTATGCAACATCAAAGATGAGGGAAAGAATAATTTTGAAAAAGAATATTTGTAACAACCCCACTAGGTGCTAACTAGAAATACGTGAAAATTTTTATTTTTTAAACACATAGACTATAAATAGATTACACCATAATAATCTAAGAAATGATCATACAAAATATTTTAAGATTTAACTACTAATAACCTCATGACAAGTAGCAGCTACTAAACACTATCAAAGTATGATGAACACATCATAATATAATTATAGAAAGCAATTATAAATAACTAGCCATTGTTGGTACAATACACAACCATGACTATCAATCCACAGTAAACAAACAATTACAAATCTTCATGATAATGTTTCAAATATTAAATATAATTTAATTTAATGTACAAAAATAAGATACAAAGCTCTCTGGAGCATGAGTTCCCTAGCCTCTCTAGTATCTATGGCAATCTCAAGATTCATCTCAAAATTAGTATCATTGTGGGGAGGGAAAGCATCATTCGAGTGCTTTTCCATAGAAACCATGTACCAATGATCCCCCACACTAATATCATCAAGGAATGTCCCTCCTTTCATGGATGAGTAGATAGTGATAGTGTGGAAATCTAAAAAATTAAGAAAGTACCCATGTGTTTTATGTTTTATAAAACTAAACATATAGTGTATCATATAAAACTCGTTATATTTCAAGATATCACACATACATGTAAATCATATACATGAAATGATAATGTCTCATTATACATAAATTAACCCCAAGATTCATGCAATTTACATCTAACTAGCAATAATATCACAACAGATGTTAAACATAAGAGTAGGCAAAGTATACATTTATTCCATCAATGTATGAATGAATCTTACATCATTATCTAACCCATACTAGAAATAATGACTATAGTTTATACCTCATGGGTAAGATACATATTTAACTATAGATTCTAAATACCACAATTATTTATAAACATATGATAACCCATAATACCATAGCCTAGTATTTTAAGATATAACTACTAGCTTTCCATAATCAAACATATAAAGTAGTCATATATACATGGAAACATAAGTTTTTATTCAAGCAACTAAATATAGCAAAGAAAGTCATGGTTTCCACAAAAACATAAATGTCTAACCTATTATTCATTACACTCTCAAGTTAGTATGCATGCATATATAATGTCCTACTAACTGTCACAAAACATATTGTTCAAGTAATAAACAACATGCATACATTTATGTAGGTGTGGGTCTAGACATAACATTTATTGTATATACCATCTCGAGATAACATAATTTTATATTGTAGAACTTTATGACATCCTATAATATCATATATCATTGTGCGTGATCACGCTACTCAATCATGAATAAATAATCTTACATTTATAATAAATTATTAAGCTAGTACGAGATTTATCGCCCAAGTACACCCTACATTAAATTGTAATTTAGTAACCATAAAAAACATAATATCTAGGCACACATCACAATGCACTAATTTATGCTATTAATATCTATACACTTGAACATATTAATGCTATCTATAATATATATACTATCTTTAATATATTTTTAATACTATCTACAATATGTATACTTATAGTCATTTAGACCTCTCAAGACATCTATATTATGTTCTCATTATTCACTGATAAATCACATAGAATAAAACAACCTCTAAATCAAAACCACCATATAAGGCATTCACAAAGTTCTTTTCTTGTATTAAAATCTACACAGTCTATGTATTTCATCTTTATATGATGCTATAAGTTGATCATGTCGACATTTTTACATAACAATTTTGGTTTAAGAAAGATTATCTTCCACAACGTGATCACATATTACTTAGCTACAAATTATGTATATGGGTATGCTATAATAACTATGCATTTAGTCTATCTAATGCATTTAATGAGACTCACACATAAATATATTTCAAACATAATGAATCTAACCATTTACTATACAAATATTCTACCATTCGAGCATGATCCATATTAATTTTATAATTACAAAAACATAAATATAATTTATTTAAATATCAATCTCAAGCATAAATATACCATAGTTAAACCTTATACAATTATTCAAGCATCCCTATGATCAATCTATATATGAAAAGTTCAATTGTTCACAACTAATTATTATTAGCATACAAGTTTCCAGATTCACTATAGGGTTCATCCATCCATCTATCATATATATTGAATGTGATTCATTTATAATTTATACAATGTAGTATCCCTTGACAATTCTATCCTCAAACTATTGATTATAGGCTCAAGGACTATCATCAAACACTTTGTATACAATGTTGAAACTTGTTGTTTGTAGCTTGTTTTAAAGTTTTGGGTTCAAGGATGATATTTTCAATGTTGATATGACTTGAGATATATCATCTAAATAACTAAAAAATTAAGAGAATGCAATGCAAAGCTTTATCTAATCTTTCAATGAATGTAAATGATTGAAATAGCATGAATAATGAACTTACAACCTTGTTGTTATTTCAACAAATAGTTACTATGCATACTAATGACTAATATGTAAAGACATATTGACAAACAATTGCTTTGTAACCTTATTCCTCCTTAATAATCAATTGATTATAATGGTTTGCAAGTGCCCAAAACACTTTAAAATCCCAAGAATCATTTCATCAAATAAATGGCAAACATTCTTCAATTTGTGAAAATCTGAAAACTATTTATTGCTAACAAGAAAGTTTAAATACTATCTCAGTTTGCAAAAAAGGAAGATACAAGCCTGAATTTCAATTATCAAAAAATTCATACATATGCTCTAATGGCTTCCCTCAATCTTCAAACTTAGTACTCAAAAAAAATATGTAAACCGTAAGCAAATAACAAAGGGAACCTGAATGTGCAATGAGGAATGATGAGTAAACTGTTTGGTGGATCCCTCTAAATTTATTTGGAATTTTTGGAGCTCTCAAAACATGAAATCACCCTCCTTAAAGAAGGCCACCCCTAGCCTAGGATAGTAACCTCAAGCATAAATCATTGTAGACATAAACCTCCTTCCTTTGACCTTTGAAATGGTTGTTAGGATGGTAGGAATTAAATGCATCAATACCCACAACCATGAAGTGTCTCAATGATGAGATAGCAACAAAAATACCATTCCCATGGAGTTACCCCTGCTGCTATATGATAGTCCTCAATAATAAATAATTTCAGGCTTGAAACACCTCCAATTTTTTCTTAAATTGATCTCCAAACAACCACAAAGAGTTTGAGCCAATGCCCATAAAATTTGGATGTAAGGATGTGCCAATAAGAACCAAAATTTGAGTATGAGTATGCAGATTGAAACTCTCCAATGGCTGAAAATAAGCTCTAATGAAAAATCTATAAAACCTCTAATGTAGCACAAATTGGACCTCTGAGTGAAGCCCATAATTAGGCAATAATCTCAGTTGATAGTTTCACAGCCTCAAAATTACACAACCTATGAGAGTTTTCATTCTCAAAGGCTCAATAATGGTAGAAACCCTAGTTGGTTCCTTCTCCAAGCAAAACACTTCGAAACACATATCAATACCTGGATGAATGAAGCTTGGTTTGATCTTTTTTTATACTTTTTCAATCCATCTCCAAGAAGCTTCTATAAATAATATTATTTTATTTTAGTGACTTTATGATATAATATTTTATTTAAGTCACTTTATTAAATTAATTAAATATAAGGTCACCCTATAATATTTATTTATTTGATAACCTTACAAGTAATTAATTTAATTATTATCTCCCATAATTCTCCAATTCAACTGAACCTAGGAACCCATCCACTGACTAGATGTTTGCCTCAAAAGACCCCCTAACCATGCTTATTAGCCTACAAGGGTCAGGAATAGGCTAAACCATCCAAAAGCAATAATATGCTAAAATGGGACATTACATACACAAAATCCCATTTATGTATACTATGCTCAATGTTTTAAGTTCACTTTAAAAGAATCATAAAACAATATATATATTTATCACAATTTAAGCATTTCATTGTACATTTATGATACTCAATAAAGGTATACCCCTATCATATTATACTTATAATAGATTCTAAATTTCCTTAAGCTAGACCGTCATACCTTTAAAATCAAATAAGGAGAATTTCCTAAATTAATTAATTTCGTTGTCCAGTGAATGGCCGTTTAGGTATCCAAAGATTTCTTTTCCAAATCACTACACTCTCAAGAGAGTCCAGATTGCTATAATTAATATCTTAGTATTCAATATTACAATCGTGTATTTATTAATAAACTTGGTCAATGACTTTAGTTTATTATCATATATCCTCCATAAGTTCAACCTTTAATAACTCTTTAAACAAAAATTCCATTTTATACGCTTCAAATCATAATTATATAGACTCAGTAATTTAAATCAAAAACTGGGTGTTCTATTTTTTTAAAACTCAACAATTAATATTTAACAATTTTTTTATTTACTATTTCTTTTCAAAATAAGTATATAGAGCATTCCAACATTGATTTCAGATCAAGAGGTGAGTTAGAATTTGAAGTGTTACGATTATCATACAAACTCCTTTAGTATTCTAACCATATCACAATTCTCATAAGGATCCCATGATAATCACACTTTTTTAAATGCAACTCAACTTGCAGTGGAACTCAGGCTGGCAATACAACTAGGCTCAAATTGTAACATGGAAATTTGACTCAAAAATAAAGTTCCACTCAACATTAGATATTGCATTAAAGAGGAAACATAGTTTCCTTCATACATTTACTATTTCCTTCACAATCGAAACCTATAGAGTTATTTAAATCACCAAAATTATAAGTCTAATAATAGTCACTACAATAGCATTTATTTTAACAACTATCAAATCGATGCATCTTTCCAGTATATTTGAAGTTGCTATAGTTTGTATAACTATTGTTGACATTGTAAAGTTATGTTTATTTATCTATTTTAATGACAGCTATCCACTATGATTCAATGTATATAGATAGGGGGTAAATTGATGACATAACACAATAAATTAGATATTTGGTATATGAAATTATTACTATAAGAATTTTATTCTATTGTTTCCTATTGAATTGATACCGTTTTAGCGTTACCTACTTATTATATGAGTTGATATTAATTTTAATACACATCAGAGGTCTTTTCAAGTGTGTGTGTGTGTGTGTGTGTGTGTGTGTGTGTGTGTGTGTGTGTGTGTGTGTGTATTCAATTCTAAAAATATCTAATTTCCTTAACTTATGCAGATCAACCAAATTAATACATAGAATTTAAGTATAATTCATGTCTAGCAAAACCTTATCGAAAACATGCCTCTGCTCATTTCTATGCTTCTTCACTTTCATCTCCTCTCTTTTATATATGTCATCCCTTTCTTTCCTTCCAGTCATACTCCATTGTGCTCTTAATATAGTCTCTTGTCTATATTTCTCTTTTATTCCTTTTGTCGTACATTATTTCTATCTTGCCTCTTCATTGTGTTTTTCCTCCTATTGTCATTGTACTTTGTCTTTTTTTTTAATCCTAAACCCAACTCTTTTTCCTCATGCATCAACCTAACTTAGAGTTTTATTTAATTTCCTTTTATTTTCATATAAAAATATCATTACTTTTATTGTTTAGTTTTCATTTTTTTTAAACTGACACTAGCTTGAGCTTTCATTTAATCTTTAAATCATGCATAAATTGCCACTTTGCTATTTTAGTTTAACAATCAATTATATTCACTTAATTTTGAGCTTGATTTATTTCAAAAATCATGCATGATTTTAATCTTAGTTCAAGGCCATGTTAATAAATAGCTTAAGTCCACTTGAGTCATAATAAAAGGATTAATTGCCTTAAAATCCAAATGAGTTCCATGCAAAATATTTAGCACTTTAAGTTAACATTAATTGGATAATTAAATTTCATTAATTTAATTTTAATGGGTAATTATTTCTTTAAAATATTAATTAAGCCAAAATAACAATTCCATTATGGCATAAGACTAATGCCACTTATATTGAAATTCTTTAACTAAGGTTAATTTCTTAGGATATAATAGCAATGTGATTATATGATCATATGACAAAATTGTATGTGTAAATCTATGCACTATAATTATACATGAAATCATATAATCAAATCATAATAAACATTAACCAAAACATGATCATAGCAGAATATAAGCACTCAAAACAAACTAAATATCTAGATCAAATAGATAGTTAAACAAATTATTATAATGTAGTGTGTGTGTTAGGTTATTATCAATTTCTTTATCATCTACCACTCATCCCGTCTACATCATCCTCTCTGATGATGTTTTCCTCCGTCAGGTTCTGAGGGAAGGATAAATATTGTATCCACCTCATGACAAGTAGATAATTAGTTTGAGTCATCAAATGTATCAAACTAATGATACATAACAAACATACATCCATAATTTACATAAATAATAAAGTATATTTGTCACATCATGTAAACTAATCAGCATATCACTTTCTCATAACTAGTATATATCATAAAGCTTAACTCAAACTAATATAAATAAGATAACCATAATAATCTATAGATTCAAAGGTTATAATAATTAGGATGAAATCGGTATGTAACATCCTTCCACCTAAAATTAATCTTCCTGATAACATTTATTCAAACAATATTTTTAAATTATAAACAGAGTTTAACAGAATAAAAACATAGTATCTAGTATCAAATCAAGCAAATAATTACAAAATTTAACTGAATAACTCATTATAGTTCTCCCAAGTAGTACTATCTTCAGATTTTTAATCCCATGAGACCTTTCTCTATGATATTTATTATTATGTAAATGAGTTTTGTGAATGTCACTTACGTTGATTGAATCTATCATGACCACCTTGGGGTCTCGCACCGTAAGACAAGCCTATAATATCTCAAGAAAAGTTTTACTAACTTTCCAAAAGCACATGAGATCATCATAAAAGTCAAAATAAATGACCAGGGAAGTCTATAAAACCTTCTAACCCCTATGCACATATCTCTAACCTAGAGAGTGTATTTCTCATTTCGAAGAAAAGTGTTTAGAAAACTTGGCAAGAATGATGTGTATAAGTTAATATTATCACTACTCCGTGTAGCTTTAAATAAATATAACATTTCAGTATTGTCACTACTCCACAGAGCTCCTAACAAGTATGATGATGAATAAGAACTCAAAATACTACACTTCTAATGTATACAAAATTGTAGAATACCCATCCACAGTATACATGCATATGATCATATGATTGAATTTGACAAATCCATCTGCCAAATCTTAGATTTAACAATTCTGTCAAATCTAAACTCAGAAACTACCAAGTTAATGTGAGTCTAATTATGATACACTCTTATTGATTATAACTCATGTTCCTAATTCACCACTCTTCCTTCAGGTCTTCATGACCTAACAATCTCCACAATATGCATAAAGTTAAATGAAACATAAATATATACTAATAGATCATAGAAAGCAATACTCTATGCTCAATGATTCTAGATGTACTAACATACATACAATAAAAATTATACAATCATTCTGAAATTTTATTAAGTTGTCACTAACCAAACATAACTAGTATCATATTTCACAACTTAAGCTATAGTGTTATATTCATAGTTAAGAAGGAATAATATTAAAATTAACATAACATACAAAGGCCAAGGATCACATCATCCTTACAACCTTATAAGTGAGATAATATCTTCCTATTTTCTCAGATAGTACTTAACAAATTAAAAGTTTATATCAACTCTTTTAGACTATCAAGATGTTCTGCACATCTCATACCCTTCTTGCTTCTAAAGAAAGGTACATAAATAACTCTTCAAAACAACATGCTTCTAAAATAGAATAATATTAGTCTAAACAAAATTATATAACATAACAATTATAAGCATCTAGAATTAATTTAAATTCAAGGTTAGCCACTCCTCGCGCTTAGGTTCATAAGTTATGTAAAATAGTGAATCTAAAAAGTCACAAGTTGAAAGTAGAGAACTAACATCTCAAAAAAAAATCCTATATGCAATCACATGATAAAAGAAAATATCATAACCCAAGTTACCAAATCACTATTCGCTTACCAAACTTGTAAGTGTAGTATCATAACCTACTTTCAACAACTTCAATAACCATCACCAACAAGACACTCGATAAACCAACCCTATAACAACTCTAAGGGGGTAAAAATGCTCCTAGGATACACACTCAATGTACCCCACACATATTCATAATTCTATTTTTTGATAAATGAAAATGCTAATGGACTCATCAAGTCGTAGAGTTTGAGCCACAACTCTAATACCACATATAACAATTCTGTTAAATCCTAACTAAAAATACGGGAGCTTTTTTAAAAAATACATAAACTATAAATAGATTACACCACAAGAATCTAAGTAGTGATCATACAAAATATTCTAAGATTTAATTGCTAATAAGCTCGTGACGAGTAACAGCTAATAAACACTATCAAAGTATGAAGAACACATCATAATTTAATCATAGAAAGTAATTACAAATAGCTAGTCAATGTTAGTACAATACACAACCACAGATGTCAATCCAAAGTAAACAGATAATTTCACTTCTTCATGATAATGTTTCCAATAGTAAATATAATATAATACAATATATAAAAATAAGATACAAATCTCTTTGGAGAATGAGTTCTCCAACCTCTAGTATCTATGGCAATTTCAAGAGTCGTCTCAAAAGTAGTACTTATGTGGGGAGGGAGAGCATCATCTGAGAACTTTTTCACACCAACCACGAACCAAAGATCATCATTAAGATGATGTTTTGATTTATCTTTTTTTTTAGCAGTGTAAACAACTAAATTTGGTACAATCTCCTATTTAATGTCATTTATTGCAACTTCACACATATAGACTATTGATGATGAAGAAGGTATCTGTTAGTGCATTTTACTTGGGTCTTATCTATTCTATTTTGTGTACTCTATCATAGGTATCCCTAATTTTGGTTTTTTATCTTTTTGGACAAGTCTTCTATTTCCATATAGGGCTAGGCCCATAGACTTGTTTGCAAGGAGCAAACTTGTCTAAGTGTAATTTTTGGAGTTTTTAATGGGACACATTTAATTTGAATATTTTTTTTATCTGTTGATCCTTAATTTGGTTGGATTTTGTACACCAATAGGTCCCTTAATTTGAATTTTAAACATTTATTAATATGAGTCTACTCTAAGGCATTTGGAATGACACTCCTCATTTTATTTATATATTTTTTAAAGATAGATCCAAAGTTTTCAAAAGTTAAATTAATATTTGCATGTGTTTACTTATGCCAAAGGTAAAATAGAATAAATAGCATCTAGACTTACACTCATAATTTCAAAGTTACATATAAGTAGGAGAACTACATTTGAGTTTGATCCCTATTCAGATTATTGACAATGTAGTGTAGAGCTTGGTCAATCAATGAAAATTGACAAAGGTCAGTGCAACTCAATCCCTTTTACCTAACACACCCTTTATTTGATATGTATTTAGTTTGTGGGTAGGAAACTAGGTTTTGGTATTGTAGGTATATCCATATGGTATTATAGATCTGATAGTACATCAACAACCCTAATTAATAAAGGCATAGGTAGTGAAACAATCAGACTTTTGTCATAGTCAATGGGGAAATGTCTATCATTAACAAACTCAATTAGCTTGTGCTACTATCCACCTATAACACTCTTATCCATGAATATTCTTAGAATCTATTTTAAACTATCAGTATGAAAATCATTATTTTTTTGTCTTCTCTTATCATTCTTTAGTCATTGTCAACTAGAACAAGTCCATGGTCAATGGACTCGAGCAACTTGCACTATTGTCCAAATAGCATGGACTTATATAAAAATAGTTTAAAATTTTGTTCCTAATCTTGAGCATACACAATCATATATTTTGTTAATTTTTACTTTCATATATATAACAATTAATATAAATCTTCATTTGGGCTAAGTATATTTTTTCTTAGTATTTTCTAAAAATAGTAGTTTTCCATATTTATCAATTTCAAAAATTAAAATTATTAATTATTGTACATATTTGTCATTATGATATCTATCAAATTTTACACCAGTTACATCTTAAATTTCAATTTTAGTTACTTTTTTTAATTTGGTTTTAAAATTTCAATTTTAGTTACTTTTTTTTTTTTTTTTTTCCTAGAAATTGTGTTCCAACAATTTCAAAACTCATAGAAGCTATTGTTTTGGGGAAAGTGGTCTTCATTTTTACCTAAGCCATTATGTGAGAAGTACTATCCCAATACTCAAGCCATTAATCAACACTATTTATGAACTTTAATTTTCATATACTTCACATATATTAGAAACCACTAAAGTTTTATTTATCATTTATATAAAACCTTTGTCTATTTTTGTTTTGGTGTACCAGTAAGTGGTTAACCCTAGGATGTTACTCTCAATGTACTCAAGAGACAGGATAGTCTGGTAGCAAGATGGTGAAATCTTATATAGTTATTTATTTTTTAGGTTGTGTTCACTATTTACGACTAGGATCAATATATCTAAGATCCTACAAATCAAATAATCATTTCCTAGTTACACATTTTAACATCCTTTCTTTCTTGGTATGATCAATTATTTGCTAGCAATAAGCTTGAGCTTTATCATATTTTTCATATTATGGGTTAATAAATGTAAAATGGATTATAAATATGAAATTCCTAATAGTGTTCATCCTTTGGATTTAATCCATTATAAGAATGCTACACTTTATGTTTGTGATAATGAATGGATTAATGATCATAGTTGTACGATTTCTTATGCCTCTTATATCAATGAAGAATATGATTTTGATAAATATGACTATGATTGTGAATATGGTTTCACTGGTGAAAATCAAGATGATTAATACAATAGTGAAGGATATAACAAAGAGGAAAGTGAGAACACTAATTTAGAAATTAAAAAACCATTTTTTTATTCATCCCTTATATTCCTATTTTGATAAATTAGAACAAAAAGGACATACTAATAATGAATATATTCTTTCCCTTAATTTCTCACAAGAATCAAGATGTGAAAAAATTAAAATTAGTGCACCTTATGCACCTTATTTGCCTTTTAAGATTTCTATTGCACTACATCACATTAATAAATATAAATTATAAAAGCATAGCCCTTGCATAGAAATGGCAAATGATATAAATGAGTATGATAGTTCTTCTCTCTCTATAGAAAGGGTAGATGATGTAAATGCATATGATATTCCACATTCTCCTTTAAGCATTGATAATGATATACAAGATCG
The DNA here is from genome assembly GCA_037957365.1 of Torreya grandis. Lineage (NCBI taxonomy): Eukaryota > Viridiplantae > Streptophyta > Pinopsida > Cupressales > Taxaceae > Torreya > Torreya grandis. Next base: position 2,298,044 of record JARHVA010000700.1, on the reverse strand, counting down.
TGATAAACTTTTTCCTACATTGCAACTAATAAATAATGGGGTAACATTTCATGACACTTTTTCTCCCTCTCTTGAAATATCAAAGGATGCAAATGAATGTGACATCCAAATAAAAAGTGATATGATTTCTTTATATTTACAAGGTTATGATCATGACATACTATGAAAGGATTCTCAAGATAGGCACGCTATATCCATAGAATGTGAGTCTCATGACAACATTAATTGTGATGTCTCTCCCTCTTGTCCTAAGTCAATATAATCTAATGAGATATAATTTGATGTTTCTATTCGTATACAACTTCAATGTGATCAACTATGAAATTATTCTAAAGTTTTCAAGGATTTGGTCTTAAAATAAATCCTAAGCCATGTAATGAAATTTTTCATGAGCATCTCATACCAATGTTTTAAATAGATGACCAATTAAAACCCATGACTGAGCATTTAAAAATAAATACTAGTCATATTATATCCATGATTCATACTGATGGTGAGCTCCAAAATCATGTAATTTATCTCACTTTACAAACTAAATCATGATGTGTTGATATTAAAGTTAATTTTATTTTAGGACAACATCTACACAAGTTGTTTATGAACATCCCTAGCTAATATATTTTGTTATGCATACACTACCCTTGCTCGATTGTCATGGAGATTCTTATACTCATTTAAATCAATATACACTTTATTTTATGGATAATGGGGTAATTATGGATGCATTCTACTAAAATATTTTCAAAGAAGTCTCATAAGAGATGCCTCAAATTGGTTTTACAGTTTACTTAATAGATCTTTACCTAACCTTAAAATTAAAATATGTGTTCTTATTAGATTATCAAAAACACATGGTACCTAAGTTTACTTTGAAATATATACATGGCTGGAAATAGGGCCATGATGAACTTATCTAATATTACATTATATGACACAAAAATACTTTGCATTCTTTAACTTATCAACCCTCAAATTTGGAAAAGCAATTTATCTTCAGTAGGGGTATCTTATCTCCACATAAAGAAATAGCCATGCATAAAATTTATATTCATTTTGATAAATTATACATGGACGTGTTCAAATATGAGTGTGTTATCAATTCAACAACATATAAGGTTATTTGTGCAACTAATTCAAGATCATCTTCACCCAAGAAATAAGTTTGTAAGAAAAGCATGAATTTAGATTTAACATCTAAAATAAAGAATCCAGTTAAAGTCATTCATAATATTGAATAATCAATGAAAAAGTCTACAATCAAGGAAGAACAAATCAAAATATTCATTAAAGGGAATTATTTTGTTTACAAAGCACCACATAATGTGAACAAATATATTTTCATTAAGAGACAAACACTATGGTTTCACAGATTTGGAGATCGATAATATGATATTTTACACACATTATTGGATTAAAAAATAATCATTCTAAAATGAACACAATTGAACCCACAGAACAAAAATTAACATATGTTTTAGATTAAGGTAAAAGCAGGTTTTGAAGGGACCCCGAAACCCTTTAATAGAAATAAAAAAGATAAAGCAATTATGTCCACCAGGAAGAGCATTCCTAAAACCTACTGAAAATCAGCATCAAAATCAAGTTTTACAGGGACCTGAATCCACAGACCTAAACCAATAAAAGTACCCAGGTTTTACAAAGACCTGGAAACTCAAATAAGTTTAAGACTAAGAACCAAGTATCAGGATCAAAAATAAGAACCAGTTATAACATCTAGCAATAAGGACCTGAATCAGAACAAAATCAACAAAGAAGACCCTAGTCTTCTATTACAATTCCAAGTCATCTTAACAGCCTCCTTTCCAATCGTAACAGTATCTTATATGGAGATAGCAGCCAAAGTAGCAGCATCTTGCAGGATTTCTTCCTCAAACTCTGCCTAGTCCTCTTACTTGGACCCTCTAAGGATATTATTTCTTCATTGCTCTTTTTCCAAGGCTAGCTGTAGCAACACAGATGCTTGATGTTACCTGCTCCATCTTAGTTCTACTTTCCTTGATGATCATTCTAAGATTATTCTTATAATCTTTAAGTTTATTTGGGATATCTCTCATTTGCATCTCCAAATGGTTGATTTTGGTCCAATCAACTTCCTGATTGTGTTGCATTATTTCCACTTTCTTCTTCAGCCCCATTATTTCATTATAGATCCACGAATCAACTTGGAAAATAGAATCAGCTTTGAATTTGGCAGAATGCAGGAAGGAAAGCTTAGTGTCCCTCTGCTAAGAGTCACGAATGTCTTTTGCATTATCATGTGGAGGGGGATCAACCTTTTCAATTTGTTCCTCCCTTTCCATCGGTTCCTCCTCTTTAGTCTCAACAGGGTCTTCATACTGAATAGGGTCCTCCTTTTCTTGTTCCTCAATCTCGATAGCAGGAGTAGAAACCAAAACCATATGTTCCTCCTCTCTCATAGAAACTGGATCATCAATTAAAATATTTTTTCTTTAACACCTCCCCCAACACAGTCTGATTATCCTCATTATCAGAATTGCTTTGTTCTGAGTTTCCCTCAATTGTATCCCCTTCATTCCCTTTCTCAAATTGTCCTTTAATTTTTGGATATCCTTCCAAATTGGAACTGAACTCCCCAACATCTGTCCCTTCCTCTTCCTCTAGGACATCCTTCTCAGAACTTTCAGTACTTTTCAACTCAAATTCCTCTTCAACAATTTGTTTTTTAGAACTAGAGGGTTTTGATTTTGCCTTTTCTATCCCTTTAACTTTTTCATCCTTTTTACACTTTTTGGATTAAGAATCCTTATTTTTTTCAGAATAAGGAGTCGAAGCTATGGAATTATTTTTGCAAAAACCCTCTATGATAATTATCAGGCCTTCATGTAAAATGGGGCGAGACTCCTTCTTCCTATGGGCAAACAAGCTTTGAAGCAACGAAAAATGCAAATAGAAAGGAAAAGAAATTCTATCCTTGTGCCTGAAATGGTTAAGAAAAATAAAATGAAATTTGTGAACTCTTTTATTCCTACCATCAAGGATAAAGTACTCACGGATGCAGCATAACACATCTCTCCAAATTCCTTTTATCTGTTCCAAATCAAAGAAATCTCCATTCTTCTCCAATTGCTTCTCCTCTACATCCATCTTCAGAAATTTTTTTTAGGCCGCATTGGAGATACTGGTCTATTTTGAGAACTTAATGCCACCCGTGGGAAGCCCCATGACCTCAGCAATGAAATCCTCAGTAAGCTTCACAGTGACTCCATGGAGAGTTACTCTGTCATCAACCCAATTTTTAAAGAAGGCAGTAGTGATGTGGGGTTTAAATCCATGCAAACAATCCAAATAACTAACCACCTTGCCTTTCTAAAGAATCTTCCATACATCTTGTCTAGCCTTCCAGTCTTCACAATTTTTGGGCTCTTGCTTCCGCGATTCACCCTTCATATTGCAAAGCAAACAAAAGACCAGAAACACCTAAACACTAAAAATAGAAGGGTTAAAATGGAACCAGTTATTTGTTACTTGAAATGGAGTTCACCTATATGATGACACATGCAATAACCACATTACATTCTGATGAATGTACCTTCTCAGGGAAGGTAATCTGTCCACTGTAAGGCCACTCCACCAAATCATTAAATTGCTAATCCAAGCAAATCTTTCCCTCTTTAGAATGAATAGCATCATAATTAATAAGCGCTTTGAGATCAGCGTGCTTATTTAATGCATCAAGCCACCTCACCTTATGCCCCGTTTGAATAGCATGATTAGCTATCCAGTCAGCGACCCCATTGGCCTCTCGATATATATGAGATATGACCACTTTTCAAATTTTTGAATTAAGGCCTTGATTTCCATAATCGTAGCCTCAATAGACCATGAAATTGATTTTTTATTATTTAGGATGTTTATAATATTCAAATAATCACCTTCCAACCATAATTTGGAAAATCCCAAATCAACAGCTAATTTAATGGTGTAGAGGGTTGCAGTAACTTCAGCAATATGACTATTCGACTTACCAATTGGGACAGAAATAGCATCAATTACATTTCCCACATGATCTCTGAATACCCCTCCACATCTCACTCTTCCTAGATTTCCTTTAGTTACTCCATCAAAGTTCCCTTTGATCCATCCATTAGGAGGAACATACCATTTTATGATCGATCTTGGATTATCAATTTTCAAATTAGGCCTTTCAGATCGTAAAGGGTTATCAAATTGGAAAGTTTGATCAGGATCCCTCTGTGATTTAAAATTTTCCTTGATGGCTCTAATGATATTCTGACCAAGCACCCATCTTGGAAGTTCTTTACTTCTGAATATTCTATTGTTTCTTTCTTTCCATATACCCCACCATAGATGAGGGAGAGTTAGTTTCCAGAGAAAATGAACATTAGGATTCTTAGAGGGGCAGCACCAGCTTTTAAAAGAGAGTTCCACACTATTTTGATGGACCCATATTATACCCCAAAAATTAAGGATCTCAGTCCAAACTTGTTGGGTGTAAGAGCAATTCAAAAACATATGGTCTCTATTTTCAAATCCATTTTTGCATAAAATACACCTATTAACCACATTTATTCCTCTTTTTTGCAAATTGTCAAGGGTCAAAATTTTATTTTGAAGCAGAGTCCAAAAGAAGATATTAATTTTAGGGGTTAGCCCCTTAATCCAGGCATGAGACCACAAAGGTTGATTACCCTTTTCTTTTGAAACAAAGATAGTAGACTTTAAATTGACCACTAGGATCATCATGCGAAATAATCTTATCCTCAAAATACTTAACATATGTTATTTCTTAGTTATACTTGCACTTCACAAGTCTTAACAATGTACTGAAAGGCATTTTCGAAGATCATTATAATTTAAATTGACTAAGAGTAATTGATGTTAAAAATGTACTCATTTAAAAATATCCTTGTTGAATAGATTGAAAGGAATAAACCCCTTTCACAATTTCATTTGTGGAATGTTGAATTAGGATTCATATTTACATGAACAAATCAGGCAAAGATCTAAAAACATCTTCATTCTTGCATAAAACCAGTGGTAAAGATCTATTATTTAGCCCATACATATAATAAGAAATGTAATCCTTAAGTGTTTAGGCTAATTTTACCAATATTCCAAGTAAGTAAACTAAAATAGAATAAGGTACCTTGTAATACCTTAATTCTTAATTATTATGATGTATAAGAAGTCATTAAAACTATAATTCCATTTTCCTTGGGGATTCTTCTTGCTAATAATTTTTGATTAATCCATGCTTCATGTTGTGAAATTGTATTATGGGAAGAATTCCCTAAGGATTATACACTCATCATAACCCATAAAATGAAAGAGTTAATTGTTTGCATTCATGACTTCTTCTCATATGGAAGAGAATGCATCTTAACAATTCTTATAAGAACTATAAACTAGCTCTAAACATGACTTAGCTCAAAAAAAAATTAGGAGAGCAAATCTAAAAATGAAACTTTTATATTAATTAACATTCTAAACTTAAGATGATTAACCTCAGAGTCAAACATATATTAGAAGTCATAACTTCTTAAAAATATGAATGGCTAAGCCTTTTCAAGGCTAAAAACCTAATGGCCACAACCTCAACTTAATTCATATTCAGAAGATAGAGTTAAATCAAGGATATTTTATTAATTTCTTACACTAGTTAAAGGATAAAATTCCATAAGACACTTTCCATTTTAATACAAACTCAAGTTCAACCTTGATCTTTAAGAAGCAACCTCATGGTTTAGTTACAATATCATAAATGACATCTAATAACCACTAATAATTATGAGTTTAATCAATTTATTAATGTTTAGCATCACATGCTAAGTGAATTATTCATATTAAGGCTAAACATGAAAATTCACTTTCTTGAAACGAACACAAAAAGGTGAACCAGAACCATTATTCTTGAAACATACATGTTAAACATGGTTAACACATAGCTGGCAAGTCACATTCTTCCAAATTCACAGGTTAGCACAAAAACTTAGCTTAGATCATGACAATCCATCATTTATGAATCATAAGCATAAATTATTCATTATGACAAAATAATTATTTGTAAACATCGAAGGTCAGATTTATGCTGGTAGAGTTTTTACATAACTTAGAAATTAAAGAAATACAATCCACACGAGCCACTTGCCATTCAATTTAGGTGCAGTCATGTAATTAAAAAAAAATCACTTAACACATGTATAAGTATATAAAATGTTATTCACTATAGTATTATATAGTTCCCATTACATTTATAATGCCATAAAGATCCAATAAGGACAAGAATACTTCCAATATTCCATTCTTAACACCTCAAGAGATAGTGATTGCATATCCACATTCATTGCTTATACAATATAATGTGCACCCATGTGACCTCTTATTAAGGAATCGGTAGCATTAATTTTTCAACCACATATGTAATAAAAGAGTAAATTTCATACTTAAGTATATTAATTCCAAAGATGGCCTCGCTACAATAGGTTTAAAAATAATCTTGAAAGTTCATTTATGGGCAACAAGATTATCATGCTCAGTGAAATATACTTTGATTAATATAAATATATTTAACTCCTCCCAAATGTACACTAAGAAAGACTTAAGGTTGACAATTCCTTATTCTAAATGGATGACTCAAAGTGGTCCCAAGGGTTCATGAGATCATCATCACTTAACATTGGATAGTTCACTAGTGTTCAATTATCAAAAGCTCAACATAGAATTGAAGAAAAAGTGATTATCAATAAGATGATTCTCAAGACATAAAAATTACTTGATCATTTATTATGATAACTCATGAACAGATTATGAGATTATAATGCTCCCTCAATTTTAAATTCATGGAGTATTTCTTTAAAATATTTTAATCCCATGTACTAATCATGGATGAGACAAGAAAAATTTAAACCAAAAACATTATAAGATACATTTAAGATCAACAGAGAAGGTATAAATACTAATTTACATATTTTATTAATCGTGTAAACTCACCCTTTTAAATGATTATTAACTTTGATTAACCACTTCTAACTTTTGACCATTAATTGATATCTAATCAAATAAGGGGCTCATTCATAATTTTTATCCCACTGCCACTTCACAAACAACTATTTATGGTCTCTAAAGTGTTAGCTATGCATCCAACATAGTAATTTATCCAAACGAATCAATACAAAAACCCTCACTACTCAACCATAAATCTTACTAACATTATATTACCCAACATGCCAATTATAAAATCAATAAAACTTAAGCATAATTAATTTTGTAGTTGGTTGCATGTTTTGATTAAAAAAATCATTGAAATAGAACTTACAACCTCAACACTTTTTGAAGGAGAGGAAGAAGGTTTGAAAATAATGACAACTACACCTTACGTCCTCCAATAACCACTTATTTAAACTCATGTACAGTTGTAAAAAAATGTGCCCAAATGTTATTATCCAAACTTAAAAGTACCATAGTTTACTCCAACAAGAGTTAATAGTTTACGAAAAAAAATTATAATTAAATACTCTTGTTTATTATCTCAAATAGTTAATCTAAGTTATATGTATTAAGACTTCATAATTGCTCTCAACAAATAATCATAACTCAAGATATGTACAACTGTATTATATTGATTTCAAGAAAGCTCCTCAATACATCATCTATAATGGATTTGAATCCATTTTCAACAACTGATATGACACAATCCAACTCACACAAAATTTAATTATAATTATTAAATGAGCCTTGAATTCTTCCTTAAATATATCCTATAGGAAAATCAAGTTCCAACAGCCCTTTTCAGATACAAAGTAGTTTTAAATAAAAAAGAGTTATTCTCCAAGGAAAATCAATGATTAACAAACCCCTAAAAAGGACTATGTTCAAGAACAAGAGGTCACTTTAACCTTCTATCTTGAACTTTTAATCCTGAGAGCCAACTCACATATAAATAATGATATTAAATAGGTTAAAGTGTTGGAAGCAAAATGACTAAGAGTGGGGGTGAATCAGTCTTCAAAACTTTTCATTCATTTCCACTTAACCATACATGAATCATTATAATAAGCATGTACATCTTATAAAGCATAAGCACCAAATCAAAAGAGCATGAAACACATGAACACAACATATAGGTGGGAAACCCTTGAAGAGAAGAAAACCCATTGATGAATCAAATGGACTATAGTCCTATAAGACAAACATCAATCTTTAGTGAATCCTCCACTTCACATGGAACACCAACCCTAGCTAGTTCAACACTAACTCAGCTAGGCTTTAGCAAGAACCCGCTTGCAAGGAGGCCCCAACCCCCTAGATGACTCATCACCAACTTAGCCACTTGTACACTTGATCACCTTCAAAATCTCTTTTTTCTTATTGTAGTCATATTAAATGTCCAAATTGGTAGTTTGAGTGTGGCTTGTGACACCCAATCCATAGGTCCTTTTTGCATGCTTTTATGACCCTTTTAGACACCTTTTTTATTATTCACAATCAACCCAAACCTTCTAAAAGATGATTCCACCTCACCTAGGCTATATTTCCCAAGCCAATCATATCCCCTTAGGTCTTGATCCTATAGGATAGGAGTGTCATACTTGGACTATAGCATTGGACCCTAGGGTGTCTCATTTTTGACACTCTTGTCCAATTGCACTTTGAGCCCAAACAGCTATTTTCATCTGATTCCTATCCTTCATCATGTTAACCTAACATGAATATATCTAACCCATGACCAATAATTCCTTATAAAATCCCATCTAAAATTCATTTACAAGGGAGGTGACAAATCTTACAAAGTAAGCAAGAATACAAGCAAACTACCAAGGCAAACTTCCATATTCTCTACATATAGTCACCCAACATAGCTGCAAACAAATTAAAACTCTCATACCAGTCCTTAGCCAACTCAAGCACTCTCAATTTGGAATTTTGCATCTATATTACACTATTTCATAAAGCACATTAGGTGAGAGAAATACATATGTCTTGATCCCTCTTCAAAATATTGGTATGTAGGCAGCATGCCCACACAAGGGGTGTGGATTACATATTTAATGCATCTTATACACACTAACCCCTCCTCTCTTTCAAAGTTTTATCAAGCATAATGAAGGTCTAGGGTTTTGAAGATTAATCAACTCTACAAGGATTTTCATCAAAAACTAGCACTTAATATTTTATAATCATGCTCACATAAGCACAATGAATAAACCCAAAAAGTTTTAGGTCTCTACAAGCAGTTTAGATAACAGTGATAGAAGTGGATAACAATGCAAGACCCTAAAGTGTTATGTTTTCAATGCTCTTGCCCTTTCACTGAACAAAAGCTATATTTTTATTTACAACAATGTCCTAATCCTACACAACCAATTTCAAGCTCTATTTCAACCATCTCAGTGTAGTTTCAAGCTAAGTCATATTCTCCTTATTTATTTCTATTTTTAGAAATGTTCAAAAAGATAAATAAATTATACAAATTAAGACTATAATTATCACAATATTATTTACTGATTTATTAATCCAGACCCTTAACTAAAATAGAAATAAAACTCTATTATTTCCAAAAATGTTAAATCATTTGGTGAACCTAACTTCATTTGCACACAAAAACCCTAAAAACCCTAGAGAAAATTTCTTACTAATTTTATCAATATTTTTTAATTTTTTTCCTGCATATATAAATCATAATTTCACATTTAAAATTTACCATAGTAATTTTAAAAATTATTTATTTCAAACCCTAGTTGCCTATACTAGGTCTCCATATTTTTCAAACCCTAGCCTAGGGTTTCAGAATTAAAATTTTGATTTTTTGCACATTGGATTGAATATTTCAATTTTATTAATCATGATTTACTTATGCAAATTTCTATAGTTTCTCTTTCATTCTTGTTTCCTTTCATTTGGCATGAATTCAAAAATGACATAACTACATATGTAAATATTATTTTAAGACCAATTCAAATATATGTCATATTTCATTACTTCTTTAACATGATATCTCTCTATTATGTGTAATTTAATTAAGAATAAAATCCTTACATACTTAGAGGATCCATTACATAATCTAACAACCACCTATCAAGTTTCAATGTCATATCTTATGCACAGGAAAGAATTTCCTTCTCCTCCTCTCCCCCAAGAGGGTGATAGCTACTTTCCCTCTAACTAGGTCCATGTTATCACCCCTCCAAAAGGTGAGCCAGCCTATACTATTGTTCCTAATGCATACATTCAACCTATAGCTTATTCAAGCCCTATTCAACATACGTGCTTGCATGCTCAATCGAAAACAACTAGGATTTGCACTTGTGAGACTCTAAGGGATCAAATCACCAGTATGAGCAAGTTAATTTTAGATTTACAAATGAAAAATCAGCTATTACATGAAAATATCACAAAATTAGAAAGTTATATTATAATAAAAAATCCTCAAAAGCACCCTAGTGTCAATCATGTATATGCACCTCCACCTAGTTAATTGGTTACAAGCAATGTTACATATCAAAACAAGAAGTCACAACAAAGTAACTCTACAACTAGTGATTCAAAAAGCATTCAAAGATAAAATAAGAGTTCAAGTGAGGTACTAAGGGAAATTATTAAATCTAAGTTGATAAAACTACATCCTCTACATCTAATGAGAAGATCCATATATTATTGTGCTTATCATAGAATGCATGGGCATCACACAAATTCATGTTTGGCATTGAAAAAATATATACAACAGATAATTGCTAATGAGGACCCTATTCAAGGTAAATTAGTCGAGTAACCCATAGTGACACAAGAACACATTCACAAAGGGTCAAACTCAAAAATAATACAAAAGTGGTTACTAAAGTAGAACTCAGAACAACAAAGGATAAATAAGCAAAATCAAAGCAATAAATAATACCACAAGCACAGGTAAAGCATGAAAAAAGATGCAAATCTACCTCTCCAAAATGAGGCTCAACTTTCAAAGTAGTATGAGTTTGGTCAAAAATATCTACAATAATTTGATTATCGAGGTCAAGGGTTAGGCAAGCATGCTCAAGGCATCACTACTCCTATTCTAGAAGTTGATAATGTTTGTCACCAAGGTTTGGGATTTATTGAACATCATAAAGCAAATCGTTCATAGACATAATTTATCAAAGGAAAAGATCCAAATACAACAAAGTCAACACTAGCATTCCATTGGTTTAAAATCAAGATGATAATGATGGGTGGAATAATACAGGTTATTATGATTTCTAAGATACTGACAATGAATATGAATATTCAGAGTCATATTCACAGTCATTCCCTTATGCTTCACGATCATGCACGATCCCTCTCCTTGATACAAAACAACATGATAGGGAGTCTCTTATGAGACTCATCAGTTAGTATAATAATTTCTTATTTTATTTGTACATAGCTTCTTTTTAATTTCTTGTACATAGTTTCCTTATGATTACTTGTACATAGCTTATTCTCAAAATATTAAAAACATTCAAATATTCCAAAATACAAAAAACAATATAACATGTCAAAATACCAAAAACATTCAAATAACTCAAAAACACCAAAAATATTTCAATTGTATGCATCATCCATGCTTTACATTTCTACTACCATGATAGACTTACATTTTGTTGTTATATGCTATTGTTTGTTAATTTATCTATATTACCATGTTTCACTTGATTTTCTTTGATTATGTGCAGTGACACCCATATCCTTGATTGCTTCACTCTACCCATTGAGGGGGCATCCTAATTCTACATTTGAGATGCACATCAACATATCTACCCACTGGGGGCATCTTCTACATGACTAAACCACACACTCTAGTTATCATGTTGATATACATTACTTACTAGCTTACACAAATTACTCTATCGACACTCACTAGTATATAACACTTGTGTATTTATTAACATCTATGTAGTCTTGTACTACATGTCTTACATACTTTTACTTCTTGCTTTGATTAGCTATATGTGATTGTATTTCCAGCATTTACATGCCTTCCTTTCTTGCTTTGAGTAGCTAGATGTGATTGCATTTCTCAATTCTTGTTTTGTCTCTTGTGTGTGCCTTAGGATATTTTCTAATGTCCTTTGATTCCATTCTTGTGTGTGCTTTAGGATATTTGTCAATGTCCTTTGCTTTTACTCTTCTATGCGTCTATGGCCCTCATGCCAACCTTACTTATCTTTAATTGTATGTGTATGAGGTAATTTGAACATGCCTTGTATGCTTGTTTTCCTAGTTTGAGTGACATGTGCCCATATCCCTTGTTTTCTTGGCCCCTTGTCCACTCTTATATGCGTCTTGTTTCTTGTCATGTTTTTTTATTTTCTTGTTTACTTCTCAATTTTTTGCAATGCCATGATCTACATCATACATTATCTTGCTTTCTTGGATGTCATGATGGACATCATGCTCCATCCCTCCTTGATAACTAACAACTAACCAAACTTCTAGTTTCAATTTAGTATATTTCACGTGTTATTATATTATTCCATCTATCTAGGCATACCCCTGTTGATCTAACAAACTCCAATACAAACTATGCTATATCTTGAGACATCTTTTTTATTATCATTACTATATCTTGTATTTCACAGCATAACACACTTGTAGGGCTCTTTCTTTTGAGGGCAATCATTGCAGGGTCTTCATTTCTACTCTCAGAAGAGGGGGTAACACACATGGGGGAAAAAAATCAGTTTTTAGAACACTCAAAATATTATTCAAACATTATAGGACTAAAATATGATTGTTAATAATAATGGATAAAAATATCTTGACCATGAGATAAAAATATGACTATTGGATTGTGTCATGTAACGATTATGAGATAAAGGTGAGATGATGGGATGTAATATGATTTTATTTTCCTAACATGTAGGGTAATAATATAGATGATTAATATTAGGATTGATGATGCAAGGAAAATAATAGATGTAGGAATGTACGTTGGGTTATGATATATGGAGATAATGATTTTTATTGTGCTCTAAAAGTGATGTGACAGTACTTGGTGAGTGGAAATACTATGGTGGGGAATCAATGACGTCCTTTAAACCCATTTGTTGATGCTTCTAAATGTACCATAGGTTCTCTTACTATTTAAATAACACTTATCATTTTAAAATTTAGAAAATTTAGAGCATGGGTTGTAGGTTTTAGAAATCTGGTTGCCTGTGATGAAATAACAGAGTAAGACAACTGTTCCATAATATTTATATAATTTGGTGGTTAGGAGCCACCTTGGTCTATTATTCTTGAATATTTGTTAATTATTAGTGAGTTATATTCTTGTTTTAAGCTATAGACTAATCTATGTGGATATTTATAATGTAGCTAAAACTAAAGTGATCTTGATGTAAAAAAAGAGTAAAGAGAAGGGTAGAGTAGAAAAGAAATGAGTGATTGCCAATTTTAGTCTTAAATATTATGAAAAAGTATTAATTGTAAATGAATATGCATTTAACTAATATATAATGCAGCATAGCCTAAGCTCAAATCTCACTATATATCAAGCGAACTTCGAAGGAAAACATGAAGAGTCACAAGTAAGAACCAAGTCTACTTTAAGGATTTGCCACTATAATCAAATAGCAATTGCACATCTCAACACAAAGCAAAATGAAATGAAGCAAAACTTAAGATCTTTCAACTAATCTAGCATAAGCACTGTTAGGTTGTGGAGCTAAAAGCTTCACTGATGCAAACATGGAGGAGGTTGTTGAGTGTCACAATAACCAATGTCGGTCAGGCCAACCAATGTCGGTCAGGCCAACCAATGTCGGTCAAGAGTAGACAGGAAGCTACCGACATCGGTCATGGATCGGCCGACGTCAGTCATCTCCAGACAGACAGTGATCGACGTCAGTCACTTGTGTAGTTTCAAAACTATTAGTTACACGAACAGTTAGTTTAACGAATCGGTTGTTTGCATGTAAAGACTAATTTTAGTCTTGAGCTGTGTTTCTAATTATTGTAATTGAAAAGTCTAATTATTGTTTGTATGGGATCTATTTAAGAGACCCATGGGGATGTATTGCAATGTGGAGAATCATAAAGACTTGGTAAGGCAAGGACAAGGGTTCTCGAGTGTAAGATCTAGGTTTGCAGGTGTGCAAGACCAGGTTGATCTGTAGGTGTGCAAGACCAGGTTGATCTGTAGGTGTGCAAGATCAGGGAGATCTACATGGTAAGTAAGATCAGTTTATTTGTAGGTGTGTGTGTAAGGTCAAAGGAAATCTGCAACACATCAAGGAGCAAGATCAGGGAGATCTACTTGGAGTACGTGGTGTACTCATTGGTACTGGAAGTAGGCAACAACAATTGAGTTGATTGTCACTTATTGGTTGGTGTACTGGCAGTATTGTTACTGACTGGTTGAAATAACAACTTGGTATTGAGTTGATTGTTTGTTTGTAATTGAGAGAGAGAGAGAGAGCTCTTGAGGGAGAATTACTAGTACGCCAAAGAGGTGTGGGAAGAGTGTTATTTCTTCATTGCATTCCCTTCTAGAAGAGTGTTAATACAAGTTTTTATTGTCTCTCATATTCTGTATTGTTTCTGAATTCTAGTTACATTTTACTTCTAGTTAAATTTTGTGTTTAGTTGCTTATACAAAGGTAATCAAGTGTGCTCTTAAGGAGTAGGATCCTGACAAAGTGGTATTAGGGCTTTGTGTTCTAGATTCTTGTTCTGTAGTACGATCTTGATAGTTGGTATCAGAGCCAGGGTGCTGGTTCATCAGAGCCAGGGTGCTGGTTTATCAGAGCTAGGGTGCTAGTTCATCAGAGCGAGGTTGCAGGTTCATTAGAGCCTGGTTCGGAACAGGTTTGTGTTTGATTATAGGTCACTCTCAGGGGTTTTTGATTGAGTGGGATTAAAGCAATGGCAGAAGAAAGTACACTAAGAATAGAGAAATTCAATGGCAAGAATGATCAATTACTAAATTATGAAAAGAAAGAGCAGGTAAAGAAAGATTGTTGGTTGGTAGACGATCAGCGTGAAGGAAATAAAGAAGTAGATGTTGCAGGTGTTGCACGGGTTGCTCTTATATGTTCCTTGGATAAAGTAGAATCTTGGGTTTTAGATTTTGTTGCCTCTTTCCATGCAACCCAAAATAGATCATTTTTCCATGATTATGTCCGTGGAGACTTTGGAAAGATTTATTTAGGGGTTGGTGAGCCTTGTCAAAAATTTTGCAAAGGGGAAGTGCAGTAGAAATTGCAGACGGGCAACACATGGGTGTTGAAGAAGGTCATGCATGTCCCAGTCCTGAAGAGGAGTCTAATTTCTATAATAAAGTTGGGTGATGAGAGATGCACAGTAACTCTCACAGCAGAATCTTGAGAAGTTTCCAAGGGTGCACTTGAATTAGCATGTGGTAAGAAAGTAGGTACTCTTTATCTATCTACTTGTATTATTGATTCTCCTTCTGGTTTATCTACTTTAGATGTAGAATCAAAGATGTGGCTCTGTAGGCTTGGTCACATGAATGAGAAGGGGATGCATGTTCTTAAGAGGAAGTCTGATGTCTTTGACAAACTTAAGAACTGGAAAGCCTTGGTGTTTATGGAGAAGATGATGGATAGAGATCAGCTCAAGGGGCTGAATAATTCTGAGCATGACAGTTTGGACAAGGTTCTGATCCAAAGTGATCTCATGGGTAAAAAGTCATCACTCACAGGAAAACACAGTTACCGATGTCGATCAAGTAGAACCAATGTCAAACAAGTATTGACATCGGTCATGTGCAGACCAGAGTCAGTGGTGTCAGGTAGGTGTATACTGATGTCAGTCACAGAACCAACATCAGTGACTAGGTGGACACTGACGTCGTTTAGGGAACTGGCATCGGTGATTAGGTGGAATTGACATCAATCGGGTGTAGACCAGGGTTGACCAGAGAATGGATTTTGGGCAGACAGCAAGCTGTCAAGGAGTCTCAAACACCCATGTGGAGGACTGAAAGGGTAAGTAAGCCTCAAATTCATTATTTGCCTTCTTTATACTACTTGAAATTATTGCTCACTGATGGTCAAGAACTAGGAAGTTTTGAAGAGGCAATGTAGGTAAAATCTAGGAAACAGTGGGAGCATGGCATGAATGAGGAAATTGATTCTTTGGGAAAGAACCAAATGGGAGTTTTGGTAGAGTTGTCAGTTGGGATGAAAGCGCTGAAAGACGAATGGATTTCTAGGTTAAAGAAAGGAGAGAATGGACACGTGAGATAGAAGTCCAGGTTATATGGTCTTGAGCATGCTTCAGAACAGTGGTACAGGTTTGACAGGTGTATGACAAAGCATGGCTTTAGTCAATGTCAATGTAACCATTGTGTTTATTTTACCAGGTTGAATAATGGTCGCGACATTATCGTGTTACTGTATGTGGATGATATGCTTGTTGCAAGGTCATACATGCAGGGATTTGCTGAGCTAAAGGTAAAAGTAGCTCAGTGGTGTGCCAGAAAGGATTTAAGAGGAGCAAAAATCCATGGCATGAGTATTTTTAGAGACAGGAAAAATCACAGGTTGATGTTGTCTCAAGATGATTATGTGAATAAGGTAGTGCAGGATGTAGAATCGGTTAGCACACCTATGGATGGACAGTTCACATAACAGTGTCACAAATCACATGATGAGGTTGAGTACAGAAGTACTAGACCTGATATTACCCAAGCAGTGGGAATTGTCAGCAAGTTTGTAGCCAATTTGGAAAAAAAACACTGAAAGGCAGTTTAGTGGATTCTTAGGTATCTGAGAGGGACCAGCATCAGGGATTCATGCTATGTAGGGTCAAAGACTTCTCTACATGGGTATGTAGATTCGAATATGGCAAGTTACTTGGATGACAGGAGAAGCACCACATGGTTCACTATGGTGGTTGGTCTTCAAGATTGAGCTTGAAGAGGGATACAAGCCAAGAAACAAAATTAGATGATGTACAGGTGCAGGTGCAACTATTTATCTCCAAGTGGGAGATTGTTAGGTTGTGGAGCTAAAATCTTCACTGATGCAAACATGGAGGAGGTTGCTAAGTGTCACAGTAACTAACGTCAGTCAGGCCAACCAACATCGGTCAGGAGTAGACAGGAAGCTGCCAACATCGGTCATGGATTGGCTGACATCGGTCATCTCTAGACAGACAGCGACTGACGTCGATTGCCTATGCAGTTCCAAAACTATTAGTTACATGAACAATTAGTTTAACGAACTGGTTGTTTGCATGTAAAGACTAATTTTAGTCTTGAGCTACATTTCTAGTTATTGTAATTGAAAAGTCTAATTATTATTTGTATGAGACCTATTTAAGAGACCCATGGGGCTGTATTGCAATGTGGAGAATCATAAGGACTTGGTAAGGCAAGGACAAGGGTTCTTCTCGAGTGTAAGATCTAGGTTTGCAGGTGTGCAAGACCAAGTTGATCTGCAAGTGTGTATGATCAGGGAGATCTACATGGTAAGTAAGATCAGTTGATTTGCAGGTGTGTGTGTGCAAGGTCAAAGGAGATTTATGGGATAGCAAGGTCAAAGGAGATCTGCAACACATCAAGGAGCAAGATCAGGGAGATCTACTTGGAGTACGTGGTGTACTCGTTGGTACTAAAAGTAGGCAATAACGGTTGAGTTGATTGTCACTTACTGGTTGGTGTACTGGCAGTATTGTTACTGACTGGTTGAAACAACTTGGTATTGAGTTGATTGTTTGTTTGTAATTGAGAGAGAGAGAGAGCTCTTGAGGGAGAATTACCAGTACGCCCAAGAGGTGTGGGAAGAGTGTTATTTCTTCATTGTATTTCCTTATGGAAGAGTGTTAATACATTTTGTATTGTCTCTCATATTATGTGTTATTTCTGAAATCTAGTTACATTTTACTTCTGGTTAAATTCTATGTTTAGTTTCTTATACAAAGGTAATCAAGTGTGCTCTTAAGGAGTAGGATCCTGACAAAGTGGTATCAGAGCTTTGTGTTCTAGATTCCTATTCTGTAGTACGATCCTGACAAGCACAAATTAAAAACCCTATGATTAGAGAATTTTATTCAAAATTCAAATACACTATTCAAATTCAAGATATTTATTAGCAATTGAGAGAAAAAGCTATATTAGCAATCAACACATCAAAATAGACTATCCTTGTAGAATTCCTTGATCTTATTAATTGCTTCAAGTGTACAAAGTTTTTCCAAAAATCTCTCTTTTACAAATGGTAATGCATGCCTTTATAAGAAGATTGGGTAGTATATCGATCAGTTATAAAATATAGGTGTACAAAGATAAGGACAGTTGTCCTTACAAGCTCTAAAATCAACATATTTTTCCCAATCATAATGACCTAGAGGTAAATATGCTAACAAACTAGCATATGCCTTTACAATGGCATATTCTACTTAAAACTATTACAAAACTTTACAAAATAGAATATTGATTAATTTCATGGTGGGGCCTCTGGCTGTTGCTACGGGAGGATGTTCATTGCTCTCTCATGTTGCTCACAACTAGTTCTAGATCTACATTAGGGTTCATGATCTATTCTTCTTCTTGATCCACTAGGTCATCAAATTCTTTGTCATTCCTATTCATGACCTCTTTAATGCTTCTGGCTTCATTTATTCTTTCCCTTGCATTACTATCATGTCCAAGATTTTGTTGTTGTCAGCCCCAAATTTACCTTGGCCTTTTCATTTGATTTCCTAGGTTACCAATATAGCCATATGCTTGAATTTCTCATCACTTATGATCCCAAGGGCATTAGGTTGTGCAGGATCTATAAGCATGGTCCCAAGAAGTTTTTCAATTCTTGCAATTAGTTCCTTATCTTCTTTCAAGACTCTTTCCACACCAATATGCCATGTACTTAAACTTTGAACCTTTTCAATTATAATCCCCAGAATTGTGCTCAAATGTCCCAAACTGATGGTCTCAAAACCTAGGGTCTGCTTCTTTGATTGAATGTTGAGGAGTTGGGCTATTTTATCCTCTAAGGCCTACCACTAGGTGACTAAACTCTTGGCTAGTACACATTACCCTTTCAATGCACTTTGCCTTAGCTTCATTGACTTCAATGCCTCAAACATGTCATAAAATGACTTGTCAAGCAACTTGATCATTATATCTGACACTAATAGAATTGCTTATTTTTACAAGTTTTCCCTCTTTCTTTCCAAATTCTGGATCCTTTGTTTCATACCTTGGACTCAAACTTTAGCTTGTGCTGAGTGGGCCCCAATCAGACTTTCCACATCTTCCTCATGAATGGTTGCCTCACCTAATTTTTGTCCACCCACAGGGGTTAGTCCTAAAAATGGTTCCACCTTCTAAAAGGTGAATGTTTATGTCCTAACCATAACTGTCTTGGTTGTTATTCTCTCCAACTTAGTTATTTCAGGGTTGAAATGGATAGTAGTAATTGGCTCCTTGAATTTGGGAGGTTCTAGGACCTCCACACTTGAGTTGCTAGATGCTCTTGGAGCATCTATCCTCTTGCCTTTTGGTCCTTCACCAGCTATAATTCTCCTTTCTTCTTGCTCCTTCAGTATAGCCCATATCCAAGGCTTCATATCATCTTCTATTTTAACATTAGTAACCCTCATCATGGCCCAAGAAAGAGATAGAGAGGGTATCTTTTACAACTTTCCATAGATGAACCAATCAAGAATGACTGGTCCATGAATTAGGAAATCATCACTGAATAAATTAGCTTCACTAGTGGGATGAGTGAATGTGAATCTTGGTCTCTTCTTTAGTCCCATAGGGACTAGTGTTAGTTCTGCTTTCCTCTTCTCATGGGATGCTATTGGGACAAGCTCTTTTCCTATGTCTCCTTTGGGCTCCTCTTCCCTATCAGATTCATAAGCCTCTATAATTTCCTTGAGGGCACCCTCAAGTGTCTCTTCTGGTTAAAGGGCTATCATGCATATATATTTAATTAGAGAAGGTGGCCTTTGGGGCAGTGTTGAAGGTAGGGGCCCTTCCCCAAGTCTCTCTTCTAGTTTTACTTCTCCAACTTTCTCCTTCCCTTTGCCTTGTTCACCTTGAACTTGTTCAACCTATTGTTGGGGCTATGGCTAATCTATTTGAGGCTGTCCATGGGCTATTCCAGATGGCCTAGGTAGTAAGTGGTATTGCAAAGGGTGCATTTGCCATGTTTCCCTAGATGGCTTGTCATCCCTGACCAACATGTGTTCAAGTTTAATGTTGTGGCCTTGAATCTTAGCCAATACCTCTTTATAGTTCTTATCCCTAATATATATGGTGGCATAGACATTGATTTGATGTATATATTCCAAATTTAGAAGCTTTTTGTCCCTTAGATGGTTCCCCACTACATTCTTTAGATCCCACATCTAAAGTTCATCCAGTTGGAAGCCAAATGAATCCCTATGTGTGGACATAACTTCCACGTATTTCTAGTTTTTTATTATGATTTTTGCAATATTTAAGGGTAAGGGTGGAGTAGACCCTTCCTTTTCTCCTTGGAAGTCCTAGCAATACCATGGATGAGCTAGGAGGCAATCTCCTGCTCTACAAGCTTGTTTAAAACATATACTAGTAGCTTATAAGGTTGGGTGATGATTCTTTCTATCCTGATGATTTTACAATTAGAGTAGTACCATACGTCCCCTATCATTTCAACATACCTCTTGATGAGGGGGTGGAGCCTAGGCATGGGAACACCTATTATGGCCTCCACTATAGCTGGATAAATGTAGTCACAAATAAACTGCATGTGATTCATGTACTTGAAGATGTGCAACTTGGAATAGTAATGTGAAATGGTTGTCTTTCCCTCTATGGACCAATTCCTAATCCTAAGGAAGGTGGTTGAGGCCAAAAAGGCATCAATTAGGTATGACATCATAAAGAATTGATTTGAGGTCTTTTTTTTTATGGCATTGAATTGTCTAGCCAGGAAAACACTAATTAAGTCTCCAATTGAAGGGGTTAGTTTTTCCTCCACCATGAAGTGCACATATGGGACCCAAAACTTATTCACATAAGTAGTTGAAGGGGCACCAAAGGCTCAGTTCAACAGGGTCATTATTACCCTGATGCCCTCACTGAATTGGATGATAGGGATTTTTCCAGCAAGGCTTTTAAAGATATGAGGTCCCTTGTGGAGCTAGGGTCTGAGGACAGAGTCCAGGAAATGGTTACTGGTCCACTCTTTGATATTGGAAAGGTCCACATGGGGGAGAGAAAGATTGTAGTACTTCTTAAAAGAAACAAGGGAAATGTAGGCTACCCTTTTTGAGTTCCCTTCCCTGATGATCCTATCATTATCTATTCTAAAATCAAAAAATATAGGGGCAAGGATGTCAATACAATGTAATACCTCTAGTTTTATTGTGGTGTGATGAAGGCCCACCATTTGGACAGTAACCAAGTCATAGTCTATATGTGGTGATGTTCCTATGTTCATCTTATGAAATGGGTGGCAATTATTCTATCATGAAGAAAAGTTTAGAGCAATTCCTAATGCCCTATATGTTCAAGCTATGAGGTCCAATTTGGTATCCTTGAAGATCTATCCATCATTGTCTATTGTCAAATATAGCTCGATATCTTCCTTTAATTGTTGTTTGTTAACTGCCATAGTCTTTGTCTTTGCTAATTATTCACACTAGATGACAAATGATCTCTATAAAGTATCTCTTGCACCTAAAACAAAATTAAGTTCTCCTTTGATCAAATTATAATAAATTGAGTCTATTTGGGTTGTTTTTATGCAGGGTTTAGGGTTTTGGAGCTTTAATGGTAGAAGATATCTAGGTTTTGACTTATACGTGTCCTATAATTGATTTGGACCTTTGATTTTATACCTTTACATTTTTTAACCCACAAGATCTCAAATTTTGTCCTTTTCTACTTGTGTGGTGCTTATGTGACACTAGTTTGGATCTTTCATAACATTTTTCATAAATGCCATTTGAACACTAGCTATTGGTATTTTAAAATACCTTCTTCATTTTGCACCATAGGATCAAAATCCTAGATTAGTGCGAGCCATTGATTATAATTTGTGCCCTTGGACATGATTGGGTCTTTCTATTACAAACCCCATGGTCATGACACTTGGTGTTTTACGTGCCTTTTCCATGATCCAAATCTTTTGGTCATCTATTCATCGAATGTGTATTGCCAACATGGTAAGATCACGGGCCTTTGAAAAGTATTTGGCACAATCGTTCCATTGGATCAAATATAGCGATGGGGCACGAATCGTTGATCTACAAAAATTCTTGAATGTTAAGTCAGTTCATTATTAAAGTCATGATTTAGGCTTAAGTTCCTTAGGCTAAGGTTTATTTTGTGTGACAAAGGCTTCCTCTTTTAAAATAAGACTTAACATAAGCTCATAGTTTAAGGTTCATGATTCTTTTAAACAAAATGATATGAGGATCCTTCCATATGAATTTAGACTAAGTATTTAGATTATAAGACCATTTCCATATTTTACAGGTCGAAGGCTCCCATTTTGAGCATCTTTTGAGCATTTCCTTTAGATTATGGAGCTATTTCTGAGTTAAAATAGGATTTTGAAATTCCATTTGAATACTAAGTAAGATATTTTACCAAATTAAAATTGATATTCTCATGGATGTCAAATACACCCTCATGGGCATTAATTGACGCTTGTGTGGACGTCAAGTTTAAGTTAGTGAAACTTTCATTTTAATGGGCTTAAAGTTGACGGTTGCATGGGCATCAAGTTCATCTTTTCAAATGTTTGAATGACAGTAAAAAAAACACCAATTTTAAGTTTGTTGAAATATTTAGGGACAAATACGAGGATGCCACTTGGCATTTCCACAAGGTTTCCCAAGGTCTTGGTGTTAAATCGCTCCGTTAGATCAAATGGCATGATAAAGTGACAGTTGTAGGATATTGATCCAGGGACTTAATTTTGATTAGCTATCATGTTAGGTGGGCCCCTTTTTCTTTTAATCCTCAAATGCAATGGCACTATGTGTCCATCTTTTGAGCCTCTTGCATCCCTTTGACTTTTCAATTTATGTTTTGCTCCATCTAATTAGGTCCTAGTGAGTAAGCATGGATTATTGGATTACCAAAGGTGCATGTTATTTAAGTTGAAGTTCAGGTTATCCTCGCTCTATTGGATAAAATACCATGATAAAATGATAGTTGTAAGATCTTACAAGATGCAAGGAAGTTAAGTTAGGACCACAAAGACATAAAAGACTTAGGCTTAGGGCGTTAAGACTAAGGTCATGATTGTATTAATGAATACGTTGGGACCTTAGTATTAAAACCTTAGGCTAAGTTGGGAAATATAAAAAAAGACTCTACAAGGTGACATTAATTAGGCCATAAGTATCTTTAGAAAAAAGGGGGAATAACAAAGGGGATTATGTTTCCTAGTTAAGTTGTGTTAAAAATATGACTAAGCCTAGAATATGTGTTTTATACTCAATTCCATAAATGAATTTTAAAATGGATCTCACCAATTTGGTTCCCACATTTATTCAAATTTGAATTGAGGGTTTGCTAGGGTTTTGAAATATATAATTCTCAAGAACACATGCCATGAAACCTGCAACTAAAAGCCAAATGAACCTCATTAGCACTGTTAGTCCAGATTAAATCAAATCAAAACCACATAAGCCTACCTTTTAACAAATTGGATGACCTTCAAATTCTATAAAAGACCTTGACATGCTAAAACTTTCCATGTTTTATTCTGAAGATTTCTCAAGGGTCTCAATTCAAAAAAATGAGGTATGTTGGTCCCAACACCATCCTGCTAGTAGATCCAATAAAGGGATATCAAACATTGCAGGGTGGATGTTATATAACACTCAAAGATGTAAAGGTTTTATGCAATGCAATTATTTGCAATCATTCATGTAGCTTGCTTAAGTGTAGACAGTTCAAACACTCCAATAATGTCATATGATGGTCTAGCACCATCACCAGACCAGATTTATGCAATGAAATTACAGGTTTTCTAAACTCTACATAAAATGATGGATCTTATGGAGGTGATATTATGGCAACAATAATTAGAGGAACTGATGCCCCGATATAATGTAGGATGTGTATAGTTTTTTGCACGAGGTGTTGAGTAGGAAGATGTACCCAAGGCCCTGAGTAACTTGGAGGTGTTCCATTATATCAAAGAGGAGATTTGCAATGACTAAGAGGATGTCCAACAAAATAAAATCATGCATAAATTGTGCAAAGGCAACATGATGATGCTACTAGTGAAATAAGGGAGATGGTTCAAGTATCAAAACCATCTAATAGGTGTTGTTACTATGGACATGTTGGTCATTCAGACCAGTATTATCCTCTCTCTATCTTAATTGGTATTCATTATTATTAGACCTTGTTTGTGTTTTAGTGACCCTGGTAGATTTGGGTTTGAAAAAGGTTCATGGTTGCCTTTATGCTTATGCATAATGTTTGGAAAATAAAACATAGTTATGAGTTTAGATTAAAATGGAATTTTTTTGGTATGGGTTAAACCCTAAGAGGGTGAGTGAAGTCAATGTTGTATGACATTTTAATGGAAAAATTATTTTGTTATACAGTTACTTGATTCCATTTAGAATCAATCTCTCCTTTTCCATATTGATCTCCCCTTATTCAATTTAAACTCTGTTTGACCATTCGACCCTGCTTGGGAAAGGAAAAATTTATTCTACCATTAAAATCAAACCTCGTTCAGAATTCCACCATGCATTCTTGCTTTGGGGATAAGGTTTATTCTAAACATTTATATTTATAACCCTTGATCATTGATATTTAAATGGATGGGTTATACCCTTTAACCCAATTTAATGATTTAGGTTCTTCCATTATTGGTTTTCATGCTTGAACTTCGTTTTAGAATTGGTTACCAGTATCTACATACTCAGTAATAAAAATGATATTTATAGAGACCTATTGGTGGTTGTTTATAATCAGTTTAAAGGTGTGAGATGTATCTTTCCTGCTGATATGATTTTGAGGTTTAAAAAAAATAAGCCTATTCAGGTTTGGACTGCATATTATTGTGCATAGTGGTATAACTATAGGCAACTAATTTTTATGAATGGTCGAATACTTCATATCTGGAAATATATATTCTTGCATACCTTTGTGCTTATTTGAGAAGTCACTATTGGTTGTACCCTATTGGGTGATGTCTCAATTTTCATTTGGATGTAATCCTAACTCTTTAATTTAATGTTATTCTAATTTAAAGGCATGTGTAAATTTATATAGTTGTATGTGGAAGCAATGGAATGATGGCTTACACTCAACCAATTGACTTAGTTGTTGAAAAGTCTTAGAGCTCTATTGATTGTGTGGCTTTCATTTGTAAAGCATCCTCTAATTAGTTGGTAGTTTATTGGCCAAGTTAAATGCTTTTGATGATTCATTTCATTTAATGTAAAGTAAGGATTGATGGATTTTGATTTAGGATTAAATCATTGTCCATGAATTTTAAAAATTTATCCAATGGGTTGCCCAGTTTACCTTGCTTCATGTCAATGCAAACCCCTTGATCGAATGGGACTATCCATGCATTATTAAAATTATTTCTATTAAGCATATAATTTTTATTGCCCTTATTTGGCAGTTGTATATTTATGATTGTGTTGTCATGATTCTTGGTGGGTTATGATTTCGATGGTTGACTGTACATGTGGAAATTAATTGAATGTTACCTTTTATGAAATTTTGTGATAAATGTCAGTTGCCCCTACAAGTGTCAATTGTGTTTGAAATTTTATTATTATTTTTTATATCTTCTATGTTTTCCCTTTGGTTTCTTAATTATTGTGGAATTGGACCATGGCTTATGTCACATTAATGCTCATCACTATCTAGTAAAACTTGAATGCTTAATTCCACCATCTAGCTGATGGTTGGGGTGGTCAGGGCCACCAATAGATGGGCTCATTAGGATGGACTTTCGGGTTGACCTTATGCAGACTTATCACCTCATCCCCTGATGTTTGGATCTCAATGTATGTTGTTTAATTTGATTCATTATATCTAGTATATGGAATACTTATAGAGGTTTAGAGTTGCTCTTAATAGTTTTCATGGATGTAAATAATGCTTATGTAATGCTATGATGATTGTATTTTAGTTTTCGGTGAAGAGTAATATCATGTTATCTATTTGAACTTGATTTGCATCTATAGTAATGCATACCACAGTGTCGTATTTCATTTGATACACAGATATCAAACATCTACTGATTCTATACTTGTTCCACATTATATAAATTCTAATTTTCATTCCAGTTGTATGGCTACAAACTTTGTATTCTTATAGTTACATTTTGTAAGTAATGCTAGAATTAGAATTTGGTTGCACTTCTATTGGTAATGAATGTTTAATAAACGTGGATAAGTACAACAGTGTTATGTTGGTTCTAATTATTCTTGATTCCTATTATGGAAATGTTGTATCCTTTTTAATCTTGGTAGGCAAGTGTATTGTTTTGATGTTGGAAGCCTTATATAAATTAGGATATGTTATATATTACTGAGATATGGCACTACTTGCATAAAATTGTAAATTCAAGTTTGTTATAAGAATGTACATGGTTACATATAAAACTATATAACCACTTACAATAGCAATGATGATTTAATTCCATATTGATATTATTAAGAAAACTATATTAATTTTTACAATGTGAGTATAGTAATTATGCAAAACACCCTTGTTAAGTTGTGCTCATGGTGGAGCAATCTCTTTGTGATATAGTTTCACTCTATGCTGGTATCAATTTTGGTTGCAAGTATATCTCTGTTCATGTTATGGAGATGTTGGTTCGTCATTACAATTAAGAGTTAATGTTATGTTTTAATACTCTCGTTGATTTATGGATTTAGTGTATACTTCATTTATATTTGAAAGGATTTGGGTATCTATTGAAGGGTGTAATTAATCCCTGACAGTTTGATTGAGAAGTGGTTTAATCTTATAATGTTTGAAAGATTAACCATCTTGATAATAATAATGGATAAAAATATGATTGTTGTATTGTGTCGTGTAATGATTATTAGATAAAGGTGAGATGATGGGATGTAATACGATTTTATTTTCCTAGCATGTAGGGTAATAATATAGACGGTTAATATTAGGATTGATGATGCAAGGAGAATAATACTTGTAGGAATGTACATTAGGTTATTATATATGAGGATAATGATTTTTATCATGCTCAAAAGATGATGTGATGGTACTTGGTGAGTGGAAATACTATGCTTGGGAATGAATGACATCCTTTAGACCCATCCTTCCAGTAGATCCAATCAAGGATATCAAACATTGTAGGAAGGATGTTATATAATGTTAAGAGATGAAAGTGTTTTATGCAGTGCAATATTCTGCAATCATTCATGTAGCTTGTTTAAGTACAAGCAGTTTAAACACTCTAAGAATGTCACATGATGGTCTAGCACCGTCACAAAACCATATTTATGCAGTGAACTTACAAGATTCCAGACTCTACATCAAATGATGGATCTTATGGAGGTGATATTACGGCAACAACAATTGAAGGAGTTGACGCCCCAGACATAATGTAAGATGTGCATATTTTTCTACACGAGGTGTTGAGTGGGAAGATGTACCCAAGGTCTTGAGGAACCTATAGATATTCCATTGTATCATAGAGATCTGTAATGGCTGAGAGGATGTCCAATAGAAAAAAAATCGTATAGAACTTGTGCAAAGGCAACATGATGATGCTACTAGTGAAACAAGGGAGATGGTTCAAGTGTCACAACCATCTGACGAGTGTTGTTAATGTGGACATGCATGTAATTCAGACCAATATTATCCTCAAAGGGAGCTAGAAGATGTTGGATCTATGGAAAATAGGCCAGGTGGTTGGCTTGCGAGTATGTTGAGATCGAATGAGATACCTCTGAGGCCATCGATTGAGAATACAAGAGTCCTAATTGACTATGTACTGGTTGTTTTTATAGCAACCATATATTTGTATTGTGATTTTTGTATTAGTTTCTTATTTTGTGTAATATAAATGGTGTGGTTTCAATGGGTCAATGCGGATACTGAAATTATGGATGATAATGTGCTAGAAGTGTTTGATGGCTTGAAACGATGTTGGATAGTTTCATATGATAATGTTATTTGTAATCCTCCTATGTGAGGGATTAGGGTAGAGAGATAAGGCCTATGGTAGATGTTGTTGGTGGGATTAGTCAGGGCAGATAATGGATAAAATGGAATAGGAGGAACATGGAATAAAGTCTTGAGCCATGTAGATTTATGCAATCCGTTTTAATGTATCATGAGACAAGGTATACCCATATATGCTTAATTGGGGTGTCATTTTACAAACATGCATGGTAGACATAAAAAAGGACATCCATCATGATGCACCATTGGTATAGGTTTAACCAAATTAACATCGCGATGTGATGTCAAATGCAAAAATAATCTAATAAAAATACAAAAGTAACTTGAGTAAGAAAATGTCGTGATGCATATTTACAAAAGTGAATGACATAACAAAATGAAGCATTCAAAAAAAAAATTGACATTATGGAATACACAACCACTTCACACAAATCGATCGCACCATACATGTATCATGTAATCATGCAAAACCCATTATATATGGTGTTCAGATAGTAAATGGGCCAGTTTAGAAAGTGGGTGAGCAACCCATTATTTTGTCACGTCTGAGTGTTTGATATCTGCTTCACTCAGAATAGGGATGAAGATAGGAAAGTAACTTGGAAAATGATGACAAGCAAGCAAATGGAGGGAGCAAAGGGTGGACACAAGGAATGTGAGGTTTAAGGGCATAAAAGGGGATTAGTCAAAGCTAGCCCAAAGAACCTCTACTTGAAGACTAATCAAGAGGGCAAACTGAAACAAGAAATGTATTGTGTAGAGATGAGGCAAAAGGAAGAGGGTTGGAATAGAAACCACCTAATAACATGTCATGATTCGCATGCTCTTTCCCTTGATCAACCCTGTATTTAAGTTCCTCTGTGATGCCTGATGACACTACCTGTATTCGATGCTTTCTTCTACGTGGCACACTATGTGGAGGCCAAAGCCAAAAATGAGGGTGGATTATGAATCAAAAGGGCATAGATGGAAGAGGTGGATGGAATGGGTAAAAGGTTACACCTAAGTATCCGAAGTGGTTTATAGCCAAAAGTTGTTCACAAGTAATGCCAAGCCCTAGTTTTCATCACTATGCTTATCTAAGGTGCTAGAAGCTCTGGTTTTCACCATTGGATGATTTTTGTAAAAACTAAGACTATATACAAGAATATATAGAAATGAACATGGGATGATATGTCCCTAGGCATAAAAAAAATTCAAATGCATAATGTTCATCGATTCCTCTAATTCTAGGCCATCTAGAGTAGCTAACTTATATGCCCCAAATCCAAACTTTGCTACTATGATATAAGGTTCTAACCAATTTGGCTCAAACTTGCCCTTCTTTTTCTGTTCTACATAGTCACTCATCTGATTTTATAAGAACCAAGTCACCAATCTCAAACTCATGGGATCAAACCTTCTTTTTGTATTGGTTTCTTACCATGTGATATGATTTAATATGATCTAGGGCCCATTGATGTTTCTCACCCAATAATTCCATCTCTTGTAGACAAGTCATCCTATAGGAGTCCTTAGTGATAATGCCTTTGAGTGATTTCCATAGTGAGGGGAGTTCTACCTCAACTGGCAAAATAGCCTCAGTTCCAAAGATGAGGGAGTAGGAGGTGGTGCCCGTAGGAGTATGTATGCTTGTATGATAGGACCATAAGGTGGGATAAAGTTGAAGATGTTAATTATGGCTAATCTCATTGAGGTGGCCAAGCTCATTGACGATAGTTTTGGCTTGACTGTTGTCTTATGGATAGTACAATGTTGACCTTTTATGTTGGATATGGTATTTGTGGCATAAGTCCTTGATATCTTAGTTTTTAAAAGAGGTACCAGTGTCAGATATAATGAGGGCAGGGATTCCACATTATCAAATGATGTGATTGAGAATGAATTTAGAAATTTTTTTACCAATAACATAGGTGAGTGGCATGGCTTCCACCCACTTGGTGAAGTACTCAATGGCTATAATAATGAATTTATGATCGTCAGAGGATGAGGGATTAATCTTACCAATGAGGTCGAGTCCCCAAGTAAGAAAAGGTCAGGAACTAACTATGGGTTGCAATTCTTGAGATGGAACATGTATTAGAACTCCCTGTTTTTGACAGGGTACACGTTTTCTTACATGCTGACAAGTGTCCTGGTCCATAGTGGGTCAATAATACCCAATCGAGAAAAGTTTCTTAGCTAGGACCATTTCATTGGCATGGCCCCCACAAATATCATTGTGGACGTCCTTGGGTGTTGAAAGAGCTTCATCTAAATTTAGACGCGTGATGCCAAGGATAGTGTAATGAGAAGCTTTGTGGATGAAGGCTTTATGATGGTGGTAGTTAAGATTAGGTGGAAGGACGTTATCATGGAGATAGGTGTAGATGCCTTGATACCAAGGAAGATTGAGATCTGCAATGTCACATACCCGCTCTGATATGGGAGTTTGATGCATTGGGGATATTAATTTTTTCACCAAGAAATGGCTTTGACGCATGTCCAGAGTCATCTCCAATAGTGATCCAATAGTAATCATTGCATTTGTAGATTTATTACTTATCCTGGGAATTTGCTCAAAGGATATTAACTAAAAAAAAAAATTAGAGTATCAACCATTTGTTTGTAGGGAATCAATTTGTCATCCTTTGTTTGGAAGGCATTGTTGACTTGTTTGATTATGAGTTGTGAATCCCCAAAAATTTGGAGTTCTTGGATATCTCATTGAATAGCCAATTGGAAACTTGCAATTAATGCTTCATATTCTACAATATTATTTGTACATGAAAAGATAATTTTGAAAGCTTTAGGGATGAGATCTTCTTGAGGGGTGACGAGGAGGATGTTGGCTCGAGATCCATGAGTGGTGATGGAATTGTCAAAGTACAATTTCTAGGATGAAGATTCTTTAGTGGCCATAATTGTTTTATCAGGTAGCATTATTAATGGTGTTGAGTCAAACAAAGGAGCCTTTGCTAACTGATTGGCCAATGCATGTATTTTGATAGCTTTCTGATTTACATCTTCTATATCAAATTTGTTCAAGAGTATAAACCACTTAGCCATTCATCTGGTGAGAATTGATTTGGATAGCAGGTATTTGAGTGGATCAATTTTGGCAATGAACTTAACTTGATTATTGAGCATATAATGCCTAAGCTTTTGGGAAGTGAAGACAACTGCTAGGCATGCCTTTTCAATTGGTGTGTAATTAAGCTCATAAGAGATGAGTCCGACAGAGATAATATATGGCTCTTTCTTTGTCATTTTCGTTATGTTGTGCTAAGAGAGCTACCAGAGCATGTGGAGTAGTTGAAATGTAAAGGAACAAAGGCCTTCCAGGTATTGACAGTGCAAGCACTTGAGGTTTCAATGGATATTGTTTAATATCATCAAATGCCCTTTGGCATTCTAGACTCCAATTAAAATAGGCTCCTTTCTTTAGAAGATGGGTAAAGGTGTGATATTTGTCAGCGAGCTTGGAAATAAATCAATGTATGACGTGCAATTTTCCTTGGAGGTTGTGCAATTGCTTGAATTTTTTTGGGTGGAGGCATCTCAGTAATTGCATTGACCTTTTCTGGGTTGACTTCAATGCCTTGATGAGAAAAAACAAACCCCAAGAGTTTTCCAGATGTTACTCTGAATACACACTTCTTAGGATTTAATTTAACTTTATATTCTCTTAACCTTTCAAATATTTTGCACAAGACTATCAGATGTTCAACTCTTGTTTTAGACTTTCCCAAAATATCATCAACATAGTCTTCAACTATGTCATGTATCATATCGTGGAAACTGACAGTCAGGGGTCTTTGGTAAGTAGCACTGGCATTTTTCAATCCAAACGGCATGACTTGATAATAGAAAGTACCCGATGGAGTAGTAAAGGTTGTTTTGTGTTGACCCTCCGGCGCAATTTTGATTTGATTATAACTAGAAAATCCATCCATGAGAGAGAGCATTTCATAGCTAGTTGTAGAGTCCATGATAATGTCTATGTTTGGAAGGAGAAAGTCATCTTTGGGACATGTCTTGTTAATATCCCAAGGAAATTTGGTCTAATAAAAAAACCTTGCATAGAGCTCCTACAAAAGCCTTGCATCTTTCTACTCTAGAAAATTGGTTTGATAAAAAACTAAGTGATGCTCATTTTAGGATATTTTGAAGTCCTAATTTTATTTTTATTCCTAAAGTCAAAAGAAAGGAACTTGATCCTAACTCCTACCTTGCATTTTCACAGGTTATGGAGGAAGAACTAAATGATTAAAGGGTGTATGATCCGTTTAAATGACAAATCATTGAAAACATGATTTTTTTTTATTTTTTATTTTTTAAACAATTGTGAGCTTTTTATAGAACTCTCTCAAGTTTCCTCTTACGAAGACCCAAAAACTTATGTTTCTTTTTATGAAAAAACAGATGCCTTAGAGGAAGATGATCCAAATTTGGATAACTTTGAGTTTGAAGGGGAGCCTTCTCTATTTTGTATTCAGTCTAAAAGATCTAAATGGGTTGAATCCTTAATTCAATATTATGATCTTGAAAATATTAATAAAATGATTAGAAGTCAACATACTTATCATGTTTTAATAACTCTTTATGAATATGATCCTCAATCTTTTGAAGAAGCCATTCAGGATGATAGATGGAAAGATGTTATGCAATCTAAATATAGAACCATAATTAAAAATCTGAATTGAAATCTTATTTCTCCTCCTAAAAGAAATATTTTTGGTTCTAGGTGGCTTTATAAAATTAAATATTACTTAATTGGAAAATTTGACATATATAAAAATAAGTTGTTTGGGGCTTTACTTAAACACCTGGTATTGATTATGTTAAAACATTTGTTCCTATGATAAAAATGAGTACTTTTAAATCACTTATTGCTCTTGCAATTCAAAATCGCTGGGAATTACACCAAATGGATATTTAAAATATTTTCTTAAATGATGACTTTAAAAAAAACGTTTCAACCAAAAGGTTTTGAAGAATCTAACAAAGAAAATCATGTATGTAAATTTTTTTAAAAAAAACTTTGTATTGTTTAAAACAAGTTCCTCGAGCTTGGTATATAAAATTAGAAGTTTTTTTTGAAAAATGACAGATCTAAGCATGCTCCAATGTTTTATAGGCATGGTTGCACTTCATGATAAAAACTCCATCTTAGTATCTCAATCTCGGTATGAATATAACCTTGTTAAATTTAATATGATTGATCATAAGCATGTTTCTACACCGATTGAAGGTGGTGTTAATCTTGATCCAAAACCTACATGTGATAAAATTAAGCCTACTTTAAACAAACAATTTGTTGAAAGTTTTATATATCTAACTATTACAAGATCAAATATTCCATATGTTATAGGTGTTGCTTTCAAATTCATGCAAGATCCATATTTAGTTCATTAAAAATTAGAAAAAAAATTAGTTAAGCATATCAA
Organism: Torreya grandis; assembly: GCA_037957365.1. Lineage (NCBI taxonomy): Eukaryota > Viridiplantae > Streptophyta > Pinopsida > Cupressales > Taxaceae > Torreya > Torreya grandis. The sequence goes on along the minus strand of JARHVA010000700.1, from coordinate 2,264,486 downwards.
ATGAACTGTCAATTTTGTTTTATATTCTTCTTCCATTGATAATATTAATTTATATGGGTAATGTGATGTTGACCATGTTGGTGATGTTATAGATCACAAATCTACTTATAGATATGTATTTAATTTTGGTGCAGGAATTATTACTTGAAGCAGTAAAGAGCAACCTATTGTTTCTATCTCTTCAATAGAAACAAAGTATAGAAGTGCTATAAAAGTTGTTAAAGAAACAATGGTCATTGTGAAAGTTGTTAGAAGAACCCTATGTGTGTCTCACAATATAATTCTTCTTTGTAATAATCAAAGTTGTATAACACTGATAAAAAAATCAATTCATTATCAAAGAATAAGACATTGACGTTCATGTACACTTTATTCAAGAAAAAGTTCTCAATGGTGATGTTGATTTGTATTATCGTCCTATCAATGATCAAGTTGCAGATATCTTCACAAAACCACTTTGTACTGCAAAATTTTATAAATTCAAAATAATGTTGGACCTCTCAAAAATATCATTGAGGAGTGTGCATAACAATGTCACCTCTTAACAGCTATGTGTTTGTTTTCATCTATATATTTCTCTATTGCAAATGCATTGTAAAAAGTCACTATAAACTTCACCCTATATGAGTTTAGTGTACCCGATAATCAAACATGTTTTGTAATGGAGATCCTTATATTATAAAAGACTCTAAATGCTTGTAAGTTTATCCATGGGAAACTATGGTATGTAGTCTCACTATCATGCTAGCATAAATCCTCCATGTCATTAATGGATTCTAATTCCTTTTATATAAAAAAAGTGATATTGACATGATGAAAGTGTTTAAATCCTTCAAGTGTTGTATGCTATTCTAAACTCATCATAGATGGTTTATGAATGGTGTTGAAACAATTATATTTATGTGGTTACATTGTGGCCCACATTGTTCAATAAAACAAATAAATAATATATTTATTTTTTACACACAATCAAATATTTAAAAATTGGTTATACGTGTAATAAATTATTATGATTAATTTAAAAGGGTGGATCGGTTGGTTGCAACTCTCCACAACCTTTATAAAAGTGTTTTAACCTTTGGTGAGGAAAAAATGATTGTTACAACGTGATTTATGGGGACAATGGTCTCCAAATTTTATATGAAAAATTGTGAAGAAATGAGGGGATGAAGGAATTTACTGGATCTATAAATATTTCTCAAATAATGGAATAAGTTTTGTGAGTTTTTTAATCTTATTGAGGTTTTCCCACTTTAAAATTGTATAATGTGCTTTATTTTTGGTTTCTTGCATTATTTCATTGTTATTACAAGTTAAGTAATTAATTAGTTTAATTATTTGCCTACCCTTTCATATTAAACAAATATTAGATTGCTTTTGTTGGTTATTCTGACAACAATAAATGTGCTACCGCTCACGCTTCAAAATATCATCATCGAGGTCCAAGAGAATAGGAAGCAAGCAAAGAAAGCCACACAAACATATCAAGTGTCAACTCTTTTAAATGTCGCATTGGAGAAACAAATGTCTCCAAAAGACAAACAAACACTTATGAAACTACAATAAGATAGTTGAGGACCAAACATAAAACGAAGAAAATGGCCCATGCATTAGAGAAGCAAAGACAAGTATAAATATTGAAGCAAACGAAGCAACACAACAAAGGGAAAAATTGGATAAAGAATTGGACGCTAAAAGAGAGAATACAAAAAGAAACTAGCTAACAACTTATCTAACATAACAAGCGCTAGAAAAATAAAAAGCATAGAAAGAGGCAAAAGCAAAGACAGAAAGAAGAAAACAAGAGGACTTGGAACAGAAAAGGAAAAAGTTGAAAACAAAAAAAAATGAGAAGAGAAACAATAGAGACATGAAGAGCTGAAATAGAAAGAAGAAAAGGAACAGAAAAGGCAAATAGAGCTCAAAAAGGTCAAGGAAGAGGCAAACGCAAAAGTAGAAAGAAAACCAAAAGAACAAGAAGAATGAAAGAGAGAATAATAGGTGTTGAAAAAGAAAAGAAAAGAGTTGAAAACACAAGAAGAGTTAAAGAAGGAAAAAAGAGAAATAAAAGAGGTAAGAAGCAATGAAAAAGAAAGAAGAAAAGGAACAAAAAAGGTAGACAGAGCTCAAAATGAAGAGGATAGGGCAACTGAGGCATAGCACCTAAAATAACTACAGGACAACAAGAAAAAATAAGACTGGAGAAGATAAAAATGATCAAGTATCACTCGATGTAACAAAACAAGGGGAAACGACGGGAAACATGGGAAGAAAGCATTGTGGCAACTTAAGGAGGAGGGGAATAAAGCTCGATACTGCAACCATCAATAGGATCACTAGATGTCATGGAGACTTTCCCATCTACCTCAACAACATAGTAGGAATCCCTCTCTTGAATCAAAGCAACCCTCGCCAATTAGAGACAACAACAAACTTCAAGAATAGTGTCCCCTAATTTTTTATAGCCAATGCCAAAAGGACAAGTAGTTGTTGACCTTAGAAAACTCCCTCCCATCCAAAAAGAGCAAATAGGAACTATTCCACGAGGGTGCAAGGATATATTGGATGACCAAGTGTGTCTAAATGGAAGGAACAAGAACAATGAAAGCCCTCACTACTACAAGACCTCAATTCAATCCAAACAACAATTGGAGGAGACTGTTAAGAACTTCATCAAGCACACAAAATTCTCATATGGCGACAAAACAAAATTTAGAGCAATGGCCATTGTGGCACATGAGGCAACACTATTAACACTGCTACTAATGAAAAATAACATAGAAACTGAAATACAAGGATGAAGTATGTAAACTCTAAATGGCAACGGAAGATGCATTTGTACAACCTTTGCATATTCCTTTAACCAGTCATTTGTAAGCAAACATAAGGAGTAGGATGCCCTGGAGAAGCAACTTAGTGAAACTTCCTCCACATATAATGTGAGTACAAACCCCTCAAGAGATGAGCAGATGAAATTCATGCACTTGGGAGATGAGTATAGATCAAATCAAGTGTAAAGAGTACCCAATATCAATGAGATGGATGAATATGGTACCCAGGGGAATCGTCAGATGGAGAAAATACATACTGCCATAGCAAAACACAAAGCATACCCAAATATTTTGGAGGCTCTTTCTATTCCTCAAGGGATTGTTGAAACTACCATAGAAAACACAACACTTAGGCACAAACTACAGAGGGTGAAATCACTTATGCTCAGTTGGAAATACTTTTAAAGGACATTGGAAAAGAAATATGTTAATATATTACTTTAAAAAGAGCACGTGCCAATAATCAAATTTTGAAGATGTAAAACATTGTCCTATGAGCCCAATCAAGCGAGTCGAGTGAAGATACTATGGTATCCCATACCAAATGACTAAGTTTCTAAGTGTTAATCGTGTTGCACATCATATGGAAGTTTTGGAGGTATTCGAAATATAAAGTAGATGCATTGTTTTGGATTGATCTTGCCAATATTCTTCAGAATGTCTCAAGGACAAGACAAATGTTATAAAAGGTAGATAAATGTTGTTAAGATTCCTTAGTAGAATGATATGAATATAAAGATACACTGCAGAGGTTTCACACACCACATATATTGACAAATTGACAACACAAAGATTCTACCTTTTTGAGTTATGCGACATCATACGACGCTTCGCAACACCTCTAAGAGAACTGCTTGAAGAAGAGACATATCATACAGTTGGATCGATAGAGGTATCAAGTCGGATTTTATACCACACCATTATAATATGTATGTGGTACAAGTAAAAGTGTAAGAAATATGAGAGCATGAGATAAGAAGTATAAGAGGTATAAAAGAGTAAAAAGATGTAGTAGAAAAAACATGGGTATAGAGATAAAAAAGTATATGTCACATCCTAATGGAGTTATTGACATATGAATAAAGCAAATAGTTTAGAAAAGATATATGATAAATATATGTATGAGTTATATGCATAAAGTAAAGACCCACTTCAATGTTAATATTTGAATGCCCCAAATTAGTTCCCACCAATACGTAGCCCTACACAACACTGCTATAATCAAAGTCGTACAAACCTATCTAAATTTATACCTAGTTCCAAATTTTATGTCAACATGGATTTCATACCATTATATTTTATTCTCGTACTTGAAAAATGAAAGAGTCCAACTAAGAATGGTATGTTATCTGCCTACATCCATAATATCATAAGTCCTATATTGCACGGACCCTTAGCAAGGGGTAAAATGAATTAGTGGTTATAAAATGGCTAATATATGATGCACATAATCATCGGCTAATGTATATTACACGCGACTAGTTAGTTGAAAATTAGGCTATGGGCTTATCCTACCCATCTCACCAAACAAAAACCATTCATATGAATCTGATGTCAAATTACGGTCATCAATGTGTCACATCTTCATATGTATTCTCTTCATTTCAAGGATCTTACGAATTTCTATCATTCCGATTGTTTGTACAGTGTAACATTTGCCTTAAAAGGGCATCTATAGTTCTTATTAAGATATTCAGATTACCGAGTTATTTATAGCCTCTCCTCCTCCCTCTCTAGTACATCGAAAGGAATTTACATGTTAAAATTAAGACATCTAAAAGTCCTATATGTTGAACCTAATGTCAAAGCGCAAGTTGAGCCTCCCACAACAATTATTTGCAGTAATATGTGCCAAGAACCCCATTCTCTCATTATATATGCTGCAGAAAAATGCAATTTTCTACTCGTTCTGAGAATAAATTGGACCTGTCCAATCTTATCTACACCGGTCACGTTGGTCTGCAAAGTTAAAGATTTATCATCACAAAAGCCACCTTGAAAAAGACCATGGTATTAAAACATGCAATTCTGCACATTAGTATAAATTTAACATCTCAAATTATATTATACATCATCTTTGACCTGCAATGTCAAAAGATTATCATTATAAAAGGCACCTACAAAGGAAGTGTTCTTACAAGAACCTAATTAATAGTGCCAACTTACGCAGGCTCAATTATATTACACATTACATAACATCTAGAAGCAATTGGAGAATCTAAGAATAGCATAGATTGTGAAGCCTGGACACAAAAAAAAGCTGTGCCATTTCTCCATTCATGGATCGCGAGTGTCAGCTAACCTTTCCAGTCTTCATCACTATCATCACTTTCCTGCAGTTAGACACTGGTAAAATTATCCCTAGAATTTCCAGGACAATCATCCATGAGGTTATTTCTAAAAGATATAAGCATTATAAATCTGAAGGTTAAAATGAAAAATCTAAAGTACAGCTATCACTCAAAAACTGGCATGAAAAGCACAGAAAAACATTAAACTTTCAGAACTTGCTTAAAACCAGGTGTAGGTACTGTGGGGATAAGCAACGAGGGCATCCACTGCCTGCATTTAGAATGCTTTTATAAACCGAGGTGTAATTTTAGTAGTCTACATTGCCATTTATAATGGGCATTAATCAACATGCTACCAAGTAAGTAGACGTAGGGATTGGTTTTCGACATAGCAAAGGAGCCAAGAACAAAGTTCAAACTGGTCAAAGATGTGATAACAAAAATGTCAGATATTACTTACGAAATTCTAGTATACTGTAGTTATATATTTGTCAAATAAAGGTTCTTTTACAAGAAAAAAATGACATGTAATAATATACTACCAAATAGAGTTTTTATCTTCCGATTTCCAAAATATCATAACGTATGCTGAGGAGAATTTGTACTGATTGTATGTTAAGAGAGGTGTCCCATAAGAGTGGGGTACCGCTCCAAATTTTAAGCCAAACTAACTAAACTTAACTAAAAATAAGTTAAATCTGATTAAACTTATAGAAACTCCAGAAATTTTAGAAAGGATTGAAGGTATGCCGCAGTCACTTAAAAGTTAAGAGTTAACATTAGCTGGATACTGTTTTGGACTGAAGTTATGTAGCAGACGCCTAGGGTTTTTTTGTGGCTGTGGAAACACAGGAAAAATGCTGCAGAAATGTTAATAAATAGCAACTACTGATCCTTTTAAACATGTAATAAGATGAAATGATGACATCCATCCAACCATTTCACTACAAAGAGCTCCTATAATTATTCGGCAGAAACTGCTAACAAAAATTAGGAAAACCCCCTCCATGAGACAACGGTTGGAGAATTCCATCCCGACGGCATGTATATTATTCTGATTCCAGCATCCTTAATTGTGATATTATCATCTGGCCTTTTGTTATAGTCTCATATAATCAGAGATCTAAGCTTGTTGAAATTAGCAATAATCCACATGATTCTTACCCTTGACAGCAAAAGGAACAGACACATTACAGCATAAAATGGAATGTAAAGCTTTAGCACTTACAATTATACCATTTGATACAGAGAAAGTAAAATGGGTTGAGATAGGTATATAGCATTACTTGTGAGCTAAAAAGTGATACAGCCTCATTCGCACTTGATAACAAATAATGAAACTTATCTAGCTGTTAGGGAGGACATTTATCAGCTATATATTCAGGTCACTTGGGTCTCCCCTCTCTAGTCTGTGTCTTAAAATGGCCTTTTATGTTGAGCACTTCTTGTAGATTGTTGATGGTATCATCATCCGTCCCAACTATTTCCAACATCACTGGACGCATGGCCTCAAGATCCCTATTGGTCAGCTAAGGGTATGCTCTCATCAATTACAGAATGAGACAAACCCCCATTTCTTAGGGGTGATAGGATTTATTGTCTTTGTTCTCTCCAAGGGATGAAAAATGAGGAACACTTTATTTTTAGATGTCCAATCTACTGCAAAATTCAGGTGAGATATTATCGTCTATACAGAGACTGAAAGATCACTAGCTACCTTTTTTCATTTTCTAGACCAAAAGTGTTTGGCTCTATACCCCCGTGAAGCAATTACTCTCAAGTGTCAAACAATATAGGAATCCCCCAAGACTACTAGATTGATCACATCCTCTCCTTTTACTCCAGTAACTGGGGGCATTAAATGTTCATTGGATGCTACAGTTTCTCGCACAAATGTTGATAGGCCAGTACAACCAAGTCTCCCACCCTAAGTAACAACTACGGGGGCTCCTTCTTCCCTTTCTCATGATAGATGTGGTGGATCTGTTGTTCTTCAGCCTAGAAATCCAACCCCCTCCCTCCACCTTGTCCAAAGTACAGACGAGTTAGGCAGACAAAAACTACCAATTTTATATGTGCTTCTAGGGGATCATTAACCTTGGATGTTTGGATAAATTTTGAGAGACAGGTTGTGCTCCCTCCCACAATTGCCTAGACATGCTCGCTTAGCCCAAACCACTCACATATCAACATTATTAGGTCTTGTATTGGCTCCTTCACTGTGATTGATGGCAATGTTAGTCCTCCTATTCTACACTTATTCTAATGTAGACCTCAGTGATTGATAGCAATGCCAGTCCCATTCTACACTTTGATGCTAACATAGATTGAACAACATCAACTGAGCTCACCACTTGACTTTTCTTCTTGATCAACATCTGCGACAAGGGAATTTATTTCGTATGGCCAATTGTAATATTTATTTTCTTATATTTTTACCATTTGTAATCATGTTACTATGTCTCCAAGCATTGTGTAGAGGTACCTTTTGAGGTTCATCCCAAGAGAAAAATATATTTTTTTACTATAATTAGGTCTTTAGTGGGTAGTTTGATGCTGGAGGTTTTATTTATTTCTTCTTTAGGGTTCCCCGTGCTATTATAACTTGATGTACTTGTTGAGAGACACTTCAGCCACTTGTGGATATCAATATAGTTTCTTTCTTTCTATCTAGTTCAGTACAGACATCAGCTTTTATATTGTGCTTAGGTATTCTAATATAGTTTCTTTCTTTCTTAAAGAGAACAAATTTATGGTAACAACTAACAAATACAATGGAATCCCAATGCAAACAAATCTCCCATTGTTCTTACGTATTTTATATAAGCATGCATGTTTTACAATTTGTTCAGTGCACTTCGGCCACTTGTGGATATTAATATAATTTATTTCTTCCTAACTTGTTCAGTACAGAAATCAGCTTTTAGATGGTGCTTAAGTATTCTAACATAACATTTATCATACTTTCTTTAAGAGAACTCATTTATAGTGAACCAATAGAGTGGAATCCCATTGTAAAACTATCTGGAATCCCATTGCAAACAAAAAAAAACTCCCATTGTTCTTGTTGACCAAATTTGGTCCACATACCAAGCTTGTGCCCAGATGGATCAGGTTGCTAATGAATGAGCAGAGGAACAGATGTTCTGGATAGAATGAGTGGACCAAAGAGATCATGCAACTTGCAAAGCTTTTGAAACACTTTAAGTTCACTTAAGTGTAGTTTGTCCAAATTCAAGAAAGCAGGGCTCCATGGTGGTCATAACGTTCAGGAGCATGAGGCAGGGTTTGCACAAGCCCCAAAAGCTCATTCAAGCCTTGGAAATTCATGTAAAAGGTCATGCATAAGCCTAAGTGCGCCAGAGCGTCACCAAGACGTCACGCAAGAAACAAACAACCCAGTTTACTTGCACATTTTATAAATGAGCTCAGAAAGCCTCGCGCAACCAGCGGATCATGGACAATCAAAATTCTTCATGCCAAGATTATTCCCTGCAAGTTTCAAGTCCGTGCGAGTCTTCTATCTCGAGATCTAAGCCTTCAAACTTCAGCTTGTCGAGTCTAAATAGCCAGGCCGTCTTGCACGTCACATGGAAACACATTGGCCAACTTGTTTGAACATTTTCTATCTTCCCTCAGAAGGCCTCGCGAGCAATAGGATTGCAACACCATAAAGTCCCTTGTACGAAGATCATCCTCTGAAAGTTTCATGCTCGCGCGAGTTATCTAGCTCGAGTTATGGAGCTTCAAAGTTGGACCTACAGAGTAAGACGTCTACGCAAACGTCAAGATAATTTGAGCTTAAATTTGATGGTGGAACGAACGTCATTTGACAAGAGTGTGGACGTCAATTTTAAGCTCATAATAAAGCCGTTGGATATCAAACAGTGGGTCCCAACTGATCCGACAGTCCGCGTTGCAAATCAAGATCTACAGTGCAAGCACAATCAATAAGTCAGTAGGTATATGCGGGACCAATAAGAATAAAGACAGTTTGGGCACAATGTAAATGGTCCGAGTTGCAATCAACCAATGAACAAAGAGCTTCCATTCAAGGTCGATGAACCAATTTTTTTGACCTAGGCGAACAAAATCTTAGGATCCATATCGCCATTAGAGTTTGGTAAATAGCAGACATAGTCATATAGGGAAGATGGTTAAGGACAAGGCTCCGTCGCCATTAAAGTTAATCAGGTCCTCTGGTCAATAACATGGAACCTGTCGCCCCTGTTGCAAGGTCATTCCATGGACATGTTCATTGCTTTGAGATGGAGGATCTTCGTATACAGTAGCCTCTCAGCTCTCACAGGGTTCTAGAGGTAAAATAGGTCAAGTTGGACCAAATACAAAGATCGAAGATGGACCAGTGATTGCGAAGCAAAGTCAAGCAGTTTGCAGGTTTCTGTGGATATTGTGTCTGTGTGAAAACCAATAAGTGGATTGGTTTTCACCTATAATGGCCCTGTGTTCGATATTGGAGTAAATGCAGATGTAAATGTGATCACGGAGAGGTGTCTCGCCTATCATTAGGATCACATTTTCAATAAACAGGTACAGTTGGCCACCCAAAGCAAATGTGGCATAATTCTGTCAATTTCAAGACATGGTCCTCGTCAACGGATCAAATAGATAATGACATGGATTCGAAGAAGACCTGGCGGTTGGATAAGTAAAATGGGCATTTATTTCTTTTACAAAATTTGTTCCTTGTTGATAAGGTCATGAGTCAGCATTCTCGAACTTGTGTTAATACATCACAGTTCCCCCTCTCTCTTCCTTTTTTCTATATATGTTCCAACTTCTACCACTCGCAGACTCTCAGAAAGATTTTTTTAGAAAGAAATCTCTAACAATTTTTAGAGAAATAGACTCTTATGCTTTGGCTTGCTTAGGCTACACCAAAATTTGTATCGTGACACCATTTGATGCAATAAAGACTAAATTCCATTATTTTGCAAGTTAGATTGAAGTGTGTTCCATGAACTCATGTGCTGTAGTTAAGTGAATGTATGCTCCTTGTCTATGTCTGAGTTTTTCCACCTTCATAAAATGCTTGATAATTCTCATAGGTCATTATAAGTGCAATTTAAAGTTTGTTGTTTAGCTTGAAAGTGGATATTTGCCCTCTCATGCTAGTTTGATAATTGATTCATGCCTTACTGTGAAATACTCATGTGGGACTGATCTTCTTTGGTCTTGAATGTCTCTCATAGTGTGTCTTGTGCAAAGTGTTCCAATCATTGGTGCATCACCCCATTTTTACGTGCTTTCATATATTATTTTATCTCTCTATCTCTTTTCCAAGCAAGTGTTAGATTAGATCTAGTTTAGGCGATAGATCCAGAAGAAAGTCGGCCTTCTCCGGAGGTCTGATCCAATATTAGGATACCCACAGCCTAGGATCAGTGCTATGTTGGACTCGGTTTGAGTAAGAAGATCTGAACAATCCTCTTACTCAACTAGGGTGCAAATCTAGAACACCAACAGTTCTTAAATATTTGATATAAGGATGCATGTTTCACTACTTGTTCAGGGCACTTCGGCCAATTGTGCATATTAATATAATTTCTTTCTTTCTTTCTAACTTGTAAAGTACAGATATCAGCTTAGGTATGCAACATAACATTTATCATACCTTTTTAAGAAAACTGATTTATAGTAACCAATACAGTGGAATCTCATTGCATACAAAAAAAAACTCTATCCCATCGCTCTTAAATATTTGATATAAACATGCATGTTTTACAAGATAAAATGAGTTTTAAAAAAAAATCCATCTTATTGTCACAAATTGAAAATCGCCATTGTTAACAATACTCAGAAAAGTTCAACGTTTACCTCAGATTCACTTGGCACTTCCTCTACATCAGAACTCTCCTGCTTTTCCTGAGGTAGGACACAAGAGAAGTAAATCAAGATTTGAAATGCATATTTCACCTCTGTTATCAAATCTTTTCTCGCATTTCTATAAAACATCCTTATGTGATTGAGCAAGGAAGGATAAACTATTTTTCATGTTAAAACAAAATTCCTCTGTAACATGTGTACATGCTGGAACATGATGGCAAAAAGATGTGGACATAGAACAAACCTTAGCTTGTTTTGCTTTAATCCCACTTTCTCCCCTTCCTACAGCCATATGAAACAAAAAATTAATCAAACCAGAAAAGAAATAACCTGATAAGTTTTTCTTTGTTAGGAAAAACAAATAAATATATTCACTTGCATGATTGTCCCTCTACGAAAAAAACTGACTGCCCAACACAAACCGGATAAAAGTTCTGAGCTCTAAATAAAGAGGGAAATATAACCAAAAAAACCCAAACAATCTCAATCTCAATCTCTGAATCTCAAAATGCTACGCCCTCTTAAGTTTGGTTTGTGCAATGTGCACTGCAAACCTAGTTTTGTGTTTTGTTTCTCATAACTCATTTCACTTCTAAAACCAAAACAGTCCAGGTCCAAAACTTGAGTTATTGTTCACCTCCACATTTGATGTATTGCTGGGTACGCATCCCATTTCTTGGTTGAAATTTATTTTTACAGCATTCACCCATGAAAAATTACATTAGTTTACATACAATTCATGTCTATGATCATAACAGTCTACAATGTCATTTTGATATAAATGCATGAGACTGATATGGTATTCCAATCCTCGGTCCCTCTCTCAAATGTCCAAGACCAGGAAATGCAAATCAAAAGGCAACAATCACTTAGCGTAAATATTTAAGTTTTTAACATACAAGCCTACCTTAGAATTTCATCTTTGCCATCAGACTTTACCACTTTTTTTAATCTAAATATTCAGCATAGAAGTTGGGATTGTATCTCATTCTTCTGATTATGACTCGATTTTGGTTCATTGCTTATGGGTAAGTGTATTAAAAAAAAATCTCCAAATCAATTTGTAGTTTGTGCACTCCATCTTGTGGGCTATTTAGTAGTTGCTTTGGTTTAAGCGTATGTCGCATAATATGTCCCCAGTCTAAAGGTTGGTTTGTGCCAACATTGTACCTTGTAATGCCATGACTTGGATCCTTCTCTGAAAAAGGTCAATGATCTTCTATCTCATTATATAATAAGTTTTATATAATTAATTATTTATTTTTGTGTTTCCTTTTGTTCGTCTTTGTGTGTCTCTGGCCACTCTTCAAAGTTCCTAAGCAAGACTAATCAGCATATAAAGAATTGTATGTCCTTAGCCAAACAGTGGATTTTGAGATAAGAAATTGTGCTTACTGCTTCCCATCTCTTCAATCTGATTCTCCATGCAACAATGAGCATATCACTCCAAAGGTCGAACTTTTTTTAAAACCTTTGATGTTGGTATATAAGGCAGCAATGTTTTAGTAAACCCCTCTTATTTGTAGTTGACTCTTTGATATTTCACGCTATGACCGACCTATGAAACGAGTCTAGGGCGACCTAATGGAGACTTCCCAAATTGAAAAGTAATCATTGAGTGTTCTTGGACACCACTATCAGAAGGAAGACACCTACCACAAACCACAACCATCTGGCTAGTGTTGGTACTGTTTCGGGAGTGAAAATCTATGATCTAGAATATGGAGACAATCTGTTTTGGATTCTATCATGTTTCTATACAAACTAGGCTGATCTTGAATATGTGTATCCGGTAAATTGGGTTGGCCAAGACATCAACGGAGTAGATGAATAGCGCAAAGTGTGCACAAGAGTTAGAAGTATACACAATGCCCAAGCATCTCAAAGTGTGTCAAAGTTGACGTTGCCAAAGTGTCTAATACCAAATTTAGGTGTCTACACGCTCATCATTGTATGAAACGAATGAAATCTTCTTGAGCCATGCCAAATCACATGGTATCATTATATATGCTACCATCTCCTCTATTTGTGCAATGTAGTTTGTATGGTAATGACCACACTCTTTTCACTCTCATTTGCACCAAGATGGCCTCAAACATTTTGTCTTCCTCCCACGAACCCTTCACAAACAATAGCATTTGAAATAGCTTTGAAGCAGATGAAAAAATGGTGGAACTCATTTGGTTTGCTCTGTCCAACATTGGAATCATTGGGTATCCACTTTACTCGGCTGCAACTATTGGAGATGATCTCATTGCTGCCCTTGCTCCAGTTACTCCTGACTTTTTCACATTCTAGTACATTCTCTCCAATGCTCTCCAAAATCAGTATATACCTGATGCTAGGACTCTGAAAGAGATTCAGTCATTATATAGACCACCAACACCAACGCACATGACTAATGTGAATTCTTCAAGATGGACAAAGGACCTGGAACATATCTTGTCTTTCAAGTTGAAAAAGATCAAAGCACAAGCCAAACAACAACATGGCATTCATGTGTCTATCATTGTTGACAAAATAGTCTTTGTAACGTCACCTAGATCTTTGGTTCAGTAAGCAAGCCACACTTCAGGGCCCTGCTCCTCCAAAATATAAAGGAAGGAAAAGACCCACAAGGTTCTCCTCTCTCCAGCCAAACCCACAACATACTCAAGCAAGAAGACCTACAAATGCAAGAAGAAAAAGTAGTTTGATGGGAAATATGACGACAACTACTGGATGGTCAAGAATGAAAGTAAACCCACTAGAAAGCCATCTATTTAATAAATGTTTTCTGGCCCTGACATGACCCTTCACTAGTTGACCATTTCTTACAACTTGGTAAGAATAATAGAGGAGATAGTTACCTATGATATTGATCATGATGAAGTGGCCAATTGAAGTGTGGCTAGAAAAAATCCTTTCAATAGCTTCTTCATTAAATATGGGTTAGTCCCCCGAGGATATTCCTTCCTCCTAACAAATGATACATCAGGGCTTTCATCTAGCACTCTTGGTGGTGGTTTAATTAGATCTACTGCTTATAATTTTTTGACCTACTCATTTTGAGAATTAAGATTGAATTTATTATTAGGATGCCTCTTATACAATGAGGCTCTAATGGATGATGTGGCACCTTCAATTGTGATAGCATTGAACAATAGGGTGGCTTCAAGTGATAACATGGCACTAGATTATGTGGCAGCTCCAGTTGTCGACGCAGGTTAAAGTGGTGAGAACCCTACAATTGATGTTGGCCCCATGTACAAGGCTCCCACTTCGAGGGGGAGGTTAATAGGCAAGTTAAGGTAGTGAAAATCCTACAATTGATGTTGTCCCCAAGTACAAGGCTCCCACTTCTAGGGGAAGGTTAATCATCCCAAGTGGGCTATCACTACATGTAGTGTATAAAACACTCCCTTGTAAAGGATAGGCTTTAACACCATAAATTTTATAAGGCTTTGCCTTGAGTGTTTAAATAAAAACCTTTCATGGTTGAAATGACAAACTCTACCTTGTGCAGATCAATTGCAATTCTAAAAGGAAGTACCCATTGTCAATCTCTAGAAAACATCAATCTAATGGCTCCCCAACTCTATTTGAGAGAATGAGAAGCAAACCACTATCATCAAAGTTGGGTGCCAAGTGGCGGACAATCGCTATTTTCAAAAGATTTAAAGGCTCATTGGCCTTCAAATGTTCCCCCACCGTCAATCTACAAAAGGATTCAATCTAGCGACCTAAGGATCCCCAATGTCAAAGTAGTTGTACCCTAACACACGCACCCCATTTTTTGAATTCAAATGGGGACCCATTATTGCATGAATATCTTTATTCGGGTCCTCAAAGCCTTAGACGCATAGTTCGCATAACCGTAACCGACGAGTACTCGCCAAGAGGGAATTTGGGTAACTAGTGGTTATTTGACAGGGGTGATTGAATAATCGAGAATAACTGACAAAGGCAAAAAATAATTGAAATTCACCCAAACCAAATAGTATATAAATAAAATTAACATTTAAGTATAAGATTTCATATAGTATATCACCAACCTCTTAATTAAATACATCAGCAACCTCTTAATTGCTTCATGATGAACAGTATGAACCAGAAAATACTTGTGGCACTTTGCGAGAGATGTTCTCATACTATTATATCATTACTACATCCCTCCATGCAGCCTTCATCCCTCCTATGATGTCTCCTTGAAATTTTGAAACCCTGAAATATAGCCAAGTCTGAAACACTAAAACCCTAGAATCTAAGTCTGAAATATGATAGGATCTTCCAAAACCTAGAATTTGCATTATAGCTCTTAGAGGTTTGAAACCACTCTCAAACATCCTGAAAGTATATAAATAAAATATAACTTAAAGTATAAGAAACTAGACGTACCTATCTAAATGTAAACTTATATTTAAATGTTTACTCGCCGGTTTTCTTAAAATGCGGTTTTTCAATTTTCGCGGTTTTGAGTGGTGGTTATTCCCCTGGTGGTTTTCCTGGCGAGTAATCGACCAACCGGTGGTTACTCGTCGGTTATGCCATTCATCTAGTTAGAATTACATGACACTGGTCTTGAATTTGCATAAGTCTAAGGTTTTCTTTTAAGTCTAAAGTCATAAAAATTTTGAAATTTGATAATCAATGCTTGAACAATCATCTTGATTTATCTTAAACCTTGGGTTTTCATAGTTTTCATGATTTATTTGGACTAACGGAACTAATGTATGTCTTCCTAGTGTTTCCTTTGTTTTATATGCCTACAAGACTATCGACGAGAACTTACCAAGCATTCGCGAATTGGGCCTTTGTTTTATTTGAGATCAAGCCAGGTGGCATTCTTACATTACCCAGAACCTTCATGCCTCTGCCAAAAGTTTATAAGTCCTCTACGTCCCCAAGCTTTGATAGTTCAACAGGTGGCATTCATACGTTGCACGGAGCCTTCCAGCTTTAAAGAATTTTTTGTGTTCATAGTCTCCAAGCTCCGAGAACAGGGCACGCGGCACGTTTACAAAAGCCTAGAACCACGGAAGATCTAAATGAAAGCTCGTCATCTAATGGTTCTGAGCTTTCGCAGTCTCTGGGCTTGATAGGGGGCGCCTTTTCGATAACCCAAAACCACAGAGGCATTAAACAAGTCTAATCATCCCGACACCCCACAATGTAATACCTTCAAGCTTTCGAGCTCCAAGCAGTTGACAAGTGGCACAATTTCATTGGTCCAGAACTTCAAAGAATAAAAACCAAGTTAACGGCTTAATGGTCCCATGGCTCCGAGTCTCTGAGTCCCCGAGGTTTCGAGATAAAGCCATGTGTCGACATCTCGTCAAATCAGAGCATCCACAAGGAGATACACAGTTCAAATGGCTGATACGCCCGTGCCTCCGAGCCCCCGAGCTCCCGCAAGCTCAAAATGGCTCCATGTGGCACAATCACGTTAACTCGTGGCCCAGGAACATATAAAACAAAGTTGTAAATCTAAAGGCCCGAGTGAGCGAGAAATGCACAAGTGTCAAAATCCACGAAGTGCATAACTGAAATACACAAGGAAAGTCTGACAACAAGGCAAAGAAACTGGTAAGCGAGAAAATGACAACTGTCTCAAGCAGAATAACTAGACAAGCAAAGTTAATGAAAAGTTTGACATCATATGGCTAATATAAACCCACCAAAATTGAGTGGCACATTCAAATTGAAATGGAAATGAAATCAAAAGCCGTTAGCTACATTGAAGTCGCACAAATCAAGCATTCAAAGCGCAAACTTTAGGAGATATATGCAAAATCTAGCAAAAAGCAAGTCACTTAGCCATTAATCTGAGTGAATATTGCATTTTCGAGCTTCTCTACGACCAAAAACCCTAGTTTTCCAACGAATCTGTGAAAAGAATTCATACAATTTGCAAAAGAATTATACAGATTGGGATGACTAAAATGGCTTCCTCTTCAATGTAAGCACGCATTCAAGTTCCTTCTGCGTAATCTTGTGCAGAAAATACTGAATACATGAATACAATGTTTGACAAAAGCGCTCTCGAGTTCATGTTTCCACACTACTCGACGCTTTGGAATGCAATCAACTCTGTGGCCCCATACTTGATTATAATTAAAGCATATAATGATAACGAACGACAGTCAATCAGGACGATATACTTCCCTATTCAATAGGTCATGTGGTACACCAGACACTAATCCACATCATGGATTTTGACTTACCATATAATATTCTCCTCAGTCGACCCTAGATCCATGTAATTTGAGCATGTCCATCTACTCCTCATCAATGTCTAAAGTTCCCTCACATGGGTAGATAAGTCACTATTCCAAGAGATTCTTGATACTTCTACAATTGCCTAAGAATGGAAAGCCCCGATCATTGTCTACAATGTTCGATCACGAAGAGTCTTCCATACAATCGAAAGGTTGTAAAGTACGTTCATCCTGACAACTTGCCATCCACCTCTAGTTCATTTGAGCTACCCCATATGAAAATCATTTCAAAGGGTTGTGGGGAATATGAATACCAAACATTCAATGTTGCCGATCTCACCTTGTCACCTCAACGCTACGGGTCCCCTGCCATGCAGGAGGTATGACGGATTGCCTACAAATATGGGTCTACATCATTTCAGAAAGCAAAACTGTTATCCAACGAACAAATAGAAAGCTCGAATGATTCTTGTCTATCTACAAAGGGCTTTGCTTCATGTTTCCAGAATCCACCATACCCCATAGCTAATCAAATTCTCAAGAATATGGGTTACAAAGGTAGAGGTTTGGGCATACATAAATAGGGGATTTTAGAACCCATCCTGACACTACAACATAGGGGAAGTCTAGGCTTAGGATACAAACCACCCAGTGAGGATCCTTGCGATGTTATCTCAAATACTTTTTCAATCTCTGAAGAGCCTTTGACTGATACGAACATTGAAGCAAGTTCTATTCATAGTCCCTATGAAAATCTTGTTGCAACAAACCTTTTTACCGAAACCTCTATTTGCACCATTGAACTCAAGCTTTAATACCCTTCATTGACTAGGAACAACGACATGCACCCTCGCTTGATATTTTCCAAAATGATGAGGCCATAGTTGAATAAATGGGAGTTCGAAATCACATGCCATCAAGAGATCATAAGAAAGGGTTCAAGATCAAGTTGAATAATTTTGCCTATTTTGGAGAATACGTCCAATCATTAAACCAAATTGAACCGAACAAATCTCTAAAAGTCTTGTCTTCCAAACCAGAACAAACTCCTCATTTCTATTATAGTGATAATCTCGGTCATGAAGACCAAAAAGCATACGATGAGCTATTTGAGGAACATTAAGATACTCTCTAATTATCTATCAAGTATCACTTGCTTTCTCCGCCTGCATATTATCCGAATACATCTCCCTCCTTAGTAGAATACGTTATTGAAATCAATATTGGAACTGAGGAGGATTCTAAGATTGTCAAATTGGAGGCAAATCTTACAATGGAAGAAAGAGAGGCTATTATTGTGCTTCTTAAGGAATTCCCAAATATTTTTGTAGTGGTATGCTGGGATGCCAGGTCTTGATCCATCTTTGGTAGTGCATCACCTAGTTGTTCATCCTAATGCTAAATTGTAAAGTACAAGCTTCGTAAAATGCACCCCAAGGTGGCCTTACTAGTCAAAGAACTCCAAAAGTTTTCGTAAACAGGATTCATACGTCCAATACATTACTTTGATTGGATTTCTAATATTGTCCTTGTTGAAAAACCAAATGGAGGAGCTCGTATCTACACAGACTTTCGAGATATTAACAAGACATGTCCCAAAGATGACTTTCCCTTTCCAAACATAGACATTATCGTGGACTCTAAAATTGGGTATGAAATGCTCTCTCTCATGGAATGATTCTTTGGTTATAACCAAATCAGAATTGTGCTAGAGGGTCAACACAAAACAGCTTTTAATACTCCATCGGGTACCCTCTAACATCAAGTCATGCCCTTCGGATTGAAAAATGTTGGTGCTACTTACCAAAGAGCCCTAACTGTCATTTTCCACAATATGATGCATGACATAATTGAAGACTATGTCGATGATATTTTGGGAAAGTCTAAGACCAGATTTGAACATCTGACAGTTTTGTGCAAAATATTTGAAAGGCTAAGAGAATATAAAGTTAGATTAAATCCTAAGAAGTGTGTATTTAGAGTAACATCAGGAAAACTCTTGGGGTTTATTGTTTCTCATCGAGGCATTGAAGTCGACCCAGAAAAGGTCAAAGCAATTACTAAGATGCCACCACCCAAAAAACTTCAAGCAACTGCACAGCCTCCAAGGAAAATTTCCAGCCATACATTGATTTATTGCCCAGCCTGCTGACAAATATCACACCTTTACCCATCTTCTAAAGAAAGGAGCCGAGTTTAATTCGAGTCTAGAATGCCAAAGGGCATTTGATGATATTAAACAGTATCTATTGAAACCTCAAGTGCTTGCACTGCCGTACCTGGAAGGTCTTTGTTCCTTTACATTTCAACTACTCCACATGCTCTGGGAGCTCTCTTAGCACAACATAATCAAAATGACAAAGAAAGAGCCATATGTTATCTTTGTTAGACTTGTCTCTTATGAGCTTAATTACACACTAGTTGAAAAGGCATGCCTAGCGGTTGTCTTCGCTTCCTAGAAGCTTAGGCATTAAATTGATCCACTCAAATACCTGCTATCCAAATCAACTCTCACCAGACAAATGGCTAAGCAGATTATACTCTTGAACAAATTTGATATAGAATATGTGAATCAGAAAGCTATCAAAAGACAGGTATTGGCCGATCAGTTAGCAAAGGCTCCTTTGTATGAGTCAGCACCATTAATAACAACGCTCCCTGATAAAGCAAGTATAACCACTGAAGAATCTTCATCCTAGGAATTGTACTTTGACGATTCCTTCACCACTCATGGATCTCAAGCCAACGTCCTCCTTGTCACCCCTCAAGAAGACCTCATCCCTAAAGCTTTCAGAATTGTCTTTCCATGTACAAGTAATATTGTAGAATATGAAGCATTAATTGCAGGTCTTCAATTGGCTATTCAATGAAATATCCAAGAACTCCAAATTTTCGGGGATTCGCAGCTTATAATCAAACAGGTCAACAATGACTTCCAGACAAAGGATGACAATTTGCTTCCCTACAAACAAATGGTTCATACTCTGAAAACAAAATTTCAGTTAATATCCTTTGAGTAAATTCCTAGAAGTAATAAATCTTCAAATGCAATGATTACTATTGGATCATTGTTGGAGATGACTCCGGACATTCATCAAAGCCATTTCTTGGTGAAACAATTAGTATTCCCAGCCCATCAAACTCCCATATCAAAGCGGGTATGTGACAATGCAGATCTCAATCTTCCTTGGTATCAAGGCATCTACACCCATCCCCATGATAACGTCCTTCTACCTAATCTTAACTGCCACCATTGTAAAGCCTTCATCCACAAAGCTTCTCGTTACACTATCCTTGGCAGCACGGTCTATAGACGGGACTATGACAGAGCTTCATTAAGATGTCTAAAATCAGACAAAGCTCTTTCAACGCCCAAGGAGGTCCACAATGATATTTGTGGGGGCCATGCCAATGAAACGGTCCTAGCTAAGAAACTTTTCCAGATTGGGTATTATTGGCCCACTATGGACCAGGACACTTGTCAGCATGCAAGAAAATGTGTACCCTGTCAAAAACATCGAGATCTCATACATGCTCCATCTCAAGAATTGCAACCCATAGTTAGTCCCTGACCTTGTTTTACTTGGGGACTCGACCTCATTGGTAAGATTAATCTCTTGTCCTCTAACAGTCATAAATTCATTATTACAGCCACTAAGTACTTCACGAAGTGGGTGGAAGCCATGCCACTCACCTACATTACTAGCAAACAAATTTCTAAATTCATTCTCAATCACATCATTTGCCGATATGGAATCCCTGCCCTCATTAGATCTGACAATGGTACTGTTGACAAATCTTCCACAAGTCAGATTTTCTCTTGCCACTTGTACATGGTTTTCCTTGACCAAAATAGGATTTCTACGGATTCTATAGGGCATTGCTACGGACTCTGCAGGATTTCTATGGACTCTACAGGTTTTCTACGGACTCTCCCGACACTTCGGCGACAAAAGGGCCTTTGCAAATTTTCCGAAAGGCGATTTCAGAAGCCAAACAGAGCTTGCGGAGGGCAGGAAAGCACTTAGGGGGAAGAAAGACAAAGGCGAAGATATCATTCGGACTTTTTGTCTGAAGGAATTCCTTCGGACAAAAAGTCCGAAGAAATTCGAAAAGACCACAGAGACAAAGAAAGTCCGCACAAAAGGCAAGCCAAAGATTAATCCGAAAAAGGGGCATTTTTAAGAATTCCGAAGGGCAAGGTACCCTTCGGAAGGGTCACTTTCAATATTCCTGAAGGGCACCTACCCTTCGGGAAGGTATAGGAGCTAATTCAAGGACCTTTGCAAAAAGCCCGGGTGCCCTCCAATTTTTTCGAAGGGCACGGGCAAAGGACACTTGGTCGGTTGCGGAGGTCAACTTGTCCTTGCGGAGGGCACATTTGAAATCCCGAAAGGCACATTTCGGAGGGAAATGCAAGGAAAAGAATCCTTTGGACTTTTTGTCCGAAGGAATTCGAAAATGGCTTGCACAAAGAGAAGTTCGAAGAAAGACAAAGAAAAACAAGAAGCAATGGGAAAAGAGAGAAGAATTCCCTCGGACTTTTTGTCCGAAGGAATTCCCTCGGACAAAAAGTCCGAAAGAATTCGGAGAAATAGCCCCAGCAAAATAAACCCGAAGAAATTCTAAAGAATAGCCGCACATAAACCCGACAAAATAAACCCGAAGGAATTTCAAAGGCCAGATACCAAGATAATTCTTGCAGACTTTTTGTCTGCGGGAAAGATGCGAAGGAAAGAAAGCCGCGGGACAATGACAAGACGGAAGTCTGAAGGAAATACAACTTCTGGTGACGTCCCGCAAGCCGTCAAATTTTGACCGCGAGAAGTAACCGTTGAGACCAAGGAGACAAGAAATCCGAAATAAATGGAGGCCGACTATGCAAAAGAGAATAGAAAACAGATAATCGGACGAAGGAGTTGAATACGGAATCCTGCCCAAAATCGACACGATCAAAATTAGAACAGAATACATGCAAGCAGGAGCTATTTTCGAACATCTGTCAAAGAGTTGACTAATTGATTAAACACCGCATGCACTAGGAGCCTTCCATGCGAGGGAAGTTAATCTCTTCGTTTAACTCAGCTTTCAAACTCTGTAAATCGACATCATGCAGCTCACGAAGAAGTTCTAAAATTGAAATTTGCGTGGATTTCCATGCAAAAAGGGAGGTGCGCGGTTCGTAACAAAGACAAGTTCACTTCATCAAGCACAAGAAACTTCATGCAAAGATAAAAGAAAATATATGTTATTGAAAGGCCAAGTAAAGCCTTGAGTTAACCAAAGTGAATCCTTCTCTTCAAATTTTCAGCGCCAATCTTTGGCCTCTTGTAATTTTCTATATAATGGCTTTCAGCCTTGTCAAAAAAATAATCCAATCTCTCTTGGTTAAGCCAGACTCTGCCATTGGTGAGTTGTGGAACCTCTTCGATCAATAAGGACTGTACTTTCAAATTTCAAGCGTTAGCATAGTGTATATTTCTTCAGCAATTTGCATAAGTGGTAGAGTTCTCTCCCTTCCCAAATTTTGTTTCATACCTAGTTGCTATATTATCCTTGTGCAGGTCATGTTAAAGTGTTCTTTATTGTCTTTTGCTGAAACTGTAAGTGGATATTAGGTGGCCGCAAAGTGTCTTTTATCAGACCTCTCTCCATCGTTTTCCCTCAAGTTTTAGTTATTAGATCGAACCTCTACATGAAATACTTATGCATAAGTGATTAATTGAAGTCTAAGGTCTTCCTTCTCCCTTGTTCGTTCAGTGTTCAAGGTTCCAAATTGAGTGGATCAAAATCTTGGTGTATCACCCCCTTTAGGTAGGATTTCCCCTTTAAGTTTTCTTTCTCCCTTTTCCACGGTAGTCCGCAGCGTAGAGTAGGGATCTTCATTGATACATCATACAGGAACCAGCGTTCTCTAGAGGTTCTTCTCACTATTGAGGCACCCACCCTCGTGAGAAGATCCCATTGTTTCAGCTAGATAGAGGACTGGCCGTTTAGCGCACGTCTTCAAATCAGGGCGCAGCTCTAGGTTGACAACAGGTACCTCTTTCCAAAACCAACATATCAAGGACTTATGCCACAAATACCATATCCAACATAAAAGGTCAACACCGTGCTATCCGCAGGACAACAATCAAGTCGAAACAACGAATAAAACTCTATCGTCAATGAGATTGGCCATAATTAGCATCTTCAACTTTATCCCACCTTATGGTCCTATCGTACAAGCATACATATTCCTATGGGCACCACCTACTACTCCCTCATCTTTGGAACTGAGGCTATTTTGCCAGTCGAGGTCAAACTCCCCTCACTATGGATATCACTAAGGACTCCTATAAGATGGCTCGTCTACAAGAGTTGGAATTATTGGGTGAGAAATGTCAACGGACCCTAGATCATATGAAATCATATCACATGGTACGAAACCAATACAACAAGAAGGTTCGATCCCATGAGTTTGAGATTCGTGACTTGGTTCTCAAAAAATCAGACGAATAACAATGCAAAACGGAAAAAGAAGGGCAAGTTCGAGCCAAATTGGTTAGAACCTTATATCATAGTAGCAAAGTCTGGATCTGGGGCATATAAGTTAGCTACTCTAGATGGCCAGGAATTAGAGGAATCAATGAACATTATGCATTTAAAAAGTTTTTATGCCTAGGGACATATCATCCCATGTTCATTTCTGTATATTCTTGTATATAGTCTTAGTTTTTAAAAAAATCATCCAGTGGTGAAAACCAGAGCTTCTGGCACCTTGGATAAGCATTGTGATGAAAACTGGGCCTTGGCGTCACTTGTGAACAACTTTTGTCTACAAACCACTTCGGATACTTAGGGGCAACCTTTTACCCACTCCATCCACTTCTTCCATCCATGCCCTTTCAATTCATAATCCACCCTCATTTTTGGCTTTGGGCTCCACATAGTGTGCCACGCAGAAGAAAGCATCGAATACAAGCAGCATCATCAAGTGTCAAAGAGGAACTCAAATACAAGGTTAATCAAGGGAAGGAGCAGGTGAATCATTAAGTGTTATCCAGTGGTTTCTATTCCACCCTCCCCTCCTTTTGCCTCATCTCTACACAATACATTTCTTGTTTCAGTTTGCCCTCATGATTACTCAAGTGGAGGTTCTTTGGGCTAGCTTCGACTAATCCCCTTTTACGCCCCTAAACCTCACATTCCCTGTGTCCACCCTTTGCTCCCTCCATTCACTTGCTTGTCGTTATTTGCCAAGTCATTTTCCTGTCTTCATCCCTATTCCAAGTGAAGTAGATATCAAACACTCAAAGATGACAGAATCATGGGTTGCTCGCCCACTTTCTAAACTGGCCCTTTTAACCATCTAAATGCCATAAATCTTTGGTTTTGCATGATCACACGATGCATGTATGGTGTGATCAATTTGTGTGAAGTGGTTGTGTATACCATAATGGTAAGTTTTATTTTTGTCGAATGCTTCATTTTGTTATGTCATTCACTTTTGTAAATATGCATCACAACATTTTCTTACTCAAGTCACTTTTGTATTTTTATTAGATTGTTTATGCGTTTGACATCACACCGTGATGTTACTTTGGTTAAACCTATACCAATGGTGCATCGTGCGAGATGTCCTTTTTTATATCTACCATGCATGTTTGTAAAACGACACCCCGATTAAGCATATCTGGGTATACCTTATCTCGTGCTACATTAAAACGGATTGCATAAACCTACATGGCTCAAGACTTTATTACAACATCCTACATATTCCATTTTATCCATTATCTGCCCTAACTAATCCCACCAACATCTATCCTAGGCCTTATCTCTCTACCCTAATCCCTCGCGCAAGAGGATTGCAAATAGCATTATCATATGAAACTACCCAACATCGTTTCAGGCCATCAAACACTTCTAGCACATTATCATCCACAATTTCAATATCCACATTGACCCATTAAAACCACAACATTTATATTACACAAAATAAGAAACTAATACAAAATCACAATACAAATATATGGTTGCTATACAAACAACCAATACATAGTCAATTAGGACTCTCGTATTCTCAATCTATGGCGTCAGAAGTATCTCATTCGATCTCAACATACCCGCAAGCCAGCCACCCGGCCTGTTTTCCATAGATCCAACATCTGCGAACTCCCTCCGAGGACAATACTGGTCTGAATGACCAGCATGTCCATAGTAACAACACCCATCAAATGGTTGCGATACTGAACCATCTCCCTTGTTTCACTAGTAGCATCATCATGTTGCCTTCACACAAGTTCTGCACGATTTTATTAGGTTGGGCATCCTCTCAATCGTTGCAGATCTCCTCTACAATACAATGGAATACCTCCAGGTTCCTCCGGAACTTGGTAACATCTTCCCGCTCAACACCTCGTGCAAAAAAAATCTGTACATCCTTTATTGTGTTGGGCATCGGCATCTCCAATTGTTGTTGCCATAATCACCTCCAGAAGATCCATCATTCGATACGAAGTCTGGAAAACCTGCAAGTTCACTGTGTAAATCTGGTCTGGTGATGGTGCTAGACCATTATGTGACATTCTCGAAGTGTTTGAACTGTCTACACTTTAACAAGCTACACGAATGATTATAGACGATTGCACTGCGTAAAACCCTCGCATCTCCGAGCATTATATAACACCCACCCTACAATGTTTGATAGCCCTTGATTGGACCTACCGGCAGGATGGGTCTAAAGGACGTCATTGATTCCCCACCACAGTATTGCCACTCACCAAGAACCGTCACATCATCTTTCGAGTACAATAAACATTATTATCCCCGTATATCATAACCCAACGTACATTCCCACATGTATTATTCTCCTTGCATAATCAATCCTAATATTAACCATCTATATTATTACCCTACATGCTAGGAATATAAAATCATATTATATCCCATCATCTCACCTTTATCTCATAATCATTACATGACACAATACAACAATTATATTTTTATGCATTATTATTATCAAAATAATATTAATTACTAAATCATATGTACGTTAAGCATCAACACGATTTAAAGCCATTACATAATCATATTCATTATACAACACATCTACACAAACCATTTCCATCATCTATATATAGCATCATTTTTTTTATATAACACATCATGTGTCAACATTACATAACAATTAATCACAATTTATATCTATAATCATTATCCATAATCTCATCTATTCAATATTATAATTACATCATCTCATACATCCTTCATCTGTTAACTATTATCATCTTATTACATAGCAATACGTCAATACAAACACAAACCAAATATATATCGACATTATAAGTCCTTTATGTGCCCAGATTTAATTCAAATCCCGAATCACATCCCACCTTATGGTGGTGGTGGCCTCAGTGATGAGTGAACAGACTCACACGATGAATTCTTAGATCAACTAATCGCCTTGTATGACAGAGCCCTTTGTCCTACTGGCACTGCCTACTCATATAATGTTTGCCAATACTAAGTCTCCCGAGCCATTCTCGGTATTTGTGTTGTCACCTCTCCTAATCCCAATGCATCTAGTAATATTCGATCTATATTTCTCTATTCGATCTATATTTCTCTCCATCTCGGCCATCTGTGCCTCTACATCCCTCTACTCGAACCATGTTTGCAGCTGAGCTATTTGCATCTGGGTTCGCACCACCTACTCTTGTAAAGCCCCAATTTGTGCCTTCTGTCAGTTCCCCTGATCCCGCAATGTCATCACCCAGGGCAATACATCGGCCATTTGTATATCTCTATGTATAATTAGACCCTGTAATAGTAACACCTAGTATTGTAGTCCTATCATCTCTTTTTGAGTAGCTGTCGATCGACTTGGACAATCCCCAATGCCCCTGTCACCTCCATTTCTTCTCCTTTATCTCCATGGCTGGAATAAATTCCTTAACCGTTGTCTATGTCTCCATCTTTGCATCCATCTCGACGCACCTCCTGTCGACACCGTCACCACCGGTGCTTGATCCTCCTACAACATAAATACAATTAACATGTCAAATAGTGATTACTTTAACATCATCGCATCCCATGACTTTCCCCTACCCTCAGGTTTTTTCCAAAACTCTTGATTACCCCCTACGCGACGCACATCCCCCAACCTGCAACCTCCTCAACCTGCAACTTCCCCACAGCTTCTTCCCACGAGCTTCCTAACCCACAACTTCTTCCCAGATCCCTGACGTCCCTCCCTGTAACATCCCCATCCCACTCTTTCTAACCACCCTAAACCATCTAACACCAAGCAACTCCCATCCTCTAACCTTACACCTACGCGCCCACATCCCCCCCCCCCGTCGCAACGCTCATATCCTCTACCCTATAGCCTAACTGCCTACCACCCCCGCCCTCGCCCCCCGTGCAGCACCCATCCCCTACTGGCCTCCCCTCCCACGACCCATCTTCCCAACCTGCGGCTCCCATTCCCAAACCCTATATTGTGGGTTAGGAATAAGGGTCATGGGAGTGAAGGTCGTGAGTTAAGAGCTCACAGGTTGAGGAGGAAGCTATGGGGTGGGAGGCCATAGAGTACGGGATGGGAGCCACGCAAGGGGGGATGTGAGCCATGCAGGGGGGTAGGGTGTAAGGTTAAAGGATGGGAACCACTTGGTGTTAGAGGGTGTAAGGTAGTTAGAAAGAGCAGTAGAATGGGGATGTTACGGGGAGGGACATCAGGGATCTGGGAAGAAGTCATGGGTTAGGAAGGTTGTGAGAAGAAATCGTGGGGAGGTTGTGGGTTGAGGAGGTCGCAGGTTGGGGGATGTTCGTCGCACAGGGGGTAGGCCAGAGTTTTGGAAAAAAATTGTGGTTAGGGGAAAATGCATGGGATGCAACGATGTTAAAATAATCACTATTTGACATGTTAATTGTATTTATGTTGCAGGAGGATCGAGCACTAGTGGTGACGGTGTCGGCAAAAGGTGCATTGAGATGGATGCAAAGATGGAGACATAGACAGCAATTAAGGAAATTATTCCAGTCGTGGAGACAAAGGAGAAGAAATGGAGGTGACAGAGGCATTGGGGATTGTCTGAGTTGATTGGCAGCTACTCAGAGGGAGATGACAGGACTACAATACCATGTGTTACTATTACAAGGTCAAATCATACATAGAGATATACAAATGGCTGATGTATTGACCTGCGTGACGACATTGCGGGATCAGGGGAACCGACAGAAGGCACAGATTGGGACTTCAAAAATCAAAAGGAGCAAATGCAAACAATTCAGATGCAAGTAACTCAGCTGCAAACACGGTTGGAGTAGAGGGATGTAGAGGCACGGATGGCCGAGATGGAGAGAAATACGGATCGGATATTACTGGACACATTGGGATTAGGAGAGGTCACAATACAGATAGCAAGAATGGTCCAAGAGACTCAGTATTGATAGGGATTATATGAGCAGGGAGTGCCAGTAGGACAAAGGGCTCTGTCGTATAGGGCAATCAATCGATCCAAGAATTTGTTGCAGTCCAAGGTCATCTAGTCAGTCTATTCATCACCAAGACCACTACCACCACTGGGAGGGATGTGATTCGGGATTTGAATTAAATTTGGGCACATAGAGGACTTATAATGTAGATATATATTTGGTTTGTGTTTGTATTGATGTATTGTGATGTAATAAGATGATAATAGTTAACAGATGAAGGATGTATGAGATGAATGATGTAATTATAATATTGAATAGATAAGATTATGGATAATGATTATAGATATAAAATGTGATTTAAGTGTTATGTAATGTTGACATATGATGTGTTATATAAAAAAAATGATGCTATATATAGATGATGGAAATGGTTTGTGTAGATGTGTTGTATGATGAATATGATTATGTGATGGCTTTAAATTATGTTGATGCTTAATGTACATATGATGTAATATGATGTAATAACTAATATTATTTTGATAATAATAATGGATAAAAATATGATTGTTGTATTGTGTCGTGTAATGATTATGAGGTAAAGATAAGACGATGGGATGTAATATGATTTTATATTCCTAGCATGTAGGGTAATAATATAAATGGTTAATATTAGGATTGATAATGAAAGGAGAATAATACATGTAGGAATGTACGTTGGGTTATGATATATGGAGATAATGATGTTTATCATGCTTGAAAGATGATGTGACAGTACTTGGTGAGTGGCGATACTGTGGTGGGGAATCAATGACGTCCTTTAGACCCATCCTATCAATAGGTCCAATCAAGGGCTATCGAACATTGCAGGGTGGGTGTTATATAACGCTCAAAGATGCGAGGGTTTTACGTAGTGCAATCATATGCAATCATTTGTGTCGCTTGTTTAAGTGTAGACAATTTGAACACTCCGAGAATGTCACATGATGGTCTAACATCGTCACTAGACCAAATTTACACGGTGAAGTCGCAGGTTTTCCAAACTCTGCATCGAATGATGGATCTTATGGAGGTGATATCACGACAACAACGGTCAAAGAGCCAATGCCCCAGTCACAATGTAGGAGTCTCTGCTAACTGATCAACCAATGCTTGTCCTTTGATAGCTTTCTAATTTACATATTCTATATCAAATTCGTTCAGGTACATAATCCACTTAGCCATTCGTCCGGTGAGAGCAGATTTGGATAGCAAGTATTTGAGTGGATCAATTTTGGCAATGAGATTAACTTGATTATTGAGCATATAATGCCTAAGCTACTGGGAAGCGAAAACAAATGCTCAGCATGCCTTTTCAATTGGTGTGTAATTAAGTTCATAACAGACAAGAGTCCGACTGAGATAATATATGGCTCTTTCTTTGCCATTTTCATTATGTTGTGCTAAGAGAGCTACTAGAGCATGTGGAGTTGTTGAAATATAAAGGAGCAAAGGCATTCCAGGTACTAGAGGTGCAAGCACTTGAAGTTTCAGCAGATATTGTTTAAGATCATCAAATGCTCTCTAGCATTCTAGACTCCAATTAAACTAGAATCCTTTTTTCAAAAAATGGGTAAAGGGATGACATTTGTCTACCAACTGAAAAATAAATCGGCATATGGCCTACAATTTTCCTTGGACGCTGTGAAATTGCTTGAGGTTTTTGGGTGGAGACATCTCAGTTGATTGCTTTGACCTTTATCTAGGTCGACTTCAATGCCTCGATGAGAAACAATAAACCCCAAGAGTTTTCCAGATGTTACTTTGAATACACACTTCTTAGGATTTAACCTAACTTTATATTCTCTTAACCTTTCAAATATTTTGCACAAGACTGTCAGATGTTCAGCTCTTGTTTTAGACTTTCTCAAAATATCATCCACATAGTCTTCGACTATGTCATGCATCATATCATGGAAAATGATAGTCATGGCTCTTTGGTAACTCGTGCCAACATTTTTTAGTTCGAAGGGCATGACTTGATAACATAAGGTACCCCATGGAGTAGTAAAGGTCGTTTTGTGTTGATCCTCTGGCACAATTCTAATTTGGTTATAATGGAGAATCCATCCATGAGGGAGAGCAACACATAGCCAGTTGTAGAGTCCACGATCATGTCTATGTTTGGAAGGGTAAAGTCATCTTTGGGATAGGTCTTGTTAATATCCCAAAAGTATTTGCAAATACGAACTCCTTCATTTGGAATTCCAACAGGAACAATATTAGAAATTGAATCAAAGTAATCAATTGGACGAATGAATCTTGCTTTCAAAAACTGTTAGCATATTATTGTATTTACCTTAGGTTATTAAGGTAATTTATGTTGGTTAGTTGCCTTAACCACTTTGGTTAAGAGGTTAGTTATTTATTCGGTCTTTGCTATTTCATGCAAGCCGACGTAGGTTAGTTTTCTTATACCCATCTCATGCTTCACGGGTATTTCATTTGTTTGCCTATTTAATAGGCCTTCATGCTTGGTTGAATACGTTGAATATATGTGCTCTGCTATTCTCAATCTCATTTTCTCTCTGTATTTTGTTTAATCTAATATGGTATTAGAGCCTATGGTTTGTAGAACCTGAGTGGAGGTTTGTGGAAGCCAGAGAGAGGTCGGTGTCTTGCCAGGGAGGAGCTTCAAGCGCCCAGTGAAGAGCCAAGGAGAGAGAAAGCATCACGAAATTCGGAAAACTCAACCAGAAGGTCTGAAAATTGCCAGGAAGCATCAAAAGGCTAAATAAGACCAAAAGGAAGCAAAAACAAGTTGTTTTAGAGGCTCAGAAGCCTCTATTGAATTTATCTGTGCTGGGCGCCGTACCGATTCGGCAAAATCAGAAAAATTCATTTCTTCATCTTTTTCAGCGAAACAAAAGTCTAAATCGCGAGTTAAATCAAAACTAAGACACTGGTGAAAACGGTTTGCAATTTGGTTGAGAAACGGGCTCAGAATCTTCCCCTGAAGTTTCAGAGGTAGGCCAATTTTTTGATTGGCTGAATTTTTTTATAAAATTTTTAGCCTAAAGTTTTAATATTTCAAATATTTTTATTTTTTTAATTGAAATAAATCAAAACTTTAGCCAATAAGGGTTATTGGGGACCTACCGCTGACTAATAATCACGGAAGCGTTCGGAAAGCTAAAAATTTTACCATTTTCTGGGTTTTTTATCTGGATGTCAACGGAGAAAGAATTTTTTAAATTGGAATTGTAGTTTTCCCGATTTAATTGTTTCAGTGGTAGAATTTTTGTGATCTTGCAAACGGTATTGAGTTTGTTGCTGAAAACGGATAAGGTTGTTCAGTGTCAATATAGAATCAGTGTGTAGAAGGAATTTTTTTTCTTAAAAAAAAGTCATAGTTTTTCCGATTTTATCATTTTCGTGAAAAACTAGGTAAAATGGCTAGTATTCAACCCCTGTTACTACCAGATTCTCAGAAATTGACTGGCAAGAGCTTTAGTTTGTGGAGTCACAAGGTTTTGACAATATGTGAATATTGATCAAATAGTGCTCAGTAAAAAGCAAAGGCCTGCCACTGCTACCAATGACTATGATAAACGTCATCGTGAGGCTCTCATGTTGTTAAAATTGTCAGTAGCAGATAATCAAATTTCAGAGGTCAGAAATGCGACTATAGCATCAGATTTATGGAAAACTTTATCTTCAAAATATCAGGCTTCTGAAGCCGGTAGAGTGTTGTATTTGAAGAATTTGTTGTTTTCCACTAAGATGCAAGAAGATGGCTCCATTTCTGAATTTTTATTGCAAATCAAAGACATCAGTGACCAATTGAAAGCAGTGCAGAACCCTGTTGATGAGCAAGATTTGATTGCTCTTGTTATGCAAAATCTTCCACCATCATTTGAGTCATTTGTGGAGTCCTTGCACATGATTGCTGAGATGCAGACTTTGGATTTTGAAACATTGTCTACATTGCTATTGCAAAAGGAGAGACGACAGGAGCAGGCAGTGTTGTCTACATCCACTGCCACAAAGAGTGCATTCTTTATCAAGGAAAAGGGTAAGCAATCTAGTAAAAATAGCTATCCATCAGAATCTTCACAAGTGGTAATAAGAGATCTAAATGGAAATGTTTTTACTGTAAGAAACCTGGTCACCTTAAGAAAGATTGCAGGAAAAGACAACAGGATATGGCTAACCCCAGAAAGAAAGCTCATCATGCGAATGTCGCTGAAGGTGAAGGCGAGGAATCACCAGATTTTGCTTTCATGGCTTCCAGTGGTAATTTTGTGGTGGATCGAGCTTGGTACTTTGATTCAGGGGCATCTCGCCATTATACATGCCATAAGGACTGGTATGTGGATTTTGTTGAAGATAACAGTAGTAATGAATCTGTATCTTTGGGAGATGGTAAAACATATTTTGTGAAAGGATTTGGTACTGTTCATTTAATGGTACAGTAAATTATACATTCAAGAATGTTAGGTATGTACCGGATATGAACAAAAATCTTCTTTCAATCAGTGAGATCACCTCAAAATCTGATTTTGTTGTAAAATTTCAAGAACAATGTTTAGTCACCACTAAAGATAACAAGATTATTGCTGTTGGGATCGGTGAGAAAGGCTTGTATAAGCTTGCAGATCCAATCAAAGCAAAGGAAAGTGCACTTGCAGCAGTTGATAGCACAAGTTCACTATGGCATGAAAGGTATGGGCATTGAATTTTCAGTATTTGACTACATTGAGTAAGACTAAGATGGTTAAGGGGATTGCTTCTATTCGGCATAGTCATCATGTATGTACTAGATGTCAGTTGGGAAAGCAAGTTAGACATTCATTTGATGTTGGTAAAGCTTCAAGAGCAAAGGGAGTATTGGATTTGGTACATGCGGATTTGCATGGTCCAATGCAGACACCTACCCCTTCTGGTGCCCGTTATTTCATGTTACTGGTTGATGATTTCTGTAGGAAAAAGTGGGTATACTTTCTAGTGAATAAATCTGATTGTTTTTCTAACTTTCTTACTTGGAAAGCTATGGTTGAAAAACAGGCAGGACGGCCAGTGAAATCTCTTAGAACGGATAATGGGGGTGAGTTCATCTCAAAACAGTTCAAGGAGTTTTGTGCCACTGAAGGCATACACAGACAATACACTACACCTTACACTCCGCAGCAAAATGGAGTTGTGAAAAGGCGTAATAGGACAGTGATGGACATGGCTCGCTGTATGATCCAAAGTAGAAATGTCCCATACAGGTATTGGGCAGAAGCAATAAATACATCAGTATACATCCTCAACAAAAGTCCTACAAAGGCTTTGGAGAATATGACTCCAAAGGAGGCTTGGTCAGGTCGAACTCCAGATGTAAGTGATTTCAGAATTTTTGGTTGTGTAGCTTTTGCAGTTATTCCTAGTCAAAAGAGAAAAAATTTGGATGCAAAAAGCAAAACATACATGTTTGTTGGATACAGTGATCAGTCAAAGGCCTACAGATTACTTGATGTTTCTACTAACAAAGTTGTGGTAAATAGAGATGTCATAGTAAATGAACAAATGCCATACTTCACAGCAACTGGTCAAGTTTCAAATATTGAGTCATTGTTATCTAATGATTCAATTATTAGTTATAATGTGAAAAGTGAGCAGGATTCTTGTTCATCAGTGGAATCACATTCCAGGGAGGGAATTGATACAGGTCATTGTGAGGTTCCAGCAGAACAACCAAAGCAGCCAAAGTGGTATACTGCCACAATTGAAGCACTAAAAGGAGACTTGCCACAAGGTGTGGAAGGTAGAAGACTGAGATCGGGAAAGCAGTTTGGTAATAAAGGTGAGCATGTCAATCTTGCTCTAACAACTGTTGTTTCACAAGTATTTGAGCCTAATTCTTTTTTAGAGGCCAAAGGGAAGTCTGAGTGGGAATCAACGATGCAATTGGAATATGATTCCTTGATGAAAAATAATACTTGTAAATTGATGGAACTACCACTAGGGAAGAAATCCATTGGTTGTAAGTGGATTTATAAGGTAAAATACAAAGCAAATGGTTCCTTGGACAAACACAAAGCCAGACTTGTTGCAAAAGGTTATGCACAAGAGGAAGGGGTTGATTATGAGGAGACTTTTGCTCCAACCACCAAGATGGTAACTTTTCGTTTGATTATTGCTATTGTTGCTCAGTTTGGATGGCAGGTGCACCAAATGGATGTAAAGAGTGCTTTCTTGAATGGAGATCTGGAGGAGGAAGTCTACATGGTTCAACCACAGGGTTTTCAGGGTCCTGGTAAGGAACATCTTGTTTGCAGGTTGATCAAGTCCTTGTATGGACTTAAGCAGGCTCCTCGGGCCTGGTATACAAAAATAGACTCATATCTTAGGGAGTCAGGTTTCAAAATGTGTAACTCGGAACCAACTCTCTATGTAAAGATGTCTGGTGATGATATCTTGATTCTCATTATATATGTTGATGATATAGCCATCACTGGGAGTAGTACTAGTCTCATTCAACAAATGAAAGCTGATGTTTGTTGTACTTTTGACATGACAGACTTAGGACTACTGAAATACTGTTTAGGTGTTGAGTTTTGGCAAAGTGGTAATACTGTATTCATGTCACAGAATAAGTATGCCAATTCATTGCTAGAAAGGTTTAGAATGATGGATTGTAATCCAACTCACACACCTATGGAAGTAGGATCTAAAATTTCAACAGACACTGATTCACCTCCGGTCAATGAAATAGTGTATTGACAGCTAGTGGGTAGTGTCATTTACCTCACTACCACCAGACCGGATATTTGTTTTGCAGTGAGTTTTCTATCTCGCTTCATGTCTAAACCATAAGAAGTCCATTGGTTAGCTCCAAAACGAGTATTAAGATATGTCAAAGGTACTCTTGACTTTGGCATATTGTATAAGAAGTCTGTAGATTTTGAACTTTCAGGATATTTTGATTCTGATTGGGCAGGTTCAGTGGATTCAAAAAAATCTACAACAGGGTATGTTTTCACTTTTGGTTCAAGTGTTTTCTCATGGCAGAGCAAACTACAAACTACAGTAGCATTATCTTCAACAGAAGCAGAGTATAACGCTGTGGTCAGTGCAAGTTGTGAAACCATGTGGATAAAGAAAATTTTGGAGGATCTTCAGTTTGAGTCATCAAAGCCTACTCCAATTTTTTGTGACAACCAAAGTGTTTTGAAGATGGTGAAGAATCCAGTATTTCATGCCAGGACCAAACACATTGAGGTTCACCATCATTACATCCGACAGTTGGTTACAAATGAAGACATCAGTCTCTTCTACTGTCCCACTGCAGAGCAGCCAGCTGATATAATGACCAAACCACTTGGTACAAACAAGTTCATAAAATTCAGAGATAAACTTGGTCTTGTTTCTAGTTTAGTCATTAAGGGAGGGTGTTAGCATATTATTGTATTTACCTTAGGTTATTTACTAAGGTAATTTATGTTGGTTAGTTGCCTTAACCACTTTGGTTAAGAGGTTAGTTATTTATTCGGTCTTTGCTATTTCATGTAAGCTGACGTAGGTTAGTTTTCTTATACCCATCTCATGCTTCACGGGTATTTCATTTGTTTGCCTATTTAATAGGCCTTCATGCTTGGTTGAATACATTGAATATATGTGCTTTGCTGTTCTCACTCTCATTTTCTCTCTATGTTTTGTTTACTCTAATAAAAACTTTTGTAAGGCCACCTTGGAGTCCATTTTATAGAGTTTCTGCTTTATAGGTTTAGCATTAGGATGAACAACTAGGTGATGCACTACCAAAGTTCGATCAAGACCTGGCATGTCAACATAGCACCAAGCAAAAATATCTGAGAATTCCTTTAAAAATGCAATAATAGCCTCTCTTTCTTCCATCATAAGACTTGCCCCCAATTTGACTATCTTAGAATCCTCCTCAGTTCCAATATTGATTTCCATGACGTCTTCTACTAAGGAGGGAGATGTATCCAGAGAATAAGCAGGCGGAGAAAGCAAGTGATACTCATCAGATAATTGGAGAGTATCTTGATGTTCCTCGAACAGCTCCCCGTATGCTTTGTGGTCTTCATGACCGAGAGAATCAGTAGAATAGAGGTGAGGAGTTTGTTCTGGTTTGGAAGACAAGCCTTTTAGAGATTTGTTTGGTTCAGCTTGGTTTAATGACCGGATGTATTCTCCAAAATAGGTAGAATCCTTCAACTTGATCTTGAACCATTCTTATGATCCCCTGATGGCATGTGATTTCGAACTCCCATATATTCAACTATGGCCTCATCATTTTGAAAAATATCTAGCGAGGGTGCATGATGTTGATCCCAATTAATGAGCCAAGGGTATCGAAGCTTGAGGTCAATGGTGCAAATAGAGGTTTCGGTAAAAAAAGTTAGTGGCAACAAGATATTCATAGGGACTATGAACACAACCTGTTTCAATGTCTGAATCAGTGAAAGGCTCTTCAAAGACTGAAGAAGTATCTGAGATAACATTGTAAGGATTCTCACCGAGTGGTTTGTACCCTAAGCCTAGACTTCCCCTATGTTGCAATGTCTGAATGGGTTCTAAAATCCCCTATTCGTGTAGGCCCAAACCTCAACCTTTGTAATCAATATTCTTAAGAATTTGATTAGCTATGGGGTACGTTGGATTCTGGAAACATGAAGCAAAGCCCTCTGTAGATAGCCAAGAATCATTTGAGCTTTCTATTTGTTCGGTTGATAATAATTTTGCTTTCTCAAATGATGTAGACCCATATTTGTCAACCTCGTCTTCTATCCAATCCACGGAATCAGTCCAATCTCTAAAAGCTTAAATGACACTCGTCTATCCTCAAGTTGATACTCGCAGTTCTCCCAAGCATGCGTCCTTGCTCGGGATAAATCGCAAGCTCATAACTCTCCTTGTCACTCTTTTGTTATGGTTGATTCCCATTTGGGGCATGTTAAAAACCATGTCTCTATCGTCTCTTGCTTCCCTGCATATACCTTTGCCAAGGGCATCCTCGCTATCCACATGTCATAGTTCATCGCTTGACAACATCGTAACTCATCCACCACTCTATTTCGCATCCAACCCATCTATTTTGTCCATTCATCATCAAGTCTCTTGTTCATCACTTCATTCCTCCCATTTTGGGAGATCTACATCGGCCTGAGGTCTCTTCAGACTATGTAGGCAGCACTTGGTCACCCGTGGTGTCCAAGGACAGCACGGCCGCACTACCCAATTCTTCCCCTTCATCTCCTCATCACTCAATCTCCTCTTGACAAATGCTTTGAGCTACACTCGTTGTCTTATTTTGAGTCCACAAATCTCCCTGGCATGTGTCCTTGCTTGGGATACATCGAATGCTTGTGGCCTCATTTATCTTATCATCGTCTTGTCTTGGGTTGAAACTCTCCCTTGCATGTGTCCTTGCTTGGGATACGTCGAAAAGCTTGCAACCAATTCACCTCACTTAGGTCCGCAACTTTCCCTGGCATGTGTCCTTACCTGGGATACGTGTAAAGCTTGCGGTCTTGTCTTATCATCCCATTATGGTTGGTTCCCATTTGGGACATGTTGACAACCATGACTATTGTTTTTGTCTCCTGTACCTATATATTTGCCCGGGGCATTGTCAATTTGTAGCTCACTGTTGTTGTCAATTTCATATTCGATCCCACTTCTAGCATCTAAATCCCCCGCCCATTCATACCTTCTGACTCTCCTTTCTTGTTTCGAGGGGCCATCCATGTCATCCCTTCCTACATGTCCCCTCGAAGCGGCATCAAGTGTTCATCAAGTATTTATTCTTTGAAAGACCATTACTTCTTACAATTGCAATGCCCTTTCAAAGAGGGGAAAAATGTATACACTTAAATTCGCTTGCCTCCCAAACATTATTAATTTCGCTTATTAACATACCCCCTTCCACCTTTCAAATTAATTAATTTGTTAATTAATCCCCCTTAGCCACATAATTGTCGCAATATTCTAATTTTCTAATCTTTAATTCCCTAATACCCATCCCACTTTCTAATGAATAAAATTCTCCTACGTGGAATATCCCATAGTGGCTAAGTTTGAAAACATAAGGAAAGCATAGAGATTTCTAATCTCTAGAACTTTCCTTCCCTCTAGATATCTTCGTTGAATGGAGGCAATCTCCCACTATTTAATTCAAATTTTGGGAGGGAATTAAATCAAACCATTGACCTTCCCTCTCCTCTCGGTATAAATCCTGGTCAGCGCCAAGAAAAAGGGACATCCAGAAATTGAACAATCTCATGTTGTTTGAATCCCTCCAGCCATACTTCCAAGCAAGAAGCCAAAGCCCTTACCAGCTGTTCAATTATCCATTGCTGCCTTAGTCTTGAGTCCATTACAGGCAATCCAACAGTCCAACTCCGTCAAAATTGTCTTTGAGCACAATCATGTTCAATGGAGATAAGTTGGGGCAGAGATGATGGCAAGAACCTTCTATTGAACTCTGATTTTCTCCTAATTTATCTACCTTGCTCAGTCTTGAGGTATGTGTAGATTTGGAATGGTTACGTGCAATTTCCATTGTTAAACTGCATTTTATTTCCCTTCCAATTTTATGCATATACAACGTGATCATTAAGGAGAAGCTAGCACTTCTCAAAATCAGAAGCGGACATCGAGAGAAAGGGTATTCTTCAAGAGTAAGACAATATTATGGTAAAGAAAGAGGTAGAGGATTCATTGGTACATGTTATGTGTGTAGATGTTGGACAAAACATTTACATGTCCAAAACCATTGCGGAAAAACAATAGAATAAATGAGCTAGCAATCACATTGCACTACTAGATGAAGAAAGTGTTGCATCCCCAAACCACATGGAGAGATTCTCCTGATGAAGATAGTGCTGCTAAAACCAG
Source organism: Torreya grandis (assembly GCA_037957365.1). NCBI lineage: Eukaryota > Viridiplantae > Streptophyta > Pinopsida > Cupressales > Taxaceae > Torreya > Torreya grandis. Next base: position 2,225,018 of record JARHVA010000700.1, on the reverse strand, counting down.
CTAAGGAGAATGAACTAATGCAAAGAAAGAATCTTTTCCAAACCATATGCAAATCAAGAGGTATGTGTTGTAAGGTTATTGTTGATAGTGGTAGCACGAGTAACTTGGTATCTAATGAGATGGTAGAGAAGATTGGGCTCAAACTAAAACACTTCACAATCCATAGCGGCTGTCTTAGTTGCAAAAAGGACAACAAATTTTAGTGAATGGACAATGTACAGTTAGTTTTCAAATTGGGTCATATAAAGAGGAAGTTTTGTGGGACATTATGCCCATGGATGTATGTTATGTTTTGTTGGGTAGACCACAGCAGCTTGATACAAAGGTCGTGCATGATGGTAGAACAAACACCTACACACTTGTGAAGAACAAACACATTTGTGAAGGATGATAGGAGGTTTATATTGAGCCCATTGAAAAAAAAGGAAAAGAAGTGGACAACAGTCCTAAGGTTTTGTTAGTCTCCAAAAAAGTTCTTGAAAGAGACTAAGAAGGAAACGGTATGTTTTTCTTTTGTTCCCAAACCCGTGCAAGTTGGGACATCAAATAAGGTAAACGAGATTCCACTTGAAGTGCAAAATTTGTAGGATAAAAATGCTAAAATTGTTTCTAAAAAATTACCGACTGGATTGCCACCTATGAGGAGCATGAACCATCACATGGATTTGATTCCCGAATCCAACTTTCCCAACAAACTAGCATATAGGTTGACACTTATGGAGAATGAGGAAGTGAAAACACAAGTTCAAGACTTGTTAGAGAAGGTTTTGATAAGATAAAGCTCGAGTCCATGTGCAGATGCAACAATGGTAGCACCTAAGAAAGTTGGGGAATGGCATATGCATACGGATTCAACAGTAATCAACAAATCACAATCAAGTACGGGTTTCCATGGCCACAAATGAATGCCCTGATAGATTGTTTTGAGAGGAAGGCACTTCATAAATATTCATTTGAAAAGTCAATATCACCAAATCATAATTTGAGAAGGTAATGACTAGACGACCTCTTTCAAGACAAATGACGATTTGTATTGTTGGGTTTTACCCCATAATAGTGAAGAGCCAAAGGCTTAAAACACAGACGTGTTTTTAATCAATCATTCATATTCAACATTAATCAATAATAAGGTTTACACTTCTATAGGAGATGTCCTATAACCACTCTCTTAAAATAGATGAGTTGTTCTAACAACTCACTATATTACACACAACATATAATCTCTCGATATCTCTATGTGATTTGTATACCAAATCACTAACAACAATATTTTATTATTATTCACCTATTTATACTCACACTAAATATAAGTTCACGCTATAATTTACCCCAACATACCCTCCCGTAGTGTGAACTTATAGACATCGGTTTCAACCAATAATGCGTCCATTACATTAAATGAAACTTTTACATTTGGAAAGGAGATCCAATTCAAACTTTAAAAAGAAATGCCTCTCAAGACTTATTTGAAAATTCATGACAAAAAATCGACAAAACATTTACAATACTCAAAAAGACAAACGACCATTGACAAATAATGGCAAAGACATACTTAAACAATATGACAATGGGAAAGACAACTCTTTCGACAATAATGACACAAAATTGACTACAAATAAGATTGACAATAACACATGTAAAACTAGACAGCTTTTTCAAAACATATATGACTTATTATATTTCAAAACACAGTGCTAAACACAATTTTTAAAAAAAATAATAATCTTAATTTTTTAAATAAATAAATAAATATTACCATACTATCAACTCATTTATTATGATAGCCACACGACTTATTAAAAAAATAAAATAAATAAGATTTTTATAACTAAAATCTTATTAAATACGACGAAATAAATACAAAATGACTATAACTATAACCAAATAAAAAACAAATCCTAAAAATAAAAAATAGATACTAAAACAAAAAACCTAAAAAACAAACCCCTGAGAGTTATTCGAGCCACCGATTTAGCGCTGCTTGCTACAGATTTGGAAGGTGATCTGGAGATAGATGGAGATGTGGATCCGCGAGGGCATGATCGCCATGGAGTATGCAGAGTCGATCTACGCACAGGGGAGCCAAGGTGAGAGAGCTAGGCGTGGATAGGTCAAAATGCAATCTATGTCGTTGATGCCAGATCTAGGAGACCCATGCCAAGGAGGGTTCACTGCAGGATTAAGGTTGAGTTTGATCAGGGATCTCAATGGAACAAATTCCAAGTTGAGAATGAACAATGCGCAACCAATGCCAATATATCCATGATCTAAAAAACAGCAGGAGGAGATCGTGAGTTGTTGAGGATGTTCGATGGCGAGTTTCTCGGGTTGAGTTGACCGGTCGATAGGAATCTGATGTGAGGAGTGTCAATCTAATAGATACAAGAGCTCGATGGAAGATAAAACAAATACTACGGTATTTGTGTAGCTTGGTCCAAGTCAAGAGGAGTTCAATGCAGAACAAATAAAACCAGTGCTAAACCCCGAGCTTTGTCATGAAGCTCTGATGTGGAAAGCAACCTGCAAATAGCAATGAATCCAATGTAGATGCAAACAGTGTACGCAAATACACAAATATTCAACGCAACTTAAATCAAACAGGGTGTTTGATGTATGCCCTTCCAGAAGAGATGTACGGCTTATCTGTACGACCAAGTCCAGAAAATAAACAGCATATATAAATAATATATATATATATATATATATATATATATATATATATATATATATATATATATATATTTTTACAGATTTTGGTGTGCAAACGGTGAACATTATGAAAATGTAAAAACTATGGAATGCATTAACAAGATGAACAGAGGAGTGTGATGCCAATGGACGATGAATGCCAACAGGGTTACAGGTGGTCTGCACTGTTCAACTATTGGCAGCATGAAAGAATGGTGAATGAACAAAGCAATGACATGAGCAAGTGGTTTGCACTGCTTTGTCAGTGTGTCGTGTTGAAAATAAACGAGGGAATGAAACACTATGCTTAGAGAGCCCTAGACACCTGCTCTGATACCACTGTTGGGTTTTACCCCATGATGGTGAAGAGCCAAAGGCTCAAAACACAAACATGTTTTTAATCAATCATTCATATTCAACATTAACCAATAATAAGGTTTACACTTTTATAGGAGATGTCTTATAACCACTCACTATATTACACACAACATCTAATCTCTCGATATCTCTATGTGATTTGCATACCAAATCACTTACAACAATATTTTATTATTATTCACCTATTTATACTCACACTAAATATAAGTTCACGCTATAATTTACCTCAACATGTATGAGTGGCTAGTTATGTTATTATGGTTGTTAAATATGCCAAGCACATGCATGAGTGTCACATAAACATAAAAAACTACAGTTTAGGTGACTAAACATTTATTTAATATGCTATTTGATATTAGGTTGTGACATTTACATTGGATTTTCAAATGAACAAAAAAAATAACTCATTTGAAAATAAAACAAATTGAAAAAGGAAATTAATGATTGGTGCCAAAAAAGGACGAGTGTTTGTTCAAGTTACAAGTGTTTTAGATGATTTTTTTGTGATCCATAATTGAAATTTTCGTACAAAATAATTAAAAGAATATTTGGGTAGAAGTATAATTTGGAATATTTAAAATTCTAAAGCTATAAAAAAAAAGCCAGCATCATGATAAAAAATATTTAATAGCAATGTCTTATGACAAGGTATTTGATAATTAACAATTTTTTTTATCATTATGTAAACTATTTGAATTAATAATTATATATTACAGTTGCATATTTATTTTTATTGATTTCGTGATTTTATTAATGTAGATACCAATACCTATATTTGTTGTCATACAATGCAAATCAAATAAATCAATTTATGTCATGGAATGCGTGGAATTTTGAAATGAAAACAAGACCAAAGAGTTTTTTCACCAATCGATCCAAAACTCTGCACCGTCTCCCATGACATTATATGAGCAAGTCAGTGGATTATGGCCGCCTTCACCAATCTCTTCAAAATATTTAACGATTTTGTATGAAAATATTATTCAAAACATTTTAAACTAATATAACAATGGGTTTTGTTCTTTCTTTGTGTTAAAAACAAATGTAAATTTAGCCCTCCGTGGTCAAGAGGTGGATCGACCATGGAGGGCAAACGAAGATCAAAATTGGTCTCAATGGTCAAATTTAATTTCCTCTTGAAGATGTAATCAAACTTTGTTGTCCACCTAAAACTAATGGGGAATACGATGTTAATCATGATGTTGCTTGTACTTTTCATTTCTCCTCTCTAGAATCTCATGAATCTACTATTGAATGTCTCAAATTCTTTTGACAAAATTGGTTGTTATATCTAATTCTTTCCAAGCATGAGGTGAAGGTTTTTCCAACACAATATACAACGCTACATCAATGGGAGCTAATGGTTGAAACTTGAGACATACTTGAAATGGTCAATGTCATGTTGAGCTATGAACTTTTGGATTGTCGCTATGTCAGATGAATGGAAGAGTCCCATCCCATGTGTGTGGATGTTTTTAATGGTACATCCAAAGATGCATGATCAAATTGTTTGACCACTTTTGTTTGTCATTCTGTCTCGGGATGGAAAGCAGTGGACTTGTTCAATTTTGTGTTCATCATGGACCACAATGTAGACCCAAAAATGCCAAGTTCACAAGCAATCTTGTATCAACCACAAATATGTAGGGGTGTGTTTGTGTAGACTATTCGATGTGTTTGTCATTTTGGCAGGGTGGATTTGATCCAAGGGAATCATCCACACTCCAACACTTCAAGGGTATCAAGTATGTAAGAGAGGATACGTTTCTGACAACATCATGGTTTCAAGTGAGTTGGTTGAGTTTCTCAACAATCAGTGGAATCCAGGAAGTTGTTGTGTACTTTGAAGACCTAAAAGTAATAGAATTTGGGGCAAAGGCAAAAAGGGCATGAAGAACACCACCCAGAATGTGATTGCATATTTGGATTATCCTCAAAAAGTTGTGCACTTTCAAAAAAAAGGCATCTCATTTTGGGTTCATATGCAAAATGTATGGCCTCTGGAAGTTATAGGGGTTTGCGAATTAAGCACATCGTGTGCATAGAAGAATGTGTGTGCAAGTTTTTGAGCGCGTAAGTCTCTCTTGTGTGTTGGACATTTGTGCGTGTAAGTCTTTCTTGTGCGCATGAGTTTTGAATAAGTTTTCTTGTGCGTGGGAGTTTTGGGCACGCAAGATTATGTGTGCAGGTGTTTTTGTGGGTGGGAGTTTTCTTGTTCACGTGTTTTGTGTGTGGAATAACTTGTCTGTGAATGAGTATATGCACACAAGAGTGTGAAGTGTACACTGACAATCAGAGTATGCAACACTTGCAAGATGAAGGATCACAAGAGGAAAACTAACCATCACATAAGTGGAAAACCTGAAATGTTGGAATATTTGTAACAGTTCTTGAAAGATGCCTTTATAAGGACTCATTCTTGGAAGGGGTTCGATTCAGAGAGAGCAATTCAACAGCTAGAGAGCAAGGTGAAAAATATGAAGAGAAGCCATCAGAGAGAGTTGGAGAAGCGACTTGTAGTGAGCGCACAGATCTGAGCAGAGAACTATAGAGATGAACCACGTCCATGATTGGACAGATATTGTAACACTACATAGTTTGTAAGCCAAGATAAGGTTGTAGGTGTTATGTTGTGTGTGTGTATTGTAATTTACTCAGTTGCAGCAATAAATAAAGTGTTTTTTGTTTCATTTTTGCTCATGAAAAGTGTGTGCTGCCATTGTTGAGGGTTGAATTTCTAGGCTGCATGGTTTAAGGCTATCCTTTATTGGACCCCCTAACTGTGATTGCATCAACTAGTATCACAACAAGGTTTTGACTTGTTGGGTTGAGTGTGTGAGGCTCTTATTGAGTCATTTGCAGGTTGTGAAGGAGAAACATGTGTTGGTGAGGAACATATATGACACATAAAGGAGCTCCCAATGGAAGAGCGGAAAGAGTAAAAAGAATTGCAATCTTGGTAGAAATGATGAGATGAACCCAAGCCCATTTGGAGGCTTTGTAAATTGCACAACACTGGGAGTTGTTGTGGAGGTCACTAGAGAAAGAAGCCGCCCCTAAGGTTCAAGCGGAAGAAATGGTAGACAAATCAAAAGATAGATTTCTGAAATCCATTACTAAGATGGGAAGCAAACCACAATTGGACACCCCTAGCTATTTTGGTAGCTTGTGTCTTGAAGAACTCATTGATTGGAACATTGAGTTGGAGATATATTTTGATTATGAACAAATAGAGGATCCCAAGAAAGTAAAATTTGTTTGTATGAAACTAACGGAACGTGCATCCTTGGGGTGGGATCATGTGCAAATGAAAACAGTTAGAAGAGGCAAAGACAATGGAAACTTAGGACAGAATCATTGCAAAACTGAAGACTAAGTTTGTATCTTCTGATTATCAATTTAGCTTGTTCAAAAAATTACAGAATTTGAGGCAAAAGGAGATAAGCATGAAAGACAACACTGAGGAGTTTTTAAAACTCACCATTAGAAGTAGTCATGTGGAAGATGATCACGAGAAGATCTCAAGGTATGTAAATGGTCTTCGTATTTCTGTTCAAGATGAGTTTTGAATGATAGGATTGGGTTTTATAGAAGCATATCAATGTGCTTTTAACGCTGAGGAGAAGTTGTCCAGGTGACAACAAAATACAGAAAGAAGTGGAAAGTTCTCTAGAAGAAAACGATAGCATGCTCATGATAGTGAAGTAAGTACTTCACAGAGAGGGAATCAAACATCAAGAGGAAGGGAGAATTTTTCTAGAGAAAGTGGATACTTTGGTAGAGGAAGAGTGTGCAGACGTTGAGCATGGAGCATTGAATGCTTTAAAGCATTTCAGAACAAAAGACCCTAAACATGGTGAAGCTTTAATGATGAAAAGTGTGCTGTTAAAACCAGCCCAGGAGGAGGACGACCCAGTACAAAGAAACAATGTTATCTAAACCATACGCAAATCTGGGGGTAAGTGCTGCAAATTAATTGTTGATAGTGGCAGCACTGATAATCTTGTGTGAAGGGAAATGGTGGAAAAGCTTGGTTTGAAGGGAATCCTGCCCCTGAATCCATATAGGGTGTCATGGTTGTTGAAGGAACATTAGATTTTGGTGAATGAGCAATGTTGAGTTAATTTTCAGATTGGATCATATAAGGATGAAGTGTTGTGAGATATCATGCCTATGGATGTTTGTCATCTATTGTTGGAAGGGCCTTGGCAATTTGACAAAAAGGTTATACATGATACTAGCATGAATACCTACACCCTTTTGAAATATGGTAATAAATACACCTTGAGTCCATTGAAAGACAAAGAGGAAGAAGTGGACCATAGTACAAAGATAATGTTGGTTTTGGGAAAATAGTTATTGAAAGATGTGAAGAAGGAGAAGCATGTTTTGCATTCATTCCCAAGCTAATGCAAGTTGGGACAACTAGTAAGGCATTTGATTTGCCAAAAGAAGTGAAAGAATTGTTGGGTGAGTATGAGGAGATCCTTTCCGATATCTTCCCGAAGGGTTGCTACCCGTGACGAGCATCAATCATCACATATAGACCCTGTTCCTAGATCTAGTTTACCAAACAAGCCAACATATAGGTTGATGCCTATGGAAAATCAGAAGGTAAATAAACAAGTACAGGGGTTGTTGGATAAATGATTGATAAGCAAGAGCTTGAACCCATGTGAAGTTCAGCAATATTGGCACCAAAGAAACGTAAATAATGGCGGATGTGCACTGACTCTAGAGGTATCAACAAGATATCAGTCAAGTAGAGATTTTCATTGCTTCAGATGGATGACTTGAAGGATTGTTTGAGTGGAGCAAGGTACTTCACAAAGATTGATCTAAAGAGTGGCTATGACCAAATCAGAATCACAAAAGGAGATGAGTCGAAGACAGCTTTCAAAACGAAGGGAGGGTTGTATGAGTGGATGATTATGTCATTTGGGTTGACCAATGCACCAAGTACATTCATGAAACTCATGAAGTGTTGAAACCATTTCTTGGTAAGTTTGGCATTGTGTATTTGGATGGCATTCCGATTTTCTGTAGAACAAAAGAACACTAGATGCACTTGAGGCGAGTGTTACAGAGGTTGAGAGAGGAAACATTGTTGGTCAACTTGAAGAAATGCAATTTCAAGATAGAATAATTAGTCTTCTTGGGTTTTGGCAGGGTGAAGTTGATAGGTTTCATGAAAGAAGTGGCCATGTCTGTTGAAGACCTAAAAGTGATAGGATTTGAGGTAGAGGCAAAAAAGGCATGAAGAACACCTCCAAACAAGAATGTGATTGCATATTTGGGTTCTACTCAAAAAGTTATGCACTTTCAAACAAAAATGGCATCTCATTTCAGGTTCCTATGCAAAAATTAAGGCCTCTAGAAGTTACTAGGTTTTGTGAAGTATGCATTGTGTGCGAAAGAATGTGTGCACATGAGTTTTCGTGCTCATGATTTTTCTTATGTGTGAGTTTTTTATTCACCCACCAAATAGATTAGGGCTACAAGCACAGTGTTGTTGGTAGATTCAACCTCTTAACTGCATCAACAAAAATCAAGTTCTAACTTCCACTTTCCACAATGACGTGCATATCCTTCCCATTTACCCATGTATGTGAGTTGAAGAGGCACTCCTCTTGTGGCGAAGGGGTCGCTCATGTAGTGGCAATAGTGTAGTATAGATCTACATCCATAATTTGCTTCCTTTCTCTCTACACACATGAAGTTGTGGCCAATGAGCTAGAGGCTTGCATTGTGTCTAATTGAAAAGTCTTCCTAGCCCAACTTTTGCTTGTGTTGTGCCACTTGCTCTTGCGGCCCTCGCATCACTTGTCAGTGTCTTTTTATGGCTTCTTATTCAGTGCGTGCATTTTTCCCTTGTTGCTTGTTGTCAAACTTAGTGTCAACCCTCCCTTTCTTAGGATTCAACTTGTTGCTAGAAGAATAAAAATTATTTCCTCTATGTTTGAATTTGTTCTCAATCTTGACTGCATATTGGTAGGCTTCTCCTAATGTCACGATTTCCACAAACTTCATCTCTTTTTGGATGTAATATTGCAAGCCACTATAGTATTTGAGAATTTTATGCTTCTCCCTATCACATGTACCAACTTTTTTAGACAAGGCAAAAAAATCATTGTAGTATTGCATTCTTTGATCTCAATCCTGGCACAATTGATGTAGTTTTTTGAACTGGTCATTATAATTCTTTACTAGTTAGTACTCTTCTTTGATGGCCTCTATAAAATTTTCTCAAGTTTTATCTAGGAGACCCTACAGGTCAAGTGAAAACTCGTCATCTTCATCTCAAAGACAATATGATTCCCACCATTTTTTGAGATGAAAGCAAGCTTTCAAGAGTGAAAATATTATCTTTGTTAACAAACATGAATGTTGAAAGAACGAAGAAAAAATGGAAGGCACACATTGAAATGTGTGTGCATCCTTCTTTTATTGTGCAAAAGGAAATTACAACAGTTGGGAAGGTTGATCACCAACCATTAACTAACCAGAGTTAATGAACTAACAGCAAATTAATAACTTTAACACCCTTCCTTAATGACTAAATCGGAGACAACTCCAATTTTGTCCCTAAATTTTACAAAAAAAATGGGACCAAATAGTTTAGTCATTACATTTATAAGTTGCTCTTTAAATATCAACATGAAATTTGTAGTCCTCTGACATTTTGCTGCTATCCAATGAAGGGGTTTCAACATAGACAAAAACCAAAAATCATAGCCAACAGCAAAACAAAGATTCGATCATGTGGACATAAGATGTATCAAGTTGTCCACCAATTCTATATAGGGTGATTCATTAACTGGTGATGAATCATCATTGGTTGATAACTTTAACCTGACCTCCATAGTTCTGAATTACCTTCAGGAAGCACCATGTAGCATTGCTTGTCCATATCTCTGGAGAGAAGCAACCAAAATGTGACCATATTTCCAATGGGAGTAAAAACCAATCCCTCAATAGCAATGGGTGTAAAAACCAACTCTGTATTAGGAGAAGAAACCATCTCCTTATCGACTCCCTCATGCTGGAAAAAGCCTTTCGCAACAAGAGTCATTTACTTGTCTAAAGAACCAATTGTGTCCACCCATTTCCAGCCAACGGGTTGTGTAACCGGCAATTCAAGTACCATACAAAGGTCGAAGTCGGGAGCAAAATGACAATGCTCTACTAAAGTAACAACTTTGTTTCCAGTCCTGTGAACCAATTCCTATCACTGAGGCATATCATCTTCTTGCAAAACTACTTGTGCATTTGACTGAGATTTAAAGAATTGCATCCTCCTGCACATCCTCTATAATGAATATTCCCTCCAAAACTAGTGCATGTAAATTGACTAGAGCAAGGTCAACAAGCCTATGAGCAATTTCATGCTCCGGCACAACCTATACGGTGGAGTCTCCCTCCACACATGTATTTATGTTGAGTGTAGTAGGGTCAATGAGCCTATACAAGCCACCTTGCCCAATATCCAGAGTAAGGGGATGGAGATTCTCTGAGTAGGCTAGTGAGGCTCTTCTTAGGGAGCAAGATAAGCTTCCGACCGAGGCAGACGATCAACCTAAGCAGTTAAGAGATTCCCACATTGGAACACGGCCCAAGTTTGAAAACGGTTGAAGTTGGAAACACACCTCAAGTGGGAAATTTGGCTTGGGATGGAAACCTAGCCTTGATGCGAAGGAAGTCAAAGATCAATTTGTATGGCCGAATTGGTGTACGATGTAGTTTAGGTCTTCTTGAGTAACCCAATCCTCCTAAATAGGTTGGGTAGAGGAGAAGCTCATTGTCGCACATGTTTAGAAGGATGCATGCAATATGAATTGAGTAAGATGCAAGGGGCAAGCAATTTGGCAAGTCGATGTGGAATTAACTCTAGGGTGTGAAGAGTGGAAGGGAGACATTCAGTAGAACTCAGAAGGCAATGAGATGCTAAGTAGCTCAAAAACTCAGTAAGCGCAGATGCACCGAGCAGTGCAATGACTTCCCAGAAGCTATAGATAGTGGACTTGTGCAAGTGTGGTAGAATTGTGATGAAAGTGGCCATGGTTTCAGTGTGAGTGCCATGAGCAACTTTGTACTAGTGTGTGATGCTAGATATCCACTGTGAGGCTGAAGAGGCTGCACCAAGCTAAGGGGTCACCGAGTTTAAGTGGGGGTGAATGTAGGGTGATGGAGATCCTCCAAGTAGGGAAGTAGCACGAGGCTCTTCCTCCAGAGCAAGAAGGGCTTCTAGCCGAGGCAGACAGTCAACCTAGGCAGTTAAGGGGTTCCCACATTGGAACACGACTCGAGTTGGAAAACAACCGAAGTTGGAAACCCGACTCAAGTGAGAATCTAGCCTGGTGTGGAAACCTGGCCTTGATGCGAAGGAAGTCAAAGACTAGTTTGTATGGCCAAATTGGTGTAAGACGTAGTCCGGGTCTTCTTGAGTAACCCGATCCTCCTAGGTGAGTTCGATAGAGGAGCAACTCAATGCCACATGGGCTTAGAAAAATTCTAGCCCCATGACAACCAAGGCAATTACTATGTCTTGTTTTACATCAGACACAATTTGCTTCCAAGATAATTTTACAACAATGTTGGGATTTTCCATTAATTAACAAAAGAGATTTTATTCATGTTGAAAACATGCCTCACATTCCTTACTTTGATTTTTATAGCATTATTCACTACTATGCAAATATCATCCATCCCCTCTATTGTATATGACTAACCATCAACTAATGAAACTGAATCAGAAAAATTTGCACTTGCAGTAAATTTGACATACCAATCCTTACAACACGTGAAATGTTAGAATGTGTCGGAATCAATGAACCAAGAACTGGTAGCACTAACATTCGAGTATAATGCCACAAGGGCATACTCTTCCTCAAAATCTCGACTTCTTCAACTGTCGTCACATTTGCCATTAGACTATTTTGTTGGAAAAGTGCATATTGGTGCTTCTGACAACCCTTTTTGAGATGCCCAATCTTATGACAATAAAAGCACTTCACCTAATACTTTGAAGATGAATCAACAGGGATACGTTTTCACTTCCCCTTGGATTGAGCAATAATTTGTTTGTCTAACACTAAATTTATTTGCTTGTGTCTGTCCACATTCTTTTTGCATTAAATAGAAACTACCCTGATCAAATTTCAAGGACTAGCTTTCTGCCATCAAGTGTAAAGCCTCCACAAAAAATTCATATGGGGACGCCAAGTTATTCAAAACATGAGCCACCATATCTTCATCATCCACCTTTTTTTTAGTGGCTTCTAATTGGTCTCGAAGATCTTTCATCCGAAGGTGTTTTGAAAGAGAGTCACCCTCGAACATCTTTTTGGAAAATACAAAGATTCTTCCATTATAGAATCTGGGTTTTCTCTAAAGTTGGATATCTATTTTTCAAATTAGTTCAAAGCGCACTTGCCTCAGTGGTATTCTGAACCTCAAGAATCATGTCATCTAACACAAATAAATTTAACAACAGCAAGGCCTCCTTATGACACTTGTCATAATCAGCATAATTTGTAACAAAGCTCGCTTCAATGCCAAAAATGATTTTGTCACAATCACAATATTTCACAATTCTTAGAATCTTATGACTCCAAACATTATAATTATGACTAGTTAATTTTTGCACTTTTGACAAAACCAAATTTTAAATGTTCACCATTTTACACACAATATGTGACCTTTGACTTGGAAACCAATACAACAAGAAACATATAGTTCTAACCCGAAAATCAATGCAACAATAAAAGTACAATTTTGACCCAGATTTCAATGCAACAAGAAAAAAGTACAATTCTTGTTCGGAAATCAATGCAAAAGGAATGTATACAATTTATATTCTGAAATTGCTTATAAACTGAATGTCAAAATCGCTGTCAATCTTCAAGCACAAAATCGTACTTACAATCTGGGTCATTTTCCTTCACGACTTCTACACTAAACTAGTCTGCATTTCCTTCCCCCATAACCTAGCATTTGGTTTAGGTCATTTACTTTCACCCATGCCCTAGCATGATTCACGAATCAGAGTCTCAAGCTCCTCCTAGTTGCTGTAACTTGCGACTTTTGCCTTTAATATTCCTCTACAAATCTACAAATCCACCTGTGACAGTTTTTTCCTTCTATCGTGAAAATCATCTTCCTTTTGCCTTACACAACTAATATTTTTCCTTCTACAACAATCTATGTCTAAAGATTCCTTCAAAAAACCCATGCCTTTGACATCTACACAACCTCATGTATCTATAACTTGGAGAAATTACGACTAGGTTTGGTTTGTATCTTCCTCTACAACAAACATGATCTTGGTCCTAGTTTGTCTCTTACTCAACAACGAACACAAGTTGCTTCTTCAGATCTCGTTGTTCGTACCCCAACAATATTCCTAGGGCTTCCCCAAACATCTGGTTCTATTTCCCATTCGATCCTAACAAGGGATTCCTCAAATGATTTTCTCCATTCGTACTTGACTAGGGCTTCCCCAAATGTCTGGTTCTCTTTCCTATTCAATCCTAACTAGGGATTCCTCGAATGATTTTCTTCATTCATAACTGACTAGGGCTTCCCCAAACGATTGGCTTTGATACCAATGTTAACAAATATGAATGATGAAATAATAAAGAGAAAATTGGAAAGCACATAGCAAACTCCAAGAGAGCAATCAAATTCACTCCATGAGAAGTGATGAAGATAAGGCGTCCCACTTAGGAAGGTCGAATGTAAAACCTTATCTCTTCCATTATAGAACCTTCGGGGACCAAAACCCTCCAAAATGGAAACATGTGATCCAAACTAGATCATGGAAAATTTTAAAATTAAGTTGCCCGAGTTGATCAACTGTACTTATTAATTCATATGAACAGTTTTTAACCCCATCAAGAAAACATTGGGCATGTCACAAGTTGCAAAAAGATTGGCAATCCAGATAACATAGGGCTATAAATAGATGACAAAGGTCCATCAGAAACATAACAGAATCAAAAGGTTGTGCATGAGTCATGGTGATTGCCCACGTGTCATGGCGGTTGCACTCATACAAGTGGAAGTTGTGTATGTGTCATGGTGGTTGCACTTGGGTCAATGGAATTTGTGCATGTGTCATGGCAGTTCCACATGTCGTGAAAGTTGTGCATGTGTCATGATAGTTTCGTCATGATGCCTATTGCGGTTTTACTTGTTTCAAACTTAAAAGAAGAGTAATGGCAGAAAACGATGTCTCTTCAAGTTCCTTGCTGTTTGGAGGTCCTTCAGCACATGAAAGGACACCCCCACTAATCATATATGTAAGAGGCATAAGCCCAAAGGAAATACAAGAGCATGAGGATTAGAATTGGATATTTCTAGTTGGTTTCTGAATTCAATTAGGTTTCAAAGCGACTCCAAAAGTCTGTTGATAAATTCGCAAAGAGCAACTGTGAAACATGTTGAACAAAAAAGTACTCCGCAATAAGGAAAGCTATAGAGCATTGTAGAGGTGCTAGCAAAAGCTACAATGCATTAGAAGGCTCAAATTGAGCAATTGTCTTGTAAGAACTTTGCAAGATGATAGTGGAGATGAGGAAGCATAGTTTCACTCTTCTGGAGTTTTCCCACATTATGTTTCTCCAAAGTAATGCCTTGTGTTAACTCTCTATGTGTGTTTTGATTGATTTGCTTGCTTACTTCCATTTCATGCAACTAGTTCACTGATTCAGGCACTTAAGAAAGCATAAGAATGACATGTTCAGCTGATTACAAGCATAGTTTATTTATAACAGCAAACAGAACTTGAATTCAATCCCACATACGTTAAACAACACTCTTTGCTGCACTATTGGTCTTGTTAAATAGAGAAGATTCACATGTTGCTGGTAGCACTAGAGGGGTTTGAAATTTGATATACAGCCAATGTAAGCATGTATGTGAGCATGTGCACAATTGCATAATGAATATATGTTGTATATGGCAATCATAGCACTGTAGGAACCATCAATTTGTAGCCATAGAGCTGTGCAAAGCATCAATTCCCAGCCTTAGATTGTTGTATTGATAGCATAGAACTTGGAAATGGCACATAAGGAGAAGTAAATATGTGTTGATGAATCATGCAATAGAATATCCAGGCCAATAATGGATCGCACAATGGCCAACCTAGGAGAAAAAGATAGGATTAAAGTAAATAACAGAAAAGGAGAAAGTTTATGGAAGTACGTTCAATGGAGATCATCAAAAATTAGTTTCCATGTATAACTCTAGGAAGAAGAAGAATAGACATCAGGTACAGTGTTA
The DNA here is from genome assembly GCA_037957365.1 of Torreya grandis. Lineage (NCBI taxonomy): Eukaryota > Viridiplantae > Streptophyta > Pinopsida > Cupressales > Taxaceae > Torreya > Torreya grandis. The sequence continues at coordinate 2,209,667 of JARHVA010000700.1, read as the reverse complement.
CATATTAACAAGGTTGGCCTTAGATATGCAGTGTTATGCTATGAATTTGTTCACAACAAAACCCTTAAGGATCCAAACTCGTTAATCAAGAACTGAGAAACTACTTTTACCATATGTGTCCGCTTAGAACAACAAACCCCAAGTATGGATTACAACATAAGTGGGGAAAAAATTATTGGCATGTAATGTTCCAACGGAATGTGCTTTGGATTTGGGAAGCTCACATTAAGCTTGTAAGAATTGGCTGCGTCTCCAAGAATAAGCTAAAAACTAATAAAAAGGTCAAAACCCAAAAGATTCTAACATTAACAAATGTCATGCTACCCTAAGGTGAGAATTCTTGCCTGGGTTCTTAATCTTTAAGGTTTTTACTAATTATGATATGGTAAAAAAATTGTTCAGTCACTACATCCATCAGACTTCCAATTTTAACCACCACAGCTTACAAAAACTCAGATTGAAGAATATCATACAACAAAATAAGCAAAAACATGGTTTTTGTTAACACAAACCAGATCTACGCCGTCCACCTTGCTTGGATGTTGTGTGCACTTCCTGCACAATTTGCCATTGCAATCTTTAACAATTGCATCCTTGCTTGCAGGTCATTGCATATTATCCGATTACAATGGCACATCAGGAAAAATATAAAAAGGCCTAGAATACTTACTTCTTCCTCGCTTAATTTCTCATCTGCACTCTAGATAGAAGGAAAAAAAATAAATGAGGATCCAAAACAAGAGCATTATCAGAAATCATTGTTACACAGGAAATATATAATCAAAACTACTTTTTGAAGTAAGAAAACCAGATATGAACTTCATATTCCTACTTTGTTTTTTTGGGATTTTCCCTTGGTATTAGTATCCTGCCTCCTTTTAGCGGGCCCTGGCAACAGATTCAATTCTTTAGAGACAAAATCGAAAGTGCTGGTAGAACACAATGGATCATTTATCCTAAGAATTAAGCAAGTACACATTATAAAATCTGAATTTTGGAAAATCTTGTTATTAATGTGAAATTTAAACAGAGTTTGACCATAAAAGAACAACAAACCTTTGGTCACTGGAGACTTTTCACTTTGTAACTTCTGTATAAACAGCACAAATGTAAAATACATTTTAAATTAGTATTGCATTCTATTTATTGCTTGTATTCCACCCCAAGAAGATCAAAATAGTACTAAGATAACAAACAATGAAAGAGTGTTATATTTCTGCAACGAATTAACCTCCCTTCTATGATCAATGTTGAATGTTCAACTTGCAACACAAACTGAACTTGTATTCAATAATGAGCCATAACAGGAAGCACAGCATACATTGAGTTTGAAATTAACATAATTATTTGTGAGAAAGGTTCAGATAACAACATAACCATAGCATCCTGCAAGCAAACAATCTCTGTCATGTCAACAATCTTTAAGAAGGATTATATAGGCGTAGGTTAGTCTAAGACTGCAGGTTCTAATATGCAAAAGCATTTAAAGATGCCAAATTTACTGTGATCCTTCACAGACAAGTTTTTAGAAAAAAAAATGATAATACATGGTTTCTGCTAGATGCCTACATGACCTTTAGAAGGGATGAACTTTAACTCCATGAATTAGCCTTTAAGTAGTTTTGCCTCCAGAGATCCTCTCCCAATGAGAAGAATTAGGTAGTGGCATTTGAAAGACACCTTCTCTGGATGGAAAAGTTCCATAACCTTGCTATTCTTAATATACTCCTCTACTTCTCTAATTCCACATATAAGAAAACTCTCAATGGTGGAGCCAGTGTGGTTGATTACGTCCTTGCCAACAACACAAAGTTTTTTACTTTGCAGACAAAAAACTGAAAATTTTGAGAAAAGGGATCCCAGATTTACTACAATCGTTCACAAATAGAGGGTTTTTTATAGGCATCTACATGACTTAAAAAGGATGAGCTTTAAATTCATGATTAGACTTAAGGATTTTTTTCTCCAGAAATCCTCTACTGATGAGAAGAATTAGGTCACATCATAAGAGAGGCACCTTCTCCGGATGAATAAGTACAATGGCCTTCTTATTTTTAATAGACTCCCCTGCTTCTCTAAATCCACAAATTTACTTTATCCCTTCACAATGGTGAAGCCAGTGTAACTGATTAAGTCCTTGCAAACAGTGCAAAGGTTTTTAGCTTTTAAGACAAAAATCAGAAAATCCTGAGAAAAGGGAACTAGATTGTCAGAAAGGAGGAAGACACAGCAAAAAATATCAAGGAAAACTCTTAACGTAGAAATTTATTGTATTTTGACATTTAATTAACATTTCAATGGAACATAAATAAGAAAGGATTTCCTGATAAGGCACAACCACCAACTCAAGCCTAGGAAACTCTGGCCACATGTCTAAGGCTTAAAGGCCGTTGTATATTTACCTTCCTCTTTAGGACTTGTTCCCTTTTGCATGTTGGAAAATTAAAATTACATGCACGTTTATCTTATTGACCTTTTACACTTATATCCTAAATTCAAGTGTTCTGAAATTTACATATACCTTTATGAACCCCTAACTAATATGTTGGACCTTCTATTACAAAGTTGGGATCTCTAGTGTCAAATTATTCGTTCTTAGCATGCTTCCTCTGCTTCAAACAATACACGATCTTCAAATAATATAATAGTTTTCCTCCTTGGCAATTGGGCCGTTGTATGCTGAAGTAGGGAGGAACTAGTTTGTAGTTACAACTCAATAATGTTGTCTTGATCCATATATAGGGACTCTCAAGTGGTCGGTTCAGAGAACCATATGCACATGCATTAATGAATTGCTGCACTTCCTCAAGAGTCTTGCTGATTTTTATGCAGGCCCTTTATTGAATAACAGTAGTTACCAAATCCAGCCGGAAATGCACAAATCAAGCCAGATCCGAAGTTTTTGGCCGGTCCGGATAAATTCGTCTGGGTCAGCCTTTATTTTCTCTTTTCTTTTTTTTTTTTTTTTTTTTTTTGTGGTTTTCTGCAGAAAAAATTGCCTAGAAACCATAGATATTATATAATATTAACATTTTATATTGCTTTATTAATGTTTTTCATTATATTTATCAATTTTGCATATTTATAAAACTATGCTCACATATATATGTATATATTCCAGATCAGATTTTTCCAAACTTTTTCAAGAATTCTGGATTTCAGATGTTTTCCCCCTTCTGAACGGATCCGGATTTCCGACCTTGGTAACTATAAATAACACTTATAATTAAAACAATGTTTAACATTTTTCAATTCTTTGTACCATTCAGCATGCTGAAATCAATCTGCCTGTGCCATGTTCCATCCCTCTAAGTTCTAACTATGAATAGCTGTTTTCCCTTCTCAAACAATTCAAGTACAACTCATCAAAATTCATATGAAATCCACCATAAGTCTTCAATAATTGTTCCCTCAAGACCACATCAACCACGTCATCAATGTCCAATTGTAATTTCAGACCCCTAACAATTCTATTAGAGTTCATCATAGTGTCATTACTCCCTGATACTTGTAAAAAATTTAATGGCTCACCTATGAACCTTACAGATAACACTAACCTAAAGTCTATACAGTCATGAGTGTTGGTAGTATTAACAAGAGCCTCCACTGCTCTTCAATTGATCCTCCCTTTCACTCTCAAAATCCATTATCAAAACGTTCCCAGCTTGATATCAAGGGAAACCGTTATTATACCTTCTTGTTCTTGTAATGGCTTACCTTTGAGCCTTACAGATAACACTAACCTAGAGTCCATACGGTCATGAATGTTGGTAATATTAGCAAGAGCCTCCACTGCTCTTCAATTGATCCTGCCTTTCACTCTCGAAATTTGATTATAGAAATGTTCCTAACTTTATATCAAGGGAAACCGTTCCATACATTCTTGATCTTGGTTTTCTTTATCAACAATTTCCTTCTTACAACCACTTTCAGCAACTTTCAGTTGTGTTTTGTTTAAAATGTCAATCATTACATAAATCAGCAATGATAATTAAATGACGAGCTTTTTTCTGCCTTGTATTTTTTAACTTTCAGTTGTATTTTGATTCAAATCTCAATCATTATGTAAATCAGCAATGATAATTAAATGATAAGCTTTTTTCAGGCCCATGCTTTTTTGTTTGATGATTAAATGTGAGTTCTACTGAGGCCTGCTCCCTTCAAAAAATATGCAAGCACATTCACACACCAACTTGGGTACAAGGTGTGCCAGGGATGTCAATATTGTGAAACTGTGTTGCATACAATCCCTAAGCCCTCTACAGATCCTAAAGACCCACTTATGAAGGACCAGACCCCTCAAACAAAATGGGGTCATAATGTGACTTTTACATCAAAAGAGGAAACCTAAAACTATAACATAAAATCCCAACAGAAAATATTGGGATTCAACCAACCAAAAAAAGCCATGGGAAGGGAACCTCTACCCGTGTAGTGGTGGGATGTTAAGATATTATTGTATTTCAGAATGAGAGGATATCCCAGATAGCAGCAGCAATCCAATCCAATAGTGAACAGACATCAGAACAACAGCAGTCACCTAGTCCAAGAGTAAATGGGCATTCATAATAGTAGCAGTAATCCAATCGAATGCAAACAGATATTCATAGTAGTACAGTTCTGATATATAGATGGCAGCATGATGCTGGAAATACCAAATGACAAAATATTAAAAGCAAATCCACTTCAAGGAGGCAACTTTCAAGACACTTAAATGTAAACGATGAACAAGTGAATTCCATGACCGATGCCTTACAATGGACTACCAAACATCTATTTATAGATAGCATTAGCTTAGGGCCTCCCCAAAGTCTTAATGGACCTGACTATCTAGAAAATGGCAAATTTAGAATATACCAGACTAGTCTAAGGTTATGTGTGCCTCATGCCGACTACTCCATTAAAGGCATAACATGGGACAGATTGTTGCAGACCTCAGACCACCCTCCATAAAAGGTTTTTGTTAAGAAACTGTCTCCTTTCCACATCCCAACGGGGTTTTCCCCACCACACCACTGCGTCCTAGATAACTAGAACTCCATGTTTGAATGCCTATGCCTACAACAATGATGAAGCTTCCTGAACATGAGACTGGGTAGTCTCATGGACTCCATACACATTCAGGTCGACAGCAACAACAACACCCATTTTTACCACCCTTGCATGCACCAAGTCTTTTGCACATTAATCACACCACAAATTCTCCAAATAAAAGGGTATCTTTTTGCTTGCCCAGTATCCATGCATTCAAATTTTACATTGACGGATGCCAAAGTTGCAGAAATATTGCAGGATTAAAATAGAATCATTAAGGGTGGGCATTTCGTCCCCAAAAAAATGCTTCTAATCCAAAATGCATCTGAGCAACATAATCCTCACCAAGTTTCTGTGCATGATTTTTTATAGTTCTTCAGCAAAGTTGTCCCCAAGATAGCCTTTGTTGCGTTTGACATACTCTAGGGGTAAGAGTATTAAAATTGGGTAAGACTTGCCCATCAAGAAGACCTATTTGGCCTCACGATAACAGTGATCTAAGGAGATATTAGTGAACTAATCAACAAGAAAGAATGCTTCACTCAGGTTGCTTCTAATACACCAACATGATATTCTCTTGGACTGCATAGCCTTGATTATGATTTGGGAATTGCCTTCAATTGCAATTGTCTTCTAGTTTCTTCTCATGGCATCCTAAAGTCCCAACAATATAAGCATGTCGCTTCCTCTTCATTAATAAAGGTCTTATGGATACTCAAAGTAAATCTTGAGAAGGGAAGGATTGCAATCTCTAGAGATGCCACCAGCTCCAACAATACCTAGGTTTTTCCCCTAGCTGCTCCATAAAAATTTTATTTGACCCAACCAAGACTTAAGGCCATCCATCTAGCACTCCCATTCTTCTTAGCCACATAGACCACATTAGTAGGGGTTGGTTGTCCCATAGTTGACATAAGAGAGGAATCAAATTTTGCAATATCATCTAGATCTACCCATGCTACTACAAATAAGTTTAGGAGGTCTCCTTGTAGAATGACTACTGCCAAGTTTCCCACCTCTGAATACACGTATGCTTGCTAAATGGCTTCTTTCAAGACTAGTACACTTCAAAACAACTGCCCCTCCCAATGCAATCATTCAATCCATCAATACATATAACAACTCAGGTCAAGGTGAAAATTTTCCACAAGCAATCTAGCATGGGGAAACTCTTGTAAATCACACAATGCCTCGGTGCTTCCTGTTTTTAAAGGCCAAAAAGTAATCTTTTAGGTATAAGCCTTGAGATTACAATAAAATGCAGCCACAAATTGGTACCATGTGGTTATTCTCGACTGGTCATCTTCATCTTATTGGCATTCCACCAATCAAATGTTGGTCCATCAAGATATAAAGCGGACATTTGAATATTCTAGAAATATTTCATAGGATTCAAAAAGACAAACAAGAAAAAAATCATATCCAAGTCGTTGTTGCAAGATTTGGGTTCTCTTTGTTGCACTCTCTTCTATTTTTTCCAAGGTTCTGATCAAGGTGATGCCAATCAGCCTCCCTTCTCCAATTATGAGGTCTCAAATTATCTCTTTCACTAATACTTTCAGCTGCCTAAACCATTCTTTCATTTCCTATTCTAAACGTGGGAGACTTAAAGCAATACATCCATGGCTCCTTTCATCTCTTCCAATATCTTCTTGTACATAAAACCCTTCGCCAAAATATGTCTTACTCTAAGGGGTTTAATAGTAATCTTTTCCATTTATGACTTGTTTCTATTTGCACGTGATATAAGTAACTTCACTTTGTGTTATGTTTCCATTTACCCTTATATCCTACATTCTAATATTCTAAGACTACATAACGATTCAATCCTCCCTAGCTCCCATGCTAGGCTTTTATTACAAATTTGATCATTGTCTTGTCACTTAATCCCATCCTAGCATTTCTTCTTCGCTAATGTAAGGGGTATTACAGTAGGATTGGGGAAGTTTCAACTTTAATACTTGTTTAAAGAACTTAACTATAATTTTGAAGACGCCACTATTTAAAGATCTTAATTATTATGTTGAAGACAGCACCAAGAGGTTTCAAATATGCTGCCCTTCAAAGAATTTAATTATTCTTTTAAATATACACAACCAGTACCAAGGATTTCAGCTATATTGCCCTCTGTGGTATCTTTGGCTTTGTAATATATAAGCATTATACTCAATACTATCATCAAATTCTACTTTGCATTCATCTTAGCCAGTTCTGTTGAATGCAGAGATGTATATAGCAGATAGTAGTTGTGTATCACTCTTTATTAAGTGAACATGTGGACCCAAAGTAGATTTCGATTGGTCATCAACGTGCATCTAAAGTAGCTCTTTTGCATTATTCTTTGTTGAATGAACACATGGACCCGAAGTAACTTTACATTGGTCAACTCCACAATGACATAAAGTAGCCTTACAACTACGAACAGACCACAAACATCAGGAACCATAGCATATTAACAAGATCCACTATATTGAATGTAAGAGATACATTAACCGCAGACATTGAGAACATAGAATAAACATAACCAAGAGCTCGGTATATATGATTATGAACTAGACCGCCCAAAAAAATACATAGATTAAAACCAACCATGCATCTGAAAATTCAAAGACCAAGACCATAGCAAAGAACGGCCAAGGCCATGTCACTGAGCCACATAACTAGAAGCAAAAATATCATTTGCAATCAACTCAATTTGTTCAGAAGGCTCTGGTCATAGCAAATTCCTCATATCACATCTTTGAAGGGCCAACAACTGAGTTAAGATCCATAATCAGTGATAAAATTTGTCTTCTTTTTATTTCACGACAATATTTATTATCTGTCAAATGTAAAGCTTTTCAATTGAATATATAAAAATCAGATTTCACTGAAACTGACAAGGAGTTTTTGTTTCCATCATATATATTACCAGGGCTGATATAAAATTGTGTAATGCACATGAGCTCCTAGATCTCCCCATACAAACATGTATATATTACTTTATTTCAAGAGAGAAACGACTTAACAATGCACAATATAAAACTAATAAACAGTAATAGCCACAATTAATAACAAATGCATGAGGGTAAAACATAAACCAAAATTGACAAGGAGGTAAAACTTAAATTGAAATAAAATAATTATAAAAGATTTATAGAGGGGGTAAGACTTAAGATTGAGAAATCATAGAGAAAAACATTGACAAGAAAGCATCTGTGTAATAGCATATCACCTTTTCCTCATATTTGTGCAGGAAGGAAGACAGCCTGGATTGTACAAGTCCCCCTGAGGTTGCCAAATTTGGCGATTTGTTCATACTTTCTTTGGATTTTTTTCGTGATGGGGACTTCTGAGCAGAAGAGGAAGCTTTCTGGATGTCCAAGGTCAATGCTTTCTGGGTTTTGTCATTTCCAAGGTCAGCCACAATGGGAACAGAATCTCCTACAGCTGCTGCTTCTGTACAAACCACACGTCAAGGAATAACAGCATATATACATGACATAGAAAAGCTACAAATATTTTTACAGAAGACCATTATAAACTACTCTTGGGATCCTAGCCTAAGTGCAAGTACTCTTAAAATTCTCTGCTGAATCATGATGATGTAGCAGGCATCATAAAGCCTGATAAGTCAATTCCGCAGTGAGAAGATCAAGCATTATTTTACCATGCATATTGAAGAGATTGCGATTCAGTTTTTGTTTCTTTGCCATGTGTGTCTCTTCTATGTCCGATGAACTGGAATCACTTCCTGTGCCTTCTGGTTCATCTTCGGAAGGAGAATCTACAAATCTGGATCAGCACAAAGGCAAAACCATTTAAAAATGAATCCACCATACTTGATTGTTAATGGCTATTAATCCTTCGACGAGCACAGTTTCTAATGAAATTTTATGCATTATTTCAAATACCAACACAGAAAATGATAAAAATAAGCACTTAAGACAGTCCATACTTGAATGTCTTCCCCACTGTTCGTGAAGAAGAACGCACCGGCGTCTTTGACTCTTCATGCACCGGTGTCTTTGATCCTTCTCTTGAAATATTTATAGTGGGCTTGTTCGAATGGGGTCTCAAGGGCTCAGATTCATTCAACCCATCCAACTCGGAATCAGTACCATGAGTTTCTTGTTCATCACATTCCTTGGAAGGAAGCTGTGTGCCAGCAGTATCTTTATGATCAGAAACAAGGCCAGCTCCACCTTTAAAGTCGAACTCTGCATGCTTCTGCTAGATATAAAAACAAACAATAGCAAACTTAGAGAAAACCTGTTTGAAAGTTTTGCTATAGCAGTTACAAAAGAACTAACAAACCTGATTTAGTTCCTTTGGAAAATCTAGTTGCAACTCTTCAGGATTTTCTTCCTTTGTTCCAATCCACCATACATCAGAAAACACTACCTACAAAAAACGCAATTACACCTTTGTAATGTTGTGTGAACAGCCTGACAAAATCCTATTTATAATATCACCTAAAACTAATTTAAGTTCAAGTCCTCCAAAAAATAAATGTTGTTAATTCCCGTTATCCATGAGCTCAGATATCCTAGAAATACAATTTGAGTGGCAACGAAGCCACTAATGGTTACTTGTAATGCAGCCACAAGTATTATGGCCTCTAAAAAAAATCTTAAAGGCTTAAGTATATTTCAAACAAATGATGTTATGATCTCAAAATGAAAAGGCACATGGTGAACTTTTCCATATAGGTAAAACTTATTGAAATAATAATCGATGTACTAATTCTCAAGAAGAACTCATTAGCTCAAAAGGTGTAATACAGAGTCCAGAGGATAGGAAACCATCTAGGCAAAGAGATGGGCCAGAAATAAGTGCAAGGTCTAGCTCGATTAATTAGACTTCCAATTACAAGTATGAAAAGCTGCATACTGGTTAGATTCTTGGGAAACCCCATGATCCATCTTATCACAGAATGCACAGGAGCAACTCTAAGCAGGTATTATTAAAGGAAATTACAGCTAGATCATATAAGGGCCATCAGCTATGTCAAATCATCCAAAATGCATGCTGCATTCAATTGCTTCAGACTTTAAAAATGGGTTTCTGCTAATGGCGCATTTCCTTATCTTCTCTGTTCCAACTGATAGGAACAGGAGGAGGTTGAATAAAATTTTGTAAGAAAGAAAGTATATTAATGTCCACAAATGACCAAAAGCAGGTCAATGGGACTTGAAAAGTGCATTCAGTTTTTACAGAGAAGTACTAGTATAAAGGTACCCTAGATTATGATAAAAAGTGACTAAGTACAAAGCACTAAAGAAACATAAGCATAGCAATAGGGTGAACCTGAAACAGATAAATCCAGAATCATAAAATCCAACTACAAAGAGTCCTATGAGGATAGGATCCATCAAGAAAGTGTGGAGCTGATGAAGGCGAAAGTGGTAAATCATGACAGGAGACCAGCAATGTCTTATTTGTTGAACAAGGCTTGGCCAAAAGATAGATGAGAACCATCTAAAGAAGTTGAATAATCAGAAAGCACATGAGGCTTGACCCCAAGAAATCAAAGAAAGATTACAGCCACAAGGACCAAGGGTAGAGGTCCTTGAGCAATAACTGAAATGATTAAAGGCATCATTAGAAACATGAAAATAACACCTTCAGACACTAAATATTATGAAATGACAGTTAAGCAAGACAATCCAAACAATGAAATTCCAAAAAGAGGAAGTTGAAGCTATGCTTCATAGTTTTTATTAATTGCTGCTCTATTATCTAATGCCTGGAGTTCCACTTGGTTGTCATTAGTCGTGGTAGGTAGTAACAGACTTTTTAACTCCTTGAGTAGCAGCAGACCTTTTGGGCTATTTCAGAAGAATCGCAATATATTTTTATATAATTCTTTGTCCATTATCAGAGTTTTAAATACTGTATGATTTATCAATTTATATACATGCATGACTGATGTTCTCAAAATCATGCTCCAGACTGCCGCAAATCTGATTTAACACTACACAGAGAACATATCATGCGTTGTGGTACTTGCAGAACAAAAAATAGCCGTCTGTAAAATCCAATGCTGCAGACATTTCAAGATCAGTTGACCTATAGAACAAACAAGATATGGCAGATAAGGGAAAAGAAATAAAACTAAAGAGAAAAGCCCTTGCTGGTGTTCATGCTCCTCCTCATCCATCACTGGAAAGCCCCTAGTTGGGGAGGAGTGAACACTGCCAACCATTTGGAAACTGTATATAATTGGAGGGAAAGGAAAAACAGATAATCAAGCTCCTAGGTGCATATAATCATGTGTCATGCCATTTAATATTGTAAGATCACCTTATTGACATAACTTAGCGAACTCCAGACGTAAATGAAACAAAAGCCCCACTCCTTGGAAATGAAGCTTACTTGCAAAAGCAAGAGGAATATGTTATAGTCTTATAGATGCTTCGCAACCATTTGGTCCTCCTGGAGAAGTTCAGGAGTTTAAATTGTGTCTAATGGGTGGACAGATTGTGCTCCTGGGCCACTGCTTAATATATTGCTTCTTTGCCTACTGGCTAAATGCTCGTGTTTGTTAAAAACAGCTCCTTTCAAGAGAAGAACATAGATTTCATCAACATTTTCATGGATTCAATTAAGAGTGTCAAAGCTTACACTATAGTCTGAGCATCAGACAATGCATGTATTTGTAGAGCCAAAGGATTGTTGGGCAAAAGCAGGTATCCTCTTATCTTTTGGTGTAATATCCCCTGGCGATGTACCTGTTGCATTTACTATAAATAACTATAATGAATGAGAGATTTGGTTTCATTTCTATTTTTTGGCTTATTTTGATAACATTATTCTATGAGTGATTAGTTGGCATTAATGATTTTAATTATTATTTCACATATTGATTACATGGACTACTCATTTTGCCTTCGTGTCTATTTGCCAAGAACACCTATGAGATTAATACCTGCAACCTAGACCTGGTTCACTATTGCTATCTTATTGATGCCTGATCAATAGCTTGTATTGTGATGGTGTTGATGTTTATGACTTATATGTGTGGTTATGAGAATAAGTGGTAAGAAATATGTGAGGTCATTAAAACAAATAGGGGGTTCATTTTTCACGTCTTTGACCTAGCAATATGACTAAAGGTTTTCAAATTAGTATTAATGTTTGATTTTCTAGTCAAAGCCATATAGGGCTGATGTGACCACAAATATTTGAGGGACTAAGTGATTGTAAATCATCATTTGGTTATTTGACTTCTTATTCTTTTCACTCGAAGCTCTTTTTTGTTAAGAGCTAGGGCTCATCAAACCCTTGAATACAGAAGGTACTGGAGTGTTTAGCATCAACAGCTTGGAAGTGGTCTAGCCATGCACGGTTGACCCAGGCGGAAGCCTTTATGGCTCCATTGATGCCAATGGATCATGTGGAATTTTGAATGTTGTTAAATGTTTGGCCTTTATATTTGATATCATTCATCCATCATTTCAGTTGTCTTTTGAGGAGTTGAGAGTGGTTATATGCATGCATTGGATTTTTGTGGAAGCTCGAGCAAGGAGTTCGGGTTCAATCTCTTGAGGCCTTTCATCTTAAACCAAGTCAGGGAATGCATTATATTTTTTGTTATTATTGTTGATACGGTCATGATCCAATATAGATGTCATTGTAGTTAAATGTTTTAATGCTTGAGATATTGTATTGGTTTTTTTCTCACATTTGAACCTCAATGTCATAGACCTATGAACAAACTTCACTTTATATGGATGTGGACTTACTATATTGGTTTTTGTTTGGGTCTTGTGGTTTGTTATTCCAGCTCTGCTATTGTAGAACTGAGTACATATATGTTTTTTGGAGAACGTAGTTATCATGAACATAGAAATGAAGCAAAACCAGGGCTCAGCCCCATTTTTGTTGGGTGTCATTCGAAAGTTGTGTTGAGACATTTTTTATTAGCTTATTATCTGTTAAGGCTCTGCCCTCCCCACAGTTTGAACATGTTTGTTTAGCTTGATAACGGAGTTGATGTTCAGGGCTATGCCCTCATCTAGAGATTATGGCTGTTTTGTTTGTATAGCCCTGCCATATCATTCAAGCATGGGTTATGGAACTGTGTAATGCCCCCTTTTCTTTAAATAAAATAATATCATTATTAAAATAAAAAATATTTTTAAATACTTTAAACAAAAGTAATAATATGCCTTAGTTGTCAAAAGTGAATATGTCGGTAACTCCTTTCTATTTTGATTTGTAATAAAGGAGACACCTCTAATTTAATATAAGTCGATCCTTATTTTAGAAAGTATATTGGAGGGAAAGAATATAAAAAGGGGAAGGAGGTTCATTTTGAAAGCCCATATTATGTTTTTGAATTGAATTTTGAGTTTGAACACGAAATGCTTGGCTTATCTCCATTGAAGACAACAACCTTCACTAGAAACCTGAAGTTTAGGATGGAAACCCTTAACCTCATTTGGACAACTTCATTTCAGAGGTCGCAACGGACAGATTTGACCAGTTTGTGATCTTTGGGGCTTCATTAATTGGAGTGCAACAGTTTTCAGCACTTGTGAGAGGGGCAAAGCTGTTTGAAGACCCTTTTTGGAGGGTGGCGAACCAATTTGCAGGTGTTTTGAACCAATGACCTATTTGGGAAGCCTTTTCTAGTGTGGCGACTCACTTGGGAGTCCATCACTGCTGTTTTTAGGGCAGCTATTTGCATATTTTGATATATTTTCAATAGAACATACAGCTGGTATTTATTATTTAATTTTCAGGCCTATATTTGCATGCTAAAAATCAGATTTAAATGTATAATGATTGGCTGTAATATTTCCTAATTTTGGTAATTATTTGAAGAATTAAATATTGTTTTTGTGCCCCAAATTGGCACTTTCAGAATTCTACAATTTTCATGTGCTTAGGGTTTGAAAAGAAATTCATAAATTTGTATGTATTGTTAGGGTTTGTTGGGAAACACCATTGGTTCTAATTCTAACCTAAAAGGTACATTACAGACTGTATGCCTTATGTTGACTTGTAATAACATAGGCTTTTGGAAACAACTGTGTAGAGAGCTTTTGTATCAACGTTTTAGATCACACTCCATGATCCATCATCAGGATTAATGAGAAGATGGATCGCAGAGTGTGATCCAAAATGTTGATACAAAAGCTCTGTATGCAATTGTTTCCAAATGCCTTCAACACTAATGTTATGGACTGTGAAAAGACTATGTCTGTAATAGTAGTAACTTGTGAGAAGCTTTTGGGAGGCTACTTTTACAGATTTTATATAAAAAAATTGCTTTAGATATGCCTGTGAGGGAATTAATTGTACAACTTTTGAACAAAAGTGAGTGAGGTAGTTTTCCATGAAATTTTGCCTGATTGTTTAGGGAGACAATGACATTAGTGGTGAAAATTTGGTTTGAAGTGTTGAAGTTTCTCGGATTTAATTGTTTTTGTGGTCTAGGTTGTCTAGGTGTGTGGTACCACATGGCTGGTATACAACATTTACTCTTGCGCAAGTCCCAAAAATCAATTGGGAACCATCATAGTTTGTGGAGTCAAAAATACTTATTGTTGCTGAATATAGAGACCCTGATCAAATTATTTTAAACAAAGAACAGAGGCCAGCAGATGATCCTGGAAACTATGTCAGAAGACATAAAGAGGCTTTAATGCTTCTAAAGTTGTCAGTTGCAGACAAATTAGTGCTACAAGTAAGAAATGTCACTGTAGTGTAATTATTGTGGACAAATATCAAAACCATGTATGAGGTTCCAGAAGTTGGGTGAGCAGGAAGGAGGGTCAATCGCCAAATACTTGTTGCAGCTGAAGGATCTTAGTAATCAGTTATCTGCTATTGAGAAACCAGTGGATGATCAGGATATGGTAGCTTTGGTCTTGCATAGCCTGATGCCATTCTTTAATTCATTTGTTGATTCCTTGCATCAAATTGCGGAGACCCAAGAGATCGACTTTGAGAAGTCATCGACACTTCTTTTGCAAAAAAAACAAAAGCATCAACTTCATTCATTACAGAGAGTGCATTTAGTGCACAATTCAAAGGCGAAGGCAGACAAAGTAATGCTAGTAGTTCATCAAATGAATCTTTCAAAGGTAGTAACACATCAAAGAGGTCAAAATGGAAATATGTTCACTATAAAGAGCATATACATTTCAAGAAAGATTGTCAGAAGATGCAGAATGACCTGACAAACAGAGATTGGTATGAAAACTTCATTGAATATAAGATTAGTAGTGAATCTATTTCTTTGGGTGATGGTTAGACTCACTATGTTAAGAGGATGTGTATATGTTCGTGTGATATTGAACGATTCAATAAGCTATACTTTCAAAAATGTTCAATATGTTCCTGACATAAACAAAAATATTCTATCTATTAGTTAGATAACTAAGAATCATACTTTATGTAAAATTTCAAGGAAGCAAATGTATGGTCACTACTCTTCATGATAACAAGGTGACTGTTATTGGTATTGGTGAGAAGGGATTGAATAAACTAATTGATCCCAAAACAGCAAATGCATATGCACTGGTAACAGTATAAAATACTAGTATACTTTGGCATGAGAGGTATGGACCCCTAAATTATAAGTTTTTGTCTGCACCTAGCAAGACTAATATGGATAATGGACTTCCATCTCTTTGTGCAACTCAGAATGTATGTACAAGTTGTCAAATGGGAAAACATAGGGCACCCATTTGACACTGAAAAAGTGCGGCGTTCCAAAGGAGTCTAGGTTCTACTACATGTTGATCTGCATGGTCCAATGAAGACACCTAAAATGTCTGGAGCAAAGTAATTCTTGCTACTAGTTGGTGACTTTTCCAGAAATGTGGGTCTAATTTTTGACAAAAAAGTTAAGAATGTTTTTTCTCATTTTGTAGCATGGAAAGCCTTCGTGGAGAAACAAACAAGTAAACATGTCAAGGCTCTTAGACTTGACAATGAAATCCAGTTTGTCTCAACACAGTTTAAGTAATTTTGCAAACAAGAAAATATACATAAGTAGCATACTACTCCGTACACTCCACAGCAAAATGGGGTCATAGAAAGGAGGAATGGGACTGTTATGGAGATGGCAAGCTGCATTGCTATAATGGTACTAGACAGGAGCTATGAATACAGCAGTCTACATCCTTAACAAAAGTTCTTGCTAAACCTTGAAGGATGTCACTCCCAAGGAAGCATGGTTAGGTACAAAACCTTTTGTAGCTTTCCTATTTTTAGGTGTTACTTTTGCACTAATTCCTAGTGAAAAGCGAAGAAATTTGGATGCAACGAGCAAAACATATGTTTGTTGGTTATAATGAGCAGTCAAAAACATACAATATTATGTCTCTATGAACAAAATTGTGGTTGATAGAAATGTTGTAGATGAGAAGATACATTTCTTCTTAGATAAAGGTAAATCTACGGATAGTAATGTATGGGTAATTGCTGTTGATTATTCATGAACAAGTTATTTTGTTGAAATTAAACAGGGCTCGAAGTCGGGAAACATCACACGAGTCAAGTTCCAAGCAGTGATCTGGTGAAGAACATTATGATTCTCAGTCCTCAAACCCAAATCAGATTGGCCAGCAAAGGAGACCAAAGTGGTATTACACCACAAGCAAGGATGTTCAAGAGGGTGAATTGCCACAAGCAGTGGAAGGCTGATCTACAAGATCAGAAAAGCAAATGGCGTAAGGTAGTGAGCAAGTACGTTTTGATCTTACTTTTATTGTTTCACAGGTATTTAAGCCTAGCATATTTAAAGAGGCCAAAGAAAAGCCTAAATAGGACGCTGCCATGAAGGTGGAGGAAGAAATACATTGGTTGTAAATGGATTTATAAAGTCAAGTGTAATTCAGATGGTTCTTAGGAGAAGTACAAAGTTCATCTTGTCACTAAAGGATACGCACAAGAGTAAGGGCTTGACCATGAAGAGAGACCTTTGCCCCTACTGTAAAGATAGTACCTTTTCGGTTGGGTATGTCAATTGTGGTTTATTTTGGATGGAAGGTATATCAAATGGATGTTAAAAGTGCCTTCTTGAATGGAGACTTGGAGGAGGATGTCTACATGGTTCAGTCGAAAGAGTTCTAGGGTCTTCAGAAGGAACATTTGATTTGTTAGTTGGTTACGTTCTTGTATGGATTTAAGCGGACTCCTCAAACCTGGTGTTTTAAAATTGATCAATATTGTTAAAAATATGGAATAAAAAAAATGTTTCGAACCAACACTCTGAATTAAAAAAATGTGGTGATCAAATAGTGATCCTAATTGGCTATGTCGATGATCTTGTAATGCAGATAGGAATGACGGGGGCAAATTAATGGTATGCCTTACTCCCTAGCCTAGACTTATACTCACCAAATGGACACACACAAGCAGTCACAATGCTCAAACTTGTAAACAAACAGACACTCTTTATTGCTTGAATGCCAAAGTTACAAAGATTTGATTGCACACACTCTTGTCTCACTGGTTTCCTGAACACATAACATTAAGAAGATTACAACAAGTTTTGTCCCTTGTGGAGTTGATTCACACACCTCTCCTAGCAAAACTTCTGTCCCAAAAAAAATTCTCTCACTAAAACCAAAACTAACTCTAACTTTCCCTCAGCTCTTGGAAGACTGATTTGAATCTCACTTGACCATTCTGACAAATCTGCAATGACTCTTCCCCTTGCTCTTGGAAAATGGCCCACATGTCAAAAACATGGATTTTGGGTGGTTGCTTTAGTTTTGCAACCTACACAAGCAAAACATGTAACCGCGAGTTAATATAGGACGACAATTTTGTTATTTGCCCAAAAGGTGTCCACTTGACGTCTGGGAGATGACCAAAACTTGCTCTTCATGATGTTCTTGAGGTGTTGGAGCTCAGTCGATGTTTCTAGCACTATTTTTTACCATCTTCGCCACACTCAACTATGTCGACATTGCCAACAAGTCACACACATTCGCACAAATGCTGACTCATGTTTTTGGTTGATACAAGATTGCTTGTCAACCCTAATGTTCTTGCATCAAACACCCTGGGTAGGTGAAATAATCCATGAACCTTGTGTGAGCTCTTCCACTTGCTTTCCATAATTAGCAATCTCTAACACACACATCCAAGTTGCATCTTTAGTTGCTCTATCCTTCCACTTGATCAAATACTCCTTATACTCACTACCTCTCATCCTTGTGATGATTCTGGAATCTACCACCATCTCTATTTCTTCCCTTGCCTTCTCGATATGATATTAAAGAATCTAAACTCACATCCTCATCACATGTTTGCCCCTCATGAAAGTACAAATCAGATACATTGAAGATACACAAGATAACAACCCCATTGGATAGCTCTGTCTCATAGGCATTTGCTAAAAACCTTCTCAAGATTTAACATGGCCTAATCTTCTTCCACTTGAAATTGTTGTTTGTTCCCTCGTCACGTGTTTGCCCCTCATGGCAAGGATACAAATTAGATACATTTAAGATACACAAGATATCAACCCCATTAAGTAACTATGTCTCATAGGCATTCGCTGAAAACCTTCTCAAAATTTTACATGGCCCAATCTTCTTCCACTTGAATTTGTTGTTTGTTCCTTTTGAAAACCTTTGTTTTTGCAAATGAGTTAAAACCAAGTCACCTACTTTGAATTAAAGTTCTCCTCTTCAAATTTTCATTCCACTTGTAATCCATGACGCTCTTTTCCAACTCCTCCTTCAGCTCTCTATGCACTTCATGCATATACACTACATAATTATATGCTTCAGCACTTCTTCTCATGTCCACTAGTCTCAACTCACTAATGCCTCTAGGGCTGCAACCATACACAATTTGAAATAGACTCTCGGTTGTACTTCGATTGACTGAGTTGTCGTAGGCAAACTTAGCTTGTGCCAAAGTCATAACCCACTGTTTGGGCTTATCTCTTACGAAGCATCTCAACAAATTGCCAATGCTTCTATATACTACCTCCATTTGTCCAGCCATTTGTGGATGATAGCCTAAACTGAAACTCAACCCTGTACCAAATTTTTACACAAAGTTCTCCAAAACTGAACTATAAACTTTGTATCCCTATCTGAAACTATGTTTTTTGGCAATTCATGCAACCTTAGTACTTGAAAAACAAATTGGCAATGTTTGTGGCATCACTTGTCTTCTTACATGCAATAAGGTGTGCTATCTTTGAAAATCTATCAACAACAAAGAAAGAATCATTAGCTCTTTGTGTCCTTAGCAATGTGTTGGTAAAATATTTTGTCAAGAGATATAATGGGGATCTTACAACATTAACAGGACAAATTTCCTCCTCTATTATGAGAGGAGGTTCCCTTTTGAAAGTAGGAAAATGCTATAATGAAATATTTGCAGATATACATTCAAAATTTAATTGGGGTAGGGTATTGCACATTGCTGAAAATAAACAAAATGGAAGCACATATACAAAGCTGAATAAACCCAGAGTTCAGTTTGTATATGCAAGGAAGGAATGAATCGGGTTATTGACTATCAACATTAAACACATTTGTTTCAAATAATTCAGAAAAAGAGATATGCACCATTAAACAAGAGAGAAATAGTAACATAAACAAGGGAAAAACACAGTACAAATCTCAGGAATTTTTCTTATATTCTCTTCCAAAAATGAATCCAGTTTCATCTGCTCTCTATTCTATCAGAAATATGTTGTATCAAAAAGTCCTTTAACAATCACAATCACTCTTATTTATAACCCACAGGAGTAAGATAACTAACTATAACCACGTCATGAGTCACTTTTTACAAGTCACTTCAAAAAGTAATATTAAAATATTACAAAATAATACATTTTTTGACAAAATAATGAGGATAAAATGAACAAAAGACACTGGCCCCATGCCTAAGTGGACTTCCTAACCAAGGGGTCATCCTTTGGAAGGATTGACATGTCATCATCTGACACTTCAATGGATTTCTTCTTTTGTTCTTCTCTTTTCAATATTAACTCACTGGATCTCTTTACTGCCACCTTCACCATCTCTTCATTTGAAGTTGCCATATTTTTTGTAAAAGTGCCCCATGACACTTGAAGTCGCATATTGGTATCAGGCAATTTGTTTAATTCAGCTAAAAATTTGCTTGCCTTATCAAGTACACTGTAAATATCGTAATTCGTATAACTTTTGCAAAGCATTAACATTAAAAACACTGGGCTTGAACAACTCCTCTTTAATCAATTTGGTAAATTGCTCCTTTATAGCGTTGGTAGATTTGGACAGACCCGCATCATCATTCTCAAAGAACTCACAATGAAGTAACTAAATGTTGGACTGAATGTCAGAGATACTCTCTTCATTATGTTTCTGCAGATCATAGAGTTCCTTCACAGCAGCTTTCAACACCTCAATTCTCCATCTAACTCCTCCCCACCATTCATAGGAGTTGTCATCCTTTATTTTCTCCAATACTTTTTACAAAACTTGCAAATTGACATCCGCCACTGACATCTCATAGAGATCCTCTAGTATATTGTTCAATATGACCAACACTTCTTCATGCAGTTGGATTTCATCATCAATCTTGTTATGCTCAAAGGAAATTTTCTCGTGCACCTTTATTACATTATCAATATATTTTAACTCTTTCATCGACAACTGCTCTACCCTAAACCTGGTTGTTTTGCTTATGCTGCTGAGTACACCAACTGTTGCGATAGAATCTTTATCGAGACCCAGAATTTGTATTGAAGAAGAGAGTGACACGGCCGAGATCTCTACTGGACTAATAAGGTGTTGAATATACAAAGTGATTTGACAAATTGTTCCTTCCATTTCTTCTTAAGAATGTGCATCATTTTCCACCCTTCTGGATAAGTGGTCAGCAACCTATCTGAAAATGTGTACATTGCCTTGGCAAGTTAGCTCACCCATACATATTCATTACGGATTATAATCGGCTGAAGTCATCTCCTCATTCTTATCCCCAATAGAAGCTACTCCTTCAAGAAACTAGGCACCCAAAGGATCTGTGACAATTTTAGAGGTGGTTTTGGCTTTTTTGGGGGGAGGCATTTGTAGAAGTGCAGCAATGGCGTCGTAATCAAGTACAGTGGCCTTGACTACTCTCTTCTTCATGTTAATCCTGGACTCTACCCATTCAAAAGTTCCGTCTTCTACATCAACAACTTGATTCCCAGATTCATACGAGGCTCTTGTGTATGGAGGAGTTGGCAAGAAAGTTCGAACTTGTGCAAGGGAAACATGAGGGGTAGCCTGTACTCGGTGAGTGAGAGGAGATGGAGGATGCAAAGGACACTTATGTACAGTGGGTACTGTGTTGTGGGGCAAGAGAAATGTTCTTTTACGTTCTTATTGAACCAGGCCATAGTCCTATCGATAACCACCTTAGAACAGGCCTCCAAGTCATAAACCTCAAGAACTGACCAATTGATCATCGAGAGGGTATCTAGAAATATTTTCTTATCCATGTAGACAAAATCCTGAAGATCCAAAAACATGCCCACAGTTGTATCCAAAAGCACTCTCTAACATTGACATTGCCTGTGGAAATACTATTGCTCTTACGGTTGTGCTCATTTGTCTTGCCGAGAGTCATCATCTCTTCTTCTGACACCATCATCATCCTCACAATCCATCCAATAATCCTCATAAAAAGGAATATGCTTGTGCACAGACACTAGGATACCTTCTACAAACCCTTTACTATTAAATGATAGTCCCTTATCATGCATATGCATGGTGAAAAACGACATACTCCTTTCGATCACCCAAGCATTAGGAAAACTCTTGTAGGTTTAGTGACCAATTGTGATAGGAGAAAAGGACCCCTATTTTGTGCTTGCCAAATAAAATTTGTTGAACATCGAACAATGGTCTACATAATTCTATGAGTAGCAATTTATCACTAACATACCTAGGTAACCAATAAGGTCACCCATTAAGCCCACCAAATCATATGTAAGTGAATTTTGGGAACTGAGGCAAATCTTGTACTTGCCAACCTCTGTAGCTCCATCTGAAATTCTTTTGGAAAAATCTCCCTCAAGCATTCCAACAGTGAACATGGAAATGGCATCATTGACGTGTCTGAAATGCTAAAGGCTCTCCTTGAAGGCTCAATGAGTGTAAAATTTGTATCCTCTATTTAAGGGATTATGATTCCCTTCCTTCTTCAATCCAAAGAACGACCTCCTAATAGCATATCCCAGATACGAAGTAATATAGAAACAACCAATTGGGTTATGTTCACTCAGCTGTTTGTGAATAGAATCACTGATGATAGAGCCCCAATTGATGAAATATTTGCCTACACAAACAATGCTCATCATCTGAAACATCCTCGAATGGAATTCATTAACAAATTGGTTACCGACCACCTGATTCAGCAATGTTATCATATCAGAGATGTCCTTGAAATCTGATCTGAACAAATTCTTTGGGACTTTCTTGATCCCTTGCCTTTCGGTTTTCAACCAGCCCTTGCTGATAACCGTGAGACATTTGTCTGACAGTTGGCCAATAGTAATGAGCTTGAAGAATTTTAAAGGCAGTCACCTATGATGAGAAATGGCCTCCACATGCCTTGAAGTGGAAGGCTTCTAGTAATCTCATATAATGCTCATGATCTACACACCTTAGGAAGGTACCATCTGCTCCTTTATTGAAAAGAGTATTATTCCAGATAGTAAACTTGGTGGCTCTAAGATTTCGACTTCTCTTTTGCTTTGCATCAAGATGATTGGGACATTTACCATATAATAGGAAATAAGTGATGTCAAAATACCACTCATCTACTGATCAGATAAAGACCATGGATAACTCTTCATTAGCCTCTTCATCAACCTTTTCTTTCTCAGCATCATTTTCTGCTATCAGCTAGCATAAGCCTCTTCCTCTAACAAGTTTGGTGGGCTTGTTATCTAGATCATATTCTTGAACTTTCACTATCCAGTCACTTATTTTTCAACCAACTTCATGTTGAGTCAATGTGGACTTATTCACCATATCGGGAACCATCACTGTTGGATGGAAATTCAAGATATAAAATTTGAATTGTTTTACGGCTTTTACTACCCCATAAGCATGTTTCTCAACTACAGAGTATTTGAGTCGGTGGTCTTTCAAACCCCTCTTCATTCTTTTATACCAAAATGGCTGAAAGAGTGTGATCGGAAGAATAGCTGTAGATGATGAAATCTTTCTTGAAATTGGGGCAAACCAATACTAGAGTTTTGGTAATTTTAGCAAAAGCTTTCTTGCCATATGGATTCCATTTAAAAGAAGTTTTTCCTCTCATCATTAAGGTAATATGCCTGGTCAATTCTGTAAAATCATGAACAAATCTACACAAGAAATTTACCTTTCCAAAGAACGAGTGAACACCAAGCTTGCTCATGGGGTGAGATAATTATTGAATTGCTCTTACCCCTTCAGGATCAATTTTTGTCCTTTCTTTCGATACCATGTGTCCCAACAGTTTTTTTCACTATTGAATTGCTCTTACCCCTTCAGGATCAATTTTTGTCCTTTCTTTCGATACCATGTGTCCCAACAGTTTTTTTCTGTGACCCAAAGAAAGAGTGAACACCAAGCTTGCTTATGGGGTGAGATAATTATTGAATTGCTCTTACCCCTTCAGGATCAATTTTTGTCCTTTCTTTCGATACCACGTGTCCCAGCAGTTTTTTTTTTGTGACATAAAAAATGGATTTCTTTGGGTTCAAATAAATACCATGGGCATCATGTATTAGATTAAGCTAGTTCTCTAATATAGGTCTATTTACAATAAAGCCTATTCTTGGCTTATCCATTGCTATTGTATTTCAATTTTCCGTAGATGCTTGGCATAATAATAGATAGGATTGCTTCCTACTTTGTAAATGTTTCACTGGATATTTAATCAACCAATCATATTGTAATGGATACAGCTTGCATATGCACAATTTTATAGTATTAGAGCTAGTCTTCCGGTGACCCTGGTTAACGGTGCAACGCCTAGTCTATTGTTGTGAGTATTAGAGAGGCTGAAACATTTCTTGCAGAAGTAGAAGTGTGACAATATTTGTATGTGGTGTGACCAGTAAGCATTCATGTGGCATGAGAACACAAAGTATAGCAGGTGAGCAAAAACGTGCAGCCTAGTGTGAGGGCATGACAGGAAAAGCGTAGCAACTTAAAAGCAATTGTATGCTTGGTGCTTTGTAAAGGTTTGTTCCTTAATAGGCAAATCAAAGCCAGAAACATCAAACCCTGGTGGAAGGAGTGCTTTGAACGTGATTTCTCTCAGTCAGTGTAAATTATCTTTCTTTAAGAATGATTTATCTCTATTACACGTATTTTCTCATTTGCCTGAAGCCCGGATTGGGTTTTGGCTAGGTGTGAGAGTTGTTTGCGGGCATGAAAAGCACCTGGCATTGCTAGAGGTGGCACTTTGATATTTGTTGAACACAGCCGATCTGCCATTTGCTGGCCTCCTGATAAGAAATGTGAAAGATGTGATAAGAAACATGAGAGGACGGGCCTGAATGTGTTCAGTACACAGAGAACAAAGTTTGGCACAACCCAGGTATTGAAAATGGAGCACCAACAAAGTAATATGGCGCCCAATGGTGGAAGCATTAAGGTTTTAAGTTTATATCATACAGTTTTTAAAACTATATTTATTTAGGACAAAACACAATTTTATGGTATTATTTTGTTTGTCATTTTTGTAAGTTTTTGGTAGTATAAACTTTATAAAATTACTAAATACTTGCCTTAAAGAAGACTAGGCGCCATTTAATTCTATATATATTTTTTGCCTGGAAGGGATTTTTTATCAAAAAACTAGCCCGTAGGTTTTAGTAAGGAACCAAACACACTGGTCAAAAGAGTTTGGCCAGAAACTTTGAAATTTTTCCGATTTAATTGTTTTACTGGTTAAGGTAGTGTAGTTGTAAGGTCAAAATGGCTGGTATACAACATCTAATGTTACCCAATCCTTGGAAATTAAATGGCAAAAATTACAGTTTATGGTGTCACAAAATACTTATAATGTGAGTATAGGACTCTAACCAAAATGTGCTAGCTAAAAAACAAAGACCCACAAATAATCTTGAAGACCATGATAAAAGACAGAGAGCAGTTGTAATGCTTCTAGAACTGTCAGTTGTTGATTCCTTAGTGCCATAAGTTAGAAATGCCACTATAACCTCTGAATTATGGAAAAATTTGAATACTAAATAGCAGGTATAAGAAACCTAGAGGGTTTTGTATTTGAAAAAATTATTCTTTTCCACTTAGTTGTAGGAAGGAGGCTTTGTTCAGAATACCTCTTACAACTAAAAGATCTCAATGATCAACTCGTTATTGAGAAGTCAATAGATGATTAGGATAAGGTTGTTTACGTATTGCATAACTTATCTACTTTTGAATTGTGTGGAGTCACTACATATTATTGCAAAAACTCAAACACTTGATTTCAAGAAGTTGTCAACACTTCTCTTGCAAAAAGAGCTAAGGCAAGATCAGACAAAAGCATCAACTATAGTCACCACAAAGAGTGCATTCAGTGCACAGTTCAAAGGCAAGGGCAAACAGTTCAATTCTAGCAATTTGTCAAAAGATTCTTCAAAATATAGTAACACATCAAAGAGGTCAAAGTGAAAGTGTTTTTACTGCAGAGAGTGGGCATTTCAAGAAGGATTGTCGGAAAAGACAACAAGACCTCGAGCGTGGTCAAACGAAATCATAATATGCGAACATTTTTGAAAGAGATGAAGAAGAGGCACCAAGTGATTTTGCATTTGTAGCATCTCTAAATCAATCAGAGGAATCTAGAACATGGTTTTTGACTCAAAGGCATCCCGACACTATGCGCGTCACAGAAACTAGTATGTGAACATTGTTGAAGGAGATGATGAAGAGGCACCAATTGATTTTGCATTTGTAACATCTCAAGAGACTCAGAGGCATCCCAACACTATACATGTCACAGAAACAGATATATTACTTTCATTGAAGATAAGTAATGAAATTGTTTCTCTAGGTGATGGATGGACTAATTATGTTACAGATAGTGGGGACATTTGTATCATTTTGAACAATTTTGTTAACTATACTTTCAAGAATGTTCAGTGCATCCCTGATGTGAATAAGAAATCATTGTCAATTACTGAGATCACTAAGAATTCTACACTTTGTATAAACTTTCAAGGAAGTAAATGTTTGGTCACTAATCTTGATGATAACAAGGTTACTATTGTTGGGATAAGTGAAAAGCAGTTAAACAAAATTAGTTGATCCCAATACTGCACTATCATCAGTTGAAAGTGCAAGGTGGTTGTTGGACTTGGTGAAAAGGGGTTATACAAATTAGTTGATCCCAAAACAACACATGCACTAGCATTGGTTGAAAGTACAAGTGTACTTTGGCATGAGAGGTATGTGTTTTCACATGAATCATGCACCTGTGATCAGTTTGGTGATCCAATGCAACAATGAGAACATCCCCCAAAGTGTGGGACCTTGGTGCCTTGGGATGAACCTTCTAAGAAGGTCGGCTTCCTGCCTAGATTGAATGCACCTAGTGTATCTCTATCTTATAAGCCTCTAAACTTTTATTAAACGATCTTAAAACTAGCTGCTTGACAAGAAAAAGGGGAGAAGAAACTGAAAATACAATTGAAGTGATGCACCAATGGTCTAGAGAACTTCCCTACTTGCTTATATCAACACAAGAAAAACTTTTTATGACTGATTATTGTTCACACAACTCCTACAAGGTGTTGCACATAGGCATGGCAAAGAGATAACAACTACAAAAAGGGATGACAAGGCTCACACTTCAACTGAAATCAGGCCAGAAGGAGTTAGATATCCACAAATATGACTAAAACTCAAAAATTTGCAAAATGGAACAACATATAAGAGGCAAAATTCAGTATTTTATTGAATTTCAAGGCTTAAGCCAATACACAATTTCCAATGAGCAGAATTTTTTATAGTAAAAGTAGAGAGCTCCTCCAAGAGTCTTTTTTCAATAGTATTTATAGAATACAAGGAGTGAGAGAAAAGAAGACAGTAATAATTTCATCTACTACATTCATTAATTCAGGCATGTGCGAGGGAGAAGAGGGTAGTTGGAAATATTTAAGTCCTTTCAAATGTTTTTTGACTTCTTCATGAAGACCTTTCTAGGATGCTTGGCATAGTAGAGGGTAGGCCACACTATCTTTTCTATCTTTACCCCTGTTGTCTCCTTGAAAAAGCTTGTTGAAAGTAGATTTGGTCAAAATTTGCCCCATGCTGCTCTCAACTCGCCATTTTCTCTTGGGCATGAAAAAAAGGTGATTGTTTTGACTTATTTTTTATCTTTGGCATGATTAGATCCCCTACTAGATCTGTTGTACCAAAAAGTCTTTGATTCTGAACAAAACAGTGCCTCAAAGTGACATAACTTACCCCACTTTGCACATGTTTGTTATAAGTGCCAATCACTAAAAGAGATTGCATTTTATTGAGCCTTGCACATGCTCTCATGAATGTCAATCACTTTAATAAAGATGCCAATCACTTTTAGAAAGACGCCACCCCACTAAACCTTCATATGCTTCCATTAATGACAATCACTAAAAGGGATTGCACTTTTTGAAGAGAATATTTTCAGCTGTCTTCCATGCTTTGAGATGCTTGAAAACCTCTTAAAATACCTCTGATATTGACAACCTTGCAAGTGTTGTAAATGCTCTTGAATAATTCTTGAGAACCCTGCATATATTAATTCCAACAGACTCACTGACTCTTAAAATCAGAATGAATCCAGGAAGGGTTTTGGTAGTGTGGCTTGAAAAGGCAACAGTATGTACTATGTCAATGAGACGTATGTACCATGGTCACCTCAATTATCAATGCTTGCATATGCTAAGTAAGACTGACATGGTGAATGAACTTCCATCCATTCAGGAAAGTCAGAAAATGTGTATAGGGTGTCAAATGAGCAAACAAGTTTGATATCCATTTGATATTGGTAAGGCATGGTGACCAAAAGAAGTTTTGGATCTTGTATATGTTCACTTGCATGGTCCAATAAGGACACATACAGTCTCTGAAGTACAATACTTGTTGCTGATAGTTGATACTTTTCTAGAAAAATGTGGTTGTATAGGGTGTCAAATGAGCAAACAAATTTGACATCCATTTGATATTGGTAAGGCATGGTGACCAAAAGAAGTTTTGGATCTGGTACATGTTCACTTGCATGGTCCAATAAGGACACATACAGTCTCTGAAGTACAATACTTGTTGCTGATAGTTGATACTTTTCTAGAAAAATATGGTTTACTTTCTCAATAAAAAGTTAGACTGCTTTTCTATTTTGTTGTATGTAAAGCTTTGGTGGAAAAATAGTCAAGTAAATAGGTCAAAGCTCTTTGATCAAACAATAGAGGCAAG
Source organism: Torreya grandis (assembly GCA_037957365.1). Taxonomy (NCBI): domain Eukaryota; kingdom Viridiplantae; phylum Streptophyta; class Pinopsida; order Cupressales; family Taxaceae; genus Torreya; species Torreya grandis. The sequence goes on along the minus strand of JARHVA010000700.1, from coordinate 2,181,228 downwards.
TTCATCTCAAAACAGTTTAAAGAATCCTACAAGTGGGAAGATAATGTTAAACTAAATAATTTGATTGTTTGTTATTTATTAATTTGTTCATAGTTAATAATTGTAAGTGATGTTTTTAAATTAATAATAACATTCACATAGAATAGAACAGGTTCTTATTGGAGATTGTTTAAATTCCCTTGGATATTTAGAATGTAGTTTGTTGAATAATATTGATCCTTGATTTTAGGGGTCATATTTGGTATGTTCTATTGTATAAATAAATATATTATATGAATGAAACTAAATTCTTTGCATTATCGATAATATACACATACGGTATACTAATCCTTACACACTATACTCTACACAGCAAAATGGAGTTGTGGAAAGAATGAACAAGACAAATACAAAGATGGCATGGTGCAAAGTCGGATTGCACCTTATCGGTACTGAGCAAAAGCTATGAATACAATTGTTTACATCCTTCATATAAGTCCGTGTAAAGCCTTGCAGAACATTACTCCCAAGGAATCATTGGTTCCTAAAGAAAAGAGGAGTGGTTTAGATGCCAAAAGTAAAACATATAATGTTTGTTGGTTATAGTGAACAGTCTAAGGCATAAATATTACTAGACCTCTCTACAACTAAAGACGTGGTGAATAGATTGTAAACGAGAAAATACCATTTTTCTCAAAAGATGGTAAATCTACAAATTGTAGTGTCTACAAATAGTAGTGTATCAATAACTGCTACTAATCTACAACAAGTTCTAGTGCTAAAATTGAACAGGGCTCAAAGAGGGAAACACCAAAGGAGGCAAGTTCCAGAGAGGGATCTAGTGAAGAAAACATTGATTCACAAGAGACCAAAGTGGTACTGTGCCACAATGAAGTATGTACGTGAGGGCGAGTTCCCATAAACATTAGAAGGAAGATCCACAAGATTGGGGAGAGAAGTAGTACAAAATTGTGAGAAGGTAAATTTTGCTCTTCAGCTATTTCACACATTTTTGAGCCTGATACTTTTGAAGAGGCCGAAGGGAAGCTTGAATGGGAATCCGCCATGAAAGTGGAATATGATATTAAAAACAAGAGTTGGGTGTTGTCAAAATTACCCCAAGGTAAGAAATATACTGATTATAAATGAATTAATAAAGTTAAGCATAAATAATATGGTTCTTTAGACATGTACAAAGTTTGTCTTGTCCCCAAAGGATATAAACAGGAGGAAGGGGTAGACTATGAAAAAACTTTTGCTTCTACTATAAAGATAGTAACCTTTCGGTTAGCCAACGCTATTGTTGCTCATTTTCGATAGAAGGCATATCAAATGGATGTTAAAAGTGTTCTCTTAAACGAAGACTTGGAGGAAGAAGTGTACATGTTTTAGCTACAAGGATTCTTGGTTCTTGGAAAAGAGCATCTAGTCCCCAAGTTGGTAAAGTCCTTGTATGGGCTTAAATAGGTTCCTCAAGCCTTGTATTTTAATATTGATAAATATATTAGAGAGTCTAATTTTATAAGAGGTGATTCTAAACCAACTATTTATGTAAAAATAGTTGGCAATGACACAGTGGTTCTAGTTATCTATGTTGATGATCTTACCATCACCGGAGGCAATGTCAACTTAATTCAATAAGTGAAAGCTAACATTTGTTTTGTTTTTGAAATGACAAATATAGACCTGCTTCACTATTGTTTAGGTGTACAATTTTCGCAATTTGATCATACTGTTTTTGTATCAAAAACTAAGCATGCCATAGCTCTGTTGGAAAATTCAAAATCTTTGATTGGTAATCCAACAACTACACCAATGGAAGTGGGGATAAAACTATCAACTTAAATTGATTCACTACCAATCAATGAAACAGTGTATCAGCAATTGGTAAGTAATTTGATTTATTTTACTACCAACTGATCAGATTTGTGTTTTGCAGTCAGCTATCTTTCTCGTTTCATGTCTAAACAACAAGTTGAACATTGGCTAGCTGCAAAAACAAGTTCTTCAATATGTCAATGGGACTCTTGACTTCAATATTTTATATCAAAATCTATTGATTTTGTGTTAATATGGTATACTTTGATTGGGCAGGATCAATTGATTCAAGAAGGTACACAACAAGGTATGTTTTCACTCTTGGTTCAAGAGTTTTTTCATGGCAGAGCGAGCTCCATACTATGGTTGCCTCATCCTCCATTAAAGCCGAGTACAAAGCAGTAGTTAGTGCAGGTTGTGAAACTATGGATACAAACAATATTGGATGATCTTCAACTTGACCAAACTACACCAACTCCAATTTGCTATGACAAACAGAGTGTTCTCAAGATGGTGAGGAACCCAGTCTATCATGCCAAAACTAAACACATTGAAGTTCATCACCATTACATCCGACAATTGGTTAATAATGAAGATATTTGTCTTTACTTTCATTCAACAAACCAAATTGTTGACATAATAACTAAAATGCTTGGTAAAGATAAGTATGTAAGTTTAGAGATAAACATGGAATTGTTTCCGATTTAGTCACTAAGGGAGAGTGTTAGATTATGCTAGTTCTATGATCTAGGTCTATTTACAATAAAGCCTAATCTTGGTTTATTCATTGCTATTGTTTTTCCCTAGATGCTTGTGCTAATGACAGCACATAGGTTGTTTAGATGATATGACTACTTCCTAGTTTGTAGGTATTTCAATGGTTATTTAATCAATGACTCATGTTGTAATGGGTTGCATATGAACAATTTTATGCTAGTTCTATTAAAATCTATACTACCACCTCTAATATGTTGAATGCTTTATCAAGTTGTTCAGGATTGGACTTCAGATAGTCCATTGTAGAAATTTGAACTTTTGTCTTGTTCATATGGTCAATAATATTAAAGGAAGACATTTGGTATGCAACATGGGAGGAGTCAACAGATGTTGACAAGTGGGTAGCATTTGGTGTTACTTGAAGAGTAGGCAATATGGGCCTAGGGAGGATTGTTTTTTGATGTAGAAATTTTGGCTGTATTTTTTGCAGGTGAAGAAGCTTTAGGAGCTTCTTTTTCTTTTGATTCCCTTTACCCTTGTTCTTTTCCACCTCTTCCTTTTTGCTCTAGTTTCTTGTGAATATATCAAACGATTGGTTGTTCATGTCTCCAACCACATCGTCATGATCATTCTCATCATATATGTATTCTAGGAACCCAACTATAAAGCCACCGTCAAGTTCAAAGATTTCAATCTCCAAATCTAAGGAACTTGAAACTTCTTGTTCATATTCAAAGATAATAGCTAACTACATCTTCATTGCTCTAATCATTTCGGAACATTGCTTTCCATCATGATAATTGGTTTGGTGAAAATTGCATAACATGACATTAGGGGGGCGGGGGTGCGTGGGCTTCAATGGTGAACCTGGTAGGAGCTGGGAGGCAGGGTTGAGCTTTGTTGAAAAGTACAAGATTCCTTGTTGGGATATCTTGGTAATTGGGAGCATTATTGAGTTGAGGTAACTGACTTTTCATTGCGGTCACATCTTTTGCTACCTTTTGGAGCGTAGGATTTGCTAAGTTTTGAGAACAGCTTCTTGATGTTTCTCCCTTGAGCTTTCCAGCTGTTATCAAGCCATCTATTTCAACAGCTTGTAATTGTGCATCATTCAAAGTATTGACGTGGTTCTTCTTGAGGAGAAAACTCGCTTCGGGTGATTGAATTGTATCAAAGAAACATAAATTATTGGTACCCGTAGGTTGTGAAGCTACAAGGATTTCATTGGCCTATTTAAGTGAGCTACAAAATATCTCATAGGTTCATGTATTTCTTGATTTGTGATAAGTGAGCAAGAAGGGCATAGTCATCATCAATCGGTTTGAATCTAGCCAAGAATTTGGTTTGCATGTTATCCCAGTTTACTATGCATCCAGTTTGAAGATGGTAGAACCATTCAGCAGCACCTTCACATAGGGTTTCAGGAAATAACCAAATTGAAACATCTTCATGTTGAACTTCTAAGGTACTGCATGCAGCAATGAAAGTAGATATATATTCCTTTGGGTGGGGTTTTCCACCCCCATTGAATCTTTCGAAGATATTTCTTGACCCCCTTGGTAGTTCATTGAGTAGTACTCCTAAAGCCAATGGGCCAATGCTTGCGCCCCATGGTACAGGAGGAGGAGAAGTAATCATCCTTTTGAAATTTAGAACCCTTCGGAAAAGAGTTCCAGAGAGAACTAAAGCTTTGCTCAAGGCAGTTCCCTCCTCAAATTCTTCTTTCTTTAGACTAGAAGGAACACTTGCTGATTTCTTGGTTCTTTTTCTTCTTTCAAAGTTGTGTTTGAAATTGGAAAACTGCTGAAAGTCAAATAATGGATCTGAACTTCCACAAGCACATGAAGGCCCTGTGAATCTTCTCTCTGCCAAGGTGACAACCCTTAAAATTGTGTGAACAAAACTCTTTGAACAGGCCAACAAGCTGCTTCTCTAATTTGTTGATCGATTAAATCAACTTTCACTTCTCCTTCGTCCGTTATAGCAGCACATACTTGGTATTGAGTGGCACCCCTTTAGTTGTCCCACGCGAACCTTCTAATATCACCGATGATATATTCTTGGCTTGTGTGCACTCAATCAAAATTTGGTTGAAGCACAGAAGGGTTATCGAGAATAGTTATTGCCCAGTAAGAGTGTTGGGAATTTGTAGGGGACACAGAGACAAAATGTCAAAACATGCCCCACGATATCGTGGTGCCATAAATAATTTGTAAAATATTTGCAACCCTATTCGTCTCATTCAACAACAAGAATCTCCTACTCAACGTATATGCAACCCTATTTGGCTTGCCACTTCTATGCTTCAAAACGAATGAATAAAATTGAAAACATTTAACCCATTTCATATGTTTTTGACTCACCTTACCTTGAATATTTATGAAATGTAGTGTTTGATGATTTATGTACAAAACAAATTTCTTGGTCAACAAAGAATGTCTCTTTTTTTTCCTAGCATAGAATTATTGATCATAAAGAGAGTAGTTCTACTTTGCTTCATTGAATTGCTCACTAAAATAAGCAATGGGTTTACCTTCTTAACTCAAAACTACTCCTGCCACTATCCCACTAGCATCACAATCAACCTAAAAAAGCTTTCTTGAAATCAAGGGATGCTAACAATAGTTGTTTCGTCGCCTTCTTCAAAATCTGAAAGTTATTCTCTATTGTAAGTGTCCACTTGAACTCTTTTATATCACCTCTCATTGTTTATGTAACAAGTGCACATATTCCACTGAAGTTTTTAATAAATTTTTGGTAGAAACTAGCAAATCCAAGAAAACTTCTTACTTCAAACATACTTCTGGGTAATTGCCACTCAACAATAGCCTTTCCCTTTTCCAATTCCATCCTTAACCCATCATGTTAGATCATTAATCCCAAAGAGACCAACTCTTCCTTCATAACACTGCATTTCTTCGAGTTGACCAGCAACTTTTATTCCTTCAACCTTTGCAATACTTGCTTCAAATGCAACAAATCTCCCTCTTTTGTTCTACTAAATATCAAAATGTCATCTAAATACACAATGACAAACTTACCCAAATATGTCTTAACACTTAATTCATGAGTCTCATAATGTACTTGGTGCATTTGTCGAATCTGAATGGCAACTAGCCATCCATACAAGCCATCATTTGCTTTAAACATAATATTTCACTCACCACCTTCTCTAATTCTGATTTGGTGATACCTACTCTTCATATCAATCTTTGTGAAGTACCTTGCTCCACTCAAACAATCCATCAATCATCCATCCAAGGCAATGGAAATGTGTACTTGATTGCAATCTTGTTGATGGCTTTTGAATCCATACACATACACCATTCCCCACCTTTCTTAGGTGCTAACACTGTTGGAACTACACACGGGCTCAAACTCTCCATTATCAAGCTCTTCTCCAATAGTTCTTGTACTTGTCTCTCAAACTCTCCATTATCAAGCTCCTCCAATAGCTCTTGTACTTGTCTCTTCACCTTTACATTTTTCATAGGTGTCAATTTGTATGCTGCCTTGCTTGGAAAACTAGATCCGTAAATCTAATCCATGTGATGGCTAATGCTCCTCATGGGTGGCAATCCGTCTGACACATCTTTTAAAACTATCTCTGCATATTCCTCCAACAAATTCTCCACTTCAAGTGGAATTTCACTTACCTTGGCTGCTGTCCCAACTTGCATGGGTTTGGAAATGAAAGTAAAACATGCCTTCTCCTTCTTTGCCTCTTTCAAAACTTGTTTACCAAAAATTAACAACACCTTCGGACTGATGCCCACTTCTTCTCCTCTGGTTCTTCAACGGGCTCAACGTACACTTTCTTCCACCCTTCACTAGTGTGTAAATATTAGCCCTACCATCATGCACAACATTTCTATCAAACTGTCACAGTCTACCCAGCAACACTTTGCATACATCCATGGGCATAATGTCACACAAAAATTCATCTTTGTAAGACCCAATCTGAAAATTAACCATACATTGCTCATTCACTAAAATCTTATTCCCTTTTGCAACTAAAACACATTATATGGAATAGGTTGTACTATTATTTTCGGTCCAAGCTTCTCTACCATCTCACTAGATACCAAGATATCAGTGCTACCATTATCAACAATAACTTTACAACACTTACCTCCTTATTTACACATGGTTTAAAATAAATGCTTTCTTTGCATTGTTTCATTCTCCTCCTTGGTTTCAACAACACTCTTCATCATGAAAGCCTCTCCATGTTTTGGTTCCTTCATTAAATTGGGGGATGCCATACTTTCTTCATCCGCTTGTGCAATATGATTGCTAGCTTTATTCCTTCTACTACTGGTTTGAAATGCCTTTGGACATTCAAAAGCTCTATGCCCAACATCTCCACACTCAAAGCATTTACCCATGAATCCTCTACCTCTTCCTCTATCATAGTATTCTCTTCCTTTTGAATAATACCCTCTTTCTCTTGAAGCATGATTTTTTTTTTAAGAAATGCTAGTTTCTCCTTCATGTGTATGTTGTCCTCTACCGGTGTTTGCTTGTCCTCTTCCTCTAGAAAACATTTGACTATCTCTTGTTGTATATTGTTGCTTTCTTGACAACTTCTCTTCCACCTTCAATGCACAATGATAAGTTTCTTCTACTGACTTGAATTTAAACATTCCAAACTCGTTTATTGCTAATGTTTAGCCTAATATATTGGTGCATTATAAGATTATAATGTAAATATAGGGAAAAAAAAATATGGAGATGATCGATCGATTTTGCATAACTATTCCAAATACAAAATAAATCCCGCATGCTTTTTGCCTATAAAAACACTCCATCAGGGGGATCTGTATTGATTTTTGCCAATCAAAATCTAGTTTCAAAGCATTTTTTATGAATCAAATTCAGCCAATTGGCACTTTTTTATGAATATTTTTTAAAGGTGGGCAAATTATTAAAATAAAACCTATTACTAATATTTATCCTAATATATCGGTGCATTATAAAATTATAATGTAAATATAGGAAAAAATATATGGAGCTGGTCGATCAATTTCGCATAACCATTCCAAATACAAAAATAAATCCCACATGATTTTTGCCTTAAAAAACACTCCATCAAAGGGGTCTGTATTGATTTTCGCAGAAAACAAGCACTTGATCAGAGGAATCTGTATTGATCTTTGCCAATCAAATCTAGTTTCAAAGCATTTCCATGAGCACAAATAAACCCTCTATGGGTATCTTGAGGTAACATCTTGCCACATGTGCATTCGAACAATTAGTTTTGAATAAAAATCTAGCAAAGAAATCTTCAAGCAGATAGTTACAGGGTCAAATTTTCTATATAGAGGTTCAAACAATACTTCAGGACTGATTTCACTGAATAATTTTTTTGAGTCACGAGATTTTCTGCGATTTTCCAGGTAAAAATGTCTTCCTTAATCACTAATACAAAAAATATATAAATAGGTTTTCTTCTATAATAAGAATATAGAATTCGGGGTTTGGTTTTTGCCCATTACCAAAGCTAAATTTAGGGTGAGGATTTGGTGTGAAAAAAACATATTCATGTAAAAACAAATGTCAAAAAATATTTTATGACAAACCAATATTCATGTGATTTCATATATTCATTGCATGTCCTTCAATCAATTTAATGCATAAGGTCACATCCAAATGGCAGTGTGATGATATATTGTGTCAAACAAGTCATGTTCCGTACGTCTGCTTACACTCTCTTCATGCATGTAAGTCAGGGAAGTTAAAATAATCTGCATCTGATTCATTTTTTTGACTGATCTCCATGTCCTGTTTCAAAAGTTACAATTTAGCATACTGGAGGATGCTGGAAAATGTTGATAGATTGAGATGAACCTGGTTGCATTGTTGTAGAAAACACCTACTCCAACAGATCATCCTGTTATAACTTGTTAGCAGTGCCTCTAGGCAAGTTATACCTATTACTGTTAGTTCTTTGTGGTTGAATACCATTTTTACTACCATTACGGTAGCATCTGACAATAAAATTTGAGTATCTTTTATCATTACATAACTATATAAAAAAACTGTAGCAAGCCTATAAATATAGGTGTTATTTTCTACTATTTTTGGAATTTATGGACTTTATGGAGGCTTCAGCTGACTATTATTGTGTTATGTAGTTTAAAGTTCTGTACCGTGGGTTGGATTAAGCCTGATCGGCCTGACCATGGTCATTTTGAATTTGCTGGAAGTCCTGGTTTACAGAAGTTGTGTATTTTTTGAGTTCCACCGTTGAATCTGTCAATCTGTCATGGTAGGTTTGGAGGCATCTTGTTTTTCTTACATTTGTAATTATTTACCACAATTAAAACATTTCTTTTTTTTAATCAAGAAACAAACTGCTCAAAAGAATTTCAATGCACATACTTACTAGACTATCAAAAGAATCCTCGCAGACAATATTTCCCGATCCTCTCGGAAAAAGCAATGATATATATTTATTTTTTGGATACATAATTGTTCCAAAGAACTTCAACCTCCCCTGCCATAAAAGCACAAAATGGTACTAGTCATAATGATGGAAAGCCTACAATTAAAGAACAAAAAACTAATCTATAGTGCCGAAAGCTTTGCTTCCCCTTGCCTTAGTTCAATATTCAAAGGCAACTGCTACCACTGGCACAGAACTGTTAAAATGATATTTTAACGCAAATTATAAGATGTGATGGAAATTTAAAAATAATGTTCTCATCTTACAAAATCATCTTTGAACTTCTCTGCCATAGCAATACAAAACAGTACCAATTATTATAATGCAAATCTGACAAAATAACGAAATAAAGGGGGGAAAAAAGGTTCTCATCCCACAGTTTTACAGAGCATGCTCTTGTAAGAGAAGGGCCTATCACAGAAACTGGCAAAACAAGGAAAGAACACCTATTCTGTAGCACAGAAAACTATGTTTCGGTTTGTCTAAGCTCACGAGTCAAGATTTAAAGCCAGATTGTTGCCACTGCCACAAAGCAGTTTATGTGATATTTTAACGTGAATCATCAAAAAGGAGACTAAATCGTGAAGGTTAGGCAACCATCCTAAGAATTTAGGAAAAATGCTATGTTAAGCAAAGGACTCATCAGATAAAGTAACATACAAAAGACACGATGCAAAGGCTAGAAAATAAAAAACATAAAACTATCCAGTAGTGCAGAAAGCTTTGATTTGTTTTGTCTTAGTTCAAAAATTAAAGACAGAATGTTGCCACTTGAACAAAGCAGCCTATGTGACACTGTTATATGATTCATCAATAAGTAATACAAATTTTGATTATAAGGTTCTAATCATAGGATTTTATGAAAATATACTTTTGAAAGCATCATCAACCTCCTCTGCCATAAAGACATAAATCCGTATTGGTCGAATTGTGTGAATCCTATGAAATAAAGAATAGAAAACTATTATGAACTGCAGAAAGTTTAGAAGGCAAATTGTAGCCACTGGCATATCAGTTCACTCGTGATTTCAATCCTAATCATCAATATGTGGTAGTAATTTGACAATAGTGTTCTCATCCTAGGGTTTTGGTCCTTTTGGACGAGATGCTTTCTAAGCGAAGTGCTTATCACAGAAAATAATGTATAAAATAACCAAAAACCTACTCTGTAGTGCAGAGAGCTACGTTTTGTTTCAAGTGATAGTTTGACACAAATTATCAAGATGCAATTAATATTTTAAAAATAGGGTTTTCAACTGAGGATTTCAAAGAAGATGCTTTTGTAAGCTAAGGACTCCCAAACAAAACTGGCACACAAAATGAAAAGCTTACAAAATAAAGAACAGAAAACTATTTTTTAGCTAAAAGCGTTACTTTGTTTTGTCTTAGTTTAAAATTTAAGTCCAGACTGTTTCAGGTTTCAACTGAAACAAAGAAGTTTACATTAAATTTTAAAATGAAACATAAGCATGTGATGGAAATTTTGACAACAAGGTTCTCATCCTAAGGTTTCAAAGAACATGCTCGTAAGCATCTTCAACCCCCACTGCTATGGCAATGTAAAGGGTATCGGTCATAATTTTGCAATGGATACAAAATAAAGAACAGAAGACCATTGCATAGTGCAGAAAGATAAAGAATTTTTGTCATAGTTCAAAATTAAAAACCCAGAATATTGTCATTGGCATAGAAAATTTTGCTTAATATTTTACTACAAATCTGACAAATTTTGAAAAAAAGGTTCTCATTGTGTTTTTGAAAAATATGTTGTTGGTGGGTCATTTGGCACACCAACTTAGGCAGGACGGTGAAACATCCAGCCTCTCCTGAAGGAGATCCGAAAATCTCCCAAGGTCTATATCTACCAGTTCTTGGCGTACTGGTTTAGACCTTGGGGAGATTTTCGGATCTCCTTCAGGAGAGGCTGGACGGTTCAGCATCCCACCAAAGTTGGTGTGCCAAACGATCCATCAAAACATGTTCACAAGCATCTTCAACCTAATAGTCATAAAGGTGCAAGGCTACAGAATAAAGAAAAAAAAACTGTTCTTTAGTACAAAAAGCTTTGTTTCATTTTGTCTTAGTTCAAGATTGAAGGCCACATTGTTGCCACTCACACGTTGTGGGTTATGTTATTTTACTCCTAAATTCTAATCATCATGATGTGATATTTATTTTTAAAATAAGGTTCTCATCTTGCGGTTTTGGAGAAAATGCTTTTATAAGCGAAGGGTTCGTCAGAGAAACAAAAAGAGAAACAAGTCGTGCAAAGTATGTGCAGAAAAGCTATTCTGTAGTACGAAAAACTTTTCTTTGTTTTGCATTAATTCTAGATTAAAGGTCAGACTGTTCCAGCTAACAAAAACCTGTACACATAATATTCACATTCTAATCATCATGATGTGATGGAAATTTGGAAATGAGGTTTTTATTTTAGGGTTTAAAATAAAATTCTTTTGTAAGAAACTCCAACATCGTTTACCATGCAAATGCAAAGCAGTACTTGTCATTATTGCACAACAGATATATTATGTAATGTGCAAAGCTTTGTTTTGTTTTTAGTTCAAAATTTGAAGGCCACAATGTTGCCACTGCCACATCGTAGTTTACAAGATATTTTTTATTTAAGTCCTAATCATAGCACTGTGATGTAAATATTGAAAGTGAAATTTTCAACCTAGGGTTGTGAAGAAGATGAGTTAGTAAGCATCTTCAACCTTCTTTGCCATAACAATATAAGGCAGTACTAGTCACAATTGTGCAAGGCCTAGAAAATAGTGTAGAGCAGAGTGCTTTGAAAGCAGATTGTTGCAACTGGCAAAAATCCGTTTCCACGCTATTTAATCATAATCATCATGATGTGATGAAAAGTTGAAAAGAAGGTTCTCATCCTAGGGTTTTAGACAATAAGCTTTTCTAAGCAAAGTTCTTACTTCTTATCACAGAAACTAATGTAAAACAGAAACAAAAACCTACTCTGTAGTGCAGAAAGCAGATTTTTGTTCTGTCATAGTTCAAAATTAAAACCCAAACCATCGTCACTTGCACAAAGCAGTTTAAGTAATATATTAATACAACCATCAAAATGCGATGGAAGTTTCAAACCAAGGTTCTCATCCTAGGATTTCAGAGAAGATGCTTTTGTAAGCCAAGGTCTCACCAGAGAAACTCAAATACAAAATACACAATGATGCAGAGCCTAAAAATTTTAAAGAACCAAAAACTATTCTGTAAGCCAATAACTTTGTTTTGGCTCTTCTTAGTTCAATATATAAGGCCATGCTGTTGACACTGGCACAGAGCAGTTTTATGTGACCATTTTATCTTAAGCATGGTGTTGTGATGAAATTCTGAAAATAAGGTTCTCATCCTAGGGCTTCAGAGAAGCTGCTTTTGTAACCCAAGTGCTCCAAGGAAAAATAAAATACAAAAGACAACGACGCAAAGCCTTCAAATTTAAAAAAAACAAAAAACTATTTTGTAAGTCAGAAAGCTTTGTTTTGGCTATTCTTGGTTCAATATTTAAAGCATAGAGCACTTTTACATGATATTTTGATCCTAATCATCATAATGTGATGAAATTCTGAAAATGATGTAATAAAATTCTGAAAAAAAGGTTCTAAAAATAAAAGCACTTCTAGTCACAATGATGCAAAGCTTACCAAATAAAAAAGAAAAAACTATCGTGTGGCGTAGAAAGCTTTGTTTGTTTTGTCCTAGTTATAGATTGAAAGGTCAGACTCTTGCCACTAACAAAAACCTGTTTGCGTGATATTTTCATTCTAGTCATGAAGATGTGATGGAAATTTTGAAAATAAGGTTCTTAATATCTCATCCTATGAATTCAAAGAAAACATTGTAAACATCTCCAACCTTCTCTGTCATAATAACACAAAGCACTACTGGTCATAAATTATGATTGTGCAAAGGCTGCAAAATAAAGAACAGAAAACTATTCTGTCGTGAAAAAACTTTTTTTTGTCTTTGCATTAGTTCAAGATTGAAAGCCATAAGTAGTCAACGGCACATAGCAGTTTGCGGGGTATTTTGATTATTATCATCATGATGTGATGAAAATTTTGAAAATAAGCTTTCCATCCTAGGGTTTTGAAGAGGATGCTTTTGCAAGCCTCTGCAATATCCTTTGCCATAACAATACAAAGCAGGCTAGTCATGATTGCACAATTGCTATAAAATTAAGATTATGATAAAAATACAAAGCACAACTGGTCATAATTATGCAAGGCCTAGAAAACAAATTACAGAAAATTCTTCTGTAATGCAGAAAGCTTTTGAGGCAGATTGTTGCCACTGACACAAATCAGATTATGCAATCTTTTAATCTAAGTCATCAAGGCATGACGGAATTTCGAAAATAAAGCTCTCATCCTGTGGTCTTTGAAAAGACACTCACATAAAAAAGGTATTTATCACATAAACTAACATAAAAAAATTCCAAAAAATACTCCCAAAAGAAAGGTATTTATCACATAAACTAACATAAAAAAGATCCAAAAACCTAATTTGCAGTGCAGAAAGTTAAGTTGTGTTTTGCCTTGTGGTTCAAAATTAAAAGAAATACCATTGCCATTGGCACAATGCAGTTTACCTGATCTAGTAATACAATCGTCTAGATGTGATGGAAAGTTCAAACTAAGGTTCTCATCCTAGGGTTTCAAAGAAGATGATTATTAAAGCCAAGGGCTCTTGAGAGAAACTAACATACTAAAGGCACAATGACGCAAGGCCTACAAATTTCAAAGAACAAAAAACTATTCTGTAGTTAGGATAGTTTTGTTTTTTTTAATATATTTTGACCCTTATCATCAGTGATGAAAAACTGAAATTAGCGTTCTCGTCCTAGGGATACGAAGAAGATACTTTTGAAAGCATCTTTAACCTCCTCTGTCTTAACAATAAAAGCAGTACTACTGGTAATGATGTAAAGCCTACCAAATAAAGAACAGAAAACCGTTTTGTAGTGCAGTATGCGTTGTTTTGTTTTGGCTTGGTTCAGGATTAACGGCAGGACTATTGGCGCTGACACAAAACAGTTTACTGATATTTTAATTCCAAACATCGAGATGTGATGTAAAGCTTGAAATTTGGAAAGCTTTAAAATAAGGTTCTCGTTGTGGGGTTTGAGAGAAGATTCTTTTGGAAGCCAAGCCATCATCAGAAAAACTGAGAAAACAAAATTTAAGATGTAAAAAGTGAAGGCTGCGGGAATTGAACCTTAGAGCTACCTGAGGGAAATCGACGTAAAGAATAGGGTTTTTACTGTCCAAGTGAGACAATTCTCCCATCTTGCCGCCGGAAACAGGAGCTACCAGGCAGGGGAAGGCAAACAAATATTTACTTTTCCTCTGCCCTTTCTTCACAATATCTTTTCCGTCGCTCTTTACAAGGGATTTGGAAGGCTGCAAGGGCCGGGTTGGGTTTGCTCTCGCCTGGGAAATAATTTTCCTGCTGAATGCCAACTTACGTAGCCTCTGTCTCTCGCAATCTTCGAGATTTTCCCCGTCATTTTTTTTCTGTGCGGCTTTCACCATAACTTTTAACTATTTTAAGTTGAAAATGCAAAATAAAATCACTGAAACTATGAATGTTTCTCTTGTTGAGGGTTCGACGGCCCTTTCAACTTGTAGAGCTCTCTTTTCTTTTGCAGCCTTGTTTGTTGTTGGCACTTCCAGAGAATTTACGGAAATTATGAGAAATTAACTTAATTGTATTAGTTAGTTATATGAACTAAACCAGGATCTTCCTTCATTCATCTGACGAATTAAAAAATGGAGCTCGCGGACTTTGAACTTGCGCAATCTCTCGGCACGAGGACGCTCATATTTTTGCTTTTTTTTTTTTTGGCTCATAAGTCGATACGGATGAGAAATGATAAATTATAATTACACGGAAAGACATTCTTCAATGGCATCCTTAAGGCATTCTTCAATGGCATGCATTAAGGGTAGGAGGTTGTAATATTTATAATTGTGTTTACTTGTTTTTCCATATATATATATATAGGGAATCGGTAATATTTTTTCATTTTTTATTGTTGGTAATATTTTTTCATTTTTTATTGTCGGTCAAGGGTTCGAATTTATGACATTGTCATTATAATTTCATTTATCTTTGATAAAAATGATTTGGAGTGAGGGAGCCTTTTAGTAGCTTGTGTTTATAACTACCGTTGTTGGGTTGGCAAGCATATAACAGAGTCATGTTAGTTTACTCTCTTTGCCCTAGTAAGACTTGTCTCCAAGATTTTGAACTTGGGTCTCCTCTTAGTAAGCACCCAAAACTTGCCAATCCACCCAACACTTACTGACTCCATAAATGTGTTCACTTTTACTATAGTAGAGTTTGGAGTCCTCTTTTTTTAAGGGAGACTTTATGAGCTTGACACGTTGATGTAGTTACATAGATCTCGCATAATAGAACATGTGCCACTCATTGAGATTGTTAGATATTGGTTGTTCGATCCTAAAATTCGAAGAGTTGAAAAGTGGAGGCCAAGAAAAATAGGGGCTATTGTGATGGTGTGGCCAAGGTTTTGCAGCATCTCTAACGAAGACAATTGACAATTTGTGGACTTTTATTGGTCAAAGTTACTATTGTACAAACCATTTTGTGATATAGATAAGGGCATTGGCCTTGATAATGAAATAATCAAACTCAATTGGGTTTGATTTCACTATAATCCTTAGCATACAGAGCAGATTAGTGAAACAAATATTGAGATTCAACGAGTAATAGAGGATGAAAATGAGGACACTATACAATAAATCACCAAAAAACATGAGTGGGAGATCATATCAAGGTACACCAACAACATTTTGTGCAAGTTTTGTGATTGATATGTTGGGTCGAAGGGATATTTATAGGCAAGCACCTTGGAATATAGACTACCCATGTGAAGAACAAATGAAGAGAGCTCTCAAATTCATAAGCATGGCAAATGATTTGCTTATAATGGAAGAAACACCCTAAAAAAAATTATTATATATCTGCATCGAAGTTGATATGTCTCAATGTTTAAGTTGATTTTGTATCATATAGGCCCTCATTATATCCAAGTATCTACAAGGATTCGTACCTTGGTGGTTGGCATGACAAACCATTATTGTCAACAGTCAGACTATAACCCTTTCAATTAAAAGTTAAAATTTGAGTAAAGGTATGCATTTGTGTACTTGTAATGCAAAGGCAAAGGAATTTCAATAGACCGAGTAATCACAATCAATTTAATACACTAGAATGAAATCAATGAAAACAAACCACACGTACAAAAAGAAACAAGGGGAAGGGGAAGGGGAAAGGGATCCCTACTTGCCTACATCTAATATCAAAGTTTGTTGGATTATTGTTTGTTGCCAAAAGAAATGTTCCATCATCATTTAGAAGTTATTGTAGATTTTTTAGATGGGATAAAGTTAGGGAAATCAAAAATAATATTTCAATGAATAGAAAAAATGACCATAGAAAAATAAAATAATAATTACAAAGAACATTCGAAACTAAGCAAAAATAACCAAAAGAGAAGATTTTGCACTAGGCAAGAAACAACAATGCAAAACAAGGTGAAAACAACCCAATGAAACAAGTACAAACAATGGAATCACGAAAAGCAAAATTACTTTGAAAGACTAGTAGACCCTAAAGCAAAATTAGGGACAAGAAGTATAAGAAGTGGGGAGAAACTTAGTGTAAACTAGAAGTGGATATCATGAGAACAAATAAAGCCTCAAGTGGGCGAAATAAAATAAAATATTTGTAATTAAGAAAGACACTCAAAGAAGCAAGCACATGTTATAAAGCTAGTAAAATAGAGTGTTCATTTCCAAGTATAAGACAGTAGAAGAACACCATGAGATCTTTTATTAGGTGCCACATGAAATGAACTTTGAATTTTCATGGAACCTATTCTAATAGGAGATATAATACATCCACGAGGCTCTCTACCTACACCAACATATCCCATATTTATTTAAATATTTGAGTATATGCTAAATCTAGATTACCATAAATTTTAAGGCTACGAATAAATTTCTTAGTACATATATTAAGGTTTGAACTATTATCAATCATATTTTTCTTGTTCTTATTTACCAGTGAAATCTCTTATGAATAAAGGTCCATTATATTAGCTAACATTTAGAATTTCACTATCATCAAACACAATTGGTGGAGATGCTTTCTTCCTTTTAATTGAACAAACTACACTAATAAACCCATCAAATGGATGTGCACTAGAACCCTTTACTATTTCTCTTCAATTTCTTCTGGCTATTAGGTGGACATTTCCCTTATCATTTGATTGTTTGTTGTGATTTAGAATAGGGTTGGTAAAAAAAATCTAATGTTGATGTGGTAGAATCACTAAATCATTCAAATTGTTCCCTCTAATTGGATTTGAATGTTGTCAATGAGATCATATATCTTATGCTTCAAAGTAATGGATCTTTAAAAAAAAAGGCCCTGGAATTGTATGATAATCATAAAATGTTACATTCAAGCAATCTCTTCAAAACATTGTGTGGACTTTCATCAAGCTTAGTGAATTTTCTATGCTTCCTTTTTTTGGTGTAATACAAGTTTTATGGATAGTTATTTTATAGCATTGACCACATTTTTAGCCTTGTTTTTAAGTTGAAATCCATTTTCATTTCCTCTAGCCTTAAAGTTAGTCATTTTTGGGAACTATGTGTAGACATTAAAACTGAATATTTATAGCATCTCAGTCTTGTACATTTGACAAATATCGATCAGGGTTCTACCCTTCAGTTTTAGACCTTAATGATGTTGAAAAGCTCATATTTGTCATCTCATTATGCCTAAATGCTTATCTCTTAGTCTGATCCATATCATTATGATGACCTAGGTCTTTTACACTGCATAGAAATCTTGAAACATGATGATAATCCTTCATTATTAGTTTCAAATCCATACTTGTTTTCTACCCTTTTGGACACTACCACCCACATAGGGACACTAACACCAATGGTAGTGTCTAGATCCTTATTTAGTGTCTAGTTGCCAAAATTCATCCAAATTGTAAATGTTTAGAAATATATGGGTCGACCTATTTATATTATTGAACCATACCATGAGATATTTTCAAAAAGTGTGGTATAAATACAAGTATAATCCTTCTCATTGATCATCTAACAAATACCAAGCAAACACCTACTAAAGCTTAATCAATCAATTATACAACCAAGCTATTATGCCCTATTCATCTTTATTTTCATACCAAGCATATGAGTAGTCACATTACAGATCTGAAGCATTAAAAGAGCAGACCATAAGGGATATTTGTCAAATTACAAGCTAGATCATTGCATGCATCTTCGTATAATATATTACACCCTTGTGCACACACATTCCCACACATAGAGGAGAACTACATAAGTTTGAGGCCATCCTTGGAGTATTGGCTATGTAGGCACTACTATGTGGCAGATGGGTCATTGAAGTCATCTTGACATTATGAGCCCACTAACCCATTATTAGTAAACTCATTGTAAAGATGAAGAACTAGGGTTTGATCAATTAACAAAGAACGATAACTTGTATACCAAATCTAAATATATCATTAGAAAGGCAACAAAAGACCCATAACAGTGAATTTGGTCCATCGAGATCCGGTCATTTTTTTGGTACTAGACACCTACAACATAGTCAGACACTAGCATTGATAGTAGTGTCCAGATCTGACAGTAGTACATGTGGCTACAGAAGTACAATTCCTAGAATCTGATGACTAATCATGCATACTTTCCACTTGTTTCCAGTCTATATCTGGTTACACATAGTAAACCTAGCTAAGTATCATTTGTCTTTAGTATTGCAATCAATTGAACAGATTTCAAATTTAGTATTTTATATATATAGAAAATATCAGTATTATAATTTAAAATATTTATTTATCTGAATTCGTGATTAATTAGCCTATTGTAGATTAGTTTATCACCATTGTACTTGAACTATTTCTATATTCTTAACCATGTCCATTTATTCTTTAATTTAAGTTTAAACATTTGGTGAACCCGACCTTTGTGTCTCTTTATGAAAATCCTAGCTTGCCCTTGGGTATTCAACCTCATGTATTTTTTTCTTGCTATTTTTTTCAAAATTAGTCCATTATATATATGTAACCTAGATGTAGCCCTAGATTAGATGGTGTTTCTATTGAACACTTGGAGCCTCCTCTTTTACCACCTGAGATGGCCTAAACCAATGAAGTTTCAAATATTGTGCCTAATGAGAGTTCCAATAATGAAAATGAACAAAATGTTGAAGAGGTTATTGTAGAGTAATTTTTACTCTACGTCGTATTTAATTTATTTTTTGCCTGAGTGTCGAAGCGGCGAATGCTGCCAAGTGTCGCCCTCCAAGTGCATGTCTTTTTCCCTTTCTTGTTTCCTTCGTCTCATTTTGCCCAAGTATCAAGTTCAAGCAGATGCTGCCAAGTGTCACCTTTCGAAACACAAATCCGGCCAGCTGGCATTCTCTGAGGCCCATTTTGCAACTTTCCAGAGAATCACGGATCATACCACGTACCCAATAGCAGTTAAGCGGAACGCACCACGTGTCAGCATCCGCATCTCACATCAGTGTCTGCAATTCAAAGACTTGAACAAGCTAAGCAGTAGAGAAAGCGAAAAGCACCAAGGGTCACTATTCGGTCCCTTCTACTCCATCCCCAAAAGGAAAGCGGAAGGCACCACGTACCCCTAGATGAAGAAGTGGAAGATGCCACTTATCTTCCTCGAAGCCACGAAAGCCTCCACGTGTCAACATCTAAGGGAATCAACGTCAAGCTCTATTGACTAATATAAAATGATGGTGGGTCCTGGGTGTTACTTCAAAAGTCTACGAAAGCTGCCAAGTGTCACCAGTCGTAAAAGTCTAATATGTGTCTCGAATAAATCTACAACACAGCCAAAGAGAAGCGGAGGGAGCCGCATGTCTTTGATGAATCAGGCGGAAGGTGCCAAGTGTCATTTTTCGGTGCCTCCTAAACCATAAAGATAATTTTTATGAAATGACTAAGTGTCCTCTTTCGTCTTAGTAGAACAAGAGTACCCACGAAAATGGATGGAAAATCAGTTAGAGTTAATTCGAGTAGATGAAACAGTTCATCTGGTAGATTTTTGGAGCCACCCACAACATTAAAGGCACCATCTGTTTGTCCCCTAACAGCGGGGGTAGAATAAACAGTAGGGCAGCCAAGGAGGCAAATGACGGAGAAGATTGCATGGGAAAGGAAGTGATCTAAAGAGACATCCAAGGCTATATAAGGAGGATTGTAAAATCTAAAAGGAGGGGGGAATTCTCATAGTTTTAGACTATCTGAAGTTTGTGGCCAATAACATCATTTGCTCTTGTCTCAATTTTCTTGAGTTGTAAAGTTATGTAATCGTGCATGTTTCTGTGCCCCTTATGTGGCTAAATGAATTGAGGATATTTGAGCTCCTGCCTTTGTTGATGTTATCTGTGTTGTTTGCAAAGTAGTCTACACTGTAGATTTTCTAGTGCAGTGATTGGAAATGTTATTTGATTTTGTCTCATTTTCTTGAATCTAAAGATTTACATGACTGTGCGTGACTTTTGCGCCTCCTATGTGATTGGAAGATTCTATTCAGAAGATTGAACATTATGCCTTTGTTGACAATTCTTGTATCTCAGTAAAAGGCTCCCCTGTTGTGAGCCTCTGTTTCTATTATTCCAATCTTTTACATTGATCATGCACTTGTCTGCTCTTAAATGTAATAAAATCACATAATAGTTTCACTGTGCTCAGGTTAGGATTAGGATTACTCTCAGGTGCATTGCCATAGTTAGGTTTCAATTCTTGCATTTTGCGTTTCTTTTAGTCTCCTATCCCTTTTCCCCAACACCCAATACAAAATAAGAGACCAGCTTCTTTAAAATCTGGAGGTTGTTTTCAAGCCACATTGTCTCACAACTTGAAACTTCCCATTGTTGTTGATTAAGATCTAGCGCAATTTTAAGACATCAACAGTTTTTGGCACGCCTGGTGGGACAAATCTTTCAAGGAGTTGAAGAAATTTTGGTGTATTCTTCAGCCAATCTGCCTTTGGAGGTTTTTATCGACACCAACAACAATGATTCTGAGCCAATCAGTTTCAACCTGTACCAAATATGGGAGCCCCTATATCCCCAAGAAATTATGCAAGCTGGAATGCTGATGAGGAGGAAATAATCTCAGACTTTCTTCTCACTTTGCAAGATAGCCATGAATTGGTTACAGATGAACAAAACAGCATTGAGCCCCAGTTATATGTGCAAAACTATTGCGCTCTTTCAAGATTATCCTTTCAGGAGGATAATTCAATAGAGGATGAGTTTGACGTGTTCTGCCAAGAAGCAGAAGGAAATGGGTCAAACCATGATGCACTGCAGAGGGCTAATGGTGATAAACTAACAACCACTAATTTCTTGGTGAAGAGCACCAGTCTGAGGGACCGACATTCAACAAGCTTCCAAGGACAAGCAGAGTATGTATATGTCGGAAGCATGTTTGATTCTAAACCACTCAGATACAAGCCAAGCAAGGTGACAAGCAAGAGGAGCAGGTCATAAAATCTCCTTCCCATTCAGCTATTTGTCTGGCACCATAAGTCTTCTCACCAGAAAGGAGACTTTAGAAATGTTCCTTTTGATCCAGGAGGGAGGCAAATATACTTGGTTAGCTGTATATAGTAGTTTGCTTTCAGTTTTGTTGCTCTATTTTCCCATTCTTTCTTTCTTGCTCTATTCTTTTAAATAAGTGTCATTTGAGCACGTGGCCGCATAGCGGGAGTCGAGTTCTTTTTTAGCAGGCTCAAAAGTCCTGGTGGTCGCTAATAACTGTAGAGTAATTTTTACTCTACGTCGTATTTAATGTTTTTTTCCTAAGTGTCAAAGCGGCGGATGCTGCCAAGTGTCGCCCTCCAAGTGCATGTCTTTTTCCCTTTATTGTTTCCTTCGTCTCATTTTGCCCAAGTATCAAGTTCAAGTGGATGCTGCCAGGTGTCACCTTTCGAAACACAAACCTGCCAGTTGACGTTCTTCGAGGCCCCTTTTTCAACTTTCCAGAGAATCACGGATCATACCATGTACCCAGTAGCAGTTAAGCGAAACGCACCACGTGTCAGCATCCGCGTCTCACATCAATGTCTGCAATTCAAAGACTTTCAACAAGCTAAATAGTAGAGAAAGCAGAAAGTGCCAAGGGTCACTCTCCAGTCCCTTCTACTCCATCCCCAAAAGGAAAGCAGAAGGCACCACGTACCCCTAGACAAAGAAGTGAAAGATGCCACTTATCTTCCTCAAAGCCGCGGAAGCCTCCACATGTCAACGTCTGAGGGAATCATCGACAAGCTCTATTGATTAATATAAAATGATGGTGGGTCCCAGGTGTTACTTCAAAATTCTACAAAAGCTGCCAAGTGTCACCAGTCGTAAAATTCTAATATGTGTCCCGAATAAATCTACAGCACAGCCAAAGAGAAGCGGAGGGAGCTGCATGTCTTCGATGAATCAAGCAGAAGGTGCCAAGTGTCATTTTTTGGTGCCTCCTAGACCATAAAGAGAATTTTTATGAAATGACTAAGTGTCCTCTTCCATCTTAGTAGAACAAGAGTGCCCGCAAAAATGGAGGGAAAATCGGTTGGAGTTAATTCGAGTAGATGAAACAGTTCATCGAGTAGATTTTTGGAGCCACCCACAACATTGAAGGCATCGTCTATTTGTCCCTTAACAGCGGGGGCAGAATAGATAGTAGGGCGGCCAAGGAGGCAAAGGACGGAGAATATTGTGTAGGAAAGGAAGTGATCTAAAGAGACATCCAAGGCTATATAAGGAGGATTGTAAAATCTAAAAGGAGGGGGGAATTCTCATAGTTTTAGACTATCTGAAGTTTGTGGCCAATAATATCATTTGCTCTTGTCTCAATTTTCTTGAGTTGTAAAGTTATGTAATCATGCATGTTTCTGTGCCCCTTATGTGGCTGAATGAATTGAGGAAATTTGAGCTCCATGCCTTTGTTGATGTTATTTGTGTTGTTTGCAAAGTAGTCTATACCGTAGATCTTCTAGTGCGGTGATTGGAAATGTTATTTGCTTTTGTCTCATTTTCTTGAATCTGAAGATTTACATGACTGTGCATGACTTCTGTGCCTCTTATGTGATTGGAAGACTCTATTAAGAAGATTGAACACTATGCCTTTGTTGACAATTCATGTATCTCAGCAAAAGACTCCCCTATTGTGAGCCTTTGTTTCTGTTATTCCAATCTTTTACATTGATCATGCACTTGTCTGCTCTTAAATGTAATAGAATCACATAATAGTTTCACTGTGCTCAGGTTAGGATTAGGATTACTCTCAGGTGCATCGCCATAGTTAGGTTTCAATTCCTGCATTTTGTGTTTATGTTTAGTCTCCTATCCCTTTTCCCCAACACCCAATACAAAAGAAGAGACAAGCTTCTTTAAAATCTGGAGGTTGTTCTCAAGCCGCATTGTCCCATAGCTTGAAACATCCCATTGTTGTTGATTAAGATGTAACACAATTTTAAGACATCAACAGTTATAATAAAAGATGATTTCAATCATGAAAACAATTAATCTAATGCAAATAATGAACATGACCAAATAGATCGAGAACAACTACAAGTTATTACTATGTTTCAAGAACGTATTCATCTACTAAGCACACGCTTATACTAAGAGGGGGGGTGAATCAGTATAATCTTATATTTTAATTAATGAAACTTAGTATCCATAATCAAAACATTCCTATATAAATGACACCAGATTTATGTGGAAACCCTTTTGGGAAAAAAAACACAAATGAATAGCTGCTTGGAACTACCATCTAAATCCAACCACAGATAAAATTCTCCTTATAAAATTTGTAGGTAACAACCTACTGGAGACACCAATCCGCACTGCTAAGCAATTTTTAGGCACCAACCTATTTAATACACCAATCCCTACTACTAAGCACTTTGTAGGCACCAACCTACTAGAGACACCAATCCCCACTGCTAAACACCAACTTAGCAAGAGACACCCATTTCTTTGATTTGAGGCACCGACCTCCACTAAAATATTCTTCCACCTTACTATTGTTGCTTCACCAATGAATGATGGCAAATTCAATATCCTCTTCTTCATTTCCACAAAAATTTGCTTATGCTCAAATGATAAAAATAATTAATTCCATTCTTCAAATCCACATGTGTTTGTATTATATATATTTTTATTATCCACACACTTGCTTCCTTCTCTTCTTCACATATCTCACACTTCCACTTTTTTCATATATTTCTCAACCTTCATATGCATTATATAACCTTCAAAGGCTCTTCACAAGGGAGGCGTCCCATCCAAAAGGCACCTCTTCATTAAAAGATGTGATTGTTGACATTTTTGTCATCCATCGATAATCCCATTGATATTTCCATTGACAATTTTGTTGAAAATTCTATTGACATTAATTACAATTCCTTCGACATCAATGATAATATTACAACAACCTCCCCTTTTGTCATTGATGGAAAAACTATAGAGAAATTCCCCCTTGTTGTAGTTATCCTCTTTTACTCCCCCTTTCGTTAATTCTCCCCCTTTGACATCGATGTCAAAGGGATGTTTATTGTACTTCCATCCACAAATAAATCATGGGAAACATCCATGTCATCTTCTTCAATATCACCATAACTAAATGATTTTATTTCTACTCTTTCCTATCCTTTTGCATAAGGACTTCTTCTTTTCTCATTTGCTCTCCTTGAATTTGATCAAATCCAGGCCTTTGTCATCATCTACATCTAATTGGATTATCTCTAGCTACTCAAGTGGTAACTCCTCTTTTCCATTTCCCTTTCTATCTGCATATCATGCTCCATATGCTCATTATCATTCCCAGCTTGATCACTTGTTGGATCTGAGCTACCTTCTATAATTTGCACTTGACACTGGTCCATGTTGTTGTAATATGTTATGCACCCTGACTGATTTCATTATGCTTTGTTCCTACTTCTCTGACTTGTTTCTAATGATAGTACCATCACTTGCATCGTCAGTCTCACAAAGAATATTCATTAGTTGATTTTTATCTTTGTCTTTTGAATGCATATCACCAAAGAATCTACGGAGTTGAAAGATAATCAAATGATTAGGTCCCCTTGAATTGATGCATTTTTATTATGATTTTAGTAATACTTCTTGTGCATGAAATTCAGTTTGCACGAGCATATTTCTCTCCTTTCTTGCTCCTGCTTCCTCTTCCAAACTTTTATAGGTTCTTCCTTTTGTTGGCCAAGGGTATCCAACTTCTTATTTTGTCTAGGAGGTTCCACAAAACCACTTTTACAGAGGCGTACTGTATGTTCAAAGTTGTTGCACTTATAGCATCTGACATTGTAATCTACTAAAGGAGAAAATGGATTGTAGTTTCTATTTGAAGATCCATAAGAAATTCTATTAGTGTTTCATACGAAATCATTTATTGCATGTGCCCTAAAATCTCTAATTTTATGACCAAAATGATTACAAAAATGGAAATAACCATAAAAAGAACTTTGGAACCTGGTCATATGTGCATGCCTTGGAGGAAATGACCTTCTAGATGCATTTTTATCCTTGTTGTCTTTGTGAAGAATTTTGGTTTTATGAGGAATGTCATTTTATTTCTTCTTTTTGATAGGACTTTTGATAAGGTTTTTTAGGGATTCAACACAACTATTTGGTTTTACTTCATTTGACTTCTTTGGTGCCTCATTGGAGTCTTCTTTATTTTCTATCTTATTTTACTTATATCCAAGACCAATCTTTATAAATGGTGACATCTATCCATTTATAATATCATCCAAAATCTTGGTACTCTTCTCAAACTTAAGACTCATGTTTAGCTTAGCCATCATTTTCTCTAGTTCCTTCCTCAAGGAAACAATTTCGGACTCTTACCTCTCACAATTTTCTTTTTTTATCTTCAATTGGATTCTCACCTCTTCTTCTATCTTTTTTGCCTCCTCTAGTTGAATTTTAAGGCTGATGACAGCCTTTTTTTTATTCCTCAACACTTTGTGACATTCTTGTTTTTAAAACACAATCCTCTTCTTCATGTTCTTGAAGCTGTAATTTTTATTTCAGATTCTTTTTCTTAAGCTTCTTGATCATGCTTAAGGCACAAATGAGTTCTCCTTCAAGATTCAATTCTCCTTCATTTTTGTCATATTCTTCTTCTTTTAAATCCATCTCTTATTTTCCTTCACTCACAAAATTGTCTTCATTTTCCATGACATCACTCTTTGTTTCTATTTCCATGAACCGAGTTTTTTCTCTATCACTATCTGATATGTTCGCATTGCTCTCCTCAGTTGAGCTACTGTCCTTTTTGGAATAGAGGCTTTTCTTGTGCTTACCAAAAAAATTCTTATATTTATTTTATTTGAAGCTTTTGTTGTATTGAGGTTTGATTTCCTTTTTATCTCTTTCCTCATCATCACTATCATCCTTATGTGGACATTTAGCAACAAAGTGCCCTATTTTACCACAATTAAAACACTTGAAAGGTGACTTACCTTTGTATTTATCAGATCCATTTTTAAGATTTATGAAAAATAAGGCCTCTTTCTCATCTTCTTCACTGCTAGTGCTATCACTTGATTCAGACTCTTTATATTTCCCTTTCTTAGAAGCTTTGAAGGTTGCTTTTTTCTTAGTTGATTTCTCCTTTTTTATCCTCATTTCGTATGTTGTGAGGATACCATGAAATTCATTCATTGTTAGCATATCTAGATCTCTCATTTCTTCGATGGCAGAGACTTTGGCATCAAATCTTAAGGGCAGAAACCTTGATACTTTCTACACAATCATTGCATCTTCAATATTTTCTCCAAAACCGCTGACAGTGTTGATCATTTCATCTACACAAAGTAGATAGGCTGTAATGTTTTCTTCATCCTTCATTTTAAAACTTTCAAATTATCTTCTATGTGTTTAAAGTTTGGTATTCTTCACCTTATTATCACCTTTGTAGATGTTGTTTAGTTTGTTCCATATTTCCTTCATCGATTTACAATGCATCACCTTGAGAATCTCTAATTCTGATAGACCACACAAGATTGCATTCCTAGCTTTTGCATTGTTCTCACTGCCCTTCTTTCTAGCTTGTTTTGTTGGTGGAGATAATGGAGTAGTATAACCATTTACTATTTTTTACCATATATCAAACCCTAAATCCATTAAATAGGTTCTCATTATTATACTCCAAAAATCATAATTTGTTCTATCAAACAATAAAGCCTTGTTTGTGGAGAAACCTTCTTATTTGGCCATGTGTGCTCCCAAGATCTACCTGCTAGCGGCTAGGTTGTTTATGAAGGAACTGCTCTGATACCAATTATTAAGCACATGCTTATATTGAGAGGGGGTGAATCAATGTAATCGTATCTTTTACTTAATGACTTAATATCCATAATCAAAGCATTCCCATAAAAATGACACAGATTGACACTAGATTTACGTAGAAACCCTTTCGGGAAAAAACCAAAAATGAATAGATTCTTGGAACTACCATCCAAATCTAGCCACAGATAAAATTCTTCTTACAAAATTTGTAGGCACCAACCTACTAAAGACACTAATCCCCATTGCTAATAATTTTTAGGCACCGACCTACAAGAGACACCAATCCCCATTACTAAGCACTTTGTAGGCACCAACCTATTGGAAACACCAATCCCTACAACTAAACACCAACTTATCAAGAGGCACCCATCTCTTTTATTTGAGGCACTAACCTCCACTAAAATAATATTCCACTTTACTATTGTTGCTTCATCAATGAATGATGAAAAATTCAATCTCCTCTTCTTCTTCTCCACAAAAATATGCTTATGCTCAAATTATGAAAAGAATTAATTCCATTCTTCAAATCTGCATGTGTTTGTATGATATATATTTTCATTCTCCACACACTTGCTTCCTTCTCTTCTTCACATATCTCACACTTCCACTTTTTTCATATCTTTCTCAACCTTCATCCACCTTATATAGCCTTCAAAGGCTCTTCACAAAGGAGGCATCCCATCCAAGAGGCGCCTCTTCACCAAAAGATGTGACCGTTGACATTTCCATCACCATTTACGTTGACATTCTTGTCGACATTTCCAACATTTATTGATAATTCTGTCGACATTTCCATCGATAATTTTATTGATATTTCCATTGATAATTTTATTGACAATTTCATTGGCAATTCTGTTGACATTAATTACAATTCCTTTGACATGAGTGATAATATTCCAACATCATAAAAATCCAAAGGATCTTTATGAAATCCTCAAATCCATATTGGAAACTAAAAAAGTAAAAGGCACAAATGACTTAAACCTCCCCTTGAGCATATCATTGATTCCTACAACTAGTGGGGGCACAAATTATGTTTTTAAACCTTTATTCCTTGATGAGTAACATCATATCGCTACATCTACCATGGGGCTCATGAATGATTTGATTCAAATACTGATTTCAATGCCTGTATCAACTCAAACCATGTTTACATCCCCTTTGGTGACTACTCAACTATCTACTCTTAATCCTAATGGCTCTACTTTGAAAACTCTCGTTTAAGCTATAATTTTTTTAGAAGACAATGTCACCAACATTAAACAAAAGGCTCTAAAGTCTCCTCATGCTATTGATTCACAAGATGTGTTGCATAATCCTTTTTCACCTAAAATATATTTGCACCCTTTACTAACTGGTTTTTTTGCACCCAAGTTCAAATTTTATGATGGCAAGGGTGATCGTGAATAACATCTTCAATATTTCTATGTGGCATGCCTTGATTATGCCTCCAATGATAAAATTTTGACCAAATTATTTCCAATAAACCTAAATAACTATGCTTTATGGTGGTTTTATGATTTACAAATCTAATCAAAAACCATTCAAACCTCTAGTGAATCAGTTTCTAGCACATTTATCTATTAACATCATTGAAAATACATCATATTCTCGAATTGCAAATATTAAACAAGGAACCAATGAACCTATCAATGAATATGTTTTACAATATAAAACAATGTTGGCCAAAATGACAAATCTAATGGCAGACAAATAAATTCAATACATCTTCAAGCAAAGTTTGCTGGCCCCATCACATGAATCCATTGTTTTCAATAAGTTCAAATATTTTTATGATTTATGCCATATTGTTCGAGACTATTAATTGAAGCTTATTTCATTGAACAAACTCAAGAATATAACAAACACACCAACTGCATCTAATACCAAAATTCATATCAAACCAAGCTACAAGGTGAAACCTACAGAACCTAAAAAGAAAACAACCACAACAGTTAACATAATGCCACGACAAACTAATAGACTCTTCTTATCTGTTGCACCTAAGAGGAACTTTACATGACCACCAAGCCTTCAACTTCTTTACTTTAGAAGCTTGTGGAGTGTCATTTCATGTCTCTCCCTCCTCCCATAGAGGTTGATATGAGTTGACATCTATCCAAAGGATATTATGCTAACATGTATTGTGAATATCACCAAGGCCCTGGGCATTCTAAAAATAGATGTTATACCTTGAAGCACAATATCCAAGCCCTTATTGCTAACCAAAATATTACCTTTGATGATCCTCTAAAGGATTCAGGTTCATAACCTGGCGATCAACAAAACCATAAAATATTTAACAATCATTTGCATGATCATTCTAAAAAATATCCAAAATTACAAATAACATACAATGTACAACCTCCTCCAGCACATTATGGCTACCCATTAGATGGGATTATTTGAACTTATACATGCTCAATATCTTCTATCGTTCATAGACCTTCTATTACATTTGATGATAGTGAAATAGTGGACGATGACTCAAATCTTTATTAATTATTTATATGAGCATACCTTGACCATCAACCTATACATAGTGTTATGATTGATAATGGTTCTAGTGAGAATGTTTGTACCATGACATCACTTACAAATTTTAGATATACAAATGATGATTTATACCCTTCAGCCAAAGCTATCAAAGTATTTGATGGGACATCACAACATGTTATTGGTTAGATTGATTTACCTTTATAGGTTGGTCCAACACATGATTACCACCTTTTTAGTTATACCATATATAAGAGTCTTTGATATGTTATTGGGATGACCTTGCATACATAAACTCTGAAGAGTACTTTCTATAGTGCATGGGTGTATTAAACACATTCATACCAATATGGTAGTCATAGTCCCTAAAATTCCACACAAACTTCCACTTGAATAAGAGAAGTTTATTACAAGATAGTTAATTATCTAACCTAATAAGGTTAATCCTCCATGAAATGGTAAGTAACAGTTAATCCCCTTTCCTAGGCAGACATACTTGAGTGGCCTCTGCACTAGAGATATATAGTGGATTCCACAAAATCTTCCTCTACTCCTACACAACATACTCAATTTGCTTCATTATTTTTTCATGTTTATTTTCCTTTAGAAGAGAGTAAAAATTAAAGAAGGGCAAGGTAAGAAGAACCTAGATGTAGTGCACTCTGTAATCCAATCGATTATAGATACTCTTATTTGGCTCGAGAGGATGACCTGCAAATAAGAAAGCAACTAGAAAAGGGTGGATTAGTAAGATGTATGGGTGGATTGCCTAGTGTGAGCTAGATCCAATAAACACTAGAATTCCTTGGAGACTATCAATCCACTCTTTAAGATAATTAAGTTCTTATAAATGGAAATAGGTGCTTGCATGAAATAATAGAACATATTAAAACTTTTGCAAGAGATACTTTGAAGAAAAATAAGTGATTTTGAATAAATTAGCAATAGCTTATAAAAAACTAATGCTAAAATGTTCAAACCTATTTCAGAAAAATAGTTTAGGCCTCTATGGTGTAACATAAATTCATAAACTAAAATTTGAGTTATGGCAGATAGGCAGGTTTGCTTGCTATTTTGGGCAAATGTCGGTCACTATACAACCAGTGCTGGTTAAGGACAACCATCATCGGTCGAAGGACAATTGATGTCAGTTAAAGATGATGATGTCGATCACTATAAGTTCTATTTTGGATAAAAATGGATGTTGGGTTGGTTGCTAGAGGGTCTGTATGAGTCATTTTTGGGTTGGGGGAATTGTCATGAATGTAAAATGGATTCTTGAAAGTGTCAAACTCAGGAGTTGGGTGGTTAAGTGATTTGGAATGGTTTGTAGGTGATTTGGTGGGAGGTGAAGTGCTTGGAATTACAAAACTCTAACACAAAGGGGAATATGTGAGAAAAGAGAAAATAGGTGCAAGCAATGAAACAACTAAATCTAATACCAGAACCTGATGTAAGTGCAAATACTTAGCTTTTAAAGTTGTTGTCTTGAAGGAATGTTGAGGTTGAGTGCAAGCTATGTGGGATCTTAGAGCAATATGGGCAGAGTAATGGCACTTTGGCTCTTCGTGATGAGTTGTGAAAGCACTCGAATATCTCTAGTTTGGTTGTTGGTTCACTTAGGAGCTTTGATTCCCCTGAGAGTTTGAGTTTCTCATGCAAAATATAGATTCAACCTCTGTGAGATAAGGATTTTGGGTTACATTAAGCAACTGTCATCGATTCTAGTCAATCGACGTTGATCGATGGGTGACCAACATCGATCAAGGAGAATAAGTCCAAATTTGCCAAAAATAGGCATTTGTACTTATGATTGGTTGTTAAGTTTGACATAAATGGTCTAAGGTTAATAAAGGTTATATTAGGATGCATGAGGAATAAGTCTAAGGGGTTAGGGCATTAAATACGTAGGTGGGATTTAGTCTTAAGGCTAGGTGTTGACCGGTTAGCCATGGGTTTGGGTGGGGAGGTGTAAATAGGCTTTATTTAATTAATTTAGCCAAATGGGATAAATGGGCATGTTAAAGGATTTTAATAATTAATCCTAACCCAAGGGTCCAAGGGGACCAAGGCGTGTTTGACAATGCCTAAAATCATGCAATTTTCTAGTGTCTACATTTTGCCCTTTTTTGTTGTGTAGGTTGCATCCTCAAGTTGCAAAATAAAAATAAGTGCAGTGGTAAGTTGGATGCCCTGAGTATGGGAGGAGGTGTTCCCCCTCAAACCAAGATGTAATGAGGTGAAAACAAAGTTAGGTACAGGTTTGATAAGTGTGCATGGGAGTGGTAAAATAGGTAGGATGGTATGAAGTGGAAAATAAGGTTTTTATAAGGAGGACAAGTGACAAGTGAACCATGCCACTGCATGAGGTGTAGTAGATATGGGTGCATTTATAAATATAAGTTTCCATGAAAAGGTAATCGTGTTCTTAGGGGGACAAAATTTGGGTGATCCTGAGAAAATAGAAGAGATCACAAGTGTCAAAATTACACATTAATGTATTTCAAGGTAACTGAAAGGTGTGCGCATTAAAAGTTCATAATCAAGTAGAACATTGTGGATCATGGTAAGGTGGGTGAAAGTGGGAAATTGAATGAAATTGAGGTATGGTTGTTGCAAGATCTATGCAAATAAGGTGGGTGGATGGACCAAAAGAGAATTAGGTCTAAAAGCTGTTAAAATTTTTAAAAGGGGTTGTTTGGGGTGAAATAGAAGTGAGGGGGTACAAAACCCTAAATCGATCGACTAATGTTGGTCGCATTAACCCTATAGGTTATTAGTGATGATCATAGTCCAAACCCTAAAAATGGTTATCAATGACCTAAAATGTCAAAATATTTTCCAATTTTGGCATTATGTATTTTGTTGACTGCCATGTGTTCTTCATCTGAGTAAAGATGATGGTTAGGGCAAAATTTTCTTATGAGCTGAGTGGTTGAGTTGATTGAGAGGTGGAGTGGAGGGTGACTAGGATAGGTTGTTGGAGGTGTCAGGTGATACAAATTAGGATCAGGATGTAGAGAGGATGAATTAGGGGAAGGTGAGTGACAGCTATTCAGTAGGTGCCACCATAGAGGTACACTCATAATGAGGTAGGTGCTTTTACCCTACTTTACTTTATTATGTTTAGTGTATTTAGTTTGGTTGGGCAATTTGGAAATGGGGGTGGGTAGTACGAGGGAGGGAAAACATGAGGGTGAGGTAAAATTTTCTTTATTTTATGTGATTTTATGTTGTAAATAGGGCAGGGGAGAATTATTTAGGGTTTGGGTTATTATTTTTGGTAGGAAAGCTAGGGTTTGGGTTGTCAATCTGACACATAATGACTAGCATCAGTTGATGGGTGATCAATTATCAATCAAGTTGGGACCGATGTTGATCCATAATCTTGATTGATGTCATTCTAAGGGTCGACTGACAATAGTTACACAAAGAACCAACATCAATCAAGACTTGACTATCATCGATCTTTAGAGGAAAGGTTGAAGGGGAAAGATATATAGGAAAGTTAAGTGCTTTTGTAAATTCTCTTAGAGTTTGTGTAGGTTTAGCTAAGGGTTATAAAACCTAGACTTAGGATTAGGTTTTAAACATAGGGTCAGGATAGGTTTGTGTTGGAAATATTATCATTGCTAATCAAAGGTCTAGATTTATTGGTGATAAAGGCCCCATAGCATTTAATGGTGTTTTTAATATTCATATCTTGGCTAATGTGTGTTAATATTTATTTAATATTGACGAATATATTTTTGGTTGCATATAAGTCAAAAGAGGGCCCATGGAGAAGTCAAAGCTTCATGGGGTAAAGACAAAAGAGTAATGGGATGCATTTTCTCATAAAGAGTCATCTTGAGTAATTCCAAAAGTCATCATGTGAAGATGAAAGAGGGAATGGTGTATTTTTCCATGAAGGGACACTTTGAGGAATACAGAAAGTCACCAAGATAAAGACAAAAGGGGAAAAGATGCATTTGCTTATGAAGGGTCACCATGTGACTTTTCAAATGCAAGGATACGAAGGGTCATACAAGTTTTGCACCATTTTCCATGAGGATTGAAGGGCCACAAAGGGTGAATGCCAAAGGTCATTTGGAAAGCTATAAATAAAGGCTTGAGAAGCCATTTGTAATATGCAAGAGAGCATGATTTGTAATTGTCATATCTAGCTTAGAAGAGCAAAAGAGAGAAAAGAAAGAGATATTGTAATGTGTTATCATTTGTTGAGAAAGCAACATTGAGAGATAGTTGTGTGGTATACACATAAGGGGTTGGTGCTCCTGTGGGTTGGTGCTCACGAATAGTTGTTGTATTGGTGCTCAGCAAAGGGGTTGGTGCTCTTAAAAGTTGGTGATTGTGAATATTGTAGTTTGAGTTGGTGCTCATTCATATACTTGAGATTGTTCTCCTTGGTTTTTTCCATATTGGGTTTCCATGTTAAATCTAGTCTCTCTCTCTATCTTGTGTCGTGTTTATTATTTCAATTTTATTACATATCTTGAATGTATGGTTAAGTGGAATTTGATTAAGTGAAAGATAATAAGATTTATGATATACTGATTCTCCCCCCCCTCTTAGTATATCCTATGCTTAACAATTGGTATCAGAGCAGGTTCCTTTAGAAAGAGTTGAATAGCTTGAAGGTAGATTAGGGAAAGCATGATGGCTGGATCATATGGAGATTTTTCTACAACTAAGGCACCTTTATTTGATGGGTCAAATGATGCCTTTTAGAGCATAAGGATGAGGACTAACTTGATGGCCCTTGGATTCGATATTTGGCAAGCAGTGTTAGAGGTATACGAAGAGCCACAAACACTTGTAACTACTCTGATAGAAAAGAAGGCAAGTCAATATAATGCTAAAGCTTTAAATTCTATTTTATGTGGTTTATGCGAATCAAAAAAATTTAAAGTTATGCAATGTAAATCTGCTTATGAGACTTGGGTAAAGATTGAGAATATTTACACAAGTGATGAAAAGGTTTAGCGGGCTAAGCTTTAGACTTTCAGAAGACAGTTTGAGAGTTTGAAGATGGGAAAGAAAGAAAATATAACAAGTTATCTTTTGCAGGTTGATCAAATAGTAAATCAGATTCAAGGTCTCAGAGAAAATTTAGAAGAGTCAATGGTGGTACAAAAAGTTTTAAGATCTCTACCAATGAGATATGATGCAAAGGTTTCAGAAATAAAGGAGATAAAGGATCTTTCCAAGCTAAAGATGGATGAACTACATGGTATTCTTACGGCATATGAAATGTAGACCGAATAAGATAAACCCTCTAAAAGGGAATCTACTTTCAAGATATAAATGAAATATAAGGCTAAGATTTAAGAATTAAGTGACAGCTCCAATGATGATGAAGATGACAATGGAGCTCTTTTCATTCGTAAACCAAAAAGTGGCATAGGTAAATATCAAGGAAAATTGCCATTTAAATGTTTTAAATGTGGTAAAATTAGACATTTTTCAGATAGATGCCTAAATAATAATAATGATAACAATGAAGAAGGAAAGTCTACGTATAGGTAGAACTTCAAAGGCAAATACAAGAAGAGATTCAAGAAGAAGAGTTTATATTCTAAAGATCTTAGCTCAATTGAAGACAGTGGAGTCAGTGACTCAGATGAAGAAGAGAATCTATTCATGACCATACATGAAGATGCCTTTGTAATCAAAAGCATAGATGATTAAGAAGAAAAACACTATGAAAGTGAGGATGAAGCCAAGGTAAATCTGGAAGGAGAACTTGTTGAGTTGTGGAGCTAAAAGCTTCACAGATGAGCAAATACAGAGGTTGCTAGGTTACACAGTAACCGACGGTGGTCAGAACCTGTTGTCATCAGTCAGGGGTCGACCAAAATCTACTGACATCGGTTATGCATCAGCTGACATCAGTCATCTCTAGACAGACAAAGACTGGCATCGATCATCTGTGCGTTCCCAAAATTATATTTTTGGAGAACAATTAGTTTGCATGTAAAGACTAAATTTTTGTCTTGAGTTCGCTTTTCTATTTTTGGCAGGACATATTTGAACCTTTGATTAAGAGGTGCATCTAACGGTGGAGAATGCATGGCTCATGAACCCTCGTTCTATATAATAGGGTTAGATCCTCATAGCTTGTAGACAATAAGACACAACAACAATTGTGTTGATTGTGATTGTAATTGATCGAGAGAGAGAGAGAGAGAGAGAGAGAGAGAGAGAGAGAGAGAGAGAGAGAGAGAGAGAGAGAGAGAGAGAATTACTGTACATCTAAGAGGTGTGAGAAGAAGAGATATTTCTTCATTATATTCTGAAAGAGTTTAATACAAGATTGTATTGTTTTTTGTATCTCATATTCTTTATTATTTCTGATTTCTAGTTACTTATTACTTTTGGGTTAATTTCGTGTTTAGTTGATTATACAAAAGTAATCAATTATATTCCAAGATCTTAACAAGTGGTATTAGAGCTTGTGTGTATGCACTAACAATTGGTATCAGAGCGGGTTAGTGTTTGTTGATTACAGGATTCACTCTCAGGGGTTTATGATTGAGTGGGAGTAAAGCAATGGCAGAAGAAAGTAAACTAAGAATGGAGAAATTCAATGGCAAGAATTATCAATTATGAAGAATGTAGATTAAAGATTATCTGTATCAGGAAGATCTATACTTACCATTGGTTGGGGTTTCAAGCAAGCCCACAGATATGCAAGATGAAGAATGGAATGTTCTTGATAGAAAGGCTCTTGGATCTATAAGGTTGAGCTTGGCATCTTCTGTGATTTCCAACTTATTGCAGGCAAAGACAACGATAGAGTTAATGGATACTTTGGTAAATTTATATGAAAAGCCCTTAGATTCGAATAAGGTATATCTTATTAAGCAATTATTTAATTTGCAAATGCAGGAAGGTGGATCTGTATCTAGTCATCTTAATGATTTCCATGCAATAGTAAATCAGTTAAATTCAATCAAAATAGTTTTTGATGATGAAATTAAGGCTCTCTTAATCTTATGTTCTTTACCTGAAAGTTGGCATAGTCTGGTAATGACAGTTAGTAATATTGCATCTACTTCAAATATCTTGAAAGTTGATGATGTTGTTAGTGTAATCTTGAATGAAGAAACTCATAGGAAAAGCATAGGGAAAACATCAGGTAATGCTTTAAGTATTGAAAGCAGGGGAAGGCAAAGAGAGAACGGCAAGCAAGGGAGATCAAGATCAAAGATGAGAAGGAGATCCAAATCCAGAAATAGAAGAATAATCTGCTGAAATTATGGAAAGAAAGGGCATGCAAAGAAAGATTGTTGGTTGAAAGATAAAGAAGAAAATCATCATGAAGGTAATAAAGAAGCAAAAGTTGTAGGTATTATTGCACAAGATGCTCTTATATTTTCTTTGAATAATAAAATAGAATCTTGGGTTTTAGATTCTGGTGCCTCTTTCCATGCAACCCCAAATAGAGAATTTTTTAATGATTATGTCCATGGAGATTTTGAAAAAGTTTATTTAGGAGATGATGAGCCTTGTCAAATTGTTGGCAAAGAAAAAGTGCAGTTGAAATTGCAAAATGGCAACACATTGGTGTTGAAAGATGTCATGCATGTACCCATCTTGAAGAAGAATCTGATTTTTGCAAGAAAGTTGGGTGACGAGGGTTGCACAATAAATCTCACAGCTAAATCTTGGAAAGTTTCCAGGGGTGCACTTGTATTAGCAAGAGGTAAGAGAGTAGGTACACTTTATCTATCTACTTGTATTACTGATTATTCTCCTTCCGTCTAATCTATTTCAGATGTAGATGCAAAGTTGTGGCACTGTAGGCTTGGTCACATGAGTGAAAAGGGAATGAATGTTCTTAAGTCAAAAGGTAAGCTTTCAGATTTGAAAAACATAGATCTAGATTTCTGTGAGCATTATATTTTTGGAAAATAGAAGAAAGTGAGGTTTCTCAAAATTGGGTCAACAAAGAAGAAGCACAAGTTGGAGCTCGTTCACACAGACGTGTGGAGACCAGCTCAGGTAGCTTCTCTTGGAGAATCACGATATTATATTTTTTTCATTGATGATGCTACAAAAAAGGTATGGGTTTATTGCGTAAAGAGGAAATCTAATGTTTTTGACACATTTAAGAAATGCAAAGCTTTGGTTGAGAATGAAATAGGTTTGAGATTGAAGTGCCTTAGATCTGACAATGGTGGTGAGTACTGCAGCAATAAATTCAACAGTTACTATTTTATGAATGGAATATGAAGGAAAAAGACAGTTCTAAGGACACCTCAGTAAAATGGAGTTGTTGAAAGGATGAATAGAACAATAATGGAGCGTGCACGAAGTATGAGGTTGCATGTTGATTTACCATTACAATTTTGGGCAGAACTTATAGATACTACAGTTTATCTGATTAACAGAGGACCTTCTATTGCACTGAATGGTGGAATTTCAGAAGAGGCATGGATAGATAAAAAGGTAGATCTTTCATTTCTCAGAGTTTTTGGTTCTGAAGCTTTTGTGCACATTGATAAAGAAAATAGAAAGAAGTTGGATGCTAAATCTATGTGGTGCACTTTCATTGGTTATGGTTTTGGAGATTTCAAATTTCAGTTGTGGAATTTAGAAACTAACAAAATTATTAGAAGCTGGGATGTAGTTTTCAATGAGAAGATGATGTACAGTGATCAGCTCAAGAGGCTGAATAATTTTGAGCAGGGCAATCATGATTTAGATGAGGTTATGATCCAAAATGAGCTCATGGATAAAAATCATCACTCACATGAAAACACAAAAACTGACGTCGATCATGTGAAAACTGACGTCAATCAGGCAGAGACTGACGTTGGTCAGGTGGAAACCGACGTTGGTCACATAAAACTGACATCGACCAGAGATGATCGAGATCGGTCACTGATAGAAAGAAATTTAGGTGGACAACAAGATGTGAATGAGTCTCAAATGCCCATAAGGAGGTCTGAAAGGGTAAGTAAACCTCTAATTCGTTATTCCCCTTCTTTACACTACTTGTTACTCACTGATGGTGGAGAACCAGAAAGTTTTGATGAGGCAATGCAGGTAGAATCTAGGAAACAGTGGGAGCATGGCATGAATGAAA
The DNA here is from genome assembly GCA_037957365.1 of Torreya grandis. Classification (NCBI taxonomy): domain Eukaryota; kingdom Viridiplantae; phylum Streptophyta; class Pinopsida; order Cupressales; family Taxaceae; genus Torreya; species Torreya grandis. Next base: position 2,142,250 of record JARHVA010000700.1, on the reverse strand, counting down.
AAATTGATTCCTTGGAAGAGAACAAAATGTGGGATTTAGTTGAGTTGCCAGCCAAAAAGAAAGCACTGAAAAATAGATGTATTTACAAGTTAAAGGAATGAGAGAATGGACAAATGAGACATAATGCCAGGTTGGTAGTAAAAGGATTTGCACAGAAACTAGGTATTGATTTTGGTGAATTTTTTTCTCTTGTAGTAAAGATGACTTCTATTCAGACTGTATTGTCTTTAGTTGCTATTGAGGATTTGCACCTTGAGCAACTTGATGTTAAAATAATATTTCTTCATGGAGATTTGGATGAAGAGATATATATGGATCAGCTGAAAGGTTTTGAGGTCGAAGGTAAGGAGAAACTTGTGTGCAGGTTGAAGAAAAGTTTATATGGTCTTAAGCAAGCTCTAAGACAATGGTATTTGAAGTTTGACAGGTTTATGACAGAGCATGGTTTTAGTAAATGTCAATCTGACCATTGTGGTTATTTTAATAGATTAGATAATGGTAGTTTTATTATCCTGTTACTACATGTAGATGGTATGCTTGTTACAGGTTCACACATGTAGGAAATTACTGAGCTTAAGATAAAATTAGCTCACACATTTGTCATGAAGGATTTAGGAGCAACAAAGAAAATCCTTGGCATGAGTATTAAGAGAGATAGGAAAAATCACAGTTGGATTTTGTCTCGAGAGGATTATGTGAACAAGGTGTTAGAGAGGTTCAATATGTAGGATGCAAAATCGATAAGCACACCTATGGCTGGGCACTTCAAGTTGAGCAAAGAATAGTGTCCTAAATCACATGATGTGGTTGAGTACATGAGTAGAGTTCCATATGCTTTAGCAGTTGGGAGCTTGATGTATGCAATGGTATGTCCTAGACCTGATATTGCCCAAGCAGTGAGAGTTGTCAGCAAGTTTATGGCCAATCCAGGGAAGGAACACTGGAAAGTATTTCAATAGATTCTCATATATCTGAGAGGGACCAACAGTAGGCATTTATGCTATGGAGAGTCAAACACTTCTCTACATGGATATGTAGATTCAGATATGGCAGGTGACTTGGATGGCAGGAGAAGCACCATAGGATATGTGTTCACTATTGGTGGAACGGTGGTTAGCTGGATTTCAAAGTTGTAGAAGGTTGTTGCCTTGTCTTCTACAAAGGCAGAATACATTGCAGTCACAGAAGCTAGCAAGAAAATAATTTGGATGACTCGGTTCATGGAAGAGTTGGGAAAGGAGCAAGAGAGTCGTAGATTGTATAGTGATAGTCAAAGTGCAATTCATTTGGCAAAAAAATTAGCCTTTCATTCAAGAACCAAACATATACAGCTTAAGTACCACTTCATTAGACAGGTATTGGAAGATGGTCAGTTGAAGCTGGAAAAGATCGATACAAATAAGAACCCTGTAGATATGTTAATAAAGCCGGTAACAAAGGAGAAGTTGAATTTTCATTCAACTTTTATTGGTCTTCAAGATTGAACTTGAAGATGGAGAAACAAGCTAGAGGATGTTGTTGTATAGGTACAGGTGCAGCTGTTTATCTCCAAGTGGGAGATTATTGAGTTGTGGAGCTAAAAGCTTCACCAGATGAGCAAATATAGAGGTTGCTGGGTTACACAGTAATCGACAGTGGTCAGAACCTGCCATCATCGATCAGGGGTCGACTGGAATCTATTGACATCAGTTATGCATCGACTGACATCGGTCATTTCCAGACAGACAGAGACCAGCATCGGTCATTTGTGTGTTCCTAGAATTCTATTTTTGGAGAACAGTTAGTTTGCATGTAAAGACTAAATTTTAGTCTTGAGTCCACTTTTCTATTTTTGGCAAGACAGATTTGAACCTTTGATTAAGAGGTGCATCTAACGGTGGAGAATGCATGGCTCATGAACCCTAGTTCTATATAATAGGGTTAGATCCTCATAGCTTGTAGACAATAAGACACAACAACAATTAGGTTGATTGTGATTGTAATTGATCGAGAGAGAAAGAACTCTTGAGGAAAAATTACTGTACATCTAAGAGGTGTGAGAAGAAGAGAAATTTCTTCATTGTATTCTGGAAGAGTTTAATACAAGATTGTATTATTTCTTGTATCTCATATTCTTTGTTGTTTTTGATTTTTAGTTACTTATTACTTCTGGGTTAATTTCGTGTTTAGTTGCTTATACAAAAGTAATCAATTGTATTCCAAGATCCTAACAAGTGGTATTACAGCTTGTGTGTATGCACTAACAGAACTCATTTATGCCTTAAAATAATTAAAAGTTGTTGAGAAGAATCGAAGATTGAAGCATCAGATCGAGAAAAATGAAAAGGAGTCAAAGGAAATAATTGATGATCTACAAGCACACTTTGAAGAAGATAAAAGGAATGAAAAATATCTAACAGCACAATTGCAAAAAGTAAGTAAAGAATGTGAAAGGTATGTTATTGAAATTGCCTATTTAAGAGAAGATATTGAGAAAGCAGTCAATGATAAAGTAGTTAGTGATTTGAAATTTGAGGATAGCATTAACATTTTGAATAAGATATTAGAAATCCAAAAGGAAATATCTGATAAGACATGTATCAGATTTGAAAAGAAAAAGAGCTATGTTGAAGCTCTTACAAAAGAGGAACAAAAAAGGAAGAAGTGAAGAATGCAGAGGACATCTCAAACAAAGAAGGATGGAAGGAACAAAGCTATAAAATACAATTAAGAAAGAGATACACAAATAGGTTCTATTTTCATGGTTATTTTTTTATTGTAATGAATATGGTCACAAAAAAATATAATGTTAGAAAAGAGCTAACAATTTTAGAAACAAGGAGAAGGAAACTCATGCAGAGTCTAGCAGAAGCTACAACTATTTTGCTCCTCTATCAAGCTTTGATGAAGAGGCCATAATATGTTACAAGTGAAATAATTTTGGACACATAGCCCGACATTGTAGAAGCATGTTTGAGCTAATCAAGAAGAACCAAAGTTTCAAGAAGAAGGTTCATACATGTTTATGGCAGAAGAAACAACCTAAAGATTCTATGTTAGTTTAGACAACTGTGCATGCAAGAATTGAAGAATAGCCATGGTTCATTGACAACAGATGTGCAAGGCACATGACAGGAGACAAGAGCAAGTTTATAACTCTAAAGAAGATCAATGGTGACACAGTGAAATTTGGAGATAAAACCATTGCTAGGATAGTTGAAAAAGGTACTTTGAGTTTGGATGATGGTAGAACCAAGACTAAGAATGCATTGTATGTAAAAATTCTTAAGCATAATCTATTGAGTGTAATTCAAAAATGTGATCAGGGATACACAATAAAGTTTTATGCAAAAGGTTATGAGATTAAAAGAAAAGATTCAAATGAGTTGATTTTAGATGCTCAGATGGTAGGCAACGATTTATATGTGTTATCAGATATCTCCACAAAGGCATGATCAAAGGACACATTCAAGGATCTGCAAGAGAAGTTGGGAGTAATTTATTTTACTTCCTGCCATTGAGGATCAGCTTTGGTTGAGGTGGAGCTAAGTGTTATCTCTAGGATAGGCCCTTTTCCATTTATGTTAAAGGGGGAGAAGAACAAAAATTGGTACAGGTATAGGTGCAAAAATAGGTACAAGAATAGGTACAGGTCGCTACAATAATGAAGAGTAATTATATATTGTTCAAATGGATGTATGTGTAGGTTGACATGTGTAGTACAGGTTTTAAGATGTGGCAATTTTAGTTTGAGGTTGTCATTAATGACAAAGGGGGAGATTGTTGGAAATATTGTCATTGATGTCAAAGGTCTAGCATTATTAGTGATAAAGGCCCCATAGCATTTAATGGTGTTTTTAATATTCATATCTTAGATAATGTGTGTTAATATTTATTTAATATTAACAAATATATTTTTGGTTGCATATAAGTCAAAAGAGGGCCCATGGAGAAGTCAAAGATTCATGAGGTAAAGACAAAAGAGGAATGGGACGCATTTTCTTATAAAGAGTCATCTTGAGGAATTCCAAGAGTCACCATGTGAAGACAAAAGAGGGTATGACACATTTTTACATGAAGGGACACTTTGAGGAATATGAAAAGTCACCAAGATAAAGACAAAAGAAGAAAGGATGCATTTGCTTATCAAGGGTCACCATGTGACTTTTCAAATGCAAGGATACGAAGGGTCATGCAAGTTTGGCACCATTTTTCATGAGGATTGAAGGGTCACAAAGGGTGAATGCCAAAGGTCATTTAGAAAGCTATAAATAGAGGCTTGAGAAGCCATTTGTAATATGCAAGAGAGCATGATTTTTAATTATCATATCTTGCTTAGAAGAGCAAAGGAGAGAAAAGAAAGAGATATTGTAATGTGTTATCATTTGTTGAGAAAGCAACATTGAGAGATAGTTGTGTGGTATACACATAAGGGGTTGGTGCTCTTATGGGTTGGTGCTCACAAATAGTTGTTGTGTTGGTGCTCAACAAAGGGGTTGGTCCTCCTACAAGTTGGTGCTTGTGAATATTGTAGTTTGAGTTGGTGCTCATTCATATACTTGAGATTGTTCTCCATGGTTTTTCCCACATTGGGTTTCCATGTTAAATTTGGTGTCTCTCTCTATCTTGTGTGGTGTTTATTGTTTTCAGTTTTACCACATATCTTGAATGTATGGTTAAGTGGAATTTGATTAAGTGAAATATAATAAGATTTATGATATATTGATTCACCCCCCTTCTCTATATATCATGTGCTTAACAGTTGGGTTGTAAGCAAAGAGGTTAGTAGGAGTTGGAATGTTTTCATTGCTTAGGAAGGTATAGGTTAAGCTAAATCCTTTGTCGAACCTTGCAGGTGAGGGTGATGCTAGTGATGTGAAATCAAGTGACACCATTTTTAGATGATGTGCACAGGGACATGACCCTAGTTGATTAGAATTACATGGTAGTAGTTGGGTTAGGAAGTATGTGATATTATCAATGCATTCTTAGAGATGTTGTGATGATGGTAGCCCTCATCGAGAGATGGGACTTGGCTACCAACACCTTCATGTTACCGACGGGAGTGATCACTATCCTATTAGAGGACATCCGTAGGATCTTGATATTTCCTATACGGGGTTAGGTGATAAAGCATATCCATAATGATGAATATGATACCTATATGGATCAACTGTTCATAGAGGATTTCATACATGTGAGATGGCATGTTGGGGGATTTTACTTCAGAGATTTCTACCACATGGATAGGGTGGGTAAATGAATAATGACCATGATGATGATAGTTGTTACTTGTTATGCCCTCCTTGATTCTAGTAGAGGTAGATTTCCTTGGGCAATATTAGGCATGTTAATGGTATGATAAAGGATCAAATAGTCTTTGCTTGGTCCCCAATACTACTAGTGTACATCTATTAAGAGTTATGGGGCTATCAGGTACATCGATGTTATGGTTTGAGTGTAGGATTCATATTACATTGCTATAAATATGAGCATATCACTATTTTGTGACTAGTTGGGCTACCATGGCACACATGGGCTCAATCTAGGCACAAAGTTATATTTATGAGATGGAGGGAAAATCATGCACTACCAACAATAGGGGTAGAGTGGCGAGATATAAATTGGTTCAGAGATCAATTGGATATATTAGTAGATGGTGAGGTCATTTAGAGACCTTACACAAGATTCCCCTCTTGGATAGGTCTTCGTAGACATACATTTTCCTCTTAGAGCTATAAATGGATACACAAGAGACTATAACATGAGGTAGGGTTGATCCCCTTTGATCCAGTTAGGAGATAATTTAGATTGGTGCAGGGTGTCCCAGAGGCATTTCCTACGTATAAGAGAGAGGATGTAGAGGCACCATTGCCTCTACCACAACCAATTAAAGAGGAGTTTGAGTATGAGGAGATTTTAGTGGTTGTAGATATTGATGATGTTGGCATTACATAAGATTACATCATATGGTGGTAGGGACATTATGCCATAGCTTTTGGAGGGGATGGCAGACAAGGTGAGGCAAGAGATACAGGTGGACAACAATAGGCTATTATTGTAGAGATGGAGGAGAGAGGTGATCAGATAGATGTAGATTCACCTGATAGATATGCAATTATTACAGAGAGGGACTAGGCTAGAGTGGCATTGGTTACAACACAATAAGTGCTGGCATCCATGACCTTAGAGAGGGAAACAACACAAGGTCAGCTAGCAATGAAGACATAGGAGAGAGATACTCTCCAAGTACAGGTTGTTACTCTTACATAGGAGAGAAATCATGCATGAACTCCCTTCAAGAGATGATAACTAGTAAGCTCCCAATCCATACTTATGAGTTATGATATATGGTCCAAGCCAATTAAAAGCAAACTTGTCCTACTTGCTTCTTTACATATTGGTTACATGTTAATTATCCTTTAAGACAAGGTCTCTGATATTGAATTTTTGCTATTTTAGGTAATTTTTATAAGCACATTTGATTAATTATTGATAGACATGAACATGGTTAAGCGTGACCAAAAAATGCTCATCAAGTAGCTCAAGTTGGGCTAAACATTCTTGATGATAATTGCCCTTAGAAATCATATCCTGTAGGGATATATGAAGAGAGGGAATTTGGAATTTGAGAGGTAAGACAACCTCTACTCCAAAGATAAGAGAGAAAGGGGTAGAACCTGTAAAGGTTCAAATGCTAGTTTGATATGCCCATTAGGTGAAGGGAATGTGTAAGTGCTAATTCTGACTAGATGCATTAACCATTTTAATAAGCATTTTATGAAGTGTTTTTTAGAAACTTTAGCTTGTCTATTACCTTATGGAAGATAAGGTGATGAAAAGCTTAAATTAATGCCAAATGTGTCATAAAGACCTTGTACTTTTTTTATTTTTGATGATTTTCCATTATCAATGATAATTTTATGAGGAACACCAAAGTGACAGATAATGTGATGGTTAATGAAGTCAACAATCTTATCAGATTTGGTCGAAACAAGGGGAATAGCCTCCACCCACTTGGTAAAATATTCTATCATAATGATTATTGAATGATGTCACTATGAAGAATGAGGGTTGATATCACCAATGAGATCTAATCCCCACTATGAAAAGGGCCAAAAATTCTTAGAGACTTGAAGACCATGACTAGGTACATGATGGAAATTAGTGAGTTGTTGAATCTTGACACACTTCTTTACATAATCATAATAGTCTTGGTTAAGGGTAGGCTAATAATAACCAAGGCAAAGGATATGCTTAGTGACAACTAGACTACTGAAGTGTCCCCCACAAATCTTATCATGTGTTTCCTTGATAGTGTGAGAGATTTCATGACTATGCAACTATCTAAAATGGAGACCATCAAAGCCTCACTTGTAAAGAATTCCCCATAATATGGTGTAATGATAGGTCCTTTATATAAATGCTCTTTGACCATTTTGAAAGAGATCAGAAGGAACAATGGCTAGGTTTAGATAGTCAAATATTTGCTTATACCAAATGTTGGATTGGGCCTCTTCCACGTGACAAATGGAAGGAAGGTCCGATTTGGTGTAAGAGGGCTCATTAAGGTGATGACTAGTGATAAAGATCTTAGAGTTAAAAGGTGCATACAAAATTTGGGAGGCAAGAAAAACCATGGTATCGGAGAACTTATTAGTAGAACATGGATTGGCTTGAATAAGGTAATAATCAAATGACATTAAGAGTACATCCACTAATTATGTATACTATTATAGAATGTCATTTTTACATTGGTAAGAACCATTGACTTGGTTGACCATGAGTTGGGAGTCACCAAAAATGTTGATTGTTTTGACTCCCAAAGCTAAATTTGTTTGGAGACCTATCACTAGGGCTTCATGCTCAGCCATGTTATTGGTGTAATCAAAAGCAAACTTAAAGGATAAGGGAAGAGATTCATAGTCAAGGGGAATAAGGATGATACCATCTCCCCTACCATGTTGATACTTCTACCCATCAAAGAACATGGTCATCTAATAAACATAATTCTCTTGAGAGAGAGTTATGATGGATTCATCAGGGAACTCAAGAGGATAAGGTTGGTTATTTGCTAAAAGTATTTCAGCCAATTGATTAGCAACGACTTGCCCTTTAATTGACATTTACTAGAGAAACTCAAGATCAAACTCAACTAAGAGTATGATTCATCTAGCCATATGATGAATTTGATATGACTTGAAATGCATATACTCTAGTGGGTCAGTACTAGTTATGATGAAGGTTTTGTGGTTAATAAGGTAATGACAGAGTTTGGAAGCCATAATGACCAATACGAGGCATAATTTTTTAGTATGGATGTACCGAGTTTCATACTCTATAAGCGTTCAAATTATATAGTGGATTGCTTTCTCTTTATGCTTATCATCGTGATGTGCAAACATGGCCCCTAAGGAATGGTCTATGGTGGAAATGTAAAAGTAGAAATGTTGGTCCTCTTTTGGAAGAACAAGAATAGGTGGGGAAAGAAGATATTATTTAAGCGAGTCAAAGGCCTTTTAAAAATCTTTATTCCATTTAAAGGAGATATCTTTTTTAAGGAGGTGATGGAAAGGTTGACATCTATCAGATAGTTGAGAGATGAAGTAGTGAAAGGATTGGAGCTTCCCTTGTAGATTATTGAGGTTCTTGATGTTGGTCGATGGAGGCATGTCGAGGATTGCCTTAACTTTAGCTAGATTGACTTTGATTCCTCAAAGAGAGGTAATAAAGCCAAGAAGCTTTCCTGAAAGGAACCCAAAGATGGACTTATTGGGGTTAAAGTAGACACATAAGTGAATAATATGCTCGAAGATAACCTTAAGAATGGTGAAATGATCCTTGTGACATTTAGACTTTCTAAGGAGGTCATCGATGTAGTCCTCTATAATTTTATGTATAAGGTCATGAAAGATATAGATCATGGCACATTGGTAGGTTGCACCAACATTCTTCAGACCAAAAGGCATGACGCTATAGTAGAAGGTTCCCCATGGGGTGATAAAAATAATTTTATGTTGATCCTCAAGGGTGATCAAGATATAATTATAACTCGAGTACTTGTCTATAAGAGATAACATCGCATGGTCGACCGTAAGATTAACAAGCTAGTCAAAGCTTTGTGAAGGAAAGTCATCTTTTTGACAAGCAAGGTTAAAATCATGAAAATCAATGTAAATATGAAGTCGCCCTATTACTTTGGTGATAGGAATGACATTCATGACCCATTGGGGATAATTAATGGGTTAGATGAAATTGATAAATAAGAGGCACCAAAGCTCTTATTTGATAAGAAGTGTTGTATGAGGGTGCATCCTATGAAACTTTTGCCTAACAGCCTTAACATCGAGGGTGGTGACGATGTTATGGATGACTATGGTGGGGTTTATTCCTAGCATATCACTATAAGACTAAGCAAATGCTATATTATGATCTCAAAGAAAGGAAGATAAATCTTGACGCTCTGAGGAATCTAAGGATTGGCCGATTTTGACTATAGGGACTATCATAAGTACCCAAGTTGACATCAATAGTGGCTTCATTTAACATAGTTGAAGTCTCAAGAAGAAGGGATTTGTGAATGAAATAATCTTCAGCAAAAAGATAGGTGAGAAGAGAATCGTCATCTCAACACTGAACAATATTAATGGTAGGAAAGTCATCTTCTACCATCTCAAGATGAGTAAGAGGAATGGTCATGGTTTACCCATCCTTTTAATAAGTCAAAGGTCCCAAATTGATTATATTGATAAAAAACATTAGAGGAAATGATATTGATATCCTCACATTTTGAAGGAGAGGGTGTTGGTAAGGACAAGATTTCTTCCTCAACAATGGTGACAAGAGGTGGGTTGGTTGGCTCTTCTGTTGGAATGAATTCGAGACCACATCATTCACAAGGTTTTTGGGTTTTTCATGGTAGCAAATTGTGTCATCCATGCTCATAGCATCATAGACTGAATCCCTTCCAAGCACACCAATAGAGGTATGTCTTGGCAAACTCTAGTTTATCCAAGTAGGAGAAATCGAAGGTGAATGGTTTAGGAGAAGAGGAGGCAGAAAGTGGTTGATCAGGTCTCCCATAAACAAGATTAGTTTGATAATTGGGAGGCTCAAAAGGAATAATGGTTCCAATATTGGAATCATAATTAGGATATTGGTCAAGATTCCCATACTCTTAGGGAGTAGGGAAGGCATCTACGATCAAAAGGCAATACTCCCCAAGCGAGAGACGTTGGAATGTTGATTCCAAGGGGTCCTTCATGGGGATTTGGAAGGAAGATATGGATAAGCTGGTGAAATCTTGGTTGATGGAAGAGGAATGGGGATGTATCCTTGATTAGGAGGAGAACATCATTAGGTCAGTAAGTCATATTACATGACCTAAAATGACTCAGGTCGATAGGTATGGTATGGACTTGACTCTCATGCTTAAAATTGATACACTAATGTAAGGTAGATGACACACAACCCATAGAATGAATCCAAAGGCATCCAAGTAAAATGTTATATTATAACTCGCCTTTTACCACATAAAAGAGCTCAGGAAGAGTGTGAGGTCCTAAATTAATATGAAGGATGACTATCCCTGAGGTTGTTTCCATGGTATCATTAAATTATCAGAGCACCATTGTAGTTTTTGATATGATGTTCTTTGGTAGTTTTAATTGGTCATATGCATGGGAGGAAATAATATTAATGTTATCTTGCCCCATCAATCATAACCCTCTTGATATGGGTTTGGTTTATGTGAGCAGTAATAAAAAGGGAAGGATCTGGATCATCTGGATGAATAGGGGTAACTCTGAATCCTTAAAGGTAATGAGGGTGGAAAGTTGAAGGGCTCTGACAAAGGTTGCTAGAGGTTGTGGATCTTTAGGTTGAACCTGTATGGACTACAAGGCCTCTATCATGGATTGACAGTGATGGGGTGAGGTATTGATTAGCTCATATAAAGTCATCTTCACCAGTGTTTGGTGAAGTTATTTTATAACTACCCTTTATATTGACTCGGAGGGGTTGGATTGGGGTACACCCAAGATAGAAAACTTGGGCTTGGGTGATGGTGTTTGGGCTTGGTTGGGTGTTTTAGAGGTAGATGGTTTGGAGGTTGAAGGTTCGAAAGTAGATGGTTTGGAAGTAGATGGATTGGTTGTAGATGGTTTGGAGGTAGAAGGCATGGTAAGAATAGGTGGAGGTATAGCTAGAAGCGGAGGTGTGGCTAGAAGTGGAGGTGGGGTTTGTGGTTTCTTTGGGAGGCTTAATTTTTTAATCATTATGGAGGGGTGAGGTCTCAATATGGAAGAAGGATGTGGTCCTAAAATATAAGGGAAAGTGGAAATAGGAGGCAAGGTTTTGGATTTTGGATTCCTAGGTGGTTCCACTTTCTTGGTTGGTTTGACTTACAATTTTTTTGGTGGGTTTAGCAGTGTCAAATCCAAATTTAATGTAGGATGGGTAAGATTCTAAGTGAGGAGCACACCTACGTTATTGATGGGCTTAATTGGGATAATGGAAGGTATTTTGGTTGCTTTAGAGGGAGTTAGGTTGGATGGTTTATCTATGGTTTGGGAGATGGAGGTTTTAGTTGGGGTAATGGTAGTTTCATTAATGGAAGTTGAAGGTTGGGTAGATGAGGGTGAGGTTAATGATCCCTTATTAGTTGGATAAGGTAGTCCTATGTGATGCCAGAATGAGGCCCAATCAATGTTCAGTTGGGATAGAAACTCTAAATTTGGGCCAACCTATAAAAGGGCTTATAGATGAGCTTATTTCCTTCAGTGTTAGACTTGAAGGATAAACCAAATGGCTGAAAAAGTGGATTGGCCTAGTTCTCCTTTTCCTATATCAAAGGTTCCAAGTCCTTGGTGGATGATTCTTCCATAGAAGGGGTAGGTGAAGCAATTTTTTATTTAGGAATGTTTTCTAAGTAAGAATGGATAGCTCTATCATAGAATAAAAAGGGATGGAGGTAACAATTTTCTCCTTTGTTATGCCTTCCAAAGGAGAGGTTGGTGATTCCACTACCTCAATAAGTGGAGGAAGGATGATAGTTTCTTCCTTTGTTTAATTTTTCAAAGGGATGGTAGGTGACTTCAGTACCTCAATAAGTGGAGTAAGGATGGTAGTTTTTTAATTTGTTTCATTTTTCAAAGGGATGGTAGGTGACTCCACTACCTCAATAAGTGGAGAAGAGGTGATAGTTTGGGACATGGGTTCATTAACAATTAGTTCACTAAGAACTACATTAATAGTGTGAACCTCATGTTTGTGAGAAGATTCCACAGTATTATGTTCATTATTTGTGGAAGGTGAATGGTTGGGGAATGGTTATCTAAAAATGTCAAGTGATTGATTTGGAGGTGCATTTAGGTTATCCATCGCAAGTTCCCCCTTTGTCAATCAAATCTTGGAAAATGTTTTTGAATGTCTTACATCTGCTAACATCATGTCCAATGACATGGTGAAAGGCACACAATTCATTTTCCTTATACCAACTTGGTATAGGATGAGAGGAATCGAATTATTGGGGCAGTTTCATTGGAGGAAGTTGGATGATATATGCATTTAACAACTTTTCAAAAATTGAAGCGTATGACTCCCCTAGTGGAGTATACTATTTTTGGATATAGTGATTTTGGGTTTTGGCATTTTGGTTGGAAGAGGTGGAAGAATTAGGTTGGTTGACAACTAGGGGAGGAGATTTTTTAAGCACAACTGCATTTGTGGTCCCTTTAGCTTTGGTGTTGGTGTTGGTGTGGTTGGTGATTTTTCAGGAAGAAGCTTCATTTGATTTGAAATTAGAATTTTTGTTCCTTATTTTAAGCTTTCCCTCATCAATAGCTCTAATCTCCACCTTCTGAGCCATGGTGAACACCTCATCAAAGGTTTGGAAAGTATGAACCTGTAAGGTTGATGAGATATATTTGGCATAAGCCTAAGATAAAATCTTAATCAACTCAGGTTAGGGCAAAGAGAAGGAGATTTGATTAATCAACCCTCTCCAATGGGCTACAAAATTAAAAATTGACACATCTTCAAATTGCCTAATGGAATATAGGTCGATGATAAAAACTTTCTTAGAAATATTTATAAATAAATGGTCTAAGAAAGTTTGGGACAGTTGGGCAAAAGAGAAGAGGGTGTGCTTGGTAATAGCACTATACTAATCTAATGCAAGACCGGCTAAGGACATGGGGAAAGTGCAGAGAAGAAGAGCGTCATCAAAATCAATAAAATAACATGAAGGCCTAAACACTCTAAAATGTTATTGGGGGTCTTCTTTGCTTTGAAACTTAGAAAATTTTGGAAGCTCCCACTATGTGGGGTATGGTCAGATTGGGACAGATGGGTGGATTGGCTCATTGTAAATTTATTCGTATGATAAGATGTTGTGGGCACCAAAAATGGATGACTCTAGATTGGTCATCTTTTCCATCAACATCTTGATAATATCAGTTTGTGGTTGTGCACCTCCATAATTATAAGGTATATTCTATTGGGGTTGTGAAGGGGCCATATATTGGTAACTAGTTGAGGGTTGGAAGGATGCCACATATTAATAAGTAGGTATGGAAGGTTGGGAAGATGCCACATATTGGTACGTGGGTATGAAAGGTTGGGAAGAAGGTGGAGGCATGTACCTTTGTGGGTTTGGGACATACCCCAGGTTTAGTGGAATAGACATTGGCTAGGTTAGAGGCATAGTTGGATTAGTGGGTTGAAGGTGGGTAGTGACCTTAATGCTAATAGGTTGGAGCATAAAAGGTATGGAAACTGCCAAATTTTGAAAAGGAATGGAAGATGGTGGGTTAAAAATGACAAGTAGAAGGGTAGAAACACTAGTGGAAGGTACTCCAATGGTAAGTGGTGTATGAGTTAGCAAAGGTTGGGTTGCTCCTACGTTGGAAGCGTTGTTGTTTGGGGTATAAGGTGTTTAGGTATTGGTTGGTAGAAGAGATTGGTTTTGGGTGGTGCTTTTTGAAGGGTTGTTGGTGGAGGAAGAAGCTTGGGTCACCAAAGGTTGGGTGGAGATAGTGGCAACCGAAGTCTTACCCATAAGGTAAGGTGGCATGCCACAGGGTAGCTCAATAGAAAGAACCGAAGCAGGGGTACGATGAGCCATGGTGATAAGGTAGTGTTGGAGAGCTACGGGATTGTTATTAAGAAGGGTGGTGAAATTCATATCTCCTTTGGTGATTATCTAAGGCATACTATTACTTTCGAAGTGATGGGGGAACTTTATGCATTCGAGATGTACTCCATGGATGAGGAAGAAGAAGATGGGTGATTGGGAGGTGGATCTTAGTTTGCTTGGTTTCAAAGTTGTTGTCTTGTTAAAACCATGCAAAGAAAAATGAAATCAATCTCACACACTCAAAAGAGAAGCAAACAAAATAAAAGATTTAAGGAAAATAAGCATACACTAAGAGTACGTTTAAGTGTTATAATAATTTGTATCTCTCTTTGGGCTCATGCCTCAAATTTTAAGAAGTTATGATATTCAACTTAGGCTTGTAGAATAGGAACTAGAAGAGGAAGTATAAAGATGGGTTCAGGTTGTTAAAGGCTCTCAAAATTTATATTAGAATTTGGTACATGGCTTGATATTGGGGCTTACTCCCTCACTTCACACTCCATAGTGATAAGGGTGTGGGGTGCTTAGCCAAAATATACCAAATTGCTAGATATTATACTCAACCAATGAATTAAGTTTTAGTTTCTTCCCTTGGTAGTGAAGTCTAAGTAGTATAACCAAGGGAAAGGTTTACCTCTAGGTGATGGAATCCTAGTCGGGCCTTATGTCAGTATTTGATGTTTGATTTGAATGCATGATTTGGTATTGTGTGTTTGATAAGAAGTGACTTGTTACGATTAATTTCACCATTTAATTTAAACTATGTGAATTAAACAAGCAAGCAAGCAATGGATGCAAGTTATTTTTAAACCCAAATGAAAATTTTGATTTCTTTTCAATGAGTACTAGAATAAGTAAGATGAAACTAAATGGGGTATGAAGATGCAAGTCCTAATCCTAGGATGTGTGTTTTTTAATTTCTAGAAAATGAAGGAAAAAATGAAATTTTAACCTTTTCTAAGATTGCAAAGAAGGACTAAACTTGCTTTTGGGAAGAGATTGAAACTAAGATTTTCAATGCATAAAAGAAAGAAGGAAAGTTTAATTTTCAAAAATGAAATTTTCAAATGGATGAAAATTTCACTAATGCGACTAAATGTCCTAATCAACTACGAACCCAAAAAAAACTCAAGGGTCCCATAGGGCATGCCAGAATGTTTCACTATTTTTCCATGTTTATTTTCCTTTAGAAGAGAGTAAAACTTAAAGAAGGGTGAGGTAAGAAGAACATGGATTTAGTGTGCTCAATAATCTAGTCAATTGTAGATACTCCTCTTTAGATTAGGAGGATGACCTACATATTAGAAAACAACTAGAAAAAGGTATATTAGTCATATATATGGGTGGATTACCTAGCGTGAGCTAGATCCAAGAAGCACTAGACTTCCTTGGAGGCTATCAATCCACTCTTTAAGACAATTAAGTTCTGATAAATGGAAGTAGTTGCTTACATGAAATAATAAAAAATACTAAAACTTATGTAAGAGATGATTTGAACAGAAACAAGTGATTTTGAATAAAATAGAAATAACTTATAAAATATAATGCTTAAATGTTCAAACCTATTTCAGAAAAATAGTTTAGGCCTCTGTGGCGTAACAAAAACTTATAAACTTGAATTTGGGTGATGGCAGATATGCAAGATTTGCTTGTTAGTTTGGGAAAAATAAAATACATAGTGATTGATGTCAGTCACTGTATAATCGGTGCCAATCACTGTACAACTGGCACCAGTTAAGGACAACCATCACCAGTCAAAGGACAATCAATGCCAGTCAGAAATGATCAATGTTGGTCACTATAAATTCTACTTTGGGTAAACATGGATATTGGGTTGGTTGCGAGAGGGTCTGTACGAGTTGTTTCTAGATTGGGTTAATGGTCGTGAATGTAAAATGGAATCTCAAAAGTGTCAAACTTGAGAATTTGGTGGTTAGGTGATTGGAAATTGTCTATAGGTGATTTAGTGGGAGGTGAAGTGCTTGGAGATGCAGAACTCTAACACAAAGGGGAGTATTGGAGAAATGAGAAAATGGGTGTATGAAATTAAATAACTAAAGATAATAGTAGAACTTGATGTAAGTGCAAATACTTATATTTTGAATTTATTGGCTTGAAAAAATGCCGAGGTTGAGTGAAAGCTACATGGGATCCTGGAGCAATACGAACATAGTAACAGTACTTTGGCTCTTTGTGATGAGTTACTGAAGCACTTGAATGTCTCTGGTTTGGTTGTTGGTTCATTTGGGAGATTTGATTCACCTGAGATTTTGAGTTTCTCATAAAAAATATATATTAAACCTCTTTGAGGTAAGGTTTTTGGGTTACATTAAGTAATCATCACCAGTCCTAGTCAACTGACACTGGTCGAGGGGTGTCGATGTCATTCAGGGAGAATAAGTCCAAATTTACCAAAAATAGGCATTTTCACTCATAATTAGTTGTTAAGTATGACAAAAATGGTCTGAGGTTATTAAAATATGCATTGGGATGCATGAGGAATAAGTCTAGTGGGTTAGGGCATTAAATGCCTAGGTGGGATTTAGTCTTAAGGCTAGGTGTCGACCAGTTATCCATGGGTTTGGGTGGGGAGGTGTAAATAGGCTTTATTTAATTAATTTAATTAGTTAATTTAGCCAAATGGGGTAAAAGGGCATGTTAAAGGATTTTAATAATTAATCCTAACCCAAGGGGCCAAGGGGGCCAAGGAGTGTTTGACGATGACTAGAATCGTGCAATTTTTTAGTGTCTACACAGTTACCTAGAGTAACTAAACATGTTCTAATTGCTGCTACTCCAAAGAAACCTCATAAAATTCAATGATGGGTTCCACGATCCCCTACTCCTCCTATTATTTCTTCATGACCACAAAATCTTATTACTCATACACAGAGTACCACAAATTCTACAGTTCTAAATATGATACATATGCATGTTCCTTGGCAGTACTACCAATTTTATGTACCATATTTTGAGTTCAGTGCTCCTTATGAGCAGCCCTTGCATGGGATCATAGTCTAGCCTTTTCTTTCTAAATGTTATAAAAAATCATATTAAAAAAAATACAAAAATATTTAAATACTTTAAAAATTCATAAATATTTAGTATTCTCATGTTTATTAGTTCCTTGGCATCTATGTTGTTTGTTTTATGTTAGTAGATAACATATCATTTCTTTCCTATATACACATATTTATTATGGATCTTTGAGTGTGATACATGAATACCCAGATGCATGATATGTGCACTTTCAAATGTTGGACCTCTCGTCTACCCACATCATATAGTATGTTGGGTGCATCCACTTCTTTGATCATGATTGCTATAGGGTACATATCCTTTATGATAATTTATACATTATCATGTTTGAGATTATACAATGACACTTACACATGCCTATATCCATGCTCATATCTTTCATAGTGTACTTGATATGTTGTGTTTCACAACTTTTTTTATAACACATGTATGCAGGGATTACTATGATATGTTTATGTTGGTTGCTTATATTTTATTTGTTTTCACTTCCTTTAGTATACTTCATTACTTTCTATTATCTTTCTTGTGAAACATTTAAATATATTCTTTTTTTTGTTAGCCCTTGTGCCATTGTATGTTGGTTGGACATTTGAATATGCCATTCCTTTTGATTGTGTGACACTTACACATGCTCCTTGTATGAAGTATTTTTGGACCCTACTTTTATATTACATTGAGTGATCTTGTGTGTATGATTGGTTATTTTCTGAGCTTGTATTGTTACTCTTTAGATATTTCCATGATCTATATCATACATCTTAAGAATTTATGTGATCACATACTATGATCTTGATTAATATATCTACTTTGACATGTTATCCCTGTATGGTTCATGATTCATACACAACTTATACGTCTACCTTATCCTTTTGAGGTAATGTATTTAACAGTTTATATCTCCCTCACCTTAAAATAGAGTGCATATCAATGTGGGCATGTCATAAAAGCATGACCTTCATATTTTTCCTAGTTTCCATTATTTAGTGGGGGCATGTCATAAAAAGATGGCGTCCACACTTACACCCTTTCTCAGTATTTATAGATTTTAACTAGGGCATGTCACAATAATATGACCTCCACACTTTCTCAATATATCCAAGTTTAGCAAGGACATGTTACAAATACATGATGTCCACACTTGCCCAATCTTTAGTTATGTTTCATGATTCAAATATACACTTGGATCATAATCCTATACATTGCACTAATTTTGCATAGATTTAAAACATTTTTTTTTAATATTTATGACACATTTACTCCAACTCAAACATATTAGAGGTAAATATTCCATGATATTACACCAAAAATTATAAATTTACCAATTATTCTATTCAGAAAGATGCACCGATTATAATAGGATGTAATATTATCGAGCCTTTTTTGATGCAGTAGTTGGTTTATTTTTATAGGTTGGAGTGATTAATTCATTAAACCTTACCATATTTATAGGTTGTAATAATTAAATCATCTAATCTCACTATTTTGATAGTATGAGTTGATTAAATCACTCACCCTCCCTAGATTATATATATTCGCACTTGAATTATGCGATTAAGATATAATGATCTCAATGGTCATGTCATAATTTATCCCTTTCACCGGATTAGGGGTGTAATACCTTCCAATATACATATTCAAATCTCCAATGTTTAAGTCTAAACCTCTTCTATCTCCAATGCTTTATGAGGAAACATCTTTACAAGTCAAAACATTGAGACATAACATAATTGCATCGACACACATGTATACTCCTTCCTTTCTCTCTTTATTTTCAAGCATTTCAATTATTTCAAATTTTAGAATATA
Source organism: Torreya grandis (assembly GCA_037957365.1). Classification (NCBI taxonomy): domain Eukaryota; kingdom Viridiplantae; phylum Streptophyta; class Pinopsida; order Cupressales; family Taxaceae; genus Torreya; species Torreya grandis. The sequence goes on along the minus strand of JARHVA010000700.1, from coordinate 2,123,289 downwards.
TGCATTTATTTATACTATGACATGATCTTGGTTATAGGTCATACATTAGCGAATCACTCAAATTGGGCTCAATCAAAGGCAAGGTGTGTTATACACACCCAAGTATGCATTTATTTCATTTAAGCTAGTAATTTAATCCTTATGTATTACCAGATTTTAGGGGGGGTGCAGATACCAAAACTGAATATTTATAGCATGTTAGCCTTGTAAATTTGACAAATATCAATCAATGCTCTATCCTTCAGCTCTAGGCCTCCCTACTATCAAAAGGCTCGCATTCACCTTTCAATTATGCCTAAATGCTTAGCTCTTAGTCTGGTCCATATCATTATGATGAACTAGGTCTCTTTCATTGCATATAAAGCTTAAAACATGACGATAATCCTTCACTATCAGTTTCAAATCCATACCTATTTTCTAGCCTTATGGACACTACCGACCATAGAGGGACACTATTACCAATGGTAGTGTCCATATCCTTATCTAGTGTCTAGTTACAAAAGTTCATCCAAATTGTAATTGTTTCGAAACATATGGATCAGATTATTTGTCTTTTTGAACCCTACCATGAGATATTTTCAAAATTTGTTGTATAAATACAAGTGTAAGCCTTCTCATTGATCATATAGAAAATACCAAGCAAACACCTACTAAAGTTCAATCAATAAACTACACAACCAAGCTATCCTACCCTATTTGTCTCTATTTTTCATATCAAGCATATGAACAGTCATATTACAGGCATGAAGAATTTAAAGTGTATCCCATTGGTGATATTTTTTAAATTACAAGATAAACCATTTATGCATCTTCATATAGTATATTACACCCTTGTCATACACATTCCCACACATAAGAGAGAACTACATAAGTCTAAAGAGCTCCTTGGAGTATTGGATATATAAGTAACACTCTATGATAGAGGGGTTATTGAGGTGAGCTCAACACTATGATCCCACTAACCCATTTTTAGCAAACTCATTATAAGGGTGAAGAAAGGTGAAGAGTTAGGGTTTGATCAACTAGCAAAGAGCGATGACCTATATCTTAGATTTGAATATATCAATAGGACGATATAAAACCTAAAATAATGAAGTTGGTCACATCAAGCTCTAGTCATTACTCTATACTGGAAACCTACATCATAATCAGACACTAGTGTCTAGATTTGATGGTACTATTCATGGCTATAAAAGTATAATTACCAAAATCTGATGACTGATCCAGAATATTGATCATGCATGTTTTCCACATATTTCTAGTCAACATTGGTTGCACATAGTAAACTCAAATATCATTTCTCTTTAGTATTGAAATCAATTGAACATCTTTTGAATTTAGTGATTTTTATATTTAGCATATCTCAGTATTATAATTCAGAATATTTATTTATCTAAGTTTGTAATAAATTGGTCTGCTATAGATTAGTTTATCACCATTGTGCTTGAAGTATTTCTATATTCTTAGCCCTATATATATATATATATATATATATATATATAATAATAATAATAATTTAGGATTAAACACTATGCACCATTGGATTTTGGAATATTTGACCCATATTTAAGCACGTTTACATCTAAAAGCTTTACTTCAAAGTCCATAACAATGTGACAAAGATCATCAAATAATGATAAGTATTAATGACCATTTTGACGTTCGTAATTGAGTTATTAGCAAAAATACTTTGAAGTTCACTATTTGGTTGTTGAGATATATCTTACTAACCATAGTCTTTAAGTGAAGCACACACTTATAGCCTCATTTAGTCCTTTCTTTGATTTGAGATAATTGTGCATATGTGACCCACATACAATATTAATTTGAAAATGGCCAATAAATCAGCAACAAAGGTTATAAAATGATGACACATATCCATATGGTAATTCATAGAACACATCAAGTGTATAATCCTTCATTTTTTTTTGAAATAGCCTAGTTAATAACTTGTCATCATGGGTAAAATATAAACAAGAGCCGTAAAATTATCTAATGTGATGAGAAGGATCTCCCTTTCCATTGAATAATTAAAACTTTGGAGCAAAAAATCTAATTGGAAATGGATGTGAAAGGGCTTTGTGAGCCAAGGGGTTTATAATAATATCATTAGAAGTGAACTTATCATTTGGTTTTGAGACCCTTAAGAAGGAATCTTGATTTGGTTTTGTAAGTCATGCAATGTATCCATCATAGTATTCATTTCATTATTTGGAGTAGAAGTAAAAATATTATTAACAGGATCTTTTTGTAGAATAGAAGGGTGTACGATATGCGAGAAATCATAAGTAAAATATGGTTGACAAATAGAAGGAATTTGGGAGACATGTTTAGAAATTGAAGGGATTTTAGAAGCAATTAAAAAATTGATAAATTAAAATAATTTGAGAAGTAATGGGAGCATGTTGATCCCAACAATAACTAAAGAACAAGAGTAATGGTTTATTTTATAAAAAGTTATAATTTTCCAAAAAACATCAACGCAACATAAATGGTAGTTTCAAAAGACTTAAAAGCATTTTTCAGAGCTCAGATACCCTCACCACCAAACTTTAGCTAGGTGACTATCTTCCTTGTGAGCCAAGTTTTTAGGATAGGTATTACATTAGAAAATCAAATAATAGCCATAAAACTTGACCTCGATAAGTGGCCTTACCTGGCTGGCTATTATTAACAATTATTATTCCAGGAAATCTATTATTCTTATGTGTTTTTCAATTCACATGCTTATGCATATTGAAAAGATATAATTAGTTTTGTTTAGCTTTAACTAATCCCCTATTTGCATGACTATGTATTTTAAGTGGATGTTATTAACTTTGTTTAAATTTAAATAAATTTACCATTATTATTGTTCTTTAATTATAAGACAAGGGTTTACCCTATTATAATTCAAATTGCATAGCTTATATATTTTCCACAAGTAATGCTTTCTTTTTAGAAAACCTCTTATTATCTTGTAATAAAGCTTTGTTTGTTTTAGATTAAGGTAAAAATAGGTTTTGAAGGGACCCCGAAACCCTGAACAAAAGGAGAATGATAAAACAGTAACGATCATAGGCAAAGCCTAAAACCTACTTCACAGAAGTAACAAAACCAAGATTACATAGACCTGAAGCTAACAAAATGAAAAACCAAAGATAGACCCCAGGTTTTACAGAGACATGGAAACTCCATAGTAAAAAGAGTTCAAAAAACCAGGTAACAAGACCAGATATCACAACCAACTAAAAGAACCAGGGGCTATTCTTCTAGTTCCAATATCATCTTCACTGCTTCCTTACCTTTCACAACAGTGTCCTGGATGGCAATAGCCGCCTACGTAGATCCATCTTGCATTGCTTTCTTTCTTCAGCTCTGTCTAGTTCTCTTGCTAGGCCCCTCCAAGGTTTTGATCTCCTCATTTGCTCTTTTCCAATGTTTACAACAGCAACACAAATGCTAGAGGTAACCTCCTCCATCTTTGTTCTGCTTTCCTTTATGAGTTCCCTTAGGTTGTTCTCATAGTCTTTGAGTTTTATGGGGATATCCCTCATCTGCTTTTCCATGTTATTGATTTTGTTCCAAATTGCCTCCTGTTTACCTTCCATTATTTCCATTTTCCTATTAATTTCCATTATCTCCTTATACGTCCATAAATCGAATTGAAGAGTAGCATCAACTTTGCAATTGGCCAATCTAGTAGGTGGGTACCTTTTGTCCTTCTGCCTTTTGTCACTCCAGTCTTCTGTGTTCTTTTTTGGACTGCTTCCAGCTTCTTTAATATAGTCCTCCGTTTCCATTCGCTTATGTTCCTTTGTTTCAGCAGGGCTTACATTATGGTTACTTCCTTCATTGAGCTCCCATTTCCAATATTTGGTTAGCGACCTGAACTAGATTTTCCTTTTCATTAATCTGATCAGGGTCCACAGCAGGATCATCTAGATCTTTTTCAATTTCCTCAAACACTTACTGGTTTTCCTCAGAATCATGGTTGCTATTTTCAGACTTTTCCTCTATAGTGACTCCTTCTTTCTCATTCTTATCTTGCACTTCTTCTTCCTCACTGGAACTTGAATGCCCACTTTCTATTCCTCCCTCTTCCTCCAGACTCTCCTCCCCAGTGTTTTCAAAACTTTCCCACTCTGTTTCCTCATCAGCAGTCTGGTTATTGAAGCTTGGGAGTTTGAATTTAGCTTTTTCATTCCCTTTTACTATTTCTTTCTTGTTACTCCGTAAGTCCTTGTTTTTTTCCCGAATAAGGATTCTTTACAATGGCCTTATTCTTGCAATACCCTTCAATTATAAGAATTAACCCCTCATGCAGGATGGGACGAGACTCCTTTTTCCTATGAGCAAACAGACTTTGGAGCAAGGAAAAATGCAAATAAAAAGGAAAGGAGATTCTTACTTTGTGTCTGAAGTGATTGAGAAATACAAAGTGAAATTTGTGGACTCTTTTGCTTCTTCCATCAAGTATGAAGTACTCGCGGATACAGCATAAGACGTCCCTCCAGATACCCTTTATCTACTCCAATTCAAAAAAATCTCCACTTTTTTCTAGTTGCTGCTCCTCAGCATCCGTCTTAGGGAATTTGCAAAAAGCCTCATTAGAAATGCTGGTCTACTTTGAGAATTTTATTCACTCCATTGGAAGCCCCGTCACCTTCGCTATAAATTCCTCGGTTAGATTCACTGTGATGCCATGCAGGGTAACCCTATCATCAATCCAATTTTTAAAAAAAGCCATTGTAATATGGTGTTTTGAGCCATGAAGCCGTTCCATGTAACTCACAACCTTTCCTCTCTGAAAGATATTCCAGACATCTTTTTTTGCTTTCCACTCTTCGCAGTATTTGGGTTCCTGCTTCCTTGGTTCTCCTTTCCTTTTGTGAGCCATACGAATTTCCTTTAACGCCCAAATCATGTCAGTGAAATAATGAACCTGGATATTACCAATTTGGAATAGAACTCGCCTATTTTTTGGCACGTTTTGGATCCACCTCATGTACTCTAGAACATTTCTAGTTGATGAGTGCAAACCTTTCTCCATGGATCCACTCCCCCAAATCATTAGTTTTCTATTCCAATCTGATCTCTCCCTGCTTAGCATGAATTGCATCATGATGAATGAGCACTCTAAGATCCACGTTCTTGTTTAATGTCTCCTGCCAAATCACCTTGTGTCCTGTTCAAACTGCATAATTTGCTATCCAATCAGCGACTCCATTTGCTTCACGGTAAGTATGGGTAATAGTAACTTTCTCAAAAATTTTAATTAAAGTTTTCATTTCCATCACCATAGCCTTTATTGACCATGAAACAGAGTTTTTATTGTTTAATATATTTATGATGTTCAAGGAGTCCCCTTCCAACCATAATTTAGAATATCCCGATTCAACAGCTAGCTTAATGGTTTGGAGGGCAACAGAAGCTTCAGCAATATGGTAGTTCGACTTACCAATGGGGATAGCAATAGCATTGATTACGTTTCCCATATGGTTTCTCAAGACTCCTCCACATCCTGCATTCCCCGAGTTCCCTTTAGCAGCTCCATCAAAGTTCCCTTTGATCCACCCATGAGGGGGGACTTTCCAAGTTACACCAAGTCTAGGATTTTCATTTTTTACATTATACTTTTCTGATCTTAAAGGATTATCAATTTGAAAGGTAGGATTAGGATCCCTTTGCAATGAGAAATTCTCCTTAATAGCTCTAATGATGTTCTGCCCCACCACCCATCCTGGAAGTTCTTTACTTCTAAAAATAAAGCTTTGTTTGTTACTTTTGAAAATCTATGTTAATTCAATATAAAGGAGTTTAACATTATTATATTACATGAATCCCTAAAAATTAGGGTTTTATCCCTTCAATTGAATCCTTAATCTGGATTAGTTGTATCGCAAAAAGGTATAGTTGACGCAAAAGATTGCACCCTTGGTAGGAGGCCGAGCTCCTGCCTTCTTCACGCAACAATGGAAACTCCCCTCTCACCTGTGGGACTGGCGAAGATGGAGGGGAGAATCTCTAGATGAGGGCTAGCTCCCTCTGATGTATCATTTAGGCCCTAATTTCTCCTACTGCTAACAAATAAAATGTAAAAAGGGGGGGATGAAAAGAGAGAGATGCTGAAAACAAAGCCTAAGCCTAAAAAAGAAAAGGTGATACACCAGAAAATGTGATCCACCTAGCCCGAATATACACTTTTCACCAAAAGGAAGCACCTATACACTTCATCTAAAATGAAAAAACATTCTGCATCAATGGGTTAGGGGTCCATGGAGATACAAGGAGGAAATAACTACTAGAGGCATTCTGGGACACACTGCAGCAGCATATCCACTTCACCTATACTCCTCTAGGGACACTTCTGACAGACCTATAAAAGGAAACTCAAAAATGCACCAGACATGCTACAATCATTGTACAAAAGCATTAAGAAAATGACTTAACATAGAATCAAATGCATAGACACATACTAAAGATGCAAAACTCAGAATGGAGGTAAAAACGCTAAGTTCTGATTCAAGGTACAATTCTGGCAGAGCTCTGCCTTACAAGCCCGAGAGATTTTTGGGCAGAGTTTTGCCTTAAGGCTGAGAGTAGATTTTTTTCTCAAAAGAGAAGTTTACAATATATAGGAAGAGAAAGAAAACTTGGCACTTCTTGGAAAGATTTTTTGGCACTTATTTTTGTTAGTGGCCCATGTGCGTTTTGAATCTTGGGAAGAGGAAACCACTGTTACTGATGTCATTCTTCAAAAAAGAACTACTAGAACCATGCTTGTACAATCACCAAAATTGACTTTGGCATTCAAAAATTAATGCAAGGACATGGCCATGCCTCTTTTTTAGCAAATAGACTGCAGTTTATCCCCTCATCAATGCCAACTACAGAAAATAGGTCGCGTCACTCATCTGCAATAACTCACCTACCCTTCACCACTTGAAAGGCCTTGTCTTTTATGCTCCTTGTCCTCTTCTTGATCTTTTAGCCCTCAGGGGTGATCTTCTGGCAGGTCGCTGCGCTCCTTGGGGCTCTTTCCATGATTTGGCGCTAAGGTAGTTCAAAAACAATGACTACTTCACTATGTAAATTTCACGTTCACGCGGCCGTCACCCAATGGCTAGTTCATTTGCTTAAAATTGATGGCTTTCACGATGTCACTGTTCTCGGCAAAAGTCATCAGGATTTTTTGTGGCTTTTTCCCCACATGTTTTCTATTTCGAGCCTTTTTTTGCAGACAAAAAGTCTGCAGGAATTGGTCACTTTGACCTTTTTGCAGGCTCTTTGACTTTAAACTGGCAGCCTCTTTGAACTGGGCTTGCCCTCTGTAAGGGCTTTCAGACTTTTGGCTGCCCTTCGATTGTAGGGCACACCCTTGAACCAACCCGTTGAACCAAAATTGGTTCAACGGTTCAAAGCTGCATGTCGATGAACCCACCGATTACACTTAAATTGATTGAACCAAGTGTCAAACTAATGCATTAAACTTAGCGATGAACTGATTGAACTGAGTGTTAAACTAAGGCATTAAAGAGATTCAATGGTTTAAATATGCCAACTTTTCTTGTGATTTTCTTCAAATAAGAGCTCAAATAAGCCTTGCAAAACTCAACACTCTCTGAACTGATCCTTCATGCACCAAAGGACTAACCTGTAGAGTTCATAGATTTAGACTTGCAGAGTCTGTAGAAATTTTACAGAGTCTGTAGAAATGAACAAATTCATGAAAAATTAGAAAATGAAAATGGCCTAAAACAACAGGGACAGAAGGTGACCAATTTTTGGCCTGTTGGGCAAAAAATGGTCAACAAATTGGCGACTCCCAGGGGAAGCATGCCTGCTATGCTTAAAGACCAGTTGCCTTGTAGACCAGTCCATTAGGCACGAAGTCAGATGCAGCTTTGAATAATGTTTAGCAACAACTACAAAAGATCTAAGAATCAAACACGGAGCCTTTTACCCCACATGAAAAGGGAAACACACAAGGCTAAAAACACTACATGTGCAACTGCACTTAGGGAAAGCAGGAAAAGAAACTAAAAGCAAAATACTATATACAGCTAACCAATAATGCTTGCCTCCCTCCTAGATCAAAGGGAAAATTTCTTAAGTCCCCTTCTTAGCAAGAAGACTTATGGTGCCATGCAAGTAGTAAAATGAAAAGGAGATTTGGTGACCTGCTCCTCTTGCTTGTCACCTGCATTGGCTGGTATCTGAGTGAATCAAATTCAAACATGCTCCCAACATATGTGTACTCTATTTGTTCTTAGAAGATTGTTGAATGTTGGTTCTTCATGTTGGTGCTCTTCACCAAGAAATCTGTGGCTGCTGGCTCATCACCATAAGCCCTTTGATCTGCACAGTCCCTCTGCAATGCCTCATGGTCCGACCTGTTTCCTTCTGACTCATTGAAGACCCTGTCAGACTCATCCTCTACTCCCTCTTAGCCTTCTTGAAGAAGGGTGACTGTGATGATGTCTGAAATGGACTCACAAAATGATTGCTCATCCCATAGAACATCGCCTCTTTGTTCAAAACTTTCTTCTTCAAAGTTTTCCTCAAGAAAGACAGACCTCTCCTTTTCCTCCTCGATGATCAGGATCTCTAGATGTTCAAAGGTATCCTCCTGATCCTCCTCCAACTCAGGCTCCTCAGCGTAGTCATCCTCCTCATCGAAACAACAGGGAAGTTCATCAAACAAAGGGGAAGAGAGCTCACCATGCTTTTGTTCCTCCTCGTATTGCTGGAACATTTGCATGTATGTGTGACCTGAGTCTTCTCCATTGCTGATGATGCTTTCATAAAAAGCCTCAATGATGATTTCTTCTTTACTATCACTCATGATATCCCCTTGAAAAACTATAGATTGGATCTTTTGCTCCTCACTCGCCTCCTACAGAACAGGTTCCTCCTTGAGAAGGGGTGAAGTGAGAAGACCATGTGGAAGAGGAGGCAGTCCTTGAGCTAGAATCGAATGATTGTCCTCTTTCCACTTGGCCAACACTTCATCAATATTAGGTGTGGCTTGATATCTCTCTTGGAAACGTGTAGGTGGGGTGTGTTCAGACATGGAATGTGTCATTGGATCTGAACTATCCATCACACGCTGGCTGAAGAATCTCTCTCTGGATTCCAACTCTGCAATTCTCTTGGCTAGATCTTCCTAAAAGAGCCTTTCCTGGAAGTCACTAGCATCATCGTCATCTTCTTCAAGGTTTTGAGAAAAACCTTGCTTCTCCTCCTTCCTGCCCCATGATTCTACTACTTTCCCCCAATTCAAGACCTCAGAATTAGAATTTTGCTCCTGTGAACATGTAACAACTTTGTTTTCTCCAATGTCCTAGGGCTCCTCCACAAGGTCTAGAAGTTTGAACTCTCTTTCAAGAAGCAGTCTCATCCTAGCCTCTAAATCTTCAATTTGTTTGGCTAGATTATCCGGAAAGAGTCTTTCTTGGAGGTTACCAGCATCATCCTCTTCAAGGCTTTGGGCTGGTTCCTGGCATTCCTTCCTCTAACTCAAAATCTACACATCATGTTGAAGGACTTGGGGAGGTTGAGGAATGCTAGGAAGAGACTGTTGATGCATCGAAAGAGTCTTTAGAAAAGGGATGTGCTGGCTCGTGGTATTCCCCCCAATGAAAGATTCATGATCTAAGGAGTTTAGAAGGTTCATCTCCATGGGAGGTTGTTCTAAAGCCCTTTGGTGTTGGAAAGCCAGGCGCACGGGATTGAGAGCAAATGCATCAAATGAGTTGGAGTGAGCAAGTGCTATCTGATAGAAAGGATTTGGTGCAAAAGAGGGGGCTTTCTTTAGGATAAGAGAGGGCACGCAAGGCTGACTGCCTTGGATAAATGGATTTCTCCATTTTGCTACCTCCTCCTCCATGGATTGCAAGGCCTGTGCTTGCCTAAACAAACACTCCTCTTTATACATTAGCTCCTTTTGATATCCGTACTACTCCAGTCTGTTAATCTCCATCGTCTGCTTCTCAAACTCTAGGGCTACTTCCCTTATCGTTGAAGGGCAATTAAGAGGGCTGCTTGAGGTGATTCTCTGAAAATCTTGAGCTTGATCATAGTCATATGAAGGAAAACAAGACCCATGATTTTGTGCAAAGGAATTATACATACAAAAATGGGATTTCTCAATGGCACCAGGCTGCTTAACCAGCTGATTCAACTCGGAGTCACCATTGGTGTTTGATGTAAAGCCTCCAAAGGCTAGTCAGTTAAAGAACACACCAAAAATTCTTCAACTCTTTGGACACAACTTGTCCTAGTTGGTCCCATCGGGCATGCCAAAAATTGTTGACGCAAAAGATTGCACCCTTGGCAGGAGGCCGAACTCCTGCTTTCTTCATGCAACAATGGATACTCCCCTCTTGCCTGTGGGATTGGTGAAGCTGGATGGGAGAGTCTCTATATGAGGGCTAGCTCCCTCTGATGTATCATTTAGGCCCTAGTTTCTCCTACTACTAACAAACAAAATGTAAAAAAGGTGGGATGAAAAGAGAGAGAGAGATGCTGAAAACAAAGCCTAAGCCTGAAACAAAAAAGGTGATACACCAAAAAATGTGATCCACCCAGCCTGAATATATACTTTTCACCAAAAGGAAGCATCTATACACTTCATCTGAAATGAGAAAACCTTCTGCATCAGTGGGTCAAGGGTCTGTGGAGATACAGGGAGGAAATAACTCCTAGAGGCATTCTGGGACACACTGTAGCAACCTATCCACTTCACCTATACTCCTCTAGGGACACTTCTGATAGACCTATAAAAGGAAACTCAAAAATACACCAGACATGCTGCAATCATTCTGTAAAAGCATTAAGAAAATGACTTAACACAGAATCAAATGCATAGACACATACTAAAGATGCAAAAATCAGAATGGAGGTAAAAATGCTAAGTTCTGATTCAAGGTAAAATTCTAGCAGAGCTCTACCTTACAAGCCCAAGAGATTTTTGGGCAGAGTTTTGCCTTAAGCCTGAGAGCATATTTTTTTTTGAAAAGAGATGTTTACAATATATAGGAAGAGGAAGAAAACTTGGCGCTTCCTAGAAAGATTTTTTGGCACTCATTTCTACAAGTGGCCCATGTGCGTTCTGAATCTTGGGAAGAGGAAACCATTGTTACTGATGTCATTCTTCAGAAAAGGCCTGCTAGAACCATGCTTTTACAATCACCAAAATTAAATTTGGCATTCAAACATTAATGTAAGGACATGGCCATGCCTCTTTTTTGCAAACAAACTACAGTTTGTCCCCTCATCAATGCCAACTGTAGAAAACAGGTCGCACCGCTCATCTACAATAACTCACCTACCCTTCACCACTTGAATGGCCTTGTTTTTTTTGCTCCTTGTCCTCTTCCTACTCTTTCAGCCCTCAGGGGGTATTTTTTGGTGGGTCACTGCGCTCCTTGGGGCTCTTTCCATGATTTGGTGCTAAGGTAATTCAAAAACAATGACTACTTCATTATGTTAAATTTGACGTTCACGCGGCTGTCACCCAATGGCTAGTTTGTTTGCTTAAAATTGACGGCTTTTGGGATGTCACAGTTCTCAAAAAAAGTCATTGAGCTTTTTTTTCAGCTTTTTCCTCACGAGTTTTCTATTGCGATCCTTTTTTGCAGACAAAAAGTCCATGGGAATTGGCCGCTTTGACCTTTCTGTGGGCTCTTTGACTTTAAACTGACGGACTCTTTAAACTAGGCTTGCCCTCCGCAAGGGCTTTTAGACTTGCAGTTGCCCTTCGGTCATAGGGCACACCCTTGAACCAAGCTGTTGAACCAACTCGTTGAACCAAAATTGGTTCAATGGTTCAAAGGTGCGGTCGATGAACCCACCGATTGCACTTGAACTGATTGAACCAAGCGTCAAACCAATGCATTGAATTTAACGATGAACTGTAATTGATTGAACTGAGCATTGAACCGATTCAATGGTTTAAAGATGCCAACTTTTCTTGTGATTTTCTTCAGACAAGAGCCTGAAGAAGCCTTGCAAAACCCAGCACTCTCTGAACTGATCCTTCATGCGCCAAAGGACTAACCTGCAGAGTCTGTAGATTTAGACCTGTAGAGTCCATATAAATTTTGTAGAGTTTGTATAAATTCTACATAGTCCGTAGAAATGAATAGATTCATGCAAAATCAAAAAATGAAAATGGCCTATAACAGTAGGGACAAAAGGTGACCGATTTTTGGCCTATTGGGCGAAAAATGGTCAGCAGGTATATTTTATCTATATCATCGAACAAGAGCAGGTTATTATAATTTTATATTGGAGACAAGATTTCCATTTAACTATCTTCCTAATAGATGCAAGTGATTACATATGGATGTAGAACGAATAACATATTCCTCAAACCCAACCAAGGTGATTCTCAAATAGGCTCAAGGAAATCAAAGGGCTAAAATGATAACCCAATTAATTCAAATTCTCCAACAAATGTGGATAAAACCCTAGTAACACTAAAAATGCATCTTTTTCAAGAGTTTGCATCCTTTAAAGTACAAGTAAAATTTGATATTATGATGTTCAAAGGTAAAATATAAGTGGATGTCCTTGAAAATTGGATCACAAATTAGAGTTGTATTTTGTTGTAAATGCTTTCTCAAGTTTAAAGAAAATAATGTTTTCTCTATTGAAAATTAAATCCCTAAGCCAACAATGGTGGGAGTTCACCTCAATAAATCTAAGGATAATGCAAAGGATGATTATACAGTCATCATAAAACCATCAATGAGTGACTTTGTTAATGTCGATACAAATGATTATTGTTTAGAATATGCCTATGAGGAAAAGTACATGCAATGGAAACTGTTATGATAAATATGTGCAAGATAACACAAAATGTTCCATTCTTTATAAAAAAAACTCCACATGGTATTCAGAAAGGCATAAATTAAACAAATATAAGGGTAGTATGTATTGACATATCCATATAGAGATGGGATTTATAATTATTGAAACTATGGGAGAAACCCATAAGTATGCAAATAAATATCGATAAAAATTTCAAATAAGAAGGAAAACTCCTTGCAGGAAACTAAATGCAATCAAAAGATAAGACAAGTCCAAGTATGGAAGTAGACAATAGACCATAAAGGCCCCATAATATAGGCAAAACTCAAGGTTCTCAACCTTGAGGTTTTCTACAAAAAGGACCACAAATAAAGCCCCACAAAAGGAGATTAGAAAATGGTGCGAGAACCATAGGAGCACAACACAACACATATGAATGTCATTCCAAAAGGATATTTGTTATTGAGACATGTGAATCTGATCTAATACATTAAATTGATTAGTATGAGCAATTATTCATCCTATGAACACATGTAAGGAGATTATGGATTCTAACCCCCATTCCATTATTGGCATAATAAAGGTTACAACATCATCATCTAAGGAAGAACAATGTTTTTTCACTCACAAATGTGGGTGCAATGGAAATATTTATACTTCATCGTGGATAGTGGGAGTGAGAAAAAATTGATCTCTTATGAAACTATACAAAGGATGAGTCTAAGAACAACACTTACCCATAATTATACTCAATTGGATGGTTGAAATAGGGCAAAGATATTCATATCAATATATTGAGGTGTTTTGTGATTTGGCACCCTTGGAGGTTTGTGACATTTTACTTAGGCATCTGTACATTTGAACATGATATAAAATATATTAATTTGAGACATGTAGAGTCATCATCATGATAGGTAAGAAGTCCTATATAATCCTTGAGGTCCCTTTGAAGAAGACAATGGGATTGATTAGTGCAAAGCAATGCAAGTGTATGTTGGTCACATTAAAATGTTTATGCTAATGTTTATTATGCCAGAGGGCATTAGACAAGTCATAATAGCCATGCTAGCCACTATATTAAATCATACTATCCAATAATAACAGGTGGAGCAGGTGCTACTATATTGCATAGATATCTTCTCAACAAATATTATTTTAGTTTATCATATCACTTAGGCAAGCAAGATAGTTGAATTCAGACTTGATTCAACCATCATTTGAGAGCATGATGATTCTTCCCAAATCATTGTAGTGGGATAGGCATATCACCATGCATGATTGTATGCATTATCTCATTTTGTATCTAATTATCTTTCATATGTATTATTTATTCACTCAGAGAATTGAGTAGGTTATGGCATGATTGGTTTGGCCACTTGAACTACCACTTTTTCGGTAGCTTCATCATCACAACATGGTCATTATTTTTCTTTCCATTACATTTTATGATGGTGTCTATCCACGGTGTGTTTTTGGTAAAACTCATGATGATAACTATGTGAAAGGGAAACATGGAGAGCATATAAGGTTATTTAATTTGTCCACAATGATTATTCAATCCCCTTTCCACCACTTTATTTTGATGATACCCATTATGTGCTCATCTTCATTGATGACTTTTCTAGGCATGCTTGGGTATATTCATTGATGAAAAAAATGAATATTTTTTCACATTTTTTAACTTAAAAGCCTTTGTTGAAAATAAAACTCGAAAGTACATCAAATGTTTGCAAACCAATGCCATAAAATATGTGAATTATCACTTTTAAGACTTTTATACCATTCATGGCATCCAACTATAACACACAATACCATATAGTTGTAACAACCTTGCTGGGTTAGACAAAGAAATACCTAATTTTTAAAAAATAAAATGCATATACCAAATATATATTACACCACAAGAATCCACATAGACCATAAGAAAATATTGAAGGTGTTATAATAGTAACAAACATAATTCTTCACACATCACTAATCTTTAATATCATGAAAGTATACGTCATAAAGTAAATATAGAAAGTAATCACATTAACTCAACTACAAATGAACCAAGTCTACATGCACCACTATCAAAGTATAGTAAAAATAAATTACAACTCCTCATGATAATATTCAATGATAAGTATAATATAATACAATATACATATAAACATATGGCTTTCTCAAAGCATAGTTCCCGAACTCAAGTATTTATTGGAATATCAAGTGTCATCTTGATAAGTAGTATTGTTATGGGGAGGGAGAACATCATCTGAGCACATTTCCACACCAACCATGGACCAAGGATCCCCACACTAATCCCATCAAGAAATGTCCCTCCCGTCATGGATGAGTAGATAGTGATGGCACAGGAATCAAGAGAGACAAACAAGTACCCATGTACTGTATGATTCTAAACTAAACATGTAGTTTATCATATAAATTCATTCTATTATAAGATATCAAAAAAACATGTGAATCATACTCATGAAATTATAATTTCCCACTAAACATACTTTGGCCCAAAGTTTTATAACTAATAAATAATAATGATCTAGATCAATCAAATTCATATACACCACTTGATCAGAGTACCTTCATCTGTCATTGTGAGACTAGTTTGCCAGTGAAGTCCTTCTCACTCCTTACTCTGTATCAATAATACAGATTGGTCAAATGTAATTCAACCACAAGATTCATTTAATTTACATCCTACTTATTAATTACGTCATATAATATGTTATACATAGGAGTAACCAAATCATACATTTATTATGTCAAATGCGTGAATGAATCTTACATTAATTTCTATCCCATACTAGAAATAATGACTATAGTCTATACCACTTGGGTAAAATATACATAACTATAAATTTCAACTACCATAATTTGTTTCCAAACATAGTACACCTATGATAACCCATATTACCATAGTCTAGTATTCTAAGACATAACTACTACTTTTTTCAACAATAGTCATGTAAAGTAGTCTTAAAGTCATGGAAACATAAACATTAATACATGTAACTATATATAAAGTAATTCATAGTTCCTATGGAACACAATAACATACCGTCACAGTATTTGCTCAACTTTCAAAGTTTGCATGCTCGCATATAAAAAGTCTTACCAATTATTACAAAACATGCTATTCACAACAATAACCAACATGTATACAATAAATCAGTCAAATGTAAAATTAGGTTTATACATTATAATTACAATATGTATCATCTAGGTACAACATATATTTATACTATAATACTCTATGATATCCCATATTATCATAGGTTCCCAACTACATAATAACACATAACCCAAACTTATGATTTTAATGATCAAGCGATACACATACATAATAATAATTAAGCAAGTACGGGACTATACCACCTGGGTATACCCTTTGGTTAAATTGTTTAATATAATCTCTGTAAGTAGATCTGAGTATATATCACAAGTAGTAATAATATAATATATTATTTTATGTACACGCTATTTATTTTTAGACAATCAATCATAAAACATATAGGGATCAGACAATTTATAAACCCATTATAATCTTTACATTTATCACTTTATCCCATTTTACGAGACAATTTTCACATGAATATAGGTTTGGTCTGACGGACACTTATGACCTATCTAACCATTCAGTTAACTAAAGGTATAGTTTTTATATACGAGCACATGTACATCATAACATGCACCACATGTAAGTACTCTAATGTTATGCAATTATTAAACGATAATTCATTATATTTTTTTAATCAAGAGTTTTCTATGATAATTTATAACCTTAACTGAGGAAATCAAATCACATAGCTTATTTTAAAATAATAAAGACCTAAACTGATCTATAAATATGCATTTATCATTTAGGAGCCTAGGACTTATTTGGTACAATTTCACAACTCTCAATTTTTAGAACCAAATACTTATATGTTATAACCTCCCAAAATTCATAGATTTCTCAAGGTGCAATATTGCTTATACATATATACAACTATGGTTTTAAAAGTGTCAACCATCTCATAATCTCTGTTATACTAAAATGAATATGATTCCTATTATCCATCTGGGTCAAAACATAAGAATAAAATCCTCTTATAGTAGTGTTGGTATGCACATAACACATAATCTCTATTAAACATAGTTTATAAACCCCTGAGTAATTATAGTTAGAGGAGCACACCCATTCATTCCAGCATAATCTTGTATGCAATAGTATTCCTATATTCTTTTTTCATAATCATTAATACATAGTTTATATAGTTTTACATTCGTGAGTTATATAATAAGTATACGGTGATTATCACAAGTTAACGAAAGACCATGTTTTACATTCTATAAGCTTAGTGAATACTATTCTTATGATTTCGATAAGTTATTGCTATGGTTTTTTAACTTGAACACACACACAGACACACACACACACACACACACACACACACACACACACACACATACATACATACATACATACATACATGTGTGTGTGTGTGTGTGTAATTCAAAAGGGACCACTTTCGTTGATCATTAGTTATAAATCCCATTCAAGTCTTAGTATGAACTCGCATCTAAGCTCATACATAATCCAACATTTATTTGAGGTTTTGACCCATTTCTTTAGATTTAATATTTTTCAATGCATTGATCAACCCAAATCACTAGGTTGTCATTTAGATACATACATACATACATACATACATATATATATTCAAAAGGGACGACTTTCGTTGATCATTAGTTATAAATCCCATTCAAGTCTTAGTATAAACTTGCATCTAAGCTCATACATAATCCAACATTTATTTGAGGTTTTGACCCGTTTCCTTAGATTTAATATTTTTCGATGCATTAATCAACCCAAATCACTAGGTTGTCATTTAGATCCCTATCTTTATGACCGATTAACTTACTTAAAGCCAATTTCATATTCTTTTTCAAGTGCACATAAACCTCATACTTGGTATCTAAGTAAAAATAGTTCTCAAACTTTTTTTTACCAAATATAGCAATACTTTAGTTGCATTTGATTTTAAATGCAAACAATATGTAGGTCGATGCCTTAATTGCTCTTATGTTTAATAACATCTCAATATAAGTGCAGGTCAACACCTTATAAGTTAAGTAAAGGAATGTAAACTTTGTAATTAAACCTAGTAGGCAGAGCAAACAATTCTTCCAAAACTTCCTTGAATTCACTTCCACCTAGCTTGGTTTCATTGCATTTCTTCCCAAATGAAAATTTTGCACATAATATTATTAGTAAGAAAACCCACCTCCTTGTTCATGTTTACAGTACGGGGATTCATGCCATTATTTAGCATTTGTTACAGTTGTGTATAATATGGAGTGTATCATAACACAAATTTATTGGAAACTAAGGAAAGTGAAAAACTTAAATCTCTTGGGGAAAAAGGAGCCCCTAGGTGACAATTTTGTGCTTGGATTTCTAGCAGGGCCATGTGGAGCGAATGCAACTTTTTTTTTAGGGGGGCTTATCACATGGTTGTGATTGAACATTACAGGATGACTTGAAAATAGATGGTTATGAGTTTTGAGGATTTGCTAAGCCATTTATGAAGATGGATTTACAATGGTTGGGAGCGAGCCAAACAGAAGGTTAAACATGTTGCAGATCTTTAGCCTGTGACTTAAATTTCTCAACATATACTAATAGCATTTTGTATATACTCATTTCCCTGAATTATTGATATGGATCTGTCATATTATAATAATTTATAATTTATATAATTCTTATTATAGCAATTTCTTATATCTATTTATATAAATCTTCAATAATTTCATTTTATATTTAGCTAGTCTTATAATGACACTAGTATAAAACAATTCACTGTTAGCTATCCAAAACGACAGTGACTATACCAAATTTAGAAAACTACTAACTGTCCTAAACTCTAGTTGTATAAAAGTCTAGAAAGCGATTCTATAAAAGATCGGTAATCAAATATACATATAATATTCTAACTATCAGTATAAAAGATATATTTTTATCATGGTGTAAGCACCTACCTAATATTCCATTTGTGATATTTGTTACCTCTTAATAGCTCTATCCTTCTATGCTCGCCCTCTTTCAACTCCTTCCCCCTTCCAAATTCCAAGAACTTCCCCATATTAATGAGACGTAGTCCCTTTTTGTTTTAAAGATCCTTTTGTTTTAGTTATTTTAATATATTTAATTATTATTATTTTTTAGATTTTTTTAATTTTTAGGCTCTAGTTTTTATTTTTATTTAATTTCTTTTTTTTTCCATTTTCCAAGATAATTCTCATTTTTTTATATTTTTAATATGGAATGCTAAAATTTCCTAATTTATTAAATTAAATCAACATCCAAATATACTAGAACAATTTTGAATGGCAATTTCAAAATTTGCAAATATCCCGTATTTTAAATTTCTTTTTACCAAAAATGTTCCTACCATAAAAACATACCAAACATGCAAATGAATCCATTATGATATTTTTACCTACTCTAGCAAACTACAAAAAATAATATTCCAATCAATAAATAAACTCACCATCAGCAATTATTTTTAATGCATTTATTACATGTACTAACTATTGTGGTGGGTGTAGAGTTTTGCCAGCTCTCTATAGACCTTTGACATCTCCATATACATCACCCTCTCAGATGATTTTCTCCCTCCAACACACTCGATGGATAAATTCTACTGCATCCACCTCACAACAAAACAGGTAGTTAAACCATAACAGTCATGATATATATTCATTATAAAATATAGTTGAAATCACAAATTAACATGATCATAGAGTAAACATGTACTTACAACTAAACCATAGCAGCATGATTATATAACCGAATCAATATCTTGCTACCCCATAATAGTATATATTTGAACTTAGTTAAAAATAGCCAAAAATAAATTTGTCAGTTATGGATATCCACAGATAATCCAACAAGTTTGCCTGGTGAGGAATCAGGGTGTAACATCCTTCCCCCCTAAAGCTAGTCATCATCCCCGATGACTCTTATTCAAACATAAGTTCTGATTTAACACATTATTTAACGAATCAAAAATATGATATATAATATCAAATTAAGCAAATCATTATAAATTCCCTGAAGAACTTACCGTAGTTCCTTCAAGTTGTATTATTCTTGAAGTATTCATCCCATAAGACCTCATTTAATGACATTTCCTTTTATGAAAACAAGGTTTACGAGCATTACTTACTCTAAATGTTCTTATCATGACCACCCCAGGGTCTAGAACTGTCAAACAAGAGAAGCCCATATACATAACTTAGTGAAAGTTACACTAGCTTCCCAAAAGCACATCAGATCATCATACAAGCCAAAATAAATGACCAGGGAGAGTTTCACAAAATATTCTAGACTTCAACATATCTCTCTATCTTAGAGAGTGTTTTTCTCATTCCAAATAAAAATGTTTAGGAAACCTGACAAGAATAATGTGTGTATGTCAATACAATCACTACTCTGCATTGATTCAGATAAGTATAACTTGTCAATACTATCACTACTCCACGGAGCCCCTAACAAGTATGATGATGAATAAGAATTGAAAATATTACATTTCTAATGTATTCAAAATTAAGGAATAAACATTTCATCATATACATGCATATGGCCATATGACTGAATTTGACAAGTTACGCCTATCAAATCTTGGATTCAACAAGTTTGCTTGTCGAATCCAACTCAATAACAACTGAGTTAATGTGAGGCTATGTAGGATAGTATCATGTCTCTTAGTTTTTGCATTCATAATTTACCATTCTTCCCTCAAGTTTCCCCAACCTAATGATCTCCAAATAGTGCACAATGTTTAATGAATCACAATTCCATGCTAACAAATCATTGAAAGCAATAATATGAGATAAATAATTTTAGATGTATCAATATGCATACAAGATAAATATCATACAATCAATATGTAATTGTATTGAGTTGCCACTGGCCAACATATCTTATATTATCTTTCTGAGATTAACTTATAGTGTTATATTCATAGTTAAGAGAAATTAATGTTAATATTAACATAATATACAAAGGCCAAAGATCACACCCTCCTTATAACCTTTTAAAGGTAACAAGTGAAACATATCTCCTTGCTTGCTTGTCTAGAATTAAAATTTGATCTCAAGCCCTAGATTGACAAGATGTTCTATACCAAGTTCTATACATATAGTCTATACCCTACTTGCTTCTAGTGAAAGGTTTTTAAATATCTCTTCAAATCAACATGCTTTAAGCAAAAGAGAACAATATCAATCTAGTTAAGGTTGTATAATATTGTACTAATTATAATCAATTTATAATTCTTAATATAAAATTTAATATATATAATTCATGGTTTGCCATCCACGTGGTCTTATAATCACAAGTAAGATAAAGTAGCAACGATAAAAGTCACAAGTGATAAATAGAAAACTATTAACTCAAGATTAAAACTCCTACATACCCTCACTAGGTAAAAGGAAACACTGTAACTCAATGTTGCCAAAACACTACCTATTTAAACAATCTGTAAGTATAGTACCATAATCTATTTCCACAACCATGAATAGATACTAACCACATAATGGACGCATATATCCTATCCTACAACTTCTTTGTCAATAAGAAGTAGAAGACATTCCCCCACAAACTTTAAGGGAATAAAGCTAAACAATGTTTTAGACACAAGTTCAATCATTAAGAAAATATGAATCCTCTCAGAGCTTATAACAATTTAAATGAATAATGAGATAATAACAAATCAACTCTAAGCTAACTACAAAAAATGACACTTATTTCTAACCCACATAAAGGTGTCAAACCATCAATAAACTCCTAACACAAGGTATTCTTAGCCAAGACAACAACATTATGCTAAAAAAAAATCCCACCACCCTAAGTGGTACTAACTAAAAATCGTCTTATATAATTTCCCACTCCTAGGATTAGTGAATATAAAACACAAAACCAATACACATAGATTTAAGTGAGAGGCATCTTGTGCTTATAAAACATTCATAACAAAAAATACAAATGGTGAAGGCGACTTGATTACCAAGAATGATGTAATCATACTTGTGGTGTTCGATCTAAGTGATCAAACTATGGTTGAAATCTTTTTGTTCATAACTCATGAACTATGTTATGTACTTACCTACCAAACCTCATATACAACCACTAGATAAACCAACCCCTAAACAACTGCAAAAGGGTGCAAGTGCTCTTAAGGGTACACACTCAGTGTTCCCCACACACATTACTCAAATGTCTCATACTTACAATTATCACCAATCGATATAAAAGGGTCTATCAAGTTTCAAAATTTCCATCATAGTGTAACACAATTCTATGCTAAGGTACTACAAATCCAAAATATCAGTGCAATGCTTCATGTCACTAGGTTCACACTATTGAATAAAAACAAATGAGAACACAAATGGACTCATTAGGTCCTAGATTTCGAGCAACAACGGTTATACCACATGTAATAACCCTACTGGATTAGACATAAAAATACGTGATTTTTTCTAATTAAACACATATACCAAGTATAGATTACACCATAAGAATCTAAAAAGACCATAAGAAAATACTCAAGGTGTGATAATAGTAACAAACATAATACTTCACATATCACTGATCTCTAATATCATGAGAGTACACGTCATAAAGAAAATATAGAATGTAATCACATTAACTCAGCTACAATTGAAACAAGTCAATAACCACTATTGTCAAAGTATAATAAAAAGTAATTACAACTCTTCATGACAATATTCAATGATAAGTACAATATAATACAATGTACATATGGATACATGGCTCTCCCAAAGCATAGTTCTTGAACTCGAATATCTGTGGCAATCTCAAGTGTCATCTTGATAAGTAGTACTATTGTGAGGAGGGAGAGCATCATCCAATCACTTTTCCACACCAACCATAGACCAACAATCCCCCACACTAATCCCATCAAGAAATGGCCATCCCTTCATGGATGAGTAGATAGTGATGGCACAAGAATCTAGAGAGATAAGTAAGTAACTGTGTGCTATGTGATTCTAAACTAAACATGTGTATCATAAAAATCTATTTGATTATAAGGTATCATACAAACATGTGAATCATACTCATGAAATGATAATGCCTCACTAAACATATTTTGGCCCAAAGTTTTATAAATAATAAATAATAATGATATAGATCAATCAAATTCATACACACCACTTGATCAAACTACCTTCATCTATCATTGTGAGACTAGTAAGCTAGTGAAGTCCTCAATCCTTTCTCTGTATCAGCAATGCAGATCGATCAAATACAATTCAACCATAATATTCATTTAATTTACATCCTACTTAGCAAATACATTATATAATATGATATACATAAGAGTAACCAAAGCATACAATTATTCTATCAAACACATGAATGAATCTTACTTTAATTTCTATCCCATACTAGAAATAATGACTACAGTCTATACCACCTAGGTAAAATATACATAACTATAGACTTCCACTACCACAATTTATTTCTAAACATACTACACCTATGATAACCCATATTACCATAGTCTAGTATTCTAAGACATAACTACTAGTTTTCCCAAAAATAGTCATATAAAGTAGTCTTAAAGTCATGGAAACATAAGAATTAATACATGTAACTACATATAATGAAGCAAGTCATAGTTCTCAAGGAACATAATAACATACCATCAGAGTATTTGTTAAACATTCAAAGTTTTCATGCTCGCATATAGAAAGTCTTACCAACTGCTAAAACATGTTATTCACAATAATAACTAGGGGATATATAATAAATTAGTCAGTTATATAAGTAAGTTTAGACATAATAATTATAATATGTATCATTTGCGTACAACATATATTTATACTGTAGTACTCTATGATATCTTAAACTATCATAGGTTTCTAACTACATAATAACAGATAACTCAAACTTACAATATTAAAGATCAAATGATACATATATGCAATCAAAATTACATGATGCACATGAATTAATCTTGAATTGGATAAGATAGAGCACACCTACACTTTTGATTGGGTATACACTTGTTAAGCGAGAGCATGATCAATATGGAGATATGATAGACTTGATTAGGGGATCACTTGTATCACTTATCACAACATATCATCCTAAGAAGGGTTTCAAAGCTTACAATCTAACACAATCGCACAACCCTAAAAGAGTCCTATGATTTGATATTCACTTATGCTAATAAACAAGAAAGTAAACTATTCTAATAACAAGAAAAGTAAACTACTCTAGTGCACACCAAAGCTTGTGGCACAAAGTGGGGGTTAGAAAAAAATAAATATTTACTAAATTAAACATGCATAGGAGACATATACTCATGTCAATGTATACAAAATCCTAATACATGGAAGAGAAGAATATATATTACATTATCTATCTACTCTTACAAAGGAGAAATAAAGTTAGGAATACTTACCTTTGAAAATGAACCTATCGAGTCTCAACCTCTCCCTTGGCCAAGGTGCTTCGCAAGAGATTATTGTGGCTTGTAAGGAGAACCAAGATAAATTAGCTCTAGGCTATATGACCTACTTAAGCATCCAAAATACTTTTCCACAAGACAAGATCGGAGCTCCAAAGAAAGTATCGAAACCTAAAACTTTATTCCTCAAGTAGAATGGTCAATAAGTAGATGTTTATTTGCACTTATTTGCTTGATTCTTCTATTCTCTTTTGACTCTTTTGAAATGGTGGTAAATGACCTTGTATATATTAGTAACTTAAAAAAATTGGACATGTCGACTATACTAGGTCAACCAGATCAACCTAGCACATTTACGAGCAAACTCACTAGATCTGTGTTAGGTCGATCGGGAGGCTAAGAAACCAAAAGAGCTAAAGTGTCCCATAACACACTAGGTTGACCAAGTCGACCTAGTTTGTTGAGCAGGGAGTCTAAAAATCCATATAGTTTACCTAGTATACTGAACATGATTAAGGGAGATAAAGCAAGGAAAAGAGGGAAAAAACATGCCAAATGATAGGAATGATTAGGAAAGAGATAAATAAGCTTAGGCTTCAAGATTTTAGGAGACAAGAGTGTAGATGGCAAGTGGTAAAAAGAATAAAAATCTTACGAAGCATTGATGGTCTACCTACCACTTTCCTAGTATACCCCTTAAGGCATGCACTCAAAGATATTGAGACTCTACAGGTTCTTATAAGATACGAAGTGTCAATAATCAATAAAAGTTTTAAAATATTATGTGTATACATATGCCCTAGTCAAAGCTCATTACATGTCACGTAAGTGCAACATGGGATGGTGCTTCGAAATAAAACATGATAATACATAATGTGGATGATAAGTAAAGTGCAATAAGAAGAAAATAAGATAAATGAAATAACTATATTGAAAAATACATACCTTATGAAGGTGTCCAATGTAGAGTACACTAGGCAAACCTATAGAAGCAGTGCAAAAAATAGCCAAAAATTAAAATTTCTGAAAGACAGGCATATAGTTGTTAGATTGAGATTTTAAGAAAATTGGCAAATTAGGATTGTTAATACAAGGATATAATATTTAAGGCAAATAAATGACAAAAAGGATGGCAAACAAATGACAAATGATAGAAATTAAATGACAAATAAAAGATAAAAATAATTATAAATGAATGATAGATGATAAGAAATAAATGACAAATGATTGGCAAAAGAATGACAAATGATAGGAAAACACAGTAAATCACATTAGAAAATATGTAAAACATAAATGGCTAAAAGGAATCTAGAACATACTAAATCACGTTGGGAAGCATGTAAAACATGAATGACAAATGAAATATCAAATGCAAGAAAACTTGAACAAATATATGTAAGAAATTAAAAAGTAAGCTTATGTAAGATAGGTAAAAGAAAAATAGAAAGAAAAATATGAAACAATGTCGAATGAAATATAAGTCAAAATGTAAGACAAATATGAAGAATGCATATATAAAGAGAAACATGTAATAATGAAAAAAGGGTATGGACTTAGCTTCCCGCAATATAAGGGTAGTACAATAATGACAAATGAAAGAAAAGAGTTATCCATAGTTACTCAAACATGTTGTTTCATTGCTAAGGATATATAACATTAAAACAAAGTAATGCTAGCATGTTTTTGAGAGATGAAGAAGTATAGAAGAGGGAAAACATATTTGGAATCACAATTTGTTTATCAAGGGGGGAAAATGAAATTGGTGGAGGGGAGAGTGTAGGAAAAACCTAGGTAGAGAAACTCTTCATCAAAGTCAAGACACTCAAATTTGGTTTATCAAAACAAGAAGACTTTTGACCTTAAGGAATTATAAAGAACTTCTCTTAGCTACACAAGTCTTGGGTAAACAAATGGAGTATATAGATCATCTCATGAAGGCTATATACATGAAAATTAAAATAGACCTACCTCCCTATGACATGATCCCTATTCTTTAGGACCCCTTAATGATTTTTTGCTCTATTACAAAGATTAGGCACTTGTGTGAGAAAGTAGGTAGCACCATAGATTTTTTTTTGAATTCCCCTATTCCAATCTACTAGCCTACC
Organism: Torreya grandis; assembly: GCA_037957365.1. NCBI lineage: Eukaryota > Viridiplantae > Streptophyta > Pinopsida > Cupressales > Taxaceae > Torreya > Torreya grandis. The sequence continues at coordinate 2,096,903 of JARHVA010000700.1, read as the reverse complement.
ACACCCAAAGGACTTTGGCTCTATGTGAAGCCAACTGTGGATTTTGAGCTTCGATTAGAGATAGGAGATGTGCTTGTAATCATGTATTTTGGTGTGAATTTACTTTTGAGACTTTGTATGTTGCCTTTTAGATATCATTGCCTTTTGTTTCAAATGATTTGGATTTTAACTTTTTTGATGGATTTTTCTATTCCTCCTCCATACGGATTTGGAGAACCAAACATGGGTGCTAAAGATGACTTTCATTTGAAAACTTGGGACAAGGTTGCTGAGAGAGAGAACTTCAAAGAGCATGGGGACTAAGAGTCTCGTAAATCAAGGTGAAATAAAATTACTATCTTGACTTCGACCTTGTTTTATCCAATGTGGAGATGAAAGAAAGGGGAAATCAAGAGGAGTGACACATGGAACAATTTGAAATGATTCAAATTATTAAAAAATGTGATAAAGGGAAAAAAGAAGGGATATAATGACAATAAAGGTGTGATTCCTTATCATAAGACTAAGGGAAATAGAGGAAAACATGCTAACATAGATTGTTTGTAAATTCTATATAGCAAAAGAAGCAAAAGCTAAAGTTTAAGAACAAGGATCAAGAACATGAAAAGAATGGTAATTTTATGAGGAGGGCCAGGTCCTATCCATGGTCTTACAAAGAAACTCATAAAAGAGAGACCCACAAGGGTGCTAATAAGAAAGAGAAAATCAAAGTGAGGGAACCTTTTTACAAAGCACCTCACAAAATAAAAACCTAAAGAATGCCAAAATAACATTGACAAGTAGCAAAATGAAAAAAATAAGTAAAAGATGGTAATTTTGTGAGGGGTGCTAGGTCCTATCCATAGTCTTACAAAACAACTCACAAAAGAGAAACCCACTAGGGTGCCAAAAGAGAAATTCCAAAGGAAAAATAAGACTATGGTACATCAAGAGGTAAATGCTAAAGAAAGGGGCAATAATGATCATAAATATAGTAAGGCAAATAATGACAAATAAAAGAAGAGATATATAAGAACAAAAATGAAAACAAATGCCAAATGTGATGTATAAGAAAGCAAAAATAACATAAAGGAAAATGATAATGATAGTAAAGTGAAACTAAAAGAAGAAAAATGCATAAAAACAAAGAAACATAAGACAAAAAGAAAAAGTAAAATCTATGTTAATGTCTATATCAAAGATGAGCATGTGAAATATAATTATAAGTCTCAAAAGGTTTCTTGAAGCTGGATTTATTTGTTATTATGCATTGGAGAAGAAGAGTGGGCATCACAAGATGCCCCAAAAGGTAAGTCGATTCAAGGATGGGCATCGCAAGATGCCCCAAAGTCTGAATGAATATATGGATGGGCATCACAAGATGCCCCAAAGTCTGAAGGGACCTGTAGATGGGCATCACAAGATGCCCCAAAGTATGAATTAGAATGAGTTGGCATTGAACTAATAGAATGATTTGCATTGGTTTGATAAGTGCATTTGGAGATAGGTAAATGTGTTGGTTTGTTAGATTTTAAGGAGGTTGAATGTGACATATGATATGTAGGAGAGGTATTAGGAGATAAAGGAGGTAAAGAGGACCATGTATGATATGCTTTGGAGTAGGCATTTGAACTAATTACTCTTTTGGTTCATGTGACTTAAGAGTTTGAGGTTCAATGGATGCCATAGTATGTTTAAAGTTGTTCAAGTTAGTTATCCTTTCCTTATTAGTGTAGGAAGAAGGATCAATTATTGTTTGAACAAAATTAGTGGATGAGATCTGTTCATTAAGTAGTTGATGTTGATGTGATTCTGGTTCTTGAGATTGATTTTGAGAAGCTTAAAGATAGTCTTGATAACATTGTTTTGTGAGAGTATCAAGATTGAAATATGGACCAAGCAAGGAAGAAACAAGAAGTCGATGAAGATCATGATAAGACTCATGAGAATGACTGATAATAGCATGCTACCAAGAAAATTTATCCAGATTGTACCATTTTGGAAGAGGTTTGGAAGGATCAAAGTTCATGGGTTTAGAGGATGGTAATTTCATCTTAAGTTGTTCTAGACTCAAGGGAGGGCGGGTTGGGTTAAAATTGGTTGAACTGGATGCTCCATTTTAAGGTTGGGGAGACTTGGATGAATCAATGGTATGAGAAGAAGATTGGAAAGATGCTTTAGTAGTTGTTTGACGTGTTTCAAATTGAGTCATAAGAAAGTCTTGTCTTTTTGCTTGGTCTAAGGCTTCTTCTAAAGTTTTTGGTGATTTTTTTGGAATTTTGTATTGAAGAGAAGGTTTAAGAGCAGTGACAAATAGTTTTATAAGAGTGTCATCATTCATGTTATGGTCCATTTTATGAGTGAGGGAATTTCATCATTTGATGAAAGTATGAGTAGATTCATTAGGAAGTTGCTTGGCATTGATGAAATAGCCAAGGTAATTTTTAGGAAGGTCATCATGTTGGAATTGCTTCATTAGAGCATTGACTAAATCCTCTAGTTGCGAGATGGAATGTCTAGGAAGCTGGTTACACCATTTAAGTGCATCACCTACAAAAGTTTTGGATAAGATCTTGGTGGTAGCAAATGTGTTAGTTTGGATCCATTCCTTATAGAGATTACCAAAAGACTTAAGAAATATAGTAGGGTCATTAATCCCATTATATGCGATAGTTGGATAAATGTTTCCAATATCTATAGATGTAATGAATGGGGCTAAAGGGATGAAATTCCCATTGGCATCTCTAAGAGGAGGAGGGACAAAATTTTGATTTGATTTAGGTATAATGAATTGAGGTGGTTGACTAATCATGTTGCATAAATGTTGTGGCATGCTCATCATTTGAGATTGATTGGTTGTTTGCATGATGTTTATTTGTTGAATAACTTGGGAAAGAAGACGAGTTAGATCAATATGTCATTTTGAAGGTGGGGTACTAGTGTTGATAGGAAGATAATTGTTAGTGTTGGGGGGAGGAAGATTATTTGTAGGTGGAGGATTCCCAACATTGGTGTTAGTTGTCTTAAGCATGGTAGAAGAAGAAGGAAACTTGGTAAAGCCACCATTCTTGTGAGGAGTGTAAATAGTTTTATCAACAAGGTTATTGACTATTTGGGAACCATATAGATTATCAATTTGTGTAGTATTATTTGGTGAAGGAATCCCAACATTTGTATTTGGGAGAGGATTATGATGAAGGATCTCAACTACATTGCATTGTGTAGTGAGTGGTTTTGGCTTATGAGAAGTGGAAAGAAGAAATTAGATAGTTTCATTAGAGGTAATAAAATAATTGAGGTTACTATCCAAGTCCTTAATAATGCAATGTTATTGACTAAGGGAAGGCTAAAAATATGTCATCATGATGAAACAAGACTAAATAGCCACACAAGAATAAAAAGTGATAGAAAATAATACTAGGTCGACCTTGTGTAAAAATAGGGACTATAAAACTGTATAGGGTTGACCAGGTCAATCCAGTATAGTGTACATAGACTAGAAAAAAAAGTAAGAGAGGTTGTAAATAGTGCTAGGTTAATCAAGTCAACCTAGTATAGTGCACATGGGCTGAAAAAGATATTAAGTCGACATGGTCGACCTAGTACAACAAACATGGGTTGATTTCTTGTTTTGCCTGTATCTTTAGTTATACTTATCTATTTTACAAACCATAAAATGCATTGGATTTGTGATAATTTAGGGAAGATGATAAAGTTGATATCAAGTTATTAAAGAACATAGAACTAGGTCAACCAGGTCAACTTAGTGGACTGTGCAAGAGCAGTTTTAAAGACTACAAATTGTGAAAGGAAGGTACAAAAATAAAATGATACATAGAAGTAGAAACAGACCTAAGTGGATTAGAGATGAAAAAATATGATATTGTTGATCAATAACCTTAGATAAAATTTACAAAAACTACAAATTAAGTCAAGCTGGTTGACCAAGCAATACAAAAACTTGCTGAAAAAAGTGTTGAAAATAAACTAGGTCTACTTGGTCGACTTAGTTGGCTAAATTGAAAGTCTGAAAATGTACTAGGTCGACCTAGTCAACCTAGTAGTCTAGCAACCTAAAAGCCTATGCATAGAGATAAATAGTTGGGTTGAAAAAATTGATCTAGTAGGCTAAAATATATGATAAAAATGATGATAAAAATAATGAAAGAAAGTGAAAGAAATCCTACAAGGGTTAGTTTCACATTAGGCTCACCAAAATGTATGCAATCTAAATTTCATGATGCACATGAATTAATCTTGGATTAGAGAAGATAAATCACACCTACACTTCCAATTGGGTATACACTTGTTAAGCGAGAGTATGACCAATATGGGAATCCACTAGACCCGATTAAGGGATCACTTATATCACTTGACACAACATATCATGCTATCAAAGCCTATAGTCTAACACAATCACACAATAACCCTAAAAGAGACCTATGATTTGATATTCACTTGTGCTAATAAACAAGAAAGTAAATTATTCTAATAACAAGAAAAGTAAACTAATCTAGTATGCACCAAAGCTTGTGGCACAAAGTGGGGGTTAGAACAAAACAAATAAACAAAAATTAAATTAAACATGCATAGGAGACATATACTCACATCAGTGTATACATAATCCTAATACATGGAAGATAAGAATATATACTGCATTATTTATCTACTCTTACAAAGGAGAAATAAGGTTAGGAATACTTACCTTTGAAGATGAACATGTCGAGTCTCAACCTCTCCTTTGGCCAAGGTGCTTCACAAGAGATCGTTGTGGCATGTAAGGATAATGAAGATAAATCAACTCCAGGCTACATGATTTATTTAAGCATATAAGAGACTTCTCCACAAGAAAAGAACAAAGCTCCAAGACAGTATTGAACCCTAAAGCTTTATTCTTCAAGTAGAATGGTCAATAAGAAGATGTTCAATCACACTTCTTTGCTTGATTCTTTTATTTTATTATAACTCTTCTACAATGGTGGTAACTGACCTTGTATATATAGTAATAAATTGCCTAATTTTTTTTGGACATGGCAGTTGTACTAGGTCGACCGAGTTGACCTAACACGTTTGTGGGTAAACTCACTAGGTCTGTGCTAGGTTAGTCAGGAGGCTAGGAAACCAAAAGAGCTAAAGTGTCCCATAACACACTAGATCAATCAGGTTGACCTAGTTTGTTGACCAAGAAGTCTAAAAATACATATGGCTGACTTAGTTTACTGAACAAGAATAAAGGAGATAAAGCATGGTAAATGATAGAAATGATTAGGAAAGAGAGAAATAATCCTAGGGTTCAAGGTTTTAGAAGACAAGAGTGTAGGTGGCAAGTGGTAAAAATAACAATAATCTTATGAAGCACTGATGGTCTGCCCACCCTTTTCCTGTTGTACCCCTTAAGGCATGCACTTAGAGAGATTGAGTCTCGACAGGTTCCTACAAGATACAAAGTGTCCATAATCAATAAAAGTTTACAAATATTATGTGTATATAATACACACACATAATAACAATTAAGTGAGTATGCGACTATAACACCCAAGTATACCCTGCTTAATATAATCTCTATAAGTAGATCCAAGTATATAGCACAAGTAATAGTAATACAATCTATTATTTTACATACATGCTAGTTACTTTTAGAGAATCAATCATAAAACATACATGGATCAGATAATTTATAAACCCATTATAATCTTTACATTTATCACTTAATCTTATTTTAGGAGATTATTTTTGCAGAATATATGTTTGATCTTACAGACACTTATGACCTATCTAACTATTCAGTTAAATAAAAATGTAGTTCCTATATATGAGTACTTGTACATCATAACATGCACCATATATAATTACTCTAATGCTATGCAATTACTAAACCACTTTTCATTATATATTTTTAATCAAGAGCTTTCTATAATTATTTATAACCTTAACCAAGGAACTCAAATCACATATCTTATTTTAAAATAATAAAGACCTACACTGATCTATAAATATACATCTATCATTTAGGAACCTAGGACTTATTTGGTACAGTTCACAACTCTCAATTTTTTGAACCAATACTTATATGTTATAACCTCCCAAAACTCATAGATTTCTCAGGTGGCAATATTGCTTGTACATATATACAACTATGGTTTTAAAAGTGTCAACCATCTAATAATCTTTATTATACTAGAATGAATATGATTCAAATTAGCCATCCAGGTCAAAACATAAGAATAAAATCCTCTTATAGTAGTGTTGGTATGTACATAACACACAATCTCTATTAAACATAGTTTAAATAGTTTATAAACACCCGAGTAATTATAGTTAGAGGAGCACACCCCTTCATTGTAGTATAAGCTAGTATGCAATAGTATTCCTATATTATTTTTATATATTCATTAATACGTAGTTTATATAGTTTTACATCTGTGAGATATATAATAAGTATACTGTGATTATCACAAGTTAATGAAATACCATGTTTTACATTATATAATCTTAGAGAATACTATTCTTACGATTCATGTAAGTTATTACTATGGTCTTTTATAATTGACTATCAAATACACACACACACACACACACACACACACACACACACACACAAGGGACCACTTCCGTTGATTATTAGTTATAAATCCTGTTCAAGTCTTAGTATGAACTTGTATCTAAGCTCATACACAATCCAACATTTATTTGAGGTTTTGACCTGTTTCCCTAGATTTAATATTTTTTGATGCATTAATCAACCCAAATCACTAGGTTGTCATTTAGATCCCTATCTTTATGACTGATTAGCTTACTTAAAGCCAATTTTATATTTTTTTCAGGTGCACATAAACCTCATACTTGGCATCTTATTTTCACAATGTTATAAATTAAAACACTAATTTATAGTAATTTTTAGCAAGGCATTTTGTTTTTTTCACACTAATCTAGAATAACAATCTAAATTATTCTAAAAAGGCTCTCATAACATTTAACTATAATTTTGTGTTTTAATTATTTCTAATTTATACTTGGCATCTAAGTAAAAATAGTTTTCAAAGTTCTTTTACCAAATACAATGATGCCTTATCTGCATTCACTCTTAAATGCCAACAATATATAAGTCGATGTCGTAATTGCTCTTATGTTTAATGACATCTCAATATAAGTGCAGGTCGATGCCTTATAAGCTAAGTAAAGGAATGTAAAATTTGTAATTAAACCCACTAGGCAGAGCAAACAATTCTTCCAAAGCTACCTTGAATTCACTTCCACCCAGATCGACTTCATTGCATTTCTTCCCAAATGAAAATTCTGCACATAATATTATTAGTAAGAAAACCCATCTCCTTGGTCACATCTACGGTATGGGGATTCATGCCACTATTTAGCATTTGATACAACTATGCATAATATGGAGTGTATCATATCACATATTTCTTGGGTTCTAAGGAAAATAAAACACTGAATTCTCTTGGGGAAAAAGGAGCTCTTGGGTGATGATTTTGTGCTTAAATTTCTAGTAGGGCCATGTGGAGTGAATGCAACTTTTTGGGGGTGGCTTAGCACATTGTTGTCATTGACCATTATTGGGCAGCTTGAAAATATATGGTTGTGAGTTTTGAGGATTTGCTTAGCCATTTATGAAGATGAATTTACAATGGTGGGAGGGAGCCAAGTAGAAGGTTAAGCATGTTGCAGATCTTTATACTATGACTTAAATTGCTCAACATATACTAATAATATTGTGTATGTACTCATTTCACTAAGTTATTGATGCAGATCTATAATAGTATAATAATTTACAATTTCTATAATTTTTCTTATAATAATTTATTATAGCAATTTATGTAAAACTTTGATGATTTCATTTTATATTCAGCTAGTCTTACAATGACACTAGTATAAAACAATTCATTGTTAGCTATCCAAAACTACAGTGACTATATACCAAGTTTAGAAAACTACTAGCTGTCTAAAAATCTAGCTGTATAAAAGTCTAGAAAGAGATTCTATAAAAGACTAGTAACCAGATATACATATAATATTCCAACTATTATTATAGAAGATAGATTTTTATCATGGCATAAGTGCCTACCTGATATTCCATTTGTGATCTTTGCTACCTCTCAACATCTCTATCCTTTTGTGCTTGCCCTCTTTCAGTTCCTTCCCCCCTTCCAAATTCCAAGATCACCCCCGTATTAATGAGGCATTGTCTCTTTTTGTTTTAAAGATCCTTTTGTTTTAGTTATGTTAAGATATTTGATTTTTTTTTTAGATTTTTCTAATTTTCAGTCTCTAATTTTTCTTTTTATTTATTTTTTCCCTTTTTTTTCCTTTTTCCAAGATAATTCCCATTTTTTAATATTTTTTATATGAAATGCTAAAATTCCCTAATTTATTAAATTAAACTAGCATCCAAATATACTAGAACAATTTTAAATGGCAATTTCTAAATTTATAAATATCCCATATTTTAAATTTATTTTTGCCAAAATTGTTCTTACCATCAAAACATGCCAAACATGCAAATAAATCCATTACGATATTTTTACCTACTCTAGCAAACCACAAAAAACAATATTCTAAGCAAGAAATAAACTCATCATAAACAATTATTTTTAATGCATTTCTACCATGTAGTAATTACTGTGGTGTGTGTAGGGTTTTGTGAGCTCTTTGTAGACCTTCGACGTCTCCATCTACATCACCCTCTCCGATGATACTCTCCCTCTAGCATGCTCGAGGGGAAAATTATCTTGCATCCACCTCACAACAAAACAAGTATTTATACCATATAGTCATGCTATATATTCATTATAAAATATAGCTAAAATGACAAATCAACATGATCATAGAGTAAACATGTACTTACAGCTAACCCATATCAACATGATCATATAACCTAAGTAATATCTTATTGCCCTAGAATAGTATATATCTAAGTTTAATTAAAAAAAGCCAAATCCAAATGTGTCAGCTTTGGATATCCATAGATAATCCAACAAGTTTTCCTGGCAAGGAATCGGGATGTAACAATAGCCCATAATAAAACAACATTGTTGAAAGATAGAATCACACACTCAAAGAATTGGCCAATTGCATGATTCAATCACAAGGTCTCTCTTTTTCATTTTGGACTATGGTTATAAATTTTGTGGATTATATTCCAAATTGCATTCCACATAAAGTAATCAAGGGTATACACCTAAAGGATCTTGGCATGGAAGGAAACCTTATCTTGAGCATCTAAGTCTTTGGATGTGCAACATGGACATGCATTCCTAAAGCCAATCATAAGGCTCTAAAACCTTAGATAAAACCTCACATATCTATTAGATATCTTGATGATATCAAAGGCTATATAATATTCCATTTTAAATACACACGAGTTGATCATTTGTAGAAGTGATGACTTTGATGAGCATCCTCTTTATGCCACACCATCTATTCTCACCTCTTCTTCCATTTTTTATATGACCTCTAATTTTGGTATTACTATTAAGAATGATACACCCCATGTTGACAAGGCACCTCCTCCACTATCTACCCCTACTTCTCAATCTAATCCTCATTAGATTCAAAAGACACAAGAAGCAATTGGTTCTATTTACAATGATCCTACCAATACTCAATGTACTTGAGCATATTATAGTGATTTTCATCATGCATACATTGCCATTGCTTTAGACCCTCGATCCTTCAATAAGGCTAGTGTAAATTTAGAGTGGGGCATATCCATGGAAGAAGAGTATAGTTCAAATATGAAGAATGATACTTGATATTTGGTCCCTCTTTCAAAAGGAATAAATTTATTTAATTATAGATCGATTTATCGAACCAAATATGCATCAGATGGTAGTTTAGATAAGCATAAGTCACACTGGTCACAAATAATTTTTCTCATGTATAAGACATTGTATTTGGAGATATTTACCATGTTCACTATAATGAATACCATTCACCTTTTTATTTTTATTTCTACATCTCAAACATGGACAATGCATTAGATGGATGTGAAGAGTGTTTTTCTTCACTTCAACTTTCATGAGGAGATTTATATGGAACAACCTCCTATATTTTTATAGGACTGTTCCCTTATCTGTCTGTTAAAGATATCCCTTTATGGCCTTAAGCATTGCCTTCAAACTAGGTATGAGAAGATGGACTCATTCCTTCTCTCATCAAGATTATCTTATTGTCATTCTAACCCCATCATTTGTATTTAATGACATCATGATGAGCTTCTCCTGGTTGTTCTTTATGTAAATGACCTCATTCTAACAAACAAATCATCTTCACTTCTTTAAGATATTAATTTTTACTTTCAATAGTAGTTTGAGATGTAAGACTTGGGAGTTTTACACTACTTCATTGGTTTATAGGTCACTCACTCTAACTTAAGTATCTTTCTTTCTCAGCCCCAATATGAATTAGATATTTTGGACTAATTTCACATGATTGATTGTAAACCTTCACCTACACCATTTTTGTTTAGAGTCAAACTCACAACAAAGTTACTTATACCCTTGGTTGATGCTACTTTATATAAGTAATTAGTTGGTAGCCTCATGGACTTGACTCACAAGCACCATAATATCTCTTTTGTCATTGACTTAGTTTCTTACTTTATGCAATAACCTTATGAACTTAATTATAAAGATATTACACATATTATATGTTATATTGGGGCACTTATACATATAACATAAATTATTCAATGAGTTATTTTACACAATTAGTAGGTAATATCCTGATTTTGATTAGGCACGTGATATTGATGACCCTAAATCCACATTCAGATATTTTTTTCATCTTAGCTTGGCCATGTTGTTTTTTCAAGTAAGAAATAATGTGCCATATCCTTTTATTCCATGGAGGTAGAGTATCAATGAGCTATCAATTCCACCACACAATCTATTTAGATCCATTGTATCTTGTCAGAGTTTGGCATTAAGTAAGAACAATCTTTTACCATTTGGTGCAACATTCAGAGTACAATCCACATCTCAAAAAATTAGGTGGAAAATTAACACACCAAACACATAAAGGTCCACAAGTAATATATTTGGAAATAAATTCAAAAATGCATAGTTAACCTTCATTATTATTGAACAAAGTTGCAAGTGGTATAAATCTTCACCAAACCCCACACTGAGACCAAGTATGTGCTACTAAGGGGAAAGGAAGTTATCCTTGGGGGGATCAGGTGGGGGGGCATCCTATGACATTATTCCTTCTCCATGAGTTTTTCATTGTACATAATCACATGATAAAACCTTCATTACAAGGACCTATTTTAGATATATCAACCTCCTTTTACACATACTCCCCTAAGTTGAACTTAAGGGGAGTTTTGGTGTGATCAGTTAATTACCCCATTTTATTAGGATTACTTAGGTAGTAAGTAGGTTATAATATTTTATTTTTATAAATAATAAAATTTTAGATATGCAACTTTCACTTCTAATAAGTTTGAGTTTGACATTCACATGAGACATTTTGGCCAACCACTTCACATGGGTCTTTTGACCACATGGGTTTTGACCACATGGGTTTTGACCAACCAAAATCATTCAACATTTTAAGCCAACCAAATGTATTTATTAAGGAAATCCTTTCTTATTAAATAATTTCTCTATTCCTCATTTTAGCGTGTAGGATGTATGTAAGATCTTTTTAAGAGCAACTTTCTAATAATAATATGAGTATCATTATTATGTCAATATTATTGTAGATTTCATTATGTGGTTTATGTAGAAGTGTTGATCCTAGTTTGAAAAATAACATGAAAAATTGAGAGATATCACCTTATTTATTTCTCTTATACATTATAGTGTAGACACCTAATTTTGGTATCAGACCCTTTTCCATAGTGTCTCGTGTTTTGTCATGCTTACTACATTTGCATATAATTACTTGTTTATAAGACTTCTCCTACATCAAAACACCCCTCGTTTAGTGTCAAGACATCCAAATGTGTATAATACTTGTCTAAATTTATTATTTTTCAGTTTTGATCCTATTTATAAACATCCTTGTGTTGCTACTCAAATGCCACACTATAATTTTTCTTAGGACGAGATCATCAGTCTCATTAATCCTATCTTTCATCATTTTGTGGTTTTTTTGCCTTTGGTTGAAAGATATATGCCTTAATGGAGATAGCCTAAGTATGAATCATGTCCTAGAGAATAATATGTATACCAAATCAATCCAATCCATTATAGAGAGATGAAAAAAAGAGAGAAATCCAAGAGAGAGGAATAAACTGTCCATTATTTTATTCCATCAATCTAGTTAGTTTTATCCATTTCCATATGTTTTGATACCCTTATGACATAGTCATATTTTTGCATCACTCTCATATACCGAATGAAGGTTTAAGAATATTACATGTAGTTATATATTCATGTTTGGAAATACGAGGTTCAAAACCCTTGCAAGATATTTTAATCACACTACACACAATTACATTGACATTTGATTCTAATGCGTGGGATACATAGCTGTCAATCCTATAGTGGTTGATCAACCCATAATTTTGTTTTGTTCTGAGTGGATGGAAAACTAGGTCAAAGAAGGAGAAGACATAATTTTTGTATATTTACCCATTAGATTAGAGAATCACATATACAATAGGGCATGGCATCTAGTGGCACATAAACATAAAATAATTCATGATTTGAAAGTCAACGCATGACACAATTGGTGTAGTATGACATTTACAATAGTCAAACCAATTGATCAACAATCTTTCCCATGACATTTTTGACTTAAGTGCCAATCCTGTCCTTATACAGCTAGAGGCCCAAATTTTTCATAGAGGTAGATACAAACCTACACAATCTAGATCCACACTCATAAATATAACAAACATTAAGGTGTGATCATTTCGTCATCTTTTGTCTCTTTTCAAGTTCAATTTTCAATTTTAGTATTTTCATTTTTCATGCTTACATAATTTTACCCACTAGGGCTGATCTAAAATTATTATTTTACATTGTTAAATGATATACTTCCCTAGTGCATATGTTTTTCTTGTTCCATAAGCAAAAAACATTAGAAGCCATAATAATAGGAGTATAATTATTATGTTAATATTATTGTAGATTTAATTAAGTGGTTAATGTAGAAGTATTGATCCCAATTTGAAAAATATCATGAAAAATTGAGAGTTATCACCTTATTTATTTCTCTTATACATGATAGTGTAGACACTTAATTTTGATACAAGACCCTTTTCCACATTGTCTCATGTTTTGTTATGCTTATTGCATTTGTATATAATTACTTGTTTATAGGACTTCTCCTACCCCCAAACACCCTTCGTTTAGTCTAAAGACTTTCAAATGTGTCTAATACTTGTATAAATTTGTAATTTTTCAACTTTTAGCCTATTTATACACATCCTCATGTTGTTACTCAAATGTGACACTGTAATTTTTCCTAAGACAAGATCATTAGTCTTGTTAATCCTATCTTTCATCCTTCCATGGGTTTTTTTACCTTCGGTTGCAATATGTATGCCTTAATAGAGATGGCCTAAGTATGAATCATGCCCTAGATAATAATATTTATACCAAATCAATCCAATCCATTATAGAGAGAGATGAAAAAAAGAGAGAAATCCAAGAGAGAGGAATATAGTGTCCATTATTTTGCTCCATCATTCTAGTTAGTTCTATCCATTTCCATATCTTTTGTTACACTTGCAACATAGTCATCTTTGTGTATCACCCTCATACACCAAATAAAGGTTTAAGTGTATTACATGTAGTTATATATTCATGTCTGGAAAGCGGAGGTTCAAAACCCTTGCTCGATATTTTAATCACACTACACACAATTACACAGGCATTTTATCCTAGTGTGTGGGATACATTGTTGTAAATCCTATAGTGGTTGGTCAACCCATAACTTTATTTTATTGTGATTTGATGGAAAAATAGGTCAAAGAAGGAAGACGACATCATTTTTGTATATCTAACCATTAGATTAGAGAATCACATATACAGTAAGGCATGACATCTAGTGACACATAAGGAAAGAATTCATAATTTGAAAATCAACGCATGACATAATTGGTGTAGTATGACATTTACAATAGTCAAACTAATTGATCAATAATATTCTCTAGGGAATTATTGACTCAAGTGCTAATCTTGTCCCTATATAGCTAGAGGCCCAAAATTTTCACATAGGTAGGTAAAAACCTACAAAATCTAAATCCACACTCATAAATCTAACAAACATTAAGGTGTGATAATTTCATCATATTTTGTCTCTTTTCAAGTTCAATTTTCAATTTTAGTATTTTTTTTGCATGTTTACATACTTTTACCCACTAGGGCTGATCTAAAATTATTTATTTGACATTGTTAAATGATATAATTCCCTAGTGCACATGTTTTTTCTTATTCCATAAGTAAAACACATTAGAAGCCATAATATTTTTGTGAACTCATATAGCCTTTGAACATTCATACCTTTAGATTAGGAATCCAAAGTGAGCTGGATCATCCATTAGTAATAAAAACTCAAAATGAGCACAAAGAACATAACTCACAAATCCAACTCCCTCATGGGGATTTGAAAATGAAATCTAAGAGTGATTGAAAGAAGGAATACAACATCAAACCTTCCCAAGAGCATCCCTCCTCCAAGTACAGCTTAAAAACATGATTTTCCCCTTTATTTGGTGTTCTAACTCTTTGTCAATAAGAGTGGCTTGCTCCTCCATCATATCTCAATGCAACAATGAATTAGGCTCATGAAATTGATCAAATGTGTGCCAATAGTTGAAGCTATCCTATTGTAAATTTAGCATAATAACATTACACAAAAATAGCTTGAAAGGATGAGTGAGGACCCTTGTATTTATAGATTTTTGAAAACGATCAGAATCAATGATGACCATCCACCTTGAGATCAAGATGTGTGTCAATGAATCAATTCAATATTAGAGGGTCAATCCATAAATATCCCCATTAATATTTGGAAGAAAGGGGCATTAATGAGGCATGGGAGGGCTTAAACCAAATATTTATTCCATTTATGGCTTATGGATGCAACCCCACTGATGATGCCACCAGAGGATGTAGATATTAGAAATGAATTTCCAATTAATAGATATTCAATATCTTCCACGGATTTTTCACTGTCTCTTAATTTGGATTAATTTTCTTAGGTGAGGTTAATTAATTTTTTTGCAATTCTTTGGAAATTAGTTGTCCACTTAATGAAACTGGTTGAAGTGTCAAGTTACTAAGTTGTAATTTGACTAGAGTATAATTAGAAGAAAGTGTTAGTTGTGTATGGAAAAATACCCCAATTAGAGCATTATGGATGTGAAATAACACATGCACATGATGTGTGCTTCTAGATTAGAAGAATTTTGTGGTCTAGAGCATCAAATTGTATTTTTGTCATTTTGACTTGAAATGATTTGAGAAAAGGTAATAATCACATAAAATGCATTGCTCCATTTAGGGATACATTTGCCTAAATCGACACTTGTATATGCGAAGCTAAAATTTAGTGTATTTTAGTGATTTTAGCCTAAATTATGCATTGTCATAGAATTTCAAGTAAGATTGACAATTTCAACATAATGGTGATAGGAATTAGATGTTTACAAATTACCCTTATTTAAGAAGGCATGGTGAGACATTCAGTTGAAATAACATATTTTCAAAGAAAAGAGTTTTCAAGAAGAAGTTAGAAGGAGATCACGCATGATGCCCCCTCGAGAGGACAAATGAGGATGAAAAAGAGGGATGGACTCTCAAAAAGAGAGAAAAAGTGAAATTAACCCATGGATGAGATTAAATCCATACAAGCTAATGTTTGCACATGTTGATTCTCAACTATCAAAATATAATAGAATATAATGGGCCCTAAGGTAGGGTCAAGTGGGAAGGATACAATACCAAAACATAAGTGGTACACTTTGACACACCCAAAAGAGGGTGAAAGTTATGGGTTTAGGAAATGATTGATCCTGAGACAAGTTACACACTTTAAAATTGCCAAAATGAGGGTAAAAGCCGTAGAGCTTAGAATTAGAATAAAAATGATAGCATTGTTCTAGAGAAAGTAGGTCAATGAATTTATAATGGGCCCTAGTAGAGTGGATTTGATTGATTATAAATTGAATTGGCCCTAGGAGGGTAGATTTTGATCAGTGATAAATAATTTTGCCCTATTAGGACTGATTTGATTGGTGATTGGTCTAGATATTATGCCCATATAGGAGAAATCGACAAGCATAGCCCAAGGATATAACCTAATGCATAGATTAAATATGGCATAACGATAGATGCGATGGTCTAATGACTTGAAGAAGCCACAAAAACTAGGCATACTAGGATACACAAAGTGATGAAAGAGATGATTAGAAGAATGAAAGGTGGTCAAGTTGACCTGAGATACATCATGTATCCAAGTGTTGCCTACATAGTCCAGATGAACCTTAAGCCAATGCAGTTAACCTAGAAATAGAAAAAAATGGAATGAGGAATGAAGAATAGAATAAACATGGACCACTATTCAATTAGACTCACATTGTATGCCAAGAGATGCATGTCTTGCATAGAGTCTCACATTAGGTATGGTGCATTGAGAAATGATCTTCAGAGCTTCATTGACTTTTGGACTTGGAATCCAAAGCACTTGGTGCTTACTTTAGCAAAAGTGAAATTATGCATCATAAGTATGAGTACCCTCTAATGACATTGTATTTCAATTATGATGAGCTGGTTCAAATGTGAATATTTATAACTAAGGAAAAGGATAAAAATTACCAATACTACAGTTAAAATTATTTATATTTAAACAAAAATAAACAAAAACAAAGATAAAAATAATACATAAATGCAACCTAACTTAAAACTAAGATATGAATAATTAGGTTTTAAGTACGAACAAGATTGTATAAGAGCAAAACAAGAACAACTTAATAAACAACATGAAATCAAGATATGAATAATCAAGATCCATGTGTACTTACAAGATGTTTGTGAAAATAAAATGAAAGAACAAGCCAAATACAACTTGAAATAAATAAAGCCTAATTAAAAACTAGACTAAAGAGTGAGTAAAGAATGTATTTGAACTGAAAAAGAACAAAACAAGACAAAACAACAACACAAAATAACAAAACACCAAGAACAACTAATAAAACAAAAGAAATTGAGAGACAAGTAAGCACAACAAAACAACAATAAAAATCAAATAAACACACACAAACAAGAGTTAGTCACAAGGTTAGTGTAAGCAAATAAAGAGGTGAATTATTCATGTAAGTGTAATAGAGGTGTTACTCCCTGCGATAGGGTGACCTCTAATCTAAGAAATAACGAGACTGACACAACAAAACAAGAACAAAATAGACGAAGTCACCCCCCCACCAAAGTGATAGGTAAACAACACAAAACAACATAGGGGGAAAGAAGAAAAGGAAGGGTGGTTGGGTTGACTCTAGATGTACAAGATAAGTGGATGTTGCCTACATAGTTCCATGGACATGAGATCCAACATGAACTTTAGGCAAAATATAGTTCTCCCAAGAAATGGGATAGAAGAAAAGTGATGATAAGAAAATGTGATTAATGTTTAGAGGAAATAAGGAAAATGGGTTCTCAAAATGATGAGAGTGTTCAAATGAGTACTTGCAAAACGTTAAGATCGTGGGATCAAAATAAACAAAAGTGCAAAGATAATGTTTTTGTTTATTTCATCAGTTAGTTTCTAATGTTTTTTTGTTTTTGAGATAAGCAATAGGAATGAAATATTAACAAAATTCCCAGGGAACTAATTAAATGAGGTGATGCACTTCCACAGATAAGAGCTCAAACAATAGCTAAACTAGCTATAATGGTGATCATGAATATAAACAATGGCACAGGGAACCAAATAATCAAGGAGATGCACATCCAAGGGTAAAAGTTCCAATAATAGCTAAAGTCAGCTATAATGACACGACACCTATGATCCTGCTAAGGCAACAATGCCTATCAAATAATAACAAAATAATAATATAATAATACGTAGTGTTAGATAAATATAAAGAACCATTTATCAAGAAAAAACTATGTGATCATGTATCTATGTTCACTTATCTGTAATAAGAAGTTGTAAAATATTGTTTAGGCTAAACTGCTTTGTAAAACTAGCACTAAGTGTGTCCAGAATGCTTGAGTCATAATCAGGATCATAATTGGTCAAGGGATGGAACTGTCTAGGTTACAATGGTCCAGGGTATGAAAAGAGTGTGGTTCATAATAAAATGGTCCAAGGTGGAAAAAGACAAAATGAATATGGTATAAAATAGGATGCTCCAGTGTGGGATAAAAAGAGTCTAGTGGAATATAAATGATCCAAAGTGCCAACAGTCTAGAATTTCAACGGTCTAGAGTTGTAAACAAATAAGGTTCTCATGAGAGGGGTCCAGGGTAGGTCAAGACAAAATGAATATGGTCCAAGATAGGATGGTCTAGGATATAATAGTGGGATAAAATGACTTTAGCATAAGTTTCCCTCAAGTAAGGGGTCTTGTAGACAATGGTTCAAAAGTCTATCAAAGATAGAACTATTTGAAATGTACAATGTTCATGGGCTCTAAGAGTTCTTCGCCACCTAGAGTAGCCAGCCAATATGCCCCTGATCCATAATTTGCTATGATGACGTATGGACTCAGTCAATTAGGTTGGAACTTACCCTTTTTCTTGCATTCAACATTTATGTTATTCTAACTTTCTTTCAAGACTAAATCACCAATTTCAAATTCCCAAGGGAGAATGCATTTGTTATAGCTTCTACAAAATCTATTCTGATAGGCTTGCAAGTTGTCTAGGGCAGCCAAATGCTTGCCATCAAGGAGTTCTAGTTCTTGCAATCTTGAAACCGTATAATCTTTGTCATCTTCAATATTCTCCAAAGATACTCACAATTAAGGTAACTTGATCTCAATCGAAATAATGATTTATGTGCAATAAACAAGGGAGTATGGAGTGACTTCTATGGGGGTTTGATGACTAGTACAATAAGCCCAAAGGGAAGGAAAATTTTATAAGTGCCAATTACGGCCAATGTTATTAATAATATTCTTTAGTATGGCAACAATGGTTTTATTTGATGCCTCAGCTTGACCATTGCCTTGCGGGTTATATGGTGTGGATTTATTTTACTTGATTTTGAATTTTACATAAAGAGCTTTAACATTGTAGTTTACAAATGATCTACTATTATAAGATATAATGCATGCTAGGATACCATATTAATAGATGATATAGTAATGAATGAATTTGGTAATCTACTTCTCGATGATGTAAGTGAGAGGAATGGCCTCAATCCACTTAGGAAAATACTTGATAGCAATGAGAATATGCTTATGGCCATCATAAGATGTTGGGTTTAATTTCTTGGTGAGATTGAGGCCCCATGTAGAAAAAGGCCCTAGTGTAGTAATCAGTTATAGTGGTAAGGAACACACATGTATTAAATTTCTATGTTGTTGACAAGTAACACACTTCCTAACATAATTACAAGCATTTATCTCCATTTTAGGCCAATAGTAACTATTGACCAAATTTAACCCCAAGTCAAATTGGGTTAACCCGTACTATTTTGAACTTTTGAATAAGGTTTTATGTGTCCTATGGGGTCTCTTATTGTCCTATATGTCTCATTTGTCCTTCCTCTAGTCCTTGTTGAAGCCCATCCTCCTCGTATTGACCTAGTCAACCAAAGTCAAAGTTGGTCAACCATGGTCAAACTTAGTAAAAGTGCCAAATTATTTTTAAAATGTCCTAATAGGGTCTTTGATATTTTTCAAGGTGTCTTAAAGTCATAAATTAGCCACTTTCTAGGTTTCATGTGCAAAAGGGTCATTTAGCCACTTTTCCAGCCTAATTAATAACTTGTATGGATGGTGGAGTTATAATATTTGTCACACAAGATATATTTCAATGTGGAGGGGGTAAAATTATGTCAAGATCAGTCAGGTGGTAGTTAAAACGTTAGGAAATGGTAGTTTCTCCTTAAAAATAGGCCCCTATGGGAACTTATACAAACTTTTTGAGTTCACTTACAGCTAAAAACATGGGTGGAGTGACTCTTCACCTCCTCACACCCATTTACATGCTTGGTTTTCAAGGAGGATGTCAAAAAGTCAAATTTCAACTTTTTTTCTTCCATTTTCTCTTGGCAAGCCAAGGATGGTCAATTTCAAGCACTTGTTATGGGTCATTCAAGTAGATTTGGGAGGAATGTTTTTGGAGGTGGATAGTGCTCTGAATCTACTTAAAATACATAACAATAAATCTCAGATTGGTGGCTTCTCCTTCATGAAAAATCACTTACACCTCAGATAACTTTTTATGCATGTGCAACTATGAGGGGTCTCCTTTTGAGCCAGTTTCTATTTCTTGTGTTTGATTTTGATGAGTTTAATGTTTTTACATGTTTATAATAACCTCTCCACAAGTTATCTATTTTCCTTCTTGTTTTGGAAAGCTCAAGTGCCTAAGAAAGCCTCTTCTAGGCTTGTAGATGCTCCCAAACTGGTCTTTTCATACTTAAAACTATCTCAGTCACTAGGAAGGAGATTTTCGACATTTTATGGAGGCATGGGATGTTTTTTCAAGATTTTTAATTCATTAATATGCATTTGAGGGTGTTGTAATAAGTTTTCAACTCATATAATGTCAAAACATGGCTCAAATGTATAGTCCTTCCATGACTATCAGATCTCACAAAGATATATTCATCTATAGGTGCCATTGAAAGTGTTATGAAATTGATCTCAAGGTGTACTTGATGGATATTGTCCTTGTGAAAGGATAAGAGTTGCATTTAAAGTGGTTTTGAAGACTTCTTGCTAACCTTTCTTGCTCAATTTTAGCCTTCCTACCTATACAGAGAGATATATTCATCTACAGGTGACATTAGCAGAGTTATACGAAAGTATTCTATAGGTTTGAGACCTCATGAGGTTTATGGGGTAATTTTATGAATTATATATAATGATTAATACTCTTGAGAGTAAAGCATGGTGTTGATAAAGCTTTGCTAAACAAAGAGACTGACCCAAGGATGTTTTCCCAGAACGAGCAAAACAAAGATCCAAAGGTTTGTTTTTGACCTCTCACAACATGTCTCCTTGAGGTTTTAAGACACATAACTTATCAATATTATTTACTCTAGTTAGGAGAAGACTTGTGAAAAAAATGGATGCAAGGGGGTCAGTGTAAGGAGGAAGTTGAAAGCCTTGGAAGTGTCCATAAACACACTGAATTCTCCCAGTGTTGTCTACAGGGCTGAGGCAAATAAAAGAGTTTTTCCATTCAATTTGAAAAATATCCTTTCATCATGCTCAAATGTTTCCAATGGGTGAATGATAATTTTTAATCTTAAATATACCACAATAGAATATGGAATTTGACATAATGACCCCTAAACACTCTCCTCTGTCCATACACAGGCCTATGAAAGTGACACTTGTAGTCATGGTTTAAAATAGTGAGTTGGAGGTTGGAGTTTAGACCTTATTTTGAAATTTCAAGGAGGTATAAGAGTGTTTTTATATTTAAATACCTTCATGGGAAGTTGGATCACCTTCAAATAGGCCCTAAACATCACCATGATAACCTACAGGTCAGGTAAACAGGGTGAACTTTGTCTCTGTCCAAGAAGAAAGGGATAAGCTTGTGAAAAAAGTATAAACATGCATAAAAAGAATAGGGTTATGGTTTATGAGAAAAAAATACCTCTATTCTATCATAGACACCATGACCAAGTCCATTTGTAGCTAAGTCCATCTACACGCAGGCCTAAAATGCATGAGACATGGTCAAACAGGGTATATGGGTAGTGAGTGAGAAGTGGGGTCTCCTTTGCACTAAAAGAGATTGTATGGTGTAATTTGGTTTAAATAGGTTTAATTAACCTCAAGAGATCATGAAAATCTTAAATAAACCTAATATGAAATTGGACAAATGCAGAAACCTAAAAATACACCTACAAGTAAGAGAGTGTCTTAGTCAATTCAGGTAATGAAGGGAGAAGGACCTTAAGTGAGTTTTAGTAGTCTTTAAATTTGAATTTTTGAATATATACCATGATTTAAATATTATGGGAAGTATTAATTATCTGTATATATCATAAACAAACTCAAAACAAGGTAACAAACACGTACAAGCAGGGGACAAGATGTAAATGACTACCACAATCAAAAAGTGAGATGGAAAAGGTCTTAAGTGAGTTTCTAGTGGTAATGACTATCACACTCAATCCTATTTTACATGTAGTCAATTATTTACAATTCATTAATGATCCTTATACATTTTTCCTAGGATCAAGACAAGGCAAATTACACCTACAGGTGTGACTGTGAGGGAAAACATAGTTACAACAAGGAATGAAGGGTTGATCTTGGAGTGTAAAGTGTGAATAACTTGTGATTTTTGATATATAATTGAAGTTTGGAAAATATTAATTATTATTATAAAATATTCATAAATAATTAACAATGCATATTTAACAAAAGAGAGCTTAAATCACACTTACACAATCTTGGTCTAACACCCTGCACACAGTCCTGTACCTAAAAATCAGTCTTGGAAATTGAGGTGATTGAAGGGTCAAAACTTGGAGTTAAAGGATGATATTTTGTACAGGCTACCCTTGGAACCTTTGTAACAACCTATAGTGGTTATTTTTGTGGTACCAATATGATAACATGCCCCTATTTTATCTTGGAGGCAGGGCACTTTTGCCTTGCATGAAGAGGCAGTTTTGAGGTAAAAAGGCAAGAATGGTGGACCAAAATTATCAGATGTCCATCAAGATGGTTTATACAGCGCTAACACATCCATGTAAACATGATAAATCTTGTTATAGGGTTGGAAAGCAAACAAGGTGACTTGGAGAAGAAGGTCTATAGACAGACCTAGTAAGGCAACATGCAAGCCAAGCCCCAAATGGAAGGTCACTCCTATTTATAGCCTCCGTAAGTCATTAAAATGATTTGGACACTTTCATGGAGGTAAAAATGAATTTTTAATGCTATATCAAAGGTTTGGAAGGTCACAAGGAGCCTGAGTCATGAAATTTTAGACTAGACCTAATGTGAGGTTTAACACTTGGAAGAGTCATTTCATGTTTTGAGCTAAATGGACACCACATACTAGTTGGAACATGTTTATTGAAGATAATTAGAGATGTTACAACCTTCATATTGTAATTAATTCATTATGAATCCATATTTGTCTTGAAAATGTTCATAAACATCACAAAATGTAGGGAAAGGGCTCAAATGCCAACTTGGAGTGCTTGAAACTTTCAGGACCATTTGCATGGTACCTAGAGGTGATTGGAGAAGTTTGAGAGGGTCCCCAATAAGACCTTTGTGGCATTTTATCATAGGTCCAACATCTATTCTTTATGAAAAAATGTTGCGACCCAAAAACACCTCAAAATCCTTAAAAACCTTGTCTTGTGATCCAATGGAAGAAATGAGGTTCAGAGTGCATCCAAATGGATAAATTTTACCCTAAGAGATATAGAGAAGTTGTTGACAACTTCATGAGGATCAGAACCATGGAGATAGATTATATGGAATCTATACAAGTCAATTATAAAATAAGTTTCTTTGACAATACCTTGTGTTTTGTAGGTCTTGAAGATGATTATGGGATACCAATCACTTGGGAGGGTAGCTTTGGACTTGAACCAACTCCTTATGCCATTTTAAAATCTTGGAAATACTAACAAGTGTCCTTGCTAGGCCTTTCACTTCAGCCAATCTCCAAAGTGACATAGTGAAAAGAGTGATAACTTAAATTTGGAGTCCTTTTAAAATGTGTCTGATGAAGCCAAGAGTATGAAGTGTGCTACCATGTGTCATAAGACCCCTGGTATGGACTAGTTAAGGGAGATAAGAAGATGTTAGTGCCAATTATCAAGAAAATCCTATTGGATAATTATCATGGTTATAGAAGATGATTGGGCTTGTGTAAGAGAATATCCATGATTAAGAAAACTTACAATGTAGGTGGAGTTCTCTTTGTAACTCCCTCTCCTCAGCACACATGAGACACTTGTCCCTAATTTTCTTTGGAATGCTCAAGAAGGCCCATGATGAAGGCAGTTTCCAAGAGAGAATGATTGAGAAGATGCTACACCACATTTGGAGAGGAGGCTTATTTGGGATGGACACATGTTCACATCAGTTTCTTGATCTCTTTTCCACCTCATTTATATTCATTTGTAACTACTTTCCTCAAGTTGACACATGTACAAGTGACTATTGAACTTATTTTTCTCTCTCCCTCTCTCAAATTCTATAAGAGTTGGCTTTTTTGACATTGTATGTCAATTCTTCACCTGGTATGGCAAAGCCTTGCCACTTTGTATTACCTTTGATAAATAATATGACTAGTTTATACCTCATTTCATGGCTTCATGTAGTGATAAATTTCAATTAGTTGATCTAGTCAAGTGTAGATGTGTATCACCTTGACTTGTTGTCCTTCTTATCTTGCCTCATGAATTTTTCTTCACTATTGCAAGTTATAGTTGGTGTAATTGATAGAATTTGATGAGTTGGAAGTGAACTAGTCTTCCTCTTCAATCTCACTATGCTTTAAATATATATAAAACATTGATGCAATAGGATCTTATAAGATTAGTGTATGTTCATGTTGTCTTGTTGTCTTTAGTGCACTAGTCAATGTGTGTGTGAGTGATCAACTAGTTTGGTGCATCACCATAGTAGTTAAATTCATTTCAATTACTTCTAACCCTTTTTCATGAACAAGCATTAGATTAGGTGATAGGAATCATAAAGAAGAATCTAGGGATCTAGCCCTTTCAATCCTAGAGATTCATCTCTCTTATAAGTTCCCCACAACTTGAGAGATGATTCAATGTTGCATCAAATTATAGGAGCTAAATAGAGTGTCCTAGGGTGCACAATTTGATGACAATAGTAACTTGTTTTAAGGAGATTTTTGCCTAGGACTACATCATTGGTGTGGGCCCCAAACATTCCTTTATGAACCTTTTTAAGTGTTAGCTTGGATTCTCTCGAAGATAAACAATGAATTAGTGTTCCATCATAGCTTTTACGATAAAGTGTGTTTCCAAGTTCAAGTGGAAAAATGTGGTCATGAAAATAATTATAAATGTCTTGAAACCAAGGCAGTTCAGCTGGGGGATTGGGACCAACAATAGTGCATATCCTTTCTGAATCTAGCAAGACATGGGTAGGATGTAGAATATTTACAATGAGAAACTGATACTCTTTAACACTACTATCAATCTGTATCATGGACCCAATTATCACCATTGCATTAACAAATTTGTTATTGGTACATGATACTTATTCAAACTATAAGAATTTGAAATGAGTCTTGAGATTATCCTTAATATGCTTTTAGGGTACAAGCTTGTCATCTCTAGTATGATACTAATTTCGGGTTTAATTCATAATCAATTGGGAATCCCCATATATCATTAAGTGCTAGATATCCCACTGTACTACAAGATGAAGTACTGTAATAAGTTTTTCATACTTGGCCATATTGTTGGTATAATGAAAATTAATATAAAATGCCTTGGGAAGAAGATCCCCTTGTGGTGTAATCTAAAAAATGCTAGTCCCAGATCCACATAAAGTGAATGAGCCATACAATTATAACTTCCATTGTTTAGGTTCATGCAATACTTCTATTGTCATAATAGAATCATCTAGAAAATTGAATCTGAGTGGTTGAGTGTCTATAATAGGGGCCTCTACAAGTTGATCAACAATAACCTACCCCTTAATAGCCTTTTGATTCTAGTACTCAACATTGAATTTGCTTAAGAGCACAACCCATTTGGCCATGCATCCTGTCAGAGCTAATTTAGATAATAAAAATTTGAGGGAGTCCACTTTAGTAATAATAATAGTTTTGTTGTTTGGCATATAGTGTCGTAGCTTTTGGAATGCAAAAACCATATCTAAACGTGCCTTCTCAATAGGCATATAATTATGCTCATAAGCCACAAGTGTGTAGCTTAAATAATAAATTGCATGTTCCTTAACTTGATCATCATGTTGGGCCAAGAGTGCCCCCAGTGCATGTTCAATTGCTGAAATATAAAGAAGCAATGGTTTTCCAAGTGTTGGCGGTCTCAAAATTGACAGGTTGGCCAAGTATGTTATGATCTTTGTAAATGTTAATTGACACTCTTTGTCTCATTGAAATGTGACTCCTTTCTTCAAGATATGTGTAAATGGGTGGCACTTATTTACCAATTATGAAATGAACCTACGAATAGATTGGATCTTTCCTTGCAAACTAAGGAGTTATTTGAGATTGGAAGGTGGAAGCATGTCAACAATGGCCTTGACCTTAGTAGGATCTACTTTGATCCCTCTTTACGATACAATAAACCCTGGCAATTTTTTTTAAGTGATGCCAAAGACACACTTATTAGGATTAAGATGAACCTTATACTCATGAAGTCTTTCAAATATTCTCCATAGATCATCAGGATATCCACCATGTGTTATTAATTTAGCTTGGATGTCATCAACATAGTCTTCAATGATATCATGCATCATGTCATAAAAGATGTTAGTTATAACACATTGATAAGTGGATCCAATGTTATTCAAGCCAAATGGCATGACTTGATAACAAAATGTTCCCCATAGTGTGGTGATTGTAGTTTTGTGCTAGTCTTCTTAGGCTATCTTGAATTGCTTATATCTAGAAAATTTGTCCATGAGGGACAACATCATGTACATAATAGTAGATTCAATAATCATGTCGATGTTGGGTAAAGGAAAATCATCTTTAGGACATACCTTATTGATATCTCTAAAATCAGTATAAATACATATACCTTGTGGCTTTTTGCTTACTAGGACTATATTTGATACCCATTCAGAATAGTCTAGTGGTCTAATGAAGCCTACTCCTAATAATTTCTCTAATTCTACTTTTAACAAAATAGTGATGCAGGGATTCATCTTTATCAATTTTTATTTGACTAGCTTGCCATCGGGATGGACAACAAGTTGATGAACATCCAAGTTAGGGTCTAATATTGGCATGTCAAAGTAAGCCCATGCAAAGATATCAATGAAATATCTCAAAATAGTAACAATGTGATCATGATCTTCATCAGTGAGGGAAGCTCCAAGATAAATAATTTTGGGATCATCATACATTCCCAGGTTTACTTTAGTAGTGTTTTCTACAAGGAGTGTAGAACCATCTTCTATAATAGTAGGAAGGGTTTGATCCTGATCTTCTACTTCTACAATTTTTGGTTGTTCTTCTCAAAGCTTTGGATAATGTGACAAAAATGAATCTACCAGTTCAGGGAATGTCCAACTGGCAAATATCTCAGGAAAGTCAAGAGCAAGATGCTCAAAGACTTATTGTTATTCTAATGTGATAATGGTATTGCTTATGGATCTAGGACATGATGGACATGATGACCCTTGTGTGTCTTTTGGTGATGAGCAAACTTTCTCATCCAAGAGCACCTAAAATAGGTTTTCACTCAAGGGCTTATCTTTTTCTTTACTATTTTCTTGAATAATGATTACCTCAAAGAGGTTATCACCAAAGGATATCAATGTTTTATCTTTTTAATGACCGAGAAAGTTTGCTTGTGCTCCAGAGTAAGTAGAAGGATATAAAGAAAAATCAAAGCCTTGCTTATGATTGCGAATTGGCAATCCTTCTTTGATGCCCATGTACTCTGCAATAGATTATTCATTTTAGAATTCATCAAGGCATATGACTGAATTGTGTTGGTCCCAATCAATGAGTTTGGAATGGCAAATGCAAAGGGAATAATGGGTTGAAATAGTCATAATGGAGTTTGAATCAAATAAGTTTGTGTCAACAAGCTCATCGTAAATACTATAATGGGACATTACATCACTGCCATGAGTCTTGCTGTTAGTCGATTTAGAAGAATCACTATTGAAATTCATGAGGTCACCCCCAGACAGTATAAATCTAAGACATTGATTCATGTTAGGTTTACCTCCTTGCTCTCTTTTCTTGAAGCCTTTTATTGTAAAATCAAAATTATCCATAATCTGATTAGGGGTAGGATATTTTGAATTCTAAAAATAATCAATAATTCCATTAGAATATAACTAGTCTCCTTCAATGAAAGCTTCTCGATCCCGATTTGGTGAAGTAGTAGGTACAAATACCATCGGTGGTTTTTGTGTATCTTTATTCTTTTTCTAAGTCATGTTGTGTTTGCAAGGGTTTTTGGAAGGTTTGGGTTTACCAAAAGATTTTCGAGACTTTGGAAACTTATAAATATGGAAGGCATATTTCATATGGTATGTGGAAATGCTTGCATGTTTTATAATAACCTAATTTGAAAGGGTTGTGGGAAATAGATTAGCTAAAATGGAATCAAGGTCACTTGAATTGATATAATTGGATTTTGGCAGATGTAAAACTATTTCCTTGTTCTTCTTTGTAACAAATTCAGAACTAGATCAATAATTATAATTAGGAAATTCAGCCTCTAGGCGTTTGCAATACTAGTAAGGCTAAAAATTGGTAGGAATGGTGACTTCAATCCCATTATGGGGGAACTTGAGGAACTAATGCAAGGTGGATGGGATAGCTTGTACTTCATGGATTCAAGGATGACCAATAAGTATGTTATAAAGCAACTCAATATCCATAATATGTAATAAGGTATGACGGGACACATACCCAACAATGATTGGTAAACAAATAGTACCAAAAGACTCCCTTTTAGTATTGTCATATACCTTGATTGTAATTATCTCTAGCTAAATTTCCTTTGTAGTATAACCTAATTGTTGTACTAGCTTGAGGGACACTATGTTCAGCCCTAAACCATTATCTATAAAAATCTGCTTGATTTTATGATTTTTAATGATGAACTCAATATACAAGGGTTGTTATGGCTAGGAACAAGAGTGTACATGTCCATTTGATCAAATGTAACATGTCAGAATGAAGATAAATACCCTATAAGTGTTTGGAATTATTTAGGGTTAATGTCATGGAAAATAGTAGATTGTTGAAGAAGGTCATTTAATATAGTTTTGTGGACTTCAGATGTATGTAAAAGATCTAAAATAGAAAATTTCATAGGGTTTTACTTAGTTGGTTTGAGATACTATAAGGATTTTCAATAGTAGGATGAGATGGTTTAGCATTGGCTGGTACAGTGTTCAACTTTGTATCCAAAGGCACAATGTTCACATTGGGTCCAATGGTGGATGAGGGCAAAGGGCCCTGAAGGGTAACTTATAAGTGTCTAGTTATAATTTGTCAATATAGAGATGGAAATGAGTCATTATAATTAGAATATGAAGGCAAAGGGCCCTGGAGGTTGACTCACGGGCGTCTAGTTGCATTACCATAATTTTGAATCAACAAGGAGCCATTGTAATTAGAAGAAGGGGGTCCAAAAATAGTAACCCATATAAACTAAGGTACAATAAAATTTATTGTACTCGACATGATGTTACTTGAAGGGGAGGTTGTTGACCTTATAATGAGGGGTCTAGTACTTAGAGAAGCACGAGATTGTTCACAAGCTTTTACAGTGACAGTGGCAATGTGGTTCATAAAAATACAACCCATAATATTATTATAATCATAAGGCATGTTGTTGTAACCTAGGTTATTAGCATGAGTATTATGATATTGATTATGATCATGTTGATTATGATTTTGGCCTTGGTTATGTTGCCCTAATTTTGTCCTTAGTTCTAATTATTTCTTGCTGGTTATTGATTATGTCTAGGAAATGGATCTTTGTAGATTCCCATATCTTGATTAGTGTTTTGTGAGGCAAGTTTGATTTCAACTTCATCACTTTGAATCAAATATTTAATGAGATGCCATATTGAACACATCAATAAACACCATGACAACCATCATGATGGCAGTTACAAAATTCACCTACCTAATATCAATCAGGTTTGGGTTGATCTTTAGGTTATGGTCTTGGTATAGGCCACATAATTAGATTAGCTGTTATGAGCTTTTGGAACACAACCTCTACATGCTCTCCCAATTTACTACAAACTATATATTTGTTATTGAATGCTCTTCGTGGAGAGACCCTTTGTAAAGTATCTAGTGGATTAGGTGGACCTAATTGTGCATTTAGAGCTGGTAGAGTTTACACTATTTGTACATGTCTTGATTCAGTCACTCCATTCCCTACCATGTTCTTATTCTTGTTAAATCCCTTTGGTTTCTTTTTTTCAATAGCCTGAATAGGTGATTGGGTTTGATTAGATGTTTGAACCTATGAATAAATCTTGATAAGGCCTTTAGTGATAAGCACCTTCTCAATTTATACACCCTTGTATATAATTTCCTCAAATGTGTTTATGCAGTGAGTCATAGTTTATGCACCACCTCAAGGTGTAGATTCTATGCAAAAATATCAACCAACTATTTGTCATAAAAAATAATTTGAAAGCATCCAACTAATGCTCTCCATCACTATAGATATGCTACAAAGCTTTCTCCATCTCATTATTTGGCTTTGTACAAGTCAACCACAGTCAACTCATATTCAATATTATAAGATATCTGGTTGACAATTTTTTTAGATAAATCATTCCAATCTATCATTGATCCCTTAGGTAACTTAAGGATTCAGTCTAAAGCTTGTCTTACTAAACTTATTAGAAATAAGTGAAGCAAATAAACACTGCTATAAGCTACCTCTTGACACGATACAAAAAATGACTGAATATGTTCATGAGGGTCACCCTTCCCTTTATACTTATAAAAATTGGGAGACTTAAAATGAGGTGGAAAGGGGAATTGGAGAATACTTAAATTGAATGGATATGGACATATCTCATCAAACTTGTATTTCTTGACTCGATTTCTTATCTCTAATCTTGACATATTTTCTTTCATCAAATTCCACTCTTGGATGTTTGGTGCATTGGTAGGTGGAATATAATTCTATTGGGGTGGTATTTGCCCCTATTGTAATTATTTGTTAGAAATATACACCCTACGATATGCAACTTTATTTTGGTTCACTCCTTGAGTCGATTAGGTGAGCTAGTGATTCTTGGGTTGATGAACATTCTCTAAAATTTTCTACCATGAATTGTAAGTGTTTTGTTGATTTTAGGGAGTCTATGGTCAATTCACTAAAGTATACATTGGTTGAGAGGAACTTGCCAAAGTGTTTTGAATATTTTTCTCAATACGTATTGTGTGTTTTACTCCTTGATTCTATGAAGGAACAAGAGGCTCTTGGTGATTGAAAAAAGTATGTTATGTGTTTGGCGAAGCATTTTTTAAAACCTCATGTGTCTTATTTTGTTCACTTGAGAAATCATGATCCATCATAGATGTGTTATCAACTAAAGTATGTTGTGTTTGTTCTACTACATTCTCTTGTTCCTCAGAAGCATTGTTGTATATTGAAGTGGTAGCTAAAGATTCAGTCATCTCCGCAATAAGTTGGTTTGCATATCATTAACTTATCTTTTTGATCTTGGTGGCAAATCTTGACCGTTGGGTGTTGACTCTATGAGTGATTCCTTCCCTTTGCTAAAATAAACAATGTTGGATTTTGCAGTATGAGCAAGGGATTATTCTCATCGTTGCTCTTCTACCCTAACCAAGGTATGCAATTGTTCCATAGGAAAGTCTAATGGCAATCTATCACCTAGTTTAATCAACCTTATAAGGGATTTATCTTTGTCCACTAAGGGTTGATCTTGAAAATAATCTTCTTCAGATCCTACATTCGTTGGAATGTCTTCAAACACCACATAATTGTCATTTCCATCATAAAAATGTTCTTCCTCATAACTAGGGCTGTAAGAAATGCCACTATGAGTATACCTTTGCCTCATGTCTATAAAATTGTTCTCTACATTTGTTAAGGTTTGAAATGTGTTTTTAAAATGTTAAAGGGTGTGTTTTGATTTCTTAAAACAAGTGACAAGGTAAAAAGAGGCTATAATAAAAGAATTGGTGTAGTACCACACAATTAGAAGAAATGGTTACAAATTTACTCAACTTTAGTTGGTTGAAATCATCAAATTAGAAGAGCGTACGGTAAATTTGAAACCTAAAGTGAAAACTAACACAATAAACTTAGGTCAAAGATACATCAATACCATAAAATCTAGGTACAACTACAATGAATTGCGGCTATAAAATTAGAAGAGGGTTATTCTAATTAGGAAGGTAACAATATGAACTAAGAAGCTCAAGACATGAAAACACACAAGAACTCCTAAGTATAAAACTAAAACTAAATGGGTAGCATAATGCCACCACATGGTAATAGGAAGTAGAATGGTCCTAGAACTTAGAGCGTAAGCAAACACAAGATATCCTAAGTCCACAATGATAAAAAAGGATGATGAGTCTATATAACGGCCTTCAACCCAAACAAGAAATCATACCCAAATTAACTTAGACCAAGTGCAAATGGAAAACCAATTAACACATTGGCCTATATCTTAGAAAGGTGAGATTCTGAATTTGAATTAAAAAATGAAAGAATTGAAGATTTTTTCAAAATGGTCTAAACTCAAACGGACATCATAAAAATGTTGTTTAGGAAAGACAAACACAATGTTTTAAATGATGATTTGAATAAGGCAAACAAGAGGTTTTGATTTGGTTATTGTAATGCCTCTTTGTTCAAATAAAATGGTGGATAACAAAGGTGTTTGTTTGTGACATGTTTTGGTTTTCAAACAAGTTTTAGACTTGATAGGACCAAGAAAATAAAGGATAAAATGACAAAATACAACTAAGTATAATATTAAAAGTTCTAAAATTGAAAAGGTTGCATCGTACCTTTGAATTATATCTATATACATGCTCTTGAAAAGATTTTAAGTGTTAATCCAAAAATGAAAGTGCATGAATAAGTAGGGTTTTTTACACCTCCCTTCTCCTAAGAGATTGTACGTTGATATGGAACTTTAGGCTACTCGCCCTGCATCAACAAGATGTCCATAACAAGTGGGGTTGTTCTAAAACCAAAATTTCATACGTCTAGATGGTCCCAAGTATGGACAACACTAAAAATGACTCACATTAATTGGATTTACGTCAATCAACTTATTATGAAATTTTTTTGTCCTTTTCAAAACCAATAAATTCATCGCTTGGTCAGTGTAGTGTGATATTCAAATTGCCCCTATGGTCCGAGTTGGAGTACCACTAATGGAGTTTGATTAACCACTCAAGCAAACATCCTAGTAGGTCACCCTCAATTTGTATACCCTACCATGGAGTATGGTTGAAATGATGCCAAGAGATGAATTCTTGGGTCAAAGCTTCCCTAAAGAATCCATGAAGAGGCTACGAACTCCTGCTCACAAGTCAAGTTGCTTGAAATAAAATACTAAGTGAAAAGACTTTAATATCATGTTCCATAAGGATTTGAGGAGAGCCTTAACGATGTTCTTTTCATACCTTTATACAAGGCACAAATGCAAGGAAAGAACACTTTTGATCACCTGAGTTCCCTAAAGGGGATGGGGGGAGAGAATACACACCTCAATCATTTTGTGAAAAATGTTGATGATTTAAAATTGTGCTTGATCTTAACCAATCAATAATGGGAAGTTTCAAGCTGTGGGACAACGCGGCTTGAAATGACCTCTAGATTTTAGAGAAGCTAGTCTCTTCTTTTGTATTGGTTATTAAGGAAAAGGGATAGGAGACTAAACAGAAATGCAAAATGCAAGAATTAAAACCTAACTAGGGCAATGCACCTAAGTGTAATCCTAATCCTAACCTGAGCACAATGAGACTATTATAGGATTCAATTACATTTAAGAGTAGACAAGTGCATGATCAATGTAAAACATTGAAATAACAGAAACAGAGACTCACAATAGGGAGTTCTTTCACTGAGACACAGAGAATGTCAACAAAGGCACATCGTTCAATCTTCTTAATAGAATTTTCCAATTACATAAGAGGCCCAGAAGTCACGTACAGTTATGTAAACCTTCCGATTCAAGAAAATGAGATAAAAGCAAATGACATTCTTAATCACAACTACAGAAAAATCTATAGTATAGTCTACTTTGCAAATGACACAGATAACACCAACCAAGGCATGAAGTTCAAATTTCCTTAATTCATTCAGCCACATAAAGGGCACAAAAACATGCATGGTTATATCAACTTTACAAATCAAGAACATTGAGACAAGAGCAAATGATATTACTGGTCAAAATTCTAGAAAGTCTAAAACTATAGAATTATCCCCCCTTTATTGATTTTACAATTCTTCTTATATAGCTTTGGATGTCTCCTTGCATCGCTTTCTTTCCCATGCAATTCCACTCTATCCTTCACTCACAGGGGACAAAACAGATAGTGCATTCAATGCCTTAGAGCATCTTGATCTTATCAAGAACTGCCCTGACTGCGGCATGGCGATCCCTGTCTAGTACCTCTCTTTGTGCTTGAAATTCCTCATTCCATCACCTATTTGGCCGCTCAACTGTCTACTCTGCCTTTGCCTATAGGGGACAAACAAATGGTGTCTTTAATGCTTGCAAGTCCCAAAAATCTACCCAGTGCACTATTATATCTACCAGGAATAACTCCCATCGAGTTTCTTTCCATCTTCACTGAAATAGATAGACAGACACAAGGACACTTAGTCAATTCATGAAAATTATCTTTTTGTCTAGAGGGCACTAGAGCATGACACTTGGCCGCTTTTGATTTCTCTATATTCTGTTCAGGAATGTTTTGCCTTTGACACCTGTTGCAGTCTACTTCCTTGATACCTTGTAGTTTTATCAAAACAAAACTTATTGCGTTCCTTGCTTGAACAACTTTTAGGAAGGGATGGATGCACGTGGAAGTCTTTGCATATTGACACTCGACGCTTCCATAGTCCTTTGAAATAACATCTAGGACCCACCACAATCTTCATTCGACAATTAGGCTCAAAGATGGTCTCTCAAAAATTGACACGTGGTGATCTTCACTGCTCCTGGGAAGATACGTGGCACCTTCCACTTCTCCTTCTGAGGTATGTGGCACCTTCCGCTGCCTTTTGGGGATGGAGTAGAAAGGGACCAGAGAGTGACACTTGGCAACATGTACTGCTTTATTGCACTTAAGCAAAATAGAACAACGCCTTTATGCATTGAACGAAAGCATTGGACCCACGTCTCTCAGATGTCGACACGTGGTGACTTCTGCTGCTCCTTCAAAAAATAGTTTGAGGCCTTTTGTGACTACCACCTGGCGCTTTTTGTTGCTTAGCTCGTTAAAAGTCTTTGTCAAAAGGTAGAATGAAATGCGGGT
Source organism: Torreya grandis (assembly GCA_037957365.1). NCBI lineage: Eukaryota > Viridiplantae > Streptophyta > Pinopsida > Cupressales > Taxaceae > Torreya > Torreya grandis. The sequence continues at coordinate 2,061,588 of JARHVA010000700.1, read as the reverse complement.
GCCTCTATGAGACTCAGACGCTGACACGTGGTGACTTCTGCTGAGTTGCTTATTGGGTATGTGGCACGATTTGTGGTTCTCTGGAAAGTTACAAAAGGGGCCTCAGAGGATGCCAGCTGGCTGGCTCTATGTCTCAAAAAATGGCACTTGGCAGCTTCTGCTGCACTTCGGCACTTAGGCAAAAATTGAACCCGTTCTTCTGCTTCAAAACTCGACCGTGATCAAGGGTATACAGGAACCAAAATTTTAGTGCTCAAATAAAAAATAAATTAAATATGACGTAGAGTAAGAAATTAATCTACAAAAAATAAACAATTTTGAAAGATATAGCATAAAATGAAACACTCTTAAGATTTGTAATCTAAGTGCGAGTGTTTATTTTAATGCACCAAAGTGAAGTGTTTATGAAATTTGGCCCCTTGGCTTTAGTTTAAAAACTTTGTAAAAGAAACTTTCACAAACAACTAAGCATAAACAATCTAAATTCCATTTAATCACCAAATGAAAGTATTCAAGACTTAACCATTTAAAAATTTGTACCTTTTTCTAGATTATGTCCTAAAATTTTTAGAGGGTTTATGTCTACTATAAATGAGAAAACAAGATTTCAAAACTTTCTCTCAGGTCTTTGTTTTCTTGTTACAGAGACTGATGTCGGTCCACATAGGGACCAATGCCAGTTACAATAAAACTAATGCTAGTTATTTTAAGCAAGATTTATGCTGGTCAAATGGAATAAATGTTGGTTACCTATAAAAACACAAGGAAAACAATGATTTTCATGAAAAATATGGTTAGCAAAACAATCATATAAACATGAAAGGTCTCTGGATCCTGCAAAACAAAGGTTTAATAGAGAGTATGCAAGTTCTAAAACAGAGAACAAAAGATAAATACTTTCAATAAAAAATCTAAAGCCAAGTTTTTTACCATGTTGTAACCTTCACATAGGGATGGATGCCAGTTAGGATAGGATCGACATTGGTCAGAGTAAATCGATGCTGGTCACTGTGTAAACTGTGTCATTTAGAAAGAACAAAAACCTATGAAAAATGAAGATAAAACTTGATTTTTAGATAACTTTAAGCATGCATTAGAATATCTAAGAGTTTCAAATTAGTCTCCTTGCTTATATGGCATGCATGGTCCCATCGAGTATGCTAAGATGTAGAGTAGGAATCCAAAGTGAGTTTAGTTCATGCATTAGTAATGAAAAATCAAACTAAGCATACAGAACATAACTCACAAAGCCAACTCCCTCATGGGGATTTGCAAATGAAATTTAATATCTATTGAAGGAAGGAATACAACATCAAACCTTCCCAAGAGCATCCCTCCTCCAAGTGTGGCTCAAAAACATGATTTTTCCCTTGATTTGGTGCTCCAAGTCTTTGTTAATGATGAGTGGCTTGCTCCTCCATCATCTCTTGATGCACCATTGAACTAGGCTCATGAAATCGATCAAATGTGTGCCAATAGTTGAAGCTATACTATTATAAATTCATCATAATAACATTACACAAAAATATCTTGAAAGGATGAGTGAGGACCCTTGTATGTGTAGATTTTTTGAAATGATCAAAATCAACCATGACCGTCCATATCAAGATCAATATGTGTGGCCATGAATCAATTAAATTTTAGAGGGCCAATCCATAAATATCCCCATTAATATTTAGAATAAAGGGGCTTTAATGAAGCATGGGAGGGATTAAACCAGATATTTATTCCATTTACGGCTTTTGGATGCCACCCCACTGATGATGTCACCAGATGATGCAAATATTAGAAATGAATTTCCAATTAATAGATATTTAATATCTTTCATGGATTTTCCACTTAGGCTCTTAATTTGAATTAATTTTGATTAAGTGAGGTTAATTAATTTTTTTGAATTTTTTTAAAAATTGGATGTCCACTTAATCAAACTGGTCAAAATGTCAAGTTATTTAGTCATAATTTAATTGGAGTATAATTAAAAGAAAGTGTCAGTTATGTACAGAGCCATACCCCAATTAGAGTATTGTGGATGTGAAATAACACATGCATATGAAATGTGCTTTTGGATTACAATAATTTTGTGGTCCAGAGCATCAAATTATGTTTTTGTCATTTTGACTCAAAATGATTTGAGAAAAGCTAATAATAACATAAAATGCATTGCCCTATTTAGGGATACATTTGCCTAAATCAAAACTTGTATATGACAAGATCAAACCATTTCGCACATTTTAGTGACATTGGCCCAAATTGCGCATTATCATAGAATTTTGAGTAATATTGACAATTTTAACATAATAGTGATAGGAATTGGATGTATATAATACTCTCTAGGAATTGGATGTTAGAAACTCCTCTATAAATGAGATTTTCCTACATAATCCTAAAGGGGACTTCAGGTTGATGTAGTTCTCCCTCTACTCTCTGTGTATGACTGGATCATGGTGTGAATATAAATGTTCTCCCTCTATCTTAGATGTCTATAATACCTTCCTCTTAAGATTTCATATCTTTTTTTATTTATTTTCTTAGATATGAATTAATTGCTTACGTGTTTGGTCAAACGCCAGTTTTTATTCACCTATTTATGTTTGTGGATTAGATCCAACCTCTTATTTAAAATTTAATTTTTAGTTTTGATTATTTCCTAGGGATTCTTACATTTCTTCCTTAATACTTTTTCATTCTTATATATTATGCATGAGAGGCCTGTCTCTTTGAATCCCACTAGAGATGGCGATAGATTGATTGGTGATACTGGTGAATTGATATGGTTACCTTTGCATACCATTCATGTTTTGAAAATGTTGATAGTTACTAAGAATCCTTATAGTGATGTTTCTTCTTCTAAAACTAATGGGATTGATCAATTTTCATACTTTTGGAAATAGATGGCCTTCTATGATGTTAATTTTGATTATGATGCCAGTAAAAATAATGCAAATGCTTGTGATGATACACATCCAGAGCATTTAGATGTGCTAGATTTCAAAATGAAGAATGAACAATAGTTTCATAATTTTATTGCCAACAATCATAAAGAGTTGGATGATATGATTTTATTGCTCACCAAATCACACAATACATGAATTATGAATAAGGATACTCTTTTTGAGCAATGTCCATTAGATGGTTCTGCCTTTTCTACACCAGGTGGCATGGTTGGTACCCATTATGATATTAATCCTCCCATGTCTCCACCTCATGCTACTACACTACTTTAGGTCGATTCTTCTACTCCTAATACTTCTATTATCTAACCTACCAATCTAAAGACTGATGTGATTCCAATGAATTCGTATATTCAATCTATTGATCTTAGGCATAGTCACAATACTCATCCTACCTCACATATAAATTTAGATAATTCAGAGGCACATTTACATATGCATTTTGATCCTAAATCTAGTGTTAATTATATTGATCTATAATTATAAAAATAATTTAGGGACACAAGGATGTGAATTTCACAATTATATCAAGCAAATAACAAACCTAGCCATATGGTTTCATATTATGATATAGTACACAACCCTTTGGCTTAGGAAGTGCTTGTTTATCATTTTCCTCCACTAAAAGTACCCAAATTTACAACATTTAGTGGAAATTAGGATCCATCTAAGCATATCAAATATTTATTTGCTTCTTGCATTGATTTTCAACATGATCAATTGCTTGTGACAAAGTTATTTACCATGAGTCACATGGGGTATCTTCTAGATTGGTTTTGTTCCTTATATGTGGGATATTTGCATAGATTAAATGATATAATTTACCTCTTATTATTACATTTGTGATAATTATTAGTAAAAATTTAAATTTTCTCAAATTTATCAACTCAAACAAGGACCTAATGAACATGTCATTGATTATGTGCTTAAATTTAAAACCATGCTTACCAAAATATCACACCAACTTCTAGATAGTGAACTTACAAGTATATTCTCAAATTATTTATTCAACCCTCTCAAGTAAAAATTCATGTTTAACACATATAACTCATTTAATGATTTTTTTTATTGTGCAACATTGAAGTTTGATGGAATTGTCCAAGGTTCAACTGATAGAATCAAACACATGAACTATAAATGCAAAGCAAATAGAAACAAAACTCCATTGTTGAGACTAAAATCAAAATAAATCAAAATTATAATAATATTGTATTCAAAACTCATTGAAAATAGCTTAGATGATAGGCATATTTATAGGTACAATGGAGGCATAGAGCCAATACATTTGGCAATGTGAACACAAGACAATTACCAACTAGTTTGTGTGCTTCATGTGTAATATGTCAATATTGGTGGGTAAATGTCAAGGATATCCTCACCCATCAATTTGACTACAATTTTTGCATGTGCATGTGCACATTAATTACCTCATTATGACACCTATGTGACCTGAATATTACACCTAAGTTAGTTAAATACATGTGTAGGAATAATCCATAATAATAAATACACAAAAAATAATATCCTACACTAACACCCCCCTTAAGCGTAGCTTATGTGGGTAAACAAAATTGGGTCTTGACAACATGACCTGATGATGTACCCAAGTACAATACAACTCTCACAAAGTGAAGGAAAATGAAAAAACCCATAGGAAAAAAGTCCCCCCCAAAAGAAAGAAAAGAAGAAGAGGAATATAAGCCCCCCTAAAGATGATGTTGATGCAACTCATAGCCCAAGAAGAGCGTGAAATCAAATATTCTTACTCTAAATGAAGGGTTTGGTGAAGATATTAGCTATTTGCTCTATAGTTTGGCAAAATTTGAGATCAATGACCTATCCATGAATGAGCTCCTAAATGAAGTGCATATGAATCCTGATGTGTTTGGTCTACTTATGTTGGACCAAATTCCTGTACATTTGGATGGTGTTTTGGTTATCATAAAAAATGATTGTGAGTCTTTTGAACTATATACCAAACTCAATAAGAATCCCCTGAAGCCAAATAGCTTTAGTAGAAGCATTGACAACCCCTCTGTATTTAGCCTCAGTAGATGATAAAACAATAGCATTTTGATTCTTGTTTGACCAACTAATTGGTCCTAAACCAAGTGAGAAACTATATCTTGAAGTAGACTTATGATGCTGAATATCACCAGCTCAATCTGAATCTATGTACCCAATCAAGTTAATATCAATGCCTGCTCTATAGTGAATCCCAAAACTATGAGTACCTTAAATGTAACCAAGAATCCATTTGGCTACTTTCTAGTGTAACTCATGTGGTGTTTGTATAAACCTATAGACCATGCCCACTGCATATGAAATATCAGGTCTAGTGTGAGTTAGATAGATGATGCTACCAACTAGTTATCGATACAAGGTAGCATCAACCAATGGAGAGGAACACTCAGCCTCAAGTTTGACTCCAGAATGAAAGGGAGTTAGAGATGGCTTACAAGCATCCATATGAAACTGTGTAAGCAAATCAAGAGCATAATTGGATTGTGTAATGGTAATCCTTGAGTCAGATGTGAAATCTCAATACCAAGGAAGTAATGCAATAAACCCAAGTTAGTCATGGAGAATCTATCATGTAGAGCAGTTTTCACTGCTGTAATGGAGGATGAATAACTCCCTATGATCAATAGGTCATCCACATATAGAACCAAAATTAGGAGTGAATTATCCTACAATAAGATGTAGATATTTAGATCAGAATTGCATCTAGTGAAACCAACTATGAAAAGAAATGAATCCATCTTCGCATACCAAGCTTGAGGGACCTGTTTGAGGCCATAGATAGATTTTTAAAGTTTACACACTAAGGAAGAATCTTCCACAAAACCTTGTGGCTGCTCTATATATATCTATTCATCAAGGTCTACGTGAAGAAAGGCACTCTTCACATCCATTTGATGAACATCTGAATGATAAGCTACAATAATGGAAAAAGTGAGTTGAATAGAATTCATTTTAGCGACTGGAGCAAATGTTTTAGTATAGTCTATGCTAAGAACTTGTGAAAATCCATTTACTACCATTCATGCTTTGAACTTATCTACTGACCCATCTGCTAATTTTTTTTTTGATAGATCCACCTACATTGAACAAGTTTCCTTCCCTTAGGAAGGGGTATTAGATCCCAAGTGTGGTTCCTAATTAAGGAACTATACTCTTCATGCATAGATGTATTCCACTCAATAATGATAGATGCCTTATGAAATGACTATGGATCAGAAGCACAAGCAATAAAAATATGTGGAACAACCTAAAATTGTGAATGAGTCTATCTAACATTTGATGGATCCCTAACCCAATCACCTGCACTCTATAGAGTCTGTCTAGCCCAAAGAGGACTTGAAGTTAGAGAATCAAGAGGAGATTCTTCCACTTCAAAAATATGACTATGAATGGAATGAGGTAAATCTCTATCACTATCCTCATCATCTGAACTGGAAGAAGAATCGTTATCAATAGGTATATGATCTAGATGATCTAAATCATCTGAACTATCATCATATCCTAGAGAATCCAAAGAGGAGGGAGAAGTGTCAAGTGTGGAGTCTGATGGACCCACTTGAAAGCATACACTCCTCTCAATGAACAACTCATGTGTGTTAGGATGAAGAATCCTATATCCCTTAACACCTTCTGCATACCCAACAAATATGCAAGTCCTACTCTGACATTCTATGGCATTACATTTCTTCTTAGGAAGGCGGGCCATAAATTGAGATCTAAATACCTGAAAGTGATTAAATTCAAGTTTTTGATTGCTCCAAGATTAAAAAAGAGTGATCCCTTTCAATTCTCTATGAGGAACATGATTTTGGATATATCAAGCAAAATTAATGGCTTCTACCCAATATTGTGGTGTAAGTGATTTGAAATGTATCATATAATTTGCCATTTCCTTTAAAGATCTGTTCTTACATTTTGCATCACCATTCTACTGAGGACTATATGGAAATATTCATTGTAGATCAATCCCTTCTAAATTACAAAATTACTCAAAGCAATGACTAATATACTCACCACCATTATCAATGTGTAAAATCCTAATGGTTTTCTTTGACTATTTCTCAACAAGAGCATTGAAATCCTTAAAATGGTCAAAGACCTCAAACTTTTTTGAATAAAATACACCCAAGTATACGTAGATAAGTCATCTATGAAGGTAATCATGTACCTAGCCCTGTTGAATGAAGGCTTTAGAAATGGTCCAAAAACATTACTGTGAATTAGCTCCAAAATTTGAGTGGCTCTCCTTGATTTGCCTTTGTCATATTTCTCTTTGGGATGTTTACCAAGCATGCAACCTTCACAAACACCATTAAAAAAATGAACACGAGGCAACCCTACTACCATATCTTATCGACTAAGTTGTTCCAAGCAGCAGTAGTTTAGATGGCCAAATTGCTCATGCCATAGTTTACTCACCCCATTAGAATGAGTGAGTAATGCAGTAGAAGGGTAATCAATAATTTTTTTTGAGAAGGTGTACAACCTTGATTGGTGATTTGATTTTGCAATGGCCACTATAGTACTACTATGTAACTCCTTAATGACAATAGAATCTGGAGTAAACTCAATTTTTTTCCTGATCTAATGTAGGTGATTTGATAAATAAATAGGAGATTAGTTGATAGTGATGGAACACATAAGACATTTTAGAATGTTCCATCATTAATTTCAATAGATCTTCTCTCACAAAATTCAACAAAAGTGTCATCACCTATTAGAATAAATGGCATAGAACATGGCTCTAAGGATGAGAACAAGTCTCATGAAGAAGCCATGTGATGTGAGGCACTAGAATCAATCACCCATGTGGATGACTGAGATGCAACTATAACAAGGGCCTTGCCCTTACCTTTTCCCTTACTAATTTATTTTACCTTAGAAGACTCCTATGCTGATGAGCTTGATTTGATTGAATCATAGACATTGATGTTGTTTTTATCAAGCATCTTTGTTAGATGATCAATCTATTTATTCATAAATTTTTTTTCATCATGCCCAGTTCTATTACAATAGGCACATATGATCCTCTCTTTCTTGGGTTTCCCACCTAAAAAGGAGGACTCATGATACTTTTGGCTTAGTATCTAATTTTTTATCCTTTCGTTGCTCTTGGTCCTTTTTGTTTTGTTTCTTCTCTTTATTAATTGAAGTCTTCGATTTGTCATGACTCAACAAGGCATGTGATTTATAGGCCTTCAATTTACCCATTTGGATGAGGTTGTATTACTCCCTAGTTAATTCTTTGGTAAAATCATCTAAATATGACATACTCCATGCAGTTCCTAGGGCACATTTTGTAGCATAAAAGGTAGAGACAAAAATCGAGTAGTCAGGACCTAACTTGGAAAGAATAGAGAGGATCAATTGTTCATCATTTTTCTCTATGCCACACAATTTTAATTGCAACCTAAGTGATTTAAGTTTGGTGAAAAAGTCTTCTATAGTGTCAAAACTTCTTAGACTCAAAATAATGAGCTCATTCTCGAGCTTATGACCCCTCATTACATCCTGCTTCCCAAAGAGTTGTTTTAAGGTTTTCCAAATCTCATATGGTGATTTAGTAGATTCAGTGTGAAAAAGTAAGTCAGGAGAAACAAATAAACACAAAATACCATATGCTTCATCACACCTATTATACCACTTAATTTTATCTGCACCAAGTTTTGGTTTAGTTTCTATATTCATGGTTATCTTGTTTAAACCATTACTTCTTAGAAAAATTTGCACTTTAGATTTTTAGTCATGATAATTGAATGGAGTGAGAAGTGGAACCAAATTGTGATCCATGATTCAGTGTAAGTAGAAACTAAATGATCAATAAAGAAGGTGAGGCACAAAATAACTCCCCCTAAAATTGTCATAAAGAACCCCCATAATTATAGAGGTTTGGCACTTTATATTTTAGTGCGTATACAATTAGCATTTAGTGTGATACAATTGGCACTTTATGTTTTAGTGCGTATATAATCAACACTTTAGTGCATATACAATGGGCACCAAATTTTTTACACAACAAAGCCCATCAAATCTTAAGATATCATGCAGGGCCAAAGACAACTGTAAACATGAGTATATAGTTAAATCTTGAAGCTTCAACTCATGTAACAAGGACATATGATACGTATAATGCAAATAAAATGCTATATAGTAGATCTGCACTTAGATACAATGAATTATAGGTATAGATCTACATAATAAACCATAAAGATATAGTTGATGTTGTCAAAGTGCATGATTTCATGTAGTATTCACCATCACTCAATACACACAACAACAAGATGACTATCCACAGTTGTTGAATGCATGGTATAATGTAGTATTTAGTATCATGCAATTCACACAATAACAAAGTGGTTGGCATAGAAATGAGTGAAATATTTGCATTAAAGACACAAATAACAATGCATGCTCATAAAAAATGGATGTCATAATTAGTAGAGAATGTATCCACAAATGAGCAATCTGTGTAATGATTATATAAGTGATAGTGCAAGATCACAAAAATTGTAAGTTGGGTTCAACCAAAAATGCAATTAAGAGGAGAACAGGAGTGTGAAATTTTGAGTCAAGTAAAGAAGGAGAGGAGAAATTTTATTTTGCTTGTGAGGGGGTTTGACTGCCTACCAAAAATAGACCTCACCATTCATCTTCATGAGATAGAATGAATGTTACAAAATAATGATCAATAACTCTTTACAATCTGATTTCCCACAATAATATTGTTTTATTAAAATAAAAAAAAATTACAATTTTATAAATAGTACTATAGTTAGTAAAACTATGATAACTTTTGAAACTATTAATGAAATTATGAATTTCAAAATGATCCAAAAAGAGGAAATAAAGGCATATAGAACCCAATTTTTTTTGAGTGATTGTTTACCATTTTATCATAATCAAAAAAATACCAGTCGTTCTTATTAAAAAAAATGGAATTACAAAAAAAAAAATCGTAGACCTTGCCTCTTTATCAAACAATGATTTAGTCTTCTATCCAATAATCTTGAATGCTCCTTCTAGATCTACAAAGGTTACTTATATATTCAATATAGTTAAAATACTTGTAAATATTGATGAAGTTCACCAATTAGAGAAGAACGGACTGTAGATGATACACATAGATCTACAAGATTCTCCTTTACAATCTCAGTTAGAATTCGAAATTAAAACTACTCAATATTTTAATAAATTAACAATAAAATGGTGTTCATTATTATAAAAGAGCTTTGATACCATGATGGAATTATCCAATATCTAATTGATAGAATCGAACACACGAATTGCAAATGCAAAGCAAATAGAAGTAGAACTCCGTTGTTGAGACTGAAATCAAAATAAAGCAGAATTATAATAATATTGTATTCATAACTCATTGAAAATAGCTTAGATGAGAGGCATATTTATAGGTACAATGAAGGCATAGAGCTAATACATTTGGCAATGTGAACACAAGACAATTGCCAAATGGTTTGTGTGCTCCATGTGTAATATGTCAATATTGGTGGGTAAATGTCAAGGATATCCTCACCCATCAATTTGAATACAATTTTTACATGTGCATGTTTACATTAATTACCTCATTACGACACCTATGTGACCTCAATATTACACCTAAGCAAGCTAAATACATGTGTAGGAATATTCCATAATAATAAATACACAAAAAATAATATCCTACACTAACAAAGTTAAAGTTAGAGATGTTAATATGTTAAAGTACACATCTATTGCTTCTACATCCACTACATATAAATATGAATGGAAAATTAATTTTAAGCTTAAGACTAATGATGAATCTAATTTTAAAGCTAAGAATGAGGCTAAGATGGTTAATGTAGTTTTACAACTAAGTTATAATCTTACCTTTCCTGTTCATAGGCAAAGACCATAATTTATAACATTATTGGACTCACTACTCATGATATTATAAAAATTACTTGAATCCAATGTGATTTCCTTACTTTAAAACACTTTCAAATGATTACAACCATACAAATTCCTAAAAATTATGATCCTAATCAATTTTGTGAGCATCATTGAGCTTTAAGACATGGGAATAATAAATGTTTTAAATTGCGACATAAAATGTGAGACATAATTAATAACAACACTATTATCATTGATGTGCATAATTATTCATTGAACAAGTCTATTGTGAAATATAATCAACACATACAAATATTTAGTGATTTTTTTATGAAATCACAATGATCTTAAATTAAACAATATGCATATGGATACATTTATATATCACTATACCATTCTACTTGAGCATGAGGTTGACAATATTATTAGTGTGGTTTCAAATTCTAAAACAAACGTGTTGTGTTTTACATTTTAGGGCCACAAGATACCCAATGATGCATCAAATAATGGTCCTATATACATATAAGGTTTTGTTGATTATCATCCTTCTATTTTACTTGACATTATGATTGATAATGGTTCTAGTAAGAACCTTATTTCAATGGTATTCATATCTAGATGATGCTATTCTGAGAGAGATTTACTTTATATGACTATGGTGTTGCACAATTATGATGGTCACACACACACACCTTTAAGTGGTATTACCCTTCTAGCTATAGTAGGCCCTCAGACCACTTAAGTTTGGTTTTATGTTATATCATATGTAGGATAATATATTATATTACTTAGACATCCATGGATTATTCAAATGAGAGTGATACCTTCCACATTAAAAAATCACATTAAATTTGTATACAATAGTGAAGAACATACTATTTGTGACACACCTTATTCGAGACCTATTCTACCCCAAAGATCACATGTGTGACCAGATAGTGTGCCCCAAAAGGAGTGAATCATTTATCCTCATGTGATCCCCATGTTTTTATCATCATCATTAAATATAGTACCTACTATATTTGAGAGTAAAATATCTCCACCTAGTATAAAATCTCGTAGATCTCAATTTCATACGGTTGCACCTTTGAGACAAACATCATCTAGTTATTCAAGCACTAAGGTTGATTTGTGACTTATATCAATTATATTACCATGATATATTCATGCATAGTGTGCAACATCTCCTTGAGCCCATTGTATGCATATTAATCCTAGGAATTATGAGAGTAATTTCACATCTCATGATAGTGTTTCAAAGCACATCTACTGACATATCAGACTCCTAATGTCATAGAATTGAAGACATACATCAAATTATTTATTATCCCTACTATACCACATATATTTATTATAATATAGCCTTCTCACTATACACAATTTATTTCTTCTATATGTCATGTACTTACCTTCCCTTACATTATTCTCTAGAGTTTGTTTGCATTCTTCTATCTTTTTGAGTTTGCACTTGCCTTCCCTTGCATTAACATTATTATAGCCACTTGGTATATATTACTTTATATGTTACATTGGTCATATCCCCTTTGATTCTCGATAATATTTTGAGCATTCACATCATCTTCTCTATGGAGACAACATATATATCGAGACATCCCATCTTAGCATGATTTCATTTATGAGGGAATTTTTAGGTTTTTTGGAGTCTTCCTCATCTTTTACATCTTATTTATGCCCTTTAGATTATATTTTAAATTATTTGATAATTAATCTAGTGTCCTCTGTTCCCTCTTCATCTATCCTATTCTATAAAATTACAAAAATTCAAAACTATTATAAAAATAAAAAACCAACAATATGGATTTGTCATTGGTTATAGATCTACCTATGTTAGAGGTTTTTCATATCTATCCACATGCTCCTCATGGTATTTATTTGAGTGGGTGTTATGTAGATATACATGATATATATGATACTAGATCCTTTAGATGTTTGATGACATGTGTGTGTAACCTTTGCATCATTGTTTATAGAATATCCTCCCAGTGTCATGTCTTGTGAGTCTCATCCTTGTCTATTATCTCGCTAACTTGTGTGGTACCAACATGGGTGTCATTGAAAACTCTATCCTATGCTTGCTTCCATGATGCTTAACATGCCTCTTATTATACTATGTTTGGTACTTACTATGCATTAATGGGGGAGCATTACTTGAGTGTGTTTCTCATTGTTATATCTAACTCTACTATGGGAAAATTTACTCCAGTTGGGGCATGTTAGTTGTCCTTATCTCACTTTTTCATAGTGAACATTGTACCCTTGATTTAAGCCTATAATGATGATATATTTCCTATTCCATGTGATACATATATATGACATTCGGGGCATGCCTAGTTTACTATATATCTTAATATGTAGCTTTGCATGTAATATTTTACAATAGTTACATGTGTTTTATGTAAATTTCAAATTGGTATAAGTTATATTCAATCTTATTACACATGGTGCTTTTAAATCTATTTATTTTGAGATAAGTGATTAGAGTCACATGTTATTCAATTCCTCAACTTAAAAGGTGTCATATATCAAGGATTTTTCAAAATTTATAGAATGGAACAAAACATTTATGAGTAGTTTCAGAGTATTATCCTCTTAAGAGAAAGTTAGGGCTAAGAATTTTTGGTTTGCCATAGTTTGAAGATTACTAGGAAATAGTTGGGGCTCTCTGAAGAGAAAGCTTATCTACTTCCTTGATCAAAAAGTTAATTGGGTTCACAAAACTCGTGTTGGTTATTATTAAATGATTGAAATAAATGTTTTTAATAATAATAATTAGAATAAGAGCATTATTTCCACATTGTAATAGCAATCAGGTTGATTCAAATAAAGTGTATTTATTATTATTCTCTTTTTAAATTCATATATTAACTTCAAAATAAAAAAATCAAGTTTCTTATTGCAATGTCGACTATTTGTTAAAAAATTCAAGTGTGTCAATAAATTTGGTGCAAATGGAATTTATCTTTAACATTATTCAGTCTTCCACTCTTCTCTAGGTAGGTGAAGGTGAATACTTTAATTATCTATCTTTATATAATTTTATGCATGCATGCATTCACTCACATATGCACATCAAAGTAGGGGAGTTATGTAGACCCCTAATTTTAGTACAAGATCATTTTCCATTGTGTGTTTCCCTTGATTTGTCATGCTTACCATTGTTTATCAAAATCGTGGTTAAGAGAGTTTTAATCTATTAATACAAACAACTAAGTAAGATAGACTATGAATAAATTATGCATTCACACACATCTATTTTTAACATGTGAAAAATTAGGGTTTTGATATAAAAAGAGATAAAGAAGGTTGAACACTTATCTATTATCTAGAAAATATAAGACCATAGGTTATGGTGACTGATGTTGAATTATTTTAAATACTTATTGATCTATTGATGTGACTTTTTTGACTCATTTGGATGTGTTCGGTGGGTTTGGACAACATCGGTCTGTGCCTTTGTCCAGATAGACTAGAATTGTCTTTGTTGACAATGGAGTAAATTTGTAAATTATAAAATAGTGTAGGATCACCTGTAGATGTGTTTTAACCTATCATGGTGATGCGATCATGCACAAAATCCTATGTTTATATTCTCTTTCTTGAAAAATCCCTACCAATGGCATGTACAAGAAACCAAATAGAAATAAAATGGAAAATGGGGGAAACTGGTAAGGGAAATAACTAATTTTGCCTTAGAAACCCCTCTATAAATTAGATTTTCCTACATAATCCTAAAGGGGACTTCAGGTTGATGTAGTTCTCCCTCTACTCTCTGTGTATGACTGGATCATGGTGTGAATATAAATGTTATTCACTTAGGCCCTCTTCTTGGTATAAAAATTCAATCTAGACATATAATATACAACTTCATATATAAATGTAGGTGTTAATCTTGTTGTAATGTGATTTTCTTACTATGCTCTTGCTATATAGATAAGTGCTAGATGTAATATGCCTCTTAAGACCCTTTAAATAAAAGACTCTCAAATTTAAATTTGAAAAAATTGGTGGTGCACCCAACTAACTTAAAAAGAACACAACAATCATAAAAAGAGACCTAAATGAAACATGTCTTGAGAAAGGTTTTGAAATATATGTTGGGATAACACCTCTCCTTCTAGATAACCTCACAAAGCATGATAGTCCAAATAGAGTGGTATTATTTGAAATCAGAAAGATAGTAAGATCAATTAGAAATAAGGACCAAGGATCCCTATGACTTAAATAAGAATTGGAATGAAATAACAATATAGTGAGAACATTAGTGTGAAAAATCAATAGAAGAAGACATGGGACCAAAACAATTTGTGCCAATAGAATCTTAATTTAGTATTAGGAACCTCTAAATAAAAACTCACAAAAAACATAATACTTGTGTTTGATTGACCAAATTAAGGTGTCTACATTTACCCCTCTTTTATTCTAGTAATGCAATAAAGTGAAAATACTAGAGTAAAAGGAAGAAGGTGACACCTAAGCTTACCTGTGTCACATATGCTTGCTTGAAAATGGAGATGTTATGGGTTCAATGTTGATCAACCCATGTAGAGAGGAGAATGGTCTCTAATCTTGTTATCTACTTGGTCAAATATTTGAAAAATACTTCATATGATACTGATGAAGATAAAATTTGATGTGCAGTCTATGTGTATAATCTGATTAAATCACTGTGATATATAGAGCTAAGCTAGGCTTTCCCCAAACTATTTTTTGGTTAAATATGTGCCTATAATCTAAAATATTGTTTTAAATTCAGCCCCACATAACTCAATATACTACGTACTAGTGTAAATATTAGTGTAAAAAATGAATCAACCGCTACATATGGCTATATGATTCATTCTGGTGCAAAACTAGTGAGATCCCTGGAGCAAAACTAGTGTATGTATATTTTTGAACTAAATATGGTAAATACCATCTATAAAATGACATGAATTGCCATTATTTTTGTGTAAACTGGTGCACAACCTTAGAGATGAGATCATTTGTCACACGCATGCACCTAATCCATTAATTGAGCATATTGAGTCATAAAATATGAGTTACAATTTTGAATTTATGTGCAATAATGATGTGGATATGTGGATATGTGTTGTGCACATATTACCATTATCATAATTTATGTAATAATGAGCTATAATATGTCAAATATGAACATATTCCCTACACGTGCCCTATTTTTGGTGATATATGTCAAATCTGATTATACTACCTGATCTTATCTAAGAAAATATTATAATAATCTATGATGATCTATAACTACATGGAACAATTATTCCTATGTGAATATGAACAACACTAATATATTTAGACAAAAATGCACCAATGCTTTGTCTTTATCTCGGACCTGTCTAAGTACAAAAATCTGTGTAAAAATTTGAAATAAATCAAGCATATCCTGAGTAAATGTGTAAATTTGTCAAAATCCTATATAATTTATGTATAATATGAGTAATATTGCTATGAATATGAGAAAAATATTTATAATTTGAACCATCATGAGTCACAACTAAAAATGTGCAAAATATTTTGAAGTGTAGTTTGAGTCAAAATATGACATGTATTAGGTATGTATTGAATCAACTATCCCCTGTGTATTAGATTTTTTAGAAATAATGCCTATGTATTCCCCCCTTTTGGTGAGAAAGATGAAATTGGTGTAAGTAGATTGAACCAAAAGTAATAGATTATGTGACATCAATTATTAGTTTAGTTTGTGATTAGATAATGTTTATGATCAAATTCTAGTGTGATTGATAGATTGAATTTTGATTAAGACTTATACGGGTTCCCATAACAATAGAGGAGATTTTATGGCAAAATGAAGTACGAGATATCAAGCTAGCATAGGAGTTCATATGATAGTGAGATGTAAGCATTATGGAAAGTTCATATCCATCTTCTACATGAAATAAATGATGCTTGGAAATGAGCTATGCTTGACAACATATTGGTTGTTTAGTAAGAGAAGCTCTAGTTTTTGATAATGTTTCCCCATTATTTAAGAGTATGGAATCAATATAAATACATATATAAATCTGAAATTATGAAATTTGAAATAGTGAATTTTGAGCTTTGACTTTGACAAAATGCCACAAAAGAGAGTAATTTATTGCAACTAGTTTCTGGAGGTGGAGGCACTTATTCAGGCCAATGAGGAGGTTGGACTAGTGAGTATTGAGAATAATTATTTGAATTTATTAAGCATTTTACTTATGGTAGCCTCAATTATGTTTTATATACATTTTAATTTTTTATTTATTCTATCACAACCCTGTCTTTTTTAGTCAATTGTGTCCTTACTCTATGTGGTCATGTCTAAATTTTTATGTCTTTATCTCATGATGTAGTCCTCTAGGAAGAGGATTTATCTAGTCTTTCCTTCATTTCCAATTAAATCTTTGTATATTATAGGTAATTGATTTTAGGATTATGTTTTATTGTTTCTAATGGAAAACTATGTTTTTTGGATTTGGATGTAGGAGGACAGTCATTATAAGGATATTTGATAGGGTCGAATGATGGATATTATATGTGCCCTGATCCTATTTGACATTGAAAGTATATCATTGAGAGGAAAGGCCTAAGTTATGTTGGTTGGTTGGATTTGATGCCGTATGATCTTCACATGACGATTGCATTTGCTGAGTAATGGGATACATATACTTGTACATTTTGGTTGCCTATGGGTGAGATGGTGGTGATTATAGAGGATGTATGATAGATACTAAGGTTGATTTTTATTAGCATAAGGGAAGTGTTATAGGGTAAGAGAAAACCAACCCCCAAGTATCTTGCATAAAAATACTTGAATAGGAGACCTATGGGCAATATTAGCATGACATGTATTTGGATGTTGCATTATATGAGATTGTGTTATTTGATGTTTCATGTGTGGCGAAGTTTCTTGATATTTTTTTGGATTCATTTATAGTAATGGATGGTGGTGGTGTCTCCATTTTATACATGATGCATGTTATCATCTACAACATTAAGGAGTACAACACTATGTATTCCTTAGGTTGAGACCATGCTTGTGCATTTATATTATGATCTCTATAGGTTCAAACGTGAGGTGTTCAATGGTAGGATCAACTTAGCCACTTTATTGCATTGCTTAGTTTACTAGTGGGGATGCCACATAGATTAGGCACATCCACATGTTTATGTTCAAATATGGCTTAGTAGGGTCGAGGTGCTAGCTAGGAGCACCATGGGTTGCAGAGGATATCAGATGAGTTGAATTTTTATTCCATTATTTGGAGACCATAAAGAGTATTTGTCATGTGGATGGAGGATGAAACACAACTATGTTATATCCACATATGTTTTTGGTACCATGACATATGGTCAAATATATATAAGTGATTATAGTATGAGCGAGTTATATTTAAGCTTGGGGTTCGATAGAATGTACCCCAAAACTCTTGTGTGTGGGCACAGAGCATTCGAGCTCTAATGAGGCTGAGAGACAAAGGTAGATCATATGATGATGATCTTTAACCCATTCTTGTAGATGAGAGGGATCCTATTATATAGATCCAAAATGTAGATGATGTTAGGTGGACAAATGCTTATACTGCATCTTAGATATATCACATATAGGTCTAATTATTCCCATCTAGAGGATATGTTACTATTGATGATGTGCTAGACCTAATGTTTGTGAGGTTTTTTGGAGCTATAAGATGTTTGAGTTAATTTGCCATTATAATTTGGTTTTTGTATTTTGAATAATAACTAATGTATTTTTTATTTTTTTGTGTTTATGTAGGTGATGAGGACTACTATATTGTCATAATTGAATGGGGTTTGCATAGGTTGACTTCGCATGTTCTTGATAATATAATGGAGGGCAGTCTTATCGAGTAATAAAAATAATTACAAGTTTTTTCAAATCAGTGGGTTTTGAAGAGACATCAAGGTCTTAGGATGATGGAGTATAATATGATACTTGATAGACTCAAAACTACTGGTATAGTTTAGAGACCATATCGTGGTTACAGTTAGCATCAAGAATATGCATAGGAGTTGCATCACATTTAGATTCATGGCTGGTTCCCTTGAGTTTTAGAGATATTTTAGTTTGAGTTGGTTACACAACAATTTGACATACAATAGGATGTTACTCGAACTGCATATCCATGGACCATTACTACAAAATCAACTCATCATCTTGGTGATAAACTAGGGCCAAGTCATGTATAATTATCACCATTACCTGTAGGGGATGCTAATCTTCTACTTTTAGCTTAGATATGGATGGGGTGGGTTGTATTTAAGCATATATTTAGTAGTGGATAGGGCCTAAATGACATGTTATATTTATTATTATTATAGATCCAATTGAAGTGCCTCTTATTCAATGAGGAGGATATGGAGGAGCAAGTCATGTTTCCCCTTAGCTAGCTTCAACTCATGTTATAGCTATCATTGTAGTTGCCTATGAGTATATATGTATTTGTAATTATTTCAAATTTGTATCTCTCTTACACACACACACACACACACACACACACACACACACACACACACACACACACACACACACACACACACACACACACACACAATTACTATATTATGTATTTATTGTGTAGGTAATGAGTATTGGGGGGTGATGGTTGATGTGCATGTGTGCAGCCTGACACAGGATATACCCTTTGATATAGTTGGTAATGGGTCACTCAGGAGGGTATACGATATCAAGTGTTCATGAACCTATTTTTGATCCTTTTATTGTTTCCATTTCTTCATTTATTGTAGTTGTTGGCAAGCAAGATGATCGTAAACTCGAGTTGGATAAACAACCTCTAGTCATGCTAGAGAACGATCTATCTAGAGATTTGTTTTCTCACTATAGTGTATTAGAGGCAAAGTACACACATACCATAGTAGAGCTACAAGTTTTATGAGAGCATGTGAGATGATATAGGTCTTGATCACATGAGTGTAGAGGAGATAATTGAGCCTCTACTTCCAAGGAAAGTAGACACAAAGATAATGAGGATTCATATGCATTGGGGGATGTTGCCTCAATTATTAATTGATTGTATCATAAGCTTTTATATATTTATATATGATGAGCTTATTGATTTGTATGTTATGGATATTAATTATCATATATGATTTTAATTTTTGCATTTAATTATTGTGCATATTTATACTAATTGATTTATATTGCCTTATGTGGATTTATGTTATCTTTGATTAGATGTATTTGATGAGATTATGTTATAATATTGTATATTATATTGATACTCAACAATGACCACCTTGTCCACTAAGTAATAAAATGTTACCATAGTCTTGTGAAATCTGTTGATGATCCTTTTATGGAATGAATTGAATAAGTTTCCTTTTTTGTTGTTGTTGCGAGATACTATTGGCTTGCTCTTTCCTTTGATATGTGGTCTCTCTATGCATCTTTAGTAGCCATACTTTCTTGAAAAGTGTTGTAATTGTATCTGTATTATTTTATATTTTGTCCCTTACTACTTTGCCTTCTCTAGGCTCTTTTCTAGGTGGATCTCAAATGACCATTAGTTCCATGATGGAATTGTCCTAGGATATATCAGCCATAGTATAATGTGCACTAGAATATATTTTCCTAGAAACATCATTCGTAGAATCTGATAATCCATTTATTGCTTTTGAACACACCCTAGGAAATCTCAGACTTTTCTAAATGATAGTAGAAGTAGATGGAGAAAGGCATCTTGTTGATTGAGTGTCAAAATTTTAAAATGTAATAACCCCTCTATCCACAAGTTTTTTAATTTTTTTGTAATATGTAACAATCATTGTCCCATTTTCTATTAATATCATGATAAATAAAAATAGGTTTTCCCTTGGTTTTCTTGAGATGGTGAGGAGGATGGTAATCATTAGGAGTCAAATTTATTAGCTTATTATCCAACAATGCTTGTAGAATATCATGTGGTTGATCTCTAAAACTATCAAATCTTAGTGGTTTTTGCTTGGTAAATATAGATTTATTTACTTTAGGTACCACTCTGTAAACTAATTCTTTCCCTTTGTTATGAAACTTCACTTGACTTTATTTGTTTTCAAATGGTTCTTTAGGAGTGGAATAGTTACCTTTACATCCTTTTGTGGATCTTATTTTTGTAGCTTAATGTTTTCATATATGTTCTTTAGATTGGGATTAGGTTTCAATTTTTATTCTAATGCAAGAGTCTTGTGATAAATAACTTGAAATGAAACAAAAATGTCATAAAGCATCACCACCTTAAAAGGATAAATAAGGCCTCTAAAAAACATCTAATGTGTTTCTGAATATGTTGGTTGATATATTAATTAGTGCATACAAGTATTAAATCTTAGAATGTAATTGCAATCTATCTCTAATTTTTCTTGATGGAGAGAAGGTAAACATTCATATGTAATACTTGGTCCCTTATTTTGTATGTATCACATTAAAAATACCTCTTCTAACTCAACATAGGAATGTATAGACCCACTAGGAAAATATTGAAACCAATCCAAAGCTTTTCCAAATAAACCTTTTGCAAACACTTTTAGTAAAATTTGACTAGCATCATATATGTCAATAGAAGCTTTAAAATCTCTGATATGCAGATAAGTCTCACTTCTTTCATAAAACATATGAAATGCAGACATGATGAATTTGAGAGGTGACGGGACATTTATAATATTTTTTATAATGAGGTTTCCATATATGGCGTTAAAATCAACCCAAGCATGGTATGTTGGGTTTTCTAGGGTTAGGTGATGCATTTTGCATTGAAGGTACCCATAGCCTACATTAAGGAAATGACATTTGGTAAGGCATGGTAAGATATTTAAGAAGTTCATCAAATGGTTGGATCTTATTATTTAAGTTACCATAGGTACACTATTAAAAATAGGTGAAGGAGGTCATGGCCAAAAAAAGTTGTATACTAGGCATAGGTTGAGCAAAGTCATAACACTTGTGTAACTTCTTCCTCCATAAATTCATTACATTATTATAAAAAATTGGCTCAATAGAGGGTTCATTTGAATATATATTTTGACATTTATTTTTAAGAAGAGGTAAATAGTTGTCACGTGTTTGTATCATTTATTGTTTCTAGAGAAATAGAAAGAATTTCATTATCTATTTCCATATCTAAAGAAGTAGAAGGAATTTCACTTTATACACATTTATTTTATCTATCTAAAGAAAGAGAAGGAGCTTCACATCACATTTTTTCAATTTATAGAGAGAGAAATAATTTCACACTGTTCACATGTTTTTGCCATTTCTAGAGAGATTAGGAATTTCACTTTCTTTTTCCATTTCTAGAGAGAGTAGGAATTTCACATTCTTCAAATATTTTTTCCATCTCTAGAGAGGTATTAGGAATTTCACATTTTTCATATGTTTTCATGATTCCATGCAAGGCTTATGCTTTTACATTTTATAATGATTAATGAGATGAAATGATTTGCCAAATTTTGAAAATAAACAAGGTGTATTAGAGAATTAATATTTGATTCTTAATTAATAAGGTATGTTAAATACATGCACATGTTCATTATTATCTTGCTCATCTTGTTCTATTATATAGTTTAAAGAAGAGGATGAATAAGCAATAGGAGAAGAAGGTGTTACTATTTCTTCCTTAGTGGATTCATTTTCTTCTTCACTAAAGCATTCATTATCATACCAAACTTCTTGGTTTTCATCATTAGTATTATAGTAGTAATAATCATCATCATCATCATCATCATGGAAAGCATATTATTCATCAATATAGATAGCATCATTAATGATACATGTTTGGTTATTGGTCCACCCATTATCATAAACATAAGGAATGGTGATTTGAGAAAATGTGAAGTCTATAGGATGATAGTCACTAGGTGTTTCTGACTAATATCCATTTTTTATGTACTAGGCCTCAAAAAAAATATTTAATAAAAGGCATGATCTAAGCAAATAAATAATCATGAAAGTGGAAATCCGATTTGAAACCCTAAGATAAAAATATGAGAGCCTAGAAGGATGAAACCCTAAAGGAGAACCTAGGGTTTTACACTGTTCAATATATATAGGTTTTGTTGTTCCCAAAATCCATCACTTGTTTTTGGGGACAAAATATCAACTATTTTGGTCCTAAAGGCTAAAATGATCTCTTCCCTTCTCAAAAAATGTTATAAGTATTCAAATTCTTCAATTATTCAAGTCTTCTCAGCTAAAGAACTCACAAGTTTAACAGGCAGGCTTTCTCAGAAAGAAGTTCCAACACTTAGGCAATTTCAAGGCTGGTTCAACGTCGAGGTTCAATCAAAGGTCCGTCAGCAGGCCTCAAACAAGTGGAATGAACCATTGAACCTTGAACTTTCACAAGTTTAAAGTTCAAAGTGGTTCAAAGGTTCAAAAGGAGTTAAGCGCTTCAAAGGATCTAGAAAGATTGAAGGCTTCGGCAAGTTCAAAGGTTCAATGACTTCGACGAACTTAAAGAAAAGAAGGCTTCGAAGAGTGAAGATTGAACCATTGAACCTTGAACTAAAATGGTTTAAATTGGTTCAATGGTTCAATGTGGTTCAAAATTTTCAATGAGTTCAACAGGCTCAATAAGTTCAGCGGACTTAGAAAATCAAAGGATTGGAAGAGTTAATATTGAACCGTTGAACCATTGAACCTTGAACATCAAAGAGTTCAATGAGTTCAAAAGTTTGATGAGTTTGAAAAAAAAGGGAAATAATCTAGAGAGTTTGAAACTTCAAAATATTCAAAGAAAGAGAATGAACTGTTGAACTTTGAACTGAAATGGTTCAAGGTTTTAAGGTTCAAAGTACGAATGAAAGCTTCGAGCAAATGAAGGAAGCGGAAGTTTCCAAAAAGAGTTCAAAGGAATGGCTCAACAAAGGAAGAAAAAGAGAATGAATGTAGCTCTTTATAAAACATTGAACCACCCAAACTATTGAACCGTTGAACCTTGAACCGAAAAGGTTCGAAGTGGTTCAAGCGACCAGCGACTAGTGACGTCCCCGTAGATGTCAAATTTAGGGTAATAAAATATCTATTATTTTTCAAATATGGCATGGACTTGAAAACAAACTCAGTGACTGACCAAAGAAGGAGCCAAAAGAACCAGCTAAAAGTGAGAAGATAGCTCGAGAGCTCTGATCACGAGGAAGAGACAAAATACAAGGAAAAAGGAACGATGTAGAAAGACCAAAAATATCTGTAGGAGAGTTATTTCTAGTAGGTGAAATAGTCCACCAAGTGGACATCAAAGAGCATGAACATTCAATGGCATGGCCTATTTTTCTGCATTGAGTAAAGGTGAATGGACAGTCGTGTAAGCATCATAAAGAAGACCAGGCAACCCATGCTTAGGAGGAGACATTTGAGATGATTTAGAACTCCAAAGTTAAGGCCGATGACCTGTTCCAGAATGGCCCCTTCATAGCATTCAAATCTTTCAATGCAACATGGGCCATTTCATGAAAACAATCACCCAAGTCTTTCTTTGGATGCGATATATTGTAATCTCTCATAATTTAAGAGGGAGATCTCTCTGTTAGTAGAAGCGAAACTCTGACCAAATTGAAAGGTAATCCTGAGACTTTGAGCTTAGACTTTTAATAATATTTTGTTATTTGAATGAGAAAACAAGTGACCTTTCAGACTTTGTGCTGGAATAGTTTATGTCATTTAGGAAATTATTCTTATGTATGTTTCTTAGAAGCATTTTTGTCTTTTAATTTAACAAGCAGAACTATTGGAAGTAATCAGGAAGGTATCTTGAAGCTGACTGTGGAGAGACTTTGTCCTGCCACAATGGTCTTTAGTGTGTTGTTTTTTGTATCTATGTAAAGGATCTTGGGATGACTTTGTGCCCCCATTGTCTTTCATATATTTCACTCTTTGGCAGTTGAGGTGGAGACTTTGTGCTACACTTCATCCTGTTGTGTTATTGCATCCAGTTACTTTTACTACAAAAGAAGAAATATGACTGTTGACTGAGTATTACTTCTAAAAAAAGAGAAGTATCTACAGTAATCAGCCAGGAATTCTCCTATGTCTGTGAACATCATCTCTAAAAAAAGAGATGGATGGTGTTATCTTACCCTGAGTTTTATTTTTAGCTCATATTTATAGTATATAGTACCTTATATTTATAGGGAACCTCCCCTTGATGAGAGGAGAGATTTGTCCCATTTTGATGTGATAAACCTACATGTTTTGGCTGATCAATCTCCCTATGCTGTGGTTGAAACACCTATTTTGCCCTTAGTTAGCTAGTGACAAAATATTCACCTAACAATTTTTGGTGACTCCACTAGGGATCAAATGAGATGTTTCAGTTCTTTTCCATCTCCATATCCTTATCCATTTCCATTAAATACTCTGATCCATTAAACTAGATATTCTGGGGATCAAACATTTCATTGCTATTGTCTACTCTGCCAGCTCCATGCCAACAGTTTTTGGTGACTCTTCTGGGGAAGAACAAGTTGTTCCAATTCTTTTTTATTTCCATTTTAGCACTCTGGTAGACCCGCCATACACACAAAGCCAGAGAGCTCAAGGTATTTTTGACCCTGTATTTGAGTTAGTGCATCTGAGTAATTTTAATCTTTTTCCTCCACCATCTCACCTCCAGTGAACCAGGAGTTTTCCTCTTACAAACATCAGATCCTCAATACTAGGTAAAGCTTCTCTTTCCTTTACTAGTAGAGCTTTGTCTATATATATCCCACAAAGATTTATTATCCCACCTTTCAATAGCCATATCATGGCAGCTTGAGGCCCTTGGGGTAATACTTTTGGTCCCCTGAATCTAACCCCACCTTTACATGAGCTAACTCGTAGCTAAAGAAGGAATTTTCCCCAAGTTCTATGGTGATGGGAAGGTTCATCCTGATGAGCATATTGTAGCCTTTTGCATAGCCTATGGCATGATAGGCGTGGAGCATGAGGACGTAGCAGTCAGGCTATTCGTAGAGACATTATAAGGTGCTACTGCAAACTGATTCTACCATCTACAGGTTCAGTCAGTGACTGATTGGAATACTCTCAAAGCTAAATTTGAATCCAGGTTCAAGCTTGCAAAAGATGTGCATGCCCTATTGGCTCAGATCACATAAATGAAGAAGGAGCCTCATGAACCAATGAGAGATTTCATAGCCAATTTTGACAAGCTAAGGAACATGATTCCTATAATTTCTCAACCAACAACTAAGAATCTCAAATGCTTCTTCATCAACTATCAGCTGCCTGAAGTGAGTTTTCTACTGAGACATGTTGGCCACATAGACCTTGCTGTAGTGCAGGATTTGGATACTGAGGTGGAAGATGATCTCATCTTGGTGGGGAAGATAACGAGAGATCCTAACAGAGGTAAATCTTCTTCATCCTCTGAATATCCATCTATAAGCACCACTGATCTAATGGTGTAAAAGCTAGAAAATTAGTTGCTAGCTCTCAAAAAGCAAATGGTGCAAGGGATGTCTGCTTCTCTTTCATACCGAGATATACCAAGGAGGACATTCCCCAATCAGCCATACCAAGGCAACACTACCAGAAATCAAGGGCAACCAAATCATCTTTCTCCTCCTTAGGGGAAACTTGTAATTGAAGTAGCTCCAGCCAACTTAGCAGTTGGATACCTTGAAATAGAATCAAAATTTTCTTTCTAATCTAAATTAAACCAGGAAGATGGTGTTGATCTCTTTGTGGAAGACCAAGATGAATCAACTGGCAAATCCAACATTAATTTCCTAAATTATCAAGATGAACCCATAAGTAAAGGTGAAGTGTTTGATGGATCATACATTGTATTCACTCGGTCCCAGAACTAGTTAGCCTAGTAAGCTGATAAGGAAAAAAAAGGAGTGAGCTCAACCAGAAATTTCAATTGCTAAGTGGGGAACCACTCTGCCTTTTCAATCAAAGGACCTGGTGATCGCTAAAAAGGTAAGTACCTAAAGTATTTCTTCATCTTTTGCTTCAAATTCACAGACCAGTACCACCCCTCCTAAAAACCAGAAGGATGAACTACCTTCCCCTATTCCTAATTTATTTCAAACATTTGATATAATCGACCATGTCAAGAAAACTAAAATTCAAATGTCTAAATTTGAATTCCTGCAATCCAACCCTGAGCAGTTAGATAAGTTGGTTCAATGTGTAAAGAATAAAATTGTCCCTGTAGGACCAACTATTCCAAAGGTGACTCCCACATCCATCTAGAATAACCTTGTCATTACTCCTCCTACTACTCCCGATAAGACAAAACCATTTTATGTCTCCCTATTGATAAATGGTCATCAGCTGAATAATTGCATCATTGACTAAGGTGCATCTGACAATGTCATGCCTGCCAAAGTGGCAGAATCTCTTGGTCTCACACTGACCAAGACATTTGGGAGATGATTCTCCATGGAAAACAAACAAGTCCCTTTGCTGGGACAAATCAAAGATGCCCAATTTGCATTTGTGGCCTTTCCAAAAAAAGAATTAAGATGACAGTCCTGATGGCTGACGTCCCAGCCTCCTACGGCATCCTTCTTGGTCAAAATTTTTGCAAGGATGTTAGTGGAGAAATAAGTATGGACCTCTCTGAGGCAAGGATCCATATCAAAGGCATCATGCAGAGGCTACTCCATGAAAAGGAGTCAAAGTACATTGTCACCTAAATGACAGCCCCCAAAGCTCAAATTATGTTTGAGTCTTCAAGGGTGGGTAATTACTTCTTGACCACAGAGGATGTTCATGTTTCAGCAGATGAAAGTCTTGTAGGTGGAAATCCATGATTTGATTTAGATGAGATAGTAGAAATATTAATAAATCATAGTGCAAGTGCAGAAGGACCCTCCCCTCTAAATGAAAGAAAATCTGAGAAAGGCGCAGTTTCCAGTGGCATATAGATTTTGGAATTTGATGGTAGCTGCTCTTCTACCGATTCTGGAGTTGGGATTATTTTAATATCTCCACAAGGAGATATTTTTCCTTATGCTTACAAGTTACAGTTCAACAACACCAAAAACACTGTTGAATATGAATCTCTGCTACTCGGTTTGAAGGGTGCTCATGACAGAGGCGTTAAGCTTCTTCACACCAAAGGAGATGCTGAATTGATGGTTTGCTAGGTGAGGAACCTGTATCAAACCAAAAATGAGAGATTGAGCCATTATCACAATCTGATTTGGGATCAAATTGAAAGCTTTGATGCTTTCAGTATCTCTTACAGCTTAAAGAAAATAAAATTCCCAAAGGATTGGTTTCCCTTGAGAAACTATTTGATAAGTATGACAAGTTCATCAAACAACAACAAATGGATTTAAGTGCCTCCCAGGAGTTTGATCGAATAAATTTGAATATGGAAGAAAATCCCAAGATCATCAACATTGGGAAGTGTTGCACCCCTAATGAGAAGCTTAAATTCACTCTCTGCTCCCCCAGTACATAGATATTTTGGCGTACTCCTATGATGACCTAAAATCACTTAGGGCTGAAGAAGTTTGCCATGAAATTCCTCTCAAGAGTGATTCATTGCCTCACAAGCAAAAATCCAGGCAGTACAACCCCAAGATATCAGGTTCCATTCTATCTAAAATTCAAAAAATATTAAAAGCCAAGATAATTTTTTCAAT
The DNA here is from genome assembly GCA_037957365.1 of Torreya grandis. Lineage (NCBI taxonomy): Eukaryota > Viridiplantae > Streptophyta > Pinopsida > Cupressales > Taxaceae > Torreya > Torreya grandis. The sequence continues at coordinate 2,033,110 of JARHVA010000700.1, read as the reverse complement.
CCATCATTCCACGTGGATTGCAAACATAATCCCTGTGAGAAAAAAGAATGGCGAGATTCACCTCTATATGGATTTTAGAAACTTGAATCAATCCTCTCTAAAGGATAACTACCCTCTACCCATCATGGATCAAGTCTTTTAGATAATGACTGGTTCAGAGATGTTATCAATGTTAGACTATTTCTGAGGGTACAATCAAGAAGTTGGTGAAGCAGACCAACACAAGACTGCCTTTACTACACCTTAGGGCACCTTTGCATATCGAATAATGCCTTTTGGTTTGATGAATGCTGGCGCCACTTTCCAGAGAGAAATGGACCTTGCTTTTAGAGATGAGATGGGTAAGTTCATTATGGTATACCTTGATGATTTAACAGTCTTTTCTAATTATCATCCTAATCATGTGTGTCATCTGTAACAAGTGTTGGAATGATGTCGACAGAATGGAATTTCTCTAAATCCAAAGAAGTTAGTTTTTGGGGTGATAAAATGGAAACTTCTTGGACACATTATATCCTGAGAAGGCATAAAGATTGACTCAGAAAGAGTCAAATCCATCCAAGAGCTTGCTCTACCCACTAGTAAGATTGTAGTTCACTCTTTCTTTGGAAAGTTGAATTTTCTACGAAGGTTCATCCTTGAGTTCATAGAGAAGACTCGCCACATTTTCGACATGATGAAGGGAAAGGCCACTTTCAACTGGACTAAAGAAGGCAAATCAACATTTCAAGACATCAAGATAGCTATTACCCATGCCCCAATTTTGGATTGTCTAGATTACACCAAAGGCTTCATAATGTACAGTTATGCTTTCGAATACACACTTTCAGCAATTATGGTTCAGTAGAACAAAGAAGGTGTGGCATTTCCCATATCCTTCATGAGTTGTCCCCTTAAATGTCATGAGCTGAAATACTCAAACATGGAGAAGCATGCTTATGCAGTGGTAAAGGTAGTAAAGCATTTTTGCTTGTACATTCTGAATTCACACGTTGTTGCCCTGGTTCCTGATGCAACAGTCAAGTCCATATTAACTCATCAAGAGTTTGGGACAAAAAGAGGCAATCAGATTGCTAAAATCTAGGAGTTTGATCTAGTTATCAAACCAATGAAGCTGGTGCTCAGAAGGGGTCTCTACCGATTAATTGCTGATAACATACCAGAAGAAATAGGGCATGAATAAATAGAAGTAGGAGACACACCAATAGTTCTCTTTGTCTCCATTATGAATGAGTGGTATACAAATATCACTCATTTCCTTACCTATGGTGAGTGTCTTGCTCACCTGTCTTGTAAAGAAAAGAGGATTGTCAAGTTGAAAGCTGCCAACTTTGTCCTATGGGACAACGGGTTGTATAAGAGGAACCTTGATGGGGTATTCCTTCACTGCATGGATAAAGTGCAGCAGAACAAACTTTTAGAATCCTTCCATAATTTGGCTTGTGGAGGATATTTTTATACACCTGTAACTTCCCATAAGATTCTGTGAGCCAGGTATTATTGACATACCCTGTTTCAAGATGTATACAAATGGGTACATAAATGTGAACTATGTCAACAGTTCGTTGGAAGACCCAAATTGGCTGCATCACCTCTCAAGCCAATAGTAATAAAAGAGCCATTTCAGCAATGGGGAATTAATTTCATTGGTGCTGTAAACCCATCTTTGAGCGCTGGACATGATTATGTCCTCACAACCATAGATTACTTCACCAAGTGGGTGGAGACCATTCCAGCCAAGCATGCCACTTCAGAAGTAGTATGCAATTTCCTCAAGAAGAACATCATTTCCAGGTTTGGGGTCCCAACCAAGATTGTGACTGATAATGCATCATGTTTTTCTTCCCATGAAATTACTCAGTTCTGCTTTTATTATGGGATTACCCTCTCTCACTCTTTTGACTATTTTTTGCAAGGAAATGGCCAAGCAGAATCGAGCAACAAGAACTTGGTCACCATTATCAAGAAGCTGGTAGATGACAATCAAAGAACTTGGCACAAAGCATTATTTGATGCTTTATGGGTAGACAGAATTATGCCCAAGAGGGTGATAGGTATGTCACCTTTCCAACTTCTGTATGTCTCAATGCAGAGATACCAATCACACTGGAATTACTAGCATTGAATTTGGCAAAGGTAGTAGAAGATTCAACATTTGAAAATGCCATCGACAAGAGGATCATGTGCCTGAATGAGCTTGATGAGTAGCAAACTGTGGTGGTGGACTGAATTGCTATGCATCAAATTTTGGTGAAGAAGATCTTCAACCAAAAAGCAAAAGCCCATGATTTACAGATTGGAGATCAAGTTCTGTTATGGGACAAGAGAAGAGAACCAAAAGGAATGCATGGGAAATTTGATTCCTTCTGGAGAGGCCCATTTGCTATTCATTAGCTCAATGGTGGAAATAGTTTTCTACTGAAGTATCAAGACGGCATGCCATTTTCACTACCTCACAGTGGGCAGAATTTGAAGCACTTCAATCCTTGAAGTATCAGATGACATCATTTGTACATTTTTGTATAGTCTTTAGTTTTATTTTATTTGGTTCATTTTATTTTATTTTATTTTTGTGCCTTTCTTCTTGGGTAGCATGACTCCGTAGCCCAATGGCATACATGAAGGCATTGAGATTCTGGATTCTACTCCCTTCAATTATTTTTGCAATCGATGGAAGTTTCCTAACTGGAGCCAACTATTTTTCCCACAATCTATCACTTGTTTTTTAGGACAACATATCAACTATTCTGGTCCTAAATGCCAAAATGATCTCTTTCCTTCTCAAAAAATGTTCTGAGTATTCAAATTCTTTAATTATTCAAGTCTTCTCAGCTAAAGAACTCATAGGTTCAATAGGCAAGCTTTCTCAAAAAGAAATTCCAACACTTAGGCCTCAAATAAGTGGAATGAACCATTGAACCTTGAACTTTCACAAGTTCAAAGTTCAAAGTGGTTCAAAGGTTCAAAAGGAGTTAAGTGCTTCAAAGGATCTAGAAAGTTTGAAGGCTTCGACAAGTTCAAAGGTTCAATGACTTCGGCAGACTTAAAGAAAAGATGGCTTCGAAGAGTGAAGATTGAACTGTTGAACCATTGAACCTTAAACCAAAATGGTTCAAAGTGGTTCAATGGTTCAACGTGGTTCAAAAAGTTCAACGAGTTCAACAAGTTCAATAAGTTTGGCAGACTTAGAAAATCAAGGGATTCGAAGAGTTAAGATTGAACCATTAAACCTTGAACTTCGAAGAGTTCAACGAGTTTAAAGGTTCAACGAGTTTGAAAAAAAAGGGAAAGAATCTAGAGAGTTTGAAACTTCAAAGGATTCAAAAAAAGAGAATGAATCATTGAACTTTGAACCGAAATGGTTCAAGGTTCAAAGGTTTAAAGTATGAATGAAAGCTTTGAGTGAATGAAGTCAGCAGAAGTTTCCATAAAGGGTTCAAAGGAATGGTTCAACCAAAGAAGAAAAAGAGAATGAATGCAACTCTTTACAAAACATTGAACCACCCAAACTATTGAACCGTTGAACCGTTAAACCTTGAACTAAAAAGGTTCAAAGGTTCAAGGTTCAAAGTGGTTCAAGCGACCAGCGACCAGTGACGTCCCTGTGGATGTCAAATTTTGGGTAATAAAATATCTATTATTTTTCAAATATGGCACAGACCGGAAAAAAAAATCAGTGACTAACCAAAGAAGGAGCCAAAAGAGCCAGCTAAAAGTGAGAAGATAGCCCAAGAGCTCAAATCACGAGGAAGAGACAAAATATAACAAGGAAAAAAGGAATGATGCAAAAAGACCAAAAATATCTGTAGGAGAGTTATTTCCAATAGGTGAAATAGTCCACCAGGTGGACATCAAAGAGCATAAATATTCGATGGTGTGGCCTATATTTCTACATTGAGTAAAGGTGAATGGACAACCGTGTAAGTGTCATAAAAAAGACTAGACAACCCATGCTTAGGAGGAGACATTTGAGATGATTTAGAATGCCAAAGTTAAGGTCGATGACCTATTCCAGCATGGCCCCTTCACATCATTCAAAGCTTTCAATGCAGCATGGGCCATTTCATGAAAATAAGAGCCCAAGTCTTTCTTTGGATGCTATATATTGTAATATCTCATAATTTAAGAGGGAGATCTCTCTGTTATCAGAAGCAAAACTCTACCCAAATTGAAAGGCATTCCTAAGACTTTGAGCTCATACTGTTAATCATATTTTGTTATTTGAATGAGAAAACAAGTGACCTTTCAGACTTTGTGTTGGAATAGCTTGTGTTATTTAGAAAATTGTTCTTATGTCTATTTCCTAGAAGCATTCTTGTCCATTTAATTTAACAAGCAGAACTAGTGGAAGTAATCAAGAAGGTATCCTGAAGCCGACTATGAAGAGACTTTATGTTGCCACAATGGTCTTTAGTGTGTTGTTTTCTATATCTATGTAAAGGATCTTGGGATGACTTTATGACCCCATTGTCCTTTGTATATTTCACTCTTTGGTAGTTGAGGTGGAGATTTTGTGCTACACTTCATCCTACTATGTTAATGTGTCCAATTACTTTTACTACCCAAGAAGTAATCTGGCTATTGACTGAGTATTACTTCTGAAAAAAGAGAAGTACCTCCAGCAATCACCCAAGAACTCTCCTATGTCTGTGAACATCATCTCTAAAAAAAGAGAGATAGATGGTGTTATCCTACCCTGAGTGTTATTTTCAACTTATATTTATAGTATATAGTACCTTATAGTTATAGGGAACCTCCCCTTGATGAGAGGAGATATTTGTCCCATTTTGATGTGGTAAACCTGCACATTTTGGCCGATTAATCTCCTTATGTTGTGGTTGAAGCACCTATTTTGCCCTCTGTTAGTTGGTGACAAAATACTCACCCAATAGGTTTACCAATATGTTTTACCCTAATTTATATTAGTGAATTAGACTAATATAGTTAAGATATAAATTATTTAAAATAATGTCTTAATTCAGATTCACACAATACATTCAATTGCATATACTAAATATAATAATGAATAGTCAACATAGGGTTGAAAAAACTCTTAGCTTATTTTTTGCATGAATCTAAAGTCATATTATTTGATTTCCTCACCCTAAAAATGTATCATTGCTATGCACATACTCTATATTCACTTGTTATGTTTTGGTTGGTTTTGACGGATCTAGTTAGTATTGATTATCAATATTGAATGTAGTGGTCAGAACTAACCATGTACTCATTAAATGACTATTTATTTCTAAAAAAATGCAGCTATATCTATGATGATTATTTTGGTTTTATCTCTTTCCTAATTTTCACAATAAAATCTATATATATAAACCCTAGTTCTGTACAATCGATCTGATATTGAATGCAGGGTGTTCAACAAAAGGTTGAGTAGGACTGACCTTGGTCAATCCCCATTAAAATATTAAACACTACACTACATTATTAATACTATGAAAAAGGATCAAAATATAATGTAGTTCTCACATTAATGTGTGTGTGTAATTTTAAATTCAAGCCTAGATTATCTTTCTCATATTTTTCCCTTGGTACAAGCACACATATATGAATTGACCTTTGTAAACTTGAAATTCAACTTTAGCAATTTGGTAGGTGCAATAGGTAATCTTGTATATCTCTTTATAATGAAAATGTACTTGTTCCTAAATGTATTACGATAGTTTTGTGTGTGTGTGTGTGTGTGTGTGTGTGTGTGTGTGTGTGTGTGTGTGTAGTGGCAAGCAAAAGCTAACAAGAGAAGATGAAACATGCCTAAACAAGGTGATAAGATGAAATGTGCCTAAAAGAAATTAAAATGAGACTAGGTCATTTATGATATTTTTGATAAGTAATGATAGTTGATGTTAACTGTAAATATTAGAACTAACCCGATGCTTAACAGACTCCAAAGGTGATAGGAAGGCCAAAGATCTTTATAATATATTATGTGAAGTTGATTATGATGGAATAAGACAATAACATAACCAAATAGAATTGATAAGATAAATATAAATGTGAAACCAAACACTTAATTCATGGTTTGAGATATATACATTTAAAGTTACTTAAAAGTATTATGAAACAACTTGTACTAAATTTGGGTATCTACACTAGTGCATTATCTTTACAACATATTACTTGTTCACCTTTGTATATTGATTATCTATACTTGTTATGGCCTACATTGAGATTACACAAGCATATATATTCATGATTACATATTGTGACATGAACATAAACATTGATTCCCCCTCATCCCCTTTCACCACCTGCATACTCTTTTCAACTATGATGTTGTGATTTACACATACAATGGGGGTATATTGCTTACCTTCACTTATTCTACACTACTATGTTATTACATTTGGTACACACTATGCCTTACTACATGATAAAAATAGTTCATATCCCTTATAGTCTTCTATTTTTTATAACTTTTATACATGCCTTTGTTTATCTCTACTTGGATTTAAATGGTTCAAAATATTAAAAATATATAAAATTAGGACCTATGCATGACATGTATTGTTTATTTACTTGGATTTTTTATGCATTATCATATTAGTAAATTATATATTTAATTTTTATATACACATGAGTGAAATGTAGGACATACAAGCCATCTATGCATGGACATATAAATGCAAATTTTTCCTACACCCAAGAGCTACCTTCTTACACTAGGAACATGCTCTTACTTAGGGCTTCTAGCTACTTTATAAAGGTTTTATATTTATATGATTATTTAAATGGATTATCATGAGATACTTTACATAGATTATACATGATTTGCTCTTGCTCATATTATTTAGATTGCTATTTCACTAGATATTGTATTTATTATATGCAATGATGACATACATCGATTTTGTATATTATGCTTGCTTTTTCTATACATGATTGATGTTATTTATTATTATCTATTTCACTTCAATTTTACTATATTAGATTGTCTAGTGTGTGTGACATTATATTGTCCATTGTGTGTGTCACATTAGATTGTCCATTGAGTGTGGCCCTTGGCCTTAGGTGACATTGAGTGCTATTGTGTATGACTTATTGTATGAATCATGTCCATGACATTGTGTGTGACTTTTTGACTTTGTTTTCTATGTCTAAATTAAATCTAGGATTGTATATTGATCTTGTTGAGACTATTTAGTTTGTTAGTGTCATGGCATATATCGCACACTCTTTCTTGTTTGTGGTGTTATGATACATACCATGCTCTTTTCCACATATTTATTACTTAATTTATGGATAATCATTGCTATGTTGATTATTCACTATGTTTTTCATTGATATATCTATCTTGACTTGACACTTATATATGTTTAGGATACATGTCTCATACCTACTTAGATACTTTATTCTTAATATGATGATATATTATCTACATGTAATTATATATTTTACATTTTTTATATATTTTATATATGACATGATGCCTTTAAATTTTATTGCATGCATCCCAATTTACTCACCTTATTAGGCTTGTTAATTTTGATACTAATTTCATTTATTTCCATCTAATTTAATATCGTATCATCCTAGTTCTAGTCCAATATTTCTATTATATCCCACATACTACACTAGCCTTATAACATCCCATAAACCAATTAATCCACCTAAGTCCCCATTATCTACTAACTAATCCCACTTGTCTAATATTTGAAAATTTAAAATTTCCATGTCCCACCTACTTACCTACTCTTAGGCTTTACTAAAAGCTTACTCCCCTAATCACATCTTATCATATTCTAATCCCACCTAACCCTAATCTAACCTCCCCCTAATCATCATTAGATTCCCTAATGGGATATACAAATCTCCACCACACTTCCCCTTCTCTAGAGAATTATAAGGAATTTTAGATTCCTTAGAATTCCCTTTTTCCTCTGTAGAGTCTTATTCTCTAGAGGATTCCAATGAATTTTTAATTTATTATAAAATATTTCTCCTTCCTCTATTTAAACCACATTCATCCTCCAAGGAGAATTAAACCAAAAAATCCATGAGCCTTCATGTTGAAATCTTATATCAACTAAATCTATCAAACTATCAACTTAGTCCATTATCAATCCAATATCATGCTATCATAAAATCTGAGTCTAAAAGGTAATCCAAAATCCATAATCACATAATCTTTTTCTTTTTTTGATCTTAATTTAGAGCACTTAGCTTTAAGATTAAAATGTTACTTTTGAATGTTCATTTATCTTTGCATTTTTGATCCTATTGGCTTTAGATTTTACTTGTAGATTGGTATTTTGAGTAGATTTTGATACACTTTCATATCTCTAATAAATCACTCAAATTTTCATGTTACATTTGGTGACCACAGTGGGAGCCCTTCTTTGTGTTAATCTTGTGTGTGAAGTGTGATATTAAAGCTTGCAGGAAATATTTAGGACAAAATTGGGGTTCAAAATTTAAAAAATATTGTCCTTTAGGTGAAAGTCAATTTTGCTCTACAAAAAGTGATTTTGAATTTATGTTTTTGAGGTCAACAATGGTGATTTTGACATAAACCACTAACATAACCGCTATCTGGTCTGTTAACTTAGACATTTTAGTCTTGTTATGTAAAATCGCTTCTTATAGTCTACAATTTTCATTCCTATCTATGATTTTGAATATGTGGTTGCAATTTTGATTTTGTAGTCATGATTTTAAATATGTAGTTGCGATTTTGATTTTGATTTATGATTTTGGCAGATTCATTCATGATTTTAACTAATAGTAAAAATTTCAAGGTTTTTAATCTATAATTTACTTAGCTTTTATCTGTAAATATCACTAACTATCTGTAAATATCTACTTTCCATTTCTAACTTCTATTTTTACAAAATTGACTTTATATATATATACATATATATATATATATATATATATACATATATATATATATATATATACATATATATATATATATATATATATATATATACTATTGATCAAAACTGTAACTCCCTAATTGTAATTTTGAAACAACCTTAATTTAATCTTGTCTCAGTCCTAAAAATAGTTATAAATACCTGAATCTAATAAGATCATAATATAACACTTGTTATAGGTCATTTTAGTATTTTTAAATTTGTAAATATCTTTGTTTTTTAATATTCCACAAAATCGCTTATTTATAGTGGCAATCTTGATTTACATTTGTGATTTTCTATCTGATAGTCATGGTTTTACCCTAATCGTTAGTAGCCTACCTAACCATTTTGAAATATCACTACTTAGCCATCTGGGATTTTGAAGTTTAGTTGAGATTTTAAAAATGTTATTAGTGATTTTGAATAGGCCTAACCATACGATAACCGTAGCATTTTATTGACTATTTACAAAATTGCTTATTTACATCTGCAATTTCAACTTTATATTTATAATTTTGAGTCTTTGCATGTGATTTTGAACTAACATTGACTATATATAAGTGATTTTGCTTATTGTAGAAGTGATTTTGCTTTTAGAATTACTTATTTTGGCCTTCAAATTATCTTTTTTGAGTTCATCTTTTAAGATCATTTTCAATAAATTTTCAATCATTCTAAGGGTACCATAAGTCCTAAGTTGCTTTTGGTATGGGGGTGATACCCCTCAACCCTTGGGGCACTTCCCCTTAACCACATTGGGCGTTGTCACCCATAGACCCCCACATCTCGAACCCTCATCTTAAATAATTATAGTGTAAAATTCATGATTTTTTCTCAATTTTTTTAAGGCTTATTAGAATAATATTTTGTTTAGATTTTTATAGTGGTGAATATAGTGGAAATTTTGTCTTGCTTAAGACTATTAGCCACCAATTTTTATAGATCACATTTTTTCTAACATCTTGTCTTACAGGTTACCCCTTAAGATTTCCAAATTGAAACTACTAATCACTTGATTTTTAGGACACATGTCAAAGATTTTGGCATTTTGAAAAATATCTTATATATATCACACTTAATTAATTGGTTAGTTAGATTTTTGTCTATTTGTCTATATCCTAGGGCTATAGTCGTGTATGCTCTCCTACCTACCTCCTAGTGGCAAGTCTCAGAGGATAAAAAATCACTAATAAAAACCCCCATTTTTTTAGGAGGTAATGTGATGTGGAAGTGATTATTATACACTTACCATATTCTTAAGGGGTTGGTGATGCAAATTTCATCACTACACATTCAACCACACTCTATGTTCCAACAGAGTATAAAAATCAAGAGTAGTTATCGATAAGATACGTAGTTGACCCTATATAATTATTTTGGTAAGGGAAAGAGTTAACTCTCTAACCCAAGCATCATAAAACACCTTATACAGAGTCGGGCCCCATATACCTAGTATATATCGAGGATGCCCCTAGAAAAACCTTGTCTAGCCTAAAATAGGACCATTAGCTGTAACAGGTGACTTACTATCATAGTCAGTATCAAATCCCAAGTGATCATTAAGTGAAAATGGGGTTGAGAAGGTTTAGGAGATTCCATAATAGGTCACCAGCATACAACATCACCTACAAAGACATTAGATGGTGTAATCTTCAAGTTACACTCCCAAAATTCATTTACTAGTGATAGGTTTGTGGTTTGATTGATTTGGTGAGTGTTGTGCCAGACTAATGATGTTTTTGAGTTGGGTCAACCTTTTACCCAAGCCTATACACACCTATCTATTCCTCCTTCATTTATCATCATCTTGTATATCCTTATCTCTTCATCATATCATCTTATACATCCTCTTCTGCATATTTTCTTTATACATTTATGTTCATACTTTTAAACTTATCTCGTCTTTCATCTTGTCCTATCTCTCATCACCCCTCTCATCTTAGTCACATCTTAGTCTAGTCTCATATGTCTAGCACTAGTCATACCCCTAATTCACTATTCTTCTTAGCCTAATCTAATCTTGTCCTAATACCATCAAAGGCTCTATATCTAAGACTGGTTTTGACTAATCATACCAATCCTTAGTCATCCTTATATTAAATGTTATCACAAAACCTAATCCCTCATATTAATCATATTTTATCTTAATTTAACTATATCATATTGGCTTATTCATATATCCTCATTTTGTATAATCTTGATCATATTATATAAACATCCTTGTCTTATTCATCTTATACATTCTTATTTCATTGTACATTCATATCCCATCATTATTCATGCATACTCCCATTACTTAAATACCTTAATCAAGTCTTGTCTAACCTCATATTATTCACTTAGCCTCAACACTAATCATCCTTAGTGTCATATTTAATACTAAATCCACCTTATCTATAACCAATCTTGGTCACATCCTTGTCCTTTTTATCACCATATCCTCATATCACCTTGTCTTGTCTTACTCATCCTTAGGGTCCTAGTCTAAACCCATTTCTCACTTTGTCTTAATCACAACCTAATCCTAATCATAGTCCAATCCATCTTTACCTTGTCATCCCCTTAAAAATACTAGTCATCATATCAAGTTTGTAGTCATATGTTTGTCCTAATCCATGTTGGCAAACCATTCTTTATGTATCATGATCCTTATCATTAGCTTACTTGTGTCTAATCAAGTTTGAGTCATAATTAGAATCCTATCAACCTATCAATCAAATCATCTCATCCGATTTGAGTTGATCAATTTGGCCTTGAGTTAGTCTAAAACCAAATCAATCCCTAGTTGAAATTAGTTTTTGGGCCAGTCTATCCCCCTGTCAAATGTTAGAACTTATCGTAGCTCACCCAATCGAATCCAGTAAAAATCATTGAGGTTTAGCTCATGTCCTTATTTGGTCTACTTGATATTATATTACCTCATCAAACATCACATTATGTCAAACATCCAATCAAACTTAAGATTAAATTAAAGCAATCTTTTGTCCAAATTTGTTCCACACATCCCATCCTCATCCCTCAATCTTTCCATTTGATCACATGCACATGTTGATTAGGGTCGACAAACCACATCATTCATACTTTATCCCATCTTGATCCATGGCATCCAAAATGTATTTGGTCAATACCGCGATTGAGCAATGCCTCATGGTTAATAGGGATTTACTCTTTTCTCACCTCCTTGAGATGAGTAATCCATTCCCTATATACTTTGACCCCATCCACTCAACATTACCTATAGTCCCCACCCATCCACATCAGTCTACTTCTGGACCCTATCCCAACCTATCATAGTTAATCTCTTTGTCTACCAAAAATAGCCAGTCATCTAGCCCTTCATTTATTAGCAAAGGGAATATAACCCTGACCAACTCATCTAATATTAGTCCACCCATCTAATTAAGTCACACCCATCTAATCTAAAGTCAAATCCTTCCACATCTAATTCACAAAGTAAAGAGGGCCCTATACTCCTTTTCCTATATCTTTAGAATCCCTCATCTAAAAAAATGTTGCCATAGACATGATGTTCTATCTACCCATATGACATCTTGATCCTACCAAGCCTAATCCCACTTGGAATAAATCCAACCAGTACTATATATATCACTGGGGGCATACCATTAATCAATGTCATAATTTTCAAAACTATGTCCAAGACCTCATCAACTGTCATGACATAGAAATCAAGAATAAATCAGATGGGTCTACATACAAGTGTGAATAAGAAGAGAAATGCCAATATTCCATTCTTGGTGATGATCAATCCCTTTCCTTTCCAAACTAAGGTCAAGACCCCACACCCATATTCCATGGTCCTCCCATCTTCGACAAATCATCCATCAAAGATGAGTTTATTTCTCATAAACATAGTCCTTTCTTATATCATGAGTCCTTCTATGAACCTATAGAAATTTAGTATTATAGTCAACACTAGTGTTATGTACATTAGGATCATGTTCAACACTAATATATAAATCAGATTCTTTATCAAAATCATCATCCTTACTTAAAGTTTTAGATGGTGATTATGCTTATCTTTTTAAGGATACCTCCAATCTAGATGTCAACCAATCATAAGGCATATATTTTGATCCTAGTCAGGATGATGAAGTCATAACAGAGTTCTTATAAGATTGATCAGTTAATGAATCTAATCCTATCTCAGATGTGTGTACTACAATTAGCCTTAGTGATCCTTTTGCTGATCTTGAGGATATTTTCTCAGTTGTCAAAATTAGGTCTCCTAGGAACCCCTATAAGGACCATGATGTCCCATCACCACTCATTGATCTCATCCTACCATCTCCCCCACATTCATCCTTCATAGATCCTTTTCTTCTCATTAATGATCATTTAATCACCTCCCTCCATAGGGACAAACATAAACATACATTGTTGGAATATTCCTAGAGTAACATAAGATGTGCCAAAAATATAAAAGTTCAAGACCATATTCAAAAATTCATATATGATGATCAATTAACCTTTGATCCAATAAGTCAAAATTAAGATAAATCAAATACTCGACTAAGTCAAAAGTCAAAATATTCCCCTAGTGAAAACCTTTTTGAGGCACTAAGGGCCATAAAATTTAAAATTATCATCATCTATCAAATCAAAAATCAATCTCCTATGGTGAAGCCCAAAGTCAGACACCAAGGGGAAATCAAAATATAATCAAGTCTAAAGATAAAATCCTTGTCAAAAGCACTATTAGTATGTTCGATGATCCTTCCCATAATTAGATCAAAGATGAATCATAAAGCCAAAGTATTTTGGATATCTTAAAGTAATTTATCATATGGCACCAATCAAATACACAATGTCCAACATCTCCAACAATGTGTGTGACTGCTAGTCCTAACTCCCAATCACCTATCACACCTCCCTATTTTAATCCTATCATCCGTTTGAAACATATACATCACTATAAAATCTCCTAAATCCATCCATTCCACAAATCAAAAACCCAAGCAACATTATGTATTATATGGGTGACTAAGACACCTAGTCTAGATATTTGGAGGGGTCTCAATCAAGAGTCAATGAAGGTTAGAAGGACATTAGTGAATCCAGTATCAACAAACGATCCTAGTATCACATATCTCTAGAATGGGCATTGGTTGAAGATCATAAAAATGTTTGCACCCTGCATCTCACCCACCTTCAATAAATTGAGATGCCAATAAAAAATTCAAAAAAATAAAAATCATTCATCAATAGTGAAAACCAGTCTTCTGTTACCTTTGGCAAGTACCATGATGAAAACTGATTTTTGTCATCATGGTAAAATAATCTATTATCTATATTATACCTCAATACTTTGGGGGAAATCCATTTCATCCATATAATATCCCTCTATATCATCCTTTTCTACATTATCCATTTATCCATTATTCTTACCCACCAAATGCCATATATCATACATCCTATTATGTCCATAATTTCTTCTAGTGTTGAGTTTTGTCAAGGAGTGAAAGATGTATTAAGAAATGTTTCAAAATCATCTTGGCATATCCTCCAATAGACATCTGGTTCCTCCATGATGTGGTCATTGGTAATCCCTAGTCCATTTTTCCTTGGTCCTCATCCCTAAAAACATGAGCCACCATGCATCCTTTCGATAAATATGTGAGCATCTCAAACTTTCTCTCAAGTTGGCAGACTGAATTTAGTGAGGTCTAGAAGAGAATTTAGGCCCAAAGGTGATATTTTTCATTTTTGTTTGAGTTTCCAAAGGTTTATTTACATATGTAACTCCAATATCAATGTCTAAAAGTGATAATGTTTTCCACTTCTCTATATAACCTCTTCAACACTCATTAGCTCATATTAGGGTTTATGAGCATACTAGCCTTCTTGACCCTAACAATTATGTTTGATCCATTTTATTTTATTTCAAAGGTTTTAATCTCCATGAGAGCCTCTATTTATGTCTCCTACATTCCTATTGAACATCATACACCCATTTTCAACACAAAATACATCTTCTTTCTTCACAAATCTTGTTCAAGACATAAATGTTTGCACCAAAAGTCTCTTGGTTGTAGGTGAATTATATGACTGTAAGCTTAGGATGGGTTTGCTTTGTATTACCTTCTGAATATCTTCAAAACATTATTTAGTATTTATTTATTCCATACCATTTTTCCATTCACTTTAGATACAACTTAAATACACACATTACATTCAAGTCTCTCATGTTCTCACATAGGCCTATAGGTGTCATCACTATTTTTCTTGACTGAACTCTCAAGATTCATCTATTTGTATGGTTTGTCTTACTCCCAAAGAGTCAAAATTATTCTATATATTCATCCAAGACTCTTTGTATCACATTATGACATTTTAATATTCAATTTCCATACAATAATTTCACATTCTCTTCATAAGTTGTTGTAGGTCTTCAATGTGGTCTGTGGGTGCATAGTTTAGTTTTCTTTGAGTGTTAGTAAATTGATTCTAAATTTTACCAAGGGAATAAAATCCAATTTAATCTCACCATAACCTTATGCATACATTTTATCATTTTACACAACTATTCACAAGTATGTCTTACCTCCATTTTACCTTGACAGGCCCGTAGATGATTATCAGGCTTACTTGGCTGCAAGACTCATTAGGTTGAGCTTACTAAGACTAGTTTAGACCCTGATGATACTAGTAAGGTATTCAACCTTAATAAATTTATCTTTGACCTATGTGACATTTTAGGTCCTCCATCCAACACACAAAACTAGTCTTTTTTATATTATGCCTATGATGGGCCTATATGGGCATGTTGATTGAGTTTTAAGCTTCTTTAAGAACAAAGACCCTGCATTGCTTTATTGACCCTTTTGAAAAAATTTCAATACTTGAATCCACATTTATATTCATCCTAAACTAATTTCTCATTAGAAACATTGCATCTTCTTTCTCAATTCTTAAAGGTGGCTTGAATATCTCAATCAGGCTTGTGTGTGTGTGTTGGTTGTTAGAGCTCAAAAAATATCTCTAATGACATAGTTTATCCTCTTCATGGATTGCACACATTATAAAAGCATCCACACATGAATTTAAACCATTTTATAACTCTTAAACATCATTTATAATACAAAGGTTATTGCATTTTATGTGAAAAAGGAGACCTATAGGTCAACATACCTATAGGTCTGCCTTTTGTCATTTTAGGCCTCTATATCCTACATCTTGGACCATGTTGTCAAATGGAGAAAACTTTAAAATGTTACATTATTTGTCTCATGATGTTATGAACGTCAAAAAACATCTATTATGCAACATTCAAACCTTTCCATCCACTTTTGTGCTTGGAGTCAAACACACATTCCAAAACCAAGGCCATTGCATGTTACTTGGAAAAAGTAGTATTGGAGTGAAGCAATGAAGTCATTAATTGACTTGTAATTGAATTTAATAGGGTGAGACATGGTGGGATAACTCCATCCACACTCTTTTTAATGTTGAAAACCTTAAAACACAAAGAAACAATGATTTTCAACCTATCAACTGTGTAAAGGTGAAGTTTCTTGTCCTCTTGAACCTCACACATGCCAAATGGAACTTTGAAAAAGTTTAATATGTATATTAAAACTATATAAATCCTCTTTGACTTCTTTCATGCCTCCATTTTTCTTTAATTGCCATTCTAAGGAGAAAAATGAGCCTGTGGGGTTTATAGGCAGTTTCAAACCACCCTACTTTCTTAATGATTGTTTATAAAGGAGGGGCCATTAATTTGATTAATATTAACATTAATTTGAATCTAATTATGACCCCCTCATCTATAAAAAGTTTTAGGTCCAAAATCTCTTTGTGTTGTAAAAACCAAACATGTGAATATTGTCTTTATGAGCTTGCCAAGGGAGTAATGGAGGTTTTGAAGCAAATTTTCCATGATCTAAACTTGTACCTATAATACAAGCATGTATTTGAATTTTGGAAGACAAATAGGGACCTATGAAACATTTTCACCTAAAAGTGAGTCTTCTTGATCTATACAAGTCCTTAAAACTCCCCTTTTTAGAGATTAAACCTTTAAAAGAGATGTAGTCTGACATTCCTAAGATATATGGATGTTAGATAAATTATTCACAAGATTGGAAAATTTTGTTTTTATGTATATTTTATATTGGTAGCTTTGATATACGTTGAACTTGACTTAAATGACCTTTTTCTTACATGACATTTACCTTAAACTTTACAAAATAACCTTAATCTTCCCAAACATGTGTGACATGTTTGTGTAAGGTGATTAAGGGGTAATATAACTTTTAGGGACACTTTGGAACTTATGACACCTTTTTAAAAATCTTATTCACACCATGGAATGACTTAAACTAGTATAATACAAAGACAAACCATCACCTTAAACTTGTCAAATTAACGTTAAAATATGTTAATAAGACCCCAAAAGACCATTTTAAGACCACAAACCATGGAATGGGGTATAAAAAAGGTTGTTAACACATGAAAATAATTTTTTTCACTATAGGGTTGATCCTTTGAACCTAGGGGGTCAAAAAGGGTTAATAAATTGGTGATTCATGGGGGTAGCATGCTTGAAATGCTTACTAGACTAGTAGCATTGTCCTTTCATTGAGAAATGGAGTGATTTTCACTCAAACTCAGAGCTGATCAAACCTTGAACAAGACAATATAATTGAATTGACCTTTAAACACACACAAAACAAGAACAACACACAAAGCAAAGGAAATAAAACAACATGCATGTGCTAGCTAAGCAATTAGGGAAAACAAAACACAACATAAGCAACTTATTATGTACAGACTAACCTGAAAAGATTGATCCTCATAGATCAAAAGGGAAGATTTTGAAATCATCTTCTTCATGTAATGGGAAAGGATGTGGAACAAGTTGACTCTTGGATATTTTTTTATTGGGATCATATGCTTCTTGATTGCCAATCCTCTTGGCAGGATTTCAAGTGGATCATCACATCAAATGTGTTCCTAATGAGCATAAATTCATCTTGGTCCTCAACACCTAACCTATATTGATGTTCCATGTTAGGATAGCTCTCCAATGTGACCATGGCTGTAACTTAAACTTTTGATGACTCATTAGGACCATGCCTTTCAATGTGTACACTTTGATCAACTTCTTCTTGAACATGTTTACTTGAAGGTATAGGTATGCCATCCAAACTCAAGAAAAAAAATTCAAGCTCTTCCCTAAAGGCAACTTCCTCTTGGTTATTTGAAAGGATGCTAACCTCAATCTCATTTATGCCATTCTCCTCAAGGACAATAGGTTCATCAAATGCTTCAATTGAACCATGACCTAGCTAGGTTTTGGATTCTTCTATCTCTATCACTTGCTCATAATGCTCAATAGGGGTAGTGGCCAATGTATCTGTAGAGTAAAAGTTTACTCTACATTTCATTCTTTTTTTAGTCACACGATGCAAATTTTTTGTCTTCGCATACTTTGGTCCGAGATGGCAGAGTTTTGAATCAGAGCACGGGCTCTATTTTCCTTTTTGATTCATTTATGTCTAAGTGTCAGGAGCAAGCAGACTCTAACAAGTGTCATCATCTGAGGCATCCTTTCTCAAATGAAAACTACCAAGTGTCATCATCTGAGACACCTTTCATATTTTCTATAAGTTGGTCAGAATGTGCCATGTATCTCATAGTGACTCAGCGAAACACGCCAAGTGTCATCATCCGTGGTTTCATATTTGCACCCGCGTTTCATCTCTTTTCAGCAAAAGGTTTTAACAAGCTAAGTATTAGGATAAAGTAGAAAGTGCCAAGTGGCAGTTGCAAAAGGTCTCAATTTTGCTTTTCTAAAAGCAATAGAAGGTGCCATGTACCCCAGCAAAAAAGATAAAAAGCCACCACGTGTCGCGATCCAAATTGTCTTCATTTTTGTTTCACTAATATAGCAAAGACCGTGGTGGGTCTTAAGTGTTGTGTCGAGAGCAAGCGAAAGCCGCCAGGTGTCGTTGTTTGTGTAAATATGAAATGAGACCCATTTATTTCTATGGGATAAACAGAGTAGCAGAGACCGCCATGTGCCATTTTTTGTAGGTTTCTAAAAAGGTAGCTAAAAAAAGCAAAGACTACCACATAACCCCAGATAGGTAAAATAGAGATTGCCATGTGTCTTTTAATGAAGCAGCAGAGATTGACACCTGTCCCTGTGTCCCTTTTAAAGTTACTCAAGTAATAAATGTTGTGGGTCTTATTTTCTTTTAAGCTGTTGAAGTTTCGAGGAAGCGGATGGTGATAGGCGTCAAAGGTGGAACACTCCTGAGCAAAGACACAAAAGAGTATAAGTTATGCAGAAAGTGATGTGTGTCTTCGATAGGTGCTATGGAACATGACAATTGTCATCCTCTGATGTTTCCTAAAGTAATAAGAAGGCTTTCAAGAAATCAGCTAAGTGTTACTTAACATTTAAAAGAAGGGAGCGTCCTGTAATCTGTTTTTGCCAATGAACTGCCAGGAGATAAAGCATTTCAAAATCTATAAAATATCTTCTGTTAGACACTTCCAGTTTGGTTAGATTTCAATTGGGCCATTAGATTGGGAACAAGCAGACAATCAGGAGTGAATCTAAGGCTATAAATAAGGGTGCAGAGATCACCAGAGGAAGAGGGACCAGAGAGAATTTTTTGAGAGAATTATTGTTAAGAGTTTATACTTTTGGAGCTGTGACTAGGAATATCATATGCTTTTGTTCTATCTTCTTAAGTTGGAAGGTTTATATAACTGTGCATGTTTTTGTGCCTCTTATGTGACTAGAATATTAATGAGAAGATTGAATCCTGTGACTTTGTTGATATTTTTTGTGTTATTGCAAAAGTAGTCTAGGTTGTGTTGTCAAGAGTTTAGACTTTCTAGAGCTATGATTAGGAATGCCATTTGCTTTTGTCTCGTTTTCTTGAGTTGAAAATTTTATATAACTATGTGTGTTTCTGTGCCTCTTATGTGATTGGAAAATTCAAATAAGAAGATTGATCCCTATGCCTTTGTTGACATTTCCTGTATCACTGTAAAAGTAGTCTATGCTGTGAGCCTCTGTTTCTATTGTTTCCATCTTTTACATTGATCATGCACTTGTTTGCTCTTAAATGTAAATGAATCCTACATATAGTTTTCACTTTGCTTAGGATTAAGGTTGAATTACATTCAGGCACATCGCCATAGTTAGATTTTATTTCTTGCATTTGTGTTTCTATTAAAATTCTTGTCCCTTTTCCCAGTATATACTCGATATAAAGAAGAACCAGCTTCTCAAAAATCTGGAGGTTGTTTCAAGTCATAAGCCCCACATCTTGAAACTTCCCATTGTTGGTGTTTATTACAAAGCACAATTTTAAATCATCAACAGTATCTTCATGAAAACTTACCTCATACTTAGCTACAACTTCACTCAAGACTACCATGTCATCATCAACTCCTTCAAGATGTACCTCATGATCCACCCCTAGTCTTCTCATTTTGATCTTCAAGAGATCCAATACTATTAAACTCTTCAAGCTCTCTCATGAAGTCATGGTACACCTACTACCATGAGTTCTATTCATCTTGCTTATCAAGGAATATAACTACTTCTTCATGCTTAATTGGAACTACAAATTGATCATGTATTCTTCTTGGAGGCTGCTTCTTGATGGTTCCACTACAATCAACTCCTTCAGCTCCTTTTTTCTACAAGAGATAGGATCATCATATTCAATGAGATAAGGTAATTCAAAGCAAAGATTTACATTTTCTTGGTCATTTAAACACTCTTGAAGATTCTCCAAGCGCACCTTAACTGCTACAATTTCACTCATGACTATCACATCATCATCCATTTTCTCTTCAAGTTCAAAACCATTTAAAACCTATTTCATATATGATTTTATAATATTTTTGAGGAGAAGAGAACTGAATTAAAGATGTTGTATTCTTTATTTTCCACTCTTCAATTTCTTTGTCAAACTTGGAGGTGTCTTGAACTTCATGGATGACTGCAATCTCATGTTGGAGTGTAGGTAAAAGGATTGAAGAACTTGGGAGGTCTCTTGAATTGGATTGCTTACATTTATTATTTTGCTGACTTTGGATAGGCATGGAAGATGATTATTTATCAAGAGTAGGAATAACAAAATTAGTATTCATAGCCCAAGAAGGTCTCCAAGAAGGTGTGATCTCAGGCTCTTGAGGAAGAGTGGATTGATATTGCATTGACATAGACTTCTCTTGATTACATATTGCAGCTTGGATTGAGTTTAGAGTAGAATTATATTGGCTTAGTGTAGGAGGGGGCATATATAGTTGGCTGGATTGGATGTACTTTTACTCCCAACATATTATCTTACCTCCCATTAGGTGTATCCATCTTTTAACCTCTTGATTTTCATTGACCGAGTAGTTTGCTTATTCAATAGCTGCCCAACCACTCCAAAAGTTATGAATGAAGTCTCTAATGCACTAAATGGCATGGATAGGATAATATAGACCAAGATCTACTTCCTTTTTAGTTTTCATCATGGTCTTTATGTAGTCTAATATGATTTGTTTAATTTTGGATAAGGATGAAGTAGGAACAACACAACCTTGGTGAGGTTGATTAGAGGGACAAATGGGTTATTGGAAAACTTGGTGGGAAGCTAATTGAGAGCTACTCAAGGATAAACCATGAACATCATCAGTTTGATATGAAGAATATGCAAGTATAGGATATGCATTTTCACCAAATGGAGATTGAGAATACATATCAATTTCTTATTTTTGAGCACTCATACTACCTATACTAGCTGAGATTCATTTGGAGTCACCATTGATGTTTGTTGAATGCCTCAAAAGGTTGATATGTCAAAGGACAACACCAAAAATACTTCAACCACTTTAGACCTTTATCCCATCGGGTGTGCCAAAACTGTTATCACCTAAATTTTCACCCTTGGAAGATTATTCAAGCCTTATAAATTTGGGGTAACATGGAGATAATCCTAGGCTGCGGGTGACCTTTAGGTGGATTAAATCCCTAGATTATAGGGATATCTTTGTTTGATGTATCACTTAGTCTCATTCACTAATATATCAACTTCTTAAGAAAATAGAGAGAAACCTACTCTAATAGAGGTGATGTACCAAAATAATTTACCACTAATAACCAAATACATGTGCACATTAACCAAGAGACTAACCTAAACACACACCACTCCTAATCTGTCTCTCTACATCAGCACTTCATTATGGAGGTTATGATATATGTTTAGGCTAGGAATACTAATAAAGAGGTCATATAATGACACTAATGAGTAGAAAACTCACTTAACATTCACACTTCACTTGGACACTTCACATGACCTGCAAAGAAACTTTCAAACTGAATATGAATGCTAGAAAAAGACAACATGCCAAGGAAGACTAAGCAAAACACTTGAAAATATCAAATATCCATACACACATACTAAGTACCATCATATAAGGAGGTAAAATCAATAGTTTCTCATTGACCAAAGGCATGCAAGAAGGTAGGGCTTCACAATACCCAGGTGGAGGATACATACATAGCCAAATAAGGCTGAAATTATAGATAAATGAGAGTAGAAGAGAGAGGGGTGTAGAAGGGAGTTATGAAAAGTTTATAAAACTAAATTTAAAATAAGTAAGGGAGTTGTAAACAGTCCCATTAGATCTCCCAAGATATGTGGCGTAGGAGTCTTCATGTTTGCTTGACACCTTGATTTATTCTTCAAACTACCCTTATATTGGCTTAGAAGGTGACAAATGGCCTTATTTATCATCAAATCATGTTGAATTGATCTTGATCTATTCTTTGACAACTTTCATCAATTTAGAAATATTCTATATTGACATTGAAGTGATGATCACACCTCTTAGGTGTCTTGAATCCTGATTTGTCTTACTACACCTATCTTGCCCAAATGGATCAAATATTTGTTTCACCTTTATTAGTGTAACCTATCTTTGTGGCTGGCATATCTATATCTTATCAGACCTAAATCAACTCATTTGAATCCATCAAACACTCCCCAAGGTCTCATCTTGCATGTAAAGCTTGCATTTTTATGCAAAGCTTGTGTAGGACAATGTACAGATGATATTGTAAAAAAAAACATGGATTTGAGTACCATGATTCCCTTACATCTTTATTCCAAATTTCATGACCCAAATTTGAGTGGAAGTATACTTATTATGCTTGTTTCTCTCTCCAATTAGGCCTCTAGGCCTAGAAACTGAGTTTTGGCTCAAATGACCTCCCACGCATGTGAAACTTATAAAAAGTGTTTGATTAAGTTTTCCTACCCATTATCATGTTCCATGTAAAATTTTAGACTTTTAATCCTTGTGTAGATAGGTAAACCATGAAATGGCCAAAAAACATAGTCTTCCACAAGCACTTTTATACTACCTTAGAGAATTAGACTTGTTTGGGAACTTATACGGTTACATGTATGGATTTTTTTGGGCCTAAAAGATATAATACACCTCAATCCACCCTCTCTAATGATTTTCATGTACCCATGAGGTCAAATACCCTTTTTTGAGCCTAAATCCTTACAAACATATAACATTTAATGAGTCCATACATGTGCAGGTGCAAGAAAATGTCATGGTGATGGTTTTATTAGAGTTATGAATTAGTTTTAGGTATTTTAAAATCTCATACAATTCATCTTTGGTGTTTAGAAACACTTTCTCTCTCATCGGATTAATTTTGGCTTTCTTGACAACCTGTGAGTGCCTTGCACTCTTAAGGATTGTTCATAGAGCTTAGGCCTAGATGAACATAAAAATGCCATGAATAATTAATGTATATGGGTGTCATATTATGCCTAAAAAATTTATCCACCATGCATCCTTTCATGAAATATGTGAGCATATCAAACTTCCACTCAAGTTGGCAGACTGAGTTTAGTGAGGTCTAGAAGAAAAATTAGGCCTAAATGTGCTATTTTGGAGTTTGGTTTGAGTTTCCAAAGGTTTATTTAGGTCTTTAACACAAATATAAATGTTTTAAAGTGATCATATTTTCTGCTGATCCTCCCTATAACCTCTGTAATACTCATTAGCTCATACTAGGGTTTATGAGCATACTAGCCTTCTTGATCCTAATAGTTGTGTTTGAGCCATTTCCTTTTATTTCATAGGTTATAAACTCAAAGAATGCCTCTATTTATGTCTCTTAAATTCCTATTTAACATCATAAACTCATTTTCAACACAAAATACATCTTCTTTCTTCCCAAATCTTGTTCAATATTGCCATTTGTACCAAAAGTCTCTTGGTTGTAGGTGCACTATATGATTGTAAGCATAAGATGGGTTTGAATTGTATTAAATTTTGATTATATTCAAAAAATTATTTAGTATTTATTTATTTATTCCATTCCCTTTTTCCATTCAATTGAGCTACAAATTCAATGCACACATTTCACTCAAGTCTCTCTCATGTTCTCACATAGCCCTATAGGTGTCATCACTGTTTTTCTTGACTGAACTTTTAAGATTCCTTTGTTTGTATGGTTTATCTTAATCCAAAAGAGTAAAAATTATTATATATATTCATCCAAGATCCATAATATCACTTTATGACCTTTTAATACTCAATTTCCATACAAGAATTGCACATTCTCTTCATAAGTTGAATACAGACCTGTAGGTCTTCAATGTGGTCTGTGGGTGCATAGTTTAGTTTTATTTGAGTGTTAGTAAATTTATTTTGAACTTTCACAAGGGAATATACTCTACCTTAATCTCACCATAACTTTTTTCATACCCTTTATCATTTTACACAACCATTCACAAGTAATTTTTACCTCCATTTTACCTTGACAGGCCTGAAGGTGATTATCAAGCTTACTTGGCTTCAAGACTCATTAGGTTGAGCTTACTTAGATTAATATGGAACCGTCTGATGATAGTAAGGTATTAAAAATTATTCAAATTATCTTTTACATATGTGACCTTTTAGGTCCTCCATCCAGCACACAAAACCAATCTTTTTTCTATTATGCCCATGATGGGCTTGTATGTGTATGTTGATTGAGTTTTAAGCTTCTTCAAGAATAGAGACCCTACATTTTTATCTCCTGAGCCTATTGAAAAATTTACAAGACTTGAATCCAAACTTATATTCATCCCAAACTCATTCCTCATGTGAAACATTCCATCTTCTTTCTTAATGCTTAAAGGTGGCTTGAATTTCTCAAGCAAGCATGCGTGTGTATGTTGGTTACTAGAGCTCAAAAAAGATCTCTAATGACATATTTTATCCTCTTCATGGACTAAACCCATTATAAAAGTATCCACACATGACTTTAACCCATTTTATGACCCTAAAAAATCATCTCTAGTACAAAGGTTAATGCATTTTATGTGAAAAAGGAGACCTATAGGTCTACCTTTTGTCATTTTAGGCACCTATATCATGCATCTTGGACCATGTTGGAAAATGGAGAAAAAATTAAAATATTACATAACTTATCTCATGATTTTATAACCCTAAAACAATATTGATGATGTAGAATTCAGACCTTTCAATCCACTTTTGTGCTTGGAGTTGTACACAGTCCAAAACCAAGGCCATTGCATGTTACTTGGAGAAAGTAGTATTGGAGTGAAGCAATGGAGTAACTAATGGACTTTTAATTTCATTAAATAGGGTGAAACATGGCTTGATAACTCCATCCATGCTATTTTTTCTATTGAAAACCTCAAAACACAAAGAAAACATGATTTTCAACCTATCAAATATGTAAAGGTGAAGTTTCTTGCCCTCTTGAACCTCACACGTGCTAAATGGGACTTTTAAAACATGTAATATGTTTTTTAAACCTATACATCCTCTATTATTTCTATCATGCCTCCAATTTTCTTTAAAATTCCATACTAAGGAGAAAAATGAGCATGTGGGGTTTATAGGTAGTTTTAGACCACCCTACCTTTTTAACAATTGTTCATAAAGGAGGATCCACCAATATGATGAATATTTAAATTAATTTGAATTTCATTAGGATCCCTTCATTTTTAAAAATTTTTATGTCCCAACTCTCTTTGTGTTGTACGGACCAATCATGTGAATTTTTCTTTTGTGAGTTTATCAAGGGAGCGATGGAGGTTTTGAAGAAAATTTTACATTATCTAGACCTGTACCTACAATAAAATCATAGATTTTAATTTTATAAGGTGAAGAGGCACATTTTAAATGTTTTCACCTAAAAGTGAGTCTTCTTGATCCATAAAAGTGCTTAAAACTCCCTTTTCAGAGGTTAAACGTACAAAACAAAGGTAGTCTGACATTCCTAACATATATGGCAGTTAGACAGCTTATTAAAAATCTTGGGAAAATGTGTTTGTATGGATATTTAATCCTGGTAGATTTGACATACATCGAACTTGACCCATTTCACCTTTTTCTTACATGACACTTACCTTAAACATTACAAAATAAATTTATCTTTCCAAACATGTGTGACATGTTTATGCAAGGTTATTAAGGGGTAAGGTGATTTTGATGGACATTTTGTAACCTATGACACCTTCTTCACACCATGGAATGACTTAGACTAGTATAAGAAAAGACAAACCATTACCTTAAACTTGTCAAATTAACCTTAAAATATCCTAATAAGACCTCAAAAGACCATAAGGCATGGAATGGGATATGAACAAGATTTTAAGACATGAAAAGTAAGTTTTTAATTATATGGTTTGACCCTTTTGACTTGGGGGATCAAAAATGGTCAACAAGACCCATTTAGCACACAATGCAATCCTAAGATTTTGAATATTAATCAAGCCCATAACTCAAGCCTCTTTGGGATGACAAAATAGGTCCCAAGACATTATGTGGAAACCCATTTTACCCTTAGAGTTTTAACATATAAAATATCAAAATTTGTTTTAAATTATGTTTTAGGAAACTTTAAAATGAGCCCAATTGGAGGAAGAGTAGACAAGAGTGGCAGTAAAAACCTTGGAATAAATTTGGAACTTACCATTAAGAGAGAGAGGTTTGGTGAGCCAATATGTTATCTTTGTTTTCCTCTCTCTACATTACATTATTCCAGAGCTCAATTTTAGAATCTTGGAAGGATATTGGGATACCCAAGAACTTGTACATCTCCCTATGTGAAATCCACTTCTAATCGTAGTTGGAAAACTAACCCAAATTTGGACCCAAAGGACTATTTGTAACAATTAGTTTTGCCCCATTAAATTCTTCAACTTGGGGCAAGATAGAAGGTCTAAAGGCATTCCATAGTTTTTCTAGCCACTACTTCCTCTTCAAGAAAAGTGAGGAAATAATCATAAAAAAAAATGACCATGGAAAGGTCGAGAGTCAAGGGAGTTAAGGAGAGAGATACCCTTGACAAGCCCTTTAGAAACATGCTCACTTGGTAAGTAACAAAAGTCTTCAAAAACTAATACATTAAGAGAGGGGTCTAAAAAATAGTCTTGCTAGATGGATATAAAGAGGCCAAATTATTTAGAGTAATGACCATTAATGGTTAGACATGCAACACCGTCCTTATAGAGAATAACCTTGGGACCAAACCCAAGAGCCTTCAATATAAGAATAATGAAAGGCCAATCGTTACGATCATAAGCCTTTAAAATTAATTTTAACAAGGTATTTTGAAGGGATGTGTGATCCCACTCCATGGCTTCCAAAATAAAAATAATATTTTCAAGAATATATCTACCTTATATAAAACCATTTGTTTAGAATGAATGCCAATGGGAAGCAAGTTTTGAATCGTAAGAGCAAGGGTTTTAGCATTGATATTGTAAGAAACATTGACAGGGATTATTGGTCTCCAAGTAGTAATTAGCTTGAGAACTCTAGTATTATAGATAAAATTATTATTTCCCTTATTAATGAGCTTTATAAGAGATGCAAACTACAAATATTCAAGGTAAGCTTTATGTAAATCAAGTTAATAGTGTCTCACAAGATCTATAAAACTCAAAAGGAAAACCATCAACACCAAGTGAAGCTCATTAATGGAGAGACATCTATCACATGCCACCCATTGACCATTAGTGAGCTTATAAGGCACAAATCTAATGCATTTCTCAAGAATAAATTCTCTATGAATGGTGGAAACTTAAGCTTGAAAGACCTGCTTATAATGGATCACAAAAGCTTGAAGGATATCAAGGAGACTAGTAAGACACTCTCTAACTTCCTTAAGCACCTTGATAAGGAGAGGAGTGCTAATATTTGAGGCATTGAATTAATTCATTGAAAACCATGTCCCAAACTTTAAGCCAATGAAATCAAGCTTGAATATAAGCTTCAAAATATTTTTGGATTTGAGACAACATAATTTTATGGCACAAAGCATCAATCTCCAATTGAAGGGATTCATTCAAGGACAAGAGCTCTAGCTTTTGAGAAACCCTCTTGAGCTCTCTAACAGTGGATTCATTAGCCCTTATTCTATATAAATCTATTTCTTTTCCAAACACACACAATGAAGTAGCAGTGTAGATGATACCACCCTCCAACCACTTGATCTAGCCCCTATCATTAACAGGGAGGAATCAAGTTCTAGACCAACTCAAAGTGTATATGGATGTGGAAACTTTGAAAATGAAAGGTATTCAAATAGAACGGGTTATCTAAATCTTGGCAATATGGGCCATTCATTTTATATAGATTTTGATGGGTTCATAGTCAAAGAGAACATTAAAATTAACATTGATCAACATATCCAAACAATGCACAAAGGCAAAACTATTATGCTCAGCCAACATGGCCCTATTGATTTTTTCGAGAACCTAATCAACTCCTTGGTGAAAATTAGACCAAGTAAATTAAGTGGTGGTAGGGGAGTTTTTCCAATGGTGATTAGGATCATAAATCCATACTTATTTTGAAAAATATTGTAATAGTTTTTTAGCAGTGGTAAAAAAATTCAAACTAAGTAAAAATGGTCAATATCGAAGTTGGTCAAAGTTAAAATTCCTATTCTCAAGGAAATTGGTCTTCACAAGGTCAAATTATGCAAAAAGATTGAAAATTTTCTAAGTCTTTATGTTATCCTTTGGCAAAAGTTCAAAAAATTTCAATGACCCCCAGAAATTGGGAGATAGGAGATCTAGTTAGTGTTGATGGGGAAGCCATCCATTGGGGTAGAGTTTGTTTATAGTTCTCTCGGGAGGCCGAGGGCTCCACTAGATAGGGGCCTAGGTCATAGATAGATAGATAGATAGCTGAAGATTTCTATATAATAGGGCCCCCTCCCCCTATATATAGATAAGATATGCACTCGCCTCTCCATTAAGGAGTACAACACTATGTATTCCTAGGTTCAGACCATGCTTGTGCATTTATATTATGATCTCTATAGGTTCAAACATGAGGTGTTCAATGGTAGGATCAACTTAGCCACTTTATTCCATTACTTAGTTGACTAGTGGGGATGCCACATAGATTAGGCACATCCACATGTTTATGTTCAAATATGGCTTGGTAGGGTCTAGGTGCTAGCTAGGAGCACCATGGGTTGCAGGGGATATTGGATGAGATAAAATTTTATTCCATTATTTGGAGATAGTAAAGAGTATTTGTGAGGTGATGGAGGATGAAGCACAACCATGTTATATCCACATATCTTTTTGGTACCATGACATATGGTCAAATATATATAAATGATTCTAGTATGAGCGAGTTATATTGAAGTTTGGGGTTCGATAGAATGTACCCCAAAACTCTTGTGTGTGGGCACAGAGCATTAGAGATCTAATGAGGCTGAGAGACAAAGGTTAGCATAGGAAGTTTCATTTCCAACTTTAGTACAATGTTTGGAACTTATATTGACTATAGATGAGCACTATGATCATGAGAAGAGAGAGGTTTTGAATCCTAAAGGAGAATATGTTGTATGCTTGGCACCAGAACATATTGACAAATTACTTCAATTGTCAGAAAGAGAATCTTTTGTTGATTTGATCCTAATTTTGCTCGGTAATTCTAGGATGACAACAATAATTCTTATACAAAATGGGTAAACAAGTAGTGGTTTATAAAATCTAAGCATACAAAAACAATGTTTTCAAAAAATCTTTCTAGGTTCAAGTTCGTAAATAAAGTCAATGATATAATCACACTCTTATAGAGAGTGGTGTGGATTCCAACTGCAAGGAATTTAAAAACTTATATGTATAGGTATATATGTATTATTCACCTAAATAATTAATATATCAATTGAGGTCAACTCATAAGTGATTCAATCCATAAATAGTCTATGGAAGTCAAAACAACTTCCAAGTTCTGCATGTCTTCTTATCTTGTATATGTAGTTGTCAGAAGAAGATTTTATAGAGGATTGAATCAAGTAGGAGACATCAAAACTAAAAATATATATGAATTCTATATTCAACTTACTATGAAAGAAAGTGCTCACCACTTTATAAGAGTAAATGATGCATTTCTACAACATATGATTCAAATGTTTGAATGAGATCCCTATAACTTAAGGATATATGTAGAAGCATCAACAAAGATTGATAAATGGGGAGGTTGGTTCATTCAATTTTCCACTTTTAGTTATCAATAGATTTGTGAATGTGAATTTTCACCATACATGATCCCTATATATGTTTATAACAAATGAGCCTTGATGAAGTTAGTGAGATAATTCGATGAAACCCACAAATTCATAGCCAATAAACATAAAACATGGGTAAAGTTTCCTATCTCTATAGTTAGGTATACATGTGCATCATTGGGTAAAGTAAATCATGTTGAGGAAGAGATGACACATGTTAATATGAGGACTTTTGAAAGTAGACCTTTATTTGACATAAGGGGTTTAGTGGCAAGCATTCATAGTTCTTTGTATCAGTACATGACTCAATTTGAGGACTATTGGTTGGATTGTATTGATGAAAAAGATGTGAGATTTAGGGATTTCTCACTATTCACATTTTAAAAGGTCAATGCATTTGGCATTATGAAAGACCCAATGAAGATAATAGATGACGAATGCACATTGGATCCCAATTTTTGGAAAGAGAAAATTGAATCAGTATCCCTCCCAAAGGTTGATTGGGGCAAGAAAGAATCAACTTCTCTCACAAGCAAAAATCAAAATGTGTTTGATATAACTTTGAGATGGTTGAAAAATAAAGGAGTTAGTATTGATAAAGCAGGGTTTTGACCACAAATAATAGAGACTAAATTGGGAAGCTTTCATAAGCAACAATAATCAGAAGCTACAACTTCACAAGTAGCTGATGAATATAAAGATATTATAGAAATAGAAACAAAGATAGAAGCTTAGTCTATTGTAATAGTTTCCCCAATTCATAGGCCTCTCAAGCTGAAAATAAAAAAGTTATGAGAAAAACCTTCTTGTTCTTCTAACATTTCTATTTTTGAATATGTTCCTCTTGATAGACTTGTTCAGTGATAGACATTGGTATCAAATACCACTTAATAATTTCTTGTATCTGATTCTTGATTGTTGTTTCTATCTTCCACTCAACTTGACAACTCCTTGTCTCTACCTCCTCTGTAATACTCTAAATTTATTCTTGAGCCTTCACAAAAAACTCCAATTGATATGGTAGAAAAAGAGAAAGATGAGATAGTATTATAAGAAGTCCAGACCTCATAAACTATTCTTATTTTTCTTGAAATTCCAACAAAGCATAATTTTTATCAAGTGCAACAACCTCTTCTTAATGCAAAAATTCCTGACTTTTACATGAGGTAGTGAAGAAAAGGAAGAAAATTGTTGAACCTGGAGAAATTGATTTTAACACCTTAGAAATCTTGCCTTCTCGAACAGTAAAGAAACCCAAAATTGTATCAAGGATAATCATAGATAATAAAGGAGACAAATATGCAGAAGGAACAATTCCTCCAGCCAAAAAAGACAAAGACAATGTCAGTGCCTCTGACTATCAAATATATAAAATTCATTTGGGGAAGGTTAAAAGAGAAGGGATAAAAGAAAATGTGCAATCAAAAATTGGTTCCTTGTTTGAGAAGATGGATCATGATAAGGCGACTAAAGATTAGCTTAAAGAAAAAGTTGAGCAGTTGATAGCAGTAATCTAGAAATTGATAAAGCCAATTCAATCTTCTTCTTTGACCATTCATCAAATTTTTGATACATAAACATTAAATTTTGTTAAATAAATTAGTCATGTAAACCTAAAAAATAATGAACAAAGAAAACTCTACAGTAAGGTATTGACATTATTCATGCAATAGTGACCATGTGTCTGAAATCCAATCCAAATATGATCAAGCAATAGAGGTTGAGAAAAAATATTTTGAAGAAGTAGAAAAATGGGATGAATTGTGTTTTCAAGTTAGAAGATTTATTTTATGTTGATCCTGATGACCGTATTCAATAAAAGGTCATTAAAAAATAAGAATCAACATATCTCACTAAATTTATAAGGACTAACAAATTCAAGATTCACATTTTCAAATAAAGTATCAATAAGTTTGGTGACTCTAAATCAATGGGAGCTAATGATATCCTTAAAATATTGAGAGGAATAGGGAAATTGAAATGCACACTCATTGATGATAAAGGGAAGTTGGCACCTAAGAAAACCATTGTTAATCAGTTCAAGAAGAATATTGATGATATCCTGACTCCCAAGTCTGCATTCAATTATGAGTTAATTAAATTTTTGATCAAATAACATAAAAACATGGATAGTCTTAATGCAATCTTTAAAATATTATAAGGAACATCACAGAAAATGTTAGATATATATTATGATGCAAAAATAACCTATACATATTCAGATGGCCTAGACAAAGACAAAGTGTTTAAACCCTAAATTTTTTTGGTGAATATCAAAATAAGAATCCATAACTAGAAGAATAGAAGATTCAAATTATTCTTAGTGAAGGTGAACAAAAATAGCTCTTCATTAGATTTTGAATTGTTTCTTGCCTTGTACTTTTTGAGTCATTCTTGTAAATCTCTATTTGAAAGTTTTGTAATGAGTAAATTGCACATTTTAAACTTATTTTGCAAATTTTAACTAGTGAAAATTTGCCAACGTGTTTTTTCAAGTTGTGCAAATTTTCTATTGTATTTTTTCAAGTTGTGAAAAAACATTAATGCATTTTTGTAAGTTGTGCAAATTATCTAACATGTTTTTGCATTTTTTAAAAATATGCAAATTTGTTTTGTAATTTTACAAGATGTTAAAAGGCAAAAAAGTGGTTACATAGCGTAACCACCCATTTCAACTTATAAATATGAGTTAAAAGATCATCTGAAAGACTTCTTGTCAATAATATTTTTTAGCATACACTTTGAAAGAGGAAATTGTATTTGCAACCCAACAAAGATCAATACAAGGAGAGTTTGCAAAATTTATTTTCAAGATTTCTTCATGGATTATGTATGTGCATACTATCTACATGTATTCAAATTTTTTATTTCAAAGAGCTATTGTAATTGTTATGAAATAGCTAAAATTCAAAAATTCTATTGTAATGTTTCTTTTTCAAACCTACATTAGTTATTTATATTTTGGTGAAACTATGGTGGAGTAAAATAGTAATTTTTCATGTTTTACAAGGAAATATAGAGTGATTATCATATTTTGTTATCTATTATAGGAAAATATTTTGGTGTATGTTGTGTGTTATTATGAACACATATATGTCTTTCCTATCTATTGAATGATAAAGGTTTCCTTTTAGAGAGATTGTTCACTGCCTTGACATTTCCAATAAGTTTTTGAGTTTGGCTCATTCGATTTATTATTTTCCACTTTTTCTAAACCTACTTCTTCTCCATGTCATTCTCTTTGATACTTTCCTTTCTATATCTTTTTTGTACTTTTTGGTCAAAATTACTACCCCAAAAAAAAATTAATTTTGTTGTAAATATTTTCCCTTTACTGCACTTGTTTTGATTTTCAATAAAAGTAGCTATGTCTACTAATAGAAGAGAGACTTTGTCCCATGACTGTTGATAAGAAACATCCATTTGTCCTCTTCATAAATTTTCACACCAACAAGTTTTGGCACCCACCATGGGACATGTTTTTATAACATTCATACAACCTACATTTTGAGATATTGATCCATATGACATTGCCATCAACTCAAAGACCGCTATATCAACCTGAATTAGATTTGGAATAGTCTTCACAATTAGACATTATTTCACATATCAGACAATTGGACTGAGACTATAATGAAATTTTTATAACCTAACTTCAAATCATTCTAGTGATTTTAAATCAATAATTAGATCATGTAGAAAGAAAATAAAGAATTATTTTATGTAGATAAGCCCATAAAGTTTAACAAATAGCTCAAAATTAGTAAATTTTGTTCAAGACTATTTTGGCCATTCAAAATCCTGATCATCAACCTAGTTTGAACTAGATAAAAACTGTAGAGGAAGACATTGCTTCAAGTTTTTGACAACTAGCCTGAGATAATAAAATGAGTTACTTTCAATTCAACATTGCCACTGCAGAAATAAACATAGAAGAAGAATGTGCTACTATTACCCGAAGAAATATTGAGATTGTTTCAAGAAGACAATCATGAAGAGTAGTTCATATAGTTTCTCAAAGACTTTCAGTAGTAAGAATTTCTTCTAATGACCATTCAAATTGTTCTAGCACCAATTCTTCAACCAAATCTTGATTGATTAAGTCAGACTCAAGAATATATATCATCAGATTTGAGAGTATTTATCTAGAATAATATAACTAGTTCAACATAATTCCATCGAGTTGTTGAGGTATTAAAAGAAGAAAAAGATTGTGTTGTTTTAGCATAAAGAACTGAAGCACTAGTTGCACATAGAGTTCAACAAAGAAGACCAACTTAGAGGATTATTTAATTTGGACCAGCTCATCAACAATAAAAACTGGTATAAAAATTATTCACTAGATCTAGAAAATCAAAAGGTGAAATTGATCTTTTTTATTAGTTGTAAGAAGCTTCTAATTTTAGATTGAATACTGAACAAAAATACCAACTCAAAAGAGTAGTCAGTATTCCCACAACCCTTAAGAAAGGTAAACAGTTTTAAGGGGGAACAATTATTAATCAAGCTCTCATCTTGCAAGGTGTTTTCATACCACTACAGGTGGTTTTTTCAACCATGGATTTACCTTGGGGTAACATAATTGACCCATTGGCTTTGGGACAATTGCTTGAACTTTCGAAAAGGTAATGGAAGAATTTTCCAAAAAATTTAAGTGATAGTAAGCAACATCCAGATGAATATATTGTTATTTTTCTATAGGATGTAGAATTTTAGGCATTGAACATGAGGATATCGCAGTGATATTTTTCATTAAAACTCTCAAAAATGGAACAACGTATTGATTTTATCATCTTCCTCTAGGGGCAATAACCAATTGAAATGATATGAAAACTAAGTTTAAAAATAGATTCAAACTAGCAGAATATATACATACATTATTAGCTCAACTTAATTAGATGAAAAAATAAGCAAACGAACCTATGATAGATTTTGTAGCTAAATTCAATAAGCTACTACATAAAATACCAGTAATTGTTAAAATGATAGATGATAATTAGAAGTGTTTATTTATCAACTCTCAATTTTCAGAAGTAAGTTATCAATTAAGATGAGCCAAAGTAGTCAATTTGCCTGTAGCTCAAATATGATATGATAATGGCCAGAAACTAAAGAAAGTATCATTTAAGGGTAAAATATATATTTCAGGTCAATCTTCAACCAGACAACTCTTGAAAAATATGGCTAATGATATAACAACTTTGAAGAAGTAACTACCTAAGAAAACCATCATTGTTCCTTATCAAGACATTCTAAGAAGAAACTATGTGTCTTTTTAAGGGAGTCATCCTCAATTGCAACCTCCTCATTAAAATCTTGCATTGGAAGCTCTTCCTCAACAAAATACAAATCCACCTATAAATGTCATTTTAGAAACAAAAATTATATTTGGATATGAAGAGATCGAAGAAGAAAATGAATTAAAAAAATTAGATCCTCAATAATGTGAAATTGAAGAACTGAAGATGATTATGAAAACAATCTTGAAGGCATGAATAGTCAATCATTTGTAGTCTTCAGAAGAGATTATAACTAGAAAAATAATAAATTATAGGCAAGAAGAATCTCTAAAAGTTATTCTTCCATGAGGAATACCACCTCCTATTCAGATGAAAGGAAAATAACCAATAACCAAATTAGGTGAGTCTTTCCCAATTGATACTAATTATTATCTAAAAAATATTCCTCTTATCAATAGTAGTGTTAATGTGTCTCAAAATGTAGAGTGATCCTCTTCTACAAGTTTATCTACTTTTGACATAATTGAACAATTTAACAAAACTAAAATGTCACAAGTTAAATATTTGAGAGCCTATCCATATTAACTTGATAGATTAATAAAGTTTATCAAAGAAAAAAATACCACTCAAAAGAAATCCAATGTCAAGGAAATATTAGCCACCCCACCTTCTTCCAATCAAGTAAATTTCATGGCTACAACAACTTCTAAGTCTAATAAGGTTGATTCTTTTAACATTTATTTATTTATGAAGGGATGTAAAGTTAGTAATTGCATTATTAATGCATGGGTCTTAGATAATGTAATGCCTACCAAAATTGCTCATGCCTTTGGCTTGACCTGTACAAAAAAAATTGGTCATTATTACTCAATGGAAGTAAAATAAGTTCTAATTGTTAGCCAAATCAAATATTCCCAAGTTGCCCTTGCATCTCTTCCGTAGAAAATAATCAAGATCAACATCCTAGTAGCCGATATCACAAAATCCTATGACATTCTCTTGGGGAGAAACTTTTATAAATGACTTGGTGATGAAATTCAGTTAGATTTTTTACATGCAATGATTTCAGTTAAAGGAGTAAAACAACACCTTGAACCAGAATTGAAAACAAAGTACACAACACAAAAAGTAGTTGATCCTAGGGCAGATATCTTATATGAAGATGCAAGTATAGGTAATTATTTGTTGATGTCAGAAAAAGATCTAGATGTGCTATAAATTATGAAAACTCATCCCAATGAAGTCTAGATGCTAGAAATCGATGGTAATTTTTCTTTAATAGGATATGGTGTAGGAATTATTCTAATATCTCCAAACAAGGAAACATTTTATTTCTCTTATAAATTACAGTTTGAATGAACTAACAATACTACAGAGTATGAAACACTCTTACTAGGGATACAAGTTGTAGAAGAGATGGGAATTAAAAAATTGAAAGTGTTGAGTGATGTATAACTTGTAAAATATATCAAAGTCCAGTATTAGGTAAAAATTGACTACTTGAGGCATTACAAAAACAAAGTCTGGGATAATATAAAAACTTTTGATACATTTTATATTCATGTTATTCCAAGAGAAAACAACTTCAAAGTTGACACACTTGCATTATCAGCCTCATTATTGCTTCCTCACTTAGAAGTTGGTATAGACAAATATACGATTGAACTCATGTATCGACCTAGTGTACCAGACAATTTAGAGAACTAACAAGTATTTAATGATGATCAACAAATAATTTATTTCCTTAAAAAATCTAACATTTTCAGAAATCTATATTTTGAAGGGAGTGATTCATCATACATAGAATCTTCTTCTCAAACTTAGAAGGATGACATTTTTGAAAAACAAGATGAAGAAGGGATAATCAAACTAAAAGGGAATAAGATTATTAAAGTCTTGGTCTCGTTGGAATAACTTTTCAACGAACATTATAGGTTTATCAAAAATAAGATACATAAATGTTCTCTTGGTTTAACAAACTATGATAAAGTTAACATTGGATCTAAAGAGCAACCCTCATTGGTTAACATTGGAAAATATTGTTTGCCATAAGAAAAGAGAAAATGAATTAGTTTGTTTTGAAAACACATTGACATTCTTTTATATTCATATGAATATCTCAAGTATTTTCATCTAAAATAAATGTGACACATAGTTTCTCTCAAACCCGACGTCAAACCATTCGAACAAAAATAAAGATTGTATGATCTAAATATTGCATAAATAATTTTTGCAGAAATCTAAAAAATGTCGAATGCATGATTTATTTCCCTCATTCATCATTCAACTTGGACTGTTAATATAGTTCTAGTTTATAAAAAGAATGGAGAAATCAGTATTTGTGTGGACTTTCAGAAATTAGTTCAGGATTCTCTCAAAAATAATTATCCTTTGCCCATTATGGATCAAATTATCTAGGTAGTTACAGGTTCAGAAATGCTTTTAATGCTAGATGGTTTTTTAGGTTACAATCATATTGAGGTTGATAAATAAGAACAACATAAAACAACATTCATAACCCCTAGGCACATTTGCATATCAAAGAATGTTGTTTGGATTGATCAATGCAGGAGCTACACTCTAGAGGGTTGTGTATCTTGCACTCAAAGATATGAAGAATAAGATAATTATGGTGTATTTATATGACCTAATAGTGTTTATGAAAAAGAGATAATATCACTATGAACACATTGAGAAAGTGTTCAAAAATTATTAACTATATGGTATTTTTCTTAACCCTAAAAAGCCTATTTTTAGGATGACTAAAGGGAAACATCTTGAGCATATTATCTCTAAAGAAAGGATTAAGATTGATCCACAATGAGTTGAAGCAATTCAAAAATTATCTTTGCCAACCAGTAAACTAGGTGTATATTCATTATTTAGAAAAGTGAATTTTTTAAGAAGACTTGTTCTAGACTTTACGTAACTCACTGGGCATATTGTTGATATGATGAAAGGGAAACCCTCCTTCAGATGGAATAATGATGGTAAAGATGCATTTTAAAAGGTAAAATGTGTTGCTCATACACCAACTATAGTTAGTCTATATTTCAAAAAAGAGTTCATCATCTATTGTTATACCTCAAAACATACTCTCTCAATCATATTAGGTTAGAAAAATGATGAAGGTATTGAATCTCCTATTGATTTCATGAGTTATAACATGAAATATTATGAATTTAAATATTATCTAAAAGAGAAACATGCACAGGCAGTCATAAAAACTATCAAATAATTTAGGTATTATATTTTGCATTCACATTCCATTGTGATGGTGTCAAGTACATCAGTGAAGTTTATTTTGACTCATCAGGAGCTAGGATCTAAGAGAGGTAACTAGATAACCAAGGTATATGAATACAATATTGAAATCAAACCCACAAAATTAGTTCGAGGAAAAGGATTGTGTTGACTCATCACAGAACAAAAATATTCTCAAATAATCTTTTCAACATATATTGATAATCAAAACAAAAATGATCTTCCCTTTGTCTTTTTTGTAGATTCTACTAATGAATGATTTGTAGATATTACTTTATTCTTAACATATGGAGAATGTCCTGCTTATCTGGATGCTAAAAAGTGCAAGATACTCAAGTTGAAAGCCAAAAATACATAATCTAGGATGGTACATTGTTTAAAAATAATATTGATGGTCTTTTCTTGAGATATGTTAATAATGAACAACAAAAAAAGCTATTACAAGTCTTTCATGATCAACGTAGACACTTATTTTCTCTAGTGAAAATGTATAAAATTCTAAGAGCCCATTATTAATGGCTTACATTATTCAATGACTCTTATGAGTGGGTAAGAAAATGTGAAGCATATCAATAGTTCATCAGATGACTAAAACTTCCAACATATCTACTCAATCCAGTGGTGATAGAAGAGCCTTTTCAATAATGGGGTTAGATTTTTTAGGAATTGTGAATCTTAATTTAAGTGTGGGACATACACATGTTCTCACTATTATAGATCACTTTACCAAATAGATAGAAGCCATTTTAGTTAAATAGATAACTTCAAAAGTTGTTTGTAATTTCAGTAAAGAAAACGTCCCAGTAAGATATGGTGTTCCACAGAAGATAGTAACAGATAATGCCTCAAATTTTTCTTCTTTAGATTTAATTAGATTTAGTTACAACTATGGCATCTCATTGTTCCACTCTTTAGACTATTACCCTCAGGGAAATGGTCAAGTTCAATCAAACAATAAGAATTCAGTTATCATCATTTGTAAGTTGGTGGATGAGAATCAAAATAATTGGCATATGAAGTTGTATGATGTATTTTGGGTAGACTACATAACACCAAAGAAAGCCATTGGTATGTCTCCATTTTAGTTGATCTATGGGATATATGTGGTAATTCTAATAACACTTGAATTGTCTGCACTTTAGCTGGTCAGGACTGTTGAGAATCAAAACTTTGAAAGTCCTTTAAATAAAAGAATTCTTTACTCAAACAAGCTTGAAGAAGATAGATCCAAAGTTGTTGATAGAATTTATAAACATTAGCCTCAAGTCAAAGTAATTTTTGACAAAAAAATAAAGAGAAGGGATTTTCAAGTAGGATATCTTATTATTTTATGGGATAAGCGTAAAGAGCCAAAGAGAAGTCATGGAAATTTTGTCTTCTTATGGATAGGCCCTTTCAAAATCAGATACTTCTGTGGAGACAACACTTCATACTCAGCCTCTCGTGACAGCACACATCTACCATTACCCTATAGTGAGAAATATCTCAAACATTAATTCAAGTAAAAGTAGTTAGTCCCCTACATGTAAGTATATATATAATAATTTTGGTTGTGTTTCCCCTTCCATTATTGTTTTTAGCTTGTTTTGTGTTTAGTCATTTTATTTTGCATCTTCCTCCTTGTTAGCTACTTCCCTTGCCTTTGAAATATCTTTCTTTGTTCTAAGTTGATATTTATGTCAAAAGTTAAATGACTCTGTAGCCCAATGGAAATACACTTATCTATGAAACTAGAGTCTAAAGTTATTCTCTCATCCCTTAAAGTTCAAGGTCCCTAGTTGGAGTCAGTCATTGTATCAATTTTTGAGCAATGGTAAAAAAGTAAAAAATGGTTGATGTCAAAGTTGGTCAAATTTAAAATTACTCCTCTCAAGGAAATTAGTCTTCACAAGGTCAAATTATGAAAGCAGATTGAAAATTTTCTAATCCTTTATGTTCTTTTGAAAAATTTAAAAATTTGTCAATGACCCCCT
This sequence comes from Torreya grandis, assembly GCA_037957365.1. Taxonomy (NCBI): domain Eukaryota; kingdom Viridiplantae; phylum Streptophyta; class Pinopsida; order Cupressales; family Taxaceae; genus Torreya; species Torreya grandis. Next base: position 1,992,204 of record JARHVA010000700.1, on the reverse strand, counting down.
CAAATCTCAATGTAAATGCAAGCAGACTCATTGGAATTCGAGAGGCTTGATAACACTCCTATTGAAACCCAATAGGCATGTTTGCACACTTATCAAAATCTGATGTCACTGTGAGCACAACACATAGATCCTAATAGCAATGTAGGCACAACTCATGGAATCTGGTGTTAGTGTCGGTAATACCTACAGATCCTGATGCTATTGCCAACAACATCTATGAAACCTGACCTATTTGCATGCACATATAGCATATCTTTCCTATTTAAAAAGCAAACCCTAGTTCTTTAGCCATTAATGGCACATACTCATCTGCATGTGTGAAGGTGTTTGTGATTTGGTTTTAATTGCTCATTCTCATTGTTTTTTATATTATATTACCAAATTTGATTTATTTCTCCTTTGCATCTTGGTTGTTTCTCATGCCTTTGGTTCGTGCATTGTAGCTTTTATCAAGTTTAAATCTTCTCTACCAGTGATGAGGATTTATGATTTTTTAGGATAAGGTAGGTGAAATTTACTCATCTCATCTTGTTTTCCCTTGCAGATTGAGTTTACAAAGCTTTTTATCTCTTGTTTCCTACAAAGCCTTTTAGATTCATTTTATCTAGTATCCATTTTATGGGTTTTAATTGAAGTCAAAAACCCTTATCAAAAACCCCATTTTCACTCGATACCCCTCTTGAATCCTATTACCTTGTAGACAACTTTCCTAGATCCTACTCCATTTACTCACATGCTTGTTAGATTATGAATACTTTGTTTACAAACCCTCTAGACCCTACCCTACTTGCTCACAACATCCCCAAATTCTTACCCGTATGCATGCATCCTTGTCAAGCCTCGGCACTATTGCTAGCAGACCTATCAAAACTTGATAGGTGTGCAAGCACAACCTGTGGACCCTGACAAGTGTACTAGCACAACCCTCAGACCCTGATGGTAGTGTTAGGTTGTGGATCTAAAAGCTTCAACTGGTGCAAACAGGGAGGAGGTTGCTGAGTTCCAGGGAGATCGACGTCAGTAGGGTGCAGTGCACAGGGAAACCGACGATGGCAGGGTGGACAGGAAGACAACCGACATAGGCAGGATGTCGGCCAACGACGGTCACCTCCAGGCAGACAGGGACCGACGTCGGTCACCTATGGCAGTTCTAGAACTGCTTGTTCTACAGACAGTTAGTTCGTTGAACTGAGTGTTTGCATGCAAAAGCTATTTTTGGTCTTGAGTTACGTGTCTAATTATTGTAATTAGGTTAGTCTAATTATTGTATGCATGAGATCTATATATGGACTCATGGGCTGTATTGTGAACTTGTAGCTAGTGAGTAAGAGAGCAATAAGATCCTTCAGAGAGAAGAGAGTAATGGTGCGTTCCTCCTAGTGCCACAGTACCAAGGTGGGTACTGGATTGGAGAATCAGAAGGGTTCTTCGTGTGTGTATGATCTTGGTCAGAATGTGGGCATGACTTTCTATAGGAGATCTACAATGGTGAGTAAGGTCTAGTGATTTGCAGGTAGCAGCAGAGAGTAGGAGATCTACTTGGAGTACGGTTGTGTACTTGGTGAACTGGCAGCGTGTTACTGACTGGTTGGAGAGGTGAACATCAATTCTGCATTAGAGTTGATTGTTGTGACCAAGAGAGAGAGGGAAGAAGGTCTTGAGGAGTGGTGAACCTTTGAGGTGGAGGAAGAAGTGGCATCTTCCTTATTGTATATTCTTCTGAGTGATTATTAATACAATTGTGTATTGTCTCTCAATTCCTGTGTTGTTTCATATTTCTAGTTACTTATTGATTCTGGTTAAATTTCATGTTTAGTTGCTAATACGAGAAGTAATCATATGTGCTCTAATTTGGTAGAGCAAGATCCTGACAAAGTAGGGATCAGAGCATGTTTATTGTTTTGTGGTTTCCCTGACAAGTGGTATCAGAGCCCTGGTTGTAGGTTCAAGAGCTGATACCAACAAGTCGTATTAGAGCTTTTGGTTGGGTTGACTAACAGGTGGTTCAGATCTGGTAGTGTTTTTTGATTACAGGTCACTCACAGGTGTTTCAGATTGAGTGGGAGTATAGCAACGGCAAAAGAAAGTAAGCTACGAATGGAGAAACTGAATAGCACGAATGGTCTGATTGATGGAAAGAAGGAGCAGGTAAAAAGAGATCGTTGGTCAGTAGAAGATCAGCTTGTGGAAGCATATGTTGCAGGTAATATTGCACAGGATGTTCTGGATAAAGTGGAATCTTTGTTTACAGATTCTTTTGCCTCTTTGAATCTTTGTTTATCAAAAACCCCATTTTCACTCGATACCCCTCTTGAATCCTATTACCTTGTAGACAACTTTCCTAGATCCTACTCCATTTACTCACATGCTTGTTAGATTATGAATACTTTATTTACAAACCCTCTAGACCCTACCTTACTTGCTCACAACATCCCCAAATTCCTACCCGTATGCATGCATCCTTGTCAAGCCTCGACACTATTGCTAGCAGACCTATCAAAACTTGATAGGTGTGCAAGCACAACCTGTGGACCCTGACAAGTGTACTAGCACAACCCTCAGACCCTGATGGTAGTGCTAACATTACCCCTAGAGTTTGGTACCACTAGAAATAACCTTGTCAGATTATGATGGCTCCAAGTACAATTTTTTAGAGAAATAAGGTTTTTGATTGATTTCTTTAGCAATTCATCTTATTCAGAGGTAGTACAATACATGTTATTCACTCAGATGGCGTTTTTTCCTAGAAGTCAACATCCAAGACCCTCATTAAGGGTACTCCAAAGAAAGCTCCATAAGGTGAATAAGGATAAAAAATGAAGTACCAATTTCAAGGTGTTGTCCCTCCATCAGATATAAATTCAAATGTTGAAAATATAATAGACACTAATTAAAGGCATGTTGATTTAGAAGACTTTTGGAACATAATCAATGGATTCCATACAACATATTATGGACAAAGCCTTCATGATAGTGTGTTAGCATAGGCAACTACATTTCCAGATTTAGTATAGTGTCTGTAACTTATCTTGACTATAGTTGATCACTATGATCTTGAGAAGAGAGAGGTTTTGAATTCTAAATGAGAATATGTTACATGCTAGGCACCATAACATATTGACAAATTATTTTAATTACTAGAAAGAGAATCTTCTATTGATTTGAATCCTACTTCTACTCAACAATTCTAGAAGGACGACACTAATTAATGTTCAAAATGGGTAAATAAGTAGTGGGTGATAAAATCTAAGCATACAACAACAAGAATTTTGAAGAATCTTTCTAGGTTCGAGTTCATGAATGAAGTCAATGATATAATCACACACTTAAATAGAGTGGTGGGGAATCCAATTGCAAGGAATTCCCAAACTTATATGTATAAGTATATATGGATTATTCACCAAAATAAGTAGTATATAATTTGGGGTCAACTCATAAGTGATTCAATCCATAAGCAACTGATGGAAGTTAAAACAACTTCCAGGTTCTACATGTCTTCTTACCTTGTATATGTTGTTGCCAGAAAAGGATTTTATATTGGATTGAATCAAGTAGGAAACAACAAAGCAACAAAAATATATGAATTATATTCTCAACTTACTCTAAAAGAAAGTGCTCACCACTTTAGAAGAGTAAATGATGCATTCCTACAACATGTGATTTAAATGTTTTAATCAGATCCCTATAACTTGAGGATATTTGTAGAAGCATCAACATAGATTGTTAAATGGGGAGCCCAGTTCATTAAATTTCCCACTTTTAGTTATCTGTGGATTTGCGAATGTGAGTTGTCACCATACATGCTCCCTAGATATGTTGACAATAAATGGGCCTTGAGTTAGTGAGATAATTAGCTAAAACCCATAAGTTCCTAGACAATAAAAATAAAACTAGGGTATATTTTCCTATCTCTATAGGTAGGTATACATGTGTATCATTATCTAAATCAAAGTTTGTTGAGGAAGAGATGACACATGTTAATATGAGGAAATTTGAAAGTAAACCTTCATTTTACATTAGGGGTTTAGTGGCAAGCATTCTTAGTTCTTTGTATCATCATGTGTCTCACTTTGAGGAATATTGGTTTAATTATAATGATGAAAGAGATGTGAAAATTAGGGATTGCTCACAGTTAACAGTAAAACATGTCAATGCATTGACATTATGAAAGTCCCAAAGAAGATAATAGATGACGAAGACACATTGGATCTCAATTTTTAGAAAGATAAAATTGAATCAAAACCACTCCCAAAGGTTGATTGGGGAAAGAAAGAATCAACATCTCTCACAAGCAGAAATGAAAATGTGCTTGATAGAACTTTGAGATGGTTGAAAAACAAAGGAGTTCGTATTGATAAAGTAGGGTTTCCACCTCCAATAATAAAAACTGAATTGGAAAACTTTCAAAACCAACAACAATCAAAAGCTATAACTTCACAAGCAACTAATGAAAATAAAAATATTCTAGAAATAGAATTAGATATTGAAGCTTAGCCTATTGTAACAACCACCCCAAATAATTGGCCTCTCAAGATGAAAATAAAAAGGTTAGGAGAAAAACCTTCTTTTTCCCCTAGCATTTCTATTTTTGAAGTTGTTCCTTTTGATATTTTTGTTTAGTCATAGACATTGTTACCAAATACCACTCAATAATTTCTTACATCTAATTCTTCATTGTTACTTCCATCTTCCACTCAAATTTATAGCTCCTTGTCTCTACCTCCTCTGCAAGACTCTGAATTGCTTCTTGAGCCTTCACCAAAAACTCCAATTGATATGGTAGAAAAATAGAAAGATAAGCTAGTATTATAAGTCTAGCCCTCATAAGCTATTATTCCTTTGAAATTTCAACAAAGCTTAATTCTTCTCAGGTGCAACAACCTCTTCCTAACATACAAATAATTGACTGCTTAGATGAGGTAGTGAAGAAAAGGAAAAAAATTGTGACCCTGAAGAAATTGATTTGAACACCCTAACAACCTTGTTTTCTCAAATAGTAAATAAACCCAAAATTGTATCGATGATAGTCATAGATAATAAAGGAGACAAGTATGCAGAAGTAGTAGTTCCTCCAACTAAAAAATACAAAGACAAAGTCAATGCTTATGACTATCAAATCTCTAAAATTAATTTGGGGAAGGCTACAAGAAAAGGGATAAAAGAAATATTCAATCAGATATTGGTTCCTTATTCGTCAAGATAGATTATGATAAGGTGATTAAAGATCAACTTAAAAAAAAGTTGAACCATTGACAACAATAATCCATAAACTAATAAAGCCAATTAAATCTTACCCTTCATCCATTCATCAATTTTATGATATGGTAACATTAAATGTTGTTGAATAAATTTATGACATGCGTAAAGCTACAAAAGAATAGACAAATAAAATTTTGTTGAGGTGTGGAGCTAAAAGCTTCACCAAATGAGCGAGTGCAGAAGTTGCAGGAATTACACAGTCACCAGCATTGGTCAGGAGCGACCGACGTTGGTCAGGAGTCGACTAAGAGATGTCGGTGTCGGTCATGGATCGGCCGACATCGGTCACAAGCAGACAGGCAGGGACCGACGTCGGTCACCTATGCGTCCAGAATGCTATTTTCGTGGACAAAATAGAATGTTTGCATGATAAGATTAAGTGTTAGTCTTAAGTCCACATCTCTATCTTTAGTAGGACTATTTTGAGCCCTTGATTAGGAGGTGCATCTAATGGTTCTGATTGTATGCTCATGTTTCCTAATATTATATATAGGATTAGATCTTCATAGCTTAATTGGACAGTACTGTTTAATACATGTATATGTGTATCAATCCAAGTGTTGGAATTGATTGTAATTGAGAGAGAGAACTCTTGAGGGAAAGAGATCTAGAAAGAGATCTGTACATCTGAGAGAGGTGTGGAAGAAAAGAAGTTTCTTCAATTGTATTCCTTTTGTAAAGAGTTTAATACAAGTTTTTAGGGTGGTTTTTTGTATCTCTTATTGTTTGTTGTTTTCTGATTCTAGTTACTTATCATTCTGGTTCAATTCCGTGTTTTTATTGCTTTCACATAGTAATCAAGATTGTTGGTTGATCCCCAACAAGTGGTATCAGAGCTCAGATTGACTAACAAGTGTTTCAGATCCGGTTAGTGTGTGTTGATTACACGGTACTCACAGGAGTTTCTGTTTGAGTGGGAGACAACAATGGCAGAAGAAAGTAAACTGAGAATGGAGAAGTTTAATGGCAAGAATTACCAATTATGGAAAATGCAGATAGAGGATTATCTGTATCAGAAAGATCTATACTTATCGTTAGGTGGAGTTTCAAGGAAGCTTACAGACATGGAAGATGAAGAATGGGAAGTTCTTGATAGAAAGGCTCTTAGATCTATAAGATTGAGTCTAGCATCTACTGTGATATCTAATTTATCACAGGCAAAGTCAACGGTAGAGTTAATGACTACTTTAGCAAATTTATATGAAAAACCCTCAGCTTCAAATAAGGTATATCTTATGAAGCAGTTATTTAATTTGCGAATGCAGGAAGGTGGATCTGTGTCTAATCATCTAAATGATTTCCATGGAATTGTAAATCAATTAAATTCAGTCAAAATAGTGTTTGATGATGAAATTAAAGCTCTATTAATCTTATGCTCTTTACCTGAGAGCTGGCATAGCTTGGTAATGGCAGTTAGTAATACTACATCTGCTTCAAATATTTTAAAAGTAGATGACGTTGTTAGTGTAATCTTGAATGAATAAATTTGCAAGAAAAGCACAGAGGAAACATCAGGGAACACTTTAAGTTTTGAGAGCAGGGGAAGGCAAAAAGAGAAGGGCAAGCATAGGAGATCAAGGTCTAAGTCAAAGATGAGAGGTAGATCCAAATCCAGAAATGGCAGGAGGATAGCCTGCTGGAATTGTGAAAAGATAGGGCACATAAGCAAAGATTGTTGGTCAAAACCTAAAGAGGACAATCAGCATGAAGGTAAAAAAGAAGCAAAAGTTGTAGGTATTCCACAAGATGCTCTTATATTCTCTTTGCATAATAATATAGAATCTTGGGTGTTAGATTCTGGTGCCTCTTTTCATGCTACCCCAAATAGAGAATATTTTAGTGACTATGTCCATGGAGATTTTGGAATAGTTTATTTAGGGGATGATGAGCCTTGTAAAATTGTTGGCAAAGGAAAAGTGCATCTGAAATGTAGAATGGCAACACATGGGTGTTGAAAGATGTCATGCATGTTCCTAGCTTGAAGAGGAATTTGATTTCTGCAAAAACGTTAGGGGATGAGGGTTATACAGTAACTCTCACAACTGAATCTTGGAAGGTGACCAAGGGTGCACTTGTATTGGCTAGAGGTAAGAGAGTAGGTACTCTCTATTTATGTAATTGTAATACTGATAATTCTCCTTCTGTATTGTCTACTTTAGATGTGGATGCAAATTTGTGGCACTCTAGGCTCGGCCACATGAGTGAGAAGGGAATGTCTATTCTTAAGTCAAAAGGTAAGCTTTCAAATTTGAAAAGCATAGATCTAGATTTTTGTGAGCACTGTATTTTTGGGAAACAGAAGAGAGAGTTTTCTCAAGACTGGGTCAACAAAGAAGAAGCACAAATTGGAGCTTGTTCACACAGACGTGTGGGGATTGGCTCAGATCGCTTCTATTGGAGGATCACAGTACTATGTCTCTTTCATAGATGATGCTACAAGAAAGGTATGGGTCTATTGTATAAAGAAGAAATATGATGTTTTTGACACTTTTAAGATTTGGAAAGCTATGGTTGAGAATGAAATAGACAGGAGATTAAAGTGCCTGAGATCTGACAATGGTGGTGAGTTCTGCAGCCACAAGTTCAACTGGTATTGTTATATGCATGGAATACGTAGGCAAAGGATGGTTCCAAGGACACCTTAGCAAAATGGAGCTGCTGAAAGGATGAACAGAGCATTAATGGAGTGTGCAAGGTGTATGAGATTGCATGTTGGTTTGCCCTTAGAGTTTTGGGTAGAAGCTGTGGATACTGCAGTGTACCTGATTAACAGAGGACCCTCTACAGCTCTGGTGGTGGAATCCCAGAAGAGGCATGGACAGGTAAAAAGGTAGATCTCTCATTTCTCAAAGTTTTTGGTTGTGAAGCTTTTGTGCACGTTGATAAGAAAAATAGAAAGAAGTTGGATACTAAGTCTATGAGGTGCACATTTATTGGTTATGGCTCTGGAGATTTTGGATTCAAGTTTTAGAATCTAAGAACTAACAAGATAATTAGGAGCCGTGATGTTGTTTTTAATGAAAAAGTGATGTATAGTGATCAGCTCAAGAAGTTGAATCAATCTGGGCAGAGCAATGGAGAATTGGACGAGGTGACGGTCCAAAATGAGCTCGCGAGAAAGAATAATCACAGACAAGAAAAGATAGAGACTGACGTCGGTCAGTCAGGAATCGGCGTCGGCAATACATGAACTGATGTCGGTCATACAGTGACCGATGTCAGCCAGGAAGGAACCGACGTCCGTCATTTGGAATCAACGTCGGCCAGTAACAAGCCTAGAGGTGACCGAGGTCGGTCACTATCAGAGAATTTGGGCAGACAATGTGTTGTGAATGAGTCTCAGACACCCATCAGGTGGTCAAAAAGGGTAAGTAAACCTCCAATTTGATATTCTCCTTCATTATTTTATTTATTACTTACTGATGGTGGAGAACCAGAGAGTTTTGATGAAGCAATACAGGTGGAATCCAAGAATTAGTGGGAGCTAGGCATGAATGAGGAGATTGATTCCTTGAAAGAGAACCAAACATGGGATTTGGTTGAGTTCCCAGCAGGAAAGAAGACACTGAAGAACAGATGGATCTACAGATTGAAGGAAGGTGAGAATGGACATATGAGATATAAGGCCAGGTTGGTAGTGAAAGGATTTGCACAAAAACTAGGTATTGATTTTGGTGAGATTTTTTCTCCTGTAGTTAAAATGACTTCTATACGGACTGTATTGTCTTTAGTTGCTATTGAGGATTTACATCTTGAGCAGCTTGATGTTAAGACAACATTTCTTCATGGAGATTTGGATGAAGAAATATATATGGATCAGTCGGAAGGATTTGAGGTCAAAGGTAAGGAGAAACTTGTGTGCAGATTGAAGAAAAGCTTGTATGGCCTCAAGCAAGCTCCTAGACAATGGTATTTGAGATTTGACAGGTTTATGACTAAGCATGGCTACAGTAGATGTCAATCTGACCATTGTGTGTATTTTAAGAGATTGAATAATGGTAGATATATTATTCTATTATTGTATGTAGATGATATGTTGGTTGCAAGATCACACATGCAGGATATCTCTAAGCTTAAGGTGAAATTATCTCACACATTTGCCACGAAAGATTCGGGAGCAGCAAAGAAAATCTTTGGCATGAGCATTAAGAGAGACAGAAAAAATTATAGGTTGATTTTGTCTCAAGAGGATTATGTGAACAAGGTGTTGAAACGGTTCAATATGCAGAATGCAAAACCGGTAAGCACACCTTTGGCTGGACATTTTAAATTGAGTAAAGAACAATGTCCTAATTCATATGATGAGGTAGAGTACATGAAGAAAGTTCCATATGCTTCCGCAGTAGGGAGCTTAATGTATGCAATAGTTTGTACTAGGCCTGATATTGCCCAAGCAGTGGGAGTTGTTAGTAAGTATATGGCCAATCCAGGAAAGAAACACTGGAAAGCAGTTCAGTGGATCCTCAAATATTTGAGAGGGACCAGCAATAGGCATTTGTGCTATGGTGGTTCAAACACTTATCTACATGGTTATGTAGATTCAGATATGGTAGGTGATTTGGATGGCAGAAGGAGCACCACAGGATATGTTTTCACTATTGGTGGAACAGCGGTTAGCTGGATATCAAAGTTGCAGAAGGTTGTTGCCTTGTCAACTACAAAAGCAGAATATATTGCAGTCATAGAGGCTAGCAAAGAGATGATATGGATAACACGGTTCATGGAAGAACTAGGAAAGGAGCAAGAGAGTTGCAGATTATATAGTGATAGTCAAAGTGCAATTCATTTGGCTAAGAATTTAGCCTTTCATTCAAGAACCAAACACATATAGCTGAGGTACCACTTCATAAGACAGGTATTGGAGGATGGTGAGTTGAAGCTGGAGAAGATCCATACAGATAAGAACCCTGCGGATATGTTAACCAAGCTGATAACAAAAGAGAAGTTGAATCTTCATTCAACTTTTGTAGGTCTTCATGATTGAGTTTGAAGATGGAGGAGCTAGAAGATGTTGTACAGGTACTGGTGCAGATGTTTATCTCCAAGTGGGAGATTGTTGAGGTGTGGAGCTAAAAGCTTCACCAAATGAGCGAGTGCAAAAGTTGTAGGAATTACACAGTCATCGGCGTCGGTCAGGAGCGACCAACGTTGGTCAGGAGTCGACTAAGAGATGTTAGCGTCGGTCATGGATCGGCCGACATCGGTCACAGGTAGACAGGCAGGGACCGATGTCGGTCACCTATGCATCTAGAATGTTATTTCCATGGATAGAACAGAATGTTTGCATAATAGGATTAAGTGTTAGTCTTAAGTCCGCATCTCTATCTTTAGTAGGACTATTTTGAGCCCTTGATTAGGAGGTGCATCTAATGGTTGTGATTGTATGTTCATGTTTCCTACTATTATATATAGGATTAGATCTTCATAGCTTAATTGGACAGTACTGTATAATACATGTATATGTGTATCAATCCAAGTGTTGGAATTGATTGTAATTGAGAGAGAGAACTCTTGAGGGAAAGAGATCTAGAAAGAGATCTGTACATCTAAGAGAGGTGTGGAAGAAAAGAAGTTTCTTCAATTATATTCCTTCTGTAAAGAGTTTAATACAAGTTTTCAGGGTGGTTTCTTGTATCTCTTATTGTTTGTTGTTTTTTGATTCTAGTTACTTATCATTCTGGTTCAATTTCGTGTTTTTATTGCTTTCACATAGTAATCAAGATTGTTGGTTGATCCCCAAAAAATTTACATCAAGGTATTGATACTATTCACAAAACAGTGACCATGTGTCTGAAATCCAATCAAAATACATTCAAGCAATAGAGGTTGAGAAGAAATACGTTGAAGAAGTAGAAAAATGGGATAATTTGCTTCCCAAGTTAGAAGATTTCTTTTATGTTGATCCCGATGACCGCATTCAAGAAAAGGTCATTAAAAATGAAGAACTAGCATATCTCACTAAATTTATAAGGGCTATTAAATTTAGGATTTGCATTGTCAAAGAAAGTAGTAATAAGTTTGGTGACTCTAAATCGATGGGAGGTGATGCTTTCTTTGAAATATTGGGTGGAATAAGGAAATTGAAATGCATACTCACTGAGGATAAAGGGAAACTGATACCTAAGGAAAGCATTATTAATTAGTTCAAGAAGAGTATTGATGATATCCTTACTCCCAATTCTACATTCAATTATGAGTCAATTCAAATGTTGATCAAATATCAGAACAATATGGATAGTCTTAATGCAATGCTTAAAAGAACGCAAGGAACATCATAGAAAATGTTATATCTATATTGTGATGCAAAAATAATATATACATGTTTAGATGACCTAGATGAAGACAAAGTGCTCAAAATCTTATAAAACATTGGTGGATATCAAAAGAAGAGGTGACAACCAGAAGAAGATAAGATTAAATTATTCTCAGTGAAGGCAAACAAGAATAACCATTCATCAGATTTTGACTTGTTTCCAACCTTGTACTTTTTGAGTCATTCTTGTAAATCTCCATTTGCAAGTTTTGTAATGAGTAATTTTCACATTGTAAACTTCCTTTGTAAATTTCAAGTTGTGTAAATTTGCCAACGTGCTTTTTCAAGTTGCACAAATTTACTATTGTAGTTTTTCAAGTTGTGAAAAAACACCAATGCATTTTTGCAAGTTGTGCAAATTGCCTAACATGTTTTTGCAAAATTTAAAATGTATAAATTTGCTATTGTATTTTTTCAAGTTGCTAAAAGGAAAAAAAAGTGGTTACGCAATGTAACCACCCATTTCAACTTATAAATATATGAGTTAAAAGCTCATTTGAGAGGCTTCTTGATAGTAATACTTTGAAGCATACTTTTAAAAGAGGAAATTATATTTGCAACCTAACAAAAATCAATACATGGAGATTTTGCAAACTTTGTGTTCAAGATTTCTTCTTAGATTATGTATGTGCATACTATCTACATGTATTCATATTTTTGATTTCAAAGGGTTATTCTAATTGTTATGAACTAGTCAAAATTCATAAATTCTATTTTGGTGAAACTTCAGTGGAGTAAAATAGTATTTTTTTCACTTTTTTCAAAGAAATACAGAGTGATAGTTATATTATGTTATTAGTTATAGGCAATTATTTTGGTGTACATTGTGTGTTCTTATTGTTGACCAAATTTAACTTTTAGGTCAAATTAGGGCACCTATAGCTAAAAATTTAATTTTCTAGTTCTATAAGGGGTGTAATATGAGTGTCATGGGGTGTAGTATAGTTTAATTGATGTCAATTAATGTTATATTGGCTTTGGTTAATTAGTTTTTATGTCTATTTATCATTTTTGGATCATTTTGAGATCAAAAAAGGTGCATTTAATGCTTTATACAATTTTTTTGCAAAGATTTAAGGTTTAAAAAGATGATTTCATGCCCCATGTGTCCATATAAGTCTTAAGTAACTAAAAAAACTGAAAGATGGCAAGTTATACAGAAGAAAAGATAGTTTTCTAGTGAAAAGAGAAGAAAATGGTACTTGTATGGCCTCCTTAGGAAGTGTCCTGCTTGGAAAAGGTTGAAATGTGACTCTTAATCTTCCCCAAGCTCATTCCAACATTTGTTTTGATCTAGAAGTGCCATTTCTTGCTCAAAACCATTATGCTCCTTTCGTGCCCTTCTTGACATACAAAAGTGATGTTCAAGTTTGTACTAGATACGGTCAACTAAAGATGTTTAAAGTAAAATGATTCTAGGAGCTTAAATTACACTAAGATACCTTTATTTTCATATAATTATTTTGAATAATGGTGGCTTGTGCTTCATAAACCATCCTCATGAAGTTGATTTTTCAAGTATGCTAGTTGTTTCATGCACCCTATGGGTTTTGTTCTTATTTGGAAGTTTTTGTACAATCTCACTACTAATGTTACTCCTAGATGATGTTTAGGTTTTGTTCTTATTTGGAAGCTTTTGTACAATCTCACTACTAATGTTACTCCTAGATGATGTTTAATTATTCCTCCAATGGTCCCCATGCTTGGTTTCATGTGTTGTGGTGTTTGGACAAGCCAATAACCTAAAATTTGGAGATTGGTCTCTTCTGAGTGCAATGGGCAGTTTTCACCATTTTTCAAGAACTTTGTGCTTCTCTATGGATTCAAAAAGTTATTTTAAGTTAATTTAAATGTTTTCAAGGTGTTTTTAATTCCATTTAACTTTTAAAGATCATCCTTCCAAGACACACTTCATGAAAATGCAATCATAGTTAGTACACGGTCAGTTTGCTATATGACCGCCATATATAGTCAGTTGGGTGAACTGTGTAGGGATCTAAGATATGTCCATGGAGGTATATTTGTAACCTTGAGAGTTTTAATTCATAAGTTGAGCATGAAACAATAGAAGAGACCTAGGTGGCATCATATAAATCATGAGAAGATAAGTTTTAGCATGCACACAGTTAGGCAGCCATTAATGCTTACCTACAGGGGCTTGAAAGACAAATTCACATTGAAAGGATGTTTGACACTTTATTTATCCACTTATAGTGTAAATAATCCATTTTCAATCTTAGAAATAGGTCTACAACTTATTAAGGGGCTAGTTTTTCCTATTCACTGTCTGAAACATTCTTATTGCCTGTGCATATGTGAATATCCACCTACAGGCAGCCTAAACAAGGGACTTTAGACATTCAATAGAGTGTTAAAGTATATGGGGGGGACCTTATTTGGAGCCCTTACATGTTGAAAAGACCATGATAGATCCATCCAAAGTGCTATGTGGCTAGATAGAGTTGAGGGTCACTCCAAGGAGATGATGATTGAGTTTTAGGCCTCTAATCCCCAAGAGGGCAAAACAGAGCAACTAGGTATTTTTATGAATCCTTTAGAGCATGGTTACAAATAATCTTGGAACATCTAACAGGTGAACCTTTTTGCCTCTAGTATGGAGAAAGACTATGCCAAGAATGGAGTCAAGAGGATTAATGGAAAGCGGTTGTCTGGGGTCCTCAATATGCCTCTAAAAACACTGAAACCAGGCAATATTGTCTCTAGGTTTTAAAGGTTGAATGACCATTAACACACTAAAGAGGCAAACAATACATCCTCTCATGGTTATAATCATCCTATTGATTGAGTGATATGAAAATAGGTCTAAGGATCATCATAAGGAATGGGGCTTTGTGTTTTGCTTCCCACATAGACCTATCAGTCCGTACAAGCCACTAAAACACCCACCTATAGCTAAGGCCTATTTTTCATATCCTTCAAAGGAAGAATTTAAGTATTGAAGCATTGAGATATCAATGATAGTTAGTGAAAGGGATATCAAATTGGTATGGAAACCATCAGAAGGAGTTGATATAGATTGTTTAAGGTCTTAGGGTAACCTACAGGTGGTTGCTCCCCTCATAAATACATATTTATAGCCAGGTTATGACCATGACAGGCAGTATTATGGGAAATGTGCCTAAGTATTGACCCAAGGTCACTTAAGGTGAACTAATGAGTCAATATCCATGTACCTAATATGGGAAATGTGATCAAGGTAAAATAATGAGTCAAGATACATGTGCCTAATATGGTAAATGTGCCTAAGTGATGACCAGGAACAAAGTGTTAAATAGGCAATGTACACCTACAGATGTCAAAGAAGGCAGATTTCTCAGTCTAATAGAGTTAAGACAGTTTGTCATCCAAAGAGGCATAGTTTGAGTCTAAGGTGAATACATGTATTTATGACCTCAAGGGACTCATGAGAGGTCCAATAAAGCCATGATCAACCTCAGATGAAGCAAGGTTACCTATAGGAATTAAAAAAACAAATTTCTCAGTCAGAATACAATCAAGAGTTCAAACTCAGTCTTGACTAAGTAGGTAGTGTGAAGGGTTTGTAGTAAATATGGAATGGTAAACAAGATTAAAATATATTATACATGATGTTACAATCCCAAAGTACTCTAACCAATGGCAACCATGCAGAGAAGGAGCTCTAATGTTGCAACATACAACCTACACCCTGAGCATTGCAAGCAATCCTTTGCCTAGAAGTTTGTCTTGGGTTTCTAGTGCATTTGATGGGTCAAAGGACTTAATTTAAAGCTTATTTTTTTTTTATGGTTCATTTATGACTTAGGGAAGATATTACACCATTCATTTGGTCTGATCAAATAGGGAAAGTTCCATTTGTTTTGTCTCAGACAGAGGGCACTTCCCTTATAAGCAAAACCCTGCACTCTTAACAAAAGAGGTGAAAAGGTAAGCCAATGAGCTATTTGGACATGGAAGGATGGTGTATAAATTTTGAACACACCTATAAAATCATGTAAATTAGTCATCGAAGAAGGAAACCAAACATGATACTAAATACCTCCAAGGTTACAGTCAAGCATATTAAGTGAGTTTTGGCCTAGTACCCATTTGAGAGGTCAAAACCATTTATAGCATGAGGTAGGCTCTCTAATTAGTAGAAACAGGTTTTTGGAGTGTATAAAAAAGTGTTAAAGCATAGACTTTGTAGGGGATATCATGATGAGGTCATCTTGGGTCTTGAACCAACACAAGCCTACTAGGCAAGGATTAGGCCTAATGCCCAAAGAGTAGGTCATTCATACTTTTAGAATTAGACATGTTTTAAAACCTATTGGAACACATTAATGAGGTCACTAAGGGTTTTTTAAATATTTTACCCTTAAGGATAATCCCTAAGAAATCCATTTTTGGCTCAAAAGATAACTCAAACATGTAGGAAAAGAGAAAAAGAGCTCTATAGGTCAAGTTCAAGCACTCATATCTTTCATGAGGAATTGCATGGGTGTCAAAAGAATTATGGGAGGTTATAAGGGGTCTTGAAGCCCATATTTGTTGAATTTTTTGGCAGGTTGGATGCCAGATCTTTATGAACCAACCTTAAGAGTGGAAATAGTCCTAAAACCCTTGCAAACCCTCAACCAGGATCAATTTGAAGAAATGGAGTTGAATAGCTGATAAAATTTCATATTTTTCTTATAATAATTATTTTATGTTTTTAAGGACTCGGTCATCATACTCTCCATGTCTTTTGATTGTACGGACTTGTACAGATGGGGTAGAAACAAAGTTTTTTTCATTATTTTGTGTGTTTTGCAGGTTGTAGGAAGTTTCAAGAGATTAAAATCATATGGATGGAAATATTAATACTTAATATAACTCACCATATCACTTTTATGCCTTTAAATATCTCATAAGTGTCCAAACTAGGTGCTTCAACTCAGCCAGTCAAAATTGACCTATTGGACAAGCTAGTGAGAAGTGTGAAAACTCTAAGGTAAAGTGATTTTAAAGTGTCCATAAAGCTTCTAAGGCCATTGAGATACTTTCCACATGTCATTAACTACCTTTTATGTATTTACATGAGCAACTGATATCTTTTTAGAGGCCAAGTGTGCAGGGTGCATGGAAGAGCAGTTTTCTAGACAACAAATGATGATTGCTCCTTTCTAGGTGATTCTAGATGCCCAAACCTAAAACCAATGAATATAGAGGAATTTTTGATGTCCTTAAACTTCATTCAAATCATTATACATGGTCCTAATTAGTTATGAAGCATTCAAATAGGGATAATCATGCAGGCAATTTTTTTCGAGCTAGAATAGGGACTTTCTTACCACTTTTCATGAGGTTTATGACTTGGATTGACATTTGTATTTTCACAAATTACATGTTTCATCCCATACCCTCTCCAAATTCATAATTAACACCTTGGATAAACTTGACAACTGTCCTTGTGACCCTTGGACTTCTCTCTTCTTCTATGTCTGACAAGTTCTATAAGAACTAGCCATTTTGGCATTGTATTAGATGCTCCACCTGAGTGTGGAGAAGCCTTGATCAAATGTATACCTTTTTATCAATAATACTACTAATTTTTACCTCTTTTATGACTATTCTTAGTGTTTTCAATTGGATTATGAATCTTTTTTAGTGAAAACTATGGATTTCTTAGCATGTTGTTCCATTTTTTCATCTATTTATAGCCCCTTCTTGTAGGGAATGTGAAGTGTTCCAGGAGATGTTCATAGTTTAAGTGAGTTAGTCTATTTATTAGTGCCCTCATAGGCCTTTGGTCTAGTCTTCCTATCTTTGCACATTCATCCATAACCTCACAATGTAGCATTGATGTGAGAAGATGAAGAATGGAGAAGTGTATTTTCAGTTTATCCTTTGATTTCAAGTGTAATATGCATATAGTTGGATGTCATCACATTATTTGGTGTATCACCTCCCTTATATTGGTTTTCTTTCATTTATCTTTCTCCCTTTTCACCCCCCAAGTTTAGTAGTAGTTGCAATTCAAAGTGGTACATCAAGGGAGCTAGCCTTATCTACAGATTCACCTCATGCCTTAGGCTGCCGACAAGTCTAGAGGTGATTCCATTGTGCCACTTGGATGAGGAGAGATTTTCATCTCCTCAAAGGTTGAAAATACAAGTGACAACACTTATAAACACATATATGTCTTTCCTCCCCATTGATTGTAGAGGTTTACTTTTAGAGAGATTGTTCACTGCCTTGCCATTACCAATAAGTTTTTGAGTTTGGCTCATTGGATTTGTTATTTTCCATTTTTTCCAAACCCACTTCTTCTCCCTATCAACCTATATCATACTTTCATTTCTATACCCTTTGTGTACTTTCTATTCAAAAGTACTACCCCATACAAAACACTATTTTTGTATAAATATTTTCCCTTTATTGCACTTGTTTTGGTTTTCAATAAAGGTAGCTCCACCTACTAATAAGAGAGGGACTTTGTCCTATGACCATTGACTAGAAACATCCATTTTTCCTTTCGAAAATTTTTTATGCCAACACATATAGGACCAGGCTTTTCTCTCATCATTGCTCTAACGTAGGCAAGATCCCTTCTTTATCTTCTATAGATTCCACCATGTTAAAATCTCTATAGGAAACCCAATTGGTAGTGGGGAGCTTGGCGAATCATGTGTAGATTTATGACATGGAGAAAAATGAGTATCACATGACCTAGAAGTTGACGTGGATGTCATCACCTTCATTGAGGGATGTGAAGTACGGATAATATCTTGGGAGCTTGTGATAATATTAGCAACTTGTGGAGTGCTTGACATTGATAGTTTTCGATTGACTCGAGACACTATAAGAACATGATTCACCTTGGGAGTGTCAACTACAATATTATGACAAGAGTTTTTACTAAGAATTCAATTATTCTTTTTGTCAACACCTTGCCAGTGATCCTGTGTCCCCTTAAGAGATTTCCCATTCTTAGTTGAGGGTTTGACCATGAGATTCCCATATATCATGAGAAAACAATCCTATATTTTGGGCTCAACTAATCGAGATAAAAAAATGTGTTCTACAGGCTGATATTCATAATCATCTAGGTAAAAGGTTGACCAATGACTTGAATATTAGTATTTTCCTTAAGGTCTTGAGAGAGGTTGACTTTAACATAGACTATTTTTTGAGGTTGAGTAGAATTTAAAAAGTTCATTTTAAAACATAAAAAATGACCTAAGGGTTTAAAAAGCTATATAAAACCACAAAGGGGAAGCATCAATTCAGTAAATTCAACCCACATGTGGACTTTAAGTTTGGCTTTATCTAAGACAACAAAATCCCTAGTTCATGGAGAGAAGACGAGCAAAGAGTTATTAACAAACTAGAGGCCATTCTCAAGAATGGTCGCACATTGTTCAAGGCCTAAAAACCTAAAAAGTAAAAAATCCTTGGTCATATTTTTCACCTCTTCAAACTTGATGCCATAAGGTTGCCAAGCAAAGTGTACCCAACTCTTGAGCATGGACTTAAAGGGGATTCTACCAACACAATATCCAATAAGGGTATAGTTTTCAAGCCAATGACAAGCATTTTCAAACTCAAGAAATTATAAATAAATATTAGGTAAATTATCCTAAGGGGAAACATTACCTCATGGAACAATTCATAACAAACTACATGGCCTTCTTGGGCACTAGCTCAAGAAACATCCAACAATGCATGCCCTTGTGATGAGCTCAATAAATAAGAAAGCATGACCCAAAGGGTAGATGATTGGACTGTAAACAATTAAATGCTTAATAAATACTATATTTTCCCACATAATCCAAACAATTAACGTTGGTATGAAAAAATTGAAGTTTAACAATCCTTAGACATGACATAGAGACATAACATGTACTACAAAACAGTTATTCTAATTTTATATCTTAATGTATAAAATATATTTTAATAAAAATTTGGTTATGGTGTGAAAAATAAAAAAATCTTGTTTAGTCTTGTATCTCAAAAAATAAAAGAAGGATTTTGCTATAGTTTCATGTTAGCCTTGCTTTGTTTTGATTTCTTGGCTTCTTTGTTTGTCACACTACATCTATGAGATAACCAAAGCTATTTATGCATTTATTGCATGTTTGTGTCTACCCTTTGGGTGAAATTTTAATATATAATGGCCTCCATCCACTATGTTGTGACTATTGTTTCAAAAAATGAGAAGGATGGCAACAAAGTGAGTCAGGAAATTCATTTCGAAAGTTTATGACAAAGCATAACTTTTGACTCTCCCTCTCAGGGTGATGTTTGTTTACAACTTGATGTCATTGATAATTTATGCAAGTGGTATGAAATTATTGTTTTATAGCTTATTATGTTGGTTGTATCCCCTCTAAGGAGTCCCTCAATGTTTGGTTTGGACACCAATGGCAACCCTTGTGTGTCCATGTCACTAGTATTTGAAACATCGCCAAAGGGTTCTTTCTTTTCTCTTTTGAGGAGTCATCCCAAGTCCAAGCCCTCCTTGTGAAGTCAAGTTGTTGGTTCTTGAGGAACACTCTTATGATTTTATCCCCATGGACCCATACCTTTAAAATTTTTGACTAAGCATCCCTTCGAGTGTCGGTTTGGATTGACCTTCATGGCCTTCCACTTTCTCTATGGACTTTTCTCAAGGACATTGTCAAACCCATAAAGCGTGTTTTGTGTCATGAGCAAAACAAGTTTTATTTTGCATGCCTCAATAAATGTGTATGTGTCAAGGTCGACTTGACTCAAGATTTGAAATAATCCATCGATATTTAAGTCAACCTAGATCGTTGGGAGAAAAAAGTTATATATTTCAATCTTATTAACACTTGTTTTTGTTCCCAATTTCCTGACCATTAGATTAAAGATTATTCCATTATGGGGTGGTCGAAACCTTATATTGATTGAATGCCCTCTGATAAACCAAGGTGATGAAGAATAATAACAGCTAGACAATGGTGAATAATAAAAAAAATTCTATCGGTAACAAAAGTTTTGAGCCTGACATTACCCCTTTTGCTTCAAAGCCCTCTTTTGAGATGCGGAAGGGCAATCCCCCTATCATGCCTCTTAGTGCTCCAACTGCCTCTTAAAGTCAATTTTCACAAGTTCTTCAACGACATGAGTTCATCTCATATTGGGACATACTCTACAAGTGGTTTTTCTAGGTAGTCGTGCAACCCACCTCATGGTGGTAGCAACTCCCCAAAAAGGACAATGGGGCTAATTGTCGTTGCATCTCACTTGAGGATTTCATGTTACCAAACCAATGAACTCTTTTGGAAAATAGTTTTGTGGCTCTTGAAGATATTGAAGATGGTCAAGCGGAACTCCTCATATATGATATTCCCCAGTGAATGTTTGAGGTCTCATAGAGTCCTCTCACAAATTCTCTCTGCAAGATTCTTGTCAACAATT
Organism: Torreya grandis; assembly: GCA_037957365.1. NCBI lineage: Eukaryota > Viridiplantae > Streptophyta > Pinopsida > Cupressales > Taxaceae > Torreya > Torreya grandis. The sequence continues at coordinate 1,971,224 of JARHVA010000700.1, read as the reverse complement.
AAGAGCTCTAGATTTTGTTTGTTTGCAAAATGTTAAAATTTTAGAGTTTATTCTGCAAACTACTCTGAAATGTATTTGGTCTAATTGTAACAAACCCAATGAGTTTTACTAGAATATTGCAATATTTGTTTTTTAAAATTAAATACACACATCCAAAATATAGATTTCACCACGAGAAACCTAACTACAGATCTTCAACTAATTGTCTTAATTTAGTTAACCAAAAAGGTTTATAGCTAATCCACTTAGCTAAGGATCACCATGAAAGATATGTCAATTACGAACAATACTGAATAATTATAAACATTGTATCTAATCATAAATGAAATATTACAAATTCAACCACAACTAATACAACATTATAGCAACTGTTGTAGAAGTATAATGTATAAATGTTATAGTTTTCAGTAATACATAAAAATATCTCAAAAGATAAAACATAATACAAAGCTCCATGGAGCATAGTCTCCATGACTCAAGAGTCCCCACAACTCAAGTATCAATCTGTAATCTCAAGTGTAGTCTCAAATATATTACTCCAACTGGGAGGGAGAGCATCACTCAAGCACTTTCTCACACCAACCACGAACCATAGAACCCTCACACTATCTCTCAAACAATGGGATGGCTCTTCCTTCATGGATGGATAGATCGGTTTGAGAATCCAAAGTAACAAACTAGAACCTGTGTGTTTGAAGATATTTAAAATATAATGTGTATCACAAAAAAATTTGTTCTAACATTATATTGCACAAATATAAAAACTATATCAACATATGAAATGACAATGTTTATCAAACATTACTTTGACAAAAGTTTTTAATAATAAATGATCTTTAGGATCAGTCAAATTCATACACACTTGATCGAATTACACTTCACCTTGCATTGATGGCATTAATTAAGTCATTGGAATCCATCCACTACTTATTTAGTGTCATGGATACGAGATTCGATAAAATATAAAATAATATAAAAACCAATAGATTCTAATAGAATATTCTCTATCAACAGATAAAATATGCTAAATACATAAATATCATTTTCATTCATTTAATTTGTCAAATGAAATGTAATGAATCTATGATTATCTACTTTATTACTAAATAATAAATAGAATTAAAATACAGTCTTCAAAAGAATCTTGCCATCCGAATAAGAATCATATTTAGACTACCAATTCCCTAATATCACTAAGTAACTGTAAAATTTATTCCCTTAACTTTTATTTATTTAAACCTAGTTTAAAAACTTATTCACATTTCCCAAATGTAACAAAATATAATCTTTTATCAATTATAAAATATATACGATTTAGTAATTAAATTCTATAAACTTAGAATTTCAGCAAAACATCAAACATATAACAGATATTTCTAAATCCTTGTTATGTTAAATACTACCACAATATACACGACAATTAAACATTTCAGTATAAAGTATTGTTTCAAGTTTCTATAAGAATTCCCTAAACACTTATACGTTCCATACATTTATACTTAAAAACATACAGTGTATGCTTTAAGAACTCATTCATTATAAATCCAAGGTGTGCATAAGATATACCACACTTATTCTTGTATCTAACATAACACATATAACATGTATTGTTTCAAACTAAAATATAATGACCAATCAATTCATGCTTTAGGAGTTCTACTAAAACATAATGCACAAACTGCCATTTATACAACGTTTTCAAACCAAATGCAATCCAAATCCAATGTTTATTCTTTTAAATTCGAATGACATGACAGATTTATAATTTAATCTACTCAGTCCATGTTGAGTCTATAACCAATCCAAGATTCAAGACTTCTACGTTTAACCTCAATGATAACTTTGTTTACAAAGCCAATGCATAATCCCAATCAAGCAAATGTTAGACACAATGAAAAACTCATTTACATAACCCATACCATAGACATTCGACAAGTCGAATTGATATAATATATCCCAAACTATCACTTATTCGACACAATCACTCCACAGTGTAATTTTGTCAATGTCATTTTAATTAAAACCTACACAGTCTACAAATCAACCAAGTCAAATATGATGTAATATTTCCAACTCGTTTCATAGTTTGACACAGTCCCTTTAATATGGAATCAATCCCAGTTATTAGTTTGACACATACCCATCAAACTACATTATTATTTTAACTCCTTTCAATATAATCTAAAATTATAAACTCAATGAATATAGTCTCTATATTTATGTATAATCACACAATTGTACACACATTCATTTATTAAATTGACTGCATACTATAATAATAACCTATCCTTCTCATACCAACACATTTTTAATCATCTCAAGGTTTATAGAGTGAATGCTAATCACATTTATATACTTTGTTATATATAGGTGTATATATACATGTCTATATATATTATTATATACATCGATGTGTATATATACTCTAAGTCATCAAGGTCCTATAGAGTGTATATACACAACTCTGTCTATATATATATATATATATATATATATATATATATATATATATATATATATATATATATATATATATATATACTTCCAAGCGAATAATAAAATTAACCCCATTTCTATTTTTACATAGTTGAATCAATTATATATATAGTATACCCACTTATAAAAATTGACTGTATGTATCCTAATTAAAATGTCGTAACAACTTAAATAACAATTCCATGAAACTTTCAATCATTTTCAAATTGACAAAGGGTTAAAGGCAGAGATCTCACATTGGTGAATTTAAACAAGTCAAACACCTACAGCCCTACCCTTTACCCTTTGGGATTAAGGGGTCGAATGAAAACCCATTATTCTATCAATTCATTTATCAATTTCTATCCAACACTAACACACAAAAATTCAAGTACAAAACTGACCTAAATATTCTACCGAGTAAGCCAAATTTTCCAAGCTCCAAATCCTTTAACCTTTCTCTTTTTGTCTGCAACTTTATGTATGTCTTTGTGTCATTGTCCACAACACTTCGTTTCCTTTCTTTTTATTTCTTCCCATCACCTTACTTTCCTCCAATTTCTCCTCTATCCTTAACTGGGAAAACTGATTGATAAAATGCATGCTAAAAATTTTCAATAGAACTCTACAGTCTGCCACCATGCAGCCATAGCCAACTCTCCATGTTTTTTGCCAAATGATGGTTAACTCAAAGTCAACAAATGATTAGAAACCCTAATTATCCCAAGACTTCCAAAAATAATCATTTTATATTCCTTATAAAATTCACATGTCATGGACTTAAACAAACAATCGACTTCCCAAAATTGACCAACTAAACCATAAGTCACATAGTCCCAAATGTTTATTCCATGCAAAGACTATCAACTAATCGATAACTAATGTATTCACATGCAATGACTATCAATCAAATAGAATAATGATTATATTGCATGACAATTCTCGTAGGTATTACAATATTATAGTTAATTGTTACGATGCTATCCACAAACAGAGCCAATGTAATGATTTCCTAAAATCATTTAACAATTAAAAACAATGTATTCATATTTTATGAAAATCAACCATTGGGTCATACAGTTAATCAAATACAAAAGTATTTAAAAACAATGCTATTTATCAATCAACACACAGTTAACAATTTTTTTCTAAACTTGAAATTAAATAAGTAATGGTATATTTTGTTCTATTACGTGTTGCTCAGTTATGTTTTCCTTATCAAAGATAATTATTTATTATGTATCCTTAAATGCATTTATGATATAAGAAAATTATACAGGGTATGCATGTGGGAAGAAGAGTATATAAATGCATGTAGATAGTTGGAGAATGTTTAGTACAGGTGATAAGGAGAAGAAAAGTTTGGAACATAGTTGCGAGTAAGTAAGAACAGATCAAGTTTCTAAGAAACTCTGCCATTCTGCAGAATTATGTGCATAACTATTGTATGAGATCAATGGAATAAAGAATGTTTTAAGTGCACACTTGTGGAATCTTAGTGATTGTCAATGTGGAACTAATTTTACATTTTTGTCTTCTTTGAGTAATTAATAAATATTTGTTACTGACCTATTAATTCAGGGTATAACCTACAGAATTTGAAAGCTTTGTTTTTGTTTGTCAAGAAAGAATAGAATAGTGATACCTTTTTTAAAGTTTCACTCAAATTTTCTAGATGGGAGTGTAATAGAGAATGTTCTATATGATGAAGACAACATTTTTGGATGATCTAAAGTACTCACTTGGTAGTCCATGATTGAAGTCAAACTTCTTATCTACTCAAACAGTCCAACAATCTAGTTGGAGTAATTTTGTGTTATACCATCGAGAAGTCCAAAGAGAGGTATGTATGATAGTTGTGAGTAGATATTTCCATTGTTTTGAGTCTAGGCATTAGTATATAGATTTTAATTGTTGAAAACAAGTCATTGTAAATCTCAGACATCCTATATAAGTGCAATATATATAAGATAAATCAAATATTATTATTATATTATATATAAGTCATTGCATCTTTAATTATTATTATTTAAATCTTATAAATCAAATAACAATCATGAAATCCGTTTAAAACATCATATCGTTATACTATGCAGCCATACTTAACAAGGCATTAAGGTAAGTAAAACATAACCGAATTCATTCATTCAATCAAACAATTGCATTATATAATATAAGCTAGTACAATCACAAAATTAGTGAAATCACTCAAACAAGCAACACGATCATCATTAGCAATCAAGATCATATTGGAAAACATATTAACAATCACCTAAAGGAAAAGTACACAAAACATGTTATGTTATCTATATCAAATAATTAATTACGAAACATGATATATTAAGTGGTGTGTGCAAGGGTTTCCGGATTTGTTCTTTGTCATCTTCCAACATCTCCATCTAATCCACCATCTTCGATGATGCTCTCCCTCCGTCACACTTTGAGGGATGAATTTGTCTTATATCCACCTCATGACAATGAAGGTAGTTAGCCCGAAACATCATTATATCTATAAAATAATGTTGTATATCTAACAAACATGATCACAATGTACATGATATATAAAAGTACTGCTAAAGCATCTAATCATGTAAATTAAGCATATCCCATAATCAACATATGTCATTAAACTTAATCAAATATTAGTTAACCAACTAGTCAACCACAATAATCCATGAACCAAACAGGTTATTCAACTTAGAGAGAAATTGGGATGTGTCACTGATGTAACTCACTTCTCCACTTTGCATGTAGAGGGATGCGGCAATGCCAACATCTTGTTTCCCCTAAATTTTCCCCTTAATTGTTGCTTTGGGGGGAGATCTGTGACATCCAACAATTTGGCTTCTCCTTAATATTAATAGTCATTCATTAGGGGTCCTCAACATTTATGCCACAAATTGTGGCCCTGATAGAGTGACATTATGGTGACATTTGGCTGACAATCTATCTCTCACCACGTGTCTCATGTGTGGAGACTTTAATATGATTGAGAGTCCCGAAGACAAGGTTGGTGCCCTCTCAATGTGATGCTGTGTAGGAGATCGTGAGGCGTGATTTTATTTTAAAAAATTGAGTGTTGTGGACCTTCTCTTTTGATGGCATTCATTAGTTACCACTACTGGTTTACGTGGTCCAATTGTCGCATCAACACTGATAGGGTCCTCAAGAGGTTGGACCATTTTATGCTTTTCAAGCAACACGTCTTCTCTTTTGCTCTTTACAATGGGCAACCTATATTCATGCATCTTGAATTTGTTCTATATGACCACAATCCCATCACTTGCAAAGTGGAGTGGAGTAACAATCACTTCAAAGTGCCACACAATCTATTCTTTATTAATACCTCCTTCCTCTGCCATGAGGGCACCATCTATCTCATTGCAAAAGTTTAGAATCTTGTGCCACGTATGCTTTACACTACCAACTAGATAGAGTGGTGGAATGAGGCCATCATTTGCACCACCACTTTTCTATGTCACTATGGTAAACAAATAGTGCGAGTTTGAAAGTGAGCAGATGGCGTTATACTTAAAGAATACCAAAGAATCTCTTCTCTCCTTGAACACAATCTATTTGATTCGCAATTGTAGACCTTGGTAGATTCTCTCAAGCACCAAATTAAAGTGGCCAACAATCATGCGGCTAGAGGGGTGCAAATATGCTCGCCTTCATTGGCTCGAAATTGGGGACAAGGCCTCCAAAGAATTATTTAAATCTCTCATATCTAAGCAACCTCAATACCAAATCAAGGCCATCAAGTCAACAACAAAGGCTTACTAATCTCCTTGACATCACTACTTTTGTGGACCACTATAAACTAGTGTTCCAAGCCCATAAGCAAACAATGAAGAGAGCTCAAGCTTTGCAAAAATGTTTAGATGTTGTTCCTCGCAAGCTCGGTCTCGATGACCAAAATTTTTGTGATGCTCCTTTATCTCTTAATGACCTCTTTCATGCTCTGAATTGCATGAGTAATGATGAATCTCCAAGCACTTATGGTTTCCCTTGTGAACTCTATAAAGCTACTTGGGATTTTGTTGGGCCTAACTTGCTATAGGTTTACAAAAAAGCTTTATAGACAAAATCAATGGGCTCTCTTATTAACAAAGTCAACATCAAATTTATTCTCAAGCCCAGTGACCTTGAGCTTATTACCCCTTTGGAGCCCCATTACCCTCCTCAATGTGTCATATAAAATCCTTGCTAAAGCTCTTGTTAACCGCCTCCAACTCATTTTCCCTGTCATTATCAGACCAAAGCAAACAGGTTTTATCCAAGACAAATAAATCCTTGACAACCTTATTGTTGTTTGGGAAGAAATGGAGTGGGCAAGCGCCTCTCATCAATGAACCATTTTTATCAAATTAGATTTAGAGAAAGCTTATGATAGGATCGACTGGCCTTTATGCTTGCTATGTTGCAAGCTCTTCGCTTTGGTCAATTTTTTATTTCAATTGTCTAGACTCCATTCTTAGACGCCTTGGCCTATCTCACTATCGATGGGCTCAACTCTAACAATTTTTTTCTCTTCCACTCTGTAAGACAAGGTTGTCCTCTCAACCTTATCTATTTTGTCTACTGTGGCTCTTGGATATCTTTTGGCGCATAGATCTGAGTGAAGTATCATTAAGGGCATCGTTCTTCCTGACAGATCTTCTCAACTCATCAATGGCCATTTTGTTGATGATACTTGTATTACTCTTGAAGAGCAAGAAAATTTATTTTAAAAGGCCTTGCATTCTTGGACATTTTTTACAAAGCTTATGGTTCCAACTTGTAATTGAATAAAACCCAATGCTATAGACAAAGTATGATGCCCACGCTAGAGTGATTAGAGCATTATAAGTGGAAGTGGATTCATCAAAAGGAGCAATTCAAAATCTTGGGCATTCCCTTTGCATTTGATAAATCCCCTACTGAGCTTTGACAATATGTCATAAACAAAGTGGAGAAAAAGGTTGAGTATTGGGTCACCAAGCCCCTCTCTTTAGCAGGGAAATGTCAAGTGTGTACTAAGATTCTTGCCACTAATGTCTACTACATTTGTTGTGCCCCCTCTAAGCCTCCTATGACAATTGGCTAAGATTCTCAAAGATTTTCTTAGGTCTAATGCCAAACAATCTCGATGGTTCTACAAAGCTGCTTAGGATATTTGCTATCTTCCTCAAGATAAAGGAGGTATGAGGATTGTTGATATTTAGAGGTAGAGTATTGCCCTTTGTGATAAATGGGTTGTCGACTCTATTGAAGGTAATGGAACTTAGAAAATTATCCTACGACACTATATTTCTTCTAGATCTCCCTATGGTAACTCTAGTTAGGAAAACATTGGTTTTCACACATTGCTAATCCCTCATGTCATGTCCCAGTTAAAATTGAGTGCTCCTTTGTTGTTAAAAGTATTTGGAACATTTTTGACGTTGTCAAACCCTATTTAAGATGAGTTGATGGTTTTTGTAGTGGTCTTTCCTTCAGTGATCATAACCATTGGTGATCCCCTGTTATGATAAATACTGATCTACTTTTAGCAAAGTTGTTTGGTATGAAAGATTTGAGACTTTTCAAGAAAGGAATTCAACTGTTAAGGATTTGGTCTCAACCCGTGTTCGGATTCCTTGGCCTCTACTAAAAGCTAAATTCAATTTAAACAATTTTGACTTTTACCAACAGTGCTTCGCATTCAAGAATTAATGTCGGAAGTTATGTTTCACAAATTGGGTCTACAATCTCCACGTGCTTGGTGAAAAGATCAGAGGTGGAACTGTGATACTCATTTCAAGAACTACTCTTCTAGCCTCATGTATCAAATCATAAGCCCATTCTCTCCAACTCTGGGTAAGCTCAATAGGCGTTGGAATCTTAATCCCTCACCTAGGACTTGGCTTACCCAACTCAACAAAATATGGACTACTAGTTTGAGCCCAAGCTCGCTCATTTTCTCTAGTGTGGGGTTTATCAAGGACTTCCTTTTGGAGAGCGTACATCATTATCTTGGACTTGCTCAACCCAAGTGTCCAACCTATTCCAAACCAAAATCCTTTAAGCATATTTTTTGGACATGTCCCAAAGTTGAATCTACTTGGCAATGGAAACACAGTCTCTTTCAACTCTTATACCCTGAGCCCATTTCATGGCCTCTGGTCCTCGTTGGAGATTTTACAAATTGGCTAGCATACATAGCTTTTCTATGATTTTTTTTCAAAGTTGTTAATTAGTTTCAATTATGGAAAGCTAAAAACTTTGCTTTGTTTAACAATGAAGAAACATCTTGTCATTTTACCATTAACGAAGAGGTGTGTGATATGCTTGGCTTTCATGCAGATTCAAGTTTAGGGTGAGAAGGTAGCCATGGAACTCAATCATTTATAGGAGCTTCTAGTCTATTGGAACAGTGTTCCTTATGTCATGAATCACGTTACCCACAATCTTCCTCCACAAGGATCTCCACCACCGACACCCAAACACCGATGGAGTTGCTTGCACAGGTGCAGTGATTTCTCCACCCCTCCTCAACATGGGGTTTGGAGTCCACCTCCTCGTGGAAAATCTATTGTAGGTCCATCTAAGTCAAGTTCATCTGCTCTAGGTTTCGATTTTGTTGGTAATGTGGTACAACCTCCCCCTAGGTGGGGCATTATTGTTTCTTGGGCTCCTCCAAACCTCAGGGATGGTTGGGTGGCCCCTGATCCTCCCTCAACTGAGCCTTCTTGGAGTACTCAATCACCTAAGAATGATCATCCCACCCCTCCTAGGGCACGCCCTGTGCATAATGTTACGTATCTTTTGTAGATGCTTGGTTGTTTTTTTACTTGCCATTTTTTGAAGACGTTTCCTTGTTTTGAGCCAGATTTGTTCCTTCAGCTGCCAATCTGAATCACAAATTTTAATAAAGTGTTCCAATAATTTTTTTTTTTTTAAATTGTAAAGGTACGACGTCTATAGGTCTATGTTAATGAATCGTAATTTATCCTAGAATTTCTCAATATACAAATTCTAATTAGCTCAATATGAACATTATTAACATGAAGGTTTTATTTGTAGAAATCTGTATGTTCAGTATTCAAACATTAAGTATCTAAAAACATTTTTAACAACTACAATGCAATATACATTATACTCTAGTGGTCCAAACATTTACAAAGAACTAACTTTTTTAAATCAAAAAAATACTCTTGAACTTCATTAGTTTTAAAAGTATGTTTTATCTCCTCCATATTACATAGGGATAAGAGCCAACCCAGATTTGAACCTGGCACCATCTTGGTGGTAAAGCACCCCCACTTACAATTACAGTACAACTCAATGAACTATCCAAGAGCCCACTTATTATCATACCATATGATCAAAATCAAGAAAATGAGGACTAACATGATCAGCTTCCAACCACAACATTACTGCCCTTGATTTGCACAACATTTCAAGAACAATCAAACAGTTAACAATGTGTGTTTACATACTGTTGGATTTGCAGAATTAAGAAAAAAACATATGCACTACAGTAAATAACCGTGGGATTGTGGCTCAAAAACTAATAAAATGTTGAAAGCAGGGGAGTCAAGGTTAATAGTTCTGATCATTCCTCCATGGGCCACCCTGATTCAATGGAAAAGAAGTCAAATTGTATCCCGAAGAACTGTTGGTCCTTGAATGGGAAGTTTTCTGTCCCAATATACTGAAAAAACTGGGGGGATTCTACTTTCCCACAACTAATCCACCAGCACCATGGAGCAGAACACCAGGGACTGTGTATAAGATAGCAACATAATTTCTTGGCACATCCTGTTATTTTATTTGTCTCTATGTGGTTAGAGAAGTACGACTGTACAAAGCATGAAGGGCATGTTTGAAAAGCAACCGTCGCACAATTGACAGCCATGGGTGCCCCTCATTTAAATCCTGCATGGGAGACAAAATACCATTAAATAAGAATTTGTTAAAAGACTTTGTACTGGAATAGGAAAATGGATCAACAGGCAATATCCACTGGGAATACTTCAGAAGCTCACAGAAAATCTATAATAGAAGCAGCGGATGTGCAGGCACCTTTAGAGTCCATTATATGTGCACTTTGTCATAGACTTCCCACCGACCCACAATCTCATACTTATTCACATGCATCCCTTCAATGATGAGTTCTCGATCTATTGTACACCGAAATTGGCACAAGCACAACCTTGACCCACTCTCCTTTCATTAGTGCTAAAAGCCTCTGATGCTTGGTCACGTCATTCAGACATTCATGTTTAAGAGAATTGAAAGGTTTCTCTTTTGGAGGTTGACAGCCTAGTTATAACCTTCCTTCCCTTGTTTGAATGCATGTAGGGTTTCCTCAAGTATTTACTACTTTCTTGAGGATAGGATATTTTTTCTTCTCTTCCTCGGCCCGCTGCTGTATTTCATCATATGTAAGGGCACCCTTGTGACAACCATGTATAGGACTTTTCAAAAAGATAATCTTAAATAACTCGTGTTTTTTATTGAGAGTCGAGACTTTTGTCATCCTTCCTGCAACAATGAGTAGGCATTAGCTGCAACTCTTGACTGGTATACACGGACATAGTCAGTCTGTTGGACTGTCAGGTTTCTTAACAGTGCCAAAAATCTCAAACTAGTCTGTTGGGTGGTGAGGTTGCCCACCAGTGCCAAGGATTTGTTGTAATATTTCATTATCAGACATTGTAGATGTTCGTGAGCCACCTGCCAATAGAAAGCGTAAAATCACTTGTTCAATTAACATAACTAAGACTGCCAATTATCTTTAGACAGAATATTTTTGTGGAGAAGTAAGGACGTAAAAGCAGCAAACATTTGTAAGCACTTTTTTTATTCAATAACAAACACAGGTAGCCTAGTAAAGTCAAGTCAAAGTGGAAATGTACTAATCATTAATGGAAGTTAGAGACAATCACAATGAGATGTCACTGAATATTATTCCACGCTATCTTTAACATCATCTTGTTCATTGTATGAAACAAAATTGCTGCTTCTTATACCTGGTTTTTAAGTACAAATGCTGCTTCAAGTGGTATTTGAGTCAAACCTTTGACTAAGCAGAATATAATGGAGGTACAAGTCTGTGACGCTCGTGAGAACTCATTTTTGTATAGGGCAAGTTTTAAAATAGGGAATGCTGCTTAAAATGTTATACAAACTTCTGACCGGACATAATATACATAAAAATAAAAATGTAATTCGGATACAAGGTTGCATAGGTACACTGGTGTGAAGGTACAGGTATGGTGCAGACCCCAAATCAAGGGTATAGGGCTAATAGAGATTTAGTAAATATAGGGGTACGGGTACGAATTATGATAAATTATGTAAAAGTATTATAAAAATAGAGATTTAGTAATGGTAGTGACCATTTAAAGTCAATCTATCATGATTAAAATCGTACATTTATCAATGCTCAAACCCAAAGTTTCCCAAACTCAAATATATGATAATGATATATTAAAAATCGAACTGCATGTAAACTACAGCATGACTTTGTTATGGTTTAAAACCCCTTTATAATGTTTATTTTTGCTTTGTAGACGGGTTACTTATCTGTTTTTCTTTAAATATTTGCTTACTGTGCATGCATTAGGTGCATTTCATGCATAGGAAATGCACCCCAATATCAAGGTGCGTCTTGGAGATGGTGTGTGTATCAAGTGCATGTTCGTACCTGGTCGGGCTGGATTGCGCACCCAGGTAACTCTGAAAAGGTATAAACCACCAGGTATGGCTATCACAATGTGCACACAATCACAACCCAGAGATATCTACACAAATTATAAACCCAATGCTCTTCTAAGCAATTGGCAACTGCCTGACCACTATAGTTGACATGCCCTAAGACAGGAGCAGCAGAACCGTAGGAACTTTGAAAGTTGTGGAACTTTCCAGAACACTACTTGCAGGAATGGAAAACAGATACATATCTGATGGGATAGATACAATTAGACCTATTTATCATCGAAAGCTCCATTTAGAAATATTTGAGCCAGTACAAACATCCAAAAATACTATAATCATATTTTCCAAAAAAAAACAGTTGCAGTCATTTTGGGACTCTAACATGGTCAAACATAACTAAGAAAGAGGCAGAGAATTCTTGGCTCTTTGAATGTTATAACTTGTTGAGAAGCAGTCCCGCATTAATTGTTACCCTGCCCTGCATATTGTTGATTTTAATTCAAAATATAAGCATGAGGAGAGTCAAGGTGATTCTCACAGTCTAATAACAAAGAGTTCACTCACATTTTGGCCTAATTGAAAAAGTTCTATGGAACTCAGATCTCCTTCACTATTCCATCTACATGATCAAATGTGTGGAAATTCTTTGTTTAGTTGCGATGTCAAGACAACCTCCTATTTCATCCAACCTTAGCTAGGGGTAGATCATGAAAATGGGAAGTTGAGCTTCAAGCTTAATAATTTTAACTTAGCTTAATATGACTACTGGTAAGCCTTTGCTACGAAGTGGAATTGAATCCTCCGACTATAGGAAAAGGGGTTGTATTCTATGGTGGGAAGCAGTTATTAAGCAGTTTAGAAAATGGGGCAAATTGGTGGCCAGACAAAGGAGCACAAAGGCATGGGATCTTCAGTCATAGATAAACATCAAAAATTACCTATAGGCCCCCATTTTAGTTTTCTAAGCTAGTCCCCCATTTTATTTAGTGACCTCAGTACATATTGAGACAATTACAACTTTTATATATACTAGGATAAATTGAAATTCATTAGCATCACTTTGCAGCTTTAAAATTCTTTTTCTTTAGGTCTCTAAGTGGCTTGAGATTGGACTATGAGGACAATTTTTTATTTCACACTGTTGTTCCCCATAAGGAGCTTGCTGAACTGGAATATCAGTTGCAAAAGTTGGAAAAGTACAAGCCAAGAGGGGCAAGGAACGGGCTCGACAAAACTGGGCAGATGGAAATGGACCATATGAGTTCTTCTTTGCCTACATGAAGTAAAAGCAAGATACAAACAGGATATTTAAGGGGCTTTTCATTGTCATTTTTGCGTACTTTTTCCTTCCCTATTAAATCATAGAGCTTATGCCAAATAACAATGCCAAATGGTGGTTGCCATTGCTATTTCTAAGCGATATGTTATCTTTCAAGTAGAATAGTATTACTAGAATATATATCTTCAGAAAATAAAAATGACTATATGCAAGTGGAGCAAGAGTGGAAATGCTAGCTCCTGCAGGGATCAATGGGACAGGTCCATTAACCAGATGAGGTATTTGTAATTTGCTAGTCCTTTTCAGTATAAGATGTGATGCATGATTCCTAAAATAAAAGCTTCAAGCACAAATACTGTTTGTGGCCTTGACGAATTGCATGTAACATAGCAAGTTCAATAGTTGATGCAATGTTCGAAAATGAAAATGGCCATATAGAAAAATGATCAAGACATATTGCCTACTGAATAAGTTGAACCAATTTGTAAACCTCCCTTTAGTATTTTATGTACAAAAAACAGTCTATTACATTGTATTCTCTATTACAAAATAATCAGAGATAGTGGAAACATGTAAAAGATGCAATCTCCTTACCCATGTGGCAAAGTCGTCCAAAATCCTTTTCTTCACACTGATGTACAACCGTGCACATATTCCAATGCGTGCCTCAAGTAACAAAGGTGGGTGTCACGCCTACATCTTGCAAGCTTCCAATCAGCTTGAAGGAAGAACCATTCGGAGGATTTCCATCTGCGTTCAAATCCAAAGCTCTAATAGTCTTCTTCCATGGATCATATGATCTCATTTTTATACTTATGAATGATAAACCTTATGCTGCCTCTGAACACAGATGCCAATTCTCTGGATTGTTCAATGTGATGACTCAATCCCAAATCCCTTTGTTCAAACTATTAGAAAGAGCACTGTTTTAATTTGCTTGGATAGGATTAGCTACAATCATAAGAGAACACATGATATTCCTGTTTCAAGCATAATAATGAACCACAAAAACTGAATTCTGTTCTCAGTGAAGGAGAATAGAAGGCCTGAGCTGTTTGCAACTCATCACATAGATCTAACGAGCAGCCTTGGAAAACTCATCAAGGAGCTTTCTGGCCTTTCGAAAGTTTTCTTCCTTAAGAACTCCTTTTACGAGCACACTCCAGGCATCTAGATCAGGAAACAATCTCTTCCTCAACACTACATCAAGGACATTTACAATATCTTCCATCTTGGATGACTTGTGAAAACCATCTACCAAAGTTCTGTACGTGGAAGCATTTGGAACACAGCCCTTGTCCAGCATCTCCTCCAATATTTGAATGGAGTCATGAGCTTTACCCACCTTGCAAAATCCACTTAGGAGAATGTTATATGAAACCACATTTGGCACACATCCCATTTCCAACATATCATCCCAGATCTTACAGGCCTTGTGCAACTCGCCTTTTTTGCAGTGCCCATCAATCAGTGTGTTGTAAGTGACAACATTAGGAATACAACACTTGCGAAATTCATCAAAAAGCTTCCTCGCCTGATACATGTCTCCCTTCTTGCAAAACCAATAAATAATTGTACTATAGTCAACATTATCTGGCATACAATTCTTCTTCAGCAAACTCCTCCATAGCACAATGGAATCTTCAACCTTGCCCTCCATGCAAAGAACATCAATAACTTTACTACAGAGCCTTGAACTTGGAATCCACTTCCTATCAACCATGTCATTCAACAAGCTCACAGCCTTGTCAATCTTGCGCTCTTTGCAGTAAGCCTCGATGACTACATTATAAGCCACATCCGTACCACTGCAACCACTCTCTTCCATTGCATTCATAAGCTGCACAGCTTCCTGCAATTGGCAAAACTTTTGAGAAATCATCCATAAACCTTGCCGAACTTTTTCATTGTGAAATTCTAAAAAAATTATGCTCCCATTTTTTTTTATAAAATATTTGTCATTTTTTTATGATAAGGTTCCAAGAGCCCCATGTGATTAGTTTTGATTTGCACAGCAATCCCAGGATCCTATCATCAAAATTTCACCAAGCATGGAAGCCTAAAACAACTTTTCCTAAGATTTTACACA
This sequence comes from Torreya grandis, assembly GCA_037957365.1. NCBI lineage: Eukaryota > Viridiplantae > Streptophyta > Pinopsida > Cupressales > Taxaceae > Torreya > Torreya grandis. The sequence goes on along the minus strand of JARHVA010000700.1, from coordinate 1,955,697 downwards.
AACTGTTTGCAAATTTTTTTTATTTTTTTAAAAAAAAACCTATAAAATTTAAGAGAAATTTCCATTTTCATAAGGCCAATTGAGAACTTTGCCACTAAAATTTCCCGTACCTGCAATTTTCCTATACAAATGGAGGGAAAAAATCATTTTAAGCTGACACTTTGTTTTGAACAAAAATAGCCAATTTCCAAATATTGGCCACTAATATTTTACCTACCTGCACTTCTCGCTGTTTACAATACCCGTCTATCAATACCATATAAGACACAGCGTCAGGAATCCACCCCTTGCTAAGAAATTCTTCATACAGCTTCCTCGCTGTGGTCATATCACTCCGAGCACAATGAAGTCTCATAAGCGTGCAGTAAGAGACCGCATTTGGGGCACATCCAAGGGTCGGCATTTCGTCAAACACTTTGCATGCAGCCTCCCAATTCCCCAGTTCGCAGAGGGCCTTTAAAAAAACATTACATGTACCCACATTGGACAGCACCCCAAATTTTCTGGAATTCTTATACAAAGAATGCAGGAGTTGATAACGCTTGGTTTGAATCATAACACCGAGAAGGGCATTGAAGGATTTCGTATGAGGGCCATTTAACCTAAAATGACGCATTTTAAAAAAAGTTTTCATTGCCTCCTTGGGCTTATTGGCCAAACCATAACCTTTAATGACGAAAATGAATAAATTTTCCGCGCATTGAATATTGTCATATTTCATTTGCTGAAGAACAGTTTCCATGGTTTCGAATTCTCTGGATAATGAAAGCCTTTGGACCATTCTATAGTAGGTTTCATAGTTATGCTTGTAACCCACATGGTACTTGGCTGCATAATTAAAAATTTCGAAGGCTCGATGGACGTCCGGGACATGGATCAAATGGTAGAGTATTCCTTTAGGGTTGATATTTTTAGGCCAGTTTTTAATGGGGGGTTTTACTGTGTAGGATTTAGGGTTTGTGAAGTTGGGTTTTAGGGCTTTATCAGCAGCAGAATATAAAAATGCTGCAAATTTGAGATTGAAAGGGTGTCTTGTTACCTGAACTGTTTTGAGTGCTGCCATGGGTATGCCAGGGTGACAGGGTCTAATATTTAATGTGGACGGCGCTATTGATAAGCTCCGCACTGAAATGAAATAAAATGAAATGAAATGATTTCAATTATGTTTCAACAGATCTTAAATGGTTTAAAGATTTGTGGGTTAGATTTTTTTAAGGTTATTTTTTTCCTAACCGATTTACGTTGTCAACTCTTTTAATTATTTTATTTTGGGACCGAAAAGTGTGGACAAAGAAGGACTCAAGAAGTCTAAGAAAGCGAACGGTAATGGGAGAACGGAATGCAGCGAACGGTAGAACGCATAATAAGCTGCTAGAAACCCTAGCGTCGGATTTAGCAAAGGGAATGTGCATCAAAACGGTGCCCAGACAGGGTGGGAGCACGCCTGCCTCGAGGAAGCGGCTCCGTAAGAAAATGACACAGCAATTAAAGGAAACCCTGAAGCTGTGACCATGGAGCAGACATTGTCAGAGGTTCCAAACCCCGAAGAGATCTCTCACTTGTTCGGGTAAAACCCTAGAAATACAACTCCCTAATGATGTTATTGATACTATTAAATATAACTGTTATTCTATTCTTTTTAAGAGGGATTCCTTCTTAAGCATATTTTTATAAATGGGCTCGTATGAATTGGGAAAATAAGGGATGGGAAATTGAGGCATTGAGAGGCTTAGGAAAAGGGTATGTCTCTTGCATGTTTAAATCAGCAAATCATGTTCAAGTTGTTTTACAATATGGCCCCTAGGTTATTTGTGGGCAAGTTTGTTATCTTCAAGCTTGGAGTTTTAGTTTTCACTCATAAGGGCCATCTCACTCCCATTACCCTATGTGGATTGAGTTACCTTACCTTAATTTGGTTTTCAGACCATTTTTGAAAGACATTGCTACCCAATTGGGTAGAGTTATTTGGTACAAGCAAAGCTCTAATAAGTTTTCTAGCTTAAGGGTCCGCTTAAGAATTTGTGTGGAAATAGATCTGAATAAACCATTGCCTAATAATATCAAACTTATTGGTCCAGGTTTTGAATTGAATCAGCGCATAGTTTATTTGAATAAGCCAAACGCATGTTTTTACTACCACAAAGAAGGCCATCTGATTCGTGAGTGTCCCATTAAGAAGGCTAAATTCATGCAGCCACCCCTGAATCCCCCTTCGTCTAATGGCCATGTTTCTTCTCCCAACCAAACTTCTCTTCCCTCAATCCTCCAATCTACTCCTCACTCATCACCTACTCCTAATCGTGACCCTGTTGAGTCTACCCTTTCCTTTAAAGATGCGGTCATGTTTGACGAGTGGAGAATGGTTCAAAAGAGGAAAGAACCTTCTAGCTCTTTTTCTCCTACTATCTCTCATTCTTCACCTAGGGACCATTCGTCTTCTCCCCCTCCCTCTTCTCCTTTATCCCCTGCACGTGAATCCACCCCTGTTCCTCATCACTCCTCTCCTAAAGCACATGCTCATGATTCCTCTTCTCCTCCTCCTTGTCCCCACCACAGATCTAGATCTCCTTTTGCCCCTAATGAGAGACATTCCAAGAATCATGACGCTATTCTTGCTAACAACTTCAGTGTGTTGGCTCAGGATGATGATTCCTCTAACATTCAGCATGAATTATAACTTACTTTCTTGGAAGGTAAGAGGGATTTCACTCCCTCATCGCAAGTTTAAAGTAAAGGAGATGGTTATGAAATGAAACCCTAACGTGTTGTTTTGCAAGAAGTCAAACTCAGTAACATTAGACTTGATATGTCCTTACGAAATGTTTGGAAAAACGTTGTATTGTTGCATACATCCCATATAGGTGGTAGTGGTGGAGCTGTCATTGGGTTTTCGCCAGGGATTTCTACGCATATCATTGATAAGGGTGAAGACCCTTCATATAGTTGTGTTTGGGCCCTCAGTATTATCAATGGACAACTCATTGGATTCTGCTATATTTATGCCCCAAACCTTACTAAAGAACGAGCTGAACTTTGGGACTGGTTGTCCAATAATTTACCTACTACGAATTGGATTTTAGGTAGTGATTTTAACATGGTGGAACACCATCAAGACCAGAGTTGGCCTAAACAACATAATCTTAACAAAGAAGAATGTGATAGTTGGTTGTTATGTCGAAACTCTGTGGGTGTTATTGACCCTATTCATGATAAATACACCAGTCATGCCACTAACTGGGTCACTTGGTCCAATTGTAGGATGGGTGATGATAGAAAATTGAGTAGGTTGGACAGGTTTTATCTTTCTCCTATGTTATCATTGGTCCATGATTCGAAGGGTGTCTATGTTCAAGTGGACTATTCCACCACTCTTTCATATCATCACCCCATTTTTTGTAGCATTTCCATATCTCAAAAGTCAAGTATTGCTAATTTCCTCCCTTTCAAACTCAATATATCACACTTAAAGAACCTTGTTTGTCATGTTGCCCTTGAAGGAATTTGGACTGCTATACCCAAACCAAAGGAAGGAGATTCTTGGATTGATTAGTGGTGTAAAGCCACTTCTCAAAGTACCATTTTTCTTCATTCATTTGGTAAATGAAAAGCTTGACAGCGTAAACGAAGAGAAAAATCTCTCCAAGGGAAACTCATTCATGATAGAAAATACTTAATGTTGATCCTAACAATATTAGACTTCAAACCTCCATTGCTGCTACAGAAGCTCAATTACGTAAAATTGATTATTATAAAGGACAAGGGGCTAAAATCAGATCCAGACTACATTGGATTAAAGAAGGTAACAAGGATACTAAATACTTTTTTAGCTATCTTAATTACAAACACAACAAGGAAAGAATTGGTGCTATCAAAGATGAATTTGATGTACTTCAATCTCAGCATTTTGAAATATACATCTTATTTAAAAGGTTTTATGAGGATCTCTTTAAGGATGACCAATGGAAGGACAATCAACAAGATCTTGAAGAAATTGTTAGGGAGTGTATTCCCAACAAAATAGATCCTGAATATAGTCATTTTTTTGATAGAATTCTATCCTTATAAGAATTGGAAAAAGCCCTTTTTTCTATGGCTCCTTACAAAAGTCCAGGCTATGATGGGCTTCCTATGGAATTCTATTAGGTTATGTGGCATATTATTAAAGAAGATTTTGATTGCCTTTACCTAGAGGCGTTTAAGACAAGATATTTAAGACCAAGCATTAATGGGGGCATAATTAAACTCCTTCCTAAAGAGAAAAAGGAAGACACTATATCTGGTTGGCGCCCTATCACTTTACGTAATACTTCTTATAAAGTCATTGCAAAAGCCTTAGCTATGAGGATTAAACTAGTGGTGCAAGAAATTGTAAGACCTAAACAAACTGGGTTTCTTACAGGAAGATATATCCTTGATAATCTTATTCTTGCTTAGGAAACATGTGAATGGGCTCAACAAATGTGACAAAATGTTATTTTAATCAAACTTGATTTCGATAAAGCTTACAATCGTATACGCTGGAGTTTCATTCTTAAAATGTTACAATGGTTGGGATTCAGCCCTCAAATTCGAGCTCATGTCCAAATGTTATGTCAAGATGCTAACGCTCAGATTATTATTAACAATAAGATGACATAGCCTTTTCCCTTGCAAAGATCCATTCGTCAAGGATGCCCATTAGCCCCTTTCCTTTATGTCCTTGTAGCTAATGCTTTGGGTTATCTGCTTCATTATGCCAATCAAAAGAATTTTATCTCTGGAATTTCTATCCCTCATAATATTGTTGTAATCAATTCACATTACACTGATGACAACTTATTATTCCTTCAAAATTTTGAAAAAAATGTTAATAACACGATGATGATTTTAGATTTGTATTATTCAACTTCTGGATCTAAACTCGCACATGATAAAACAAAATTCTTGATGATCCAATCAGGGCCTATTCCGCAATGGATACCTCATGAATGGAATCAAATAAAACATGGTGAGATTACAAGATATCTTGGGATTCCCTTCGGTCTTGCAGTTTTTCTCTCTGACATGTAAAATTGATACCTAAACAAGGTGAAGAACAAATTATTTAGTTGGGGAAGTAAATTCCTCTCTTTGGCATTTAAGATCCAAGTGGCTAACAAAAAATTTCTTGCCACACATGTTTATTATTCATCTTGGTGGATGCCTTCAAAAAAAAGTTACAAGGACTTAATCAAAATTATTCATCAATTTCTCTGGGCTAAATGGGATGGTAATGCTAGTTTTATATCTACTTCGTGGACTCATTATATTCAGGGTAAATATAAAGCTGGTTTGGGGTTAATAGATCCAAAAACCCAAGGGGTTTGTCTAGTGGCCAAATGGATTGTTAGAGTTGTCAAAGGTGACAAACCATGGAAAATCTTTATATGGAATAGAATCAGTTTAGCTAAAACAAAAGGCAAATGCTAGTCAATAGGGTGGTTAGACAAAATTCTCCATGCTTGATTCTTCTTTGTGAAAGCTTCACCACCCTTACAATCTATTTGGAAAGCCTAGTAGTATACATGTCATTTTTTTAATATGGAGGGATGACTCTTTGCAACATGGGTTCAACTTTTCCACTTCTTCTATTTGGTGGAACAAACATGTTTGTTATCAGAGTTAGCCCCTTGCATTAAGTTGTCCTAAATAGTCTTATTTTCTTTTCAAAAAAGGAATTTGTTGTTTTGGAGATCTTTGGGACTTTGCTAGTTTAAATTGGTTACCATGGCAGTCTATTAAAACCCACTTTGGTTTGAGCAATAAGTATAAACCATATTTGATATTTTTTCAGTTTTTAGTGCCTTTGGAATTATCTATGAAGCTTTGTACTCTTGTCCAATGTAATTTTTTCAAATATTGGGTGTGGATGGCTTCTTATCCTTTCCTTTTTTATCCTTTAAAGAATATTTACTTGCAGTTGCTTCCTGAAGTGCCTTTAAAAGTCCGTTTGAATAGTAAATGGCATTGCAAATTCAGTGAGAAATAATGGACAAAATTTACATCTCAAATCTAGAAATCAAAAGTTGATTCAGATGCATAGTTGATGACGTGGAAGATACTACATTTTAAATTGCCCATTGAGGACAAGTTAAAATGTATTATGATTCAACCTATCAACTGTCTATTTTCTCATCAATATAAAAGTATGAGGCATATTTTTTGGGCATGTCCGCATGTGAGAAAACAATGGAATTCTATTTTTTGTGATTTACTTGTTATTTTTTGCCATAAGCCTAAATGGAAAGAGGCTCTTCTTGGGGTTGGTCTACATGATATTGTTATTATTGATAGTGTTAGACATGTTATTTTGATGCACCTCTGGATTAACAGATGCAAAGTAGTTTTTGATCATTATGATCATCAGGGGTTCATAATTTTTTGGCTTTACTCTAATATATTATTTGTCTTTCTTCTTGTTTTTATCAATGTCAGACAAAATCTAAGAACACAGCGGTGGCTCTTCAGATTCAACAGATTAAATTTCAAGTCAACCAGTTGTTATGTGACAAGAAGATCAATGTTGCTCACGAGTTGATGTCTTTTTTGTACGATGGTTGATAGGTTTATCATATGACTATTGTTGTAATGTTTTTTCGTATCATGTTTTTGACTATATATGTTATCACTAGTTGCTACCAGCATTGTAATGTTTTTAAGGCTGGCAATTGTTTCTCTCTTTCAAGCGCTCTTATGAGCATTAAATTATTTATGTAATTCACATTTTTTCAATACAAAAAATATATATTTTGGTATTTTCAAATAATTTTGATATAGATTTAACTCTCAATATTTTCATATACTTGATTCAAATGTTCGTATAATTTAATTATTCATAAATGAGATGTTTATTTATTTTTCCTAATTCTATAGTATAAAAATGCATATTTTCTCTTCCCACCCTTTTTTAGGAGTTGTCCATATCCCTATCTCACACCCAAATTTATGGCATGCATATGTATGTATTTTCACAATACACATAATTTGAGTTGAATTATGTAATATAACGATGTCATTTTTAACTTGTTTTCTTTCTACATGACTATTTTAAGCATTTCATTCACATAGTTTTTTTATTCTTTGATAAGGCTTGGGCATTAATTTACGTTGATATCCCATCTATTTATCCACTTGTGTTCTATTTCATCTATGTTCTTCCATATGTGCAATTCTTCTTCTCTTATAGTCCTGAACCACCTGTTAGTTTCCATGTTTTCTATTTTTTTCAAGTAACATAGTATCATGGTCATAGTAGTTACGTCTAATGGGAAAGTGCATGTTTCTGCAAGGATTATTTCGTATAGAACTAAAACCTTGATTTTGAAGTTATTTGTGATTAACCACTTTCAGATCCTTTCTATTTGTCTTCGCTTCCAACTGGACATACCACTAGCCCATTGTTCTCATGCATACAATATCATTGGAGCGACAAGTAGCCAAAATAAGACACATGTGGTCTTCCAATCTTTTTGTTTTACCCTAGTTTGGATTGAACAACCCTAATTAAGATAGAAAATTGAATGTAATTCATATTTTAAAGTATGACAATTAAGTATTAATCTGAATGTAAAATACTGAAATATATTTTACAAGTGACATTTATTAAATATGAAAAGTACTAAAAAGATCAAGGTACTTAACTTTCATGGTTCATTGACTGATTGTAATTGACTTTTGGCATTGGAAAAGGGTTGGAAACAGGCATGCGATTTGTTTGGATCTGAAACTAACTGTGTATGCATGCATGGTCACTAACATCACCTTGGGGCAGAAATATCCACTCCAGTGACTAGGGTTGACATTGTTGTCCTACACTGATTTGGATCTCTATGATCGTACAACTAGTTATGTATGTTTTTAATACTTTTGTGTGCATGATCTTGATGCTTGACTATGTGTGCAACTCTAGAAAACATTCTTCTCCTCCTTGAAACCCCACGTCTACTTGTGAGGGATAAAAACTATAAAAACATAGAAAGTGTAAAGGGTTGAGCTAACCTCATTGATGATTGGTCATTGTTTACGTATCCAATACTTCAAAGAGGGAAGTCAAGCCATACGTATTTCTTTCCCTATATGTGAATGTGTAATTGTGCTCCTTTATTATATAAATGCACCTACAATCTGACTTTCAATACTTGAAAATATATGTTCTTGATTTGGCTTGGTGTGTTTCAAACTTGGTTGATGATCATGCCTAGTGGTTGATTTGTAATTTGGAAAAAATAGGGCAAATTTTCTCAATGTGCAGTAATGTATAGATGTTTGATAAACAAGTGTTAAGTGATTACTAAGTGTGGGTTTGATATGTATTTATATGAGTCCATTTAGGTGATTTATCACACTGTCGATAAACAAAGTAAATGGGTCGACTTTTAGGAATGATTTAATTTTAAAAAATAGTCATTGTTGGGCGAGGGTCAGTAATGTCACCCTCAAGTCAATTTTGTTGACAAAACTATATAAGCTTGACGTTAATTTCCAAGACACATAAATGTGGATTTGATCATCTAGAGATGTTTGAGTAAGATATTTAGCTAGTTTGACATATACTAAGAGGTTTTTATAGGTAATTGATAGTAAAATAGGAGGGTCAAACCATAACAAGCATGTAGATGTGAGAGAACGTTGAATAAGAGACATATACATGCACAAGTCATGTATGATGATGGTAGATCAAAAATGACATTGTCAATTGTCTATAGTACTCTAAAAACATCCCTCTTTTATTCTAGTATTGAAATGTGGTGTAAATACTAAAGTAAAAGGATAAAGTATACTTGAGTGTGTACATCACACTTTGTCTTTGAGAGATGGCTCCAAATGTAAAACTTTGATCTAAGTAAAACCTACAATGAATATGTATTAGTCAATGTCCATATGTGAAATCTGAAATTTGAAAAATTAAAAAAAAAAAATTAAGAGCAAGGAAGGAGTACACTTTTATACAAGTAAACCATGCTACCCTATAACTTCTGAGAGATAATGCTTCCTGGTTGAAGCATTTGAGAGTTGTGTTTCTTTATTGAAGCGCATAGAGATTTGGGGTGACTGTACCTCAAGTTTATGTAATTATTTAATCCCTTGAGTTGAGAAGACAAATACCCCAACCTTCAATAATGTCGATTAGTGCTAACGCCGTTGAGCATCACTGAACCTCAACTGCATTAACTCGAATAATTAATCTAGATTTGATCTAGAGCCTCAATATAATAATATGAGAACCACATAATGGGCTTGTTATGGGTAATGATATGGTCATTGGGCATTGTTGAAACTCAACATATATTACCTCAATAATCATGAATCGAACCATTACAAACAGACTTACAGATTAAAGTTTGCTCACTCCCTGATGCCATTGAATTGTGTTTGTAAATAAAAAACTATAATAGTGCTCATTGCAAAAAGTGTGAATGTGCATGAAAATATATTATGCCTCATTAAATCGATACCAAATCTAAATTTTCATAGTGTGTATGTATATGAACAAGCATCACGTCTCACTAGATATGTGCCAACTAATATATAATGTTATGCATCTATATGTTAAATATTGAGAACCTACTTCTCAAATGTATCTACACACAAAAATCTATAACATATGTTCTTATAAATCGTGTGCATTCAAATGTATCTCAATTTATATCATGTAACTCATGTTTCTATAAAGTGAGTAATATGCATGGCATATGCCCCAAAAATCTATTTAAATATATGTATACATTTCTCATATCTGACCTCATATGATATTGAAGCCACTCTAAGTTCTCATAATCCTATATATATTTTTTTAAATACAATGTTTTTGCCCATGAAGGCTTATGTCTCTATGACAAGCCCACTAATATGCCCCCTATTGAGGTGAGGGATGCAACTTATAAGTCACCCATCTCAAAAGAAGAGTTAATTGTATCATGTCATGTATAAAGATGTAATCATGTATAATCATGTCTACATGTGGATAATGTGTCATCATAATAATGTATATGTCATCAAAACATGTATCTAACATATGTAATGTAAGGTATATAAGTGTCATGTCAAGATAAACGCATCATTTAGGCACACAATAGTAACCATTACAGATATGAGAATTGAATAAACCTACATAGTAAAGAGGTGTCTGATATGAATCATGGCACCACACAAAAAGGGGAGGCATGTGATATGTATGACAACACCTGCAAACTCAATAATCTCAACAAGCTCAACAAGTTTAGAAAATAATCCTAGATTAATCCACTCATAGGAATGTTATGTCACATGTAAGGCCAAGGGCCATAAACAAGGGACATAAAGATGTCACAACAAACAAGGCTAGGGATCATAAAAAGGGGACATAAAGATGTCAAAATAAATAAGGTAAGGGATCACAATCAAGGGACATACAAATTTTGTAACAAACAAGGCCAAAGGCCACAGACAATAGACAATTAATAATCAATCTATCATGCAAGAGTAACAACATCAATGAAGCATAAAATAAGTGAAAAAATTATGTGTGTTTGTGTGTGTGTGACATTATACTGAATTAGTATATCCATGTATCATTGTGAAAGATATGAATAACTTTTAAAATATGTGTAATCAATCTATATAGCTCAACATGGAAAAAGGTCATAGAAATATATAACTTGTGATAGTGTAACATGTGGAATAAGATGCCCCCAATAATGCCATGGCTATTGGGTATATGAGATTCCAACATCTATGTTTTCATGTATGATTTGTATGTCCTACATCTCACTCATATACTGTAAAATGCATGTGTGTATGAAAGAGAATGTGTCATCTACTAATTATGTGATAAATAATATATGTAAATAGTGTAATCTAGCAATCATGTTATGCTTAAGTCATTTTTTTTATTTTTTAAATATTTGAAAGTTTTTGTATTTTTGAATTATTTTATTATTTTATTATTTTATATTTTTAAAATTATCTTGAAATTGGAATATACATGATACCAACAAGCAAGATCAAGTAGAGTGGCTTCAAAAATAGAACAATTGGAGGGATCCCTACAATTTGTAATATGCATGAAGGCATAGTGTGCACTAGATGTATTAACACAGTTGTGTGGAGTAATTCAAATCAATCAACATGTCCCCACTATATATGTAAATTACCGCATCATAACTGAGAAGAGTCTGGGGATGGTGAAGGGAGATGAGGAGGAGTCGGTGTATATGATCATGTAATGTGCAACCATAAATGTATGAAATCATGTGAGCACAATGTAGGACATAATCATAACATGTATAGGTAGTCATCATGTAGGAAAGAGCAAGTAATATGTCGTAAATAATGTATGCTGAGATGTAATTGTGGTGAAAGATGCATCATAGGAGAGATGCCATAGATGATCAAATTAAGAGGCAAGGACCAAATGAATACACAAATAAGGGCTACAAGAATGGTTAATGCAAGAAAATATTTACACATTTATGTGAAGGTACAAGAACAAGGGCAATACACAATGAAGAAGCTATATACGATAGATTATGTTTTTGGATACCAAGGAGCTAATCAATGCCAATAATTTAAATTTTAAAATTGTAAGTAATTTGGACCCTTGTCTGAAACTGGATTCTAGTGTTGTAATTGTGGTGCCACACTCTTAGCGACCCCTGCACTTGTGTGATACTCATTGCATTCATTATATGTTTTAGAGCATGTATAACAGTTTGGACCATATGTTGGTATTTTTTTAATAGACGTATCATCCTTTGTATTGTGTATCTTAGTATTGATTCAAGAAATGGTTTCTAGTTTCATTTCTAGATCATTTTTGTGTAATGTCCCTTCTCTTTGATCATTAACTTCTTGATTTGTCTTTAGTATCCAAACTTGTGTTGGATATGATGTAGTTGTATGTTCTTATTGTTTTAGTCTTTGGGAATTATTTAATCTTACCATATTTCAGATAAATCCTTGAGATTTTTGAATATTCCTTGAAGTCAACATTTGGCTTTACACTACTCTTCCGCGAAATGGAAACTCTTTTGAGTGAGTCTTATTTAGTCAATCTTATGAGAAAGATGACTTGTGCACACTTGTATTCAGATCATAATTTATAGGATTATGTCAATAATCTTATACACCCTAAGCTAAATATATAACAAGGGATTGTATGCTTTCTTATGAGATCCACTCAAGAAAACCTATTCCTACAGGGTTTGTGTTTTGCAAACCCTGTGTAAACAACCTAATGTTGTTTTTTAGGATTTTTTTTGGGTCCGTTAGCTTCTCACACTATGTACACATTTATATATAGTGTGTCTCACCCTTGTCTTCCCACTAACTTTATAGACAGAGGCCAATTGTATTAAAATGCTTGGAGGAACCATTTCTACACATTTAAAACACTTTTGATCAAAACTGACAGAAGCTAATTGTATTAAATTATCATTTCTAATAGTAGTGATTATAATAGTGTGTCGAACGTTGTCTATTTTGCAAGATCACCTCCATTTATTTCTCATATGGCATTGACAATTTACCATATTTCGGCTAGATTTGTTAGGATTAGAGAAATAAATGCTTGCTTAAAAATGCCACCATTTTCATGATATTTATTTGACAACATTAATATAATATTTAATAACTACATAATATAGGGTACCCTATATTATATTATATTTAGTATCAAACACTAGAGGACCCATATCATACACTGAAGTTGGATTTAGCACAACTATTTACATTTACATGACTTGCACCATAGGTAAGAGGTATGCAGCTTGTCAAGTGGTGGCATCTTTGATAGGTCATTTTCTATTGTCAAGGGTGGACAAGGACATAATGAGAACTAATTTTATTGTGACACATCTCCACATATGATATGTGGCTCGAATCAATGTTGCACTACCATTGATGCAGGGACAAGACATTGAGGTCCTATAGTTTATCTTATAGCTTCCATTCATCCATGCTACTAATATATTGACCTAGAGAAATTTCATCAGGGTCAAGAACATATAAAAATTCCATACTCAGACCCTTCAAAGCAAAGTTATACAAAACTTGCAAATAATGAAAGATTTCAAGGTGAGCTAAGTGGAAATGGTGAGGGGAAATGGCAAGGTATTTTAGAGGATATCATACAATGGGTAACCCATATCATACACCAGCCCCAAATTCAGGGTAATCCATTGCAAATGGGTTCACATCTTAAAAGGTGGTGGCATATTAGATCAAATGTTTTTTTATTATCAAGGGTGGATGAGGACATTATGAGGCAGGGCTCCATGTTTCATATGCAACCTTGATCAATAATGCAATGTTGTTGATGTAGGGACAAGATATTGAGGTCTCATAGTCTATCTTGTAGCTTCCATTCATCCATGATGTTGATATATTGACACCTAGAGCATTTATACCAAGGTTAGACACATATAAAAATGTCATACTCAAACCCCTATAAGAAAGGGCAAGGCAATAAAGAACATGAAAATAGTGAAATATTTCAAGGTGAGTTGAGTGGTATGGTGAGGGACAATGACAAGTTATTTTAAGTGATATCATACACCAGGGGGGCCATATCATACACCAACCCCAGTTTCAGGCCAATTATTGGATATACATGACCAACACCCATTGCAAAGGGGTCTACAACTTGCAATTTAGCAACATATTTGATTGGATGTTTTCTATCAACAAAGGTGGACAATGACATGATGAGAGCTTATTTGATTGTGGTAGGGCTCCATGTCACATGTGCAATTCAAATAAATGATGCAATGCCATTAATGTTGGGACAATACATTGAGGTCCTAGAGTGTATCTTGTAGCTTCCATTCATCCATGACGCCAATATGTTGACACCTTTACTATGGTTAGGATCATATGCTTGAGGCCCCATATTGTATACCAAGGCTAGATTTAAAGTAGTTGTTTAGATTTACATGACCTGCACCCATAGAAAAAGGGTTTATAACTTATAAGGTGGTGACATCTTTTATTGGCCATTTTCTATTGTCAAGGGTGGATGAGCACATCATGAAAGCTTATTTGATAACGACACAAAACAACATTCAATGTTTGACTCAAACTAGTGTTGCACTGTCATTGATGTCATAGATGTGGGGATAAGACATTGAGGTTTGAGAGTCTATCTAGTAGCTTTCATTCATTCATGTTGCCAATATATTAACACCTAGAGCAATTACATCAAGTTTAAGAACATACAAAAACACCATACTCAAACCCCTTGAAGAAAGGGCAAGGCCATACAAAGAATGCAAATAGTGAAATATTTCAAGGTGAGCTTAGCAATGATTGTGAGGGGCATGACAAGGTATTTCAAGAGATATTCTACACAAGTGGGCCATATCCCTAGGCTTACCATATACCTATTATAGAGCCTTAAACTTGCATTTCTAGCCATTCAATAGTTCTTGTTCACTTACAACTAGTCAAGACACAATCCCTAAACTATCACCTCTGACCCCAATCTGACTTTCCATAAATCTGCCAAAAGAAAATTAACACCACATTTGGGACACTATAGCCACATGGCTCTAATGTCCCCAACTAGGAGCTACTATCCTTAGCCCTAGCTCTTCCCAATGAATACTTTTTCAAATATGTTCCCCTCCTAAGATCAACCTAGCTCATTTTTTTATTTGCAAAAGCAATAGAACCTTATAAATATAAGTCTAATCCACCTCTATTCACTAGATGGAAAATAGATGCAAAAGTTATTCAAACCTATGACAAACTTGTGCAAAATCAAGGTACATTATCCCTATTATGCCCTGCTTTCTACATATTGTCATATAAAACAAACCTTACTCCATTTTTCAAGCATTCAAGGGCCCAAGCACATTCAAGGCATCCAAAGCCACTCTCATTCTAGCATTCATTTGCACATACATCAAACACTAGATGGGAGAACTACATCGAACTTGATCTCTCTCTAGAGTATCGGTATGTAGGCAACTCTCTACATAATGGGATGTTGAGGATGTCCAATCCATCCTACTAACACACTCAAATCTTGCTCATATCACACTTGCAAAGAGAACTAGGGTTTGCACATAAAATCAAGCTTTATAGGAACAACATACAGCTACAGACCTCCATCTTAGAGGAACAAAACACACAAACACAGGTATAAGTGCTCCCAAAAAATAGGAACAATCTCGCAAAGAGGGCATTAGTGCCAGATCTTAGACACTACACACGGATGATGCTACTATCTAGTGAACAAATGAATATCAGAACCCTGCTTATGACACTCAAAGTTGCTCATATCTCCAATTTCAGAACCCAGATCATCTATAAAAGTATGTTTCAGCTAAGTCTATATTTCTCCCTATTTATTGCTATAATTAAAAAATCAATTAAGATCAAATTCATTTACAAATTAGTAGGTTAATTATTTCAATTTATTTAACTGATTTAGACATCTCAACCCCTTAACCAAACATAGGTAATTACACATGTAAAACCCAAAAAGGTTAAATCATTTGGTGAACCCGTCTTACTTTGATCATTGCATAAAACCCTAGCTTGCATTAATTTATATTTTTGTGCAATAAATTTAGGGCTACATACTTCTAATTTTCTAATTTATATAGACAACCTAGCTAAATTAAAATCACATTTTACATTGGGGTTTCAATTTATTTTACATCTAATTTAAATTGTTGCAAAGAAACCCTAGATTCAAAAAATCCTAACCCTATAAACACTTAGGGTTTGTATCTTTTCTATTTATACTCAGATTTTATTTCCAAAACTCATATTTCAAATTCACATGTCTTTTAATTTATACAATCATGATTATAATGACAAAAGAAATAAACTACTTTTTATTGTAAAGTTTCATACTTTCATTTGCATGCTTATTCCCTTTAATTTAGAATGAACTAAGAAAAGAGATCGATGCATGTATAGATGATGCTTACTATCAAATACAATATTCAACATATTCCATAGCATGATATATTTCTTCTATGTGCAAAATAATTAAGATATTATTCTTTAATCACATAGACATATGCATACATGATGTGTCAAATCAACTAAAATATCTTTCATGTTGCATTCTTTCCATAGCATGTTATCTTTATTCTATGTACAAAATAATTAAGGTACTATTCTTTAGTCACATAGACATATGCATACATGATGTTTCAAATCAACTAAAATAACTTTCATATTGCATTTTATCTTTCTCTTATATGGAATTTTATTAACAAGCAAACCCATACACACATAGAGGATTTAACACGTAAACTAACCACTATGTTTCAAATGTCAATGTCATATCTTATGCACAAGCCAGAATCTCCTTCTCCTCCTCATCTCCATGAGGGTGATAGCTACTTTCCCTCTTACTAGGTCCATGTTATAATTTATCCACAAGATGAAGTAGCCTATACCAATGTCCATAATCCCCATACTCAACCTATTCACACATCTTCCCTACGGGTGTGTGCCTATATGTTCAAACAAAAACATCTAGGGTTTACACTTGTGGCACTCTACATGATCAAATTACCAGTATGACCAAGATAATTATAGGTTTACAAAATCATAATCAACTATTAAATGAAAATATTACAACTTTGGAAAATCAATTTACAATGCAAAGGCCTCCAGAGCACAATAGTGTAAATTGTGTTTATACATCTTCAACTAGATAATTTGTGGCAAACAATGATACATATCAGAACACGACATCACAAAAAACTACATCTACAACCAGTGATTCAAAAAGCATTCAAAGGTCAAATAAGAGTTCAAGTGAGTCACTAAGAGAAATGATTAAAGCTAAGTTAATCAACCTACCTCCTCTACACCCAATGAAGAGATCCAAATATTTTTGTGCATATCATAGAATGCATGGGCACCACACCGATTCATGTTTAGCATTGAAAAGAAAAACACAATAAATCATGGATACAAATGACTCACATAGTGCCACTTCGTCCAAACAACATACACTAGCACATCTACCAATTCAAAAAGGGTCAAATTCAAAAACAATACAAAAATTGGTTTCCAAAGCATAACTTAGAACAACACAAGGTTCAAAAAACACAATCATATCAAGAAATGGTACAATAAACACAGATAAATCAAGCAAGGCTACCTCTCCAAAAGAAGGCTCAACATTCGATATGGTATGGGTTTGGTCAAAAGTATCTACAACAGTATGATTATCATGGTCAAGGTTTGGGCAAACAGGCCCAAGGCATCACTTATCTTATTCTAGTAGTTGATAATATTGGTCAACAAGGTTTGGGGTTTATTGAACATTTTAATGCACATCAGTCACATATATAGTTTATCAAGGCAAAACATTTAGATACATATGAAATGTTACAGAAAGAGCCAAATCTTAAGTTGCAAAGTCAAAATCATGCTCAACCAACAAACATTCTCAAGACAGGTTTTCTAGCAAAAGAGCCTCCACCACACAGTATGTCTATGATAAACACAGTTTCAAAAGAAAAATCATAATTAATATGCCAAAGCACAATTTAGAAAGGCCAAATCCACAGTATTAGATAGTTCCCTTTAGCATACTAGGTTATTATGATTTTGATGTGGAACAATATTATGATTCTGATGATGAACAATACTCATATTTTTAATGTTACAACATTCAACTATAGCATAGCAATCACACTACATGGGAGATTACCATTCCTATTTTCGATACAGGTCACAGTGATAGCAAGTCTCTCATGAGACTCATTGGTTAGTATGGTTCCTACCCTTGTACATGCTTCCTTCTCTCTCTCACTCCTTGGACATAGTTTAATTTCATATGCTTGTACATAATTTATACTCAAAGAACACAAAAATAATATAATATATCAAAATACAAAAATATTCAAATATTTAAAAAATCTTAAATTTTTACAAATTTTATGCATTGCTTTGTTTACATTTCTACTACTTGCCAAATATTGCATATTGCTAGCTATCAGTGTAGTTGGTTTTATCATACACATATACTTCACGTGTTCTTGTTGAGTGCTTACAGATTTTAGATAGGACTTCGATCCACTACACTGATTCAGTTCAAATATCATCTATCCATTGGGGCCATTTACACTGATCTAGGTTTACACATTGATACATTCACCCACTGGGGGGCATCTTCTGCATAGTTGTTATAGCCAGGTTTTATCTTTACATAATATACATTCTAGTTATACATTGATTTATCTTGATATTGATCATTGCTATTCATTACTCATATTTTTTGCCAACTATCACTAGTTAGCTTTAGTATATATGCAACCTGACATCTACATAGATTTATATTACACAGTTATACATGCTTTCATTTCTAGTTCCTAGATTAGACTTGATTGTGTCACTATGCTTCTTCCATCTTTGAGGGCATTTGAATATGCCATTGCTCCTTGGATTCTATGCCACTTCTCTATTTGTATGCCTTGGACATGTATCCATGTCCCTTGTGTGTGCTCTTTCATACTTCTATATGAAAACATTTGAGCATGTCCTTTTATGTGGCTCTATGCCAAGTTGCTCATTATTTGTGTATGTGGACATTTGAACATGTTCTTATATGTCTTCATTCTTAGATTTAGTGACATGTGCCTATGTCTCTTGTATTGTGGCCCCTTGGCCCACCTTTTGTGTGCCTCATGTGTTTGTATGTTTGCTTCCTTGTATGGTTCTACACCATGACATTTGTATTTACTTGTTACACATACACACACACACCAGTTTTTGATGCCATGAGGGACCTCGTGCATCTACCTTTCCTAATTGGAAGCCTTGATGGGCATCATGCCCCATCCCCCTAGGTAGTTACTCAGATTTACTGCTATATACATTGTTTACTTCTATCTTGACACCCTTGTCTAATGCTAGATTGCTTAGATACATTTACATTATGATGCATATTGGAATATCATGCTCTGGCTAACACATTTTGTAGAGATAGTTATTTAGAGGGTAGTTCTTCCACATATTTCATAACTACCCTCAAAAGAGGGGGCATTTACAAGGGTTGTCATAGAGATCAGGATCCTACATTAATTTTTACAAATACATTTCAACACATAGGGTCAGTTACAAAAATCAAACTCGGGGTAGACATAGAATAAATTAGAGGTTCAACAATCAGTTTAGACCACACAAAGATCAGACCATATAGACATTAGCAACCAAATTGGGACACTAGCACCATAGGGTACTATTATCTAATAGCCCTAACTTTAGGACAATCCAATTCATTCAAACTAGTACACCAAGTACAATATAGATCTACACAAATACAGTCACAAATTTGAAAGTTATGTTCAAATTTAGCTCATATTCAATCATTTCAATCCAGAATTATACCAGTTATTCAAATTTTGGGCATCATGCATGGCATGATCACTCATACATTCAGATCAGTACATAGATTCAACAATACATACTTGATTCAGATTCAATATACTCAGATACCAAATTGGGGGTATGTATGCAACACATAGTTTCCATATACGCAACTTTGAATAGGTTGATTAGATAAAATTATAAATTCTATGTCATTCTCTACGTTGTAGACACTTGTTATCACATTCCAAGTTGTCACCAGATTCATGCCTTACTCCATATGTAGTGGTTGGCATTCCTGAGTGGCCTATAGCCACCTAATATATCCAAGTGGTTGTGGAGCTGAATAAGCAGTTAGATTATTCAGTTAGATACTTTTATCACTTTGTGCATACAATTACAAATGCATCTACTTCACATAGGGGCAATGATGGAGTCATGGCCTACTTGAGTTCTTGAGCCACCTACATGAGAGGGTTTGACCCACATACAATCTTATTCAAACTATTCACAGATATCAGAATCCACCAAGCAAGGGTGGGTAATGATGGAGTCAAAATTAGATTGAGTTCTTGAGCCACCCATACGAGGATTGAGCAAGTCATCCGCTCAATTCAAATTATTCAATGATATGATAACTATGCACTTTCATACACACAAGTTATCACCAGGTTCATGCATTGGTTTGCGTACCCAATGAGGAGTATTTATTCATTTCCTCTCTCTTTATTCAATTGTTTTATTTTAGCAGTCTTTTTGCTTTTGATTATCTCATTAATAAGGACTGATTTTAGCATGTTTCATTACAAAACATTGCTTTTGATCATGTTTCACATACACAAACCCATATTCGCATATTCAAACTCATCTACATGGGCTTCACTTCCAAGGTAAGTCTAGGTATGCTTCTTTTTCATATATACTAGTCATTTCCCTTTGTTGCATTACTAGCATAAATGGGGGGGGGGGGTAAATGTAATCACCTAAAAGTGGTAATTGGATGCTAAGAGTGTCGCTTCAGTCATCCTATCCTTAGGCCTGTCATAGACCTATTCTATAGCCTTAGACTTGTATTTCTAGCCATTCAACAGACCTTGTTCACTTACAGTCAGTCAAGACATAGTCCTTGAACTATCACCTTTGACCCCATCCAACTTTTCCAAAATTTTGCCAAAATGACATTAGTGTCACATTTAGGACACTACAACCACATGACGTTAGTGTCCCCAATTGGGCACTACTGTCCTTAGCTCTAACTCTTCCCATCATATACTTTTTCAAACATGTGTCGCTCCTAAGGTTGGACTAAGCTCATTTTCTTATCCACACAATCAACATGACCTTATAAATACAAGTCCAAACCACCTCTATTCACTAGATGTAAAATAGATGCAAAACATATTCAAACTTAAGACAAAGTTATGCAAAATCAAGGTACATTATCCTTATTTTGCCCTATTTTTTGCATACTACCATCTACAACAACCCTAAATCTAGTTTTTAAGCATCCAAAAGCTCAAGCACATTCAAGGCATCCAAAGCATCCAAGGCCACTCTCATTCTAGCATTCACTTGCACATACATCAAGCACTAGGTGGGAGAACTACATCAGACTTGATCCCTTTTCAGAGTATTGGTATGTAGGTAACTCTCTACACAGCGAGGTGTTGAGGATGTCTAGTCCATCCCACTAACACACTCAAATCTCGTTCATATCACACTTGCAAAGAGAACTAGGGTTTGCACACAAAATCAAGTTTTATAGATATAATATACAGCTATAGGCTTCGGTCTCAAGGAATAAAATACATAGACACAAGTGCAGGTGCTCCCCGAAAATAGGAATAGTCCCATAAAGAGGACATTAACACCACATCTTAGACACTACACATAGATGATGTTACTATCCAGTGAACAGACGAATATCAAAATCCTACTTGCAACACTCAGAGTCGATCAAATCTCTAATTTTAGAACCTAGATCATCCACGACAGTTTATTTTTAGCTAAGTCTATATTTCTCCTTATTTATTGCTATAATTAGAATGTCAATCAAGGTCAAATTCATTTACAAATCAATAGGTTAATTATTGCAATTTATTTAGTTGATTTAGACATCTCAATGCCTTACCTAAACATACATAATTACACATGTAAAACCCTAAAATGTTAAATCACCATACTCAGACCCCTTGAAGAAAGGGTAAGGTCATGCAAAGAATGCAAATAGTGAAAGATTTCAAGTTGAGCTTAGCGGTGATGGTGAGGGGCATGACAAGGTATTTCAGGTGATAATGTACACGAAGGGGCCATATTGTACACCAACCCCAGATTTGGGGTAGCAATTGGATGTACATGTATGTCACCCATTGCAAAGGGGTCCACAGTTTGCAAGGTCACTACATTTTTGATTAAATATTTTTTATTGTCAAGGGTGGACTAGGACATCATGAAAGCTAATTTGATTGTGATAAGGCTCCACGTCTCATGTGTAGCTCGAATGAACAATGCAATGTCATTTATGTTGGGACAAGACATTGAGGTCCTAGAGTCTATCTCGTAGTTTCCATTCATTCATGATGCCAATTTATTGACACTTAAAGTAAATACATCAAGTTTAAGAACATATGGAAACGTCATACTTAGATCCCTAGAAGAAAAGGCAAGGCCATTAAAACATGCAAATAGTGAAATATTTCAAAGTAAGCTTAGTGGTGATGGTGAAGGGCAATGACAAGGTATTTTAGGTGATATTGTACACCAAGTAGTCCATATCATACACCAAACCTAAATTCAAGGCAATGTTTGGATTCACATGACCAGTGTGACCCATCGCAAAGGAGTTCATAACTTGCAAAACATTATATATATATATATATATATATATATATATATATATATATAAAATAATAATAATAATATATAAAATTATTATATAAATCATATATATGTATAATCATTAACAATATATATTATTATAATATTGTTATACATTATTATGTATGGTGGTTTGATGGGCTATCAAATTTATGCTTATAAATGCCATCATGTGTCACGGTAGGATTGTAATACCATTATATATTATTATGTATGACGGTTCGAGGCGCTGTCAATTTTATGTTTATAAATGTCATTATGTGTTAAGGTAGGATTGGATTGGAGTCTTGTGATGAGAGGGAGTGATGTTCGTTCATGGGAGGAGACAATCATTAAATTTAGAACAATTTAAATACACACAATGACGTCTATATTCTACTTTATATTTAAAATAACTATGCTTGCATGAAGTCCAAGAAAATTAAATCCACCCAAATTAATAATAATATGTATAATAACAATTAAGATTATTATTCACATATACTTTTGTTGTTCATTCGTAGCAATACACTACTTTACACACATTTGCTTTATAAAATATCATTTTACCAAAACATAAAAATATGTGTGTTCATTGAGATGCCATTTGTTTCAATCATATATTGGGTAACCGAAATAGTTTGGTAGAAACTACATATTGCATCAATTTATGTAACATGTCATTTAACTTTGCATGTGTGTCTAGTTGGGCTTCTTAGAGTCCATCAACTTAAATACATGTCTTCATCCCTCACCATCACCAACGACCTCACCTTGAAATATTTCATTGCTTTCATGTTTTGTATGTTCTTGCCCTTCCCTATCACTTCGCTAGTGCTGAAGCTCACCATGAAATGGAACGTGCACAGAGCATTGCCATGTCATATGAAGGAACACACCACCTCAATGGAACATCATTCTCTCTGCAAAGAGCAGTGTCATGTCATATGAAAGAAAACACCACCTCAATGGAATGTCATCTCTCTATACATAGAGCATTGCCATGTCATATGAAAGAACACACCACCTCATTTTCCATTATCACATTCATTAAAAATATTAAATAATTGTTAGTTAACACTTTGTGCACAAAAAAAATGATACATAGTTAGAGGCAATGGATTTCAAGTGTAATATAACCATTGACTTACATTGTTTCGCTCTACAAAGCCCCCCTTTACCAAAACATCAAACCCGCAACAAATACCATCCATGACAATCTCAACAGGGGTCCAATACATGCCCTTCACATGGAAATTTGGACTAGCCCTTCAAATTTGATGAATGGTCCCATTGCTAGGTACTAGCCACCACCTGTGAATCTGAATGTCTTGAGGCCGCCAATAAGGGGTTGCTAAAATGGTGAGCCATGCTCAACAAACCATACAGCGTCTGTCTTTTAGTGCCAAAACGGAATTAATTTGGCAATGAATACTATCTACGGCATCGTATGCGGTGAGCGTGTATCGAACACGCGACCTTCAGATCTTCAGTCTGACGCTCTCCCAACTGAGCTATCCCCGCAGATGAAAATGATTAACAATACCAATATGATAAGATTTTTTGAGCCTTCTCCACTCGTGTGAGAGGCGCAACAACACAAACAACAAACTATGTATAAAGTACTTTTGTTGATTTTAATATTAATTAGTGATTCCTACTTCAACTTTCGTCATAAATTGAAATTCATGTATTGGTACCAGGTGTTGTTCTTTACGAAAAGCGAGAAGAACCATGGTGGGAAGGTCTGTCGCTGCTAGCTGACCATAACATCCCCGATTACAAATTGATCAATTCAATATAAAACATATAAATGGTATTAATACGATGTATTGGTTTTTCTTCTATTTGTTTTACCTATGGATATGAGTATTTGATATAAAACGACAAGATATGAACAGGGCTTTTCATTCCAGCACTCTAAAGGAAGTTTTCTAATTTGATTTTCATTATTTCTTTTTTCAATATGGACAATTTTAAAGCTGAAGATTGAAAAAAGAAGATGATACTGGAGGTGTTGTATCTAATTCTATATACCCTCTCTTTATTGGGGGTTGGGAAGGTTATGGCGATAAGTTTTAGGGTTTCTTTCTTATTCTTTTTTTCTTGTTTGCTGTTATTATTTTTTGGTATGATTTTTAAAATAAAATTTTATTGTGTAGTTCTTTTGTTTTGTCAAATTTTTAGTTGAAAAGTGTTCCAAATTTTATTTAGACATTGATGTAATCTTTCGGTACTTATTGATGTGACTTTCACAATATGACTTCTTCCACTTAATTTTTTGTATGAATATCTTTTTGTGTACACTTAAATTTGGTCAAGTAAACGTAAGTATTATGTCTTTTGTGACTTTTGTATTTAGAAGCTCCTAATATTAAACTAAGCTCCTATTCACGTGTGTTGTTTTGGTGTTATGTCTTTTTTGTCACTCTTTTACATTGATTTTAGTGTCTTTTCAAAGTCTCAGTCTCCCGTGTTCGTCCTTGTCAAAGTCACAGATATCCTTGGTCTACCTATTGCTTCATTCTTCAGTTTCCTTGAGTTTGGACAAGAGTGCCCTAGTGGAACAAGAGTGCACTACATCATTGTCCCCCACACATTTCATAACTATTTTTGATGCCCATTTCTTTTGGGTCTCTTTTTATGACCATTTTACACTTGTTTGAGTCGGTCGGCACACATATTGGTTTTTCAAATTCAAAATTGGGAGTCTTCTATTTAAAAGGTTCCCTAAGACATTTTACATCTAACACTTATCATTTGGCACTAGCATAATCAAGAAAATCAATACACAACAAGCTCAATCTTTGCATTTTATATGGAGTTTACACATCGTATTTAGATTGCATGCTTGACTAAAAAGAGGGCTTAGGCAAAGATCATTTTAGATACACATCATGTTTGATCCAGTTACACACATTCCTTAGAGGGAGAAGAGACAAGAGTGCCCTAGTGGAACAAGAGTGCACTACATCATTGTCCCCCACACGTTTCATAACTATTTTCGATGCCCATTTCTTTTGGGTCTCTTTTTATGACCATTTTACACTTGTTTGAGTCGGTCGGCACACATATTGGTTTTTCAAATTCAACATTGGGAGTCTTCTATTTAAAAGGTTCCCTAAGACATTTTACATCTAACACTTATCATTTGGCACTAGCATAATCAAGAAAATCAATACACAACAAGCTCAATCTTTGTATTTTATATGGAGTTTACACATCACATTTAGATTGCATGCTTGACTAAAAAGAGGGCTTAGGCAAAGATCATTTTAGATACACATCATGTTTGATCCAGTTACACACATTCCTTAGAGGGAGAACTACTTTGTCTTGAAGCCTCTATCATTGGGGCTATGTAGGCAACACTCAATACATCAGGGTTCTGAGGACAACTTGGCTATCCCCACTTCCATGTTGCCCCCCCTTTTGCATTTGATCTATGTTTGTTTCATGTGCGATACTCTATTAGGGGTTTGGAGAGGAGAAGACAAAACACAAGTTGAATCTCATGAATGTAGGGCAAGGACACACTGAAACACACCTACAAGAACATCTACACATAACCCAATTTTCAATTTTGTTTTAGAAAGTGTTTGGACAGGAGCACACCCTATTTTGTCCACATGCCTAGCTATTGTCCCATGTTTAAATGAAAGACAAAAAATAAAATTTGACAGTGCCACAGTCACACTCAAGGTCAAAAACAACCGAATACATCTCTATAAGCCTGAAACAAATAAATTGCTCCTTTGAATATTTCAATTTAAAACCCTAATTGCTCAATGTCAATTGTTTGCAAGTAAAATGTGTGGTTGAATATTAGTTTAATAATCCATTTTATTCTATCCAGTTGTCTTCTTTAGTTAGATTAAAACTCCATTATTAAAAAATTAGATAAAACACTTCTATATATTATTGATTTTTTAATATAATTCGAAAAGGTTTTCTATCTATATATAATGAGAGTGGAAGAGGAGAACTGGAAATGAATGAAGAGATGTGAAGGATGAATGGAGAGAAAATATGCAAAAACAATAAAGATAGACCACATGATTGTATAAGGTGCATACCAAAAAGATGTGTGAAAGCTAAATGGATGAAATTTGGATGGTGTCTCAATTTTATTTTACAATTTCAATCATAAAATATGGTACAAGTTTTTGAAGAGTGTACCATGTGGGATGAAAGGGGAAATTTTGAGTGGACTAATGAAGGATTATATAATATATTTAATTTATACATTAAAATAATGAAGAATTAACAGTGATTCCATCTCTACATGTTGTCAATTAAGGATGCACTAGAAGGTAAATAGTTAGCTAAAACACTATCATAACAGATCTCAACATCTTAAATTTATTTTAGAAGTCCAAAATGCATTCACTAATTTATAGTTGGCAATGCATATGTTTTAGTTTCTTTGGTGTGGTTGCACAATATTCCCACAAGCATGACATTATCTTACAACACTTATTTATAAACCAATACCAAGATGGAAAGACATGCATCATAGGCTATACAAATATTGGCATATTCTTCTTATGATAGGATGTTGGGTGCGGGATTAAATTTGATGGTTGCATGAATGTTTTTCAACATTTTAGTTATAAAATGTGGTTGAATTTTTTCAAAGACAATATCAGATGATAGGAAAGTTTTTGGTAGACCGTCGCAATTTTTGAAAGATTATAAGTGTATTTGTTTAGTTTATACTAAATATATATTTAGTATTTTAATGTTTACCTCTTTAAAAAAAGAACTATATAAGCTTTTGAAGTGCAATGTGAAATGGATGGCCATCATAAAAAAAATGACAACTAGGGTTGACCATCAAATTTAACTCTTGATCAGGATGAGATGCATTATGAGGATAATTGATCTCAATATCTTTGTTAATATTATTGTTGTGTGTAGACACATAAATCTGGTCACAAGTACTTGACAATGTTAAATCTTGACATAATTTTTAACCACGTGACTTTCACCCAAATGCATGACTATAATTCGCCATTCTTTTAAGTCATTCGTCTATATGTGGGTTTGACTCTTTGATTGATGTTATCATTACACATAACCTTGTAATTCCAAATGCTCAAGCTATCTAAAATCACCATCAAATTATCTTTAGTTCTAAACTCAGGGTCTTGACCTTTTTGGACAAGTCTGCCTTAAGCAGATAGGGCCATGGTGCATCATTTTCCACTTAGGTCAGTTGTGTCCCACAACAAATAATGACTAGTTTCCAAGTTTGAATTCAATCTTTTGGGTCTTTACACACATTTCACATGGTTGGTTATAGGAAATTGTCAAGATATTCACCTATAAATACATGTCAAGAGTCATTCATTAGGACCACTTGTTATTCACTTGGTACAAGCATTTATAATTTTGCACATTGAATATACCATACTCTATCCAAATTCAACATTATTTATAAGGAATAGTCATTATCTAAGTCAAGATCCCTCTAAAGCAACTCAAGAGCTATCCTTATCAATTATCAAATCCATCTTTTAACTCCATACACATAG
The DNA here is from genome assembly GCA_037957365.1 of Torreya grandis. Lineage (NCBI taxonomy): Eukaryota > Viridiplantae > Streptophyta > Pinopsida > Cupressales > Taxaceae > Torreya > Torreya grandis. The sequence continues at coordinate 1,927,966 of JARHVA010000700.1, read as the reverse complement.
TCAAAAGAATACAATTGCACATTCACTCTAGATAGGAGAACTACATGGAATTGATTTCTCTATTTGGAATATTGGATACATACACAATGGTCAATCATCAAGGGGGTGATTGAGGTCAGCTCAACCCATTACATTCCCTTCTTTTCCTTATAGGTTTTCAAGCTACCAAAATGACCTAAGAGTTTTAAAAGTAAGAGAAGACAAATAATAATTGACGCATAATAAAACTCTAAATGTGAAATCTTAGATTTCTCACCATGTATAGGTGTAATGGTCAGTTCAAATGCATAGTAAACCTAAACAAGTCAATGGTCAATAGACTCAGGTGTACGACATTGCTATTTAATTACCACACTCCTATCCAGATTCATCTTCTACTCCTGCTTATTTTCTATCATTTCCAGATTCCTACTTTCTCTATCTTTTCATGTCTAGTGTCTGTCAGAGTCAACATACTATACTGCATTGGACCATCATCCACTTATAGTGGACCTATCCATATTTTATTTGTGTTCTTGATTCTGATATTGAGCCTGCAAAGTCATCTCTTCTTCTGATTTTCATAATCATGTAGTCATAATAGTCAATAGAGATCAATGTGCGAGCTAATTATATTTCTCCTTTGTACTTTCTTAAAATAACAACTTTCCATATTCAACAATTTATCAAAATCAAAATAATTATTATTTTTATATCTTTAGTTTTTTTATATTTATAGTTTTACACCTATATACATAATAACACTTCTTAAAATGGATTGATAGTATGTAATTCTGATAAAAGAAAAAGTAGATTTGAAGCTAATTGGGAGCCTCCCCCTCTAGGTTGGTTTAAGCTCAATTTTGATAGAGCTTGTAGAGGCAATTTTGAGGCTTTTGGGGCAGGGTGTGTATTGACAGATTGTAGTGGTTATTTGATCAGATTTGCCTCGATCAAACTCTTAAATGGCACCAACAATGAAGCAAAGGCTCAAGCTTTGATTATCGGTTCAGAATTAGTAGTGGAATGTGGCATATATTCCTAATTATCGAAGGGGACTCTCACATGGTTATTCAAGCCCTTTCAAATAAGAGGGACAAAGCTTGGAACTTTAATAATATCATGGTTAAAGCACATGAACTTATTCATCATTTTAAGGATTGGAAAGGAGAGTATTAGTTCCGTGAGGCGAATGAGGTAGCTAGTTTTCTAGCCAATTCAAGGATTAACAAATCAGAAGGTATTTGAATCGATAATTGTAAATAAAAGTGGCTTGACATAGATGGGATAACTCATGTTGAGCTATAATGATTGGCGTTTGTAGTGGATGATAGTAGATAAAGGGGGGAGGCACCCTCTAATGATGATTGCATTTATTCATGGCATGGGAATCAACCCCCAATTTTTATGACATGGGAGATCTGGATATATATTCAACAAGATTTATTGGTAGTGGCAAGTTTCAGTGACAACATATTTTGAGAAGCTCTTTGTTTGAAGTTGGTGGGTAAAAATTGATAGGGAAGGCTATGGAGAAAGCCCTGACTAAAGTGATAGTATGGTCGGTTGTGTTTGGGAGCAGCCCTAAAAGGGAGATGGGTTTTTTGGGATCGATCTTATCATGCAACTACAACACATCTTTTGGACTCCATCAGATATTACAGATGTTGTAGCACATGTTATTGGGGTGGAGGAGATTAGCCTTAGCTTGCATTGGAGAGTCAATTTGGAATTGGTTACCTTATTCATAAATAGTCTTGTTATGTTAGTCTTTGATAAAGGTATGGTGAAGGAATTGGTTGAATTTTTTGTCAGACCAAAATATAGGTTGAATTTCCTTTCAGAGATAGAGCTCGTCAATTTTGGACCTTTTCAGGATCTGCCCTTTTCCAAAAAGGATGGCCTCAAATTCATGCTATTTTCTATCTTTAGCATCCTAGAAGAGTGGTTTTCTAAAGTCCTCAACTTCATTGAAGAATTGGATGGTTATTGTTTGGATAAGTAGGATGGGGTCTTGGAGAAAAAGGTGGTTTTCCCTGAGATGACAAGGCTCAAATCTCTATTTTTATAATTAGAAGCTTAAAGAGTAGATCAACGTTCACCTACGCATGTTGAAACAATGAAATATCTTCTTTGAGGTTTTAGCAGAGGTAAGTTTCCAGCACCACTTTGTTTAAAAAATGGGTGTCATGGGTAGCTGAATCCTCCAGTCCAATTAGATTGGTGTTTAGAGTTGGGGAGCTCGAAGGTGAGAGGTAGAATGCAGATAAGGGAGTCTCACGAGGTGGCGTGCTAGTTTTGGTTCAACCTTAAGCAAACCCATCGACATTGGTTAAACAAATTATTGATAGTGAAATTATGTGTGCTAATTGGGATGGTAAACCTATGGTAGTTCTGGAATGACAAATAGTTTTTATATATTTTTTTGGTGATCAACAATCTATTTGCTAAAATGGGTTCTAAAGATCAATAGACGTTGTAAGTATGGTCTTTCAGTACTTGATCTTATTAACTAATATAATATATCTAGTATTATGGTTATTGTGGGTTTGGTCACATGCCTTTTGGATTCCTAACCTTAATCTAGGCTCGTGTTTTTTTTTTTCAGTATGCTTTACTGGGCAGGGGTCCCATTAACCCTGAGACCAATCCCCCCAACAAAAGTAACACTTCTTAATCAGGTTAGTATTTTATATAAAACAGGGTAAAACATATAGTTGAACCTAAACCTTTATTTTCAAGCCTCTACTTTCTAGTTTTTATTTGTCCATTGCTTTGATTTCTTAGAAATTGTTTCAACAAATTTTAAAACTCATAGGATTTATTGTTCTAGGCAAAATGGTTACCAATTTTCTTTGCACCATGGTGTGGGGGTAGTGCCCCAATATTCAAGCCATTAGACAACATCATTCATGGACTTTAGTTTCTAGATACCATCAAGAATGTATAAGATTTTGTTTTCATCCAAAGAAATCCTTCAGCCATTTGTTCTTGTAGTGCATTGGTAAGTGGTTAGCCCATAAAAGTTACTCTCAATGTACCCTATGAGATGAGATAGTGTGGCTATGAAAATGGTGGAATACTCCGTAGTTAGTGCGTTCATGACTGTATTTACTATTTATGACTAAGATCATTATTTATGAGAGCCTACAAAAAAATGCACCCTTGCATAGTTACATCTTCTCTCATTGAATTTTTTTTTCAAAACATGATCATAATGAGTGCATTTAGTTCACATTTATTGAAGTTCAATATTACATCTTATCTTAGTTTCCAAGTTGTTATTCATTATTTGCATGCATTTATAAAATCCAAAAATCATAATAAGGCTAAAAACACTAATGTCCAATCTCAAGCCTTAATCAACCCACATTTTTTCCATAATATTCACAAGATTTGGAATGATATAAGGCCTACTCCGTATCCTCTTGATGAAATTATCATGGCCATCACTAATGTTAATACATAAAAAGAGGAGGGAATTAATGAAAAAACTTTCATCGAATATCTTGATTCCAACCTGTATAAGATTGATAGAATCCTCTACATTACGAGAGACGAGAAAAATAAATTACCTTCAACTTCTACTTTAAATGATCTAGTTATTACTATTGCCACTATTTCTTTATCAACCCATATAATTACATATGTGCCAACATCCTTAGGTATAAGGGCATCCTTTAGTTTACAACATATTAACATGCCAATTTCTACAAGTGTATCATATACTATGCAAGGTCCAATTCCAACTTCGACTAATGTATCTTCTCTTGAGCATACTATTCTAACCTTAAACATTAAAATTTTATAACTAGATCAAGGTTTTTATAAAGGTAATAATGCAATTGACTTTCATACTTTACCACACAATCCTTTGGTCCCTGAAATAGCATCCTACCCACTAGCAACAATTTTTATATTATCTAATCTGCCACTTTTTTAGTGTAAAGAGGATCCTAAGGAACATCTTCATTCATTTTTTTTTACATGTTTAAACTATGCTTACAATTATAAATTACTCACTAAGCTTTTTCCTGTTAAGTGTGAAGTCACTATTCACAAACACTATTCATAGTCATTATTCATGAGTTACTATTCATAGTCATTATTCATGTCATGAAGTGGAAGTGGTGAGTTGATAATGACTATGTATGCGAGGTGGCATCTAGGTGATGTGGCATAACCCACTGAGGACCTTGCAAATGGTAAAGATGAGAGATAAGGTGAGACACATTTCTTAGGTGGACTCATGATTTTGTATGTGAGAAAGGTCAAAAAAGTGTTGGGACATCTTTTAGAAGCTTGTGTGCAAATTGGATAGTGGAGACTTTGATTATTATTCCTGATTTGAAGCACATGTAAAGTGAGGCATAACATTTTGGAAGCACATGGAGGAAGTAAAGGGGCATCATGAAGATGCCACTCAATTTTGACCCTTGCACATGGATTCAAGCATGTCACTATTGATCACTTTGGACCACATGGACATAGGGCACATTTTTCTCTCTCCTCATTTATTCCTCTCTCTTTCCTTCTTTGTAATTTTATAAGTAAAGGATGTTTTCCTTTGTAATGCAAGAGAAGAGAAAGTGAGAAGACTTGTTAGTCTTTATATGAAATATTGTTGTAATATTTGTGTTAATATAGGAGTTAGCTTGTAGTAAGCTTGGTAAAATATTATATGCATTGAAGACAAGGAATTTGTGAGAGATTGGAGAGGAGTGAGTGACAAGTTGTTTTCAAGGTATTAATCTCCAAGTGTTGTTGCAATATAATAGTAGAACAATTTCTTCATGGATATAACCAAATTGGTGAACCACATAAAATACTTGTCTTATGCTTTACATTTTTTGTTTTGATTTGTTCAAGTTTTAATTTCTATTTTACATAGCTTCTCTCTCTACAATTTTGAGGATAATTTTTTCATGCATTTATCCTAACAAGTGGTATCAGAGCAAAGGTTGTTTGCTACTGAGGATTAAGTTGCAAGAAGCTAAGGATTTTAGCTTGAGTGGGAGCTATAGCAGATGATAACAAATCAATGGGGAAGAAGTTCAATGCATATAACTTTAGATCATGGAAAATGTAGATGGAGGATTACCTCTGTTAGAAGAGCCTCTACTTGTCTTTAGGAGGTAAATAAAAGAAGCCAACAATAGTGTCAGATGTGAATTGGGAGTTAATGGATAGAAAAACACTTGGAACCATTTGGTTATGCCTAGAATCTATAGTTTCATTTAACATATATTAATAAAATACTATAGAAAGTATTATGAGCACACTATAGAAAGTAAAATAACAACTTTCCATCTTCAACAATTTATCAAAATCAAAATAATAATTATTTTTATATCTTTAGTTTTTTTATATTTATAGTTTTACACCTATATACATAATAACACTTCTTAAAATGGATCGATAATATGCAATTCTGATAGAAGAAAAAGTAGATTTGAAGCTAATTGGGAGCCTCCCCCTCTAGGTTGGTTTAAGCTCAATTTTGATAGAGCTTGTAGAGGCAATTTCGAGGCTTTTGGGGCAGGGTGTGTATTGACAGATTGTAGTGGTTATTTGATGAGATTTGCCTCAGTCAAACTCTTAGATGGCACCAACAATGAAGAAAAGGCTCAAGCTTTGATTATCGGTTCAGAATTAGTAGTGGAATGTGGCATATATTCCTAATTATCGAAGGGGACTCTCACATGGTTATTCAAGCCCTTTCAAATTAGAGGGACAAAGCTTGGAACTTTAATAAATCATGGTTAAAGCACATGAACTTATTCATCATTTTAAGGATTGGAAAGGAGAGTATTAGTTCCGTGAGGCGAATGAGGTAGCTAGTTTTCTAGCCAATTCAAGGATTAACCAATCGAAAGGTATTTGAATCGATAATTGTAAATAAAAGTGGCTTGACATAGATGGGATAACTCGTGTTGAGCTATAATGATTGGGGTTTGCAGTGGATGATAGTAGATAAAGGGGGGAGGCACCCTCTAATGATGATTGCATTTATTCATGGCATGGGAATCAAATCCCAATTTTTATGACATGGGAGATCTGGATATATATTCAACAAGATTTATTAGTAGTGGCAAGTTTCAGTGACAAAATATTTTGAGAAGCTCTTGGTTTGAAGTTGGTTGGTAAAAATTGATAGGGAAGGCTATGGAGAAAGCCCTGACTAAAGTGATAGTATGGTCGATTGTGTTTGGGAGCAGCCCTAAAAGGGAGATGGGTTTTTTGGGATCGATCTTATCATGCAACTACAACACATCTTTTGGACTCCTTCATTAGATATTATAGATGTTGTAGCACATGTTGTTGGGGTGGAGGAGATTAGCCTTAGCTTGCATTGGAGAGTCGATTTGGAATTGGTTACCTTATTCATAAATAGTCTTGTTATGTTAGTCTTTGATAAAGGTATGGTGAAGGAATTGGTTGAATTTTTCGTCAGACCAAAATATAGGTTGAATTTCCTTTCAGAGATAGAGCTCGTCAATTTTGGACCTTTTTAGGGTCTGCCCTTTTCCAAAAAGGATGGCCTCAAATTCATGCTATTTGCTATCTTTAGCATCCTAGAAGAGTGGTTTTCTAAAGTCCTCAACTTCATTGAAGAATTGGATGGTTTTTGTTTGGATAAGTAGGATGGGGTCTTGGAGAAAAAGGTGGTTTTCCCTGAGATGACAAGGCTCAAATTTCTATTTCTATAATTAGAAGCTTAAAGAGTAGATCAACGTTCACCTACGCATGTTGAAACAATGAAATATCTTCTTTGAGGTTTTAGCAGAGGTAAGTTTCCAGCACCACTTTGTTTAAAAAATGGGTGTCATGGGTAGCTGAATCCTCCAGTCCAATTAGATTGGTGTTTAGAGTTGGGGAGCTCGAAGGTGAGAGGTAGAATGCAGATAAGGAAGTCTCACGAGGTGGCATGCTAGTTTTGGTTCAACCTTAAGCAAACCCATCGACATTGGTTAAACAAATTATTGATAGTGAAATTATGTGTGCTAATTGGGATGGTAAACCTATGGTAGTTCTGGAATGACAAATAGTTTTTATATATTTTTTTGGTGATCAACAATCTATTTGCTAAAATGGGTTCTATAAGATCAATAGACGTTGTAAGTATTGCCTTTTAGTACTTGATCTTATTAACTAATATAATATATCTAGTATTATGGTTATTGTGGGTTTGGTCACATGCCTTTTGGATTCCTAACCTTAATCTAGGCTTGTGTTTTTTTTTTTTTAGTATGCTTTACTGGGCAGGGGTCCCATTAACCCTGAGACCAATCCCCCCAACAAAAGTAACACTTCTTAATCAGGTTAGTATTTTATATAAAACAGGGTAAAACATATAGTTGAACCTAAACCTTTATTTTCAAGCCTCTACTTTCTAATTTTTATTTGTCCATTGCTTTGATTTCTTAGAAATTGTTTCAACAAATTTTAAAACTCATAGGAGTTTTTGTTCTAGGCAAAATGGTTACCAATTTTCTTTGCACCATGGTGTGGGGGTAGTGCCCCAATATTCAAGCCATTAGACAACATTATTCATGGACTTTAGTTTCTAGATACCATCAAGAATGCATAAGATTTTGTTTTCATCCATAGAAATCCTTCAGCCATTTGTTCTTGTAGTGCATTGGTAAGTGGTTAGCCCATAAAAGTTACTCTCAATGTACCCTATGAGATGAGATAGTGTGGCTATGAAAATGGTGGAATACTCCGTAGTTAGTGCGTTCATGACTGTATTTACTATTTATGACTAGGATCATTATTTATGAGAGCCTACAAAAAAATGCACCCTTGCATAGTTACATCTTCTCTCATTGAATTTTTTTTCAAAACATGATCATAATGAGTGCATTTAGTTCACATTTATTAAAGTTCAATATTACATCTTATCTTAGTTTCCAAGTTGTTATTCATTTTCTGCATGCATTTATAAAATCCAAAAATCATAATAAGGCTAAAAAAACTAATGTACAATCTCAAGCCTTAATCAACCCACATTTTTTCCATAATATTCACAAGATTTGGAATGATATAAGGCCTACTCCGTATCCTCTTGATGAAATTATCATGGCCATCGCTAATTTTAATACATAAAAAGAGGAGGGAATTAATGAAAAATAATTCATCGAATATCTTGATTCCAACCTGTATAAGATTGATAGAATCCTCTACATTACGAGAGACGAGAAAAATAAATTACCTTCAACTTCTACTTTAAATGATCTAGTTATTACTATTGCTACTATTCCTTTATCAACCCATATAATTACATATGTGCCAACATCCTTAGGTATAAGGGCATCCTTTAGTTTACAACATATTAACATGCCTATTTCTACAAGTGTATCATATACTATGAAGGTCCAATTCCAGCTTCGACTAATGTATCTTCTCTTAAGCATACTATTCTAACCGTAAACGTTAAAATTTTATAACTAGATCAAGGTTTTTATAAAGGTAATAATTCAATTGACTTTCATACTTTACCACACAATCCTTTGGTCCCTGAAATAACCTCCTACCCACTAGCAACAATTTTTATATTATCCAATCTGCCACTTTTTTAGTGTAAAGAGGATCCTAAGGAACATCTTCATTCATTTTTTTTTACATGTTTAAACTATGCTTACAATTATAAATTACTCACTAATCTTTTTCCTGTTAAGTGTGAAGTCACTATTCACAAACACTATTCATAGTCATTATTCATGAGTTACTATTCATAGTCATTATTCATGTCATGAAGTGGTAGTGGTGAGTTGACAATGACTATGTATGCGAGGTGGCATCTAGGTGATGTGGCATAACCCACTGAGGACCTTGAAAATGGTAAAGATGAGAGATAAGGTGAGACACATTTCTTAGGTGGACTCATGATTTTGTATGTGAGAAAGGTCAAAAAAGTGTTGGGACATCTTTTAGAAGCTTGTGTGCAAATTGGATAGTGGAGACTTTGATTATTATTCCTGATTTGAAGCACATGTAAAGTGAGGCATAACATTTTGGAAGCACATGGAGGAAGTAAAGGGGCATCATGAAGATGCCATTCAATTTTGACCCTTGCACATGGATTCAAGCATGTCACTATTGATCACTTTGGACCACATGGACATGGGGCACATTTTTCTCTCTCCTCATTTATTCCTCTCTCTTTCCTTCTTTGTAATTTTATAAGTAAAGGATGTTTTCCTTTGTAATGCAAGAGAAGAGAAAGTTAGAAGACTTGTTAGTCTTTATATGAAACATTGTTGTAATATTTGTGTTAATATAGGAGTCAGCTTGTAGTAAGCTTGGTAAAATATTATATGCATTGAAGACAAGGAATTTGTGAGAGATTGGAGAGGAGTGAGTGACAAGTTGTTTTCAAGGTATTAATCTCCAAGTGTTGTTGCAATATAATAGTAGAACAATTTCTTCATGGATATAACCAAATTGGTGAACCACATAAAATACTTGTCTTATGCTTTACATATTTTGTTTTGATTTGTTCAAGTTTTAATTTCTATTTTACATAGCTTCTCTCTCTACAATTTTGAGGATAATTTTTGCATTCATTTATCCTAACAAGTGGTATCAGAGCAAAGGTTGTTTGCTACTGAGGATTAAGTTGCAATAAGCTAAGGATTTTAGCTTGAGTGGGAGCTATGGCAGATGATAACAAATCAATGGAGAAGAAGTTCAATGCATATAACTTTAGATAATGGAAAATGTAGATGGAGGATTACCTCTGTTAGAAGAACCTCTACTTGTCTTTAGGAGGTAAATAAAAGAAGCCAAAAATAGTGTCAGATGAGAATTGGGAGTTAATGGATAGAAAAACACTTGGAACCATCTGGTTAATCCTAGAATCTATAGTTTCATTTAACATATATTAATAAAATACTATAGAAAGTATTATGAGCACTCTAAGGAAGTTGTATAAAAAACCCTTTGCCTCTAATAAAATTTTCTTGATGAAGAAATTATTTAACATGAAAATGATTCAGTAAAAAATCATTTAAATGATTTTACCATGGTTATAAGACTATTGAATTCTATTAATATTTAATTTGATGATGAAGTCAAGGATATTCTTATTTTGTGTTCTTTACCTGAGAGTTGGAATAGCTTGGTCATGGTGGTAAGTAAATCTATGTCCAATAATTCCAAATTAAAGTTTGAAGATGCGGTGAGTATATTCATGAGTAATCCAGGAAAGGAACACTAGCAAGCAATAAAGTGGATTCTTCATTACATGAGAGGGACCACAATGTAGTGTTGTGTTATGGTGGATCTGATGTGACATTATGAGGTTATGTTGATTTTGACATGGTAGGTGATTTGGATGGTAGGAGAAGCACTATCGGGTATGTGTTCACTTTGGTTGGTATAACAATAAGATATATATCATGTCCAAAAAAATTTGTGGTTGTTTCTACCATTGATGCTGAGTATGTTATTGTTATCAAAGCAGACAAGGAGATGATTTGGTTACAAAGGCTGATGGAAGAGTTGGGACACTAACAAGGAAAATGTATACCTTTTAGTGACAGTCAGAGTGTCATTCATCTATCAAAAAACTCAATATTTCACTCTATAAAAAAACACATTTAGTTGAAATATCACTTCATTTAGAAAATATTTGAGGAGGAACAACTGAAGCTCAAAAACATACATACAAGTGAGAATCCTATGAATATGACGACCAAGGTAGTTACAAAAGTAAAGTTAAAATTTTATTCAACTTCAGTTGGTCTTTGTGGATGAAGAAAATTAAAGTGAGAAAAGTGTTCAATGGATGCATCGAGAAGTTATCTATATTGAATTCAAGTGGGAGAATTGTTAAGTATGAATTCACTATTCACAAACAATATTAATGTGATGAGGTGGTAGTGGTGAGTTGGCAATGACTGTGCATGTGAGGTGGCATCTAGATGATGTGGCATGTCTCGTGGAGAACCTCTCAGGTGGTAAATATGATGAGAGAGAAGGTGGGATGAATTTATTAGGTAGCCTCATGATTTTGTATGTGGGAGAAGTCAATAAGATATTGGGACATCTTATATAAGTTTGTGTGTACATGGGATAGTCAGGACATTGATTACAATTCTTGATTAGAGGCACATGTGAAGTGGGATGTAACATTTGGGAAGCACATGGAGAAAGTCAAGGGGCATCATGAAGATGTCATTCACTTTTGACAGTTGCACATGGATTTAAGCATGTCACTATTGATCACTTTGGCCCACATGGATATGGGACACATTTTTCTATTTATTCTCATTTATTTCTCTCTTTCCTCCTTCTTTGTAATTATATAAGTAAATGATCCTTTCATTTGTAATGCAAGAGAAGAGAGAGTGAGAAGACTTGTTAGTCTTTGTATGAAAGCTTGTTGTAATATTTGTGTTATGTTAGGAGTTAGCTTGTTGTAAGCTTGGTAAAAACTTGTATGGATTAAATACATGTTGACCCTTAAATTTCATACAAGTATTGTTCCAATCTTGGTGCGTGGCATAGAGTGGCCATTGTCCATTTTGTCATAAGTACCGACATTGCCTGAGAGGACCATGGTGTGCTAGAGTATTATGGCAAAGAACTTGCCAAGTGCGGGAGGACAATAACGTAGGAGACCCAACACGAGAGGACCCAGTCAAGGAAGAACATGTCATAAGGGACACGAGAATATAAGACTCAAAACAAGAAGCAAAATACTAAGGGAGCACGAGGGAAGCAAAACATTAGAAATGTGGGAGCAGTTAGATGATTAACTCGAGTAGGACACTTTGACCCCACCGATCAGAGATTATGTACCAACCCATGAGGAATGGAATACTTGGCTGCTATAACATAACATAGAGCAAGCATCTAGGGGTGTAGAGGCCTGATTCTATAAGAACATTTAGTTGTAAGATCCATGACTTAGCCTATTGGGAGTTTGTGTGCCATTTGTCCATGATAGATATAATCTTGACACTTGGTCAAGGCAAAACAAGTATAAAAACCTCTGTTGTAATCATTTGTGGGTATGGACCTTTAGAGAATAGATATAGTATTTTGTCTTGTAATCTATTAAGCAATCAATAAATAATTAGTATTTATTATATCTTATGATGATTCATGAACATTTTAAGTGTTCAATGATGAGTATGTTTTATTTCTAAGTCATGGTTATCTTTTCCTTTTATTACTACTGTTGAATAGTAATGGTGATCCTAGTTATCATAGTAGCTGACAATAAGGATAATAGTGGTATATTTATGGTATTGAACAAATTAATTTGTGTTGCAAGAGATGGGCAAACATATAACATTGTGTTCCAAAGCCTTCAAGAACCAGTCTTTCACTGCATGCTTCGGGTGAGCACATAAGACTTACCTCTCACATGATAGGGCCAGTGTGTTAGTTTGTTGGGGTGAAGCTTCAACATTGTAGTAGAACTAACTAAACAAACCAATATTTTAGTTCCATTGTTAGGACTTGATGTAATTGGAGCATAATCATGGGAAATGTTTAAGCAAATTACGTTAAAGAATATTGAAGAGTGGATTACCAGTGTCAAAGACAACTTTACGATTCCATATCTTGAACCAAGAACTTCTACACAACAGTGGGTAGAGCAGAATCTCTACAATTATTTGTATGAAACATTATTTTTTGAGGTTGTAGTTCTCTTACATTCTTGGATTTTAGTGTATGCTCAAGGATGATCTCTAAATCTTGGATGAAGGAAATGATGGACACTTGAATGACAAAAGAGCTTAGCAAGACTTGAAATTTCCTAGATGAGAACGGTTAACTATTGGTGGAGAGGAGTTCAGAATAGTTGTATTTTGGAATACGTGGTGACCACCTATTCATGTATTAAGGAAGAAAAGTTCCAATTCCTACGAGAGTTGAGGGTATGATATCTTTCTTTGTTTGCCTTTGAGGTAAATAAGTTAATTGTTGACCTTGGATTGGAAACTCTACCCATGGAAGGCTAAAACCTCCTATGCATGAGCCACACATTTAAAGGGGAGACTAATAGTTAATTGAAGATTGTGGGTTCAACATGGTAGCAAGCGAGCGAGCATTACAAAAATTTAAGTATGATGAAGCTTAGTAGAGGATTATAGGAGTTAGTGGCACAATAAGAGATCAAGAAAACTCAAGGAGCGTTGTGAAGAGCCATAGGGAGGTAGATGCACGTGGGGAATCCATCACTTTCAAGCCATGTCCTTTGTCACTTTTATCCTATGAAGGAGAAATGAGATGGATTGCCAGAGATGAAGAACCAATTATGAGTCAACCAGGCTCCCCCACCATAGTGCATGCTTGTGACTTTGAGTTGGATAGAATACATATACAAAATTAGGATACATATAGTATAAACTCATAAACTGAATGGGTAAGGGAGATTGAAACTAGGGCACTAGGCAATAATCTAGAATCTACATCTTTCCCTCTTCAAGGGAATTCTATGGCACAACTTGGAATTCTTAAAGGATCTCATCCTCAAGGCTAGAATATAAGACCAAACCTAGGAAATCAGTCCTCTTCCACACCTCTTCCCATGGGCACTGCTATTAGAGGCACTGGAGGAGTATTAGGAGGAGACGTTAGAGGAAGTAGACCCCATCCTAGAATTAGAGTTGGATCTTTCTAGTAACCACCCACTCAACCATAACCCACTACAGACTACTATAAGATGACATTGCATTTACCTAAATACTATGGGGTAGAGAATGTAACTGAGCATGTTCATAAGTGTGAACTAATTTGGAGGGTGCATGGCATCACGTCTTCTAAATAAAAGGTAATGCAGTTTACAACCACCCTTTTAGAGTGTCTACAAAAATGGTATAGAAAATTTGACCCTCAATAAGCAATGATTGACTATGACCAGCTCAAAGTAGCCTTCTTGCAGGAATTTGATATTCTTGAGTTTGAACAACAAAGTATAACGGTGCTGAAAGACATGAAATAGGAAATTTTAAAGAGCGTATGTGAATATGATGCATGATTCAAAACCTTGATTCCTAAGTTGTCATTTAAAATCAATCTTGATCAACATGCACAATGGTTCGTGGGAGAATTAATGTTACCTTTTTTATGAACCTTGTCATAAAGAACCTTCACAATTGCGTGTGAGGCATTGGAACTTGCCCTCTATGCTGAAGCGATAGGAATCATGGATACTAATATTAATCCTTTTATGGAGGAACAAATAGCATCCATGGCATATCAACCTAAAAATTTGATGGTAAATAATGCACATGAGACACACAGTGGTGTCTGGTGTACCGACTGTGAGACTGAAGGGCATACAAGGAATAACTACCTGTGAAAAAACATCCATGTAGTACTAAAACAAACCTATGAGATTTTTCATGAAGAACATGATGTCCATTCTTGTCCACTTTCATAACAGGCTAAAAACACAAAGTTATATAAGTATTGTAAGATTTGTGATGATTACACACATGAAACCAATGATTGTTAATTGATCAATGATATTCATGAAGCTCGAGCACATGACACACGTTAAACTTTGATTGACAATACTCAAGATAATGGTGGCTATCGAGGGTGAGGTAATGGTCAGCTTCAACCAAGAACCTGTTACAAATGTGGTTCACTAGACCACTATTAAAGAGATTGTCTAGAGTATCCAATATGTGCATTTTGTAAAAAATATCATCAACTAGAAGAATGTCATGATCTATATGCATCCATCACAAAGGACCAAAATGAAAAGGATGTCAACATGATTTGCATAGACAAATCATAATGGAACACATGATCGACCATCCCCATAGTGAAGCAAGTGAACATCACCACTCATAGTGGAGGTCAAACTCAATCCGCAACCAACCCTATCAAGAAGGTACATCAGGAAGAACCATAGACAAAGAAGTACCCTGATGCATAACAACAAAAGGATGTCCTTCAGGATACAATGGCACTTGTACAAGATCTCTAAGGCGAGATTCAATACCTCAAAGACAAAAATGTCACACAACATATCGTAGTGTAAAAATAAGTTGAACTTCTTGTGATGCAAGATGATTTTCAAGAACTATGCAAATGTATGCTCGATGAAGACATCATTCCCTAGCTCAGTGATTTGCATAAAGGTCAAGCTCACCTACTAAATGAAGTTCACCATCACATCAGTTAGCAAAGTAAAGATCATTATTTAATCATGTCTGAAGTCAAGAAAGTCTTGATTCCTCTTCCCTAGAAGATAGAGAGATATTAGTTAATGCAGCAATCAACGGATTTGTAATTTGAGATATTCTAGTAGATACTGGTGTGGAGGTGAATGTTCTCACTAAAGATGTTTGGTGAAAGATGTCTAGTCCAGCTTGCAACCCTCTCCTCATGTCCTGTTCATGGTGAATAAGACCCGAGCACATCCTATTGGAGATCTTAAAAATACCACTGTTAACATATTTGGGGTTCTTTTCAAATCAGATTTTGAGGTTTTGGAGTTGGCTAAAGTGGATGAATATCCAAACTTACTAGGAAGGCCCTAGTGATATGAAAATCATACAAATTTGAGCTTTAAAAATTGACACATTAGCTTTGAGAATCACGATCAGCGTGTGGTAATACCCTTAGACCAAACAATGGACCACCCTATATTGAGCCCATGAGCACTGATGAAGACATCACCAATTTGTATAATGACTACTCAAAATGATGAACAATATGAGCTAATGCTAGATAGTATTTTTTGGTGCATAGCCAACTAGTCTATCTCAGATACTATAAGTAATGCTTGCAATTGTTGGGCCCATGGTGACTATGATTTAATTGGAAGATTGTGAAATACTATAAAAAAAGGAGAAATCATCTTGCACCAGCTCCTTAAATGCCACAAGTTTGTGTGCCTCATGGATTTAGCAATGAGAGGACCATTAGAGGGACCACCACTAGAGAGACTAGAAGAAGCTCCACAGTTCCAAGGACAAATGGAGGTACATGACTTTGTCTAGTGTATCGAAGATTTCTATGCTACCAAAAATGATTGGATGAGGTCCTTAGATCACATTTTTGATGGTACCACTACCAGATGGTGGCATACTTATAAAGAATGTCTTTTATATTGGGATCAAGTGCGAGCTACTCTACATCATATATTTCACCATGACAACTAGATCAGAGGTGTGCTTAGTTATAGTGGCATGAAAGCACCTAAACCTCACATTAAAGCTTGTGATAAAATATGGTGAGCTAAGGAAACATTCTTACCAGATTACCTTTGGGTCTATGCATTATATGGGACTTTGTGCACTTGGGCACAAACTTGGTACATTCATGAATAAAGGCACATGGGTATAAGGTTTTAGCAGTTATTAAAGGAAAACATGACTTCGACACTTTCTTCCTTTTCACCAAGGATGGACTTGCACCTCACCCTTCAAGCCATGCACAAACAAATCATTAGATATCTAAGTCCCATCAAAGACCGGTTGTGCCATATTCATTAGGAACTTGAAGAACCCTTGCATTTATTCACTGAGCCTCCCACACTGTCAATTCTTGCACCATTGATAGTTCTAAATAAAGAATGCCATTTAGATATTTTCTTGGGAAAGTAGAAACTCATCTTCAAAGTAGATGAAAGTGAAGGATCTACCTCACTTGACCCTTTGATAAACCATCTAGACATCCCTAAATTTACTGATTCATAAACTACTCAAGACACTATTTCTTTAACTGACAACCCTTATCATGAGCCCATTTAAAGCATTCAACTTAACATTGGCATGGAGCAAGAGCCTAATATGGATACAATTGGAAATTATTGGATGAAGACAAGAATCTCATGAGTTTTTTAATTAATGAAAGAATATCAAGATGTATTTCCAAGGAATTATGGTGAAATGAAAGGAGTTCACCCTTCTCTAGGGAAGATGCACATAAAGCTGACTGACGATGCTTTCCCAGTGAATAAATGTCCATACAAGATGAATCCTAACCTTTGGGCATGTGTAAAAGAGGAGATTGATAGCATGCTTTGTGCCAGAGTAATTACTCCCATTGATGAATTTGATTGGGTGAGTCCCATGGTGATCAGTATAAAAAAGGATGAGCGTATCTAGATGTATGTGGATTATCATGTTTTAAATGCAGCCTATGTGATAGATCCTTTTCTAACACCATTTATAGAGGAAATCATAGAAGGTGTTACCAATTGTGAGAAATACTCTTTTACTGATGGGTTATTAGGGTACCACCAAGTCTAGATAGCTGAGGAAGACCGATCTAAGACTACTTTAGTTACTGAATGGGGATATTTTACCTATACCATCATGCCTTTCAGGTTGAAAAATGCCTCAACATTATTCTCATAGATAGCAGTTGAGGCTTTCAAATATTTTATCTATAAGTATCTCCAAATTTACTTAGATGACTAGATGGTATACAGGTGGATCAAGGACCATTATGCTAGTCTGAGGCTCGTGCTCGAGCATTGTTGAGTGTTGAAAATTTCCCTAAATTTGAAGAAGTGCCTATATATGACACCTTTTGGTTACTACTTGGGCATATCCTTTGTAAGGATGGACTCCTAGTGGATCCAACCAAGGTCTCCATCATTCTCTGTCTACCAACATCCAAAACTCAGCGGGAGGTGTGCACCTTCCTTGGACACACAAGCTACTACAAAAAGTTCATTCAGGGTTATGCCAAAATAACTGTGCCCTTGGAAGAGCTTATAAAGCATAATAAACAATTTATATGGACTAATTATTACAAAGGAGCCTTCAAAACACTCAAATAAAGGTTAATTATAGTTCCTGCCTTACAATTTTCTGATTGGACAAAGACTTTTCATGTCCACGTTGATGCATCTAGGATGATAGTCGACGTGATACTTATACAACCAGGTGATGGAAACTTAGATCACCTGATTTACTTTGCTAGTAGGAAGTTGACATTGGTAAAATAGAACCATAGCACCATCGAGCATGAAGCTTTGTTTATGGTTTATGCTCTACAAAATTTTAGGCAATACCTTTTGGCCACTCCATTTATATTCTATACAGACCATGAGGCCTTGAATTATCTTGTCAATAATCTAATACTACATGGAAGGATTTACCATTGGTTTGTACTCTTCCAAAAATTCTAGTTTTCTGTAGTAGTGAATCCCGAGAAGACCAACTGTGGACCTGATCACTTATCTCAAATTAAAAATTGAGAACCCCCACATGCCATAAAAGATGATCTTCCAGATATTCAGCTCTTTCGAGTTGCTCAAGTACTTGAAGAGATGGAGGATATTACAACATTTCTCAACACTAGTTATGCATTTGACTCCTTCAATTCACAATAAAAAAATCAACTTGCAATTCATACCACACCTTGTCAACTCATAGCAAGAGATCTATATAAAATAGACTGTGATGAGGTACTTCGCCACTATGTGATGCAACATGAGCACCCTAAAGTGATTTGAGAAGTCTATGAAGGTGTTACCAGAAGACACTATACTAGAGAGGCTATTGTGTGTAAGATGTTTCTTACTTGTTAGGAAATGTGATGTCTGCTAGCGCATAGGAAAACTTAACAGAAGAGATGCTATGTTGTTGTGCCCTATTTCTTAACAAGAACCATTCAAAAAGAGGGCTATTGACTTTTTGGGACTTATCACTCCAGTAAGACGATGAATGGGTCTTGGTACATCATTGTGATAACTAACTATCTCACATGCTAGAGCTGAAGTAATGCTAAAAAAATATTATACTATAGCAATTACCACATAATTTATCTAGGAAAACATTATAGCATAGTTCAGATGTCCCCTAAGTTTCACTAGTGATCATGGTACCCACTTTTTGAATGAGATGATTTGCATCTTGTTAGCCAAGTTCATGATCGTGCACCATAAGATGACATCATACCACCCGTAGGACAATAGAATAGTTGAATCCTTCAATAAGATTCTCGTTACCATTTTGACAAAAAAACATAATGTTGGCTAGACTGAGTGGGATGATAGAGTATCTATAGTATTTTGGGCTTACCAAACTACATACAAGTGCCTCAATAAAGGTATACTGTTCAACTTAGTTTATGGAAATGAAGCAGTCATGCCAGTGGAGTTCCTATTTCCATCTCTCTGGATAACACGTGTGGGAAACCTTGATGATGAAACCTCTTTGAAAGCTCAGCTTGTTGAATTGATGAAACTAGATGAAACTCAGTTCCTCACCCACTAGATTCAAGATGTTGAGAAATGTAAACAAAAAGCATGGCATGATCGCCATTTGAAGCATAAAGCTCTTTCTCTAGACATGAAAGTTTTTTTATATGACTCTAAGTTCATGTGCGACCTTGGCAAGCTCTGGGTCCATTGGAATGGTTCATTCATAATACATAGCATCCGACCTATCAGATCCTATCAATTAAAGTAAATAGATGGCCAATTCCTCGTATGGAACTATAATGGTAGTCGACTTTGGCCATATTATGATTCTATTTATGTTTATGTTATATTCAATAAGGCTCAAAGCCATTAGGTTAAGATTTGTTGTTTTTAATAGAAATTGGTGTCCTTGAGGTGCATGACTCTTTAATGTAATTTTTAGTTCTTGTACTTTAAGTGTTTTCATGGAGGACCACAAACCCTTTTTAGTGTGGGGTAAGGCATCATGCATATGAATACAAGACATGACATGTGGGTGCGTAAGTTCCAAAGGTGCAAGAGTGATATATGGCACACAAGTGGTTAAGGGCATGTGAGTCATTGAATGCACTTGGAAAGCATTTTGAAAGGTTCCTGCCATTTGGGTGATAGTTGTCTTCCACTTCATTAGAAAGGTGGGACAATTGTCATCCACTTCTAAGAAAGGTGTGGGAAAGAATGAACCATTAATGCGATAAGGTTAGTTATGGTGAGAAGCGTGTGAGTGGAATGATGGGATAAATTAGTTAAGACACTTAATACTTGTTACAAGAATCAAAGTACGAAGGTCGCTAAAAGATATGTATTAATGACTAAAAGTGACAAGGGGAGGGAAATAATTAATGGAGGTAATTCCCCCTGTATGGCCTATAAATAAGCTTGTCGAAGCCATTTTATACTTTACCTTACTTAAATATTTGAGTGTTAAGTGTGAATGATGAACAAAGTGATTGTAAAGTTGAAAAATACATGACAGAGGTTTCTAGGTGAAGAAGAGACGTTGCTAAGTTCAAACTTGTGTGTAGAAGTAGAGATTGTTGAAGTTGTAGGTTCTGCCATTGTTGAAGCATGAAGCTCGACAGTCGAAGCAAATTGGATCACCAACATGAACTATTTTAGAAATGTGAGATGGTCATGGGTTAACCTTTGAGCACCATAGAGGGTAATGCGATAGAACAAAAAGGCTAAAAGACTTAAGAAGCTTCCAACCATACCATAGGAAGAAGAGGTGAGCAGAGGAGCCTAGTTTACTATAAGAGAAGAAGTTTTAGGATGCTCAAAAGAAAGACTAGAAGTGCAATGCACAAGAGTCTTGAGAGAGAGTGCAGAAGGAGAAGTGAGTGAGAGTGCAGAAGTAAAGATGGTAAAGAAGGTAAAGTAAACACAAGCCTCTTCATCACAAAATGCACCAACATTCCCCCCTCCATCTTTATTAATAGAAGTGATGCGGTGCCTAGAGTCAATTTTATGCACAGAGAACTGGGTCTCCAAAGTGTCAATTGTAATAATTTTTTAATACAACCACCATCAGCTAGGCAATAAAGTAGAGTTTCAAAATGATTATCAGGTCCAAACCACCAACACACAAAACTAAGTGGTCTATGAATTGTCCATCAAGAACTAGCTGGACAAGGCCAACCTCTTCCAACTCTTTGAACTACCATACTTTGGCAAGCCTACTGAGGCAGTTCAGTTCCTCCTTTCAGACATTCATGAGGACTACATCCACTTTGTGGGGTATAACATGAAGATCAGTGTGGAGAGGGTAAGCAAAGTCACGGGGCTTCAGTGCTCATGATTCAATATGTTGGATGACTTGGTAGATATGGAGGAGATCCAGTAGACCACCACTATGTTGATGTACCAAAAATAGTGGCATGTAATACATATAAGAAAGATGTAGGATCTCAACCTTAGATTCATCTCACGAATCATTTCCAACAAGGTCAGAGAGACTGACTGATGGAAGGAGGTGGATATGGCCCATTTGCACATTGCTCACTAAGTGGTTCAGGGCACACAATACAACTAAGCACTATATTTTGCCTAAAACATAGCTGAATGCATAGAGAAGGTGCACAAAATGCTTAAGTACAGGTTTCCTTAGGGGGTAATCCTCTTATTACTAGTTTTTGATGAGATTGGGGTGCCTTACTACAATTCAAGATCTTTGAAGTGGGTGTACTCCCCCCCCCCCCCCAACTCACAAGTCCTCCATCAAGCGCTTCAAATCTTTCACCTACCCCCAACACATCACCCCAACATATAAGTTGAATATAAGGTACTAGTTTGATGGGATGAAAGTGGATTTTGGGAATGAATGGCTCCCTTGAATGCAAATCAAGTAGAATTCACTATGAAGCAACACTATTCCTTGGTGCATAATCAAATGAACCCTTCAAGAGAACTTTCAACATGGCTTAAACCACAATATGCCTTCTTTATACGCTACTTCATCGACCCCTACCAGTACCCTCAAGATGGAGACCCCAAGGAGAGGTTCCCCCTGGCACCACAAAAATAGAGGAAGTATCTCGAGCCAAGTGCCATCACAAGTGGGCAATAGACCCCTCAAAAATGATAGAAGATGACAGAGGCACAACCCCCTTGACCCACTACTTCTTGACCATTTGTACCACATCCACCTCCACCTCACCTTTCACCGTCTCCACCTCATCCTTCACCTTCACCACCTCGATTGTCTCCATCTCACATCTCATCACTATTTGCTTCATCTTCACCTTCTCATTCCAATCCTTCCCACTCACCTACCCTAAACCCTTCATCTCCTAATCCAACTTCCCCACCTTCTCCAAAGACTACCATCGGATTAGTGCCATAACACTTTGTAAGTCAAATGCCCAAAAGGGACCCCTCTTAGGAACATATTCATAATTTGGGATTGGACTTAGAGAAGACTCCATCCCTAGTGCAAGAGGTCCCATTTGGTGATCAAGTTGATACTGATGGAATGGAAACAAATGAGATGGCCACCAAAAATTCATCAAGAAGGAAAACTTGAGCGAGACCCAAAAAGAGGAAAATGACCAGTTGAGGGGGAACAAGAATAAAGAGGGCTGTCTACATTGCGTGAACAATACTGGTTTATTGTAGAAGATAAGAACCTATCTTTGGAAGTCTTTCCACCCCAGGGACACAACCCTTGAAACAAGAAAGCAATTATCCTTCCTTTTGGAAATGTATAGTGAAGAGCCTTAGTTTGATATTCTTTTGGATTGCATTTTTTCTAGCCCAAATGCTTTAGGTCTGCTAGACCTTATGAGAATTGATCCACAATGGCTCTCACCAATAATGACAAGTGTCACATTTTTAAAACTAGCCATGGAAATGATGTGCTAAAGCATTTTATTAGAGTTGGACATATGCATGATATAAAAGAAACATGATAGAGTTGTGGAAATGTATAATAAAGTGTATGCAAAAAAGCAAGCACTAGCCGAAGAAGTGGCCTCCTTGAAGCAACAAATTTAAGAGGCCATCGAGGCTAAGGTAAGGGTTTTAAACCTTTACAAGATAATTTTAAAATAAGAGCTGACACTTGCAGATGGTGTACCATTGGATGGCGACACCATCAAAAAATTGGAAACATTGGTTGAGCTATTGCTCAAGAAAAATAAGGAGCACCCCGCACCCAAAGACGAGTCCCAAAAAATACTTCAACAATTTACCACTATAATAGATATCTACAAAATTACTTTAGAGAGAGTCAAGGAGGTATCCCAATTTTGGATAGCTTTTTTGCATGCCTAGTGCATCCAAATAAAATAGTACAAGCCTGGATCAATGATGAGGAGGTCTTGAGTTAGCAAGCCGCTAATGTTTCCCTATTAATAAAAGATCACATTGAGTGTGCAAAAGCATTCAAAGATGTAGAGATGATGAAAGATGCCATTAATAAATGTCATCAACAAATAAACACAAGTTTTTCCATACTTTGAGGATAGGTTGATAAGGAAGTATTTGACTTAGAAGACATCCAGAAGGAAGCCAACACAACCCTGGATGAACAAGTGAAAAATATTGAGACTCTAACTCAGCTTAAGGATCTGAAAGAAGCAAATGAGGCCATTGAAAAAATAACTGCCAAAGTCCTCGATGCATTATCCCACTAGGATGGGTTGAAGGAGCTCGAGTAGAAGGGATCAAATTTTTTGGAAGATGCTAGTGTAATTTAGTCCAAGACAGACTAAAGACTTAGTGTGGGGTGATGTTGAGCCCTAAATTTTGTAAAAGTATTGTTCTAACCTTGGCACATGATGCAGAGGGACCATTATCCATTTTGTTGTAAGTATCGGCATGGTGCGGGAGGACCATGGCGTGTTAGATTATTGTGGTATGAAACTTGCCAAACATGAGAGGATAATGGTGTAGGAGACCTAGCATGAGATGACCCTATCAAGGAAGAACATGTCATAAGGGACCCAAGAATAGAGGACTCTAAATAAGAAGTGGAATACTAGGGGAGCATGAGGGAAGTAGAGCGTGAGGAATGTGGGAGCAGTAAGATGAGTAACTCGAGTAGGACACTTTGACCCCACCAATCAAAGATTGCGTACTAGCCCATGAGAAATAGAATACGTGGCCACTAGAACATAACATAGAGCAAGCATCTAGGGGCACATAGGCACAATTCTATAGGAACATTTAGTTGTAAGAGCCACGACTCTTAGCTTGTTGGGAGTTTGTGTGCCATTTGTCCATGATAGTTATCATTTTGACACTTAGTTAGGGCAAAATAAGTATAAAAACCCTTATTTTAATCATTTGCGGGTGTGGACCTTTAGAGCATAGATACAATATTATGTCTTATCATCTATTAAGCAATCAATAAATAATTAGTATTTGTCATATCTTGTGATGATTCGTGAATGTTCTAAGAGCTTAATGATGAGTATGTTTTATTTCTAAGTCATGGGTATCTTTTCCTTTTATTACTACTATTGAATAGTAATGGTGATCCTAGTTATCGTAGTAGCTAAGTTTGGGAAAATAAGGATAATAGTGGTATATTTATGCTATTGAACAACTTAATTTATGTTATAAGAAATGAACAAACACATAACATTGTGTTTCAAATCCTTCAAAAACCTGTCTTTCATTGTGCATTTCAAGTGAGCACGCGAGTGATACCTCACACGTGATAGGGCCAACATGATAGTCTATTGGGGTGATGCTTCAACAATGTAGTAGAACTAACTAAATAAACCCAACAATACAAGAAGGATTTTGTTAGATATTGGAGAGGAGTGAGTGACAGGTTGTTGTCATGGGATAAATTCTCTAAGTGTTGTTATAATATAATAGCTGAATAATTTCTTCATGGATGTAGCGAAATTGGTGAACCACATAAAATCCTTATCTTATGGTTTGCATGTTTTGTTTTGATTTGTTCAAGTTTTAATTTTAGTTTTACATAGCCTCTCTCTCTATAATTTTGAGGATAATTTTTTCATGCATTTATCCTAACATTTCCATGAAGTCTCAAAGATTATGTTCTTCGATGGTTTTACGATATCCCACTACAATTAGTATGAGCATTCAACCCATTTGTAAATCAATTCTTAGCATATTTATCAATAAATAATTGTGAAAAGTTATCTTATACACACATTTATAAACTCAAACAAGGGTCAAATGAGCAAATAAATGAATATGTTTTATGGTACAAGACTATGCTAACAAACATGACAAACTCTATGGAAAATAATGAATTGCAAGATATATTTACTCAAAACTTGTTAGCACCACTCCATGAATCAGTGATGTTTGTAAATTCAAATCCTTTGATGCGCTATATTGTATAATTAAGGAAAAATAAGTTAATCTCTTAGTATTAAACAAACTAAAGTATGCACCAAATACTCCATCTACACCAAGTTTCAAGTTTCAATGGAATCCAAACTACAAATTCAAATCTAATGATAGAAAAAATGAAACCAATATAACAATCAATGTAATATCATAACTCTCAATCAATCTTAAATTGAGAGCTCCACTTAGGATGAAATTTACAAGGTTACTGCAAACTGCTCATATCTTGTTATAAAAGCTCGTCGATTGTAATTTCATCATTCTACATCCTCCATCTGAGCTTGTTTTGACCAAGCCTCAACCTAAGGGCTCTGAAAATAATGCATATTGTGATTACCATTAATTCATTGGGCATTCCATGGACAAGTGTTATAGGCTAAGGCATAAAATATAATATCTCATTGATGATGACACTATTGAGGTAAGCACACCCACAAATGAAGTTAAACCACAAAAATATGATAATGTAAAGCTAAACATTTTTAGAAATCCTTTCCTTAATCATGGTATAATTGATAATGAAAATAATTTATAATTATATCATGCATACAATGTGTATCCTCCTCTTAAGTCACATGGGCATGCAATAAATGGAATCATTGGTACATTTACATGTACATTAGCACAACACATTTGATTATAACAAAATCAATGATGATTATTCAAATAGGCATGCACTTTTTATTAGAGTACACATCAATAAAAACCATATTTATAGTGTCATGATTGATGATGGATCATGCAAAAATATATGCAAAATGGCATTAATTTATAGTCTTAGACATAGAGAGCAAAATTTACAATCTACATCAAATATCATTGAAACATTCAATGGGAATACACATGATACTTTAGGGCATATAATTTTACCTCTTTAAGGGGGTCTAGCACCAATAATAACTCCATTTCTAGTATTTCAAGCACAAGGGTCTTCAACATGTTATTAGGACCCCATTGGATATAAAAACTTCATGCAATACGGTCTACAGTGCATAGATGACTTAAGTACATACATTGCAATCAAGTGATCAAAGTTCAAAGCATCTCATATGAATACCCTCTACTAGAAATGATAATTATTCCTCCTCCCCCACCACCACCACAAATGGTTATGACACCTATTCAAGAGAACCATAAAAATGAAATCAAAGAACCTACTTCAAATCATAGTACAAAGATAATCAATGCATCCATTCAAGAACATAGTACAAAATCGGTTGTTGCACCTATACAAAATCCATCTATACAGTCAATTAAAGGGACAAGTATACCTTCCCAAACAAAAAGCTTCATATCAAAGGGTTAACCAAAGTTCAAATAAATCTAAATCCTTTACAATGCATCTTAAGAAAACTCCTAAGAAAATTCAACATACTCCACAACAAATAAATGTAGTTATACATTAGACTGTACCAAGTCTTTTACCTTCTCTAGTTATGCATATGATAACAAATTCTACAAGCAATGATCTTAAAGGTTATGATAAAACACTTGATGCTTTATCAAATTTAGATACATCTACATGTGGCATTCCTCATTTATGGAAAATCAAAATTCAACTCTTTAGATGCATCTGTGGAATTCTTAGATGTTGGACTTCCTTTCTATCCAGTGCCTATGCCTATGTTGGGTGCATCTAGATGTATATGTTTCACTATAACAAATATACTATAAATGACCTTAAATGTAGTGTTAAACTACATATCTAACAAATGTCTTACTAATTCACTCAATGTTTGCATTGTGCTACTAGATATGCTAGTTTGCTAACAATATGACATAGATACATATGGATCAAATGGACTAGATTTCACTTATTCTATGCTCCTTCAATATTGTTTTATTTCTTACATAATAGGCTTAACATTGCTTGATTATTATTTGTGGACCTTGGAATTTGTGTGAAAATCTCTTTCGCATCTATATGAGATCATTGCTTGGTGTGTGTGAGATTTAAACATGTCCATTGTTTGTGGCCTTTGACCTTATGTGTGTGAAATATTTTCTTATGAAACATTTTAAAATTTACCTTATATGCAATTATTGGCCTTATTGTATGCCATTGTGTGAAATTACTATGTGTTGTGCTTGTGTGTTTGATGAGCTTGATCAGTGGTCTCGTGATCTCTATCATGCACTCCTACGGCATAGTATACTTAAAAAATGCTTACTCTACTACATGATTCGATGTTATATCTAGCTATAGATGACATTTATGTACCTCAAATTCAATATGTTACATATATTCTTCAATGATAATTATATTTTCTATGATAACATAATCTCCAACGTGATCTTTGTCACGATATAGTTAACTCTTCTTTTGAGATGAGTGTTATAGGCAACATCCCTCACCTCAAAATGGGAACATCACAATGGAATTTTTATAAGAGATCCAAACTGTTATGAGCATATTTACGACATAATACAGGTTTAAAGCTACAAAATATCAGTTTAACAAATATGAAGTACATGTTTTCAAATATTTAAACCAATGCAGAATCAGATTACAAGTTTTTCAAAGGTTGAAATGATTAAAAATCAAGCATATGAAAAATATTGGCACATTCATACATATTCCAGGGGCATATGACATACATATACACTTAATTTTCAAAGACTCAAAGAATATAATTATACATACTTAAATGCATATGCATGGGCATGTGAAAAATAATGATAAGAGAAAAGTTATAGGTTGTAAATATAAATTACAATTGATCATATAGATGCATAATATTCTATATCATTGGCACATATTTAGAGAGGACATGGTTTTAATTCATGTTCAAGTTATTCAAAGATACAAAAGTCAAAGGGTCAAAGGTGAAAAGTTTAAAGAGAAAAATATGAAAATCGGAAGGCAAAATATTCATTTCAAAGCAAATTCTATGAGCAAGATGGTCTTGATGGGGGCACAAATAAATTCAATCCATTTTGATCATGCAAGTCTAGAATCTAGATTCATTTGTGTTAATTTGATTCAAATCTATGTGAGTGATGTACGTTTGAGTCTAGTGACACTCAATAACCTTGACATCGTTTTTAGAGAACCTAGTTTGGTTCTACCTTTTTTGGGTTAGTACATGGGGTACTATTCCCTTTTCATAAGAGTTGGAATAATGCATCTTTAAAACTCAATAGCTTGATAAGTTATTCAAATTGGGACTTGATCACTCTAAATTTGACATTGGTTCAAATTCTTCAAATGTTATAGTAAGGGAGTAATGCTCTTCATTGTCAGTTATAGGTTATAAGGCAATTGGTTTCACCTATGTACAAGTGTACTCCTCCCTTACTCTTTTTTCAATTTTGATAAAATAAAATTTAAGTTTTTTTCAAATTTTAAATGAGTAAATTGACTACTTGTTGAGCTATTGCATGGTTCGATAAATGAAAGTTCCCTGCATAATTGAAGGATTTGTTCAAATACAAAGTTTGTTGAACACACTCAGTTTCAACTCTTTCTCCTTTACTCTAGTAATTTCACTTCTAGAATAGTGGGGGGGGGGAATATAGACAAATATATTTGGTCACAGGTACTTGATAATGACAATTCTTGATGTAATACCTAGCCACATGACTTTCACCCAAATACATGCCTATTATTTACCATTCTTATAAACCATTCATTTATATACCAGTTTAACCTTTTGTTTGTTTTTATCATTACATATAAATTTTCAATGCCAAATGCTCAAGCTATTTAAAATTACCATAATATTGACTCTAGATATAAACTCAAGTCCCTGGCCTTTTTAGACAAGTTCACCCTAGGTAGACAAGGGTGCAGTGCATTGATGTCCACTTAGGTGGGTCATGTCCCATGCTAAATAATGACTAGTTTTCAAATTTGAATTCAATATTTTGGGTCATTTTACACATTTCACATGGTCAGTTAAATAAAAATTTCAAAATATTTTCCATTAAATACATGTCAAGAGTAATTCATTAGGAACACTTGCTATTCACTCGATACAAGCATTTACACTTTTATCCATTGAGCAAAAATTCTTTATTTTGCCCAATTTTTACATTATTCATAAGGAACAATCATAAGACAAGTCAAGAGATCTCTAAATCAACTCAAGGTGCGAGAACTATGTGATCTTGATTTTTGTCCTTAGAGTATTGGATACATAGGCAGTGGTCAATTATGAATGGGTTGATTGAGGTCTACTCAACCCATTACCCTTCCATATTGTAGGTTTTCAATTTATCAAAGTGCCTTACGGGTTTCAAATGAAAGAGAATAAAAACAATGATTTATGTATGGTAAATATCTACGTAGGACATATGACATTTCTCACCATCTATAGGTGTAACAAGTGCCATGATCAGTTTGAATTCATAGTCAATTGAAACAAGTTGGTGGTCAACAGACTTGGGTACACTACATTGTTATTTGCCTATTGTGCTCCTATCTAGATTCATCTTCTACTTTTACTTCTATTATATCATTTCCAGAATCCTGTTTTCTCAAATTTTTCATGTCTATTGTTTGTCATAGTAAACTGAGACAAGTTTTTGGTCAATAAATTGGAGTGTATTGTGTCATTGTCCACTTAAAATCGACCTATCCATATTCCATTTATGTTCCTGATTCTAATGTTGATCCTACACAGTCATATCCTCTTCTTTTTTTCACATTAAAATAGTCAGTGTAATCAACAAAGATCAGTGTGTGAACTACATAAATTTCTTCTTAATACTTTCCCGAAATAATAATTTTTAATTTTTTGTGATTTTTTAAAATCATAATATTTAATCATTTGTATATCTTTAGCATTATGATATTTCTATAGTTACACCTACATACATAGTAACACTTCTAAATCACATTAGTGTTTTATCAAAACTAGGGTAAATAATCATGGCAAGTTAAGATATTGAATGTTGCAATGAAAGGAGCTACAAATTATGATGCAATGAGTGCTTTGTGTAATTTTTAAAGCTTGTCATTTCTATTAATTTGCAAGAGTTGAAGCATGGTAGGGCCGATCTTGTGGATTGCATGGAAAACCTTGTGGATTAGAACAAAGTGTGAATGGTCAGAAGGGAGATTTTAAGAAGAGAGAGAAATATAAAGTGCATGTCTCATTATTACAACCATTGAGGAACTTTTCGAGCATCATTTGGGGGTCTATAAATCCATTGGTTTGTCACTTGTATTAATGAAAGTGATGAAAAAGATTCATATGACTAATATCTTGGGAAATGGAGGAGAGGGCTCACATGGCCTTGAGTAGGAATGTGCACCACTATTATGTGAGGAGGGCGTATGGTTGAGGTCATCTCTATGTCTTGGTTATAAAAAATGTGGGATATTTTATAGTAATAAAAATCACAACTATATCATAATTAACTCGTAACGTCATTCTTAGAAATGTTGTCTTTTATAGGTGATGTTGCATGCAATAAGGCACCATATTAACCATGGTGGATAGGGTTTCCATCATTATCAACCCACCTAATAGTTGTCTACTTAATCCATATCATACCATTGTTCCTTTGTGGGCTCATCAAAATTTAGTGGTGGCATCCTACAATTATTTAGGGTGGTTGAATGCATTTTGTAGTATTCTATGGGAGAACAATGCCATTACAATTATGGATCAAATGTGGTTTTTTTGGTGATGTTTTGTTTTACAAATATTTTTTCGCTTAGGTATAAATGTATTCAATCCCTTATTACACCATCCTTATTTTAAAATATTCCCTTGAGTTCCCATATGAGCGCAAGAATATTTTTACCTCTTTGCCCTAAATCTTCTCTTATTCTTCTACATAGAATGAGGTGCATTGTGGTGATTCTACATCTATTTGAAAAATCTACAACATCATCATATCAAAGTATCAAAATTAAAGAGTATATTTACATTTATTTGAAAGATCTACATTAGCTGTATAGATCCATTAACATTTGCATGTGTTTTTTCATAGGTCTATTGTGCATGTGATGTTGATGATTTTTAGGATTTATGTAGAAAAAAAATATTTACATTAATTTTTTTAATTCATAGGAAAGAATAGGTGAATATATGACAAATGCAGGGTGTGGTATGTGGCATGTTGGTGGCACATTTTAAAGAAAGTTCCACAATATATATATATATATATATATATATATATATATATATATATATATATATATATATATATATATATATATATATATATATATATATATATATATATATATATATATATGATATCCTTGTACCAGATTAGCATGAAATAGTTTGAAGTTATCTCTTTGCAAGTTTTAATTACATATGGCTCAATTAAGCCTAGTGAATGTTTATGTTCACTGAGTATTATTGTCTTCATGAGAATCTTATTTATCTTTGTTGGTAAAAAAAAAATCTAAGGGAGCACTGGCCAATAAAATAATGTTTTAGAAGGATTAGTAAAGTGAACATAGATCAAAAATGATGTGTCAAAGAGAACTTGGAAATGTTTGGATTGTTAAATTTAATTGAATGTTGTTAATAATGTCTATTAGCAAGAGGTTTATGATATCATTGGCTTTTTTTTTTCTTATACAAACAATCCTTTAAAATAAGCTATTGTGATATCCATTTCTTTTTTAAATATTTTTGCTAATCTCTTCTCTATAAACAAGGTAGTCAAAGAGTCCACTTTAAAGGTATTAATGTAAAGCTTTAGTACCTATCCATGTCTAACCCTAAAAACTATTTCAAATGACGCAAATGTTATAATTCACACTCAAATAAATACATATTTTTTAGATGGATATCATGAAGTCTTATCGTTTTTAGTTATACATTTATTTTTAAGAACATTTATGAAATCTATATTTTATGCCAGAGGCGTCTTTCATTAAGGAAGACTTTCCATTTTTCATCTAACTTGTCTTCTAATCATTATTTATATTCCTCTCTAATCAATATTATGCCTAGTTTTACAATCTACATGCGCCTTGGATGTTTACCAAGTGTAAAATAGATATGCAACCTTTGGATTTTATGTTATTTTTTAAAACTCCAGTAATTAAAATCATTAATAGTATCCTATGCATTGTTGTCATCAGATTTTCTCATCTTCAATGCATCTATCTAATAACAAAAAAACATGAAGGTGTAAAGAATATCTTTGATGTTGAGAGCACTATCGTGGAGGAAAGTTCAACAATGGCATTTATTAATCTCTGGATTCCAACCACTCTTCTAAACAAAAAGGGGTTCATAAATTAAAAATGCAGAGCTTTTGAAACATTATCAGTTTGGAGGGCTAACTAATGTCATTTATGTGGTACAAGGGTACATATATTGCAACTCTAAAATTTTATGGTGTGTCACATAAATTACAATCAAAAGTCTTCAGTGTTGAAGTTGCAGCCTCTATATAAGAAGATATAATTAGTCTGGTGCCTAATTTGAGATACATTAGATTGACATAGCACTTGAAGAAAGTATGTAAATATTGGTGGGGATTCAAAACTAGGTCTAGAAAACTACCAAAATTTTGTAACACTTATCATCTTGAAAATAGTTTTGCCTTTCTTCCATTCACTAAATAAAGAGAAATCAACATTACTATTATGAATAAAATGGTTGATATTAGTATAATTGAGAATGAGGATAAAAAAATATTGGATACAATTGTATCTATATCTATTTGCATATGTAATCCTACATCTTGTACATAAGGTGGCACAATAAGATTGAGGCCATATATAACTAATAAAAAAACTATATATAAAAGAATGAATTCATTTTTTTGGTTAATTGGTGGAATCGATGACAAATACACAAATCCTAGAATGGTGTAATTTAGCTAATAATAAATGTGGGGATTTTTAGGTCTAAATACAAAATGCATGGAGTAAATTTAGGTTGATTTCACTTTATAGACAAATCTAACATATAATTGGTTTATGTATACACCCAAATCTGGTCAAGCAAACACAAGTGTTATATCTTTTATGAATTTTACATATAAAAGCTTTTAATGTCAAATTAGGATCCCATTGGGGTGTGGTATAGGCTTATATCTCTTATTTCTTTATTTTTACGATGATTTTGCTATATTGCTAGAGTTTTTATTCTTCCTTGTCATTTTCTTAGTTCAATCCCATGGATCCTTGATGGGCCCTATATATCTATCTGCTAGAGTTTAATTGAATAATATAGAGATAGAGATCATTAATAGTGGCATTGGCATTAACATTAACATTGAGTTTAGATATTATTTATGGGGTGGCATGACGGCACGATCTAGAATCACTATGTCTATGGTGGCACCCCATACCCTAAAAATAAATATTGAGATTTAGATATGGGGTTTAGATTTAAAGTGAGTAGAGATAGAGAATATTCAAAAGGGGTGTTTATTAAATTGATTGATGAACAATCTAAAATTTTGAATATAAATGAAGGAAATATTCTATGAACTCAATAAATAAGTGAAGACTCATTTGCTTGTGATTTGAATGAGTAAACAAGTGAAGTGAAAGAATCATTGCATAATGAGAACTAAATGATCATTGTGTGCATACCCATATTAACATATATAATAAATATGGATAAAATCCTCATCATAATGATATAATTTTTACTATGAATCTTTGCCAGAGATTTATTAGTAATAATATACAATCGTTATGTATATATGCTCATGAAATTAAATGGATTAACAAACTTGGCTCAATTTCATGATTAGATTGGGAATATCAACCCGAATAAGATGAAATTAGCAGATTGAGAAAGATTCTAATTTGCTAAAAATGGAAGAAAATAAGAAGTGTGGTAAAATTTCTTTTGTCTTTATGGAGGATTGAATAAGTTAAGCACTTTACTTCTACAAAAGGAAGTTCTCATATCTGAACAAGAATAATTTTAAACTTGCTATCCACTAATTTAATTTTAATTTTTTAGATTTAAATGGAAATATTGTGTAATAAGATGGTTGACTGGTTCAAGGCGTGGCATTAGAACTACTATATAGGTGTTGTTTATTGAAGGTTCAAATCCCTCTCTTTCTGTATATTCATCTTATTCTCTTTTATCAATCTATTGAATCCCATCCCAAAAAGATAATCTCATCATCCCACAATGATCATATTCAAGTATTAGACAACACTTTTTTTAACTACATTTCAGATTTCTTATTTTTAATTAGTTCGAATTGTGACCATCTCTCTATTTCAACATAATGAACAAAAAATATACATTAAAAAAATGTTAAACTTTCAAATGATTTACTTTTTAAGTTCCTATATAACACCGAAATGGCAATGTGAACCACAAACTTAAAGGTTGTCACTATTGGCACTAAAATGCGTGAACTTTTTGGGACAAAGACTTTATCCACTTTCAAGTGCATGTGTAAAGAGTCAAGTTAAAAATTTATAATTATATGCTACATTTAATATTAATGTGAATCCAAACCAAGGGTGCCAAGCTAGGGAACTCAATTTAATGTAGGAAAATATTCCTATTGAAGTGGTTTTTGAAAATATTCTATGTACTAAGGAAGACTTGAGCTATGACAAAGTAGATTAATAGTTGAATATCATTAGGTTATGATGACTCCAAACCAAGGGTGCCAAGCTAGGGAACTTAGTTTAATGTAGGAAAATATTCTTATTGAGAAGGTCCTTAAAAATATTTGATATACCAGGGAAGGCTATAGCTCCAACAAATAGATTGATGGTTGAAGATCTTTAGGATTTGATGGATCCAAACCAAAGGTGCCAAGCTATGGAACTTAATCTAATGTAGGAAAATATTCCTATTGAAAAGGTGTTTGAAAATATTATACGCCTCCCCATATTTATGTCCCTAGGGTGAATTTTTTCAAATCACTAAAGCTAAATTGTAACTTGGTGAAATAAATTACATGCTACCACAACTACTCTCTTTACATTAAAGTTGTCTATAATCTCCAAAATTTACAATAAAAATAATAGAATAAAGAGAAGTGACCCAAAATGTAGATTTTTATTTTAGTTTTTGTTTAATTAATAGTGATTCATAGATTGTTGATATAAATATCTAGAATTTGTTGAATGGATTTGTATGTAATGGTGGTCTGGCCCCTTAAAAATTAGTGGTATTAGGCCATAGTAATAGGTGGTATAGGTTTAGGGTGTATTGAAAACTTGAACTTAACCAACACTTATAAACTATCTGGGGTCCACACTCTCCACAAATCACAAAATCCATACTAAAAAGTGCTAAATATTAAAAAAATATAAATTGATAGCCCAAACAAAATCAACAAGTTTGTGAATGATAAATGCCAAAAAACTTTTAATTGACAGTGCTCAGTTTGAAACGTTGGCATGCTTTAAACAACACACCTGCAACTTGGTGATAATTTTTTTAAATTACATTGAAATTCTACTCAAAGTTAAAAATGCAAGCAAATCAACAAATGCATAACCATTTTTAGTGGGGATCGAGACAAAACCACAAAAATAAATGTCTTATGCCCTCTCAACCTTTGAAAATTTATTTTTACAAAAAAATGATTGGTTGGCTAAAATTTTTATATTTATTTTTATAAAAAATCTCAAGGTAAATAGTGATATAATCGATTTAAGATAAAGTTTGTAATTTTTTATTATTTTATTTTTTTTACTATTTTTATTATGATGGATCAAGATCTAAAAATATTCATATATAATTATATCCAAAATCACTCTTTAACATAACAATATAATCCTAATGTATGTTAAAATATATTATTATAACCTTATTCCACCTACCCTATTAGCTGTGGAGATCTCCTACAACAGTGTCTGAACACATTAAACAAATTTAATGGTTAGTTGTTTTGAATTTAAAATCTCTTGGAACCATTTAGTTTTTAGAGGGAAAGAACGATGTAGGTGGAAAAAAAAGCAAGGAGAATATAGGAGAATAAGACAATAAGATAGAATTTAAGAGGTAAAAAAAAAGATCATAGCAATATACTATGAGAGACAAAGAAGGTAGAAAGGAAGAAGACAAACCAAAAGAATGTTTTGAGATAATAGTCTGAGCAAGGTTTGTGAACAATAGATGCAAGATGCATAATACAAGGAGATGACAGAGGTAGTGTTTTACAATAACATATAGTAGAATTCAAAACATTAGTTAGTTCAATATGAAAGTTTGTTATGTGTATCCAAACAATAATACTTGCAACAATAAAAGTTTGTAATCAGTTTTGTAGTATTTTGAATTAATATATGAATATTAGGTTTGTGTTATCTTTGAATCATATTATTTTTTCCTATATTCTTGCTTGTTAACATTTTAAATTATCATGTTTATTAGCCTTATCATTGGCTTCCGACAAGAGCAACAACTAGGGCTTTAATCTCTCTCTCTCTCTCTCTCTCTCTCTCTCTCTCTCTCGTTCTCTCTCCTCTCTCTCTCTCTCTCCTCTCTTCTCTCTCTCCTCTTCTCTCTCCTCTCTCTCTCTCTCTCTCTCTCTCTCTCTCTCTCTCTCTCTCTCTACCTCTTCTCTCTCTCTCTCTCTCTCTCTCTCTCTCTCCTCTCTCTCTCTCTCTCTCTCTCTCTCTCTCTCTCTCTCTCTCTCTCTCTCTCTCTCTCTCTCTCTCTCTCTCTCTCTCTCTCATCTCTCTCTCTCTCAATAATGTATTAGAGTTTTCATCTTAGGCATATTTTCCAAAAATTGGTATCAAAGCCAAGAGGTTTTTAGGAATTATCAATCATGGAAACTAGCAACAATAGTTAATGGAAATAACCTCAAACATTTAAAGGAAAGAACTATGATGTACAATGCATCGAGATGAAGATAATCTTTTGCTCAAAATAACTACGAGAACTTATAAAGGGTGGATACACAAAATTTGTAGACCAAGCAACGTTCAATGCCCTCACTCAAGAACAAAGAAATATGTCGAAATAGAATAAAAATAAAGATGCTAAGGCTCTTAACTAAATCTAAATGGCACACTGGTTGATTCATTCTTCCCAGGGATAGCGACAACTACCCATTCTAAGCAAGCTTGGGACATTCTACAAAATGCCTATCAAGGTAGTGACAAGGTGAAACTTGTCATGTTACAATTATTGAGAAGTGTTTTTGAGACCCTAAAGATGAGATAAAATGAGTCAATTAATGAATTCTTCATAAGGAAAATGAACATATTCAATCAAATTAAGATAAATGGAGATACTCTTGAAGATTATATAATCATTGAGAAGGTGTTTAGGAGCTTTCCAATATGATTTGACCCTATAATGGTTACAATTAAAGAGTATAAGTACTTGAGACAAATGATGGTTGATAAACTAATGGGTTCCTTACAAACCCACAAACAAAGGTTGAATAGGTTAGCCATCTCCTTCCATGATTAAGCCTTCAAGTCTAATGCCAATGTGAGAGGTAGGGGGAGAGGAACAAATAACATAGGTAGATTAATAAATTTTAGTAGTCAAGAAGGTGTAATACATAACCATAAAGAATCACATGGAAGAAGAATAAAAGGAAGGAATATCAACACTTCAAGAGGTGGTTCTACACAAATGTATGATAATTCAAGTGTACAATGTTATTATTACAATAATTATGGACATTATGCTAGTGAGCGTAGAAGGAAAGAGTCTGATTCAAATAGTCAAAGCTCAAATCTATCCAAGTCACAAGAGGATAAACCTAATAGGATTGAGAAAGGTGTAAATTTATTTATAACATGAAATATAGTTGAGCAAAGTACTAGATAAATATGGTATATTGATAGTGGATGTGGCAACCACATGAGTGGGAAAAAAGAGATGTTCAATCATGTAGATGAGTAAATAAAATTAGAAGTGAATATGGGAAACAATGAGAAGGTCCCCATCATGGGAAAAGGTAACATTTATATCCACACCAATCAAGGTGATAAGAGACAAATTCAAGATGTTTACTATGTGCCTAGGTTGAAGCAAAATCTAATCAACATTGGGAAACTTATTCAAAAAGGATATATAGTGAGATTTGAAGATAGAGAGTGTATCATCTATGATAAAAGTGGCTGTAATAGGCAAATTATAATAGTCACTATGAAAATTAATATGATGTTTCCTTTGAGGATGTAAAGTGAGCTCGCAACAACATTTAAAATAATTATGATGGATGAATCTACCATTTGTCACCTTAGATATAGACATTTAAGTTTTGGTGGCCTAAACCTTCTTCACAAGAAGCAAATGGTGAGAGGGCTGCCCCTAATAAAATAACCAAACAAAGTGTTTGAATGATGCATATAGAGGAAGTAACATAGGAGTGGATTTCATGTGGGTAAGTCTTAAAAGCAAGAGCTTCACTTGAGCTAATACATTCATATTTGTTTGGTCCTATGAAGACTCCCTCCTTATCTAATAATGTATATTTTATGACATTCATACATGACTTTAGTAGAAAGAAACATGTGTGTTTTTCAAAGAACAAATCAGAGGCATTTGAAACTTTCAAGTAATTCAAGGCCATCATTGAGAAACAAAGTGGTCATTACATAAATATTTTAAGAACTAAAAATGGGGATAATACATGTCAAATGAGTTTATAAATTTTAGCAAATATAATGGCATCAAGAAGCAATTTATAGTGAGGTACACACTGTAGCAAAATGGTGTAGTTGAGAAGAAGAATCAGACCATTCAAGAGATGGCAATAAGCATGCTAAAGGCTAAATGATTGTCCAATGAGTTTTGGGTTGAGACTATAGCAATAAAAATATATTTATTAAATATTGTTTCAACTAAGAGTGTTAGGGATATGATCCCTCAAGAAGCATGGAATAATCGAAAACCAAGTATTGAATACCTTAGATTGTTTGGATGTGTGTCATATGCACATATGCCCAAATAAATAAGATAAAAGTGGAATGATAAAGGAGAGAAGTGTATTTTCATTACCTATAATGAGAAATAAAAGGCTTATAGGTTGTAAAATATGGTCACCAAGGAGTTAATAATCAGTTGAGATGATTAATTCATTGAGGTTACATCATGGGAAGATAGATAAGAAGAGAAACAAGTGTAAACAAGGGATAGTGGAACCTTTTTTAAATCAAACCAGCAAGTGGTACAACCATTCATACACGAAGTTGTAGATCTATTTCACGAAAGGCTAATTCATCTAGTGAAAAAAACCAAAAAGGAGCTCAAGGAGTTTCTGCTTAAACAACATCATCATTATCTAACTCAAATCAACACATAGAAAAAATAAGAACCTTGCAAGATATATATCAACAGTCAAAGTATAAATAAAATGAAGATGAAACTATAAAATTTGCTCTATTTTTAGGATTTGACAAGAGTGAGAGAAATAAGTTAAGGATAGTTATCAAAGGCTAAAATCAAAGGCTTTGACATGACTAAAATGAGACATGTTCCTCCAAAACAAGGATAGAAATGGTGAAAATAATCATAGCCATAGTTGCTGAACACAAATGGAAATTGCATCAAATGGATGTCAAGTTAGCATTCTTTAATGGAGTACTACAAGTAAAGGTTTATATGGGACAACCACCTAGTTATGAGATTATCAAGAACGAGAACAAGGTGTAGAAGAAGAAGAAATCACTATATGGGCTTAAGCCAACACTAAGGGCATGGTACAACTAAATATACTCTTACTTATTGAGCAATGGCTTTAGCAAAAGTGGTAGTGATCCCACACTATGCATCAAGGTAAGCAATGAAGGTATTTTTATTTTTATTTTGTATGTGTATGATATAATATTCACCATAAATGTAAATCAGTCCATAAAAGAGTTCAAATCAATCGTGAATAAGGAGACTAAAATGAGTAATTTAGGTTTAATGAAGTATTTTCTTGGCATAAAAGTTAATCAAATGGGTAGTGGCATCTTTATATGACAAGTCAAGTAAGCAAAAGAGATATTGGAGATGTTTAGAATACTAGACACAAAACTCGTATCTACACCAGTTGAAACAAGTTTAAAATTACACAAGGATGACTGAAACAAAAATGTAGATCCTACACAATATAAGATCTTAGTGGGATTCTTGATGTATTTAACTGCAACTAGACTGGATATCATGTATGCATCCAACCTCATCTCTAGATTCATGGAGACACTGAAAGAGATACATTGGCAAGTGGGCAAGAGGATTTTCAGGTATGTTAATGGTATACTAATCTATGGAGTTTTGTATGTAGTAATAATTGACTTTAAATTAGTTGTCTACATGGATAGTGATTGGGCATGTAATCTTGATGATAGAAATAACACATTGAGATATATGTTCTTAATGGGATCAAGAGATATTTCATGGACCTCAAAGAAACAACTTCTAGTTTCACTTTCTAGGGCTGAAGTAGAGTACATAACAACAAATGTAGTAACATGTCAGGGCATATGGACTAGGAGAATACTATCAAATTTGTATGAGGAGTAGCAATGAGC
Organism: Torreya grandis; assembly: GCA_037957365.1. Lineage (NCBI taxonomy): Eukaryota > Viridiplantae > Streptophyta > Pinopsida > Cupressales > Taxaceae > Torreya > Torreya grandis. Next base: position 1,887,584 of record JARHVA010000700.1, on the reverse strand, counting down.
TTCAACTATCTTTTGTGACAACATATCCTCCATAACATTGTCAAAGAATCATGTCTTTCATGGTAAAAGCAGGAATAGTTAAATCAAGTATCATTTCATTGGATAATTAGTTGAAAAATATGTGATAAAGCTTAATTTTTCAAGTCTAAGTAGCATCTCACTGAAAAATTTACTAAGCCTCTATCAAATGATAGCTTTGTGAGGTTAAGAGACAGATTAGGAATTGTAGTTACATCAAAACTAGCTCCAAAGGCTCATATGATGGATCTAGAGATGCTTAGCCTAGCTCCAAAGATGCTTAGCCTAGCTCAGAGATCTAAAGGCTAGATACATAGATCACCAGTCTAGCTTCATATATCACCAGTCAAGCTCTAAAGAAGCACAATTTGGCTCCAAGATTTGTTAGAAGGCAACCACTTAAGCTAAAAGGAAGTTTGAAAGATGGTTTTTGGGTTGAGAATCATTCTACAGAACATGGGAAGAATGTCAAGTATAAGGGGGAGTGTTAAAATATATTATTCTTACCTTCTTCCACCTACCTCGTCAACTCTAAAATCTCCTACAATGGTGTTTGAACACACCAAACAAATTTAATGCTTAGTTATTTTGAATTTTGAATCTCTTGAGATCAATTAGTTTTAGAGGGAATTAATGAGGTAGTTGGAAAAGTAGCCAAAAATAATATAAGAGAATAAGACAAGAATATATAATTTAAGAGGCGTAAAAAATATTGCAGCAATAGACTCTGAGAGATAGAGAGGGTAAAAAGGAAGAAGATAAACCAGAGGAATGTTTTGAGACAACAATCTGAGCAAGGTTTGTGACAAACAGATGCAAGGTTCATATTATAGGGGTAAGATAGAGTTAGTGTTTATATAAGGATACAGTAGAAGTCTGAACATTAGTAAATTCAATATAGAAGTTTGTTATGTGTATGCAAATAGTAGTAGTTATAACAGTCAAATTTTGGAATCAGTTTTGTATTATTTTGAATTAATATATGAATATAATATTTGTGTGATATTTGAATCATGTAATGCCTTCCTATATTATTGCTTGTTAATATTTTTAATTAACATGTTTTTAAGCCTTATCCCTAGCTTTAGATAAGAGAAACAACTAGGTATTTAGTGTGTTTTGTTTCTCTCTCCTAGTTGTGTATAAAAGCTATCATCTAGGGCCTATTTCCAACAATGTATATAAATATAATTAATAATTTGAAATTTGTTTAATTTGAGGTTGTTTAATTTTTAGGAATGCATAAAATTTTAAATAAATTATTATCATAAATTAACTATAGTACTACAATAGACCTAGAAATTGGTAGGTTGTAGCCAATTTTGTTTAAAATTTCCAGTAGGTTGTAAATAGGTACAGGGTAAAAAATTAGTGGATCATATAATTTTTTATAATTTTTCATTTAAATATATAATAGATGGTAATATTTATGAAAAGATAAACATTTATAATATACAAAAATTTACTCTTAGAAGATTGTTAAAAAAAATCATCAACAAAATTTTAATTCATAAGAAAAGTTAAGCTAAAATTCTAGATCTGTACTACAGTCCTATTATGATAGTGCAGGGACTAATAACATGAATAAAGTTCAAGGTGTAACATTTTCAACATTTTATTCCATTTAGTGGTTTGTCCCTGGAGATGTTTAGTTAGCTTGTTTATGCATCTTAACTAGGTCATTAGGAAAGATAATCCCACATTCATGCGGATGTGAGGACATGTGTATCTTCCACTTATATATGTACCTTTCATAAAGCTTTATGGATAAATATGTTGATTTTAATATTTAAATAATTTGATTATTGAGTAATAAGCTTCTTCTGGCTCATGTTTGATTTCACTTCTACAACGAGTTTTTTTGTGCATTCAATCCTATCCAAATTGATCCTCTATTATGGCCCACTTTGACATGGTATTAGAGAATTTATGTTAGAAGAATACCATTTTTACAATTATATAATCTTTATTTTCATCTTAAATGTCACATATATGCCATTCATTGACCTATCGTATTGAAGATTCACCCTTTCTTAGATTTTTCTATTCTTCTAGGGTCCTATGTTGATGCAATTTTAGAAAAAGAATAAGAGAAAAGTGTCTCCTTATGGTCATATTCTATCTAGTAGGTTTTCATGTAAAACAACTAATGCTATTAAATTCAAAAGGTGATAAAACCCTAGGATCATTTGTAAATACAACCTAGTTTTGTGACAGTCAATTTCAACCATTCCAGAGGGTTTCGAGGCATTTTTCGTAGATTTTGAAAAAATCTGTAAGATTAGTGTTCTGAAGGCAAAACATTTTTTGGGTTTATTTAGATCCTTAATAGGTCTTTGGAAAAAAATTCTCTACAATACTAAATCTAAAGATTTCATGTTTGGCAGAGTTGTACTTACTTTCACCTGCAAGGACCCCAACTATCTCCAATGCCAAAAATTCCATCATCATAACTCTTTTCACCTCTGACACTTACTGTAACTTTTGAATACTCTAGTTGTCCAAATTTTTACTACCAAAACTCTTGATTACTCTTACAACCCCAAGTTCTATTACTAAAAATAACAACTACTCTAATAGTCCTTAACTCTGACAACACAAAAGGGTCAAAATTTGATGACTATGATGAGGGACTATGACTTCAATGAAAAACCTTGATGACTAAAATTGACCCTCGTATTTCTACCTAGATGCATTTAGACACCCTAAGTCTTATGATGGCCACATGAATGCCAAATTCAAGCCAATGACCTATGATGACCATAGGAACATCAAATTTCAAGCAGTTACTTGTGGCACTATTCATTCTTTATTACGTTCCATCATGGTGACATCATCAAGGGGGAGCAACTCATCCTTAGCCTTAACCCCTAGTCATATATAAATTTTTCCCTTGGTCACAACCAACCCAAGGGGGCTTAATTTTTCCTCAAAAAGTTGGGCCAAACTTTTGCACATCCAAATTTATGTAATGTGGAGAATTCTTTTGCGAGTAAGATAATAAAACTTCCATAACTTTCAGTTGATAACTACTTTTTAGGTCTAGTTTGTTTTAAAAATGTAAGTTTTTTGAGCTCTAAACATTGTTTTTATTCTCATACCTTATAAAATCGAACCTCTATAGATTCAACGGGTTGAACATCCTTGTCTTTTTAGCACACTCAGTTCAACACATACCTAATTACTTCATTAGATATAAATCAAGTTCTGCCTTTTAATCCATTTAATTATCACGAGTGCAAAGTCAAAATACAAATACACTTAAAGAGAAAAGGCTTACATTGGATCACTATGGATAGAAAAACTAAACTAACATTGGATGCAAAGAAGGTGAAGTGGTACAATAGAAGTGACAAATCCTACAGTCTATTGTGTTTATTTATGTATCCTGACTTGATCTTTCATATTGAATCTGCAACTACTCCTAATGAAGTCTGGACCACATTTGCAAAAATCTTTGGGAAGTAAGAATAGTGAGGGTTCATAAATTGGAGAAAGAGCTCATCAATTTGAGCCCAAACAATTTTGACATTATACAAGACTTATTTACAAATTTTAAATTGCTCAGGTTGTAGTTGAAACTTTGAGGCAATGACAAAAAGGATGATCAATTGATTCTTTCCATCCTTGCCAAATTAGGATCTGACTATTTTATCTTCATTTCTACCTTCCATGCCACTAAGCATGTCGTTGGAGCTATATGTACCATTTTTTCATTGGATGATTTTGTTATTGACTTGAATCAAGAGAAAGACAAGCTTATTCAAATGGGTACACTGAAGTCTTCCAAATCCCATGCCTTAATTTTGATTCATGACAAAAATAAGGCTTGCATTAGTAAGGAGAAGAACCATAACAAGAAATACCCAAAGTAAATAAAAGGTAAAAAATCTGATGTTAAATCCAACACATAAGAAAATTCCTCTATATATGGAAAACCCAAGAAAGAATGACTCACATGTGTCTACTATAATAAATATGGGCATGATGAAACCAAGTGCATGAATAATCAAATTGGCCAACTGACTAAGATACTTGAGAAGCATAATATCAGTGTCATTGATTTAGCTAATCAAAATTCATCAGCATAGGTGTCTTCTAAGGCTAAAGATAATAGAAAGGGAAAATATAAGGGCAAAACACTTATTATAGTTCCATCCTATCCTTCCACATGGGTAATTGATTTTGGTGCCTCGCCCCACATGGCTTCATCTCAGGACCTTTTCTCATCTTTGGAGCCTTATTTTATGCCTTCTATATTGTTGGGTAGCAATATGTCCACAAAAGTTAGTGGGAAAGGATATATTGAAGTGAATGATGGACATTTCATGGTGTTTTATGTGTTCCCTCATTATCCACCAATCTCCTATTTGTTTGTAAGATCACTCAGATCAGTTCAGGTAAGAGAGTTGAGTTCACACCTAACTTAATGGTTATTAAGGAAGCAGACAATGAATCCATAGTTGCATTTTGGAAATAAGATCACCAATCATGACTGTATACTTTCTTACATTTTTCTCCTGATCAACCCTGTATTGTATTACTCACTCATTCAGATGGGGTGAGTAAATTATGGCATGAGCGACTCAACCATCTCAACTATCGCTACCTAGAGAAACTCAACCATCATTACATGGTTTTAGGATTATCACGTGTTTGTTTTAATAAGTATAGTTTAGATTTGCACAATTTTAACACCATTTACATATAATGGATAATCAAATTCAAACACACAATATTATATTACATACATTTTTCACTCTATTACATACTCCATAGACAAATATATATATCAGATATGGTGGTCCTATATTATAGGTGGTTGCCAAAACTACTCCTCCCATAAATATCTCACAATCTCCTAAGTTGGTGAGTTGGATGAATCACTCCAAACTCACTTACAAAACTATTACAACAAACTACTAATATATATTATTGTTATATCACAATAATATATTATTAACTAACTTATCAGAAGTAAATAATATTTACCATACAATAACTAACTAACTACCATGTGAATAATAAATTTTCCTAACATTCCACCCTTAAATTTTTACATGGTAAAACACATCTCATTCTGAAACTACAACGTGTCACCAACAGAGCTTGCCTCATGATTTTTATTCACATATACAATGCATCAAGATTTTATATATAACTATGCAACATCAGGCTTGCATAAAACACCAAATAAGTTGTATATTCACATATGGATTTTGTGGATGGATACAAGAACCATCCATATATGAATAGGTGCCCATGCTTCTATTCATCCTCTACACTTGTATACTGATGGTTTTCCAAGCTTCATACAACAACCTTACACAATTGGTTTTACATGTTCACCAATAACCTTTACAAATGGTTTTTCAGGATCACCAACAACCCTTCACAAATGGTTTTGCAAGTTCATCAATAACCTTACACAACTGGTTTTATGGGTTTACCAATAACCTTTATAAATGGTTTTTCATAGGTTTACTAATAACCTTTACATCATGATTACTACAATACATTTTGATTAACATTCTACAATGCTTATACAAAATGGGTTACATGGGGAATACTCACAAGTGAATATGAACATCCTATATATGTTCTAATTTTTCACACCACACAACTAAAGAATAAGTCACCATACCAGAAGTGTAGCCTCGTCATTGATGACTGATGAGAGGTATCTAAAACACCTCCTTCTTCCATTGCCTCTGACCTCCTTCATGTTGTTACTTACTCAACAAATTGGAAATTAAATCTCAACAATTTCTACATTGTTCTTATTATATAATTCCCCCTCACAATGTGAAACAACACTTTTTCATATGACGTCAGATACCCGATAATGCATCCCTTTACAAATAATTTATTTGGCTTGTTTAACATAAATAAGACATACTATCGACACTACTTTTGGACTCAATGACATTTCGTAAAAAACTTTTAAAACTAAATTGATCTAGAATGGATATGTTTTGAATTAATAAAATAACACTTATCAAGACCATTTTAACTACTATTTGAACCAAAATATGACTCATATAAAACTAATTGACACATCATTGCCTTTTCAAATTTCTGACATAGACAATCGTAATATAAATATACTAACAAACTATACCTAAATAAAAAAAAAATTGACCTAAACAAACACTTAACACAAAAAGTGTTGAGCTTCAACTCTACCAATGCCGAGTCTAAATGTTGAACACAAGTCATGGAGGGTTTTTATGCAGTTGAGGATATTAGATTAATGTAAATCTAAATTGGATTTTCCTAACAAAATTGATGCCAACTCTAGTATTTGTCACCACATAGTTAAAAATCTATGGTAATAAAATCCACAGTGTTTGTTATTCTATTTTTTTAATCTTTAAATGGCATCCAAAGACTGTATATATCTCCTTTAACCTTGAAAATGAAATGGATAAGTAACCATAGGATCTGCACTAGGATGATTTCAAGTGAGTGACAAATAGAATCTTTAAATCCACCAGAATAGCAAATGCTTGATCCAAAAGCATATAAATAACAAGACTTGAATACTAGCTAAAAAATACATTAGACTGCAGTAGGCTTAGATCCAAACAAATAAGGTGTTGAGTGTTGTTGCCAATCTGAATATGATGCAAGATGTAGACAACATGCAGGGGTCATCAGTCAACTATTACAGAGATAAATAATATGTCAAATATTCATGACATAATGTTTTGAATCCTTCCACAAAAGTATGCACAATTTTAAAACCATATTTTATATCAATTTGATGCACACATAATCTCCACTAGTTTGTGCCTTTAGAACTTGTATTGGCTTTCAATAAACACCACCCAAAAGAGATATGACAATCAGATTCTAAATTAGTAATTCAAATGATACATACAAATGAATGAGAGCACACTTTGCACATCTTGATGTGATAAAGCTCTTTAGAGGTAACTAAATATGATATAAATATTACGTATAGACTAGATCATATGGAAGCATTGTCCTCTATTTTATATTATTAACTACTCACTTCTTAGCTAATATATGATGTTTTTCGTCAAACGGGGTAATGGAAAAATAATGACTACCCCTCACAAGTGCATCCTTGACAAAACACCGCTCTAATACCAAATAATAAGTCTAGTTTAGATTTGCATAATTTTAACACTATTTACATACACCAGATAATCAAAATCAAACACACAATATTATATTTCATACACTATTCACTATATCACATACTCCATAGATAAACATATATATAGGAGATGGTGGTCCTATATTCTAGGAGGTTGCTACAACTACTCCTCCCATAAATATCTCGTAATCTCCTAAGTTGGTGAGTTGGGTGAATCACTCCAAGCTCACATACAAAACTATTATTAAAAATCTTAAAATTTATTGTTGTTACATAAAAATAATATATTATTAACTAACTTATCATAAGCAAATAATATTTACCATACGGTAAATAACTAACTACTATGTGAATACTAAATTTTTCTAACATGTTTTTTTTATGGAGTTTGCCAAGGTTGCATACTTGGTAAGCATCCTAAAGAGAATTATGACAAAGGCAAATCATGGAGAGATATATATTTATTGGAGTTAGTTCATAGTGACATTGTTGGTCTATTTCTAGGAGCTTAAATTAACATGAATAAACCCATAATTAACTTCATCGATGACTTTTTTGAGGTATACTTGGGTGTACTTTCTTAAGCATAATTCTGAGGTCTTTGATCATTTTCATGACTTCAAAGTGTTTTTAAAAAACATTCAGATAAATCCATCAATCTTTTGCACATTGATAATGGTGGTGAGTATGTCAATAACCATTTTGAATAATTGTGCACTTCAGAGAGGATTGAACTACAACATATAGTTTCATATAATCCTCAATAGAATGGTGTTGCAACATAAGAATAGGCCATTGAATAAAATGGCCAACTATATACTACAATCCAAGTCTCTTGCACCTCAACATTAAGTGGAGTCCATCAACTATGCTTATCATATATAGAACCAAGTTACTCATAAAGTATTGAAGGGATTCACTCATTTTGAAGCTTGGAGTAGTTATAAACTCACAGTAAAGCCCTTCTGAGTGTTTGGATCTCTTTCTATGAATCTCATTCCTAAGAAGAAATGTAAGGCAATATAATCTCATATTTATCCTTGCATCTTCGTGGGATATCTTGAGGGTGTTAAGGGATATAGGCTTATCCATCCCACCACTCATGAGTTGGTCATTGAGAGAAGTGTTCATTTTTAAAAGGGTACTTCATTTATACATGTTTTTAAGGTGTGAGGAGGATTTGGAAGGTCACCAATCTCAAGGGATATTAAGTGGTATGACTTCCACGATTTACAACAATACAAAATTCGAGGAATTGTTATTTTTAGAAACTTACTATTTTTAGACTACATTACTAAAATTGAAATTTGGGGCACTTCCATTGGGTTTTCAAGGGTCAAACTTAATTGATTGGATCTCCATGCCATCTCACAGTGTTCCCCTCATTATTATCTTTCCAACGGTTGAAACGACGAGTCAATTGGAGCTACGGTGCAAAAGTTATGGCTCCTAGAAGTTCCATCATCAATTGGAGTGGACCCGTCACCTGAATTATTACCCGGATCACAATTGGAGCTATGGTGCAAAATTTATGGCTCCCAGAAGTTCCATCATCAATTGGAGTGGACCCGTCACCTGAATTGTTGCCTGAATTTTCACCCAGATCAAGGTGGATCTACCCAAAAAAATTAATAATAGAGGGGTCTATAGACAAGTTCAAAATAATTTTGGTAGCAAAGGGTTTTTCTAGAGGTACTTGGCATTGACTATATCGAGACATTTTCCCTAGTTGCCAAAATAAACTCAATTCAACTCACTCTTGCCATTGTCACAACACATCGATGGGATGTTCATCAAATAGATGTGAAGAGTGATTTTCTTCATAGTGAACTCAAAAAAGTAATATACATGGAACAACCACAAGGATTTGTGGAAGATATTTCCTTAGTTTGCAAACTTTTAAAATATATCTATGGCCTTAGACAAGCTCCTCAAACTTGGTATGCCAAGATGAAATCCTTTCTTATTTCAATTGGGTTCACTAGATGTCATTCTAATACAAATGTCTACATTTTATGGTAAGATGATTCACTGTTGATTTTGGTTATCTACATTGATAACTTAAGGATCACAAGGAGTTATTCATCCACCATTGTAATAATGAAAATTACTGTCTGATAGGTTCCCAATGACAAACTTGGGATTATTGCATTACTTCATCAAAATTAAAAAATTTCAATCTGAATCCTAGATCACTATTTCATAATCCAAGTATGTTTTTGATTTACTAGCTTGGTTTAACATGACTAATTGTAATCCATCTCTGACTTTATTTATATATGGTGTGAAACTTGAGGCTAATTGTCCATTTCCTTTAGTTGATATTACATCTTATTGATAACTTGTTGGCAATATCATCTATCTTATGCAAATTAGACCTAATATTTTATATGCAGTGGGCATGGTCTCTATATTTATGCAGAACCACGTGAGCTACACTAAAAATTAGATAAGCAGATTCTCTACCACATTTAGGGTACCAATAGTTTTGGGATTCACTATGGATTAGGCATTGATGTTGACTTGATTGAGTATACATATTTATATCGAGATGGTGATATTCAAAATCATAAATCTACTTCAGGCTACAGTTTCTTTCTTGATTCATGTGTAGTTAGTTGGTCAAATAAGAAGTAAAATGCTATTACTTCATCTTCTACAGAGAAAGAATATAGAGGAACTATTAATGTTACCAATAAGGCTATTTAGCTTAAGGGGATTCACAATAATTTTGGTATCTAATTTTGACAACTACTATTCATCTTTTGCAACAACTAAATCATAATCCAGATCTATAGGAATTTGATCCTCCATAAAAAAATAGTCATAATTATTTGGGATCTTATCCATGAGCAAGTCATATATCTCCACTACAACCAGACTATAGAGCAAATTATTGAAATATTCACCAAACCCTTCACTGAGAGCAAGTACCTTAATTTATAGGCTTTTCTTGGGGTCTAGGCAGCTTCGACATCCTCCTATGGGGAGACATTTCTATGTACTTGAGTACCTCATTATGCCTTTGTACCAGAACCCACTTCCACTACCTACCTAAGTTACACTTAAGGGGGTGTTAGTGTCAGTTTTTATTTCATTTAATGGGTTTTTCCTATACATGTTTAGTTAAATTGCTTAAATGTCTTAAATAGGTCATTGGAGAAGATAATTTCACATTATTGAGGATGTGAGGACATGCTTATCTTCTACCTATATATTATACCTTTATTAAAGCTTTTATGACTAATGATGTTGATGCTAATATTTTAATCTTTCAATTGTCGAGTAATAAGGTTTTTCTGGCTCATGTTTGATTTGACTTCTATAATAGGTAAATTTGTTTTGCATTCAATCCTATCTAGACCGATCATCGATTGTGGCCCACTCCAAAAATAATTGAACATGCTACTCTCATTTATGATAGGCTAACATTTCTCTTAGTTAATAATTACATATTTTTAATGTTTTTTTTAAAATATTGATGAATGCTTGAAAGCACTCGACAGGGAGCCAGGTTGTATCTCAAACCCAAGGCAATAAGGTGTTATGCCTCAAGCCCTACACTACATCTTTGTCATGGGATCTTTTTATGTTATTTTCATGATTGGTGTAATTTTGCACCAAGTTGCAATGGTTGGTCTCTTGTCAAATTTGATATACATAATTGTCAAGGTAGAACATTTTATTATTATTTTGTATTTTGATAAATAAAACTTTTTTCTATGAAAATAGTCTCATTGTTATACTTCAACCAATAAAAAAGTAAATAAATAATATAATTTTAATTTTCAATAAAATAATATACATAACAAATATAAAGTTAAAATTTATTAAAAAAATATTTTCACAAATTTTAGTATAAACTAATCTAAAAACCAAAAAATAATAGTACCATGTTGCATGTAGTAATAAGTTGAAAAGCATATTAATATATACAAGTGGCATGATGCAGCTTTTGTACCTATTGCTAAGAGGAATATTTAGAGTTTCTTAGTGTTAAGAATTGAATTATAGTCATGGAGATTAATATATCCCATGAGCTTACAAGTACATATAAAGTGGTGTTGATGCCTCTAAGTGTACCACATGGTTTCTTATTGTTCAAAGAACACTTCTCATTTTAGAATTCTATGAATTCAGAGCATGAGTACCAAGTTGTAGAAATTTGATGTCACCTATGGTGAAATAGTGACAGAGATATGTATTGGTGTTCCACAAATTTATAATGAGTGATGGTTGGGAGCCATCACGGTCCATTCTTTGTGAATTGTATGATAATCTATATTAATGCTTAATGAATTATGATCTAGATTTAAGCTATAAAATAATCTAGGTGGATATTTATAATTAAGATAAAACTAAAGTGATCTAGTTTTAAAAAGGAGCAAAGAGAAGGGTAAGGAAGAAAAGAGAATGAGTGATTGCTAATCTTAGTTTCAAATATCATGACAAAGCATCAATTGCAACTAAGTATGCATTCAAACCAATATACAATGTAAAATAGCCTAAGCTCAGATTCCACTATATACCAGGTAAACTTCAAAGGATAATGTAAAGAGTCACAAGTAAGAACCAAGTCCACTTAAAGATTTACTACTATAATCAAATAGAAACTGCACATCTGAATATAAATGAAATGAAGTGAAGCAAAGCCCAAGATCCTCCAACTAATCTAGCATATACACAAATTAGAAACCCTGTGATTATAAAATGCAACCCAGAATTCAAAGAAACTATTCAAATTTAAGACATACACTAACATTTGAGAGAAAATTTATATTAGCAATTGACATATCAAATGTGGACAATCTTTACAGAACTCTTTGATTATATTAATTGCTTCAAGCATACAACATTTTCTCAAAATTCTCCTCCTTACAAAGTGGTGATACATGCCTTTTATAGAAAGATGAGGTAGTGCATTAATCAGTTACAATATATAGGTGTACAAAGTATAAGGACAATTGTCCTTACAAGTTCTAAAATACACTTGTTCTTCACAATTAGACTGATCGAGGGGAAATATGCTAATAGACTAGCATATGCCTTACTTCCTATCCTAGATATTACAATGCCATTAACAAAAAGAATATTAGCTACTGGGTGGGCCCATTGCTGAAGGGTCCCTTTGTAGATTTTGTAGAAGTTCCATTGCCTTTTGGTGTTGGTCCTTGATGAGCTCCATGTCCACAGCTGGCTTCATTACACAAACCTCTTCTTGATCAACCAATTCATCCAAGTCTCAGTCATCCCTGACCATGGCTTCCTTTATGCTCCTTGCCTCTGCAATTTTCTCTTTTGTTGTGAAAATCATGTCCAAAATTCTCTTGTTGTCTCTATTAGATTGGCCTTAGCTCTTGGTTCGAACTGACTACATGACCAAAGTGACCCTATATTTGAATTCAACATCATCAATGATTCCAATTGTAATGGTCTTGGTAGGATTTAACAACATTGTTCCTAGGTGCTGCTCAATTCTAATGATCAAACCTCTATCATCTACCAAAAGCCTATTTAAATTCTTTGTCCAAGTACTTAAACCTTAGACCTTGTCTACTATTATTCACAGTATGATGTTCAAATGTGCTAAGTTGATAGGGCATCCTACAAAAAAGTAGTGAACAAAAACATAGCAGTAAATAACATAGTGGTAAAAATGTAGTATGACAAAAATGTAGTAAGACAAAACATTACGAGGACAAAATTTAGCAAGGAAAATTTGTAGCAGTATTGGTAATGTTGTGAAGATGACACAACTTTCAACTAAAGGTCCAAACTCATGAAATCACATTTTCCTCTATTATTTTAATTTTAAATTTGGTGCATTACTCTTCCACCATGAAATGTTAACTACTATCACCAAAATGAACTAGACAAGAAATAAACAATGTGATAATCACTAAAATGTCCCAATTATGCTCTTTGCTACATTTTTACGACATTATCAATATGGCTATATTTTTCCTCGATATGTTTTGTCTTCACGACATTTTTTTCATACAACATTTTTATCGCTATGTTTTTTATCGCTACATATTTGTCTGCTAAATGATCACATAGAACCAGTTGATAGTCTTAAACTTAGGAATCTTATTCCTAATCATAATGTCAATAAGATCCCTAACTTGGGTCTCTGCTTTTTGCCACTCTGTTATTAACTCCTTGACTACTTCACCTTGTTGGCTTAGGGCATCTTGCCTTAGCTTTATTGAACTCAAAGAATTGAACATATCAAAGAGTGAGGCCTCAAACATGTCCATCATAGTGTTAGGGACTGACAAAATGGTCTGGGTTTTTTAATTTTCCTTCTCTCTTTTCAAGTTTTGAATCCTCTATTTCATCCCTTAGACCCCAGCCTTTACTTGAGTTGATTGAGCCTCAATCAATCTCTGAACATCCTCTTCATGGATAGAGGCCTCTCCAAGTTGTTGACCTCCCATTGGGATTAGGCCTACAAAGGGCTCCACCTTTTGGAAGGTGAATTCCTAAACACCCACCATGGTTATCTTGGTGGTGACCCTTTCCAATCTAGCTATTTTTAGATTTAATTGAACAGTGGTAGATGAGCCTATGAATATTAGCGGTTCTGGGACATCTACACCTATGTTGCATGATGCTCCAGGATCATCCATTTTCTTGTTCTTTGGTCCTAGAGTGACCATAATTATCCTTTCTTCTTGCTCCTTTATCATAACTATAATCCATGGCTTCTTGTCATCATGGATTTCAACATTGACAACCTCTGTGAGTGCACATGAGTGAGAGAGAGAAGGAATATTTTGTAATTTCCCATAAATAAACCAGTCAGGGATGACTGGTCTATGAATGAGGAATTCATCACGAATAGATTAACTTCACTGGTGGGGTGAGTGAAGGACAATCTTGGTTTCTTCTTTGGTCCAACAAGAACCAATGCTAGCTCTACCTTCCTCTTCTCTTGGGATGCCACATGGAATATTTCAAGAGAAATCTCTTTTCCTTTCTCTCCTTTAGGCTCCCCTACTTGGATTTGAGTCTCTCCAAATAATTCTTCTTCCCTATCTGTGTCATATGCATCTACAAGTTCTTTAAGGGCACCCCCAAGTGTCTTTTTTGGTTCTAAGGAAATCATATCTATATATTAAACTAGGGAAGGCAGCCTTTGTGGGAGTGTTGAAGATGAGGGCCCCTCTCTAGGCCTCTCTTCTAGTTTCTCCTCTCTTGATTTCTCCTTACCATGGCCCTGCTCATCCTGGCCTTGCATAATTTACCCTTAAGGTTGTAGTTTTTCTACCTGAGGTTGTTCTTGGGATGTCCCAAATGGTCTAGGTAACAAGTGGTACTGTAAAGTATGCATTTTACATGCCTCTCTAGATGGCTTGTCATCCTTGGTCAACATGTGTTCAAGTTTGATGTTGTGCCCTTAAATCCTAGCCAACACTTCATAGTTATTGGCCTTAATGTAAATGGTGTCACTAACACTGAGATAATGCATGTATTCAGGGTTGGGTAGCTTCTTCTCCTTCAAATGATTACTCACTATGTTCTTAAGATCCCACATTTTAAGTTCATCAAGCTGAAACCCAAATGAATCCTTATCCTTGGCAATGGTATGAACATGTTTCTACTATTGAAGTATAGTCCTCACAATAATTAGGGGGAATGGGTGGAAAAGACCCTTCCTCTTCTCTTTTCAAATTCCATCAACACCATGGATGAGATGGGAGGTGATTTTTTGCTCAGCCAGCTTACTAGGAACATACACTGGCAATCTATAAGGTTGGGACATGATCCCTTCAATCCTATTAACTGTGCAATCAGGGTATAACTAGATGTCACCCATCATTTCTACATACTTTTTTATCAGTGGATGGACCCTAGGCATGTGAACACCTGTGATTCCCTCCACTATGACTAGGTATACACAGTAAAAAAAAATTGCATATGATTCCTGTATTGAAATATGTGTAATTTGGAGTAATGGTGGGAAATGGTAGTTTTGCCTTTAGGAAACCAATTCCTAATCCTTGGGAAGTTGAAAGAGTTAAGTAGGGAATCCAGTAGGTATGACATCATATAAAATTGCTTAGATATCTTCCTTTTGATGGCAGTGAACTGCTTGGTGAGGAAGACACTGATCAAATCTCCAATTGGAGGGGTGAGCTTTTCTTCCACCATGAAATGCACATAGGGAACCCATATTTTGTTTACATAGGTGGTTAAAGGGGCTCCAAAGGCTTGATTTAATAGGGCCATTATTACTTTGATACCTTCCCTAAATTGGACTATTGGGATCTTACCCTCAAAGTCCCTGAAGATATAAGGCCCTTGGTGCAACCAAGGTCTAAGGATGGTGTCTAGGTCATGTGTGCTGGTCCATTCTTTGATTTTAGACAGGTCTATGTGGGGGATTATGAGCTTATAATATTTCTCAAAATCTATAGGAGAAATATAAGCTATCTTCTTAGAATTCCCTTCCTAAATGATCCATTCATTATCTACCCTACAATCAACAAAGATAGGAGCAAGGATGTCTATACAATGCAATACCTCAAGGTTTGCAACAATGTGGTGAAGGCTGGTCATTTGGACAATGACCAAGTCATAATGCCTCTAGATGACCGTGGCAATTCTCTACTCCTCCTTTGTGATGGTATTTAGCTCCTCCACCATGAAGAAGAGTTCAGACCAATTCCTAATCCTTGGTGAATTTAGGGCTACAACATCTAATTCAATGTCATTGAAGATTTGCCCCTCATTATCTATTGACAAGTAGAGCTCAGTATCCTCTTTTAGCTATTGCCTATGAGCTACCACAGTTTCTTCTTCTGAAAATTATTTACTCTGAATAGCAAATGGTCTCTATGAAAACTCTTTTACGCTAAAAAAACACAATCAAGCTCTCTTTGGATCAAATTATAACCAATCAAGTTTGCTTGGGTCACTTTTATACAGGGTTTAGGGTTTTAAAGCTTCAATGGCAAGATATATCTAAACTTTGGCTCATACATGCCTTGGATTTGATTTGAACCTTTGCCTTTATACCTTCACATTTTTTAGCCAACAAGATCTTCTATTTTATCTTTATATGCTTGTGTTGTGCCTATGTAGCATTGGTCTAGACCTTTCACGTCATTTTTCATAAATGCCTTTGAGCACTAGGCATTGGTGTTTAAAATACCTTCTTTTATTTCACATCATCAGATTAAAATCTTGGACTAGTGTGATTCATTGATTATAATTTAGGTCTTTGTTTGTGATTGGCTCCTTTTTGTTCTAAGCCCCATGGTTGTGACACTTGGCATCTTTGCATACCTCCTCATGCTTTGTATCCTATGTTAGTCATTTGTCAAATGAACATTGGCCACATGGTGAGCTCACAAACCTTTGAAAAGTGATGGGTACCTTCACATCATTAGATCATGAAGCATGATGAAGCACGGGCCATCGAATCATCTTTCAGTTCTGCTTTGAATGGGTTTTCACCATGCATTGAGCCCATGGGCTCTCGAGATTCCATTGAAAAGTCCATATGATCTTCATGTCATTGGATCATCTCCCCATGATGAAGCATGAGTCGTTGATATGCAAATATGCCCAAGATTTAAGTTAGCTTGTTACTAAGGTAGGAATTAAGCTTAAATTTCTTAGGCTAAGGTTTATTAAGCATGAAGCAAACCTTAAGCTAAGGGATTTACGTCTAAGTTTTCTGAATTCATACGAAGGGGACCAAGGTTAAATATTTTATGCCAAAGTTTACATTGTGTTTAAACTTTGGAATCAACATGATATAATGTTCTAACATTATATAGGGTTTTGATGTAATAACAAATACATGAAAACCTTTGGTTAGATGCATTTAGCTTAAGTTCTACATTTTCAAGGACCTTTTAAAATGAGACTTAGCATAAGTCTTTAGCCTACGGTTCATGACATTTAAACAACATGCAATGGGGACCTTAGGATATAGCCTTGGACTAAATTCATTTTGCATATACTTAGACCATAAGACCATTTCAATCTTTGTAGATTGAATATTTTCAATGTTTGAGAATCTTTCAAGCACTTTCCTTAGCTTGTAAAGCAATTTTTAGCCTTTTAGCAATATTTTAGAGTGTATTTTGATCCTGAGCAAAATAATTCATTAGCTTAAATTTGATGGTCTTTCAGACATCAAGTACATCCTCGTGAGTATCAAATGACAGTCATGTGAATGTCAATTTTAAGCTAGTGATGATTTTAATTTGATGGGCTTAAAGTTGATGGTCACACAGATGTCAAATACATCCTCATAGATGTTGAATAAAGGTCGCATGAATGTCAATTTTAAGCTCATCAAATTCATGTTACCTAATGTAATAATGCTACTTGGTACCTTCATGGGGCTTCCTAGGATCTTGGACTTAATTCACTCTGTCGGATCAAAATTGACAATGAAGTGACAGTTGTAAGATCATGATCTAAGAGTTTGATCATGATTGGTTGGTTTTTCAAATGAGACACATTTGCTTTTGGTCATCGAATGTAAGGCTACCACATGTCAATCCTATTGGCCTTCTATAATCCTTTGACTTTTCAACTGTGCCTCAGTTTGTTTGAACAGGGCTTCGTGATGAAGTTAGAACCATTGATCATGATCTAAGATATTGAATGTGAATTGTCCAAGGGGATATATGTAGGATTCTATTGGGCTTCCCTTGCATCATTGAATCTCTTTCCCATGATAAAGGGTGGATTGTTAGATCTTCTAAGATGCATGATGTTTAAGTCAAAGATCAAGCTTTCCTCATTTCATTCGATCAAATACCATGATAAAGAGAGAGTTTTTAGATCCTAAAAGATGAAATGAAGTTAATTTAGGACCGTGGTGATATTAAAAACTTAGGCTAAGGTGTTAAGGCTAAGGTCCCATTTGTATTAATAAATAGGTCGGGGCCTTAGGATTAAAACCTTAGGCTAAGGTTTAAATGTTTAACACAAAATGGGGCATAGGGAGTAGATGCTTAATCTAAGGTGTTAATACTAAGGTCTCATTAGTATCAATGAATACAATGGGGCCTTAGGGTTAAAACATTAGGCTAAGCTAGGAAATATTAAAAGGACCCTGCAGAGCAAATATTAGTTAGGGGAACAAGGGACTTTAAAGGGAAAAATAATAAAGGAGACCAAGCATTTTAGGATAAGTTTTAGCCGTGTTAAACAACATGACTAAGCTTAAAACAAGAGTTCATACTTAGGTTTAAAATATATTTTTTTTAAAAAGGTTCTCTCTGATCTGGGCAACAATTCAGGGGACGGTTCTACCCCAATTGATGACAGAACTTCTGGGAACCATAACTTTTGCACCATAGCTCCGATTGACTCCCCGTTTGAATCATTAGAAATATAAGAATGAGAGGAATGTGGTGAGATGGTAGGAGTTTTTCTTAATATTTTTTTACCCCCAAAAAATCAATAGAAGTGCCCTAAATTTACAGTTTAGTAGTGCAATTTAAAAATAGTAAGTTTTTAAGAATAGTAATTCCTCAAATTTTATATTGTTGTAAATCATGGAAGTCAAACCACTTAATCTCCCTCAAGATTGGTGACCTTATACATCCTCCTCTTGCCTTCAAAATGTGTATAAATGAAGATGTAACTTGAAATAGAAATTAGACATCTCTTTCCATAGATAAGCATATGGTTGTATTGCAATCTTGAGTAATAAAACATCTCTTCTCAAAGAATTCATTTTTATTAAAATATCTGTCAATCAAAACTTTTGAGTTTTGGATTAGTAGTATCAGAGTGGTTTGTCTTGAGAGTGTATGATCTGGAGGATGAGGTCAGGCTATAAGAAGTTTTGGTGAAAACAACAGAGCTTTCAAAATATCCACGTATTTGTTCTAGATGACTTCAAATGGTAGATGACACTGAGACATCTGATCCCTTCAAGGAAATGGTGAATGAATCCCTCTAATGGCAATAAGCATAGATGTTATAACAATTCACTTAAATTGTCCAAAAAATCCCAATGGAAAATTTTGGCTTCTCATCTGCACTTCCTGGCTCCTCATCCATAAAACATCCTTTCAGTGCCCCAAAACCCTTCAAGGTTCAGGTGAATTTTGATATCCCTACATTTGAAGGCAAAATCAATGCTAATGCAGTAGAAAATTGGTTGGATTAATTGTCTTCCTACTTTTTTGTAAATAAATTCATCGATGGAGAAAATATCACTTTTACTCTTTTAAAAGCATCATTGCCAATGAAAAATTGGTGGGAAGTATACAAAAAGAGGTTCAGTACATATGACATTGGCCTTGAGGTGGAACCTATGTGGGATGATTTCATGGAAGTGGTAAAGGAAGAATACTATCCCATTGGAGCATATGATGATCTATACATATAGTGGCAACAACTTTGCCAAGGTAAGGACCAATCTATTCAAGATTACATTCATATTTTTCATTCTTTGTCTGCAAGATTGGGCATCCAAGAAAGTGAGAAACATAAGACTCAAATATCACGGTGGACTAAAATGGTACATACAGGGGAAAATAAAACTCTTCAATTTGGACACCCTCGATGAGGCATATAACTTTGTAGTGAAGATTGAGCAGAAGCATGGAAGAAAAAATACGAAGAGTCAGCCTTTGAAATGGAAAAGTGACAAAGAAGGTCAAATATGAGGCCAAAATTAGAAGAAAAATAAGTTTCAAGATAAGAAATCCCAAAAGGGGAAGACTGGAAAATGGTGTGATTACCACAAAATTGGAACTCGCTCCAAATAAGAATGTTGAGCCATCAAGTCACTGCTTCTAAGTCACAATACTTGACATCTACTGCTCTGTCTCATACACAACCTACAATCAAAGAGGATGAAGAAGAGATCATAGATGATGAGCCCAATACCATCGTTGCTTCATCACAGACCTGTGAGGAAAGGCTAGATGACAAGGAAGGTTCTTTCACTCTAAATTATGGGTAAAAGGTAAGCCTTTGCATTTCATTCTTGATAGTGGGAGTCAAAATAATTGAATCTCTAATAAAGTTGTGAAAAGTCTAAATCTATCCATGAAGCCTCAGCCAAAGCCATATAATATTGGATGGTTGAGCCTAGGGAGAGACCTATGTGTCACCCATCAGTGTCTTCTTTCATATGCAATAAAACCTTGAAGTCTTATGTGATATGGTCAATCTAGATGTTTGTGATGTACTCCTTGATCAGACATTCATGTATGATCGACATGGTATCTGTGAATCATGAACCCAAAAAATCACTCTCACTCCTAGAATGTGGTACTACAAGGTACTAGAGGTACCACCTCCCACATCTATCTTCTTGATTAGTGCTAAGCAATGTAAGAGATTGGTGGAGAAGACAAAGCAATTCATTCTCATGGTGGTGAAACCAAAAAAATCCAAAAAGGCTGATGTTGCAATCCTAACTACACAATCAAAAAAATAACAAAATTAGATGGGACAAATCATGGGAGAATATGATGACTTATTCAAGTCACCCACAGGAGTTCCACTTCACTGCCAGGTAAAACATTCTACCGATTTGATCTCAGGATCACCTATACCTAAAAGTCTTGTGTATCATAGATTAGTTTTAGAGAATGATGAGATAAAAAGATGGATTCCAAAATTGATTCAAAAGGGTCATATCAGGCCAATCTCTTCATCTTATGGTAGCCCAATTATCTTGGCACCAAAGAAAGATGGAACATGCAGGCTTTGCATTGACTATAGAGCCATGATTAAAATCAATGTGAATAATCACTAACCCCTCCCTAGGATTGATGACCTACTGGACCAACTCTGTGGTACAAAGTTTTTCACCAAAATTGATCTCAAATCTGGCTATCACCAAATTCCCATCGATCCCACTGATGTCTGGAAGACTGCATTCAAATCTAAGGGTCCTTTGAATGGTTGGTTATGCCTTTTGGCTTAACTAACGCACCTACAACCTTCATGAGGATGATGGATGACATCTTGTGACCCTTCACCAACTCATTCATGGTTGTTTACCTAGATGACATACTCATATATAGTAGAACATGAGAGGAACATCTACATGTTCGTAAGGTGCTTCAAACTCTTTGGGAGCACAAGTTGAATGCAAATCTTGACAAATGCACATTCAAGATGAAAATAATTCAATACCTGGGGTATGTTGTGAATGAGAAAGGGGTCCATGTCAATCCAAATAATATTTAGGTTATTCAAGAATGGCCTACACCAAGGACCCTCATAAAACTTCGTAGCTTCTTGGATCTTGAAAATTTATATCGCATGTTTGTTCTTGAATTCTCACATGTTGCTTGGCCACTAACCATAGTGACGAAAGGAGGATCTAAAGCTACATTTTAATGGGGTGAAATAAAACAAAGGGCATTTGAGAATTTGAAGAACAGACTTTGCTCAACCCCTGTTCTTGCCTTGCCATATTTGCATCAACCTTTTGAGTTGATGATAGATGCAGCTGAATATGTCATGGGAGTTGTCATCATGCAACATGGCCATCCTATTACATATCATAGTGAAACTTTCACTGATACAACTAGGAAATACCCAACATATGACAAGGAGCTCTATGCCATTGTGCAAGCCTACAAACAATGGAAACACTACATCTTGGGGAAAGAGATGGTCATCCACATTGACCACAAACCATTGGAATTCATCCAGATGCAAAGCAAACTACAAAATGAGAGGCAGCAAAAGTGGGCCACATATCTACATCAATTCCATTTGATAATCAAACACAAAAAGGGGAGCTCAAATATGATCGTAGATTATTTGAGTTACTACACTCACAACAGTTCTTGACCTATGTAGGCATGAAACTACCACTTAAGGTGCTCTGTATGAAGTAGATCCTGCCTTTGTTGATACATATCAATTGCTTCAAGAAGATAAACATGTTTCTAATTTATATTTTCAAGATAATGTCCTCTATCACATGGAGCACATCTATGTTCCAGCTACAGAGCAATAGAAGATGATATGGGAAGCACATTTCAGAAGGACAGCTAGACACTTTAGTGTAGAAAAGACAATGGCAATTATTCCAAAACACTTCTACTAGCCCCATATGCGAAAGGATGTTGAAAGGTACCTCAAATTTTTCACCCCATGTGATATAGCCAAGCCAACAAATAAGAAGCAAGGATTGTACATGCCATTACCAGAACCAAGTAGGCCTTGGGAATCTGTCTCAGTGGATTTT
Organism: Torreya grandis; assembly: GCA_037957365.1. Classification (NCBI taxonomy): domain Eukaryota; kingdom Viridiplantae; phylum Streptophyta; class Pinopsida; order Cupressales; family Taxaceae; genus Torreya; species Torreya grandis. The sequence continues at coordinate 1,865,241 of JARHVA010000700.1, read as the reverse complement.
TTCTTGGGTTTGCCCACTTCAAAACATGGTAAGGACTATATTTTTGTTGTATTTGATCATTTTTCAAAAATGACTATCATGATTGCTTGTAAGAAAAATATATTTGTTGAAGAAACTGCTCAACTGTATTTTAGTCATGTATGGCTCCATTTTGGTCTCCCCAAGTCCATTGTCTCAGATAGAGATAGCAGGTTCCTGAGCATCTTTTGGTCCACTCTATGGAAGATGATGGATACCAAGCTGATGAATTCCACCACCTTCCATCCATAGACTGATGGTCAAATAGAAGTGTTGAACCGCTTGATTATTCACATGATTTGTATGTATCACTCCAAACATCCATGCACATGGGATGAGGGGCTTATTTTCATATAATATGGATACAATTGCGCCCTGCACAGCTTGACCAAGCACAATTCATTCCAAGTATGCTTCATGGTTCCAACCCATGGCACCAATTGATATAGCCATTCTATTCTCCACCATGGAATACACACCTCATGGGAGATTTGAAGTAGTAAAAGCAACAAAGTTTATTGAACAAATGCAACACATCCAACAACGAGTTCATGACATCTTGGAGAACATGAATCAGAAGTATAAGCAATGCCATGACAAACAAAGGATTGCACACCATTTTGATGTGGGTGACAAGGTTTGGTTGCAGCTTCAAAAGAAATGACTTGCAGGCCCACACAAAAAAATTTGACCTCTACGATATGGTCCCTACACCATCATCATAAAAGTTGGAGAAAATGCTTTTGATTTGAACCTACCAGTTTACCTTGCTCTACATCTAATATTCAACATGGAACTCCTCAAACCATATCATCCACATCTGTTGGACACTTTAGTCATAGTAGAACAATTGGAAATCGATGAACTTGATCCACAGAGTTTTGCTCTAGTGGAGGAGGATCAGATTGTGGACACCTGGATGAAGACAATAAGAGGACGCTCTATTCCACTTTATTGGGTGGTCAAAAGGGGCCAGCTTAGCCACCTAGGTGAGTGGCTTATAGATAACCAAATTAAGACACAACTACCACACATGATGAATAATATTGACGTAATAGGGACCATTGCTTCTCAAAAAGGGAGCAATTATCTGGGCAACAATTCAGGCGACAATTCAGGTGACGATTCTACCCCAATTAATGATAGAACTTTTAGGAGCCATAACTTTTGCACCATAGCTTCGATTGACTATCCATTTGATCTGTTGAAAAGCTAAGAATGAGGAGAATGTGATAAGATGGCATAGAACTTTGCTCAGTTGTTTTTTACCTTCGAAAACTCAATGGAAGTGCCCTAAATTTCAATTTTAGTAGTGTAGTCTAAAAATAGTAAGTTTTTAAAAACAATAATTTCTCAAATTCTGTATTGTTGTAAATCGTGGGAGTCAAACCACTTAATCTCCCTCAAGATTAGTGACCTTCCACATCCCCCTCTGCCTTCAAAATGTGTATAAATAAAGATGTAACCCAAATTGAAAATCAGACATCTCTTCCTCGAGATAAACATATAGTTGTATTGCAATCTTGAGTAATAAAACATCTCTTCTCAGAGAATTCATTGTTACTGTGTTATTTTCATGTTCTTGAAATATTTGTCAATCAAAACTTCTGAGTTTTGGATCACCTGCCAATATTCAAATTTGAACTGAGGGTTTTGCCAGGGTTTTGAAACATGAATTTCTCAAGGACAAACACCATGGAATCTGCAATGAAAACTTCATGAAGAGCATTTATTAGTAATGCCAGACAAAATTAAATCAAAACAAAGCTAATTAAGCTTGTTCTTAACAAAGTGGATGATCTTCAAATTCTATAAATGATTATATAATGCCATACTTTCATGCTTAATCTTCAAGGTTTCTCAAGGGTCCCAATTTTCAAAAAATGGGGGTATGTTGGTCCCAACAAGTGGTTGCATGGAGTGTTGTAATTTTATATAAAAGTGACTAAATATGGAAATCATTGTTAATAAATAGGTCATGGAGAGAGATAATAGTGATAATAAGAGTAATGGCAAAGATATGGAATCTTTTGATTCATATATGTGTAAGAAGAGCACAAAACAAGTTGAAGCCTTATATAGCTAGGAAATTAAATTCACTAATAATGAAGGAAAAATGTTCTCCAACGATTAGTATTCTTATAACACAATCATATATTCATCAAATTTACCCGTTATTTCAACAAATATAACATCAAAAACAATTTAAAGATGAGAAATATATATTTTATACTTCTATTAATACGAAATTTAAATTGAATATTATTTTCGATACACTTTATTTATTATATATAACATATGTAACATAAATTAAAATTAAATATAAGATAAATTGCTCATACTACCTAATTAAATAAAAAATAACGCAATATATAATATTTCAAATGTAGAGAATACAATTGTTAAGTATTGGAATGTGGATTTTTTAAAAAACATAAACCAATCTAAAAAATGAACAAAAGAACTTGAAAATTTTGAACTTATACTCCAAATCAAATAAATGAAAACCTTGGGCCATTTAATTAATTCAATTGTTTTTGTGTTGATGAATTTTGAAGAATAATACATGATTCCTAACAACATTCACTATTCCATCAAGAATTCGTGAAGTATATGTACCCACAAGCCATCCATTGATTTTATGAAAACTAAATTTTAATCTAGTTGTTTCTATTTTTTTAGATAATTTTGCATCCATAATCATTAATCTCTTGAAAATTAATTTTTAATGTTTTTTCTTCTTTTTAAATAATTATGATTAATTTTTTTTTCAAAATTTTTCTTTTATAAATTAAAATGTAAATAATAAAATAATTCTTAAGGAAGAAAATATTTGATAGGCACAATTTCTAATGAGAATTAATTGGTGAAATTGATCCCAAGAGGTACTAATAATTATATTGTTTAAATAAAATAAAAGATGAAACGCATTACTATTATAACACATCTTTTATAATAATATTATACGTGTCAACAAATGTTCTAATCATAATTTAGTTATGAAACTTTAATATAGAATAATATAATAAAATAAAATAAAATAGTAGTTGTTCTAAAGGTATAAGCTACGCAAACGAAAATATGTAAATCGATATTTGTATCATACATAAAACTTTTAATTGTTGAATTCGTCTCACCTTTTGTACACGAAGGATTGAGGAATAATAATTTGTTATTTATAGTGTAGGTGATGATGGAAATTGAGGTGATGTTACTTCATATGGCATGGCAATTATCTATGTTGGGAGGAGATGTCATGTTTCACAGTGAGCTTGAGCAATGAAGAAGTGATGGGGAAGGGAAAAACCATAAATAACAAGAAAATGGTAAAAGATTCTAAGGTGGTTTGGGTAGTGATTGTGAGAGGCAATGACATGATATTTCAAGTGACGGTCTCCAAGAATCTTGCACAAATACATATACAAAGTTCAATGACATATCACCTCTGTTTGCTTTCATTATATAAAACCAAATTAGATGACTTTTAAACCAATTAAACAAAAAATAAAAAAGTTTTCTCAATGAAAGATGCCTCTTTAATAATCTAATCTATTAATGGAGAATGCTCATTTCTCTTTATTCGATGAATTGAGAAGAGATAAAATTGCAAATAGTGCCACATGCGCTTTCAATTTTGGGTAGTTCGTTGGACTTGGGTTCAAATCCTTACTAGTCTCTACATACTCTCCCCAATAAATATGACAGTTTGATGTATTAAATTACACACACACAAATAATAAATAATATTATATATATAAGTATTATAATAGATATTATATTATTATATTATATATAATATTTATATATATGTATATATATATTTTGATTGATTGTCACTTTTGACCGGAGCTACAAACCGGTATGGGACACATATAGGGGGTGAGATCCTCAACTCATGATTACCAGATCTACAGTTTACTAGTCTCAAATACACCAAATATAGTCACAACCAACCTTGCATGGCCAATGAGATTCGAACCCAGGTGAGGCTGGAAACAACCAAGCCACTTTACTAACTCACCCACATCTCATCAACAATATTAATATATTTATTATATTAATATATAATATAATATAATATTTTATAATATATATGTGTGTGCGTATTATTTATATTCATATGTTGTAATTAATATTAATAATATAGTATTAAATATATAATATTATATTAAGTTAATAATATATTATATATTATTAAACATAATATATAATATATAATATTATTGATAAAGTGAATGGTTCATCATATACTTCGAGTGATGGTTCCCCTTCTTGCAAGTGTGATAATTCGATTTGCATATGTGCCACAAGCTAACATGTGTGTAGGCATGATGTGTACTTTGAGATTGATTCTTGCAATGGCGTGACGTGTCATTGAGTCAACATATGGCTGCTACATGATTGAAAAGCTTATCTGACAAGGTGCAATGTGGAGTAATCTCTCCACATAATGGATGTGCAATTTAGGGTGTGTTGTAACAGGGAGATTTTTTTGTGCAATTCTCCACATGATGGATACATAATTACATATGTGTTTTGGCATGGCATGAGTCTAAACATCATGATTGCATTGTCTTGGATGTGTTGTGACATGGTGTACAAGACGCTAAGAGGTGCACAATGTGAGTTGGCCTTACTAGTTTAGCATGAAAGTGTGTATGACCTTGAGGGACCCCTAGTAGATACTACATAAGGTTTGGTGCATGCTTGGGTGTTACAATATGATCTTCATATATTAAATTGTACTATCATAGGAGTGTGTGCAGTATATGTTCGAGATAGATTGAAGAACTTAGATGGTTTGAGGTATGGTAGATGGTCTCCAAAATGTGGTTGTGTCATCCAGTATGGTTTACACAACACGATGCAAGGTGGAAGGACTACTCCACATGGTAGTTATGTACTTTTGGAGTTTGTGCAACATGGTTCAATGTGGTGTGATGTCTTCAAAAAGAGACTATGTAGTATGGATGTTCTACGACATTGTGCAATGAGGCATGACATGGCAGTAGGCAACTTTGTAGTTCTATATGACTTGCAACATGATATAAAGGTGATAAAAGGTTGTATTGTACATCAAGTTATACACAGTTCATGATAGTCTTGAAGTGATGTGTGCTTGTGCAAAAAAGAAGTGCATGGGTCACAAAATTGCACACAGATCACCATGTAAAAATGGTCCCTATGCATTCAGTAGTCATTAAATTGCATGATTTTAGGATGTTTGTGTACATGTCAATTATTGATCTAAATTATGCATTATTCATATTATTTTTTTATTTTTAACAGCTTCAAACCCTTCTTGTTACCCCATATAATTATCATATTCTCTCCCATATAATTTTGTTTTACGTTTGGACTCCTTGTCCATAGCTTTTTTATGGTCCTGGGGATTTTCTAAAGCATCTAAATGGCTATGGGAACTTTATGTGGAACCTTTTGGCTAGAGTGCACTCATTTTTTGGTCCAACCTTTTTCATCTTATAACCATTTGATGATGGGTTATGCATCAATAGGGTCATAATTTGACTTCAATTTTTTTTATAAATACAAAAGTATTGTATTTTAGTTGGACATACAATATCTAACTATCATTCACAAGAAAAAATTGAGCATTTGCAACCATTCTAAAGGAAATCAAATATTCATTATAACATCCATTGAAGCCCACAAGTTTATGTTTAGATACAAACCACAAAGAAGTTAGGGCTATTCGATTTAAGAGCATGCAAGAGAATTAACCCTAGGAAATTACATAATTTACATCTAACCCTAGTGGAGAAGGCACAAAAGATCATAGTTTTTTAAAACCCTAAAGGAACATGCCAAATAGTTAACCCTTTTAAAAAAAGATCCATCACAAAATACATCAATATTTATCCCTAGACAAGGTGTAAGAGAACATGGATTAACTAAATTGCTTGATGGGCAAGTCAATTTACATAAAAATATAATGTGTCTATCATAGCAATGAAATCAATCTTAATTAGATGTTAAACAAATAAAATACTTAATTAATATTCTAATTCCAGAGTAATAATTGGCGAAGTGAGACTTTAACAAAGTATAGGTTTTTTTGGGAAATATGGAAAAAAAATGTCATGGTGACTTGTGTGCAATTTTTTGATACGTGCACTTCTCCTTTGCATGAGCACACAAATAATATATATTATCATGTAGTTAGAACTAGACGTACAACACAACCATGTAGCACATCATGTCATGTTGCAAGCCATCTAGAACTACAAAGTTGCCTTGTGCCATGTCGAGCCACATTGCATAATGTCATAGAACACACATACAAGTAGTTTTATTTTGGGAAACATCACATCACATTGTGCCATGTTGCTTAACCTCCAAAACTACACAACTACCATGTGGAGTAGTCCTTCCACCTCACATCGTGTTGCCAACCATCCTAGATGGAAACCACCTCTTGGAAAGCTTTTGCCATACAACAAACCATCCAAGGTCTTCAATTTGTCTCCAACAGATACTGCACACACTCCTACAATAGCATGATTGAATATATGAAGATCATATTGTAACACCCAGACATGCATCAAACCTTATGCAGTGTCTACTAAGGGTTCTTTGGGGTCCTACACATTTTCATGCCACACAACTAAACATAACTCATGTTGCATACCATGTAGCATAATGTGCAACCTACACAGTGCCTAGAACCATGCCGCAACACATCCAAGATTGCCCCCTATATAATCCAACCCACTGATGTAAGATGCCATATAAAAATAGATATGGATACAAATATTTCCAAGTTTTTTACATTTTCTTTTACAATAACACTAACAACAACGATTGTATTTGTAATAGTAGTACTCATTTCTCTTTACTCAATGAATGGAGGAGAGGCAAAATTACCAACAGAACCACAAGTGCTACTAGTTTTGGGTAGTCCATTGGACCTGGGTTAAAATCCCTACCAATCTATGTATACTCTCTCCAAGCGATATGGAAATTCAATATATTATATATATATATATATATATATATATATATATATATATAATTTATATTCATATGTTATAATTACTATTAATAATTTATGATATTATATTAAACATAATATATAATATTCTATATTATTAAATAATATGTACATATATTTATATTATATTTAGATGCCTCAATATGTAGTTTCCAAGGACATTATTTATAGACCTACTACCACTTGCTATCACCTAGGGCACTCCATGGAGGGCTTCTCTTCACCATTACACCTACACTACACAAAACCGACACCCTTTTACGATTCATATATTATTATTTATAGTAAATTATATATTACAATAATATTTAAAGATATTTATAGTTATAAATATATAATATAATTATTTGTATGATATATTATATACTATTGTAATATATTATATTTGTAATTTATACATATAAATATAGACTCTTGAACATCAATCTCATGTCCCCACATCAATGATGATTCAATTTGCACATCGGATGTGAAGCCCAACCACAATCAAATTAGTTCTCATGATGTCTTCGTCCAACGTTCACAATAAAAAATGACCATTCAAGGATGCCAACACACTGCAAGTTGTAGTTCCCTTTACAATTGGTGCAGCTCATGTAAATCCACTAGTTGCCTTGACTCCGATTTTGGGGTATGATATCATTTGAAATACCCAATCATTTCCCTTCACCACCACTGCCTAGCTCACCTTGAAATATTTCACTACTTGCATGGTGTGTATGGCCTTGCTCTTCCTTCATTGCCACATTGTATAAAGGAACACACAATCTTATTTTTCGTTAACACCTCCACCAGAAATATAATAATATTAATGTTTAACATATCTACCATAAAAAGTCAGAGAGGTCAATGATCATGGATTTCAAGCGAAGTATATTATTAATTTATGCTCTTTTACTTTATGAAGCCCCATTTTGCCAAAATAGAAAATTACGCATAACTCGTACCTTTGGGACAACCCCTAGTATTTTTTCTAGCGAATGAAAAAAAGGGGCTAACGAATCATCTCTTGTAATTACTAAGTATGTATAAAAGTGTGGTGAAGAAAGTGATGTTTATTGATTAATTACATTTTTGTACCCTTGATAGGTGCTTAGAATTATGTAAGGTTGATAAGGTTGATTACAATTAAAAGGTAAATTGTGTTATATCTATTTTACATGTATTTGAGAAGGGAATAACAAACAAAAATGAAAAACCTCATCATGAAGAATGTCATTATCTTGGCCTTGCTACACATATGTTCATGGAAGACCTTGAAAATGTAGAGTGTCAGTGTCAAAAGCATTGATTGCCTCTTTGTCTCGCCTCTTCCATGGCCATTTGTTATTTAGAATGCTCTGATACGTGCCATTGCCACATTTATGGTTTGACATGCACTTGCAATTGTCGCTTCCTTCTATCCTATAATATGCCCAAAATTTTTCTCATCACACCATCCATTGAAGTGGGAAAGGAAAACAAAATAATTCCATAAATAGGCCAATTATGAATTTATGTATTTTACAGAATGGGAGGTTAGCTCCCCAAGATATGGCACTCTATGGTGAAAGCACACAAAATAAATGTAAATAGTCTTGATACAATGTGGCACCAAGATTTAAACTCAATCCAACAATCAAATGTTTCTTAAATTGTTATCCTTTCAATCCCAATTATAGGATCAGGGATCCAGTCGGCTTTTAGATAGGGTGCAAAGTGTGTGAGAATTATTCATTGGCCACTCATAGTCATAAGAGCAATCCTATTGTTAGTCTATTTAGCATGGTTTGTGGGTGCAACCGGAGAGCCCAATCTCTGCTCATTGTCTATCTCATCTTCATGTTAATTTTCATTACTTTGTTGTTGGCGTTCATGATATTTACTTTTGTAGTTATCCACAAGGAAAGTGGGCACCATGTTCTTGGTAGAAATTATAAGGAATACCAACTTAATGATTTTTCAAGGTGGCTCAAACATTATGTCAAGAATAGTAATCACTAGAAGTTCTTTTAGTATGTGTTGAAAGTTGAATCAGAGGTTTTTGACTGCCCAAGATCTCTTCAACTCCCAAATCAATCATATGGAGGTAATTTAGGGAGTTTTGTGAATTTGTTCTTTACTATATGCACTTTTTCAAATTGTTGTTGCAAGATGAAGGACTTGAGACCCTGCAGATTGAGAAAATATAAGCTTCCCGCCATTGTTAATTGTAAATTGCAGTGTGTAAAGTGTAAATATGAGTGTAATTAATAAAAGCAGTGGCTAAGAGGCATGGTCCATTGTCAAAGTAAATCTTTGTTTCTTCCATTATAAGCGACGAAGATGGTCACTTTTTCACTTATTGCATAACCCTGACAGTTTATATGGCTCACGAATTGGAGGAAGGGAATGTGATAAAAAGGCATATCCACTTATGATGCTTATGAAATAGGGCATATGTGATAAAAAGGTATATCCACTTATGATGCTAAGAAAATAAGGCATATGTGATAAAAAGGTATATCCACTTATGATGCTTAGAAAATATGGCATATTTATACATGTGTGATCCTATGAAAATAAGGCGTATCTATACACATGAGCCTATGAAAATAAAATGCATCTATACACATGTGAGCCTATAAATCGAAAATAAAACCTTTAAGAAAACAATGAAAACAATGCTTAATTGAAGAATATCCACTTTCTGAGATGAATCTGTAATTGGTTCCTCCCAATATAAACACCTAGACATACCAATAATCTTTCATATAATAATATTGAACAAAACAAATAATATTTCATACAATATTTAAGATTCTTGTCGACCAATCATAGCACCTACTAAATATGCCATTACTAGTTAGATACCATCCTTGGCAATCTCAGCATTGACAAATGACAGTGGAAAGCGTTTGGTCCAACATATGCCATTCACATTGAAATTTCGACTAGCCCTAAAAATTTGATCAACGGTGACATTGCAATGGGAAACTCATCTCATAATAAATGTAACAAAATGAATTTAAAATTCTTGATGCCGCCAATAAGGGCCTGGAAAAATGTTATACAGAAGAAACCATACAGCGTGCGTCTTTTAGTGCATATAAAAGATCTAATTTGCTCTGAGAGAAGGATTAGACCATATCATGCGGTGAGCGTGGATCGAACACGCGACCTTCAGATCTTCAGTCTGACGCTCTCCCAACTGAGCTATCCCCGCACATTTTCCATTAAGAGAACACTGTGATTTGTGTTCTGTAAACTCGTCATAAAAACTTTGTTCGAGTTAAGATGTATAGAAGGAAAGGCGTTTGCTTTTTATTTTTTCTCTCGCGGTTCGCACTTTCCATGCAAACTGAACTGTTTCTGTTTCTCTCTCTGAAACTGAAATCTGACTTCTAGGTTTTGTTCTCACTGCTTTCATTCAAATCTCACGCTTCGACTTGTGTACGTACAATATCTGATCCGTTAATGCACTATAGAGTTGAGGGAAAAGTGGATTTAGAGGTTTGTGTTCAATGCTCAATTGATTTATCATGCTTTTAGATGTAAAATAAAGATAATAAATTGTATGAAATAAATAACTTCAAAAATGTGCATTAAAAGTATTTGATAGTAAAATGTTAATTAGAGAATAATAGATGTTTTGTCGTTCTAAATGACTTATAACACTAGTTTATTTATAAGTCATTTTGAATTTAAATTTTATAATATTAATCTACAATTCAACATTCAACAATTACAAATGGGAAAGGCGGAAAGGGGAGACTAGACCCACTTAGTTAAAGTGAAAGTGGAGGATAATTGTTTGCACTGTATAATTTGGTCCAAACAAACTATCTGAGCTATACAATATGGTCTAGATAATGAGACCAAAGGGACACAAAGATCAGATGATGGCATTTTTCGAACAAGCAAAGTGGATTTCAGGGTTCAAAAGTAAAAAAGGTTAGCAATCACTTGATTTGAACTAAGTTAGCTCTACGTACGCAAATATGCCATACCAATATAAATTAACATAATATTAGGCCATGTGGGATTTTAAGATATTACATTTTTTTCCCACTTTGAAGTGTGTGCTTACACATAAAAAAAGGTGGCATACGTGTGCCCTTTAAATTAAAATATAAAAAGGATATTGATGGTCTAGATCTATGGAATTAAGAATGGTAGGTATCAAAACCTGTAATTTTTCACTCACAAAACATCGGTGAGTGATAAATAATAAATGCTAAATATGGAAATTAATTAAAATAGAATGCTTTATTTTGCCTCAATTTGTTACAAAAGTCCTATGGGTTTACCATACGATCGATGGAGGAAAAAAGTGTAGTGAGGTTGAAACCTTATATGGTGTCTAGAAACATGCCCCTACATCCAAATGACTCTAAAATATTGGGTATTGAACATTGGGAAATTAAGTTGGAACCCTATAGTCATTTGGCAATGGACCTCCAATTCCTTAATATTGAATATGTTGAGTCTCACGTTCTTTTGGCCTTAATATGAACTGGAATGCCCCTTGGGTCTATCATTTTGTCGAATGAAATCATGGCCATGAGAAATGTAATGTGAAATATATGCCCACATTTGAAATTTTAGGTGAATTTATGAATCTCGTATCTTAAAAAAATATATTAGATGTAACAAAATAATATAAAATGACAATTTATAGTGAAATAACATGTACTGATATAACATTTGGAAAACAGGCACCAATGATATATTTCCCCAAGATATAATCCAAGTAGTAACATAATAACATGGAACGTGTAAAATGACGGTATTAAGTTGTTAGTCCACAATATGTAACAATGATGATCTTGAGTAACTGTACACATAGAAAGTGATGTGTTATCCTTGTGCACTCGACATCCAAGGTCCAACCAAGACAACCCAAGAGGAATAATATATCAGTTGGGCTATTAATCTAGTTGAGTTTGAGCTTGTAGAACGAGACCAACTTACCCATTTGGTTGTTGGTTCTGAGCTCATGGAGCGAGATGAGCTAGTTGATTTGCTTGGTTATACATATGTCAATATTGTTCGGTTGCTTCAAAGTGTTCATTGATGGAAATGAACAATGGAGTGATGAGATCTAAATAATACTTGATTTCAAGGGAATTAAATATTATAATTCCTCGTTAATGACGCTCTTTCTAAATGGGTTAAAATATGGTTGTATAACTCTCAATATATGATTGGCTCTATCAGGTTGATCTTGTCTAGAAAATGTCATCCACAAAGTGAATGAAATTGAACGAGGCTAGACCCGAGGATGAAAAACTAAAATAGATTATGATGTTTCTTAATTGGTGGGCTAACAAGTGAATTTGCATAATGAGTTGGGCCTATAATAATATTTGTTTTTTCATCTAGGGCTTCTAGTTGGCTAATAATCTATTTTAGCAATGGCATGGAATGAAATCCCTCCACCCAGAACTTGCAATCTATGTTTTTTTGGATATTATCTATTGGAACGAGAACAAGAACTTGTGGGAAATGTGTTACGCTATTAGGATACATTTGTTTTAAGATCATCATCTAATGGTGTCAAAATGATTGATTATGTTTGGTATTTATGTTAGTGGTCGGTATTGATTTTCAGAATGTTTTGGTTTGTTGGTCTTGTTGGCTAATGTTTTAAATGAATAGCATTCTCCAAATTGAATAGATTTCCATTTGTTTTGAATATATTTGTTTTAACTAAATGTTTTTTAGGTAATAAAATGAAAAAAACTCCAACTACGTTAATGAATTAAATGAGCATAAAAATGTTTGGAATGCACAAATTTAATTTCCTTTTGTGATTCTAAAGATGTTATTCAGATGAAAATGAATTAAAAACTAAAATTAATTATTTGAATATTGATTTTTATGAGTTTTAAGAAATGCACAGTTAATTCCGACTTTGGAATGAATGCAAATTATCGATGAAGAATTTATCTGAATTAAAAAATGTATAATTGAATATTAGCCTACAATTCATAGACTTTAAATGATGTATGCATGCAACTAAATATGTTTTAATGCTGAAAATTATAGCTGAATGCAAACTTTTTCATTTTTTCTTGATCGTTACTTCTTTAATCTAATATACAAATGAAGATCTTGATCTAATTACCATTTTGTTTTATTCTTTCAGATCTACTTGCAGATGGAAAATTGATAAAAGGATTTGATTACATAATTTAATAAAAAACCCAAAATGTCCAACTACCTAGTTAAGATCTAGAGCCATTAAGATCTAAATGCAATTGGATGAATGCACAATTCAATCCTAAAGCTAAATGCTCCAAACCAAGATCAAATAGAATGAAAATAAAGAGGTTAAGATGATTAATTACCTTGACTTGGGTTTCAAACATTATGATGGCATGATGAGGATGCTTGATGATTGATTCAATGAAGGATAGATTTGACATGGATTTGTTATGATTTTGCTAGATTATTTTGACGTTGCTTTGATATGACCTTTCAAGTTTTATTTTGGCATGAAGATGTTATGATCTCCTTAGATGGCTCCAATGGAGGATGAAGGTTGTTTATATAGATTATGGAGGGAAGATCAAGGGTTGAAATTCAAATTTGGATGAGGAGATCCAATGGATAGGAATTATCTAAGAAATATTAAGTTCTTTGGAAACATCTTGATTTGGAAGCTTCTAGAGAGGGGGGCTAGATTATAGAGAGTTCTAGAATTCTCTTTAGGGGTTAATTATGATTAGAGGGAGGTTAGATAGGGATAAGGTAGGTGATTAGGGATTAGGGGTGTAGGATAGCCTAGGCATAGGCTAGTAGATGGGTAGGTGGGTCATGGGAATTTAAAATTCACAAATAATAGGTAAGATAGGATTAGGATAGGATAATATGGATTTAACATAGATTAATGATGATGTGGAATGGGTAAGGTTAGTAGATGAATGATAATGGAAGGAGGATATTAGATAAATAGCTAGGATTAGGATAAATTAGCAGGATAAAGGGGGATATTAAAATTAGATGAATTAGAATAAATGGAATTAGTGTCAATTAATAGGAATATTATAAATGGTAATGAGGTAAACTAATTTAGGTGCATACATTTTTTCCCTCTTTGAAATGATGTTGTGAGTGAAATGAAGTGGGAGGTGTAATGGTATTTCAAAGAAAAATCATGTCATAGATTAATGTTAGTAGATGATGTTAGGGGATATGATGCCCCTTCAAGGGGACATACGAGGAAGAATGAGATGGATGGCCACTCAAAATATAAAATTATGGGTGGAATGATATGGATAGACAAGGGGATGGTATATTTGATGTGAGATAGATGATGAAGAAGATGCGGTTAGCTTGAGCAATGAGCTACAAATTGATGATGCCCCTAGAAAGGATACATGCACAAGGAGTAGAGGTGATGGGTTTCAAATTTTTTGACACATCTCAAGGGGGAATCATAAAAGGCCGCAAGCTTTAGACGTATCTCAAGTAAGGACGTATATAAGGGAGAGTTATTGGTCAAGACAAACAAGAATTGGATGAGATTAATGATGGTTGTAGCTCAAAACTAAAGTTGATCAATATGATGTAGGTGATGATAGAGAAGGGATAATATGATCAAGTGACCAACAATGATGATGAAGACAAGACAGATGTGATGATAGATGATGAGAAAGAGGAGATAGTGGCTAAGATATCCTTGGGCATTGAAAAGTGGCCAAGTGTTGCCTATACAGTCTAAAAAGACCTCAGGCTAATGTATTTTAGATTATAAGATGATGATGAAGATGAAGATTAATGATTATAAATTGATGATCATATGGATGACTAGTCAAATTAGTGATTAAAGGATATGGCTCAAATGATGAGGTGAGGATACAAGATTGGATGTTAGTTAGAGGAGTTGATAGGATTAGATTAGTAATGGGAATAAAGATGATTAGATGTATGATGAGGGTAGAGGTGATCAAGCCATCATAAATGTCATAAGGATCATCAAAGTCTAAGCAATCTGACAGATTTGGCCCTTGGCAGTATGCCGCATGATATGAGCATAACCAAGAGGATGTTATGCCAATGTTTAGAAAGGGGGTAAATAGTGAACTCTGCATCCTCGAGGGCACTTTTGGTCTCCTCTAGCATCCTCATTCATTGCCAAATATAAAAAAGGAGACATGACACAAATAAAACATAAGATAAACAAGATATATACACAATAAAAAACATGCAAACAAGACAAACTGAATAATAAGTAACATACACGAGTATCTACATGTAGTGTCACAATGTCTTCTCTAATGATGGGATGAGTGATTGGGGGATGGGTTGGACTAGGATGATCAGGATGTGATTGTGGACTTAGGATGGACTTGGATTTGGATAGGGTGATTATGATTAGGATTAGGCTAAGATGTTACCCCTAATTTAGGATAGAAGGATGGATGACGTGATGAGGTCTTTGAATATTGATTTGATCTCAAAATAAAATCAAAAAGTAGCCAAGGAAGGTGGTTTAGCAGAGTAATGACTAAGGATTACCAACATATAAGGCCCTGCAAAACTCCATTCTAGGAAGGAGACTAGGAGATGATGGAATCAAATACCTTTCATACTAGCAAAGAGTGATTGGATGGGTGCTAGATATGAAGAGGCAATGATAAGGAAGGTGATGGGATCAATTACCTTTCATACTAGTAAAGAGTGATTGGATGGGTGCTAGATATGAAAAGGAAATTGATAAGAAGTGATGGGTGCCAGATTAAATTCTTGACAAAGTAATGTGTGCCAATAATACCTAGGCCAAGGATGATAAAGAGATGGAGAGATAAGTAACCACTCCGATTTGGTTCTAAGATAGAATGTGGTATCCAAAGATGGGATTGGTAAAATAGGGGATAAAAGATGAATGACATGGATATGGATGTGACTAGGGGATTAGGGATAATACAAGACATGATAGATGATTTTTGGTTTTTTAAATTTTATGATTTTTAGGGTTTTTGACCTATTTAAATTTATGGGATTTTTTTGGATATATATGTACACTATACAAATGGGGCTACTAGCAAAGGGAATACCAAGTGTAGAAACCAAGATAAGGATGGATGGAATGATGGATGGGATGATAAAAGGATGAGGGTAATGTAGAAAAGGGGACAGAGAATAAGGAAGAATGGACTAGGGATTGCCAATGACCACATCGTGAAGGAACCATATGTTAATTGCTTGAGTGTTTATTGGAGGATATGCCAAGATGGTTTCAGAATATTTCTCAAGACTCCTTCCACTTCCTTACAAAGGTCAAGAATAGAAGGAATGGGAGATAGGATGGATATGATGGAGGACATGATGGCAGGCAATGGATGGAAAGGATGGGCAAAGGATGGATTGATGAAGGATATGAAATGGATGGATTTTGCCTCCAAATATTGAGGTTTAATGTAGATAATTCATCATTTTACCATGACATCAAAAACTAGTTTTCATCATGGTACTTGCCCAAGGCACTAGAAGATTGGTTTTCACCATTGGACGAATATATTTTTTCTTTTTCGACTTATTGATGGCATCTCAATTTATTAGATGATGGGCGAGATGAAAGCTATGGGGATTTGATGTATTATTTAGCCAACACCTACTTAAGAGATGTGTGATGCT
Organism: Torreya grandis; assembly: GCA_037957365.1. Lineage (NCBI taxonomy): Eukaryota > Viridiplantae > Streptophyta > Pinopsida > Cupressales > Taxaceae > Torreya > Torreya grandis. The sequence continues at coordinate 1,848,608 of JARHVA010000700.1, read as the reverse complement.
AATATCATGTCTTGGTGGCCTTTATTAACTCTTGATTCAACATCGTCTAGATGTTTTAACTAGGTGTCTTGATAACCCCTACAAAGGACAATGTTGCCTAGGGATGTGAGAGGGGGTATACCATGAATTTGATGATGGGATATAGAATGGGAATGAGGAATATGATAGGGATGATTGATATGATACGATGAGGAATGGAGAGGGAGTTCAATAGTCGCATACACCATTGGATATGGTGGAGGGGATTATTTAGATTGGTACCATGAGACTATGGGATTTAAGACCTTTTGATTTGTTTATTCTTTGACCCAAGCATTGAGAGGATGATCGATCGTATGATTATTATTTTTGTCTTTATTTTAAATTGCTAATTGGATTTGAATTTGACTGTACCCTAATGCCTAATTTCAAGCTTCACTAGAGGAGAGATTTTTGACTTGATTTATGATTATTTTGACTTTGGTATGCCCTTAGTGTTGTATTTTGGGCTTCACTAGGGGAAGATATTTTTTGATTAGGCTGATGAATTTATTTTACTTGATTTTGATTGATAGGATCAAAGATGATTTGATCATGATTTATAACTTTGAAAATATGGACTTGAACATTTGGATGCATGGCACACGATATTGAATGTGGAGGGGAATCCAACAATGCATGTTCCTGTTCATCCCCTGGATGGAGTGGGATATAAAGACTATGGGGATGGGGTGGATGATGAATGTTGGGTGATGGATTAAAGGGATAATGGGTAGCATAGTCCTCATAAAGGTCACTAGGAGCCTTAGCTGCCATGCCAGAGAAAATGTCATATAGAATCTCAAAAGGATCATTAAGACAAGTATTCAAGGTAGGGTCAGATCCACTTTGGCAATCTTCGATAGATGAATCATTCAAGAATTCAATGATGAATTCATCATCCTGAGTGGGACCAAGAGATATGTTTGGTCATTGTGTATTGTATAGATTATGAGAATCTTCAAAAGGGTAGGCATTATCATCATTTGCTATAATATTGATGAGGGATAATGTTTTTGATGAGGAATCTGATGTGCATGTTGGTGCTAGACATGGTCTTGATAGTGGCTCTAATGTTGACTTTGGTGTGTAGGATGTTATGCTACTAGTAAGGGAATGATTGTCCCTGACTGCCCTCTCTTGGGGCATTTGATGTGATGGCTGAGAGGGAGATAATGGCTAAATGATGGGCTGAGAAAATAGAGGGCTAAGTGTATGGGAAGTAGACTTGGGTTTGATGGGGGATATTTTAAGAGGGATAGGATGTCTTAACCTTGGCTTGGAAGGGGAAGGGCATGATCATGATATAGAATGGTATCTTGGCATTCCTCTTCTTGTTCACTCAGGGAGATAAACTCATCTGATTCATCCTCAATTACTATGTCACCATGATCGATGAGGTGTTGGACATAATATCTAAAAGGTTGACATAGTTTAAGGGAATGCCCCCAGTTTGATGATATAAACAATATCGGTTTGCTTTATACCAAGAGGGATTAGGCTTCATGGGATCAAGATGTCGTATAGGTGGATAAACCATCATTTTAGTAGCAATAAGTTGGTTAAAGATGAATTCTAATGACATAAGAAGGGGAGTGTAAGGACCTACTTCACTTTATGATTCTGATGTGGAAGCATTAGACTTGTGATCAGATGGTTGTTGATGTGATTGGGTGGATGGACTGGTGGCCAAGATTGGAATCCCTTTGCTATCAAATGAAGGGTTAGATAATAGGCTATAACTAGTGGATGGATGGGTTGGGATGAAGGGTAAGGTGAATTGAATGGGGTCAAGGTCTTCAAGAAATTGGACACTCATCTCAAGGAGCTATAAGAAAACTGCTTATGGGTTTTCATCAAGATATTTATAAAATAAGTAAATTTATGAATCAGAAGGGCCATGACTAGGACGAGGACTAGAGGATGGTAGAATCAAGTAGGATGGGAATGAGGATTGATAAGAAGCTTGCTTGGGAGATGGCTTGAGGATTTTGGGCTCAATGTCATTAGGGAAGTGGGTGCCCATCTTTCATAGTTATAAGAGGAATTCATTTTTATTCTATGTAATGTATTGATTAATTAGGGTGGATGCATCAAGGAATGTTGAGATGGGTTTTGATGGGCTAGGGGGTTATGATTGAGGTAAGATGTAGGATATGTGTTTGAGGTGAATGGGATCAAGGTCAGATGGGAGGTGAGCACCCATTTCTAGAGCTCGCAAAAGGATGTCATCCTTGTTGGCCAAGATATATTGGTCTACTTGAATTAGGTCCAAACCAATGGGGATAGATGGATGATGATGGGGGCGACGAGGCAAGACTACAAATTAGGGGTGATTTCTTGAACAAATTAGGTTAAAAGATTGAGCTATCATGAAAGGTACTGATGAGGATGTGATTGAAATGATATAAGATAAGGGTCAAATTTTAGATGGATAGTTTAATAGGTGCTAATGACCTATCAACAATGTCTAGTTGTCAAGCTAGTAAAAATATTTTATGGGTGCCTAAATTCAAACTAGTAAGAGAACAATATGATGAGTGATAGTTATAAATAAGGCAATATGATTAGAGATGATTGATGATGTTTGATGGGTTTGCTTAGATTCATACTGATAAAGTGATAAGATGATAACAAGATATTGACTAGGTATGAGATTTGACTGATTAATAAGTGATGGTGGACTAGGATGATAGGATAATAAGGATGGGTGATAAGAAGACTAGCTCAAGACTTAAGACTATTTTGTTCAACATAGAATGGGATATGATTGTGTGATGAAGGGATAGGATGATGGGATAAGAACAAGTATGATGATAGGTGATGATGAAGTGATTAGAGATAATGATGGGAATGATTTAGACCTATAGGTGACCTAAAAATCCAACTAAGGTGATATTAGGATAAGGTTAGGCTAGATGGGTGATGAGATCAAGGTCAAGACAAATGATGATGGATAGAGTGGATTTAGGATAGGATGTGGATGATGAGACAAGATGTGATTAAGATAGGTTTTGGGGGGGACTAATTATGAATGGGACTAAGATAATATATGACTAGTAAGATATACAAAAGACATCAAGAAATATACAAGTGTTTAAGACAAGGATATACAATATGATGATTAGGATGTAGGGTGATGATTAATGATAGGTGGATATGGTTGGACTAAAAAGGGATGAGGTGACTATGTGAAGGCAAGTAGGTGATGACGTGGACTTGGGTAAGGATGTGAGATGTGATTGGGGTATGTAGGTGATAAGGGTATGACTAAGGATGGGTAGACATAACTAGATTGGGATGTGATGAAGGCAAGGTGATAATGGGAGATAGTTTTTGAGACAATGATGTACAAGAGACAATATGGGGATGATGGGAAGGATTTACAAGAGAATGATGGATGGATATGAGGGTGATGGGGTGATAACCAATGATTGAATAGGATATGGTTGGTCTAGGTAGGGATTACAATAAGAGGGTATATATAAATCAATGATGGGATAAAGATATACAAGATGATGATGAGATAACAATGAGGAAATGTGAGTGATGGGGGATGACTAATCTAGGGTGAAGACAAGATGTGGGATGGGATAATGACAAGGATGTGCAAGATGGAAGGAGATACAAGATAGTGTATACAATGGGATGATGAGGTAAGGATGATGATGTGGATGTGGTCAATGATTAGTGGATATGATGAATGGGTATGGTAGCCTATGATGAGATGAAGATAAGATAGGGGATGGGATAAGATGAAGATAATATATACAAATGGATGATGACAAGGAAGTACAAGATGATGGAATGATGGTATATACAAGAGGATGATGGGATAAGTATGATGAGGCAAGAATAGACAAGGTAGGTATGTACAAGATGGTAGGATATATAAGGTGATTTTTGTAAGGAAACTAGATAGGTATGGATAGGTGAAGATTGACTCATCTCACAAATAGTATGGGTTTAGCACAACACACACCCAAGTAAGCAAGCCACAACCTATGATTAGTAAACTCATGGGTGTATAACTTGATGCCCACACCATTAGATGGCTTCACAAGTGAGGCTGTAGGTTGGTGACCCATTATGTAATCTACCAAAGCTTCTCAATACTACTTGCACTTGATGGCTACTTCAACGTTATTACTAACTCTTGTAATGGTACACCTATTATGATTAAAGGCTCCTATGCTAGGTTCCTCAAGGTTGTCTAGGTACATCCTTGATATATATGAAGGTACATTAGGGCTCAAGTGTGTGCAAGATACTATCTGATTGCCCTAGGTCTTGGAGCTTAACTGCCCCTCACTCCACATAACCCTTTATGGGGAATTTTGCTTAAGTCGTAGTGATAACTCTCCTAATCTTTAGACTCTATTGGAACATGAATTTTGGGTAGTGTGTGGTCATGAAATCCACATCACTAGCCCCCTATAAAAGAAAAAAAAGGGTTTATAGTCAATTTCTGATATCCTAAGAATCATTGTAAGGATGCAAGGGAGAGATCATACACCAACCGTAGTCAGTGTAACAAACAAGTAAGCAAAATATTAATTTAATGATTAAATTATGATGTGTGATTTATATACAAGAAGTAAATGCAACAATGTACAAGTAAAATGATATATACAACAAGATGATTAAAAATGATATATAATACAAAATTGATTAAAATGATTCAAAAATGATTTTAAGAGTCCAAAATGGATCTTTGACAAGCGACCTGCAAGCACACAAGTTAGTAGTTTGATTGGCACTCAAAAGAGAGGGGTCTTGCAACAAAAGATTAGTAGTTTCAATTAATTTTTGTAAACCCGCTACTCTCTGTAAAATTGCACAAACACAAAGCAAAATCATAACTAGAGATTGTAAAGTCATGATTGGGGTGGACAAAACCACTTATTACAAGTTATGGTATTGCAGCTGAGAGATGGTTCTAATGGTTACCAACAAAACCATGGTTAGCTAGACAATATCACGACTAGGACCAAAAATATTTCTATTTACTATATATCAAATTTTTTGGTTTTGTGATCAACTACAAAACCATAACTAGGGACTACAAAATCATGACTGTCATTAAATACAGAGTTGCAATTTTGTTAGAAATGACAAAACTTCTAGATTTATATTTGACAAAGACAAAGATCTATTTAGTTTGAAACAAATAGTTTAGATACTAATAAGTTCTATTACATGATGATTAATGTCATATCAAAGTTTGATTATGACATATCCAAATTTGATTCAAGATGACATGATTAATGAAAATAGAATAAATCCAGAATAAATTCACAAAATATAGAGATCACCTCAGTTAGCTATTAGTCTAGATCTATTCTGTATAATCTAGAAATGAACAATAGACAAAATAGGAGTCAAATGACAAAATTTACAAAGTCATGACTGGGACTTACAATATCATGACTCCACATAACAATATCACAAGTCTAAAAATACCAACAGTTATAGTTTTATCAAAATATGGGGAAAGAGGTAAGGCCTAATGTGATTGTGTTCAGTCTTCAAATGGTTCCTTCTACTCCTCCTTCCCTACTGACCTTGCAAAACACACAAACCAGATAGATCGAGACAAAATTTTGGCACAATATTGGGGCTTGTTTGTCAAATATGGATGTAACACAAAAACCCCTAAAATAATAAATAATAGACTTTATGATGAGAAAACCCCCTGCAAAAACATAGGCCGTCATAGTAAAACATTTTAGATCAAAGGATGGAGGTCAACTATTATTAATTTTTTGAAGACTGATAATATTGTGACTCTTAGTCACAATACCATGATTATTAGGATGAAGTCGCTAAGACCAAGTTATAATTTTATAATTTGGGTTTCATCTGCTAATGTCTTTCTTGATGCCCATATACATAAAAGCTCAAAATCCCAAAGAAAACACACAGAGATATACACAGGCATTAAATGATAGGATAATCAATTGATGAACCAGATAATCTTACGCCTACATGTAGAACCTACAATATCATGATTTACAAGACAAAATAATGACTAAGAGAGTTGCAGTATTGTCTAGGAATAGAGACTTACAAAAAGAGACCATTAATAGATTTAAGCAATATCACAACTAGGATGGGCAAAATCATGACTCACCTAATAATATCCTTAATCACGAGTCACGATATTATCATAAAGTAAAAAACCTATGCAGACAAGTAAATGATTAGTGGTTAAGTGATGGTAAAGGCAATATCATGACTTATGGGGGTAATTTCATGACTGACTTGGACAATGTCATGATTACTAGTGTAAACCCACAACTGCAACCTGGGTATGTAAAATTTAAAAAAACTGAGTTTTTCTTGATTCAAATGACCTTATAGGTTAGCACAAAAACACAACTAACAAGCAAAATAGATCAAATGGGAGTAAGTGTCCCACCATAGTCACTAAAATGTAGATGTAAAATTGAGCACAAAAAGATTTGATTACACAATTTAATCAAAAACCCAAAATGTCCAACTACCTAGTTAAGATCTAGAGCCATTAAGATCTAAATACAATTAGATGAATGCACAATTCAATCCTACACCTAAATCCTAAAGCTACATGCTCCAAACCAAGATCAAATAGAATGAAAATAAATAGGTTAGGATAATTAATTACCTTGACTTAGATTATGGACATTATGATGGCATGATGAGGATGCTTGATGATTGATTCAATGAAGGACTGGTTTGACATGGATTTTTTATGATTTTGCTAGATTATTTTGACATGGCTTTGCTATGAGCTTTCAAGTTTTATTTTAGCATGAAGATGTTATGAGATCCTTAGATGGCTCCAATGGAGGATGGAGGTTGCTTATATAGATTATGAAGGGAAGATCAAGGGTTGAAATTCAAATTTGGATGAGGAGATCCAATGGATAGGAATTATCCAAGGAATATTAAATTCCTTGGAAGCCTCTAGATTTGTAGACTTCTAGAGAGGTGGGCTAGATTAGAGAGAGTTATAGATTTGGAAAGTTTTATAATCATATTTAGGGTTTAATGATGATTAGAGGGAGGTTAGATAGGGATTAGGTAGGTGGTTAGGGATTAGGGGTGTAGGATAGCCTAGACATAGGCTAGTAGGTGGGTAGGTGGGTCATGGGAATTCAAAATTCCCAAATAATAGGTAAGATAGGATTAGGATAGGATAATAGGGATTTAACATAGATTAATGATGATGTGGAATGGGTAAGGGTAGTAGATGAATGATAATGGAAGGGGGATATTAGATAAATGGCTAGGATTAGGATAAATTAGTGAGATAAAGAGGGATATTAGAATGGGATGAATTGGAATAAATGGGATTGGTGGAATTAGTGTCGATTAATAGGAATATTATCGATGGTAATGAGGTGAGAAAATTTAGGTGCATACACTACTAGATGCATACATAAACCAAACTAATGCTGAAAATGAATGGTTGATCTGATCCTTTCTCTTTTTGTGGTTTTTTTAATGTGTTATGCAAATGAAAATAATGCTAAAAGATTTGAGTTTATGGATGTAAAGTCGAAACAAGATGAATTGTTGAAATTAATAAGTTAACTCTAAGTTTAATGTGCAATGCCAGAAATTGAAGAAATTATTTTTATTTTCTACTCTTTTTAAACTTGCAAGCATATCTCCAAGAAATAAAATTTCATTTAAGAAAATAAGAAATTTAAAACAAGTAAGGTCCAACCTTTCCAAAACCAGAAGATAATTATGAATAATTTGATGGTTATAGTGCTCCAATAATTAAGTGTTGTCTCCAATGAAGTTGTTTAAGGTGATTCATGGAGTGTTTATCAGCAAAAGGATGTGATAAGAAAAAGGTATAGTATTTATGTGCCTAGCTATAAAAAATGGCATGGTATTAACTACCAACTCTTGAATTTGACAATATGAATTTCATCATGCCTAGGAATATTTTTAAAAATGAAGCAATTGTTGCATTGAGATTTAACAATAGTTTATTGGGAGTTTGCTAGGAATTATTGGGGACTTACTAAGATTGATTTGGAGTTATTTGGGTTGTTAGAGTGTTAACTCGGTAAAGCACAATTCAAAATGGTGTGTCAAACATGTAAAATGTGTTAAAACATGCATCTCAAAAGATAAATTTAAAAACTCATGCAAAGGTGGTAAAACCAAAATGGTTCATGAAACCATTAGGGTGATGTTGGCAAGATTTTATGTCACTACACTTTCTTTATTAGTTTTATTGACTCGCCCAACAAACAATGATAAAAACATAAAACATTGGATAAATCACCATATAAAAGGTGATTTTCCTCTGAATTTGAGAGGGGAAACTCCCTCTTTGGATATGGGTATTTTTGTGTTTTTATGTGCTCATAGTTAAAAAAGCACGAAAAAGAAATATAAGGGGAAAACAGATGGTAGGAGGCAGAAAAAATATGGATGAAGAGATAAGAAGGGGAGAAACTGATAATGTAGTAGTAAATGTAGAGAACTATTTTAGTTACTTAGGAGTAAACAACCTGAATGAACATCCTTCTCATTAATAAAAAAATGAATACAGGACTAGTAGGGGTTTTGGGGACAAGGAGGAATGCTTGAAAGCCCAAAGTCTTCCCAAAAAATATGGTTATGGACTAGGTAAGGAACTTCCTTGAAATAAAAATGTATAAACTCATGAAAATCAAAGGAGCACATACAAAAGGGTTTTTAATACAAGTATGGAAACCACATGTTGTGCATAATCAATAAATTATAGAGTTTTAATATAAACTTTATCTACGAATAGAAGAACAACGATCATAAACAAAGACTATTGAAATCCACAAAATCTGAAAAATAACATCATTTTCTTGTTTGTATACATTTATCTAAACTAAAATTATATGGTTGCACACAAATTTATAGCTATCTCTCTCAAAGAACATGAGAAAGAGAAGAATCTCAGAGAGGGAAAAGGAATGATGAGAGAGGGAAGAAAAATTCTCCACTACTTGATGCCTTAGAAAGGCATGCAATCCTACCACTTACAGGAGGGTATTTTTATTAAATTTAGAGAGTGAATTTATAAGAATAGAAAATGATTTCACATCTTGAGGTGCAAATTTGACCCAATCAACTTCATGTAAAAACTATCAAAAACTCGGAACCAAAATGCAATGTTGACCTTGTCAAAAAGGTTGTGCCAAAAATCATTATTGAGCTATAGATCGGGGTGTCTTCACCGTCATTTATTCCTCATCACAATATATTCCCAATGCATCCAATGAAATTCAAATTTGAGTTGTGATGAAAAAGTTATGAACAAGGGAAACTTCAACCCTGCTTTGTAGTTGTAGGAACTTTAGGCCTGCAACACAGTCCTCTGATTCTACTTTCATTTTTGAAGTTCAAGATGAACTTTACATACCATTACTCCTTAATATAAAATGTTCCTCATCAAATTATATTCCCAACACATTAAATGAGAGTCAAAATAGATATTTAATGTGAAATTTATGGACAAGGGTAACTTCAACCCTACTTTGTAGTTATAGGAACTTTAGTGTTGTAACACAGTCTTCTGATTTCACTTTTATTTTTGAAGTTCAAAATGAAATTTTCATACCATGAGCCCTTAATATAAAATTTTCCTCATCAAAATATGTTTCCAATGCATCAAATGAGAGTCAAAATGGAGTTATGATGTTAAATTTATGAACAAGGCAAACTTCAACCGTGCTTTGAAGTTATAGGAACTTTAGGGCTGCAATGCAGTCCTCTTATTCTGCTTTTATTTTTAAAATTTAAGATGAAATTTTCATACCATGAGTCCTTAACAAAAAATGTTCCTCGTCATAGTATCTTCCCAATGCATCAAATGAGAGTAAAAATATAATTATGATGTAAAAATTATGAATAAGGGGAACTTCAACCCTATTTTGCAGTTGTAAGAACTTTAGTGCTGCAACATAGTCTTGTAATTTTGCTTTTAAGTTAAATATGAAATTTTCATACCATGAATCTTTAATATAAAATTATCCTCATCACAATATCTTCCCAACACATAAAATGAGATCTAAAATAGAGTTATGATTCAAAATTTATGAACAAGGGGAACTTTGACCCTACTTTATAGTTATCGAAACTTTGATTTGTGTTTTCAATTACGAAGTCCCTTGTGATTTTTGAAGCTCAAGATGAATGTTTTAGACCAAAAAACCTGAATATAAAATTTTCTTCATCACAACATATTCCAAACACATCAAATGAGATCCAAAATATAATTCATATGCAAAAGTTATGTACAAGGGTAACTTGGAAGTCTAGACGCAATGTCAAGGAACTTAGGAGTTTCCACAATGTTGGAGATGCTGACAATTCATGAAGTACCTAGAGTACTAAGAGTTCCTACATTGTCAGGGAAGCCAAGATTTCTCATAGTGTCAAGGGTTTAAAGAGTTTTCATATTGGTGAGGGTTTAAAAAGTTCCCATAGTGTTAGGAAAGTGTTCTTACATTGATGGGGAAGTTGAGAGTTCCTGCAATGTCGGGGGTTTGAAGAGTTCTTATTATGTCAAAAAAGTTAGGAGTCCCCATAGTGTTAGGGAAATCAAGATTTCCTATAGTGTTAGAGATGCTAAGAAGTCCCACAGTGTTAGAGAAATTGAGACTTCTCATAGTGCTGAATATGTTGAGAGTTCTCACATTGCCAAAGAAGCTAAGAGTTCTTGTAGTGTTGAGGGTTTGAAGAGTTCTTGCAGTGCCAAGGAAGTCAAGAGTTCCTACAAGTGCAAACAAAGAATGAACTCCTAGCAAGTTAAAAATATCCAAGTTGAAATGCTTATGAAAAATACACCAAAGACCCACTAAGTATCTCCAAAAACTCAAAAAAACCTAGAAAATGATTTTCCTTTGGAGAACCTGATTATACGGATTTTCATGAAATCACTAAAAAATGAGCCTTAAAACCCTCCAAAATGACTAAATATTGACTGCCATAAAAATAGGTCATGTTTGCAATTGATCTTAGGGTTTTGGTACTTTCTAAATCTGATGTCATTGTCCATTTTATGATTTGATACTCTAGTTGAATAGTATGAACAAATTTTCAAGAAATCCCACTAAGCCTTGTCTATTAGGCTATGGAGTTAGTATTATTTAATCTCAATTTTTTAAACATCCTTATCTTCGAAAACCCTCTAAATGCCTTGTATGATTCTAATTAGAGGTGTTATCATGAAAAACAAAATTTCATGATAACAGTTGGCTCTGAATTTGTTATAAGAATGTAGGGAAACTTTAAAATTTGTTGTGGCTTATGCCTTACTCATTTTGACCAAGCTAACCTATCTCAATTACCTAGAAATGAAAGTGTTGTTAGGCCAGGTCCTTGCCTTGAGAATTCTACTTGTTTCCATGGCAGAATAATGAGAAAGATGTTGCATTTATTAGAAACACACACACACACCAAAAAGAAGACCAAGAAAAAAGAAAAACAAAAAGGAAAAACAAAAACTATTTACAAAGGACATGAACACATAGGAAGACTAGACGTAGCCATTCATGATTTGGGCTAAATATGAACCTTTGTGAGATAAACTTTGGCATGAGGAGGACATCACTTGCAAAGACAGGAGTGAGGATGGTATTAGGTTTTTAATTGTTTCCATGGGAAAGACATGAGTCATGGGAGCAAAAGCTAAACATTGATTCAAACATTTGACCATGGGCAACTGAGATATCAAACTACTTGCATTCATATAAGGATGCATGGCACTTATATTTTTTTAATGAATGTAAATATTACATTTTGATTTAAGACTTGAAACATAAACCACATGGGACATACCTTTAACCTCTTCACCTTTTAGCTTTTTTGTGATTCTTCAACCATGAATGATTGAATCAAATCTCCCATAGATGCTTCCAAAAGTGAGCTTGGACTAAAACCTCTTGACACTCAACATGGCCAAAAATTGCTTGTTGATTACTCTATGTTTCCTCTTCAAATCATGTTATGAGCTTATGTTGAATGTCACCACACACTTTCTCTTCAAAAATATGAAGCCCGCTACTTTCATGATTCATCACATGCTCTTGAAAGGAGGTTGAATTTTCATTTACAATACATTCTTCTTCAATAACTCATTCTATATTTTTTGCTTCTTTTGTTTTGAGACCAGAAGACTCAAAGATCATAGGGCTATTTCCTTTAATGTAGAGAGCTTCAATTTTAATTGGGCCAACTTATTTTCTTCTGACTTGCACAGCTCCATTTAAGTTATTCAAAAACTGAACTATTCTATGATCATCCACATTTTCATGGATTGTATCTTCTTTGAATGTCAATACGAAGAGAAAACTTTCTTTGTTATATCATCATTTGCATAAACCCAATCAGGCCCTAATTCGAGCTCATTTAAAACACACACATATTTTGTGTCTTCTTCCTTTTGATCAATATTCTATAGGATTTTAAGTAGAGAAGGTGCATATTTTTTGGCCTTACCTACATACCTCTATAGAAATTTTTCAAAAATGACACTTTCTTGGGATCATCAAGAAACTGATTTTCTTGAAATGAAGGTATACATAGAGGACCACTTTCCTCTTCATCACTATCACCATTAGTATCATACTTTTCTCTAGTCTACTTTATTCAATCAGAGTCATCAATATTCATTTAAAAGGGAATATGTTCTTGAAATGTGAATGCACCGATAGTTATTCCCTTGTGGAGTCGCTAAAACCTATTGGCAATATTTTATGTCCCTATACTTTCTTTGTTAGTTTTAGTGACTCACCCAATGGATAGTATCATAAACTTGAAACATTAGATAAATCACCATGTAAAGGGTGATTTTCCTCTGTATTTGAGAAGTACATCTCCCTCATCATATATGGGTCTTTTATGTTTTTGTGTGCTTTTACCTAAAACACGAAAAGGAAACAAAAGGGGGAAAAGGATGATAGGAGGTAGAAAAAATATGGATGAAAGAGAAGAAGGGGAGAAACCCACAACAGAGTCGTAAATGCAAAGAATCATTTGAGTTACTCAAAAGTAAGCAACATGAATGGACATATTTCTATTTAATAAAAAATGAATACAGAAGTAACGTGGGTTTTGGGGACAAGGAGGAATGCCTGGAAGCCAAAAATCTTCCCAAAAAATCCAGTTACACACTAGGTATGGAGCTTCTTTGAGATCAAACACATGGACACTCGTGGACATCAAGGGAGCACATACAAAAGGGTTTTCAATACAAAGTCTAGAAATCACGAGTTGTGTATAATCAAGAAATTATAAAGCTTTAATAAAAAAATTTATCTATGAATAGAAAAATAAAGTTCATAAAAAAGACTATTAAAATCCACAAAAGCCAAAAAAACAACATTTGCTTGCTTATATTCATTTTTCTAAACTAAAATTAAATAGTTTCACACAAAGTTATAGCTAGCTCTATCCAAGAGCATGAGAAAGAGAAGAATCTCAAAGAGGGAGAAGGAATAATGAGAGAAGGAAGAAGAATTCTCCACTACTTGACACCTTAAAAAGGCATGCAAGCCTTATACTTATAGGAGGGTATTTTCCCTAGATTTTGGAGTGAATTTATAAGAATAGAAAATGGTTGCACATTTTGAGGTGTAAAGTTGACCCAATCAACAACATGCAAAAACTAGCTAGAAGCCTAAACTAAAATGTACCATTGACATTGTGAAGAAGGTTGTGCTAGAAATCATCGTTGAGATATAGATCAAGATGTCTTCACCATCACTTATTTGTAATCATGATATCTTCCCAACACATCAATTGAGAGTTAAAACAGAGTTGTGATGCGAAAGTTATGAACAAGGTTAACATCAACCCTGCTTTGTAGTTGTAGTAACTTTAGGGATGCAATGTAGTTTTCAAATTCTGATTTCATTTTTAAATTTGAAGGTAATATTTTTAGAGCATTATTCTTTAAAATAAAAATTTTATCATTAGAATTCTTCCCAACACATCAAATGAGAGTCAAAATAAAGTTGTGATGTGAAATTTATAAATAAGGGAAATTTTAGGGCTGCAATGTTGTCCTTTGATTCTACTTTCATTTTCAAAGTTTAAGTTGAACTTTTCATACCATGGGTCCTTAACAAAATCAATAGCATATTTTTTAAAAGGTTCATGAGCTAGGATTGGATGAAGAGGAATAACATCCCTATAGTTTGGTTTTCATACTTGTTGACAGATATCACATTGGTGCACATAAGTTTTGACATCTTTGAACATGTGGGCCACCATAAACTAGATAGGAGTAATTTTTTTGTCATTGTATCACTAGAATAATGCCATTCAATGACACACTCATGGACCTATCAAAGAACTTCCATGTATTCATGTTACATGACACATTTGCACAACACCTCATCATGTCCTAGTTTGTATTAGCCACTACTAATAATTTGGAAAGGTGGAACACATAAAAATAATTATTTTTTCTCTTTGGTGTTAAGATAGACGTGCAAAAAACATATTACAAGAAAAGTAGCTATTTCCTCCAATTATTTGGGCATATGCATAACTTTAAAAATTTAGACATCAGGTAAATCATCCTTTATAACATACACTAGTTCACAGATTCAACATGTGAGAGGTGGTTGGGACCAAAATTCACTTTGCCAACTTTTAAGACCATGGATAATTGGAACTCCTTAAAGAGAACAATCCATTGATAGATTCATCCATGCAACACTAGTTTATTCACAAGGTACTTGAGTGCCTCATGATCTATAACTAAAGTGAAAGGAGTGGCTAACAAGTACTAGTGGAACTTTTGAAGTGCTTATACCATGGATAAGGCTTCATGTTCTGTGGTAGAGTAATTCCTCTCTACCAATGTTAGCTTGTGACTAGTAAAATCTATAGGATGATCCAAATTACCTTTACTAGGTTGTAAAATCATAATACCCACTGCCATGCTAGAAATATCGACATGTTTATGAAATGATGTTATCTAGTCAAGAAATTGGAGGATGGGTGCAGTTACCAATTTTTGCTTCAAGGTCTCGAATTCTTGTTGATGATGTCTAGTCCAGAGAAAGAGGCCATTATGTTTGATAAATTCTTCTAATGGAGCTGAAATGTTAGCATAACTATAAATGAACTTTATGATAATAGTGTGTGTGTGACCAAGGAAGGCACAAACCTCATATTAAGTGGTTGGAGGTGAAAGTTAAACAATAATCATTATCTTGTCCAGATCCATAAGTAGTCCATCCTGAAAAATGATGTGCCATAGTAGGATCCCAAAAGGTATGGCAAAGAAATCTAAATTTGTTGATAGTGCTCAAGCATGATGGAAAAATTGACATAGTGGTCATACACCAAACCACAGATGATCCAATCAACCAAATAGACTTGAAGGAACTTGTAGATGAAATATTTAAAGGCCTCTACCACAATACAATAAAAGACTATTGGTGTATTTTTTAAACCAAATGGCATAACATTATATGCAAAGGACCCCTATTCAATGGTAAAAGCGGTTTTTGCCTTATCTTCCTCAACAATTTGTACTTGATGATATCCTAAAAAACCATCAGTGGAGGTATATATTTCACGACTAGAAACACCTTCCAAAATATATTCTATGAATGGTGTGGGAAATGGGTCCATGACATACACAACATTTAACTATCTATAATCCATGTAAATGTGAATTCAACCATCCTTATTGATTTTAATCACCATGGGGCTAAACCATTCATATTTATCAAAGGGTGTCATAACCCTAGTGCACAACATGCCATCATTTCTTCCTTAATATGTATGCATGTAGATTAGGATTCATTTGATATGGTCACTTCATGACTGGATGAATGCCCTCAACTAATTTGATGTGCATTTTGCCCAATGTTAGATGCACACTTTTCATCCTTGTGTGATTACATGGGATAATATTTGCATACTCATGTAGTAGTTAAAAGATTTTAGTTTTTGCTTTAGACTAGTAATTTCCTACTATAGCCATCTTAGGGGTGTCTTCTATGCCAATATTATACTGAACCATTTCGAGCAACATTAAATATGGTTTCCAATTGGATTGCATATTATATCTTACCTCATGCACCACATATTATGTAGGTAAGTTGGAGTGATCAAATGGTGGTTATAGAGGATTGGTGTTAGTCCCCTTATCAACTTGACATTCCACCTTCTATTTACCCTTCTAAATGTGTTCCATATGGTTATCTTCAAACTGTGATTCAAGTTCTAATTTAATCATGTTAGGAGTATCAAGTTCTAGGAAGATATCCAAGTCATACTTAATTTTACCATGCATAGTCCCAATTCTATCTTTAACTAGTGCTTGATTGCCTAATACCATTTGATGGATCACTTAGAAGGATAAGTTCAGATCTGATCGGGGTGAAGAGAAATCAAGGTATCCATATATAGGTGCACCTTTTGATAAACATACCATGCTCTAGTCTAAGCATATAGAGTTCCATAAAATGTATGCACCCATAAGGATTCTGGAAGAAATGTTTCATTAACATTCCAAAGATTCTCATAGGTGACTAGATGGTCTCTTGTGGACTCAAAACCATTGTAACTAATTGCATCAGGAATCAAGTTGTCATGGTGAAAGTGATGATGCAACATGACACATACTTGTTCCCATGTCAACAACCTATATTGATGAGTATCCCACCAATGGGAAGTTTATTTAAGTATAGTAGGGAGTGCATGCATACATTCATCTTCAAAAACATAGTAAACCTATAATTGTTGTAAGTATTCCCACACTTTGATTTGTTTATGAAACCTAGTTATTTGATCTAACTAGAAGGGTGGTGCATTCATTAGACATCCACCAATGAGTTGAACAAACTTATAGTGTTTAGGTATCTTTCTTGGAAAATTTATTTATCGACCAAATGCAACATAACCTTGTCCTGTGAGGTCATATTATCCATGTGCCCAGTGTTCACAAGTAATGTCAGTGGTGTTAGAGATGGTTTGCATCTCCCCAATAAATCAGATCATCAGGAGTAGGATCTACATGTTCATTTATTTATGTCATGATGTTATAAATGTAGTTAAGGACCTCATCAACATCAACTATTTCTATAAAAGGGGGACCTTGATTGTCAGTGAGAGGAATGATTGCACATTTGGTATCATTCTCAAAACTAATGTAGCACTTATTTAAAGGCAAGTCAACATTATTGGCATAATACCATGGCCGACCCAATAGATCTAGAAAGTCAACAGCTTCTACCAGTTTAATTACATCAAAATCACCTCTAAAATGGACATCCATAATATTAACAATGGCATCTTTAATAACTCTTATAGGCACCTCTTGAGTTTTATTGGTCATAAATAGAACATATGGAGAGGGTTGCAAATTAGGGATTCTCATCTTCCTTTAGGCATCATTCATGAGAACATTCACTTCCATACTAATATCCACTAGTATATCTGTGATCATCTAGCCATCAATGGATGGATTTACCATAATCTCCTTTTCACATTTAGCATCTCATTGGCCATAGGTTTATTATCAATGTGCATGGTTCAAACAATGTTATGTAGGAGTCTTTGTTGTTTGTTATCGTAACCAATTGTTTAAAATGGGAATGATGTTTTCATTAAGTAGTAGCTTACATAGCTCTTGAAATTCATCATGCTCGAATTCTATTGAGATAAATTTTTTTGCATCTCAGTGCAAATGGTTTCAACCTTTTCCTTCAAAAATTCAATCTCACCTTGTAAATCACATACCAAGGCAATTGTGTCATGCAATACCTCTTTCTATTTTTGAGCATCAGGGTAGTGTCGAGCACATAGTTATTCATGTTGAACCTTATTCGTAGGTAGAACTAAAATGGGTTGGGAATGAACACCACTTCATGTCATAATGTTTAACTTAGGTCCCATTGGTGGGGTGGTAGGACATGATCTCCATTGAGCATTTGGATTTTTGGTAACACAAATCATCCTACCACCTTTATGATTATGATATTTGGTGATATCTATATATAATTTAGGGCATTCTTCCAAATGATGTTCATTCTTAAAAAATATGTAATTTGGGTAAATTGAGCAATTATGTTTATAGTGGTTTGGAGATCCAGACTTTTAACATGTCCTAGGTGGAAAATAACCACCCCTATACCCATTGCTATGTCTTTACTCTAAAAATACCATCCTCCTCCAGAGTCTTGATTATTAGCAACAAAAGTTTGGTAAGTCCCTCTTGTGCATGTTTCATAGATCTCATTGATGACTCGACAGTCATTGGTATCATATGTGTATACATCACATATTTTATAGTATAGTGATGTTTTATCCTAGGTAATGCACTGGAGCAAAGAACAATTCCTTACATCATGATCTTCTTGGCAGATTTCACAAGACTATTTTGTTACAATGTGATCATTCTTTCATGGGTAGTTACTCCTATTATGCCCCACTACTTCGTAGTTGACACATCATAAGCCATGGTGAGTGTCATGAGCATTATTGGTTGTTACCTTCTTTAGATTAGAGGCTATAGAAATAATCTAAGCCTCCATAAAGGGGTTGATCCATGTATCTATACTCCCCACAACTTCAACACAAAGAACAACTTCCAGTGCCTCACACATGTTGATAAAGGTATTTTGGGATAGAGATCGATGAAATGGAAGCAAAAACCCTCCCAAACACCGTTAAACATGTTGTGTTGAGTTAATCTCAAATGATAGTTTTGAAATAATCATTTTGAAACATGCATCATATTCACACATACACTCATTTAATTCTTTATTTATGTCCTTTAAAGTAACAATGCTTTGTTGTTCAAACTTAAGAATGTCAAACTCCTAAGGGAATGTAATTTTTAATGTTCCACAGCTCGCAACTACTCGACGAGGGTCAAATTTATGATACCATTTATATGCATGATTGATCAAAGTAGTGGTAAACTAAGTAGCCTTTCAATCTAAAGAGGGGATCCCCCATGCTCACTAAATGAGTTCACACTTATGAACATGTTCCATCACATTTTTGACACCTTAGTATTCAGGGAGATGAAGCATCATCTCATATTACACCATCAGTGCACTTGGTGGTTGTATTTGACCCTAATATGAAGTTCCTCTATCACCTCTTAAACTCTATGGTGAAGGTTTGTGGCTACATCCAGTGCCACCACCTATTTCTACTATAATAGAACCACCTATGGTGCTTCCTCTTGCACCTCCTACAACAATAGGTGCAATAGAAGAAATGGGCATTGAAGAAGGTTGTAATGATAAGGTTAGGCCTACAGTTTTCCCACTACTGATATTAGGTCCACTTGGCATTCCAATTTGATCCATAGGTTATATTTATAATAGAAAATTCAATGCCAAAGGTAGATTGTTATGTTAAACGTGTACTCCCAAAGATTCATTTATTGGTTTGGCTTTAAACTCTTCAAAATCCACACTGTTACTATCCCAATTTCTTAATTTATCAAACTCAAATGCATACATATGTGTTGTGGTGGGGGAACTGGGGGAATTAGGTCTATCTAAATTGGGTGACGCTATCAGTGCTTGTCTTGGTTCTTTTGTTCATACTTACACTATTAACAAGTATGATCCTACAGGTAGTGGGTATTGCTTATGCCTCTTCATTCTCCTATAGATTATTGTGGAGCTTCTATTATCCTCCTATTGACCATCTAGTCTACTACCTCTCATAACCCTGCGCTTGGCCTCATCATACTTTCACTTGCACCATTCCTATAGCTCGACTTCCATTTTGAACTCCCAATCTCATACTAATGCATAACCCACCATTTACCCACCAATCATGTTTCTCATACATGAGAGAGTTTAGTTTTCCATATAAAATTTCTCAAGTCCAAAATCTACCATAAGTTTTTTAATCTCTAAAGGGAATTGTTTGATAAACCTTCCTCGCGATTCTCTTAGGAAGTTGAATTATGCTTCTTTTGAGAAAGAATATGTAGAAAACACATATTATAAAATATAAAATTGAAGTTTTATTTTACACCAGACATTTATTGTGTGTTTCCAAAAAGCTTGTAACTTAGCTAGGGCTATATGATGCTCTATTGACCAAGAAGTTCTCCACCCATAATTTCTTGAACAATCTTGTGCATATGTTGAAAGCCAAGCAGGTAAGTGCAAGAGTAATTATACAAATAATGTTTCAATAGATAATCATATAGGTTATACTCTACCCATGCTCATACAAAAATTCCTAGTTTAATATATTGGAGTACAAAATTTTCTTCTATTGTACCAATCCATCTCTTAATATTCTCTAAAGAAAGTCACTCAACCAATTTCCTGCCATCATGCTAAAAATTGCTTTAGGTCTCAACAACGGAACCAAAATGTTGGGAATTTTTCCTTTAATTTAGCATTACTTTCCCTAGTCACACGTGCAATAAGGATAAAATATCCAACTAGCTAGTACATTGGCTTATCATGTGAGAAATGGTCTTACACACTCACCTAAAGAATGTAGCTTAAGATCGGTTCCTATCAGTTGTGTCTTGTGATGGTGTGTATATTGGGATTTCTATACTAAGGTGTTCGAATAGGCATTAAGTTCTAATATAATATATCATAGTTAAGTTAATTCACACCATGCAATCATTCCATACTTAAACTATTTATCACAAGTGATGATGGGTGCAAATCAAGAAAAAGAGTAGTAGTACCATTAGTTCCATAACAAGTTTACATGTATTTCAACAACACAAGTATTCCATTTTATTATGTCATTGGTCACCATACATAAGTCTTGATGCATAATAGGAACATAAGCTCATGATTACTATTGACCATTTTATGCATGACCAGTTTGTGTTTTCCCTTTGGCTCTTTTCGTTTCTCCCTTGCTCATTTTATGTGTTTGGTCTCTTGAATTGTTACTTGTCTTTTCCCTTTAACCTATCTTGGTGTGGGCTCTTCTCCCTTGTTATTTCCCTTTGCCTTCTTTGCCTTAGCCTGTCAGGCTTTGTTTTGCCCCAAAAGTGCCCTTTGAAAGGTTTTTGAAGGGCCTCCTTTGCCTTGTTTTCTTCCCAAGTGTCCCTTCAAACTTTTTCAAAGGGCACTTTTCTTCGAAGTGACCCTTTGGAAGAGTTCTGAAAGGCACTTTTCTTGCCAAGTATCCCTTCGAACTTTTTTTAAGGGCACTTTGTTGTCCAAGTGACCCTTTGAAAAAGTTTTAAAGGGCACTTTTCTTCCCAAGTGTCCCTTCGGACTTTTTTGAAGGGCTCTTTGTCTTTATAAATTCCCTTCATTTTTTTTTGAAAGGACCTTGTGCCTTCCCCAAGTGTCTTTCAAAACTTTTCCAAAGGACACTTTCCCAAGTGTCCTTCAGGAAAAGTTCCCGAAGGAACTAGCCATTGCCTTTCAAGCAAAATCCTCAAAATAATTCCTTCAAACAAATTGTCAAAAGGAATTACTTTAATAAAATTGCACAAAACAATAAACCTAACCTAATGGATCCCCATGACATGTTATAGGATGTCAAGTTTAATACATCCCACTAGCCATTGGAGTACAAAGATGATGTGTCGCAAGACGTCAAATTTAGGGTGGCCAACTGGGCATTAAGGAGTAAGTAAGAAGTAAAGTCACTTGGAAAATTTGAATGATTATGTAGTGCAAATTAGGTTTCCCAATGAGCTTTGCTTATGAATTTTATAAGTATAAGAAATCTAAGAACCCGAAGGAGCAAGTAAGAAGTAAAGTCACTTAGAAAACCTGAACAACTCTAAAGTACAATTCAGGTTTCCCAACAAGATTTTCTTATGAATTTTATAAGTAGAAGCAATCAAAGAACCTGAAAGGGCAAAGATAGTACAAATCAAGTTTCCCAACATGCTTGGCTTATAGGTTTATAAGTAAAGCCATTCAAAAGGCCTGAATGGGTCTACAGTGCAAAATGCAAGAGCTTTCAAGAGGAATCTAAAGTTTGCAGCGGTGATCTGAGCCATTTCTTATGGAGGGTCATCTCGCCATTGATTTTGTAGTGATCTTGGTCATTTCAAGAGGGTGAATCAAAGAGAAGGACAAACTCCAACTGAATGAGAGAATAGATGGAATCAATTTCACCTAGATGGTGACTGCAAACCATTTTGGAGGATTCTATTTTGGCACCCAAGAGCTCTCTCTTCTCTCCCTCTTTTTCTATAAATAGTATGGTGAAGCCTTGTCGGAATGTTTTGCCATTTTCTTGCCTTTGAGCAAAGAAGCATAAGTTTGTTTTCTTTATAAGTTCTAGACATTTGCTTAGGGATGTAAGAGACACAGAGTGACAACAAGTGATGTTTTATCCTTTGGTTCTCTATACTTCATGCCTTTGAGCAAAGACTTGATCCAACAAGTCATGTAGAGTGCATTCTAGTTGTGTGAGATTTTGCTCATGTGTAACCCTATTCTAGACTATACATGTCTTTTCTAGTTATTTACCTTGTGTGCTCTCATTCATTTTATCTCTACATTGAAATACTTATGTTGGGATCTTCTAAAGATTGAGTTATAGGCTATATTCTATTGTATTGTGCATAACTATAGGGAATACATGTGGATATAAATTCTTGGTGTATCACCATTTTAGACTAGGATTTTCATTTATGCAAACTTTTGACTCTTTTCACTCATACAAATTGGTTTATCAGTTTTATTGTATAATAAGTTAATACAGGGAGCTATCCCTTTCAACCTAGAGGTTCATTTCCACTTATAGGCACACCCACAAGCCTAAGAATGTCCTAACATTGCCCAAATTTGGAGGAGGCCTAAACAACCATCTTCTAGGGTGCAAGATCTGGAGACAATGGTTCTAGCACACTTGGTGGGACCTGAATTATTGATAATTCAAGGTGAATGTTGGTCTTGATAGGCATAAGTAGTATAAATACCCCTAACCTAGTATTTGGTGACTCTAAAAGGCTGTGAATCTCTGGTTCTAGACCAAGTTTTATACATTATCCTACATGGTCCTCACAAGGTCCTTAAGATTTTTTAACCAAGCCCCTTCAACTGAAGCTTTTTCCTAAAGAACAACACCCTTAACCGCTCTTATCCTTATTAAATCCTTGTTAAGGAGGTTTTGGGGAAGAGGTAGAAGAGGTTGAAGAAGTTCAAAGAGAGGAGGAAGTTGAATAAGAAGAAGAAATAGAGGATCATAGAGGAAGAAGACAAATGGGGGAAAGGGGAGAGATAGATAGACGTCAACCCTTCCCTAATTTTAATACCCAAAACCCAATAGAGCTTCCTACATATGATCCCATCCCTCCAAATACTACCAAGAATCTTCCTAGTTTCAATGGAGAGGGTCCTGTTACCCCATCTGAACATATTAGAGACATCTCTGATTTTTGCAATTTCCATAATGTTACTAGGGCCAACATAGCCATTAGGCTACTCGCTATGTCTTTAAAAGGCAAAGCACTTGAATGGTATAGAAAATTAGATGGGGGTGCATTACAAGTTGGGATGGTTTTGGAGTCCTATTGGTGATGAGATTCAAAAATAAGAGTGATAATGCTTCCCTAATACATCAGTTGAATGTAATAAGAAGAGGTCCAAATGAATCCATACGAGATTTCAATGAGAGATTTCAAAGAATATGGTATAGGCTACCACCAATCATGAAACCTCCTCCTAGATTTGTGTTACCAACATACCTCAAAGGGATTGGTACTGATGTTGTTGTTATGTTGTAGTCAATGGGAGGATTCACTCTTCCAGGTGCATATGAGATAGCAATTAAGGCTGAGAATAACTTGATTTAGGCTAGAAGACTCCCTCCAAGAGTTTTCATGCCTTTGCTATTCCATAATTTTATTGAAGCTCCAAGCATGTCTTAGGTTCCCAATGCCAATGTGAAGCTAAGAGCCTTTCCCAAGAAGGTGGATAACATTGTGGACAAGGATGAAGAAATCAAATCATTAAGAGCTCAGCTCAAGCAAGCTCAATATCAGGCAAGTGCTCCTCCTAATGCATAATACTATCCTTAATAAGGATATAGAGCTCCATCCCAATATGATTATCAAGGGAGAGGACAAAATCAATAAGGTTACAATAGGCAGCCTAATGCATATAATCCAAATTCTACTCTTCCCGTAAATGATGTTATTCCAATTCATGCAAATCTAGTGCAATGAGAAGATCATGTGGACCAATGGGGAAAGCCTCAAGGTCAGTTTACACATGATGATGGAGGAACCAGATATGCTTTAACTACATAAGTGGAAGCTACTCCTTACATGACAATAGAAGAAACATGTCCCAACCAAAGGGATAGTCATGAAGAAGGAACCAACCCAAGTGTGGGAATGATGAATTTTCAAGAAAAGGATGATTTTGTGTTGACTCAATGCATGCCAATTATAGCCAATACAAGGGCCAAAAAGAGAGAATTTGGAGAGGTCCATGAGCCATGAATATTTCTAAGTGATGCCTCTCCAAAGCCATAAAATACCAATCAAAGTGTTGCACCTTCTACAATCCATGTTCCTCAACAGAATCAAAATGTAAATGTAGCTACCAAGATTGCAAAATGGTAGGATACAACTCCTTTATTACCACCAAAAATGTAGGAGAAGGTAAATACTCCATCTCTAAATGTTGTGGACTCATTAAAGAGTACTAAGACAAGCATATCCCTTTGGGAGGTTTTACATATACCTGGTCAAAAGGATCTTTTGCAAGAGAAGTTAGTAAGCATGCAGGTGGCCCCTCAATCTTCAAAGCATCATAGTGTGGCTCTCAAAAACTCTCCAAATCCTCTTTTGGACCGTATTGTGGATAGTGGAGCAAGCACTATTGTATGCCTAAAGTAGTGGTTGATAAGCTAGGTTTGAACTATGAACCACATAGTAAAAGTTTGTTGTAACTAGATGTAACTCTAACTAAGATGGTAGGATTGGTCAAAGGTCTGAAAATGTTTTTACATGGCTACCCAAGCTTCCCTATCATGCAAAATATTGTGGTGGTGGACCTTCCAACACACTTTGCTATATGCTTGTCCAGGGACTTTACAGCTAAGATAGGAGGATACCTTTCTATTGATTGGTCTTTTCTAGCTTTCAATACAAGATATGAAACCAAGGTAACCATAAGGATTCATCCCTTAGCAAGGTTCTACATTGAGCCATGCTTGGAGACAATGACAAATTAAAACTGTCTAATTAGCAAAGAGGAAGAAAAAATCCTAAACAGTGAAACATCTTCTCCTCTTGAAGGTATTTATGACCTCTATCTTGACAAGTACAATATTGAAACACATGGCCTTGATCCCTACACTTTCACTGAGGAAACTGATTTCGAATTTTACTGCATGCATGAGGAGAACGTCCCAATTCCTAATGAAGATCATGAGCTTGATGGCATGTGGGAAATGTTATTTGATGGTTCAAGGAGCAAAGTAGGCACAGGATCTAGTGTCATGTTGGTTTCCCATCAAAATATCATTACTACTTTTCTTATAGGGTTTCACTTCAACTACACTTACAATGTGGTAGAATATGAAGGCTTAGTTCATTACTTCAATGGGCAAAGAAGAAAGGAATCAAGCTTTTGAAAGTCTATGGAGATAGTGAGTTGGTCATTCATCAAGTGAGAAGTTAGGCTATAGCCAAGAACCCCTTGATCAAGTCCTACAAGAATAGGGTATAGGATCTACTTGAGGATTTTGATGGCTTCAACATCCAACCCATACCGAGAGACTTGCACAAGCACACTGATAGATTGGCTGCAATAGGAACATGTTTTGACTCAGTTACTGACATTGAATAAGAGAAAGCTCAATCCCATATCAAGATCATTGTGAGACATTCCATTACTAATAATGAAGTGTCATGGTAAGTGTTTGAAAGTGATGAACACATTGTACAGTTCTTGCAAAATAAGGTAGGCTTCTCTTCAAGAAATTAAAATAAGTTGCATGATCATTATAAAGAGCAGATTATACAATTGAAGATAAATAAAATACCCAAGGGGATGATTACCTTGGAGAGTGTCTTCAATGAGGATAATCAAAAGAAAAACCAAATAATGATCATGTCAACAAAAGAAGAGAATTATGAGAGAGTTCTGATTTTCAAGAACAAACTTTTGAAGATTAGCAAGGCTTGTTCTCAATCGAAAAGGCAAGATTTTATTACATTATGTAAAGAGTTTCATGACATCTTTACTTGGGAATACAAGGACTTAAAGGGATTCGACCCAAGTCTAGCTCATCACACCATTGAGTTGGATCATGGAGCTAAACCAATAAGACAAAAGCAAAGGCCTATCAACCCTAAGGTATAAGAACTCATGAAGAAAGAGCTCACCAAATTGATTGAGTCTAGGATTATCTTTCCTATCAATCACTCAACTTGGGTAGCCAACCTTATGTTAGTTCAAAATAAGAATGGAGAAATAAGACTTTGTGTGGATTTTTTTGATCTAAACAAAGTGTCTCTCAAGGATCATTACCCACTCCCTTCCATGGAACAAATTCTGCAAGTTGTTTCAGGTTCTCAACGTCTCTCACTTCTTGATGGTTATTCAGGTTATAATCAAATATTGATAAATGAAGGTGATCAATTCAATATAGCCTTCACCACCAAGTGGGGGATCTTTGCCTACAAGAAGATGTCATTTGGATTAACCAATGCTAGAGCTAATTTTCAAAGGGTAATGGACATGGATTTCAAAGGTTTGATCAATAAATTTTTGCTTGTTTACCTTGATGATATAACCATTTTTTCAAAGGTTGATACTGATCATATGGGACATCTAAGGCAAGTGTTTGAGAAGTGTAGAGAGTATGACATATCCCTCAATCCAAAGAAGTGCATCTTCATTGTCCATGAAGGCAAGCTTTTGGGTCATGTTGTTTCAAAAGAAGACTTATCTATTGAACTCGAAAGGATTGAAGCTATTCTAGGCTTGTCTTTACCTCAACACAAGAAAGGGCTACAATGTTTTTTGGGAAAAATAAACTTTGTAAGGAGGTTTACCCCAAACTTTGAAACTGTGGTAAAGCCTATCACATCCATGCTAAAAGAGAACAAGGTTTTTAATTAGACAAAGGAAGGTAAAGGTAGCTTTAGGGTAATCAACCAAGAAATTGCAACATCTCCCACTCTCTTAAATCCAAATTTTTCTAAGGATTTCATTCTTTATGCTTTTGCTAACCTTAACATAATCTCAATCATGCTTATGCAAAAGAATGATGAGGATGTTGAGGAACCAATTGCTTTCTTCAACCAAGGCTTAGAAGACTATGAAGTGAGATATTAGTTTTTTGAAAAGAAAGCTTTAATCATCATTAGAGGCTTAAAAAAATTCAGGCATATGGTTTCCAACAATAAGATCCATGTCATGGTTTCCCATCCTAACTCCAAGTAGTTTCTCCTAAGCAGGGATCTCAATGAGAAAAGAGCTAGATGGATCACGAAGGTGATGGAATATGACATTGACATCAAGGTAACTATCATAGTAAGAAGAAGAGTTTTATGTTATCACTTAGCATCTGAATTTCAAGAGCCAAAAGAGCAAGCCTAGGTGAATCAAGTTCAAGACCATCTAGCTCATCAAATGTAGAATCAAAGTTGGACACAAGACATCATTGGTTTTCTTCAAAATGGTGAGTGTCTTATGGTGTGAACAAATCTCAAAGAAGGTATTTTAGGCTGTAGGACATTACTTATTGTCTTATGGATGGCATTCTCTTTAAGAAGGATGTGAACAATGTGTTGCTAAGATGTATTAACAATGACAAATTTGATATGCTACTAGAAAAGTTCCATAATGGTGCAGATGGTGGTCACTTTTGTCCTAGAATAATAGCTATAAAAATAATGAGAGTTGGTTACTATTGGCATAGTCTTTTTAAGGACTGCTATCATTGCTCTAAGGTTTTTCCTCAATGTGCTTTCTTTATTAGCAAATAAAAGCTTGTTGCCCTTCTATCAAATCCTATCCAAGTAGACTAGCCTTTCATGCAATGGGGCCTTGACTTCATTGGCATGATCAACCCTCCATCAAGAGTTAGACACAAATGGCTATTGATTGCTATAGACTACTTCACAAAATGGGTAGTGGTTATTACTTTGAAGGAATCAAATGAAAATTCCATCTTGGAATTCTATGACAGTATTATAACAATGTTTGGATCTCCTCATGTCATCATCTTAGATAATGTACTTGCTTTCATAAGTGCTAAAACTTTTGATTGGGTAGCAAAGAGTGGAGTTCATTTGAGTACCTCATCCAACTACTACCCTCTAGGAAATGGATTGGCTGAGTCTACCAATAAGAACCTCATCAAGATCAACAAGATGACGTTGGAAACCAATCAAAGAACATGGCATAACAAGCTGAAGACAACCTTATGGGTAGATAAAATCACTCCTAAGAAGTCAATTGGTAATTATCCCTTTGTAATTATATATGGGAGAGAATTTAGGTTATCCATATCATAAGATCTCCCTACATTGGAACTTGCACAATAGTTGGAATTACTTGAAAATAATCCCATGGAGGTCAGATTGACAGAATCAATGCAGCTGCAAGAGGCAAGAGATGATGCACACAAAGTTTTGGAACACCATCAACTTCTCATGAAGAAATCCTTTGACAAAAGGGTAAGGTTAAGAGTGTTCAAAGAAGGTGACTTAGTCTTGAAATGGAATGAAAATAGCAAAACTAGGCAAAAATACAAAGTTTGATACTTTGTGGAGTGGTCCTTACATAATCAGCAAGTGAAAGCAAAGAAAATCCTTTCGGATATCCAAAATGGATGGAGAAGAGATGCCTATTCTAGTGAATGGAGTCCATTTGAAGCCTTGATTTTGACCCCTGCTAGCCATGTCTTGTATATACCTTATTTTGGTTTGTTTCTTTTTTGTGTTTGTTCTCCCTAAGTGCTTTGGAGCACAGTGTTTCTATTTCTAGTATTTCTTTCTTTTATTGGTTGTGTGTGTGTGTGTCTCAAGCTTATATTTTTGGCCATGTCTTTCTCTTTCAAATCTTGTTTTCCTTGCATGACTCCATGCCCAATGGAAGGATTTAGGCGACTAGTCTTATGACATAGTAGGCATGTCTCCCCTAAAAATCACCAAAAATTTGACCATTTTCTGTATGACCAATTTTCATTTTCCCTTTGGCTCTTTTCATTTATCCCTTGCTCATTTTTTGAATTTGGTCTCTTGCCTTGTTACTTGTATTTTTACTTTGGCCTCTCCTGATACAGGCTCTTCTCCCTTGTTCTTTGTTCTTTGTTCTTTCCCTTTACCTTATTTGCCTTATCCTGTTAGGCTTTGTTTTGCCCTAAAAGTTCCCTTTAGAAGGTTTATAAAGGGCTTTTCTTGCCTCACCTTCATCCCAATTGTCCCATCATACTTTTTTGAAGGGCACTTTTTAGCCCATGTGTCCCTTTGGAACTTTTTTGAAGGGCACTTTTCTTCCAATTAACCATTTAGAAATGTTCTGAAGGGCACTTTTTAACCCAAGTGTCCCTTCAAAATTTTTTTGAAGGGAAATTTTATTCCAAGTGACCCTTCAAAAAAGTTTTGAAGGGAACTTTTCTTCCCAAGTGTCCCTTCAGACTTTTCTAAAGGGCACTTTGTTGTCTAAGTGACCCTTCGAAAAAAGTTTTGAAGGGCACTTTTCTTCCCAAGTGTCCATTCAGAATTTTTCAAAGGGTAATTTGTCTTTAGAAATGCCCTTCAAAAAAGTTTTGAAGGGACCTTGTGCCTTCCCCAAGTGTCCTTTAAAACTTTTTCGAAGGACACTTTCCCAAGTGTCCTTCAAGAAAAATTCTTAAAGGAATTAATAGTTGCCTTTCCAGAAAAATCCCTAAAAGAATTCATTTAGACAAATTGTCTGAAGGAATTACTTTGAGAAAATTGCCTAAAATAATAAACCCAACCCAATGGATCCCCATGACATGCCATAGGTCATCAAGTTTAATACATCCCACTAGCCATTGGAGTGCAAAGATGGCGTGCTGCAGGACGTCAAATTTAGGGTTGCCAACTAATCATTGGGATTCAAAGACATGATGTGCTATAGGACATAAAATTTAGGGTGGCCAACCAGCCATTAAGGATCAAGTAAGAAGTAAAGTCACTTAGAAAACCCAAATGACTCTGTAGTGCAAATCAGGTTTCCCAACAAGCTTTGCTTATGACTTTTATAAGTAGAAGCAATTGAAGAACTTGAAGGAGCAAGTAAGAAGTAAAGCCACTTGAAAAACTTGAACAACTCTATAGTATAAATTGGGTTTTCTAACAAGCTTTGATTATGAATTTTATAAGTAGAATCAATCAAAGAACCCGAAAGGGCAAAGATAATACAAATTGGGTTTTCCAACATGCTTGACTTATAGGTTTATAAGTAAAGCCATTCAGAAGGCCCAAATGGGTCTACAGTGCAAAACATGAGAGATTTTAGGAGGAATATAAGGTTTACATTAGTGATTTGAGCCATTTATTATGGAGGGTCATCTCACCATCAATTTTATAGCGAACCTGGTCATTTCAAGAGGACAAACTCCAACTGAATGAAATAACATCTAGAATCAGTTTCACTAGGATGGTGATTGCAAACCATTTTAGAGGCTTCTATTTTGGAACCCAAGAGATCTCTCTTATCTCTCTCTTTTTCTATAAATAGGACCCTTGGGCTCTTATTTTATCATCCACAGATATTACAGTGAAGCCCCGTTAGAATGTTTTGCCATTTTCTTGCCTTTGAACAAAGAAGCATAAGTCTATTTTCTTTCTAAGTTCTAGGTATTTGCTTGGGGATGCAAGAGACATAGAGTGAAATCAAGTGATATTTTATCCCTTTGTTCTTTGACCTTCATGATTCTGAGAAAAGAGTTGATCCAATACGTCATGTAGAGTGCATTCTAGCTATGTGAGATTTTCTCATGTGTAACCTTTTTTTGGACTATACAGGTTATTTTTTTCAGTTATTTACCTTGTGTGATCTCATTAATTTTATCTCTACATTGAAATACTTATGTTGGGATCTTCTATAGCTTGAGTTATAGACTGTATTTTGTTATATTATGCATAAGTTTAGGGCATACATGTGGATACTAATTCTTGATGTATTACCATTTTAGACTAGGCTTTTCATTTATGTAAACTTCTGAATCTTTTCACTCATACAAACTGGTTCAACAGTTTTATTGCACAAGAAGCTAATACAAGGAGCTAGCCCTTTCAACCTAGAGGTTCATTTCCACTTATAGGCACACCCACAAGCCTAGAAATGTCCCAATGTTGCCCAAATATGGAGGAGGCCTGAATAGCCATCTTCTAGGGTGCAAGATTTGGAGACAAAAATTACTTTTATCATTATACAACAACAACCTTCTAAAGTAAAACTAGAGGTATTTATACATGATTCTACCCTAATCATTCAGTTACAACATTAATAAAAGAATGATGACTTATCAATACCATTAATCAATAATGAGTTGTGGTGCATTGTTACATTGATTTCCTATAGATATGGGCCTAAATACCCCTATATACCTATTCTTTACTAGATATATGATGTCATGTGTTAATCTTCTCAGAGGTCAGTACTAGATCCATGCTTGAATTATTCTCCTTTGATGCTTATGTGAAATATTTCCTTAATTACTTCTAAGCCCTTGTCCAAGTCATATGCCAATTTTCCAAGTCTTGTGCCCTTGGTTCCTCTATGTTTCATGCATCCTTGTTCTTCACGACTTGCTTCTTCTGTGCCAAGGTATTCCACACTTTGGCTTACTTTTGTACCCATCTCTCTTGTGCCATCTTGCCAAAAATTACTTAGAATGAAATGATACAAAATTTAGTGTCTAGCAGGGAGAGATATAATATGACACTCTATAATCCATGGGAGTAATGAAGCAAGAGACTTTAATAAGCATATAAATTGTCTCTATGGTTTATTGGATAAGACAAACTAATTAAGTTGTTATGACACCACATTAATCATGGTAGTTATTTATGTTTTAGGCTCAATGGATTTGACCTTATAATTTGGTTAGATAAAAAAAATTATATTAGATCTAGAAGTAGTCTATGTATTTGCTACATACTTAAGTTTGTTCAATGAGATAAGTTTCATTTCATGATTTCAAAGAATGTGGCATGTCATTCAAAGATTTGAACTTTTTGAATATAATGGAATTGTGTAAATGAGCAAGCAAACTTTACTTTAATATGTCTTTAAGATCCTTATTGGTCACAGGGTTGGTCATTTTAGCTAACATTGTTTTGTATCTTAACACATATTCATTGATAGGTTCATTGGTTCCTTATTTGATTTTTACAATTTGGACATTCAAAACCTTTTTGATAATGTTAATAGAGAAGTGGGCCAAAAATTGATCCACCAGAGGTTTGAAGGTGTTTACTGATTAAGTTGGTAAATCATAGATTAAGTTTAGGATCACCCTTGCCATCATAAAATATGAACTTAATTACAACAAAATTAGTTGGCAAGAGATGCAAAGATATCTGGTGCAAGAGGATTATGCAACAACTCTTATGAATCAATAGAATAAGGTGATTTCATAAAATTTTGTTCAATATTTGTAATCTTAGTTTACAAAAGTTTTATAATTTGGACAAGAGCTTGCACCTCTTGGTATTTTAGCTTCGATATTTGGGAAGTCATCAAAGGGGGTGTACTCATAATTTGGGTAGATATAAGCACTGAAACTAGTATTTGTGTTGAATCATTTAGGTTTCCCATGTAAGATGTGGAAATAGTAGTTTTAGGGAATAAAGGTTAAAATATGTATCATGTGCCCCCATTAGAAGTATGAAATGGTAATGTGCTCAAGGGGAGAGTTGTTGGTATATGGGGATGACTGATAACTCAAATAACATGATCAATAGATGGAGTTGCTTATGCATCTATATTTTTTTATTTTTTAATGTCTAATATGGTTCTTAGGATTTCATCAATATCTCTAGAGTTTTGATTAATACGATCATGAAACAATGCAATTGCTTGCACTTGTTTCATGATCTATTTGCTCATGTGCATTAGTTTCATTAAACTTGTGGTTTTCATTATCAGAATCTTATTTTATAATAACATTATCCATTTATTTTTCATTCTCAACATTAGGATCATCATGATCCAGAGGATTAGGTCGCTCATTGGTTTTAGACATCTTAGGTGGTAGGAGGGGACGATCAATGTGTTGAACAAGCACACCTCTAAATCTAGGGCTACACATAGGTTACATGCAAAATAATATAAGAAGAAAATGAAATAGTACAATAATCTAAAACCCTATCTAGCTAAAAATCCTAAGAATTAGAAAAATTTGCTTTCATATGAATTGGGTTCACCAAATGTTTAACCCTAAAATATAGATTAAGGGAATCTAGGGTTAAAGGGGGAAGAGATAGCCTAAGGAATAAGGATGGTAGAATATCTATATAGTAGGCCAATTATTTTAGAAACTTAGATAAACATATACTGAATTTATTATGTTAACCTATTCTAATAATAGAAATTTAAATGATGCTAGATATAATAATGAAAATAAGATTCTTATTTGGTTTTGATGCTAATACATATTTGGATTTGGAATAGGAAAAAAGTGGACTAGATGTAGGTTCTAAAATAATATATTGGTTTTGAAAATTATGCCTTTATAGCTATAAACACTTGCATCAACCTAAGATGGTTACAATGATGCTATTATTTGACTTGTAGGAAGGTGTCCAGTATATAATACCTCCTAAAACTGGATGGTTTCAATAATGATATTACTTATGTGCTTTATGTCACCTTTGCTCTAGTGTATTCAAATCTGGATCATGGATTGTCATTCCTTATCAACTAGTAAAACCCTAGTTCTTCATATTCATATTGGTTGTGGGAAAGATGGGTTAGTGGGCACATGGTGTTGAGTTAACCCTAAGACCCCTTTATCGATGAATGTTTTCTATATAACCAATAATCCAAAGAGGGCTTCAAACTTATGTAATTATCCCTTACATGTTAGCTTGTGTGTGTATCATGCAATGTGTGATAAATAAGTACGTAGAGTGACCTAACATGTAACTTGCAAATGTGGCTCATGGAATGATCCTTAATTAATTAATACTTGTAGATGTGTTGTCCCTATAACTAGTATGAAAATAGAAGAAATTAGGGAATTTTTGGTCACTTAAGTGGTTGATTGAGTGATTTTGATAAGATACCTTGTGAGAGGTAAGAAGTTGCTAGGTTTGTGTTAGGTGAGGAATGAATGAGGATTGATATTGTATTTATACCAATCCCTTTGGAGAATATCTCACATTGAAGCATTTAGGCCAACCATATGAATATGTTTCACTTGTAAATTGGATGACTAGAGGGCACTAGATACTTACATTGGGATATGACACTTACATTAAGATAGGTTACTTACATCAGTGTAGGCATCTAACTGGGACATAAGGGTCTGGTAGTTTGAAAATAGGTGTCGGTCCAAAACTTGTAAATATGGAAAATACGCAGGTTTATAGCATTGTAGACAAGATAGAAGGTCTAAGTCATCAAAATAACATTGGTCAAAATGAGAGATAAACAATTGGGCACAAAGAGATAGTGT
Source organism: Torreya grandis (assembly GCA_037957365.1). Lineage (NCBI taxonomy): Eukaryota > Viridiplantae > Streptophyta > Pinopsida > Cupressales > Taxaceae > Torreya > Torreya grandis. Next base: position 1,813,994 of record JARHVA010000700.1, on the reverse strand, counting down.
ATGCGAGCCTTTTGGCAATGGGAAAGGTATAGAAATTGAAGATACATCTATGATATGCATTTTCTAGGTGTACAAGATTGATGTTATATATAATTTAGAAATAGTGTCTATATCCTCCCCCCTTAATCTAGTAATGAAAATGTTATTTTAAAGGAAAGGGAATGCATACCTAGGTGTGTATAACACACTTCATCTTTGTTTGAGTCTAACTTGAGTGTTTTGTTGGTGATTGACCTGAAACCAAGAGCATATTAAAATATATAATTAGTGTGTATAATCTAAAATTGAAAGCATTTAAATGATTGAAATTAAAATAGAGCAAAGATTAGGAGTACACCTATGTATTGGTGCAACTATCTTTCCTTTTGGTAATTTGATTTATCAATGTTTCTACGTGCTAGAGTAGCTACAAAAATGAGTATCCAGGTAGATTTAGAGCTCTTGATCCTAGGAATACATATCATTTTCATATTGTGACATGTTGGAAGTGATGGATTTACAAGGGAAGGTCCCAAAAGTGAAAATATCAGTTAGAAGATAAGAATTTGTCTCTCGACCACATAAAATAACATTTGAATACTAATTAATATAATGTGTTCCATGGATTCATCTATTATGTTCAATCACCAAGCTATATGGTGAAAGTATAGATATTTGGCATGCATGTGGAGGTTTATTTTATTCGTGTAAATGACTTACTATCTTCGTTTTATGTGCATCTGATGTTCGCTTAAAAACTAATAATTTCTCATATTGGGAAGGATGTTCTTGTGATTGAAACATGTACTTCATCTCATGAATGGGTGTGATTACAGGCAAAGAATGTGATCTTAGATGTTATTTTCCACCCCTAATGTGGTGGTGATTCTAATTTTCATTCACAAAACACTAGAGGTGGAGATATCCAAATGCGACTTCAACATTGATAATATTTATTGTCAGTGTTTATGCATGCTAAAGAATCTAAAAAAACACATATCCAAGGGGATTCAAAGGTTAGGTCATGGGAACACATGATTTTCCTATCTCAATGTGTTGAAAGTGATGTATTTTCAAAGGGAGGTCTCAGAAGTGGAATTTTCAATTGGAAGATAAGAACTTAACTCTTGATTGCATAAAAATAACATTTTCGCTCTTATCAGTATACAATATACTATAAATTCATCTCTTGTGTTTGATTTCCATGTTCCAGGAATAAATTAGAGTAATTCAACAAGCACATGAAGATTTTTTGGTTCATGTAAATGACTTATGGTTTTCATTTTACACACATCTAAAGTTCTCTTGAAAATTATAATCTTCTCATATTGGGAAGGACATTCTTGAGGCTGGAATAAGTACTTCATCTCCTAACGATGGGTGTTTGAAAGCCAATAATGTGGTCCTAGATGTTATTATTTGTCCTTGATGTGGTGACGATGCCAATTTTTAGCCATGAAACACTGAGATGTAGATCTCCAACTATGGTTTGAACCTGTGTAATATATAAAGTAATTTGACTATATGTACGACATCCCATAAATTTAATCATGTTTATTAAAACATGGTGAATAACTAAGTGGTTATTGGTGTATACACAACCAAGCCATATATGTAGTGATTTAGAATGGATAGTATGAAACTTTTATTAAATGCACGACGAATCATATAAAAGAATAACCAAATCTGTCACACCAGATAATCTCCCAAATAGATATTATGGTCTAAGCGAAACTGATGTTTTAGCAAATTGAGGTTATATAATGACTTTTAACTAGAATAAATAATGACTTGTTTTAAATCTGTTGAATGCAATGATCTTCTAGTTAAAATTAGTGAACTATTTATAAGTGGAAAGCTATATATAGATAGAAGTATATACATAGTTATATGCAAAAATAAAAGTATCTAAAAGATAGCTGGAGGAGTCTGGATCATCATAGAATTATTGAAGTAACCTTTACAATATCTTGAAAACATGTTTTAGATGAGTCTGTAACATATTATGGAAGTCCGTAGCTCGACTGTAAAAATCTATAACTATTTGTTGAGGTTCATAGCACGCCTAGCAAAATCCAAAGCTTTGATAGAATGATAGGTTTTGTGACTAAGGCCCTCCATTATCTTCATGGGAACATATCAAGACTCTTTTTTAGATGCTTAATACATATACATATCAAAAATAGAGGACTAAACATGCAAATAGTTAGAACATTATGTAAGGAATGCTAAATCATACTCACATAAGCTTAAAGAGACAAAAGCATTCATCTTCTACCTTAGACTAGTTATAAGCCCTAAGATTACTTCCAATGCTCAACCTAAATGACATATTAATGGCTGTAAAGGATGATATATTATGGTTATAATGAGTCATAGTGTGGACTCATCATTAACGACTTATAATTTATAAGATATATTAATAAAAAGCTCACATAATGACTTATGTCTAATCATGTAGTTTAACAAAACGAGCATGTTTCCTTATTCTATCATATATGCAGTTATAGTATATCAAAATATTAAAATATATTTTAATAAAACACGTGATGCATATATAGCTCAATGTAGTCTTTCATTATTTTATGATAAGCTTTATGATATGCATATATAGCATGTGAAATAAGATATGTATTATGAAAATATTACTATAATGAGCTGCGTATTAATGAATAGTATGCTTAAAAAGAATATATGTACATCTATGCTTAATTAGCTTATACTTGTGCACAAGGGTGTGTTTCTTTAATTATAGTTTTATTGGTGGTTAAAAACTATATTATATATTTATGTACAATAGAACCTTATTTATGCATGCATACAACCTCGTAAAAGTATAACAAATGCTAGAATGGAATATTATATGTTTCATGAGAACTGAGAATTCCTTTGTTATATCTAGTTGTTGACTATAAGCTTATGATTTCATTGATTTATAACTACTTTATTATGATTGATTGTAGTATTAGCAGTTGTGTTTAAGAACACTAGAGTATGATAATATGGGTTATCATAGGATGTAGAATATTTAGAAATTACTTATGGTAATTATAAACTATAGTTAAATGCATATTTTACCTAAGTGGTATAAACTCTAGTTATTATTTAAATTATATATGTAATAGATAATATTATGAGATTCATTCATACGTTTGATAGAATAAATGTATGCATTTACATTAATCATGTACTTAGCACATTTATAATTACTGATAAAATAGAATATGTATGAATATATTGGTTATATTGTGTTAACCACATCTCACATTACCTGAGGTTGAGTGTCTAGACAATTTTAGAAATCAGACACATAAGGCAAGGTTGACTATTACCTGATTAAGGTTGAGTGTCTAGACAATTTTAGAAATCAGACACAAATTCAAGGTGATAAAAGAGAGTTGAGGTTTAGGCAAATATATATAATGCAACTCAATAGGGATCAAAGAAAAGGGTGCCAATCATTTATCATCAAGATAAAGGAAATGGAGGAACCTAAGGAATAATCTCTCAAAGATTAGACATTTTTTAGAGAATTTAATGATGCGTTTTCGTAAGAATTGATAGGATTGCCTCTTAGATGTGAGTTTGATTTCTCTATCAATATCATACCTAGTTCAAAACCATACTCTAAGGAACCATAAAAGATGAAAACCAAAGAGTCGGTTGAATTGAAGGCTCAAATCTAGGAATTGTTATCTAAGGGGTTGATCAGGCCAAGTGTGTCACCATGGGGTGCACCAGTTGTCTTTATCAAGAAAAATGATGGTACTATTCAACTTTGCATTGATTATGGAAGGTTGAACAAGGCAACTATCGAAAATAGGTATTCACTACCTCATATAGACGATATTTTCGATCAAATGAGGGGAGCAATAGTCTTTTCTAATATCGATCTTAGAGGAGGATACCATTAGCTGAGGGTAAGGGATGAGGATATTCTGAAGATAGCATTTAGAACTCATTATAGGCACTATGAGTTCACAATGTTACTATTTGGGTTGAAAAATGTTCTAACAACATTCATTAATCTCTTTAATAGTGTGTTCAGAGATTATATAGATCAGGTTTTTTTGTTTTTTCTGAATGACTTTCTTATATACTCAAAGAATGAAGAGGAGCACCTTCATCATCTTGAACTATTTTTAAAATGGTTGTAGAAGCATAAGCTATTTGGAAAGTTATCTAAGTGTGTAATTTTCCAGGAGAGAGTGCAATATCTCAAACATATTATCTTTATGGATGATATCTCAGTAGATCTGGGAAAGATAAGATCCATTATGGAATGGTCAATGTCAAATAATGTGTACGAGGTAAGAAGTTTCATGGGATCAGTAGGTTATTATAGGAAGTTCATTACAATTTTTTTTGAGATAATTAATCCAATTACCTCTTTTCAACATAAGAACAAAAGTTTTATCTGGTCAGAGAAGTTTGAAGTAGCTTCTCAGGAATTAAAAAGAAGGTTTACTTTGGCACCAGTGTTAAGAGTTCTTGACCCCAATGGTCAATTTTTAGTGGTCAAAGATGCACCAGGGGATGGACTAGGAGGAGTCCTTATGTAGGATGATGTAGTGGTGGCTTATGATTCTAGGAAACTAAATCCTTATGAGTTTAAATATGCCCCTCATGACCTGTAACTTATGGAAATTATGCGTGCTTTACAAGTTTGGCATCATTATTTGTTAAAAAAATAGTTTGAGCTCAAGATGGATAACTTGGGACTCAAGTACATCTTCACCCAATTGAATTTGAATGCTCATCAAAGATGTTGGCTAGAGTTCTTATCTGATTATGATTTTGATATCAACTATATCAAAGTCAAGGAAATTTGAGTAGTCAATGCCCTGAGTTGTAAAAGGTACATAGCAGATATGGCTACTATCAAGAGTGATTTTAGAGATTAAGTGATTGAATTCTCAGTAGGAGATGAATTATATGATCAAATTATAAAAGCATTATCTAAGAGTGCTTAGAACCATCAGTATAAAGGATTTAGATTAGAAAGTGATGGTCTTTTACATTATAATGGAAGGATGCATGTGCCAAATTGAGAGAATCTATAGAGCATAATGCTAAAATAATTGCACAATACCCCATATTTAGGACATATAGGAGTAACCAAACTCATTCTAGAGCTTAGACCACTATATTTCTAGAAGGGAATTGAGAAATATGTAGAATATTGTGTGTCACATTGTCTAGAATATCAACAAGTGAAAGCTGAGCATGTGCATCTGAATGGGTTGTTATATCCACATGATATACCAAAATTGAAGTGGCGAGTGATTAGTATGGAATTTGTTCAATGTCTAATAATGTCATGAAATATGCATGATATGATCTTGGTAGTAGTGGACAAACTAACCAAGGTGGCTCATTTCATATGAGGCAATTTGATAGATGATGCACTTACTCTCATAAAGAGGTTCGTAAATGAAGTATATAGGTTGCATTAATTTCTAGAGAATATCATTTTGGATTGTGATCTAAAGATGACTTCTAGGTTTTTGGTTACTTTGAATTCATCTTTGGATACACAACTGAATTTTAGCACTGCATATTTTTGGGTGGATATTTTGTCAGTCAGCTGTCTGATTGAGCAAAATAGGTCTTATCATCCACAACAAAGGAGATTGGTCATCTAAAGTTGCAGGTTTACCACATCTAAAGGGGAAAAATCTCTCCTCTCATCAAGGGAAGGTTCCCTATAGGTATAAAGGCGCTATATACTATATATATAAGCTGAAAATAACACTCAGGAGTAGGATATACCATCCATCTCTCTTCTTTCAGAGATGATGTTCATAAACAAAGGAGAAAATCTTGGTGAAAACACTGAAGGCACTTCTCTTCTTTCATAAGTGTTATTGCAGGAAACAACAGGAGTTCTTTCAGGTAGTGACAAGAAACTAGTAACAGAGTACAGAGTAACCAACAATCTAAGATGTAGCACAAAGTCTCCACCTTGACTGCCCAAGAGTGAAATATGAAGAGTAGTGGGGGCACAAACTCATCCCAAGGTCCTTTACATAGAAAGAAACTAAAAACACACACTGAAAATGATTATGTCAGCACAAAGTCTGAAAGTAACTAGTTTCAGGACACCTTCCTTATCACTTCCACTAGCTCTGCTTGTTAAATTGCATAAACAAGAATACATTTAGGAAATAGACATAAGAACAATCTCTTAGAATGATACAAGTAATAACAACACAAAGTCTGAAAGTAACTTGATTTTTGATTCAAACAAAGAAATATGATGAACAATTTGAGCTCAAAGTCTTAGTAATGTCTTTCAATTTGGGCAGAGTTTTACTTATGGTAACGGGAAGATCTCCTTTGTAACAATAAAAGAGTTTACAATATATAGCACTCCAAGAAAGACTTGGGCATTTGTTTTCATGAAAAAGGTCCATGCAAAATTGAATGCCTTCAATGCACCTTCAGTTTTGTCTGGAGCGACCATGCTGGAAATAGTGCATTGCCATAACTATGGCGTGTTCATCCCTCTAATATGTCTCTTCTTTAGTATGGACTATCTGGTCCTTTTCCTTGTGTCTACACAACTATCTAATTTGCCATTACTTCATGGAAGAAAAATAGGTCGTGTCCTTGATTTGGTGTGCTCAGAAGTCTACTTGATCCACTATTTCACCTACTAAAAATAACTCTTTTGAAGATATTTCTGGTCCTTTGGTCTCGCTCCTCTCTCCCTTGTAGCAATTTGAGTCTTTGGGCTCTCTTTTTAGCCAGTCACTTGGTTCTTCCTTTAATTTTCATGCTCCATTTAAATTTCCATGAATATTCCCTCACTTTAATATTTGACATCCACGAGACTGTCAATGGTCACTAGCTGCTTGAATCATGTTGAACTTTGAACCTGTGAACCATTTGAAAGCTCATTGGTTCATCAGTCCATTGGTTCATTATGTATGTTTTGGTCCATCACTTCCTTGCTGAAGCGCTTCTTGTCTAAGTCTTTGGGGGGTCCTTTCTACGTCTTAGACAAATAGCAAGTTTCGTTGTTATGAAACTCATTAGAAACTTACAGAAAATGGGATCCACGACACGTCTTGCCCGAACAACTTCAAAAGGGGAATGCGGATGCAGACACTTGTCACGTTTTGTTGAGTCATAACAAGACATGTGGCATGTTATGCTTAACTTATAAAAGCTTTAGAAACCTTTTGAGTCTTATGGAAGATGACACATGGTGGCTTCCGCTTTGCTTTAGAAACAATATAGAAACATTTGGGACTCATTCAGATTCATACAGATGATGCCACTTGTTGCACTCCACTTGACCTTAGCAACTCACTCGAGGCCCACCAGAGTCCTTACGACACAAAAGGGAGAGACTGTAGATGTTGACATGTGTCAGCTTCTGCTGAGTTATAATGAAACATGTGGCACGTTCCATAGCTTTGAAACTTATTAGAAATTGTGTCTCGACAGATGACATTTAGCAGCTTCTGCTTCAACTCTATAATGGACACATGGTGGCTTCCACTGCACTTTGAGGTTTGATCTTTCCTGGAGGGTTCTTGCTTCTTTGACGGGCTTTGGCTTTTGAGCTTTTTCCATCAAGATTTTCCTTCAAACAAAATTTTTGAAGTAATTCCTTTAGACAAAATGTTCGAAGGAATTCCTTCGGACAATTTGTCCGAAGGACTCTACTTTGCCTTTTGCTTTGTTCATTTTTTAGAAGAAGTTCACCTTTTCGAAGGAATTCTTTCGGCCTCCTTTACTTGATAAATTCTTTCAGACAAAAAGTCTGAAGGAAATGTTCCCTATCGGCCTTTGAACAAATTCGAAGGAATTCTATCTTTTTCGTCTTCTCTTTAACCCTTAAACCAATGTTTCCTGCCCTTTTCAAGGGCACTTGCCTCTAGTTCATGGCCCTCCACAAGGGAATTTGTTCCTTCGGCCTTGGGGCAGCCCCTTGAACCTGCCGATTGAATCCACTGATTGAACCATCCTTGGTTCAACGGTTCAATCTTACGTTTGAAGCCATCTTTTTGTCTAAGTCTTTTTTATCTCTTTGAACCAATTGAACCCGTTGAACTCATTGAACCAAGTTGGTTCAAGGGTCAACGGTTCAATGGTTCATTCCTTAGTTTTTCGCTAAGTCCTTTGATTGCTCGAACAAAACGCATTGAACCAACCGCTCGTTGAGCCTTTGTTGAAGCGCTTAACTCAATAAACTCATTGAACTTGTTGAACCAAAATGGTTCAAGGTTCAACAGTTCAATGGTTCATTCTTTGCTTAGAAGCTTATCGATGAACATTTATGGTTGAACCAAGGCATTGAACTAATCCTGAAAATGACTAAGTGTTGGAAAGTTGTTCTTTTGATTGAATTCACCTGCAGAAGCCTTTGAAGCTGCTAGTCCCTTTATTGAAAAATCTTGAAAAATGAGGAATTTGAAAGCTCAAAACAAATTTTGAGAAGGAAAGAGATTATTTTGGTTTGTTGAACCAAAATAGTTCACATGTTGTCCCAAAAATGAGAAGTCTATTTTTGGGGACAACAGCTGACTCCAGTTGGGGAACTCCCTTCAGATGAAAACTTAGAAGACAGTTGAGGGGAGTAGAAACCAGAATCTCCAGTGCCTTGAAGTATGCCATGGGCTATGGAGTCATGCTACCCAAAAGAAATGTTCCAAAAAATGAAAATGAATGACACAAAATAGAACTAAAGACTATACAAATATACATATGTACAGGTGAACTTATCTAATACTTCAAGAATTGAAGTGATTCAGACGTTGCCCATTATGAGATAATAAAAATGGCATTCCATCTTGATAAACCAGTAGGAAACCATTTTGTCCCTAGAATCGGTGATGGGTGAATGGAACTCTCCACCAAGAATCACATTTCTTGTGCACTCCTTTTGGTTCTCTCTTCTTGCACCATGGCAAGATGCGGTCTCCAATCTGAAAACCATAAATCTTTGCTCTCTCAGTGAAGAGTTCCTCTTTTTGACTTTGGATCATAGTAGTGTGGTCCACTACCATAGCTTGTTGTTAATCTAGTTCAGTGCAGTGCATGATTTGGTTGTTAGCATCAAAATCCTGACAAACTACTAGCTCAACATCTCCTTCAGCGTGAAGGAGTTTGACACCTTTGTCTTGAGCAGCCTTCAACCCGAGTAACAAAGATTCATACTCGGCAATGTTGTTGGTGTTGCTAAAATACAATTTGCATGAAAGAAAAATGTCTCCTTGAGGAGATATCAACATAGTCCCAAATCTAACATTGGTAGAAGAATTACTGCCATCAGATTCCAGGATCCAAACATCATCAAAAACTGATCTTCTATCAGATTTCTCTTCATTAGAGATGAAAGATCCTTTTTCATCTGTACTGCACCCTACCAATTCTTTTGATGTTTTGCTTGAATAAATATTTGGATCGCCACCTACAAGACTTTCATTAGCTGAAACATGAACATCCTCTATGGATAAGAAGTAATTACCCCTTCCTGAAGACTCAAATAGAATCTGAGCTTCAGGTGCTGATGTCTGAGTGACAACATATTTTGCTTCCTTTTCAGGGAGCAGTCTCTTCATGACACCTTTGATAGGGATCCTTGCCTCAGATAGGTCCATGCTCAACTCACCACCCACATCCTTATAAAAAATTTGTCCAAGCAGAATGCCATAAGATGTTGGGACGTCGACCACCAAAACTATCATCTTGATTCTCTTGTTTGGAAAGGCTACAAATGCAAATTGGGTGTCTTTGATTTGCCCCAATAGTGGTACTTTCTTATTCTCCATGGAGAAATATCTATCGAATGTCTTGGTCAATGTGAGGCCAAGGGATTCAACCACTTTGGCAGGCATGACATTCTCTGAAGCTCCAGAATCAATGATGCAATTGCTCAACTTGTGACCATTTATCAATAGGGAAACCTAGAAAGGCTCTATTTTCCTGGGGGTATTAGGAGTGATGACAAGATTGTTTGGGATGGACATGTTCCTTGGGAGATCATGAGTTACCTTTCTAATCTCTTGTCCTGTAGGGATGGTTGTATTCTTAAGACACTCCACCAACCTGTCCAACTGCTCAGGGTTGGCTTGTAGGAATTCAAATTTAGTCATTTGAATTTTGGTTTTCTTGACATGGTCAATTATGTCAAATCACTAAAATGGACTAGGAAGAGAGGATGGGAGTTCATCCTTTTGGTTTTTAGGGGGGAGGACTAATCTGTGAATTTGAAGTAGAAGGTGTAGGGATGTTTGATGTACTTACCTTCTTAGTAATCACTGGGTCCTTTGGCTGGAAAGGCAGAGTGGTCCCACGTTTAGCAATTGAAATTGTTGGTTGAGGTCACTCCTCTGTCTTTTCTTTATCAGTTTACTGGGCTGACTAGTTCTTGGATCAGGTGAACACAACATATGATCCCTCAACTGCTTCACCTTTACTTTTAGGTTCATCCTGGTAATTGAGGAAACCAATGTGGGAGTCACCAGTTGATTCTTTTTGATTCTCTGTGAAGAGATCAGCGTCATTTTCTTGCTCAAACTTAGGTTGGAAAGAGAAATCATGTTCTATTTCCAGATTTCCAACTGCTGAGTTAGTTGGAAGTGCTTCAAGGGTAAGGTTCCTCTGTGGGGGAGGAAGATGATTTGGCTGCCCTTGATTCCTAGTAGCATTACCTTGGTATGCCTGATTTTGAAAAGTCCTCCTTGGCATATCTCTATTAGGAGGAGCAGACATACCTTGGGCCACTTGTTTTTTCAAGGCTAGCAGTTCATTTGCCAGCTTTTGCACCATTTGATCCATGGTGCTTGTAGATGAGTATTCAAAAGATGGAGATGATTTACCTTTATTTAGATCTCTCCTTATTTTTCCCACCAAGATAAGGTCATATTCTACCTCAGTAGCCAAGTCCTGAGCAGCAGTAAGGTTTGTGTCTAGCCCATCTCAACAAAAAACTTACTTCAGGCAACTGTGAGTTGATGAAGAAACACTTGAGATTCTAAGGTGTCAGTTGGGTGATCATGGGAATCCTGTGCCTTAGCTTGTCAAACCTGGCAATGAAATCCCTCATAGGTTCATGAGGCTCCTTCTTCATCTGTGTGAGTGTGTCCCAGTCAGTTACTGACCTAGCTTACAGATGGTAAAACCAGTCTACAATAGCACCTTGTAGTGTTTCTACGAAGAGCTTGACTGCCATGTCCTTAAATTCCACTCCTATTACGCCATAGGCTATGCTGAAGGCTACAATGTGTTCATCAAGGTGAACTTTCCCATCACCAAAGAATTTTGAAAAATTCTTCTTTGATTTCCGTGGAAGTTCATGTAGAGGTGGAGTAAGATTTAGTGGGCTAAATGAGTTACCCCAAGGGGCTTGAGCCATGATTTAATTATGTAAAAGTGGGATAAAAAATCTAGGTGGAGTACGGATAGGCAAAGCTCTGCTAGCAACAGAAAAAGAAGCTCTACCTTGTGTTGGTGACTTGTTAGGGGTAGGAGGAAGACTCTTAGTTCGTTGAAGGTGAGGTTGTGGGGGAAACAAATCAAAATTGCTCTACTGCACCAACTCAAAAATAGGGTCAACAACACCTTGAGATCTCTGGTTCCTGGTATAATGTGGAGTTGCCAGATTGCAGAACAAAAAATGGAAAAGAGCAGGATCTGCTTCAGCTTGAAGCTTGAGACTTCAAACTGCACGCTCTTCCCCAACGAAGTTGCCAAAAACTGTTGGGTGAATATTTTGTCAGTCAGTTGTTTGACTGAGAAAAATTGGTCTTATCATCCACAACAAAGGAGATTGGTCATCCAAAGTTGCAGGTTTACCACATCTAAAGGGGACAAATCTCTCATCTCATCAAGGGGAGGTTCCTTATAGGTATAAAGGTGCTATATACTATATATATAAGCTAAAAATAACACTCAGGAGTAGGATATACCATCCATCTCTCTTTTTTCAGAGATGATGTTCATAAACAAAGGAGAAAATCCTAGTGAAAACACTAAAGGCACTTCTCTTCTTTCAGAAGTGTTCTTGCAGGAAACAATAGGAGTTCTTTCAGGTAGTGACAAGAAACTAGTAACAGAGTACAGAGTAACCAACAATCTAAGATGCAACACAAAGTCTCCACCTTGACTGCCAAAGAGTGAAATATGAAGAACAATGGCGGCACAAAGTCGTTCCAAGGTCCTTTACACAGAAAGAAACTAAAAGCACACACTGAAAACAATTAAGTCATCACAAAGTCTAAAAGTAACTGGTTTCAGGACACCTTTATCACTTCCATGAGCTCTACTTTTTAAATTGCATAAACAAGAATACATTTAGGAAATAGACATAAGAACAATCTCCTAGAATGATACAAGCTATAACAACACAAAGTCTGAAAGTAACTTGCTTTCTGATTCAAACAAAGAAATATGTGAACAATTTGAGCTTAAAGTCTCAGTAATGCCTTTAAATTTGGGCAGAATTTTGCTTCTGGTAACGAGAAGATCTCCTTTGTAACAATAAAAGAGTTTATAATATATAACACTCCAAGAAAGACTTCGGTGTTTGTTTTCATGAAAAAGGTCCATGCTAAATTGAATGCCTTCAATGCACCTTCAGTTCTATCTAGAGGGACCATGCTGGAAATAGTGAATTGCCATAACTATGGCGTGTCCATCCCTCTAATATGTCTCTTCCTTAATATGGACTATCTGGTCCTTTTCCTGATGTCTACGTAGCAGTCCAATTTGCCATTACTTCATGGAAGCAAAACAAGCTGTGTCCTTGATTTGGTGTGCTTAGAAGTCTACTTGATCCACTATTTCACCTACTTTAAATAACTCTTTTGAAGATATTTTTGGTCCTTTGGTCTCGCTCCTCTCTCCCCTGTAGCAATTTGAGTCTTCGAGCTCTCTTTTTAGCCAGTCGCTTGGTTCTTCCTTTAATTTTCATGCTCCATTTAAATTTCCATGAATATTCCCTCACTTTAATATTTGACGTCTGTGGGACCATCAATGGTCACTAGCTACTTGAATTGTGTTGAACTTTAAACTTGTGAACCATTTGAAAGTTCATTGGTTCATTGGTTCATTCTATCTCTTTTGGTCCATCACTTCCCTGCTGAAGCACTTCTTGTCTGTCTTTGGGGGGTCCTTTCTACGTCTTGGATAAATGGCAAGTTCTGCTATTATTAAACTCATTAGAAACTTACAAAAAATGGGATCCACGACACATCTTGCCCAAGCAACTTAAAAAGGGGAACGTGGATGCAGACACTTGTCACATTTTGTTGAGTCATAATGAGACATATGGCTTGTTCCGCTTAACTTATAAAAGCTTTAGAAACCTTTTGAGAGTCTTGCGAAAGATGACATGTGGCAGCTTTTGCTCTACTTTAGAAATAATATAGAAACATTTAGGACTCATTCAGATTCATATAGATGATGCCACTTGTTGCACTCCGCTCGACCTTAGCAACTCACTCGGGGCCCACCAGAGTCTATACAACACAAAAGGGAGAGACTGTGGATGTTGACATGTGTCAGCTTCCATTGAGTTATAATGGAACACGTGGCATGTTCCACAGCTTTGAAACTTATTAGAAACTATGTCCCAACAGATGACATTTGGCAGCTTCTGCTTTAACTCTATAAGGGACACGTGGCAGCTTTCGCTGCACTTTGAGGTTTGATCTTTCTCAGAGGGTTCTTGCTTCTTCGGTGGGCTTTGGATTTTAGGCTTTCTCCGTCGGGATTTTCCTTTGGACAACATGTCCAAAGGAAAGCTTCACTTTTTTTCCTTAGCCCCTCCTTTCCTTCCTTTTGGTCAGGCTTTCTTCCCGGGTGAATTCATTCGGACAATTTGTCCGAAGAACTCTACTTTGCCTTTTGCCTTGTTCATTTTTCCAAAGGAGTCCATCTTTCTAAAGGAATTCTTTCGGCCTCCTTCACTTGATAATTTCCTTTAGACAAAAAGTTTGAAGGAAATGTTCCCTATCAGCCTTTGAACAAATCTGAAGGAATTCTATCTTTTATGTCTTCTCTTTAACCCTTGAACCAATGTTGCCTACCCTCCGCAAAGGGCACTTGCCTCTAGTTCACTGCCCTTCACAAGGGCATTTGTTCTTTTGGCCTTGGGGCAGCCCCTTGAACCTGCCGATTGAACTGACCGATTGAACCATCCTTGGTTCAATGGTTCAATCTTGAGTTTGAATCCATCTTTTTGTCTAAGTCTTTTTGATCTCTTTGAATCTATTAAACCCGTTGAAATCGTTGAACCAAGTTGGTTCAAGTTTCAACAGTTCAATGGTTCATTCCTTGGTTTTTCACTGAGTCCTTTGATCGCTCGAACAAAATGCATTGAACTAACCGCTCGTTGAACCTTTGCTGAAGCGCTTAACTTATTGAACCCGTTGAACCCGTTGAACCAAAATGGTTCAGGGTTCAACGGGTCAATGGTTCATTCTTTGCTTAGAAGCTTGCCAATGAACATTTTTGGTTGAACCAAGGTGTTGAACCAATCCTAAAAATGACTAAGTGTTGGAAACTTGTTCTTATGATTGAACTCGCCTGCAGAAGCCTTTGAACCTGCTAGTCCCTTTACTGAAAAAGCTTTAAAAATGAGGAATTTGAAAGCTTAGAACAAATTTCGAGAATGGAAGAGATTATTTTGGTCTGCTGAACCAAAATAGTTCACATGTCCCAAAAATGAGAAGTCTATTTTTGGGGACAACACATATCACATAGAGATTGATGGACAGACTTAGAGTTAATTAAGTGTTAAGGGATTTTATTTGTATGTATTGCATGGGTTAGCAATACAAGTGGGAATATTATCTTCCATTGGTTGAGTTTACTTACAACTCATATCAATCATTTTTTAATATGGCACCATTTGAGGCATTGTACAGAAGAAGGTGCAAGATGCCAATCAATTAGAACAGATTAGAGGATGGGGTCGTCTTTGGACCAAAGATGCTTTCAAAAATGAAAGAGAAAATTAGATTAATCAAGTAGAGATTGGTCAAGGCCAATGATAGACAAAAGAGTTATGCTGATATGAAGAGTATAGATATGCAATTTTCTATAAGTGATAAAGTGTTCTTACAAGTTAAACCATATGAGAGCTCAATTAAATTTTTGAATTCAGTAAAATTGTCATCGAAATATGTGAAAACCTTTGAGTTTTTAGAAGTGGTCAGTCCTATAGCATATAGGCTTACATTTCCACCAGCCCTAGCTTTATTGCATAATCTATTCTATGTTTCTTATTTTAAAAATTATATAGCTAATCCTACGAATGTGTTGGATTGGAATGCTTTGCCAGTTTTGGATCCCGAGGTGGTCATGGTGGAACCACTCAGAGTAATTTGCACTTGTAAACTTTGTTTGTGTAATAGAGAGATATCACAATGCAAGGTATTATGGGACCAATACTTTAAGGATAGTGATACTTAAGAGGACTATGATGAGTTTTACAGGATATTTTCACATTTGTTTGCTTGATTAGTGTTAGGGACTAAAATTGCACCCTAACTAAGCAAAGAGATTATTTAGGCCTCCTTACTCAAACTCTAGTCCAACATTAGAATGACTCAAGGCTGTGGGAATCCTATAATGGGGTCAGACTTCTAGTATTTTTAACGAAGATAGCTCCTCTGATGCATCATTTAGCTCCTTTCCACTACTAAAATCTATTAATGACCAGAGAAAAGCAAGAAAGAGGGAGAGAGAGAGAAACGTGAAAGGGAAACCTAAGCTAATAGTGGTAATGCACCTAATTTATGGGTGATCCATCTTGCCTAACTCTTAGAATACTAATGAAACAAGTAAAAGGCCATATTCAAGATTCCAAGATATCTATCATACATCAATGTTTTATGAATAGGTTCACCAAATTATTTATGTTGAGGGAAATGAAGGGAGAGGTCTAAAGTAAGACACTAACCAGTCATAGTATCCACATATGGGCTTCAATTAAAAGATGTAGAACAATAAACATGACCTTCATTATAAGATGAACAAGTTATTAGGTGTGATCATAATTTGATGAGGGAGAAATTTCTACCACATACGCGAATCTGACATGTGCACACTATACTAGAACAATAAAATCTAAAACACAACCTTCTATTCATATCAAGAGGTTACAAGCTCTATCTTGGCAAAATTTGGTCATGCCCAACAGAGGGAGTAGAGAAAATACATAGAGGATCCCTTTTTAAGCTAAAATCCTCTATATATAGCAAAATAAAGAGAAGAGAGATGGAAAAATGCACTTAAAAGCGGAGGAAAGTCCTCAAGAGCAAGGGATGAGGTGGCAACACTTGATTGCTTTTTGCTTGCATGCCTCGATCAACAAAAGGATCTCTAGTTATCCCACTAGTCTTTGAGCTCCTCTCATTGGCTGAGAGTGTCCCACTAGAGGCAAGGGTTTATTTCATGATGACCAAGTCTTTTTAGCGTAAACAAGTACCCCTAACTACCTCTCTAAGTATCAATTCACCATCTCAGGACACTAAGTCCTCTTAATGTGTTTATGAGGATCAAATCTTTGAATCTTGATACTGACAATCATGCCATGCCTTGAGCAACAAAGTACCTACTTTGTTTAGTATGGGCACCTTTGTATTTATTACATATTTACCTATTTTTATATTTGGATCACAAGTCCCACCTATAGATGGAAAATCAATCTAAGGACATTGGTTTTCCATATAGTCTTTTATATTAAACAGACCCATGGATCATTTAGCACCTTTTATATTATAATAGGTTCAAATAAACCTATTATATCTATGCAAGGACCAAGAATTCATTATAAATGGATCTTTCTTTAACATGGTGAATCAGTCATAAGAAAGAACCCTATAAGCTCTAACTTATCGAACCAAAAATCAATATAAGCTCCAATGGTGATTCTTTCATATTCTTCAAATCTAAATACATCAGCTAGACTACTTCATGGCATTTGAACCAAATCCATTGGTATCTGGAAGACTATGAAAAACCTTGCTTTTTTGATCAAAAATAACCTTTCATCCCTTATCAAGAATCTTGGGCTCACCATTATTGTCGACCTTAATTTTCATTGGTTATTAATGCTCAAATTGGCTCATTAATACATTGACCGAACTCACTTCATGAATTTTCCTAGTATGAATGGGCATGAGCCCTCAGATCTATCTTTGAATTTTAAAATATATCCCCACTAGTGCCACTTGGCAATCTCATATTGATCTTCAGGATCCTATCATTATGCCAGCTTACATGCTTATGCCATGTGTTAATCTCTTAGGCTATCTTACTATTTGACTCATCTCACACCATTGGATTGAGATGTATAATTGAGAAAATATCATTGATCTTGCTGGGACCGATATTTCAAAAGTCAACAACTAGTTCATGATCTTAAATTTAACGGTCTATAGGACATCAAATGATATTTGTGCGATCATTATTGATGTTTGTGTAAAACCTTCAAATTTAAACTCAAAAGGAGCTCCTTTGTTTGAGCTTAAACTTGACATTAACATGAACGTCTCACTATACAAGTCCAACTTTGAAAGGTCCTAACTCGAACCAGAAAGATCTCATGGGTCTAAATTTTTTTAAGGATGATCCTAGCATGTAAAACTATATTTGTGCATGATCCATTGGTCATACAAGGATTTCTTAGAAAAGATAAAAATTACAAAATTAGATTGTTCCATTTTCTCCTACATGACATCTTGGTGATGGTTTAGCTCAAAAACTTGCACAACTCATACTTTGATCATTCTTTCAAGGTTTTGATAGTTTCTTTAGGGCTGTGCAACCTAGTTCATGCTCTTAAATACTCAAAACATATGAGAACTTGCTTGGATCTCTCCATTTGCAATCTTAGACCTATCCTAACCTTTGGTCCACTAATTTCACATGAACTCTGCTCAGCTTTTCAAAGCTTGGTAGGTGGGGAAAAAATGACCAACAATTGGATACTATTATACTATGTTTTTAATTTAAAATTTATGTTTGAATAAGAGTCGTTTAGGATGATGACTAGTTTTAGGAGAGAAGGATGTTACATCTTAATTCCTCGCTAAGCAAACTTTCTTGATAATCTATGGATATTTATAGTTAACAATTTAATTTAGTTATTTTAAACTAATCTTTGAGATATATGTTGCTATGGGATAATTAGATATTGTTTAGGCTACATGATTACATTGTTATGAGTTAGTTCTAGTGTATATGTTTACATCATGATCATGTTGATTTGTTATTTTAGTTATATTTGATTATGTATGTATATCATGATGTTATGGTTTAACTACCTACTTGTTGTAAGGTTGACGCAGGAAAACTCATCCCTCAGAGCGTGACAGAGGGAGAGCATCATTAGAGAGGGTGACATAGATGGACTTATTGGGGGATGATAGAGAAATTAGATAGAACTATGCATATAACACATTAGATAACACATGATAGATGCATAATGAAATGGTTATTGTAGTGTGTTTTGATGTTATTTACATTAGATAGTTGTTACACATGGTTGATAGCATAGTTTAAATGGTTATTTGGAATTCATCTTGCACGATTTATGTGTATGATCATTAATATTTTTTAATTTGTATAATTAGATTTAATTAGAGATTATTGATTTATGAAATTATCATTAAATCATCATGACATTTGAGAAACTAATTTAATTAATAAATTCATAGACTATTAAAATTAGAAATAAAATATGATAATTAATATATTGGAGAAAACAATAGAAAAAAAGAAGATAATTATTTAAAATAAAGAGAAAATAGAAATGTTTAAATTTAGGAAAAACAAGAAGAAAGACTTAGATAAATAAAAATAAAAATAAAGAAAGACTTAGATAAAAATTTAAAAATAAAAAATAAAAACAAAAAAATAAAAAGGAAAAATCTAAAAAGAGAAAAAGATACACCCTTTCTCATAAGAAGAAAATAAAGATAAAAAGAAAATGATATATATTGAGGTGGAAAAAGTGAGGCACACCATGCAAAGGAGAAGAAAGCAGTACAGAGGAGAGTGTGAAGAGCATGGAAGTGGAAAAGAAAAAATAATCCAAAAAGAATAATAACACAGACTATCAAGTAGGCAATGCTATTACTTTTTGGAGTGTGTATATTGAATATTTATAGTGAACAGGTTAAATATACTTATGTGTATGTTAGTGTACTAGATAAATACATTTGTATAGTGAACTACTGTTTAAATAACAAATCTATTTACAATTTCATGACACAGATGTAAATCTATGTGTATATTCTAAATAATATAATATATATAACTGACACACACACACACACACACACACACACACACACACACACACACACACACACACACATATACGTGTGTGTGTGTGTGTGTGTGTGTGTGTGTGTGTGTGTGTGTGTGTGTGTGTGTGTGTGTGTGTGTGTGTGTATGAAATCAAACATGGACATATAGGTGACTCATGTATAGGGGTCAAACCAAGTTTTAGGAAATAATATAGTCTTTATACAATGCTAAACTTGAACAACAAATGAAATAAAACAAAACTTGTGTAATATATAAAGTAATTTGACCATATGTATGACATCTCATATATTTAATCATGTTTATTAAAACATGGCAAACAACTTAGTGTTTATTAGTATATACACAATTAAGGCCATATATATAGCGATTTAGAATGGATAGTGTGAAACTTTTATTAAATGCACAATGACCCATATAAAAGAATAACCAGATCTTTCAAACCAAACAATCTCTCGAATAGATATTATGGTCTAAGGGAAACTAATGTTTTAGCAAATTGTGGTTATACAATGAATTTTAAGTCAAAGAAACAATGACTTGTTTTAAATATGTTATATGCAGTGGCCTTCTAATTAAAACTAGTGAACTATTTATAAGTAGAAAGTTACATATAGATAGAAGTCTATATATAGATATATGCAAAAATAAAAATATCTAAAAGATAGTTGCAAGAGTTTGGATCATCATGGAATGGTTGAATGAACCTTTCAAATGCCTTGAAAACATGTTTTAGATGAGTTTGTAATGTGTTGTGGAAGTCCATAACTCAACTGTCAAAATCTGTAGCTCGATTTTGAAAGTCTGTAGCAATCTGCTAAGGTCCACAACATATTTGACAAAATTCAGAGCATCACTAGTGTTAAGGTGTGGAGCCTAAAAACTTCACATATGAGCACATTACCAAAGTTGTAGGTTTACACAGTCATCGACGTCGCTCAGGATCCACCGATGTCAGTCTGGTGTAGTTGAAGAGACACCGGCGTCGGCAGAGGATCGGCCGACGTCGATCACAGGCAAGCAGGCAGGAACCGGCGTCGGTTACCTATGCGTCCAGAATGCTATTTCCGAGGACAGAAGCGAGTGTTTGCATGATGAGTTTAAGTCTTAGTCTTAAGTTCGCGTTTCTATTATTAGTAAGATTGTTTTTAAAGCCCTTGTTCAAGAGGCTTAACTATTGGTTGTAAGTGCATGCTCAAGTTTCCTAATTCTATATGTAGAATTAGATCTTCTTAGCTTAGTGTGATTATTGTAGTAGTTCATTGTATGTGAATGTTGAAGAACAGTACAGAGTTGTATCAATCCAGGTTGTTAGAGTTGATTGTACTTGAGAGAGAGAGCTCTTGAGGGATAGAGATCTAGAGAGAGATCTTGTGCATCTGAGAGAGGTGTGGAAGAAAGAAGTTTCTTCAATTGTATTCCTTTTGTAAAGAGTTTAATACAAGTTTTCAGGGTGGTTTCTTGTATCTCTTGTTCTTTGCTATTATCTGATTCTAGTTACTTATCTATCTGATTTAATTCCATGGTTTATTACTTTCATAAGTGTAATCATATTGTTGGTTGATCCCCAACAAGTGGTATCAGAGCCTTGGTTGTAGGTTTAGAGTTTGATATCCAATAATTGGTATCAAAGCTTAGGTTCACTAATAGGCGGTTCAGATCTGTGTAGTGTGTATTGATTACAGGTTGCTCACAGGAGTTTCTGCAGGGATTTCTGTTTGAGTGGGAGAAGCAATGACAGATGAAAGTAAACTGAGAATGGAGAAGTTCAATGGCAAAAACTATCAACATTGGAGAATGCAGATAGAGGACTATCTGTATCAGAAGGATCTATACTTACCGTTAGGTGGGATTGCAAAGAAGCCCACAGACATGGAGGATGAAGAATGGGAAGTTCTTGACAGAAAGGCTCTGGGGTCTATAAGACTGAGTCTAGCATCTACTGTGATATCTAATTTATCACAGGCAAAAACAACGGTAGAGTTGATGACTACTCTAGCAAATTTGTACAAAAAACCCTCAGCTTCTAATAAGGTATATCTTATGAAGCAGCTATTCAATTTGCATATGCAGGAAGGTGGATCTGTATCTAATCACCTGAATGATTTCGATGGTATTGTAAATCAATTAAGTTCAGTCAAAATTGTATTTGATGATGAAATAAAAGCTCTTTTAATATTATGTTCTTTGCCTGAAAGCTGGCATAACTTAGTAATGGCAGTTACCAATACTGCATCTGCATCAAATATTTTAAAAGTAGAGGATGTTGTTAGTGTTATCTTGAATGAGGAAATTCACAGGAAAAGCAAAGAAGAGACATCTGGGAACGCTTTAAGTTTTGAGAGCAGGGGAAGGTAAAAAGAGAAGAGCAAGAAAGGGAGATCAAGATCTAAGTCTAAGGGGAAAGACAGATCCAAATCCAGAAATGGCAGAAGGCCACAATGCTGGAATTGTGGAAAGATGGGGCACATAAGCAGAGATTGCTGGTCAAAGCCTAAGGAGGACAATCAACACGAAGGAAAAGAAGAAGCAAAGGTTGCAAGTATTGCACAAGATGCTTTAATATTCTCTTTGCATAATAATATAGAATCTTGGGTGTTAGATTTTGGTGCATCTTTTCATGTTACCCCTAATAGGGAATATTTCTATGACTATATCCATGGAGATTTTGTAATAGTATATCTAGGGGATGATGAACCCTGTAAAATTATTGGCAAAGGTAAAGTGCAGCTGAAAATGCAAAATGACAACACATGGGTGTTGAGAGAAGTTATGCATGTTCCTAGCTTGAAGAAAAATTTGATTTCTGCAGGAAAGTTAGGGGATGAGGGTTGTACAGTAACTCTCACAGCAGAATCTTGGAAGGTGACCAAGGGTGTACTTGTTATGGCCAGAGGTAAGAGAGTAGGTACTCTTTATTTGTGTAATTGCGTTACTAAAAATTCTCCTTCTGTATTATTTACTTCAGATGTGGATGCAAAATTGTGGCACTCAAGGCTTGGCCACATGAGTGAGAAGGGGATGTCAATTCTTAAGTCTAAAGGTAAGCTTTCAGATTTGAAAAGCATGGATCTAGAATTTTGTGAGCACTGTGTATTTAGAAAATAGAAAAGGGTTAGTTTTCTCAAGACTGGGTCTACAAAGAAGAAGCATAAGTTGCAGCTTGTTCACACAGACGTGTGGGGACCGGCTCAGGTAGCTTCTATTGGAGGATCACAGTACTATGTTTCGTTCATAGATGATGATACAAGAAAGGTATGGATCTACTGTATTAAGAAGAAATATGATGTATTTGAGACTTTTAAGATTTGGAAAGCTATGGTTGAGAATGAAATAGGCAAAAGATTAAAGTGCCTAAGATTAGACAATGGTGGAGAGTTCTGCAGTTATAAGTTCAACTGGTATTGTTACATGCATGGAATTCATAGGCAAAGGATGGTTCCAAGGACACCTCAGCAGAATGGTATTGCTGAAAGGATGAACAGAATAATCATGGAGCGTGCAAGATGTATGAGATTGCATGTTGGTTTGCCTTTAGAGTTTTGGGCAGAAGCTGTTGACACTGCAGTGTACCTGATTAATAGAGGACCCTCTACAGCTCTGGATGGTGGAATTCCAGAAGAGGCTTGGACAGGTAAAAAGGTAGATCTCTCTTTTCTCAAAGTTTTTGGTTGTGAAGCCTTTGTGCACGTAGATAAGGAAAATAGAAAGAAGCTCGATGCTAAGTCTATGAGGTGCACATTTATTGGCTATGGCTCAGATGATTTTGGTTTTAGATTTTGGAATCTAGGAACTAACAAGATAATTAGGAGCCGTGACGTTGTTTTTATTGAAAAAATGATGTATAGTGATTAGCTAAAGAAGCTGAATCAATCTGGGCAGAGCAATAGTGAATTGGATGAGGTGACGGTCCAAAATGAGCTCGCGAGAAAAAAAAATAATCACTTGCAGAAAAACACAGAGACCGACGTCGGCAGGATAGGAACCGGCATCGGCATAACAGAAACCGATGTCAGTCATACAGAGACCGATGTCGGCAAGACAGGCATCGACGTCGGTTAGGCAGAACCGGCGTCGGCCAGTAACAGGTTTGGAGGTGACCGAGGTCGGTCACTGTCAGAGAATTTGGGTGGACAGCGTGTTGTGAACGAGTCTCAGACATCCATCAGGAGGTCTGAAAGGGTAAGTAAGCCTCCAATTAGATATTCTCCTTCATTATTCTATTTATTGCTAATTGATGGTGGAGAACCAAAAAGTTTTGAAGAAGCAATACAGGTGGAGTCCAAGAGTCAGTGAGAGCGTGGCATGGTTGAGGAGATGGAGTCCTTAAGAGAGAACCAAACATGGGATTTGGTTGAATTGCCAGCTGGTAAGAGAACACTGAAGAACAGATGGACCTACAGGTTGAAAGAAGGTGAGAATGGACAGATGAGATATAAGGCCAGATTGGTAGTGAAAGGATTTGCACAAAAGCTAGGTATTGATTTTGGTGAGATTTTTTCTCCTGTTGTTAAAATGACTTCTATACGGATCGTATTGTCTTTGGTTGCTGTTGAGGATTTGCATCTTGAGCAGCTAGATGTTAAGACAACGTTTCTTCATAGAGATTTGGATGAGGAAATATATATGGAACAGCCGGAAGGATTTGAGGTCAAAGGTAAGGAGAAGTTAGTGTGCAGATTGAAGAAAAGCTTGTATGGCCTCAAGCAAGCTCCTAGATAGTGGTATTTGAAATTTGACAGGTTTATGACTGAGCATGGCTACAGTAGGTGTCAATCTGACCATTATGTGTATTTTAAGAGATTGGATAACGGTAGATATATTATTCTATTGTTGTATGTAGATGATATGTTGGTTGCAAGATCACACATGCAGGATATCTCTGAGCTTAAGATAAAATTAGCTCAAACGTTTGCTATGAAAGATTTGGGAGCAGCAAAGAAAATCCTTGGCATGAGCATTAAGAGAGACAGGAAAAATCACAGGTTGATATTGTCTCAAGAGGATTATGTGGACAAGGTGTTGAAACAGTTCAATATGCAGGATTCTAAACCGGTAAGCACTCCTTTGGCTGGACATTTTAAGTTGAGTAAAGAATAATGTCCTAATTCACATGATGAGGTAGAGTACATGAGTAAGGTTCCATATTCTTCCACAGTAGGAAGTTTGATGTATGCAATGGTGTGTACTAGACCGGATATTACCCAAGCAGTGGGAGTTGTAAGTAAGTATATGGCCAATCCAGGTAAGGAACATTGGAAAGCAGTTCAGTGGATCCTTAGATATCTGAGTGGAACCAGCAGTAGGCACTTGTGCTATGGAGGTTCAGATACTTCTCTACATGGTTATGTAGATTCAGATATGGCAGGTGATTTGGATGGCAGGAGGAGCACTACAGGTTATGTTTTAACTGTAGGTGGAACGGCGGTTAGCTGGATATCTAAGTTGCAGAAGGTTGTTGCCTTGTCAACTATAGAAGCAGAGTATATTGCAGCCACAGAAGCTAGCAAAGAGATGATATGGATGACACGGTTCATGGAAGAGCTTGGAAGGGAGCATGGGAGTTACAAATTGTATAGTGACAGTTAGAGTGCAATCCATCTGGCTAAGAATTCAGCCTTTCATTCAAGAACCAAGCACATACAGCTAAGGTACCACTTCATACGGCAGGTATTGGAAGATGGTGATTTGAAGCTAGAGAAGATCCATACAAATAGGAATCCTGCTGATATGTTAACCAAGCCTGTTACAAAGGAGAATTTGAATCTTCATTCAACTTCTGTTGGTCTTCATGATTGAGTTGAAGATGGAGGAGCTAGAAGATGTTGCTGTACAGGTACTGGTGCAGCTGTTTATCTCCAAGTGGGAGATTGTTAAGGTGTGGAGCCTAAAAGCTTCACATATGAGCGCATTACCAAAGTTGCAAGTTTACACAGTCATCGACGTTGGTCAGGATCCACCGACGTCGGTCCGGTGCAGTTGAAGAGACGCCGGCGTCAGCAGAGGATCGGCCGACGTCGGTCACAGGCAAGCAAGCAAGAACCGGCGTCGGTTACCTGTGCATCCAGAATGCTATTTTCGAGGATAGAAGCAAGTGTTTGCATGATGAGTTTAAGTCTTAGTCTTAAGTTCGCGTTTCTATTATTAGTAAGATTGTTTTTAGAGCCCTTGTTCAAGAGGCTTAACTGTTGGTTGTAAGTGCATGCTCAAGTTTCCTAATTCTATATGTAAAATTAGATCTTCTTAGCTTAGTGTGATTATTGTAGTAGTTCATTGTATGTGAATGTTGAAGAACAGTACAGAGTTGTATCAATCCAGGTTGTTAGAGTTGATTGTACTTGAGAGAGAGAGCTCTTGAGGGATAGAGATCTAGAGAGAGATCTTGTGCATCTGAGAGAGGTGTGGAAGAAAGAAGTTTCTTCAATTGTATTCCTTTTGTAAAGAGTTTAATACAAGTTTTCAGGGTGGTTTCTTGTATCTCTTGTTCTTTTCTATTATCTGATTCTAGTTACTTATCTATCTGATTTAATTTCGCGGTTTATTGCTTTCATAAGTGTAATCTTATTATTGGTTGATCCCCAACAACTAGAATAATAGGTTTGTGACTAATGCCCTTCCT
Source organism: Torreya grandis (assembly GCA_037957365.1). NCBI lineage: Eukaryota > Viridiplantae > Streptophyta > Pinopsida > Cupressales > Taxaceae > Torreya > Torreya grandis. The sequence continues at coordinate 1,788,100 of JARHVA010000700.1, read as the reverse complement.
TATCTTCATGAGATAATATCAAGACTATTCTTTAGATGTTATAATATTTGTACATATAAAAAATAGAGAATTGAACATGCAAACAGTTAGAACATTATGTAAATTATGCTAACTCAAACTCACATAAGCTTAAAGAGACAAAACCATTCATCTTCTACCTTAGACTAGTTATAAGCCCTAAGACTACATGTAATGCTCAACCCAAATGGCATATTAATGGATGTGAAGGAAGATATATTATGATTCTAATGAGTCATAGTGTGGACTCATCATTAAAAATTTATAATCTATAAGATATATTAATAAAAATCTCACATAATGACTTATGTCTTATCATGTAGTTTAATGAAATGAGCATGTTTCCTTATTCTGTCATATATGCAGTTATAGTATATCAAAATCCTAAAATATATAGTAATAAAGCACATGATGCATATATAGTTCAACTTAGTCTTTCATTATGTTATGATATGCATGAGATAACTTATCAAATGTAGCATGTGAAATAAGATATGTATTATGGAAATATTAATAAAATAAGCTACATATTAATGAATAATATGCTTAAAAAGAATATATGTACACCTATGCTTAAATAGCTTATACTTGTACACAAGGGTGTGTTCCTCTAATTAAAGTTTCATTGGTGATTAAAAAGTATATTATAGATTTATGTATAATAGAACCTTATTTATGCACACATACAACCCCATGAAAGTATAACAAATGGTAGAATGGAATATTATATATTTCATAAGAATTGAGAATTTCTTTGTTATATCTATTTATTGAATAGAAGCCTATGATTTCATTGATTTATAACTACTTTATTATGACTGATTGTGGTATTAGTAGTTGTGCTTAAAAGCACTAGACTATGATAATATGAGTTATCATAGGGTGTAGCATATTTGGAAACTACTTATCGTAATTAGAAATTATATTTAAATGTATATTTTACCCGGGTGGTATAAACTCTAGTTATTAATTATATTATATATGTGATATATAATATTATGAGATTCATGCATACGTTTGATGGAATAAATATATGCATTTAGATTAATCATGTACTTATCAAATTTATCATTGCAACTAAGATAGAATCTGTATAAATCTATTGGTTATATTATGTTAACGACATCTCACATTGCTAATATTGAGTAAGGAGTGAAACGAACTTCACTAACTTACTAGTATCACAATGTCAGATGAAGGTAATCCAATCAAGTGATGTGTATGAAATTGACTAATCCTTAGATCATTAATTATTGAAAACTTTGACCAAATTAATGTTAAGTGATACATTGTCATTTCAAGAGTATGATTTACATGTTTATATGATATCTTGAGTAGAATAGGTTTCTATGATACACCACATGTTTAATTTTAGAAATCATACAGCACAAGGGTACTAGCTTGTCTCTCTAGATTCTTGCACCATCACTATCTACTCATCCGTGAAGGGAGGGTCATTCCCTTAAGGGATTGGTGTGAGGGATCGTTGGTCCATGGTTGGTGTGGAAAAGTGTTTTGGTGATGCTCCCCCTCCCCACAATAGTACTACTTTTGAGATGACACTTGAGATTGACATAGATACTAGAATCTAGAGAACTTATGCTCTGTGGAGCCATGTATCTTATATATGTACATTGTATGTTATTATATTTATTATTGAAACATTATCATGATGAACTATAATTACTTTCTTATTGTATATTTATAACAATGTCTATAGACATGTATCAGTCATGACTGGTTAATTGTAATTACTTTCTATATTTGTATTATGACATGTTTTTTATGATGATAGTAATCGGTGATGTATGAGGTAACATGATTCATTTACAATTATCAGACTTAGAGTATTTTATATGATCACTGATTAGATTCTTGTGGAGTAATCTATTTAAAGTATATGTTATTAAAATTTTAAAAATCACATATTTTTAGGTAGATCCTAGTGGAGATGTTAGCTAGAACTATCTAGAGGGGGAAAAATAATGATTTAGAATATGGTGACAATATGCTTAGGACTATAAATTGTTTTGGTAAAGCCAAGGGAGATCATGCATGTGGCTAATAGAAAATTGGTTGGCCAAGTCCATAGACAAGTAAATGGATAGGAGAGAATTTAAGCAAGAGCCAATGTGCACACACCAGTCACGTATATCAAATATAGGTCAAAATTGATGTTATCAAATGTGTAATACCAAATTCAGGTTTATACAATAACACATAAAAAACATGATTAAATGGTAAAAGCATAACATTAGTATGATAAAGACCCAAATCTAAATCAAACCTGTGAACTTTAAACAATATAATACATCAAATTTATGTGCAAGTTTTATTCATTGAATTAGGATGCAAGGTTAAGGGACCACATTCATTCCAAATCATCATCATAATTTTGCAAGAAACATTTGTATACAATTAATATTACATGCCTTAATATTATATTAGACCAAATATGATAGCTTTATAAGGTCATATCATGTTTGGCACATATTCCTTACACCCAATGACCAACATATAAGAGTGGTTGGAAAAAATTAAGTAGCAACCAGTTTTTCAACCCATTCCATTGAATCTTAACCCATTCCATTCAATCTCAGTTTCACTTTAACATCAATCTTTTCTTTCAATATGGCATATTTAGTTGTTCGATACCACAAATGTTTTCCTCTTTATTTCTTTGTATCCTTGACCACCTTCCTATTTTAGTTTCCACATACATATTTTGTTTGATTGACTGTTTGTTTGCTTGCCTGAGATTAGTGGTTTTATTTTTTGATGGGGGCTTGGATGCCCCATTAAACATTTAGATTGAATATTAGCTGGATAAAGCATATTTTATTTTACATTTAGAGTGATGATTGTTAGTTGTTACTTTTTCTGATCTTTGTTATTCTTTGTGGGTAGATAAGGCCTCAGTGGGCATGATGGTGAAGGTACATATATTCAATAAAGGAAGCACATGCTCAAATTTGTAGTAATGATGGTATGTATAGTTCATTAAAAAATAATCCTCTTGTGGGCTTCCAAGGGTGTCTCATACTCCTTCAACTATCAAGTTATTGTCATTTAGGTGATTATTGGATTTAATTCCCGACTATATTTATTTTTATATTTTTCTTTATTACTTAATAAAATTTTATCAATTTACACTTTGGTTCACTTGAAATTTATATTTTCATACATGTTGGTTACTGACATCCTACTGGTTATTTATGGAACAAGGTTAATCTTTTTATTAAAAACTTTGTTTACTCATATTGATGATTGCTTACTTGTTATTTATGGAACAAGGTTGAATTTTTTATTGAAAAGTATTTAACTCATATTGTTGATTGCTTCCATTCTTTTTGTTATTTATAGGGCACAATATTTTTTATATAAAATTTGTCTAAGAATATATTTAAAAAATATACATATCCAATTACTTATCATATAAAAAAATTAGTGGAATTTTGTATTTTGGTTTATTGGTATTATTTGAGTTATCGTACATAATTAATTGTATTATTACCATAAACTACTTTAGTTTACTTCTAATAAATACATTCCATAATTATTTTGCATGGTTCTCCTTTAAATTTTTGTTGGCTGAGTTGGTTCTTGTTTCATGCATAACATTTTGAGTTCGATTTCTTGAACTAATTTTACCTCTAGATTGTTCTTGGAGTGTCTAAGCTCTTAGTATCAATGAATTTATTTATTTATCTGTGGGGTGGTCTTGTATGATGCAAAACCCCACTTTATAGTCAACAAAAATCATTAAGGATTATAACAAATATTCACTATTATATTTTACTCATTAAGGATTATATTATATTTATGTAAACATAAAAAATGTTTGCAATCGACCCCTGGTTATTGTTGAATATTGTTGACAAAAATATTTCATCAAAACCCACTCTTTGAACTTCCTATCCACCCATTCATCACTGATCCATCATTGTTGTCTATATTGTGCATGTGATTTGTATTATAATCATTACTCATTTTATTTATCAACTAGCAAGTCAAAATCTTGTTTAAGTTGTACAGAACAGTGTCATGGCATTGAACGTGCATGAATTATAACATCTTCCAATTATATTTAGTAATGTCTTGTGATATGAATTTAATTTAAACTATGGTGCCATTCAATTACATAATTGACTTACAATAATTATAAATTGGAAATAAGTAAAACATCAAATGGGCCCATCCAATCAAGAGGGTGGCATAAACTAACATACCACAATCATAAGGTGACAGGGCCATATGAAAAATCATGATAATAAGACCAAAGGATAAAAGGGTTATCATAGGAAGTACACAAATAATTATGATTTTTTTTTAAGCTTCAAATATCATCATAACTACTCAATGATTAGAAAATTTGAAATAATCGTCCATGCATAGACATATATGCATAACATATATAATATAAATGCTAGGAAGCCCCTTTTTAGTATTTATGCAAACATTCCAAATACATTTATCCCTCAGATATCAACCATTTTTATTTTATTACGAGAATAATGTGATAAGGCTTTGTAGTTCCTAATTATACACTCTATGTACTTTTCACTACCATGACCTTGTATTACTCATTATGATAACTCATTCTAAGATGCGAGTTGTTCCCAGTATAATATATTTCTAATGCGTTATCCTCTTAATACAAGAGAAATATCGGGTTCGTGGCAAGAAGAAATATATATTTATTGGTACTAAATTTGATGGTGGTTATAAGACCATATATATGGCTTGTTCCCATAAAATACAAGAAATTGTTTTTGTAATTTATGCTATTATACAAAGGCATAAGACCTTTTCATCTGCAAGTAGATTAAGTAAAAAAGTGTTGTAAATTGTGTTTATAAACAAGCATTTCCTATCATGAACTTGTTAATTGCATATTTTAAAAATCACTTAAACTCCTAATAACAAGGCTTTTTATTTGAGTTATATAAACTTGTGGATTCGTTATACTAAATATATTAATATTGAAAAGCTATGGGTTATCTGGAAGGTGAAAAAACTAATCTAAGTGACATGTGGACATGTAGATGAGATATTTTGTAATCATAAAGTACACTTGTGATACATAATCATCATCTCAATAAAATTAAGAGGGACGATTACTTTTAAACTTTCAAGCTTTTTATTTGCATATGTCTTAAATTCTCAAAAGACATTGGGCATCTTTTAATTAAAGACTCACATGTCATTTTTTTATTATTATTTATTTTAATTTTTTATTTCAATTACAAATTATTTTAGAATTTTATATGAAAGAATTAAATATTAATTTTAATTGAATGATTAAATATTGCATTATATTTTTTTCCAATGTTTTTTAAGTCAATATGATAGACACAAACCCATTTAATATGGGTTCATATAACATTGGTTTTATTGACATGCATTTCATATTTAAAAAAAAATAACAACTAACGAATAAAAGAATTTATTAAAACCCAAAAACATAAAATAAGTTATGAATCTCAACAAAAATTTACTCATTTTTTTAATATTTATTTATTTAAATATAATAGACATAAACCCTCTTGTTATATCATCTATGAAATTTTATTGAGACATATTTCACATTAAAAATAATCTCACCCTCTTTATGATACTTTGCACCTTAAATACAAGTGCTAGTTTATGTCAAGTTTTGTGATGCGACTTCAATGCTTGATACTAAGAGGAATATTTAGAGTTTATCAATGTTAAAACTTTGATTATAGCCATAAATATCAATAGTGATTATGTGGAGCAATGCCATTTTATTTAAAAGTGACTAAATGTGGAAATTGTTGTTAAGGCATAGGTCATGGGCCACATAAAACTATGAATTCCTTATACAATGTAATATGGCATGTACAAATCTAATGGTACAACATATTATAGTGAAGATATAAAATGGTTTGAGGTTGGGGGACTATGCAATATAAATTATATGTTGGTGGTGTTATATCCCGATTTCTCATTAAGCAAAGTTACTTAATTATTCATGGATTTTTATGATTGGTAATTTGATTTGGTTATTATTCAACTGAGTTGTAAGTCATATGCTATTATGGGAAAGTTGTATGTTTTTTTGATTACATGATTTCATTTCTATGAGCTAGTTACATTGTATATTCTTTATATTGTGATCATGTTGATTTGTTATTACATCAGTATTTTATGATATATGTCACTATGTTATGGACTAACTACCTTCTTGTCGTGAGATTGATGCATGAGAGATTCACCCTCAAATCATAACGGAGGGAGAACATCATCGAAGAGGGTGACATAGATGGAGGTGTTAGGGGATGATAGAGGAACAGCTAGAACCCATGCACACACCACGTTAATAGTACATATTAAATGCATAGTTTGAATTGTTAGTGTCAATACATTTTTGATGTTGTTTACATTTAGATATTCTATATAACGTAGTGATAACATAACAATTACATTGTTATAATTCATATTGGTATTATAGTGTGTGATTTACCATTTTTGATAAAGGAATATAATTGATTTTATATTAATCATATTATCATTAGGTCATGATGATTTAACAAAACTATATTTTAATATTTTTTTATAATTAATAAATTAAAAACAAATAAAGAAATTATATTGTATTGAATTATAATTAGAAATATATATATGAAAAATGTAAAAAAACACCAAAATGAAAAAGGAGAAAATGACAAGCTTTAAAGGAGAATGGCGAATTAGAGATGGTGACTTGGGGAAGTTTTTAGAAAAATAGAAACTAAGGAGCTTTTTTGCTTGCATGAGAAATAATGATAAAGAGGCATATTGGAGGAAAAACGAGCATGAATTGGAGAAAAGGAGACGGTGCACAGAGGTGAAGAGAGGAGGAGCCATGTGAAGGACCTTTTGGTTCTCTTCATTTTGGAAGCTTTTACAAGGTAGGTAATACTATAAAATCTGGTGTGGAATCTAAGTTGCATTGAGGAACAAATAGGGTCAATATAAAAATATGTATTCATCATTTAAAATTAATGAAGAAATATATATTACTGTATAGATGGTTCGATTTATACAGAGACTAAGTTTTGTTATAGAAACTATATATATTCACACACCTAGATAGATGTTTGTCTAAAGTTATGTGTATATAGATATTGTAAACTATGTGTAGATTTAAATGCTTCCTTAATATCCTTGTAGTCTATGTTTGAAGAGTTGTATAACCACAAATAAAACCAAAACAAAACAAAATAGTAATTATTAGCTCAAAAAAGAATCTTATCATAACCTTAGCACAATTCTGGAAAAATATTACCATTTAACTCATACAAATGTAATTAAAGAACATATTTTAATAGTTTATCTTCCCAAACTAGGTGAGTTAGTATTATGGCATAGTAATTTAGAAGCTTATTATATGTCGAAGCCCAAATAAATTCAAACCAAATTGTTGTTCCCAGCTATGGCGTCCCAGTTCTATCTTATATGCCTAGCTGCATACCTTCATCTCTTTGTTTGTCGATATATGGATTCTGATTGAAATTTTTGAAAGAAAACAATTGCTAAATATCAAACTTTGCTTACCTTACAATTGTTGTACCCCCTTGTTATCATTAATAATCAATATATTTATTAATTGCACTTTTGTACACTTGCCATACTATGGCACCATTTGTCTACAAAGGTTCATCTGGCAATAGGAAAAGAGGTGCCTTTGGTAATTCTACCATAAATGCCAAACTTGATTCTCCACCTAAGTCAACTCTCTTGGTAGATTTAGTTCACAATTTATTATTGTTTGGAGGTAAGTTCACAAAGTTGGGGGATAAAAAGTGGCCTACCCAAGGACCTGATTTTTCTAAAATTTTAGAAATTTGAACTTCTGTAGATAATTTGAGTTATGTAAACTCCAAATTTGAAGATGGTGTAAAAACATAAAATGTAGAATTTTGAGTCTAGTCTCCAAAACACTATTATTTTTTTAAATAGTTAAGTATAACTATGTCAAACATCTAAAATTTGAAGAGGAATTTTGGTTTTTTCAGAAAACATAATAGATAGACAATCATGACGTGCACCATTTTTTGAGTAGTGTTTAATATTATTTGAAACCCCTTTGAGTAAAATTTAGATAAAAGCTTGTAGCACGTCACCTATATTTTTTTGTATTTTTTCAATAGATACTTTTTTTTTAATGAATTTTGAAATTAAATAGATCCTAAAAATTGACAAAGGAATGGATAGTCATCTGTGAGTTAGGCCTAACTACCTCAAAAAAAATGAAAATCATTTTTTTTTAAATGTGTGTATAATTAAGTGTACTACATCACCATATATATTTTTTCACTTGGATCAATGAAACACAAATTACATGAACATGTATAGGCATGTATGTTTACGATATGCAGTGGCCTAAAAAGGCATAGCTAGAAATAAATATAGTTTGAAACCTTATATTAGTCCAAAAAATATAAGAATCATATTTTTGGAAAGATGAGAGTGTGCTTGTCATGATGGTATCAAGTTTTTGAATTTTCACATTGAAATTCTTAGTGTATTTGGCAATTAAAGTTGAAATTTATTGTTTATTTTCATACCTTTCAAAATGTGGTTGTACATTGATAGTCCAAGCCTTTGGCTTGGGAATCCAAGCCATTACCAAACTAAAAGATGTGAGAATCAAACTCAAATTCAAATACCATGATCATGTTACATTACTTAAAAACGTAATCATGTTACTTAATAACACAATCATGTTACTTAATAACATGATCACATTACTTAATAACATGATCACGTTACTTAATAACATAATCACATTACTTAATAACGTGATCGTGTTACTTAATAACGTGATCATGTTACTTAATAACATGATTTCATTATATATTATCATCACCCTAAAACATGTGGGAGATGCACATGAATGCAAATTTGGCCAAAAGTAATTTAAAGTATAAGTTTACATTTATATTCTTACATTTATTTTCTTATAGTTTAAAGTTATTTTAATAAATATAAGAAATTAGGGTCACTTAGCATCTAATAGAGTTGGTCTCACAGTTGCATGCCTTACAATGTGGAAAATAGTTTTTCAAAATCTAATCAAGTCAGTACTTAAGAATTTTTAGGGTCTAAGTATTAAGCATGGGGATTTCAAGACATAATTTTTGCAATTAATGTCCAATTTTGGTAAATATATAGTCATCATTTAAGTTTTTGTGCCTTTTGGATTGATTATTAATATTTTTATGAGTCTTATGTTTGTCAAAATTAAATTTTGAAAATCACTCACTTTGAAATTAATGTAAATTGGTGTGATTGGGGTAGCATAGGTCACATTGATGACTTGCACACATCAAATAACCACTTTGTGTTATTTTCACTTATTCATCATCCCTCCCTCATCCCTGATCACTTCTTAATCATTTCTCATTACCCCTAATCACTCTCTCATCATTCTTCATTGTCCCTAATCACTCTCTCATGAAATCTCACTATCCCTAGTCATCTCTAATCACTCTTTCATCATCCTTGATTATCCCTCATTAACCCTCACTATCCCTTGTCATTCCTAGTCACTCCCTCCTCATCCCTCATCATCCCTCATCATCTATAAGAAATTAGGGTCACTTGGCATCTGACAGAGTTGGTACCATAGCTACACACCTTACAATGTGGAAAATAGTTTTTCAAAATCCAATCTGGTTAGTACTTAGACATTTTCAAGGTTTATGTATTAAACCTAGGAATTTTAGTACATAAATATTGCAATTGATGTCCATTTTTGGTAAACATATAGTCATTTTAAAGGTTTTTATGCCTTTTGGATTGATTCTTGGCATTTATAGGAGTCTTAAATTTATCAAATTTGAAGTTTTAAAACTAATTACTTTGAACATGATCCAAAGTGGTGTGATTAGGGTACTGTAGGTCATATTGATGACTTGCACACATCAAACAACCACTTTGTGTTAATTTTCATTCAAGTAGAAATGATAATAAGAAGTCCTTTGAATTTTCATTGTTGCTTAAATGGATTTGCTTCCACCTTATGTAATAAGAACAAGAGTTTAATCGATACTATATTTAGAAATAAAATGCTCCTAACAATCTAAATATATTTCATATCTAAATGGATATCTACTTCTTATAAGACCATATCCCTCAAGTGCACAAGTTGTAGTGTATCATCATGAGACCAATCCATTAGAAATCACTCCTCCATTATTTTATCACAAATTTTCACACTAAATAAAATGTATAAAATTGACAGATGGTCAAACTCCTTCTGTTCAATTTATAGTCAATAACATCTTGTATTAATTGTTAGCCAAATTTTGGATCCCATTAGAGAGGTTCACAAAAAAATTTACAAATCAAACCTCTACCTTGATTGATCACCTTGAAAATATTATTGTAAGTCATGCTTAGCATATAAGGTACGTTTGACAAGTTTAAGGTAATGATTCTTTCCAACATTATGCTTGTCTAGTCATGCTTGTCCTAGTTAAGTGGGTCCAAAGAGTGTTAAAGGGTTTAAAGTATTTTTTATGTAATTTAACCTGTGTCAAATCACTTCATGTCCTCTCATGATCCGTATAAATACCTAAAAAGTGTTGAGCTCCCTTTTCTAATGTTACAAGCCTTTTCAAGTGTTTTTGCTCATTGTGTAATGTTTAAATGAGAGTATGTTTAAGATTGGTATGTAAAGACTTGACGATGCTACTAAACATTGTTATACATATGAAACTACATTAGTGTTATTCCTTAGGGTTTTCAAACAAGATGGTAGTTTTCATGGAAAAAAATATGTTTCTTAAAGGGGGTTGTAGGTTTTCATTATTGAAGAACATTTCCAAACACTAAAAAATCTTACTCAATCTTTTTCAAGTATAAATTCATGCATTGGAGTGAGTTTCAAGACCAAACAAAGTCAAAACCTACTTATCTCTCTTATCAAGTACCTTGGCAACTCCAGAGTAGTCAACAATTTTCATTTAGTATGCAGAGGAGAGAGTTAGAAGGATTGATATTGGGGGTTTGATAAGGGTACTTATGCCCTTGAAGTCCATGGCCATAGTTATCAGATTGATGGCCCCTCATTTATGAATAATCATTAAGATCTTAGGTAGTTAGGATTTCCCTCTCCATCCACATAGGGTCAATTTTGGATGGTTTAATTGCATCTTTGAGTTTGAATGATATAAATGGTGGATTTAGGGGTTTCCCATGAGTCTTCATATTCCTTATACATTACTTTCCATCACTACTTGGCACGTTCCAAGAGGATAGAGAGAGAAAGCTTCATTGTGAATGAGTTACAAGCCTAGATGATAATTCACATGTAAGATTTGATCATTTTTTAGGATTTTATCACCTCAAGTGATCTTCAAGTAGATTCAATAAATTCCTCGTTCTTCCTACTAACCTCCTCAAGTTATCTCTTAGTTGGTAGCCATCATTTTAGGTGGTCTTTGAAACCATTTGGGGTAATATGCCTCTCATGAGGAGGGACAATCATGTAAGAAGGTGCACATAGGGTAGAGAGACTATGGAGTAGCCAATAATGGCTCAAGTGTGTTCTCCCAGTGGGAATCAAACTCTTAAAAAGCATGAGGACAACATACATCAAGTACAAATCATATAGGTTCATCACAAAGATAAATGAGAGTGGGTTTGAAGCTATTTACAAGTCAAGATGGTCTCTTTAAGCTTGTCTGACAGAAATATGGTTATAATGACCAAAGGATGGGTTAATTATGATTGTTACATTATTCATATAATGTGAAGAAGATCATGAATGTGAGGTATATTGATTATAATGCTATTATTATTCAATCGAGTTCAGTATAGGTATAACAAATAAAAGGAGTCTTAGGCATGATGGTAACCTCCATGGATACCATAGGTCTAGGAAGAAGTAGATTTGTTTGTGATGTAGGATGTATTTCCAAAGGAATATAAGGATAAGTGATATGAATAATATGGTATTCACCAATAGGATCATTGTCAAGAGACTAGGGTTGTCTAAATAATCTTATTCCAATGATGCCCAACGTTTAAAAGGTCTAGAACATCACCTATAGGCCTAAGTGTACGAAGGTAAAAACCTACAAGTTTGAGGTGTTTTAGATATTGGGAGACACTAGGGAGTATTTATAGCATGATCAAGGAATAGGTAAAGTCTTAAAATGTTCCATTGGTGACTTAAAAAAATCAAATGTTGCATATGACTAAAGTCCTTTGAATTTTCATTGCTACTTGAATGGATTTGTTTTTGCTTTATGTAATTTGAATAAGAGTTGAATCTATACTAGATTTGAAAATAAAATGCTTCCACATTCTAAATATATTCCATATCTATATGGATATCTCTACTTCTTATGAGACCAATATCCCTCAAGTGCACAAGTTGTAGTGTATCATCATGAGACCAATCCATTAGGAATCACTCCATTATTTCATCACAAATTTTTACATTAAATAAAATGTATAAAATTGACATATGGTCAAACTCCTTACGTTCATTTTATATTCTATAACATCTTATATTACTTTAGTCATATTAACACAAAAGTGGTTGTTTGATGTGTGCAGGTCATCAATATGACCTACACTACCCCAATCACACCACTTTGGATCAAGTTCAAAGTGAGTAGTTTTCAAAATTTAATTTTGACAAACTTAGGACTCTTATAAATTCCAATAATCAATTTAGAAGGCACAAAAACTTTAAAAATGACTATATGTTTACCAAAAAAGGACATCAATTACAAAAGCTATGTACAGAAATCCCTAGGTTTAATACCTAGATCCTAAAAATATCTAAGTACTAACCTATTGGATTTTAAAAAACTATTTTTTACATCGTAATGCATGTAGCTGTGAGACCAAATCTATCAGATGCTAAGTGACCCTAATTTAGTATGGACAATGAGAGATAAGGAGGGAGTAATTAGGAATAATGAGGGATAGTGAGGGTCAATGAGGGAGTAATCAAGGATGATGGAGTGATTAGAGATGACTAAGGATAATGAGGTTTAATGGAGTGATTAGGGATAATTAATAATTATGAGAGAGTGATTAGGGGTGATGAAGCATGAGTATGAAGTGATTGGGGATGAGGGAGGGGCTATGAACAAGTGAAATTAACACAAGTGGTCATTTGATGTGGGTAGGTCATCAATATGACCTATGTTGCTCCAATCACACCACTTTGCATAAATTTTAAAACGAATGGCTTGCAAACTTCAATTTTGACAAACCTAAGACTTTAAGAAATGTCAGGAATCAATCCAAAAGGCATAAAAACGTAAAACATGACTATATATTTACCAAAAATGAATATCAATTGCAAACATTATGTCCTAAAATCCATAGGTTTAATACTTAGACCCTGAAAATACCTAAGTATTACCCTGATTGGATTTTAAAAAATTATCTTCCACATCGTAAGATGTGCAGTTGTGAGACCAACTCTATTAGGTGTTGAGTGACCCTAATTTATTATATCTATTAAAAATAAATTTAAAGTACAAGTTTACATTTATATTATAACAATATAAATGTAAACTTATACTTAGCATTTAGAGTAGTAAATATAAGCTTCTAGCAATAGTTACCTTCATATGCAACTCCTACATGCTTTTATGTGCAAAATAACATGAATGTGATTATGTTATCAATAACATGATCTTATTCCCTGTTAACCAACATTCACTTAGTTTGTTCAAATGTGCAAAATAATAGTAACATGATCACATTTTTATTTTACTATTAACATGATCGCGTTACACTTCAACATGATCGCATTACACATTAACGTGATCATGTTATGGCTTGGTAATTATCGAGCCATACTTTAAATAATGTGATTATCTTAATTAAATAATATGATCATGTTATTTATTAATACGATCGTATTATGTAAAATATTCACAGAATTATCCCCCAACTCTGTGCACTTACACTTGACTATTGCACCATTTCTTATGTGGATCTTCATTAATCACTAGTCGCCCCACTCTCCAGGTGAGCATTAATTCATTTAAACCATTTTATTTATTATTTATTTATTTGGGCTTCTTGATCCTCAATGCCCAATAGAACATAATAATATTTGTATTTCATTTGGTAAATTGTTTTTTTTGTATTGATTTATTTGGTACATTATTTTTCTAAATACGTTTTAGTTTTGTGAAGAGTTTGAATAAATGTCTAAAGTGGCATTGATAAAAAATTAAAACGAATTATATCTTGAAATCAAATCGTTATAAAGGTATTAGAACTAAATGAAAATACTTCACTACTTGATCATAAACTAAGCGAAGAATTGATCGAATTATTTGAGTCAATATGAACTTTGGGTCGTAATTAAGTTATGGTTAGGCTAGATTATCAAGATTTAGAACTTAAACAAAGGGAAACTATGACGATGTTAAACAGTGGCAAACTAAGATCATTATGTGATTTGAGATAACATTTCATGTAAGTGGTATGGGACGCTTACAGGAAATGTTGTCACTCTTCACCCTAATAACTAAGTCTAAATATATTAGCTATTAAACAAAAGTATTCCAATGGTGGGTAATTGTATCTATTTGGTAATTAAATATGAGAATATTAATATCTTATAGATCATTAATGTATTTTGTGTATAGGAAAGGTATAATGATTGTTGAAATCGTATGAAGTCTTTGGTTATAATTATAAATAGTTATTGACCTTTATATACAGTATTTATATATTATTGAGTACTTATATGGGAACATAGTATGAATATAGTTAATATATACAAGGGTATATATAGTAAAAATATATATATGAAGTTAGGTATTCATATAAATTTATGACATAGATTGGTGTATTGGGTCATGTGCGTATAACTATTATTTTATTGGCTGTTAAAAAAAATCATAAGATTTTGAGGGTCAAGAAATTATAGCTAAATGAATACAGTTTCCTAAAAACATGACAAGATGTATAAATGAAAGACTATGCTCATACAAAATATAACTTGGTTCATAAGTTATTTGATTTTCTAAAATTATTATGATTAGTTATTTATGATTGAGTAGTATATATGAACAATGGACTATGATATTATCGTTTGTTATAGAGAGTATTATAATTGAATCTACTTACAAAAATTAGAAACTTGCAATCTAAATATATATCATATTCGGTTGGTATAAATTGTACTTGTTATGCTACATGATAAATCATATAATAGAGATTCATTCATACATTTAATAGAGTAAATGTATGCATTTTGATTATTCATGTGTTTAACATGTTTTATACCTGTTGGTAGGAAGTAATCTATATGAATATGTTGGTTATATTTATATTAACTAAATCTCATATTGTTGGTATTAAGTAGTGAGATGGACTTCACTAGCTTACTAGCATCACCAATGTCATATGAGGGTAATCCGATTAAGTAGTGTGTATGAATTAGAGATCAATAAATATGAAAACTTAGCCAAAGTAATGTTTAGTTAGATATTATCATTTCATATGTATGATTTACATGTTTGTGTGATATCATAATATAATGTATTTTCTTTATGGTACATATCATATATTAGAAATCTTACAACACATAGGTACTAGCTTGTCTCTGTAGATTCCCACACCGTCACTATCTACTCATTCATGAAGGGAGGGTTAATTTCTAATGGGGGATTATGTGAAGATCGATGGTCTGTGGTTGGTGTGGAAAAGCGCTCGGATGATGATCTCCATCCCCACACAGTACTTATTTAAAAACTACACTTGAAATTGCCATAGATACTGGAGTTTGAAAAACTGATGTTATATGGAGCCTTATATCTTGTATCTTGTATTATATTTATTATTATTGAAACATTAACCTTAATGAAATGCAATTATTTACTCATTGTATATTGACAACAATGGTTGTATATATGTACCATATGTAGCTAAAAAATTTGTAATTACTTTCTTTATTCAGTTATATTTTATTTCATATGATGCTAATGATTAGTAATAAGTAGATGCTACATATTTATTTATACAGTTAACGTATTTAGAGTGTTTTATTTAGATCACTAATTAGATTCTCATGATGAAATCTAATGAAAGATTACATTGTTTAAATAAAACAAAATTATGTTATTCTAAATAGATCTTAGTGGGGATGTTGCATGTGGCCACACAGATAATAGACTCCTATGACTTTTCCTTGAACATTGTGTTAAATTATTTGGTGATTTATGTGAATGCGAGACCAGATAAATATGACACATGAATGTAATTATTTATATATTTTTTGAAGGTCTGCCTAAAATTTTACTTTGCATCTAATGTGCTCTTCCAGAAAAAATTAACTGTATTTTACGATCAAAAAAATAACTACGGTCATATGGCCATCAAATTTAGGCCCTGATGACAAAATATTTACATGAGGCAAACATTTCTTTATAAGGGAGGCAAATAGTGATTGGGGTCCAATTTCGATACCAATAATGATTCGCAAAGTAAAGTTTTTAATATTCTAAACTTTTTCAGAAAAATAACATATATTATGAAACATGCATTAAATCACATAATAAATTAATTTTATTGATATTTGTCAAACTCTTAGACAATTAAAATATCCAATACAACACACCTCAATAATTAAAAAAACTCTAATAAAATACACACAAATTAATATAATTTTTTTAATAATTATTTTCAGAACTAAAAAATTAAAATTAAAATAAAATTTTAATTTTAATTAAAAATGAATATTTCAATAAAATAATGCTTAAAGTCACCAAACAAGCACTTCCAAATGTTAAATAATTAAAATCAATATTCATTAGACTTCTGACAATGCCATACCAAATTTTCGAATGACTAAAACCCAAACAAGCACTTTAAATACCAAATATTAAATCCCAAAAGATTTTGCAATAGGGAAAGACATGTTAGAAAAGTATTTATCTTAAAGCATTTGCAATCTGCAATAGGTTTAACATTGTCTAGAGTAAGTATATTACTCTTCTCCAGAGGCCCAATGTCTCCTAAAGTGTTTTGGCATAGTTTTAAACAATACAACCAAAAAAACTAAAAATCAAAATATAGGGAGTAAATCCTACACAATTTTTGGTGCATACGTGACAATTAAAGGTTTTCTTCATGCAAGTGGAGTGATTTTGATCCATTTCAAAAAGGCCTAAAATTTCTCTAACCATAAGCAATAATTGTTGTTTGTTTTGAAGGGAATGTACAATGACTTTTTTTTTTAAATGAGGAAGGCAAGAAATAATTTAGAACCTAAGGAAAATTTTAAGCTACCGTTTTTTTATTATTATTATTGTTGTAGTAATAATTTCGAAATAAAATTGTAATTTGAATGAACATTTAATACAAAAAATATATATATTAATTTCGAGTTTTTTTTCCCATGAATGAAATTCACCAAATCCATTAGACAATTGTCTAAAGAAAACTCTCTCATTTGTTCTAATATAAAACTCCCATTTATAATAATAATGCCAAACATAATAAAATATAAACAACTTACTTTATGCCTTTAAAAAATATATATGAAATATAACAATCTGAGCAACCTAATCCCCTTGAGAATGTCAAAGTATCTATCAACCCATCATATATACTTGTTTGAGGATGTATATATATATATATATATATATATATATATATATATACTTCCTCAAACAAGTATTCTATTTAAAATTATAGAATCATAATAACTTATCATAACATATAATCATCAAATTTCAACTTTAATTTCCATTGCAACATAGAGTGTTACAACTTCATGAAAGGAAATACATAATGACATAGTTATGATTGGTCTTACAATACAACGACGACTGTTCAAATAAATAATATTACATATACAAATTCAATAGACATTCAGCGTTATATACAATATAAATATAATTAACTCTCCAAAGCTCGAGTTACACCAACTCGTGTATCTTTGATAACCTCAAGTGTTATTTCCAAGAATATACTGTAATGGGGGAGGGAGAGCATCATCCGAGCGCTTTTCCACTCCAACCACGGACCAATGATCCCCTGCACAATCTCCTATCAGGGAATGGCCCTCCCTTCACAAATAATCAAATAAAATGGTGCAAGAATCTATAATGAGAAATACTAGTACCCCTATGTGTTGTAAGATTCTACTACATGACATGTATCATAAAGAAAAAAATATGTTTCTACTATGATA
Organism: Torreya grandis; assembly: GCA_037957365.1. Classification (NCBI taxonomy): domain Eukaryota; kingdom Viridiplantae; phylum Streptophyta; class Pinopsida; order Cupressales; family Taxaceae; genus Torreya; species Torreya grandis. The sequence continues at coordinate 1,769,889 of JARHVA010000700.1, read as the reverse complement.
TCGCACAACATACAAATCACACATATGAACTGACAATGTTAATCTAACATTCCTTTCGCCAAAGTTTTAAATAACATATGATCATTTGGATCAGTCAAATTCATAACACATCACTTGATCAAGTTATCCATACCCATCATTGGTGATGCTAACTAGGCTTGAGAAACCATCTCATTGCTTGGGTAGTATCATCAATGCAGCGCCACAATATATTTAACAGATAGATAATCTAAAGCATAAGCTCACCATCCATATAAACTAATATAAGGATCATTATTACATATATTCAATATCTGATATAAATAAACATAGATTGATAAAACCATGCCAACTAAATATGACAACAAAAGTCTATATTAACTTAATTATAATATATATCTTTAAGCATAATCCAATTATTTGTACAAATAAGTAATTTTAATAAATAAAGATCTTTCAGGGATTTCCAAAATGACTAAGTTTGGAATCTCTAAAAACCAATGAAATTTGGAAGGAAAGGCTCTAATTATCAATTTTTCATAATTTTAAAATAACACAAATATGTATTACCACAAATCAATCGTTTTCAAATATATTCTATTAATTTCTTCATAAGCCTTATAATATCTTTCAGTTCACATAAAAACCTCAAATATTAAGAAATGAGATAAAATCCCTTACCCCTCCATAATTTAATCAATGTATAAACCAAAGTCGGCATTCAAATTGTATGTTTCCGTGGCATGATTTATATTTACATCAACAAATTTAATTTATGATATGTTTTAAATGGAAAAGCTTATTTTAAGACATATGGTGATCATGATTAAATAATTTACCAACCAACTATATAATCCTTCATTCTATATTTATACTTCAATAATAAAACAAGATTATTTAACCAATTAAATATAATTTTTTATTATACAAAAAAAAATACATTCTTAATAAAACAAGATTTTTTTAATCCTTCTCGTTAATTCACAAAAATCATAGAAATCAAATGCACCTCTGCCAATGGAATTTGAGATTTGTGATGGGATCGAAGAAAGTTACTTTCACAATATCATTGTTAGGCGTAGAGTGCAACCATGAGGTAACTCGCATTCCCATAAGGAACCATTAACATATATATTTAATATATATATTCTATCCAATATGGAGATAAAAGCATATTAGTAGTCTATTTAAAGTGCAAGGGCGTTATGGGTTCGTTGAAACCCTTGACTGAAATGGAAAGCAATTTCGTTGTTACCGCTGAGACAAAGAAAAGAAAAGAACAAAACTTGATATGGAAACAATGCCAATTTTGTTAGACGAAAAGGCTATTTTTGAAGATTCAAACCCTAAACATGGTGATAACAAGTATTGCATGAATGCAATGAAGAAGGCAAGATCAATGGCCTAAGTACATATGCATTGTGTGTGTGTGTGTGTGTGTGTGTGTGTGTTGACCAAGCGTGGAGATAAAAACATATTGTAGTCTGGTGAAAGCATAGAGGGGTGTTCTATGTCTACTAAAAACCTTGGTTGAACCATTGGTATTGAAACGACTGGGATAAAAGAAAAAGTGGCGACGTTGTTGATTGGTTGATTTAAGAATGGTGGTGACATTGCTCTTGGGCTGAGTTAAAGAAAAGAAAGGAATAAATAATTGGCAAAGTAATTAAAATAATTTTTATTAACATTCTATTTACACAACTTGCTAAAATTAGTCACAACTGTGGTAAGAATGGACGCTGTGTTGTTTTGTGATGAGAGGGAAAGTTTTGTTATCCTTAATTTATTTAACTCTATCGAGTCACTACGACCTCTAATAAATAATTTGGGTTAATAAGAAAAAAATTCTAGGGTTTAAAGAGAAACTACCAATATATTTTCCAACCAGTTTCTACATGCGTCACTCATAGGATTCAGAGTTTCCCTAATGTAAACATATTGTGTATATATATATTTAAATCCATAATCCAATTTTTTTTTAATATAAAATATACCTTTAAAATAATTATAGTACCCACTTGGTACGCTTTTCCCTTTGTTGCAAATAAAATTTCCCCTTTTGCTTCCAAAGCCTTCTTTCTTCTTCCAACTTTCATCTCTCTTTCTCCATGTATCTTCCATGTTTTTTTTTTTTTTTTTTTCAATCCTCCCTTAATACCATTTACTCCGCATTTCCTTTTTGCATGCCACTTGAAACCAAAGCTGTAGGTTTTGTTTCCCCATAATTAACTAGGAGTCCCACAAGTAATTATCGGATAAACTTCCAATCAATCTCCCTTGATTTCTCAAGTTAGTATTAAGGTAATTCAACTTCACCGTTCCAAGTAAAGTCATCATAAGATTTCATGCATTACTAATTAATAATCAATTTCACTTGATTAATACCAGATAAGTCTTTTAAAGTATATGTTCATCCTAGTGTTTAATTATAATTTTTACTTATATTTAATTAGCAAAATTAATATATTGAATATCATAAATTAATAATTATCTAATACAATTTAAGATTATAATAAATATTTATTTTGACAAATTAAATATAACATTACTACTATTTTAATTTCTTATTAAATGATGCATTAATGACATAATTTATAGAGTACAATATAAAACATTTGACAACATAGTAATCATTATAACCAATTTTAGAATAAGAACTCATTCTTCTTTAAAGCACAACAAAAATATAATCAATGCAAACTATTCTATAATTAACGAGCATAATACTAGTAAACCAAATTAATGCAAAGAATTTAACAAGTCAATCTATGATGGTATGCGAATTTGGGTTACTAGCATTTCCATTCTGTCATACTATAATCATCCCATCTGCACTAACCTCTCTGATGATGCTCTCCTTCATCATGCTTTGAGGGTAAGACCAATCTTGCATCCACCTCATATCAAATATGTAGTTAGTTTGAGTTATCATATATATAATCAATGATGCAAGACTAACAAATATACATCTACAATACACAAAATACTCAAACACAACTGTAACATCATATATACAAATCATACATATCATTTTTAATTACAACATTTGTCATAGTGCTCAAATCAAAGCAATAAAGAATAAGTTATTAACCATTTCAAATCTACGGATTTAAAAGTAAAAAAATAGGGTGAAATCGGAATGTAACATTTTTGGCATTCATTTTGCTTTTGATGCCTCTCTATCTATGTTGTGGCAATATGTTATTGACAGCGTAACAAAGAAGCTAGAGTATCGGGTTACTAAGCCCTTATCATTAGCAGTAAAATTTTAAATCTACTCAAAAGTGCTTGTGACCGCCCATGTTCACTACTCTTCATGCTAGGTGCCTTCCAAGATTTCTTACCATAAACTTGAAAAGCTTCTTAGGGACTTTCTTTGGGGTAATTCTTCCCATGGCCATGGCTTCCATAGATTTGCTTGGGAATACTGTTGCTTCTCGTGGGATGCCAGAGGTATGGGTCTCATCGATGTGGCTCGTCAAGGAGTTGCCTTGTGTGCCAAATAGATTGTGTAGGCCATTAAAGGTAAGGAAGCTTGGAAGGTGTTGTTTTGACACTGCATTTTTTCAGGCCTTCCCAAAGGCAAAAAAGTTTGGAAAGGACTTGACTTATCTAATATGCTCATCATCAAAACCCGTATTCAAATTATAGGGTCTTTTGTTGCTAAAAGTATCTGGAAAGCATGGGAAAAGATCAAACCATGGCTTTTTTGAAATGGCTCAGGGTTCCGAGATGGGTTGTCCATTAACTTGCATTCTCTATGGTGGTCACCTGTTATCAATTTCAATGAAGTCCCTCTCGCTGAGGTTTCTTGGATCGATGCTCTCAAGTTGTTTCGCAGAGGCATTCATATTATCCAAAACATCTTTTGTAAGCAATTTTGCTCTTGGTTATCTTGGGAGGAGGTGCAAACCAAATTCTAGTTAGCCAATTCTGATAGAGAGTCTTACAAAGAAATCCTTAATATTGTTCTACCTTCAATGATTCACAAAATCTCTGTTATTTCTGCTCGTCCTTGGTGGAAAGGCTGAAAATGGTATGTTGAAACTCTGATTCATAATTACACTCCTTGACTTGGCTATGAGTGGCTTACTCCCCACATGCCTATGGTGGACAAGCTTAATTCTTGATGGGGTCTTCATTCTTCAGTGTGTACTTGGTGCTTCCATTTTCAAATTGTCTGGGAGGCTTGCTTGGAGCCTAAGTTAGCTCACTTCACTTGGTGTGCATTGTATTATGGCTTGCCTATAGGTAGAAGGCTTGTGCATTTAGGATTTTCCATTCCCAAATGTCCTTTTTGTGGCCATCTAGAAACACCGTCTCATCTTTTCTAGCACTACTCTAAAGCCTAATGGGTCAGGATGTGGATTCATGACCCTTTTAGGACTTTCCAGCCCGAGTTTTTTTAGTTGTAGCATATCCTTCTTGGAGATAAACCTGTCTTGCCTTTTAAATACACCCAATTCTAGCATACTTTCTGAATGGAGATTCTATTTTGGTTATGGAAAGAAAAAAATAATGCAGTGTTTAGAAATGTTTCTTCATATTGTAGTTTTTCTGCTTTTAACAAATCTTTCATTATTTTCAATGTGCTTTTGCATATTCAAGTACAGACAAATAAAGTTGCCATAGAGCTTGGCCATCTTCATGACCTTCTCACTCATTGGGGATATGCTCTTTGTGCTATGGTGTAGATTACCCTTCTCCACCGAGGGATAACAGAGTTGTTGGAAGAAATGCTAGTCCTCCTCCCAGAGGTGGTCACCGATGCAGTTGGTCTTGACGCCACTCTCATAGTGACAATCTGTATCAACGCATGTCTCCTCCTAGACAACAACGATTCTCTACTGGGCAAGATGGTTGGGGTGCTCCTCCTCCTCCTGTACGTCCAAATGCTTGGGGGCGCCACCTGGAGGTCGGATAGACATGTTGAAAAAGTTCCCTAGGCTCTCATTTGTTATTTCTTTTACTCGACAATAAGAAGATGATACAGACACTGCTAAAGTTTCTGGTTGGGAGCCAATTCCAGATGGCAATGACATTCTTAGCTCAAGTTGAGGTCCGAATGATATAGATCCTTCACTTTTCGACCTTGTACTAACAACTTAATTATATTTCATTTTTTGTTTACGCTGTTATAATAACTCATTCCTAAATAAGACCTACTAGTTTTATTTTTATAATAATTTATTCTTAGACTTAACCTAATTTAACTTGAAACGTACTTCCATACCACCTATTTTTTTTTGTGAATTATTTATACATTATATATTTTTATCAATAAAAAAACCGACCTTCAAATGCACACAACGGCCAAAACCCAACAATAAGAATTCGGACAAATTTTGAATGCTAAATAGCTGTGTTGTATTGGCTTCCAAAACGGCGACGGCTCATATCAAAGCTTTCATGACGTGGCTGTCCAAGTGGCAATCCAGAAGCCTTTAATAGGAGGTAACTGGAGCACAAATAAACAAGTCTAGATTTGTTGTTGTAAATGGCAGACTCGAAAGCAGAGCAAAATCATGTTGAATCTTTATACTCGTATGGTAAATTGACTAAAACATTTCCCCAGTATGACGTGGGATGGAAGGAGCGGGCAATGGCTGGCGGAGGAGCTGCTGTTCTTTCTGCCATTATTTTCAATCCATTGGAAGTCATTAAGGTTTTCTTTATATCTCTTTTCAAGAAATCATTATTATTATTTTTAATATCTAAGTTCATAGTTTTAAAATGCATGACATTTTCAGGGGGAATTTCTATATTGTGAGCTTAATTTTTCATAAATTGTATAGGCCGATTTAGTATATGTATTTTAAAAATGTTACAGGTCACGAGGGTTTTTGGTGTAACGGTAATGTGAGCACCTGTACCAGAATAATGCGTGTTCAAATGCTTTCAAATACCTTGTGAACTTATTAGATAGGCTAATAATACTCGAGGAAAGTGTTACTACGTGCCAGTTTGGGCGAATTTAAGAACTGTATGCATAACAAATTTGCTGATTTTTTTCGTTAGAGATTTTTTCTGTTTTCTGTTTTTTGTTTTTTTGAGCTGTATCTGGAGGTTTCTTAACGTGCTTTGTGTTCTAACCTTGACCAATGGAGGGCTTCCTGTGCTGACGCTCCAGTTCACCATCCCAGTGTGAGCTTCCACTACGGTTTCCCCTGACCTGCATGCGATCCCATGGGGATACTCTTAACACAGATAGGATAGTAACGGCTCCACCACTCAAAATTGTTGCCGCATGTGCTTGTAAAGCCCAATTTCCGTTGCCTCTGCGTACCTGGCAAGAGGGTTTGCTCTACTGGAGTGAGCATTGGCTCAAAAGGTAAATGTATCAGGGTATTGAAAATAGGGTACATGCATAAACGTAATATGCTTAATGCACATGTGGAGAGGTTGCTGTGTAATGATCATGTAGTATAGCTCACTCTGGTGGATCAGCAAGATTTGGATGACTATGAAGCTTGGTCACAAGGTTCAAACAAGGGTTTAATATTTGAACAATATATAAGGTAAATGGATAGAAATATCATTGTGGCCTTATAAGGGTGGTACCCTGAAAAACGACCTTTACTCTTATAATTTCATCCAAGTTTATTTTTCGTAGGGTTTGGATCTCAGACTGGCTAGGCTTACGGGGTGAGATTTGGTGTAGCTTAACTGCAGAGTGCGAGTGAGGTACTGGATCGCCTTAGTATAGATTGGGGTTGAATGTGGATTGTACACTTACACTTGTACCCTGTTTTCAATATCCTAATATATGTATCCTAAACAGTAAACCCGACTTGTTCACATGCAAATGCAAATCGGTTGAATTGGAAGCTGCAATGGCTGAAGCACAGTGGCTCGTCAGCATATGAGCTGCTACTTCGAAGCAAGAATTCATATGCAGCTCACACAAAACTTGTGGCAGACTTGAAGCTTGGGGTGGAGAAGCTGAACAATTCATTAGCTGCATGTGAAATTGAGAATTTGCAACCGAAGATCGAAATTAAAAAATTTAAGAATCCACTTAAGCAGCATCTTAATTTTGATGTGGCATCGGTTGTTATGATAAATATCCCACACCTTCACCAAGTAAATGAAGGGTTGTAACCATTCCTTTGCGAATCCCAAGGTTTACATTATTTAAAGGCGAAGTAAGGATCTGAGAAACCACCAGCGTGTATGGCAGAATCACAGCATCAGGAAGCAAAGCCTAGTGTAAAGTCTGAGCCGAATCAGTTGACTGAAGCACTAAGTTGTGCGCAGACATTGGCTATGGTGGTTCTTGGACAAATACAATCAGGACAGCACTCTTCCACCCCAGAGCAGTCACGAGTAGACAGACGGGAGTCGGTCGAATTCTTTTTGGGGACACTTTGGACTAACGTAATTATTACCAAGTAACCATGTTTTGATAATGCTGCCGAAGACATATTTTATTAAGTTATTATTATCTTGAAAAGGCAGATGATAACCTTAGACCCATATTTATGTACACTCTTTTGGTAATGGAAAATCATCATTCGCATGCTATCTATTGCTGTTATTTGCATCCATAGCTGATGATAATTGCTGTTATATTATTCTGCTGTACCTTACTCTCCTAAATAGCTGCAAAGAACACACAAAGCTGAATGTATGTTATCACCCTTAGACATGATTATCCTCACGCAAGATTTACCAAGAAAACAAAAAACCAACATTTTTTTAGGCATACTGTGCATACAATTCTTAAATTTGTCCAATTTGGCAGGTAGTAACACTTTTCTCAACTGTTAGCCTATCATCATATATTAGTTTTTTCCATGGAAAGATTTTCCATCTATTCTATAATACTAATTAAAGAAATTTCATACCTTAAAATTTTCCGTGATTTTCAGACAAGACTGCAAGCTCAGGTAGGTGGGGTGGCCCGTCCTCAGCACAACATTCAATCTGTAAGGTCAGAGGGGGTAAGGATTTTGTAACAATTTCAATTACAGTGTGAAGTTTTTAATCTGGCATAATTTGGTTTCGTTTTGATAGTCTCTGACTTTCTGGTTTGCCATCATTGATGGAGGGATTTATTCTGTGGTTTGTTTTTTCAGTACAAAGGCGCCTTTGACGCCTTTTGCAAGATAAGTCAACAGGTACCTTTGTTTGAGGAAGGTACAATGGGAATTTGAATCCCCTGTATGCATTTTACTATTTTGACTTTGCTTATTAGTTGAGGGGATTATAATTGTTTTTCTTTTGATTGAAGTCTATCTTGTTTGTGCTTTGTTTAGGAGGGGTTCTTTCGGCTTTGGAGAGGGACAAGTGCTAGCCTAGCATTGGCTGTACCGACTGTGAGTATATAACTGTATCTCCATTACCGATTTCTGCATATTTGGATGACAAATACACACTTCCTTTTAACTTGCTTTGGGCTACATAATGATATTAGGCATAGCTGCACATATATTTGTAATCACAACCTAGAACATGAAATATTAAATTAGGCCATCAATTATTCGTCTGTGCATATTTGGCTGACAAAAATACACTACCTTGATTGTGCTACATAACGATATTAGGCATAAATACACATATATTTGCAATCAGAACCTAGTGCATAAAATTTTAAATCAAAACAATCAAACAAATATTAGAAATTTATTTTGGAAGTCTACATTAGGCACATTTGCATATTTTCAATCACACCTAGTGTATGAAGTTTTAAATCAAAACAATAGAAAAATCTTGAGAACTTCTTTAAAAATTGGAGATCCAGAGGATAATATAATTATGTATTTGAGATATTTAATATCAATTTGGTGGAGGAGAATTGTCCATAATGACATACACGATGAATACTTTGTTGTCAAAATATTTAGTATAATAGTCATAAATGTAGTCAAGTGCTATTATTATTATATAAACACATTGAAATAGGAAATAAATGCACAATAAGAAAATATAACATTGTGCTTTATACATTTTGGTAATGAGGGAGTAGTTAACCTTGTAACTAAAGAGTGGTTGGCATTTGGTTGGCCAACTCTCTCACTTATATATTCACCCATTTCATTTTTGATTTGGATGAAGAACAACACAACAAAACTTTCTCTTTGCTTTGAGTTTTTCTCCTATCTCTGTTTGTCTTTCACTCATGGTACTACCAAAGCCATAAGTGGGTGGAGATTTTGGGAACATTAGGAGAGACATAGGAAAGGAAATGAATGGTCGAATTCTCAAGGACTAAACCTGCAATTATTATCAAAACTCTAGAATTCTGATAAAGTAAAAACTGACACAATTCCATGTGTTTATGTGGTATTTTGGCATGGTTCCTGAGGACAGATTTTGACGACTGTATGGTTTGTACGGACTGTACAGACATAAATGCTTGAAATTTTAATTTTATAAAAAAATAAGTTTTTGAAAGTTTTTTACAGTTTTCAAATTTTTGGGTCTTTGACACATTTCAAGGCAGTGTTGAGCAGTTTTGGCTATACAGATACAGCATTAAATCTTCATATAAATTTGTGAGTTTCATTTCAAATTTTTTTTCTTTCAGATATGGAAATTTTTGAAATATGAAGATAGAAGTTTGATATTCAGTAAGTCTTGATTTGTCTCCATGTTTGGTTTTATTGTTAGTTATGGCAATGGCAAATTTGAATAACCTTATAGTTAGATAATTGAAGGTTTCTGCAAGCAATTTAATTAGATTATTAAATTTCTTAGGATTTTACTTGTGTGTGTTTAAGTCATCTCAAGATGACCTCCATGAGTAGTCACTTTGTAACAACATTTTTCCTCATGTATTTTTGGTAATAGTCACAAGGCAAGGGGACCCACTTAGCGCATAAGCACCATAAGAATTTTGTTCAAAATAATGAGGCTTGGATGTTGTTTACTTTACTTGTTAATAATGAAATGTTGGCTGAAGTATCATGTTTTTAATATGCTGCCAAGGTCCGGAAAAAACTGAAAAATAAGTATTAGATTTCTGATAATTTAAGGGGATGTTATTTGAGGAATTTGATGTTTTCACTTGAGATGTAGGAAGTGGAGTCGCTTCAACAACATTTGTTGAAGTTTAAAGACACAAAGGATCAACTAGCAATGATCAACTGAAATGTAGATGTCGAAGAATTGGTAATAATTGTTCTTTGTAGCCTTCTTGATGTAGACGGGAATGGGAGGGTGCGTTACTCCCCATTCGTGTTACACTTCTCTCTCTAAAGGATACTTACAAACACAAGACTCATAATGGAAACCAAAAGATTCTCTTTATTGACGTTCAATTACATTACAAAGATTATACACACACATCACTCTCCCTTCCCCATAAGACTACAAAGAAGACTTCCTCTGTCCAATGATTGTGTTACATGAACATATGTCAACTCAATGGGCTCTTAGCTCTGCCCTCTCACTCTCTGAGCTTCTCTAAGCTCTCTTTTTGTTCTACCATCCTTTAGAGTTGGACTCTTCTCTCCAACTTGCTTGATCCACCTCTTTCTGCCTTGGATGATTTGAAGTGTTTCTCCAACTCTCTTTTATAACTACCTTTAAATCTTGGTGGCCTGACATCGACATATTGCCACTCTATTCGAGCTCCCTCTGTCTTGAAAAATGGTCCACATGTCATGTATTCTTGATCTGGGCAACTTGTTTGCTCAATGTCGGTGAAAATTCCGGTTGTTAGAGGTTGGTGGCTTCATAATCGCCACCTGCATAAAGTGGTGGTTTTGAAACCACTGCCTACATTAAGTGGTGGTTTAGTCATGTTCCCAAGAAAAGGTCATTCTGACTAATGGGAGATGATTGGCACCATCCTTCACTTCCTTACCCTGTGGGACTCTTGATGATGTTCTTTGGCTTGATGTTGATCTTCCTTTACGTGTGCAACATTGTTGAAAGAGATGAGGTGCACAACACAAAAAAAAGTGCACAAGCGCACACAAGAACTCGAACCCATGTTTTTGGATGATGCAAGATAGTTTGTGAACCCAGATGCTCCTGCATCACTTCCTCTTTCATTTAGTACATTTGTTGAAACTTTCAATTAAACTACATAAAAAGATAATATAAAATATGATAAACTTTACAACAAACTATCACAGAAGGACAATTAGAATAGCAGTTTTGTTTAGGGGAGGAATCAACCTCTAAGAGTGATTTGTTGACGAACTCCAAGGGAAAGAAGCACAATCAACAATTTCCTTCAGAATCTTTAACCACTTCAGACAATAACATGTCCAAGTCTAATATTAGGTGTTTTTTAGTGTGGAAAGAAGTTTGGGCCATCCAAAGAAATATTATAGGAAGAGGTTGGCATGGTTAGAGAAAAGAGGAAAGTAGGATAGGCTAATTTGGTTGAGGATGACAGTGTGCCTTAATGGTATCCCAATGTAATCATTCATAAAGGAATATTTGGTTCGTTGATTTAGGTCCGAGTAATCATATGACTAATCAATGTTAATGGTTTGTGATTTTTGCCGAAGACTCAAGTAAGACAAACTTAGTGAAACTTGGGGATGACAGGTCACCAATTGTGTAGAATCGTGGAGATGTCAAGATTGGCATAATTCATGGCAAAACAATCAAATTTCAAAATATCCTTTGTGTTCTTGGTTTGATTAAGAAATTGTTGTCTATTGATCAAATCACTAGTTATGGCGACTTGGAGGTTGTATTTTTGGATGATAAGTTTTGGTTAAGGAGAAGATTAGTGTTAAAATCCTTGTCGAGGGGACTAGAGAGTACATTCTCTGTAGATTCAAGGTTGCTAACATATCATAGGTATATGCTTTGGCTACATCCAATTTTGAGTTTGGAGTTTGGCATCAAAGATATGGACTTGTCAATGGAATATCTCTTGTTGCTTATGAAAAACAATATGGTTGTTGGTTTTTCTTCATTTCAAATTTAGAAATAGCTATGTTGAGCCTTTTTGGAGGGAAAACAAAGCATGAAATGATGAAAGTATTCTCAAAGGAAATGGCATGGAGGGTCACTTGTTGTCTTGAATGTGTACGTGCAGATGATTGCGGTCCAATGAAGGTAAAAACATCTGGCAAATTAGTGAAGGTAAAATGTATATATGGTGCTTTATACTTCATATTTTTTTATGATTTTAGGAGGATGCATGTGTATTTTATCAAACACAAGAGTGAAGTGTTTGAGAAATTCAAGTAGTTTAAAATTGTATAGGTTGAATCCAATTTGAAAATTAAGTTCCTACTTATTGATAATGGTGATGAGTTTTGTAGCAATTTTTTTAATAATTTGTGTGCAAAAGGAGTGCAAAAACAATTTTATGCCCCTCATACATCATAATAAAAGGGAGTTGTTGATAGGAGGAATCAAGTGGTGGTGGAACTGAGTTGATTTATGCTAAGGGGTAAGAGTATGTTTGTGGATTTTTGGGCAGAAGCGGTAAACATAACTCTCTATATTCTTAATAGAAGCCTATCCAAGGTGTTGTAGGGGATTGCACCATAGGACCAAAAATTTAGATCCCATTTAGGAGGGCAAAAAAATTCAGAAACCCAATTGTTTTGAAAAAGTTTGGAAAAATACGGTTTGGAAGATATATATATACACACGGGAATAATTTTATAAATATGCAAAATTGACAAACACAATTAATTTTATTTTATAACATAATGATAATATAACATGTTAATATATTTAATATTATTTTGGAAAAATAGGGTTTGGAATATATAAACACACACACACACACACACACATATATATACATATATACGGGCATAATTTTATAAATATGCAAAATTGACAAACACAATTAATTTTATTTTATAACATAATATAACATGTTAATAAATTTAATATTATATAATATATAACGTTGTTGGGTGTCCTTTTTAGTAGAAAAGGAAAAAAATAGAGTTGACCTTGACTAAAATTAACTAGGCTGGCCAAAAAATTCAGATCCAGATGGATTTGGTAACTATGCATAGGAGGCTTGATCAGGGAAGAAACCAAAATATTCTTTAATTTTTTTGGTTGTATTGCGCAGGTTCATGTTCTAGATTAGGTTCACAGTAAACTGGATAAAAAGTCCAATAAATTTGTCTTTGTTGGCTATAGAGAGCAATCAAAAGGATATAGAGTCATTGACATGTCTACTAGAAAGGTAACTATTAGTAGGGATGTTGATTTTGATGAGGGTCATAGTAAACTCGATAAAAAGTCCAATAAATTTGTCTTTGTTAGTTATAGAGAGCAATCAAAAGGATATAGAGTCATGGACATGTCTACTAGAAAGGTAACTATTAGTAGGGATGTTGATTTTGATGAGGGTGATAGTCTTTTCATTTTTGTTTTTTAGTCACAATCAACACTAAAATCAAATTCTCCATGTACTATGAATCCTAATGACTCAGATGATACTCAAAATGTGTAGGAGGTTCAAGATATTTTGAGTATTGCTAGGGGGATTGAAATGCCTATTGCAGATGCTGATTTGGAGGTTGATTTGCCTCTTGGACAAGTTGGTGATGCTGGTTTAGATTTGATTAGACTTGATTCAGTTGAGTAGGTTGCATGGAGATCAAAGTGGTATCATATTGCTTTAGGGGATTTAAAGTAGGATGAGTTTGACATGTCTTATGTTGCTTCCAGACCAAAAAGAAATGTCAATAAGGTATATGACTCTTATATGTGTTGTTGGTGGTGATTCTGCCTTTGTTGCTAACAATGTTAGTGAGGTTTCTTCTTATAAGGAAGCACAAGGAAATATGGGTTGGGAGGCAATCATAAAGGCTTTGATGCGAAACAACACTTGGGTGCTTGTGGAATTGCCACCAGGTTAAAATGGTTGTAAATTGGTTTATAAAACCAAATTGAAAGCGCATGGTCCTTTGGACAAACATAAAGCAATGTTTGTCGTGAAGGGATTTGTCCAACAGGAGGGGATAAATAATGAGGAAATATTTACCCCTACAACCAAGGTGAAAACAATGAGTTTAATGATTGCAATTGTTTCTCAATTACATTTGAAAATGTTTTAGATGGATGTCAACAATGCTTTTTTGAATGGTGATTTGATGGAGGTGTACATGATGCAATGAGAAACTTTTGTGGTTGCTCACAAGGAAAAACTTGTGTGAGGTTGTTGGAGGTGCTTTATGGGCTGAAGCAAGCTCCAGGAGCATGGTTCACAAATTTATAATTTTTATTAATTTTGGGTTCAGGGGGAGTCGATTCCAATCTTTGCGTCAAAAGTTTGTGGATGATATAGTCATTCTTATTGTTTATGAGGATGACTTGATTATCATAGGAAGTGAGAGCAATAGTATTAACAAAGTTAAAATTAGATATCTCATCTACTTTTGACATGACAAACTTAAGTCTTGTATGCTATTGTTTAGGGTTTGAATTCTTGCAAATAGATAGAGACGTGTTTATTTTTCAGCAAAAGTATGCAAGAAGACTACTTGAGATTCAAGATGGCAGATTGTAAGCCAACGATGACCCCAATGGAGGCTGGTTTGAAACTGGAAGCCTCAAGTGATTTTGTTAAGCACTTTGACGAATCACTTTATCAAAAATTGGTGGCCACCTTGATATATCTTTCTTCCACTAGGCTTGATATTTCCTTTGCTTATAGCTATGTTAGCAAATTTCTTAGTAAATCTAATTCACTAGATGGCAGCAAAGAGGATCTTGAGATATGCCAAAGGCACTTTGGATTTTGGAATTTGGTATGAAGTTTTTGATGATTTTCCGCTGATTGGTTATATAGATTTAGATTGGACCGGATCAGTTGATGGCAAGAAGCCGACAATTGGATATATCTTTAGTGTTGTAACAAGTGCAATATATTGGGTAAGCAAGAAAAAAAAATACCATTGCTTTGACTTCAACAGAAGTTGAGTACAAGGTGGTTGTTTTGGCTGCATGTGAAGTGGTTCAGCTAAAGAGTGGTGGATTTACAATTACATCTGGAGCATCCCACATGTATATCTTTTATTAACTACGGTGTGTTCAAACCGGTCAAAAATTCTGTTTTCAATGCACGTACCAAGCACATAGAGGTTCATTTACATTTTATTCGTTTGTTGGTCCAGAAAAGAGTTATTGAGTTGATGTATTGTCCGTCTTAGGAGCAAATACGTTTACAAAACCTTCATGTATTTAAAAGTTTATTAGATTGAGCTATAAGATTTTTATGTTTTCATATATGACCATTAAGGAAGGGTGTTAGAATATTTAGTATAATGGCCATAAATGTAAGTAAGGTACTGTTATTATTATAGAAGTACATTGACATAAGCAATAAACACAATAAGAAAATATATCATTGTGCTTAATAGAAACATTAGTTAATTTGTAACTAAAGGATAGTTGGCATTTGGTTGGCTATCTCTGTCAGTTTATGTATTCACCCATTCCATTTCTGATTTTAATGAAGAACAAGACAACAGAACTCTCTCTCTATTTTTGAGTTTTTCTCCCATCTTTGTTTATTTTTCTCTTATTTGTAACAATGTGTTCTTATAGGTACATTCTGTTATACTTCATCAGGGAAAATGATTGGCGGTGTTCATAATCACGAGAATGTATGTTGTTCCCATTAACATATCGAAAAGACAACATAAGCATATACATGATTCTATAGGTTGGGTACCACCCATCTCAGTAAATATGTTACCCCGACTCACTTGCCAATCTGATGAGTAATAAGTAGTGTATGCACTAAAGTTCATGGGTCTATAGTTTCTGAAATATAAGATGATGATTTTCGTGCTGAATCAGTCTCGTTTGTCTGCTCAGTTGTCGAGGACACAAAGATATTCAATAAAGTTCAACTTATCTTCCATCCCAAATTTTATCATCTCAACTTTCTGAGTTGACATGGGAAGATTGATTGTCATATGGAAATTAGTAGGCTCAGATGTAATTACACTATTCAGTGGAAATTGCTGGAACAGATTTTCCGAATTTTGAAATAAATCCACCTAGAATGGTCTATTATGCTGCTTATCAAAAGTAGGAATCGTGATAGACTTGGGCCTTCATTAGAGATTTTCGCATTACACGGTTCCCATTGGTCTACCACCAATGTTGCGCAATGATTTTCTGTGACATGCTACAAGGCATGTCATGTATTGAAAATTTCTTCACCAATTTAATTATTTGGTTAGTACTGTTGCCAATCTATGTCCATTGGCACTCTTTATTTCTATCAATGAGGACTTTGGTTCGTAGCTTGACCTTTGACTCTTCAAATCCGGAGTTTCATACATCAGCAAGAAATTTTATCAATGTTGTTGGAATTCTTAGACAAGGGTCTAACTCCCAATCATCACCTTTTGTTGGAGGCTCCTCATAGCTTCAGTCAAATTCTTCACAAAAGAGATGTTCAATACCCATGTTGCACAAATGAATTCATTGAACTAATTGAAATCAATAACCTCAAAATAGGAACAATATTTTGTTGTTAGTGGGCAACGCATCTTTGTTGGCATTTAATTGGTGTGCCACGATCGCCTCTTTCTTGGGCAGCGGCCCATGTGTCGTGATGGCCTTGGATGACCAATTGGTGGGTGTTGAGGGCTTACCTGGCTGCCTTATAAGCTTGGAAAGCGGACACCAACATTCAATGTGTTTGGGAAGCCAAGTAGTAGTTGCTGAGGGTGTGGGAAGCTGCTAGTAGCCCCTAAAACATTTGGGAAATTTCCTTGGAAAGCTAGTCATATGCTTAACAATAATTTGGCACTCCCATTTGCTCCAAAAACTTTAATTTTTCATGAATTGTCTTATTGCGTTATTGAATGTTCACATTCATTTGTACTTCATCCAGTCCTTGGAGTTCTTTGTTTTTGAGAGTCAGGGTCTCAATACTTTGCCAACTTGGCATCCTTTGTCTTGCTTATCTATGTAATGGATTTAGTCTAAAAGGAAATGTGGTTTCTCTTGTATAAAGCTATCTTTGCAAATAAAGTTTATTTTTAGATTTGTGTCTAAATTATATTTTTATCTTTTTCTATTTTTGAAATATAATTGAATTTTTGGTTATTGCTTTTCCTTCGATGCCATTGCAGATTATCAAGTGGAAATGCATTATTCTCACAAAAAGTGCATCCGTGTGTAGGTAACTCTTGTGTCTAAGGTAGTCGACAATGTGCTCACTAATACATAAAACATTTATGTACTTAGTACTTTGAGATGGATCTCTGTAATGCACTTACTATATCATAAAAGTAGTTTCGCAATAATAGATCTCAATATAATAGATCACATAAGCAAAATAACAACAATCACTAGCAATTAAGAGCAAAAGAGAGAAAATCCACCCAATATAAGTGAGAAGAGCAAAATATTGAAATATAGGATTGAGCCACTTTGAGGGGGGAAACCTCAATCTTTACTATAAGAATAGAATATCTGATGATCAATATCCGAACCCACCTCCGATATATACCATAAATAGGCTACAAGAACTCCACAATCCAATTAGGTTGACTAATCCTAGTGATATGCCACCAAGAGATTATCAAATGATTGAGTCAAAGGTTATGTGTGCCATAGGTTGGCCACACATCCCAAGACATGCTATCTACTAAGGGCCTAACTTTCCCCTCCCCTTCAAACAAGCGTTGTCCTCAACGTTGACCATTTGTGGATGCTTTTGTATGAAAGCTGCTTCTTCCCATGT
Organism: Torreya grandis; assembly: GCA_037957365.1. Taxonomy (NCBI): domain Eukaryota; kingdom Viridiplantae; phylum Streptophyta; class Pinopsida; order Cupressales; family Taxaceae; genus Torreya; species Torreya grandis. Next base: position 1,752,260 of record JARHVA010000700.1, on the reverse strand, counting down.
TGCATCATATTTGGGTAGGTTCTTTGACATGATGAGATGCTATGTGATCACCCTTGTCTGTAGGCTCCTAGTGTTTGTCTGGAGAATCACCTTAGGTTCCAAGATGATTCTTCACTCTTCATCAAGCTTTGAAAACTAACTCGTTTTGAGATATAATCTTCTTACCATCGACTTTATTCAAACAAGAAACATGAAAGATGCAATGTATTTTTGTTGACTGAGGTATCTCCAATTTGTATGCCATGCTACCATTTTTTTATAAGATTTGATAAGGACCATTGTACATTGGTGACAGTTTGTTATCCTTTGTTGCTATTTATACAATTGCACCCTAATTAACACAATTTGTTACTTCAAAAGGTCTTTCACCTTGTGCTGATCAATTTCTTGTTTCATTCAGTTTTGTGCCATGGCTATGCTCTCCCCGAAACTAGAGAGTACCCCCTGTTGGTGTTGCATGTGCTCTTCGATCATTCAAATTCTTGCTTTCATTATCAAGCATGAGGTGATGGATGTTCTATGGTAACAATACAATGCCATAAATGGGGACATCTTGGAAGAAGTATGGAAAAAAGTGTTATACCACCATTTTGCTTGTGGCGTCCAATTAACCCACTGTGCTTACTTATCAGAAGGAGAGCACCAAAGATAACCTTCCAAGCACTTGTTGACTGCCTTTGTTTGCCCATTAGATTGGGGGTGATTTGAAGAGGTATGAGCCAATTGAGTACCCCAACAAGAGAATATACTAGTCAAAATATTACTAATAAATATGCGGTTATTATCACCTACTATAATCTTTGGGGTCCCATGTAACTTTTGAATTGTCTAAAAAAATGTTGCTGCCACCGTACTTGCTACAAAAGGATGTGACAAGACACAAAAATGAGTATATCTATGACTACCATGATGACATTTTCCCCTTACTACTCAGGGAATTTCGTAATGAAATCCATGGGGACCTCCCATCGCTGGCTAGGGATAGATAGATGCTGCAAAAGACACAGAGACTTCGTTGTCTCACATTTGTTTTGCGGATACACCAAACATTCTGCCACAAATTTATTTACATCACCTTTGAGCCTATCTCAAAAAATCTTGCTTGATCTTGTCTTTAGGAATCCTAAATGTCCACCCACCAGAGAAGCATGGAGCTCCTCAAGAACCTTATGCTTAAGGCTCGAGTTTTTGCATATGTATAGCCTAACCTTGTGCTTTAGGGAGTTACCTTTTCACACAAATTTATCTGAAGTGCTTGGATCTTGTTGAAGTTGTTGAATGAGATTCCATGTATCTGTGTTCAAACACCATTTGGATCTTGCCTCATCCACCCAATTTGTTTGCAATATGGGCATGGCTCGCAATGATGACTCCATCTTTTCATTCCTCCTGGAGAGTGCATCTGCCACTACATTCTCCTTCCCTTTCTTATAGATGATCACCAAGTCATAGACCAACATCTTTGTGACCCATTTTTGTTTCACTTCTGATGATAGCCTTTGTTCAAAGAAGTGTTTGCGACTGTCACGATCCATCTTCACCTTAAAGTGGCTTCCCATTAGATAAAGCATCCTTTGCCTAACAACATGAAGAATAGCCAATATTTCCTTCTTATAAATGGGCTTCAGAAATTTCTTACCTCTGAGTTGGAAACTTTACAATGCAATTGGCCTACCATCTTGCATAAGGTTTGCACCTATACCATGCCTTGATGGATAACATTCTACGATGAAAGTTTTGGAAAAATTGGGAGTGGCTAGAACCGAAGTGGTGCACATGAGCTTCTCTTCTAGTCGCAAGGAGTCCTCCTTCATTAGAGCTTTGAGCGGTGCTGTTATGCTACCCTAATTTTTGACAAATTTGCGATAGTATTCAATAAGTCCTAATAATTCATGTAGGTTCTTGATGGTTCTAAGTACTTTCCACTCCACCATGGCTTCCATCTTGTGAGGATCCACCTTGACTCTTTCATGAGACACAATGTGACCCAAGTACTCCACCTCCTACATGTAAGCACATTTAGAAGGCTTCACATAAAGCTGATGTTGTTTGAGAGTTTGTAAAACTTGATCAACATGGTGCAGAGAATAGTCCTCCCATGTTTTGCTATAGAACAATATATCATCAAAGAACATCAAGACAAACTTCTACAAAAATGGCTTAAATATGGAATTCATCAAACTCTGAAATATAGAAGGAACATTAGTGAGACCAAAAGACATAACTGGAAACTTGTAATGGCCCTCACGTGTTTTGAAAGTTGTCGTGGGAATATCCCCTGCTCTGATTTTAATTTGATGATACCTTAATATGAGATCTAGTTTTGTATGATAAATAGTACCATTTTACTCATCTAGCAAATCATTAACTACTTGAATATGAAACTTATTTTCGATGGTGAATTTATTGAATTCTTTGTGGTATGAAGACATGCACCAATTGCCATCCTTCTCATGCACTATCACCACTGGAGAAGAATATGCACTCTTTCTATGACGAATTATACTTGCTTCTAACATCTCCTATGCCATCTTCTCAATCTCACTCTTTTGCACACATGGTTACTTGCAAGGTTTGTTGTTGGTTTGTGGGCTCCCTAGTACAAGTTGAATGGCATGATCATATTTATGTTCTCTTTTGAGAGGTAGACCTTTCGACATATCACCAAAATCTCTTGAATGCTTGTCCAAATAGCCTAAAGATCTGGTGGTGTTGACGCATGTGATTGTTTTGCTTCTAAAGATGCCACAAACCGAATTGAATCTGTTTTTAATAGCTTTTGCATTTGATGAGACTTTTCCATATGTGGCATCTTTGCTTGCAACCCTCTCAATTTGAATCGCTTTCCTTCATTAACAAAAATGCATGAATAAGTTTAGAAGTTCATCTGTAGTGTGCCCAAGGTAGTGTCATTGGACTTCCAAAACTATATTTGCTCCTCCCATGGGAGTAGCAAACACAGGGCTGGTCAAAAGGTAGTCCCCCATGACGAGTTTAATACTATGGCATTTTTCTGAACAACTCATTGTACCACCATTTGTAATCATGCCCTAAAATTCTTAAATAAATAAAACAATTCAAACATGCATTGTTTCTCTTTGTGAGGACTTCTTGAGTCAATTAGCACTGTTACTCTTTGTTTCTTCAAAATTCCCATGACCTTGAGGGTTCGTACTCTTTGTTTCTTCCAAAATCCCATGACCTTGAGGGTTTGTGGGTTACTAAGCCCTGATAGTACATGGAAAGAGATAGTCAGATGTGTATCTTCTGATGCTTCTTCAGGTACCTTTGCAATCTCAACTTTGTCTTCTTATAGTTGTGTCTTTATTGTAGACCACACACTTGTGATCTCTACCGTATTTGCTATCATAGTTAAACATAACCTTTTTTCCCCTTTTGCCCTTTTTTCTTCAATTTGCTGAGGTGTTAATCTGATTGATTGAGGAAAAAAGATGGTGCTAGGGGGCTATGATTTGTGATATTAGTGAATGCTCATCCCCTAGTGGCCAAAACCTTTTCCTCTCCCCTTTGTGCCATGATAATAGACTTAGATAAAGTAAGTGGATCAAATGAGTGTACCTCATGTTGAATGTTGTCCTTTAGTCTGCCTAGAAACAGGTTGTTCAAGTTCTCCTTCGTAACATTCTCCACTTTTAAGGATAGGGTTCAAAATCGTTGAATATGATCCTTGACTATACCCATTTGTTGCAGCTTGGCCAATTGGATGAAGTAGCTATCCACCAAACTGCTACTATAGTGTGCAGTCAGTTTTTTCCATAAAAACTGACCATGTGACTTTGCCATTCTTTGTTTTCTTTTGATCACATAGCCGACAATACCAAATGAAGTGACTTAATTCCAAATATAAGGATGCCATTGTAACCTTTTGCCCAAATAGAATTTGATGTAGATAAACATAATTCCCCACTTGGATGATCGATTGGGTCCTTGCCATCAAATCTGCGTACGTCCATCTTCTGCATGAAGTGACACAATCCCACATCAGAGTTGAATGGTTGCTGCACCAGAGCACTATCAGGGTTAGTAATGTGTGGATTCATTGACTCATTAGTTGCGGTAGAATCAATTGTATCTGAGTCTTGCTATGTAGAAACAACTTTTGAAATTCCACTAAATTGTTGGCAAATCATGCAAGCAGATCGAAAGTTGTAGATGTGGTTGACATACCAAATTGGAGATAAGCTATAGCTTATTTCGTAGGCACTTCCTTTAGTTTTGCCTTGGTAGTCAATGCAATTAGCATGTGGTCATCATCATTCCACATCATTTGCTTGAACTTTAGCATCAATCAATTCACATTTTAGAGCATCTTCCCTAGATAGGCCCATTTTTACCTTTGATTTTGTATCCTCCTTAGAAGGAGTCTTCCATGGTGTGACTGTATCCTTGCCCTTGTCACAGGTTGGAGGACCGACCATGTTGTGGCGAGATCGAAAGTCAAAAATAGGGTTATCTAAGGCTTATATTGTTGCAATCATCTCTTCAAGACAAATCCAATGACTGCTATATTGGGCAAGGGTGAAAAAATGTGAAACCCAAAAAAATCGAGAATTGTTGAGATTTCCTTGCCAAGATGAATCCAACGATTGCTATATTCCCTGAGGGTGCGGAAACCCAATTCTAGACTCTTTCCAAACCGACTAGAACTAGATCTAGTAAATAAAAAATTTGCAAGAAAAAAAGAATAGATTCACTTAGACAACTTGTTTTTCACTTTCCTCTGCTTTCCTAATGCGCAGCATAAATTTTCCTAAATCTAATCTCGGATACCCCATGTAATGATCTTACTTTATCACAAAAGCAATTTCAAAACAATAGATCTCAATATAACAAATCTCATAAGCAAAATTTCAACAATCACTTGCAATTAAGAGCATAAGAGAGCAAATCCATGCAATATAAATGAAATGAAGAGAAAAATATTGAAATATAGGACTGAGCCACTTTGAGGGGGCAACCTCCACAATCCTTGCAAGAAGAATAGAATGTAGAATATCTGATGACTAATATCCTAAACTACCTCCTATATATGCCATAATTAGGCCATGAGAATTCCATAATCCAACTAGGTTGACTACTTCTACCAATATGCAACCTAGAGATTATCAAATGTTTAAGTCAAAGGTTATGTGTGCCATAGGTCAACCACACATATCCCAATACACCATAGGCTAAGGGCATACCAAATACCTCACCTTATAAAGAGTGAATCTTGATCTGTTCATTGTCTTCCTCTATAGTTTCTTTAGTTTGACCTCTTTGTTGTTCATACCTTTTTGTTTTCAAAAGGGTCTTCACCACATCATCTTGAATTGCCTACCACTGTCTTCCTTCTACCATCATACTCCAGGACTCGAGCTTGTGGGTTCAATATCATTTTCCTTAAATTCCTATACTGCCAATGCTTGCATCTCCTTTATGAGATATCAATTGTCCATTGTGTAGTCAATCCCTTTCCGTCAAGCTTGGTGAATTCGACAAGCCGTGCTTGTAAAAATCTGGGATCACCAAGATTTTTCTCATATGTTATCCTCAAGCTTCGCATAAGGAACTCCATAGGAACAATTGCGTTAGAAAGGAACATGGCCAATGGTAGGTTTTTTATGTTGTTCTAAAGGCCCATGTGATTGCCAATAGTCTCTCCTTCCATTCATTAGTTGTTGGAGATAAGAGGTTGCAAACAAATGAAAATTCTAAATCTTTTCGTTGGGTGTTGATTATTTTCACACAAAAAATGGCTTCCTCAGTCTCTTTTAATATTCCAAGAAGTATTAGAATGAATGATGATTTTTTCATAAAATAACTTGGTTGTACTTGCAATTGAATTGTATCATAGGGCCGTTGCTTCAACACTTAGTGAGATGCCTTATTGTGGCCAATATATACATCTTCTTAATTAACTTGACTTCTTGGAGGGACCAATTATATCTAATCTTCATCGTTCATTGGAAAGAGGCATCCTTGTTCTTGGATATGTATTTCATGTTACCTTTCAATCCTTTGCAATGTTGTACTGAGTGGGCCACTATGGTAGTGTTTGATCCCATTTGGCATCCTTGAAGTCCTTCATGGGCTTCTTGTAAGATAATTCATATCTTCGTCATCACATGTCTTTGTAAAACATTATTTGGGCCCAACTTATGCAACAACCCATTTGATTAGTTGGAATGCCCTTGCCTTATAAATTACCTTCCTTTGGTTGCCTAGTTCATATCATTGGTAAAACTTCTTATGTAGAAAAAGGTCTCGATACTTCCATACTAGTATGGTAGAAAATTTGTAGTATAAACAATTGGGCATCAATGAATTTATCTTGGATATCATCAAGTGGTTCTCACAGGTTAATCCTTGAGAGTTGATTGGCTGTCACCTAATGCTTTCCTAGCATCACAACGATCTTATAAGTAAACACCTACGATAGAAGCAACCATCTGCTTACTTGATTGTAGGTTACCACTTTATTCACTAGTTAGAGCAAAGCTTGATGGTTGTATAAGAAAAGGGTTCATGATCTAGGTGGATTCTCCAAGCGCAGTCCTAGTGACACTAGCAAGCCCATTTTCATAACTTGCAGTAATTTCATGTTCTATGGCTATGGTACTCTTGAACCACCTTAAGTGGTTTGCGGTATCTCCAAGACCATTAATCCATCTCCACTAGATGTCGCACACACTTCTACAGTGGCACAATATAATTTGGGCAGATTGGACATGGCCATCCATGCACGTGCCAAACCTTATGTGGTCCTCATTGATGTCTTTCTCAGGGTCCTAGACATCTACATACCATATTGCTAATGTCTACTAACAACACATGGTATTGTCAAGTGCCAACATCGTTACTGCCTCGGTTCCTATGGGCCAAATTTGAATGTCAAAGTTTGATTTCATTTAGCTCAACCCTTGCAAGGCGAAGAGCAACACGTGGAAGCTCAACCATTTCAACTGCCATAATGGTTTTTTAGCTTTCACAACTTATTAGTATTATGTATACATATATGCACAAGTAGTTAATAGTAGAAGATAAACAACCATACATCTCCCTTGAGAGTATGCCATGTATAGAATGCACAAATTAATAAAATTCTCTTTTAGTTCTACTTTCTCTTTTGTGAATATTGTTTTGTATTGATTCCACATACGCATTTAACACATTTAGATCCTCATTTAGAGTGTCGTCCCTTGAGTATCTCATGGGATTCGGATTAGTTTCACAAGTAATGCGTAAACATTTACATCAAGTATACCATGCACTATATTTTAAAAACTCATACTCGGCAGCCCAAAATTTTGACTTGTACTCGAGACTTGGGGATTACTGGACAACTTTATCGCTACTTTAACAAATATATAAATTCATAAAATAAATTGAAATAATATGTAAAACACAAAAAATAAAATGAATGGAGAGAACACATAAGTTTGTTTTCTAATAGTTTTTGACCAAACAAGACTACAATTCTCAGTTTTAAACAAAAAATAGAGTACAATGCTCATAGACTAGTCATCAAGGCACCATAAAATCATTTCAAACTCCTTTGTTGCGCCTTGGAAGTGGAAGGTAAATATTCCGCCTCTGGAACATCATCTGCAAACATATCATCCAAATTCCCACCAACCCCTCTCGATGACTTTGCCTCCCTTGTTGTGATTGCTTCTTTTGCTTCCCTCTCCAAATTTGTGACCTCGGTAAAAATGCGCTGTTGTTGTGCATTCTCAGAGTCAACAATTCATTCTGCATATGGATCAATATCATCCAAATCAATTGCCTCGTGACTATCTTGCCAGTCCACTTGTTTCACATGAAAATGAAGATTGTATCACACAAAGACAAGGTCATTGCGGCATTGTGTTGTTAGCTTATTATGCTTCTTTGTGTGAATGGCCTCATGCTCCAATTATGTTCACACCCAAAAACACTACATCTCTGAGACAATAAAAATGGCTAACATTTGAAGATTTGGTGTTTTTGCAACATAATTTTCCCACCACAAAGCTGCAAATAAGACATTTAATAACTTTGTAAGTCAATTAGGCCTACATTTATTAAAGAAGTAATGAGACTACAATCAAAGGACTCAGTTTGAAATTTGAATAATGTTTTTACTTGGCTGATGTGTTATTCTCCTTTTGATATAGAGATGAAGAAAAGAGCATCCTCTTTGTTGTCTTGTAAATCTGTAGCTCGTCAACAATTACGTCTCTAGTGGCTTTGTAAGGGATCATCTTCTCTATACATGTGTTTAAGCCATCCATGACCTCCTTTTTGCCCTAAATGAATTGAAGAAAATAAACTTGGGTTCAAGTAGTAGGCCATTGCATGTATATGTAGGTGGAGTTGTTTATTCCATCTCCAATAAATTACGCTCCAAATGGGGTCATATTATTTTTTAATTTTGCCCATCGTAATTTGCTAGGGCATTCTTGGCCTTGTCCATGACCTCATACAATAACTCATTGGGTTTTTTTTTCCCATCAGCTAGTCGTGGAATTCTAACCAAATGCTTTGACACCTTAAAGAGAGAAAAATAACATACAATTTTAAAATTAAAATAAAGAGAAATTTGAGCCAATTTTTTTATAAATAAATAATGATAAATAAAAAATAGTTAAGTCTAAAGTTACTTTGATAGACAAATTTAAAATTAAAACTAAGAAATTTGAGCAAAAAAAAATAAAAATTAAATAAATAAAAAATAATTAAGTTTAAAGTTATTTTGATGATCTCATTTGTGGTCTTTACAAACACATCATCAAAAATGGTCTTCAAGAGTCATTCTCCTTCGGCCTTCTAGCTATAGGGTGACTCCAACTACCGTGTGCTCATAAACATTTGCTTATGATATGTGCGGTTACAATGCGATGAAGTTTGTGGCGAATTGTGTGCCTCTCGGTCGCATAAGTGCATTTTCGTTGGTGTGCTCTCTTATCAATCTTAGCACCCAAGGATGATTGTAGACGTATTTTGTGATATTTCTGGCCTCTTCAACCACATTTTTCACCCATGCCATCTTTTCTATATCCTCAAGTAGGAGATCAATGTAATGGATTGTGTAGGGCTCCAAAAAAGTGAAGAGGTTCTCTTCTCAAATAGTCTCCTTGTTGCTACACGTGTTGTCACTCACAACTTGGATGACATTTTCCACACTCATTTCAATGACCACCATCGTTTAACATATCACACAAAGTGTTTGCATTTACACTTGGTGAGAGGTATCGATTGACTTCAAGAATACCATCTACTCATTTGAAACCACGAGAAAGTTAATCAAGGTGTTGATCTGGAGCCCATGAGGAGACCCGGTGGACAACCTACTTAAATGGATTTAAGGCGGTTATATGTAGAAGCTGTTTGTGAACAAACAAAGTTGCAAAGTGTAGAACATGCAATGGAATCTAAGAAATAGAGATAGAGACAAACATTACACATTCAACACGAGATTGGCAAAAAAAGTGCCACTTCTATTCAAATGAAAGAATAGGTGAAACTACATATGCGTACAATGTGTTGTAAGACAAGGAATGCAAATTTTTGTGATCTGAAAGAGATAAACATCTTGATTGATTTGTCTATATTGTGGTGTCATTAGATAAGGCAGGGAAAGCAGGTTGTCGTGAGTAGAGAGGGATAAGCTAGCTGATTTAACTAGTCTGGGAAGGGATCATCTGATATGAGATCCCCAAGGCATGCAAGTATTTATGATGTTGTTGAGATGGCCTATTTGGAAATAGGACAATGCCTGCTAACTGATTGATTGCTAACCTATTTGGTGTCTTTTAATATATATATATATATATATATATATATATATATATATATATATATATATATATATCATTACAAGGGAGCAAATACAATAAATGGTTATAAAACAAATAGTTACAAGAATGGTTCATCCTTTGCTCGATGGTTTGACTTCCTTGTAGGCGTGGTAGTTACACTTTCAGTAGTGTTGCATTGTTGACAAGAGTCCTAACATGACACAGACTTGGAGAATACCAACTAGCATGTCATGTGGTAGAATATTTTTGGTATGTCGATGTTGAGACACGCAATGGGCTAGATTGATGTGCAGTATGCTGCAAGGTGCAACATAAGCACACAAAGGTACCACGTGTCTGTGTGCTTGGTGCATGATGTTGTGTAAGTGTTGAGTCATGTGCAAGACCAGAGTGTTGCCCGGTGTTCTTCTTTACATTGTGGAAGCACACAAGGATACCATAGAGGCTTTATGAGTGCTGCACATTATCACGGTGATACATCTTGGTGCTGCGGAAGAATGCATGCGGTGTGGCGAATCTCTATGGGTGTCACAAAGATACATGGGCTATGTTGGCTGCATAAGCATGTGTGGAATTGTGTGATGTGCACAATCTTTTGTTAGTGCCTTGCGCCAACTTGGGATGAGCCAGACAAGCTAAACAATGTACAAGGAGATTTTGCAGATCAGTCTAGCTTAGCGCATGACTCAACATCCATGTATGGGAACTATTCTACCGCAAATGAACAAGGAAAGCGAAGAAGACAATTGAAAATCGATGTAAAACTATAATAGCAAAGTTGTATTATACTAACTTTTGTACAATATCTGAAAGATCAAATGTGTGGTGTATATATGCTCCCTAAATTCATTCTTCTCTACGCAGTTTATGTTACTAATTGTAAAGAATGAAAGTGTACATTAATATACAATGGAGGGAGATGAAGCACCGGTTGACCCTCTACAACAGTTGGTAGCAACCACTTCATAATCGATGAGTGTGGCGACGTCACTAATCATCGTTATTGATAGACTGTGTGCTACAGTACTGACATTGCAGGCGTGTGGGAATGTTGAAGAAGAGTTAGATATTGTCAATTGGCACGTAGGTGCCACTCTCAATGCATAAACTGTTGACATGAGCGCATGGCTAACTACGCAACTACAATGAATTGCGGTAAGATCTAGTGACCCAGGTTTTGGATCAGTTGCGGTGTGGTTTGTTCCATCCATGCACAACATTCCTTAGTGCCTTGCGCCAACTTGGGATGAGCTAGACAAGCTAAACAATGCACTAGGAGATATTGCAAATCAATCTAGCTTAGCGCATGACCCAACATCCATGTATGGGAACTATTTTGTTGCAAATGAACAAGGAAAAGTGAAAAAGTCAATCGACAACGATGTAGAACTATAATAACAAAGTTGTATTATGCTAAGTTTGGTACAATATCTGAGAGATCAAATGTAAGGTGTCTATAAACTCCCTAACTTCAATCTTCTCTATTTAATTCATGTAACTAACTATAAAAAATGAAAGTTTACATTAATATACAATGAATGGTTGAACCGTTACAAGAGTTGGTAGCAACCACTTCATAATTGATGAGTGCGGTGACGTCATCAACCGCTGCTAGTGATAGACTGTGCGCTATAGTATTGACACTACAAGAGTTGTGGGGCAATGTTGAAGAAGAGTTAGATTTTGCCAATTGGCATGTAGGTGCCACTCTCAATGCAAACGCTGTTGACATAAGCACATAGCTAACTGCCCAACTACGATGAACTCAGTAAGATCTAGCGATCCATATCCTCCTGGATAAGGTGCAATTTTGCTATTCATCCACCCATCAGACAAAATGCTATAGCCCTTTTTGTGCCATATTATTTTTTGCTCATCAACAATAATTTTGTGTATCTTTTACGATGTCCTCCAAAAATGGGCCTCTTAAATCATGAGGACTAGGTTGCTTGAACTCCTTCCTAGAAATGGTCAATGTAGTCACCTAATTCTCCCAATATGGGATTTTCGCTATATTGAATGGAATGTTGTTGTAATACTAGATTTTTGCCACAACCACCCTTGCTTTACTAGATTTTTGCCATAACCACCCTTGCTTTATTCTGTTACTTCGGTTCTAAGTCGTACCTTCAATTGAAGGTTGTGCTACATGAGCATTTTGAGGAACAAAAAAGTCCTGACCAAGTGGACCCAAATTGTCTCTAGTAGATGAGCCTTGTCACTGAACTACCCTTGGGGCAATAGAAGAGCTTGAGGCTCCTAACTCATCAGAACGAACTATTGCTGCCCCCCATTCATCACGGTTGCAAATGCTTAAGCAGTCTTCTTTTTCTCTTTTTTTCCCCTCCTTATAAGTAGCTAGGACAACCACCATCTCTCTTTGAGCCTCAGGGGCGCTTTGTCGCAAAATTGGACATCATTGCTTGGAATTCATGCTATGTGGTATTTTAGGTGATTGACGCCTGCAATCATCTTAAACCCACAATAATTGCATATGAGGGAGTTGTTCTCTAGGCTATCTTCGCAATGCTTCCATCTTGGGTCATTAGACTTCCTAGGCCTATGGGCACAACTACTTGACCCAGTTGGCATTCTTGATGCTGGAAACTTGAAAGTTGAATGTTGAAACCCTATAAAACAAACATTAAAAAAAATTAAAACCTTAGCAACTAGAAGCTTGCAAGTAGTAGGAAGAAAATGAGAAAAAATAATAATAAAAAAAACCCCTAGGGCCTAGTAATTATTTGCTAACCTCTCAAATCCACACTTCAAACCCTTCAATTGATCCAATCTTAGCAGTTGGAAACTTCACTGTGAGCTTCAATAGCAAATGAGCAATCAAGAAATGAAATATGTTATTTTTCTAGCAAGCCTTGGTTTCAAAATCTATTAGTCTTACTTGTATGTATTAATTGTTTTCCTTTGGAAATTGCAGGAAATGAAGATAATGATATTGTGATGTGTCTGTGACTCTATGGAGCCCTTGCAGTTAGTGTAAAGCGTAACTTGTAAGGCTGTAAGGTTGCTCAAGCTCCTTTTTAAAATCCGTGGGCACCCTTGGCACTAGCAACAAACTCAAATAGTGATCAAAATGTGTAGACTCTTGTGCTATGATTCTTGACACTATCAAATGACATTAATAAAATCTATGGCAGAAAGTTCAGAGCAAAAAACTGCAAAATAAAATTGGAGTGACGTTTTTTACCGTTTTACCCTTTATCGCTATAATTTTTCACTTGCTAGGATGATACCTGTTAACTATGGTTTTGGCGAGTAAGTGCAGTTAGTTACTCACCAAAACGCAGTAGTGACCGACTCCTACCGTGGTAAGTTACGTAGGTTACCATTTGGCAAATTTTAGAAGGGTCCCTGTGAAATTCCGCTAGGTACTTGTGGATTTTAAGTTATGCAGGTTACCATTTGGCAAATTTTAGAAGGGTACATGTGAAATTCTGCTAGATACCTGTCAATTTTAAAATAGAGTGACATGCACAATGCTCAACTCTTCTTTGGCCATCAATTGAATTGCAAACTAGATAAGATGATCGACTTGTAGTACCTTTTTAGGCATACTTTGAAGCATCTACATGTACATGTAATTCTTTGTTTTAGTTAGGATATGCAAGAGTGGGTGTGGTGATTACTCTCGTCTTTGATTCTTGAGATTCTCTTTGTTTTTCATCTAGAAAAAGGGAGCTCCTTTCTTGGTCAATACATCTTTCTAGTTGATCAAGCAAGATGGGTGCTAGATAATTGTGACAAAATAATGTCGCCGCTATATATTACATATTCTTAATTGACTTAACTTCTTGGATGGACCAATAAAATCTAACCTTTTTGGTTTGTTGGAGAGAGCAATGGGAACCCTTTTCAATGGCCTGCTTTTTGGCATGTATTTCATGCCACTGTCCATTCCTTTCCATCCTTGCATCGAGTGGGCCATCGTAGCCCTATCAACAACATCTTTCTAGCAAAGGTGTTTTTTCCCATGCAACCTCCTCTAGGTCCTTCGTGGGCTTTCTATAGGATTCCCTATATTTCCACTTTCATTACACATCTTCATACAACTTGATATGAGGCCATTTTATTCAATAACCCATTGATTAGTTGTCCTTGCCTTGTGTAATTATCTTCCCTTGCTTTGCCTAGGTCATGTTCTTGGGAAAATTTGTCGCGGAGAAGGAATTCTTATTTTTTCATACCATGATGGAAAGACAGTTGAAGTAAACATTTGAGGAATTGATCTAGCATGCCTTCAAGTGGCTCTCCTAGCTAAATCCTTTAGAGTTGGTTGGTTATCATGTGACATTTCCCTAAGCTCACATCAATCTTATAAGTAAACATTTACAATAGTTGAAGCAACCGTATGTTTACTTGATCCTGTATTGCTGGTTTATTCACCAATTATAGAGCAAAGCTTGAAGGCTGACATAGAAGACAAAGGGTTTCGCAAGTAAGTAATGCCCTAGCTTCTACATTAAGTACAGCCCACATGATGCATCTTGCTCAATGGTATTGTAATTTATCACTGCTTTGGCTATTAGTTGACTTGCGAAGTAGGTTTTTGATATTCATTGGAAGCTGTGTTTGTCCGATTATAGTAGATTGACTGGATAACCAAATGGACCAGCGTGATATGATGACTGTGATCATCTTTCCATCTATCCTTTGTATATGCGATATGTGATACCAGCCATTGTCCGTATCATCTAACTATATACGTGATACAATCAATCATCATTTGTATCATCTACTATTTACGTGATAAAACTAGTCATCCGTTATCAGTTGTCTCATGGATATATTAGATGGTTGGATACAAGTCATCTCTTATATACACGATATGTCATATTGCATACTTTGAGGTTTCTACATGCATATGGAATTCTGTGTTCCATTTAGTGAGTGGCTTGTTAGTCATATTCAAGTCTTCTTTTTTTCTCCCGTCTGCACAAAGATAACTCGTTTCCTGGTCAATGCATCTTTCTATTTGATCAATTGAGATTGGTGCTAGAAATTTTTAGAGAAAATATGGCCAGTATACATTGCATCCTCTTTATCGACTCGACTTCTTGGAAGTACCAATAAAATCTAACCCTCATCATTCATTGGAAAGGTACATTATCATCTAGAAAATGGATGGCTACAGCTGTTATTGGTGATGCTTCATGGCAAATCCTTGTTAGATGCAGAATTTTAACAGCCACACACAGGATATGTTTAGATTCCATGGCGCCATTACTATAAGCAAATTTGAAAAGCATGAAAGTTTGTTCCTGGTTAACTGCCTTGGGAATATGAACATCCGTGTGATCCTTTGGACTTGGCAGAATTACCTATTATAGACCTTTCCCTCTCTTAGATGGCAGCTATGTGAACTCCCTTACTTAGCTGTCAAATGCATAGCCAAAAAGGGGATCTTTTAATGGAAGGATTAATGGCATACAAAATAAAATAACGGGAAAAGTTGTAACGTGTTGATGCACAGCCAAATATTGGCAAGATCTGATAAATCCTTTTACCTGAATTTTTTTAAGGCTCTTCTTCAAATTTGCATGTTAAAATTGAAATTGGAGGTTCAAGGTCTTGTTTGTAGAGATTGAAGAGGGAATAATGCAAAGCAATTTTAGTGCTATTCTATGAATGGGCTAGACAAAATCCTCCTAAATAGGGTTTTTCTGGAATCAACTGTGTAACACATTTATTTTCCGATGTTTTGGATCTCACTATTGGATCCATCTTCAGGGAAGAGAAGTTTGAAGCCAGATAGATCCGGTACTGAGATCCGAAATGTTGGAAAATAAATTTGTTACACAATTGATTCCAGAAGAACTCTATTTATTATTACACTGAAAAAACTAATCTCAACAAAAGTCCTAGTTATATTTAATAAATTCAGGGTTCTGATAGTGAAGAACGACAGTTTTTCAAGCCTCGAAACATTTTGATGACTAAAATTGCATTTAAGATGAAAATATTCAGGTGCATACTTGTCCACTAGTGTTAGCACTCGTTTCACGAGTGCTTATTGTGTTTAATATCAGCAATAAGAAACATTGTCATATATCTTTTGGGACTGCAAAAAAAAATAGATCTGATAGCTTTTTGTGGGGGACACTTCTAAGAGACACATGGATGTTCAATGATTATGGGAAAGAATTATGGACAATTGTTGACCATGTTGCCATTCCTTTTTATGGTAATTTCTATGTAAATCAACCCTCTAGGGAGATTGATCTCCTTTGCTGTTAGAAGAATTTGATACTTGTAGTAGATTTATATCCAGATATGATGTATTTAGAGGAGAAGTCAATTATTTGTGTATGTGGGAAAGGTGAGTTGCTCACTTTCATTACTTATGCGGCAATAGGATATACAGGATTGCAATATTTCATTGCACTTCTCTTGTAATTCTTAAAGTATCATGAGATGCATGTTTTTATTTCTATAAAGAAAACAGCCTGTTTGTTTGTAAAGAAAGGCCTAAGACTCATAGTGATGATATTTTGCATATTATCATGTCCACCTTTAATATATTTTGGGACAGTCAAATTTGCATTTTGAGCATCTCGTTGCATTTCAATGCTCTGATTAAACCTTTATCAATGTTTGTTCATATTATGTTTTTATCCGCTTTCTGAAAGCACATTAAACCTGATTGAATGCAATCAGGTTGGAATTTACATGCCTTGCTATGACATCTTCCGAGATTGGCTTGAAGAAGTTTCACACAGGAGTGCACCTGAATTCACACCATATGCACCATTAGTAGCCGGAGCAATGGCACGTGCTTTGGCATGCATTACTTGTTCTCCCATTGAATTAGCAAAGACAAGGATGCAGGTTTGTCACCATATGATCTTCTTCTTGAATTATGTCTTGACTATTAGAACTTGTAAGTGTTTCAAGTTTACAAACTTTTAATGAAATTTAGCTTAATCATTGGAAGGTCAAATATCATATTTTCTTGAAAACATGTTAAGTTTAGCTAGGCTAAGATAGAACTGATTATTGTTAATTGCTTGTCTAGAATTTATAAACCAATGTATTTTGGTCTTTTGAGCATATATGATCTTAGTGTTCAATAAATATTTCATCCATATAAATGGTTTTCATCTAGTTCTGTACAAGCAAGTTTCTTGAGGCTGTTATTCTAAAAAAACCCAGTCACAATTTAACTTGTAAAGTCAGTAACACTGGTATCTGATCAGATGTATTGCCTTTGCCCATGCTTATTTTTGCAGTATTTTTTGGGCGTCGTGGAAAATGAAGCATGTGTCCTGATTGAATACAACTGTCAACTCATTTGGCATCCTGGCATATTTATCTGTTTCTTTATACATGGATTTATGCTTTTGATATATGAAACGTTTTCTTGTTTTGATTGCAAAATGTGATAAATCTTTGACTTGGTGGCAACCAAGAAAAGGAACCTAATGTGCTCGGTCATCATGAGGGGCAATTACTGCAACTGGATTGTATTACCAAACTTTTGAAGTATGATTCTGTTTGTGAAAAAAATCTGCAAGCATCTGTGGACTAACCAAAATCTACGGAACTATTGGTTTTCCCAAAAAGAGAGCGACTGAAACTATACTAGCAACTATCTGAAGACTGATTCCTCTTATTGCAATGAATACAAGTTTTTCTAAACAATCACCTGATAAGTGTTGTTTTTCCACAATGTATGAATGCTTGGCCACAAAAGCATGATGTCCACTATGTTTGATTTTGCCTAGTCTCAACTACTGTTGTTCTTTGTATAATAATATGCTAGATAACCTCCAAAGGGTTTAAAATATAACTCATCCGTAGTATGGTGTGTCATAAAACTACAGTTTGCATCTCACAAGGTATACAAAAATCGAGTAATAATATCTTCATCCTTAACTAAATTACCAAAATCTTCAACCATCTCATCAAAGAGTAACAGTTTTTTTAAGTGTTGATATCTGAATCATGACTAATAGATGCCAATTGGCACTTCAATTTTACATGTTTTTGATGATATCCCAAGCTTCTTTGCAGCAGTTGCACACTGAATTTGATCCAAAACTCCATTAGAAACTGACAAGTTGAGGGGAGAGTGAGATTCTTTTCTCTTCTCATCAAAGATGCTTTTTCATCACGTGTTCTTTGAATAAAGTTTTCAAGCTTCTTCAGATTATAGATGGCCTCCATTTTATTTGCCAAAAGCAGCAATTAATTGTTCTATCTAGCTTTTCACGACATTGAAGGAGGTTGAAGCCAGCAATGAAAAAACAACTAAAAGTGTTGTCAAATTAGCCGTGAATTTTTTCCATCAATGAGGTAGTAAATGGTCACAGCCTACAGGTGTGAGTTCAGAGTTAATTGAAGTCTGAAGTGGAGGTAAAATTGGAACTAAGATTAAATGTATACTAAATGGAAAGGGGCATTGTCGGATAATTACTAAAACAATGTAAAATGTTTGGTCTCAAATATGGATGCCAGTTATTATTCTTACCCTTAAAAGATGAAAAAGGTGAGAAATATGTGGTCCTGAGATCTTGCTTTACATATAATGGCCAAGAATGCAGAGCCATGTTAAAATTTTATTACTGTGTTTGATTGTTTATTGACCCAAACTTTATTTTTGATCTTTTGTTAAAAAGGCACAGAAATTCCTTCACATGGGAATGACACCTCCAGGGATGTGGAAAACTTTACTTGGTGTGCTGTTTTCTGTGAAGAATAAATCAGCTGGAAAAGATTGTAAGTGTTCATTGTTGACTAAATAATGAGAAACTTTTATTTACTGTTATGTTTGCTAAAGTTTTTTTTTGTTTCTTGTTCTGTGACAAAATCTTCTTGATTCTCTTATGTTTTTGAATTCCACTTCCTGACGATGGGTTGTAAGGAATTTGAGTCTAGTCTAGAAGCAGTTGGTGCCCGGCGATTAAATGCTAGAAACATTTTTAATGCTTGGTCATCTTGATGTGAATCTAGTCTTTTATTATCTGCTTTCTGAAATTATAGATGTGCAAAGGCTGAAATTCATCAATTACTTTTTCCCTATATATATATATATATATATATGATTCCAAGACAAGTGATGAACCACATAACATGAAACCACATGCCTCACCTCTTCTAGTGAGACGTAGAGGCGTAAGTGAGGAGACATTTTTAAGCAAATCCAAAGGGAAGTTAGATTACTTATTTTTATCTTCTCATCAGAACAGTTCCTTGAGCCCAAATTGATTAAAATGGCTGGATTGCCATGTCTGGAAGAGAGACGGTAATGTAAGCTAGGAGACTATAGATAAAAAATGATGATGAGGTTCCTACAAACCCCAATTAAGATGTGCAGATCTGTGCTTCCATGTATTATTTCAATTAGTTGAATTTATATGTTACATACTTGTTAATGATATTCTCTCATATTTTCTCATACAGTCAATTTGAAGATCCAGGCATCTTCTATCATATCTTCCTCTACTAGGAGCCTCACAAGCCCTTCGGCAACAAAAGCATCACCTTGCTAGCTGTTACTGAAAGGTTCAAGTCAACCACCCTTTTGTGGGGATGATACCTAAAAGATTGAGTTCTGCAAATGAGATGATTGATCTCCATAATACAATCCTTTCTTTTGCAGTGAGGGTCAAGATAGTACTAAAGTCACCTCACAAAATCCAAGATGAGAAGAGGTATGAGCCCAGTGTTATAACACATCGCCCTATGTTGTTACCTATATGGTTGTTGACAGGCCGGTTCCCACTTGCATGGATGGGGACAGTTACAAAAAGGTAGGAATCTTTCCTTTTACTCATCATAGTGCTTGGGAGCTGAGTTGTGCTCAACAAAGAAAGTTGAGCATGGGACTTTAGCCAACAATAATGTGAGTTTTGCATTGTGGTTTCTATTTGCCAATGGTGATAGATTGCTCGTTTCTCCTCCTTTATTTCCCCAATGAGTAGGTCATGCACATATTGAAGGTTGTTTTTCCTTGCACTGAAAATCACAGGATACAATCAATAAAATAATTAAACTATAACAAAAAATACAATAAGTCAATGTTACAGCCACAAATAGAGCAAGAAGCTACTTGATAAATTCGTATTGCCAAATTGGCATATGCGGTGCAGTTGGTAATCAAAATGATATATGATAAATTTAAGAGGGAGGAAACTTGCTGGAGATGGGTCTTCAATAACTTGAGGAATGGCAAACGGTAATTCTAATTCAAGGTGCTCCACTCCTCATCATTGTTGATGAGAGTGTCTTTTGTGGCAAACATCTTTGCCATGCTAGTGATTACAACATCTATAGCTAAAGAATATTCAGAAGGCTGGATTTGATCTATTGTGTTGCTGGCACGATCAACCACTTTAAAGTTTAAAGCCTTCTTTCAGCTTCTGAACTCAGCTGCAACTCTAGATGGAAGAGTTTCTATGCAAGCCAACTGTGAAGATATCTGCTTCATCCAAATAGAAATCATCACTGCACAACTTCTTCATCTTCAATTTTTGAGGTTGTTTTTGCAGTGTTACATTTTCGTGGAGTTTTTTGGATTAAGCTAGATATATTATTAATCATCAATGTTTTGAGTCACATGCTGGACTCATCTTTAGGGTAATGAAAGCCTTTTGCATATATCTTTCCTTTTTACTACAACATTTGCAGGAATATAACCACAAAAGACCTCCACGCCATCCAAATTTACATGGATACATAATGCCTATTTATTTGTTTGCCTAAAGTTATAATCCTTCATTTTTTCAAGCATGTTTTCATATTCCTCATGATTCATCACCTACCAACATACCAAATAGATGATTCATTGATTACATGAGATCAAATTCATTAAGTTCAATAATTGGTGAAGTAAATTACAGTTGATGTTTTGTATATCATTGTTCTCTCTATGGAATTTGCAACTACTTCCAAACTCACCATAAACAAAAACCCTAAATGTAAAAAAATAGTTTTTAGTCCATAACTTATTGTATTCCTTTGCAAACCCTCCATTAATATTTACTTGAGGAACAATATACCTGTAGTCAGTTGCATATTTACCAGAAAATTCCATAGCTTCATCTAACTCTACCAGGGCAGAAAGTTCCTGATTTTTATAAACATTGTAACAGTTATTAGATTTGGAAGTTCCAGGTTTATTTCTCTATTGTTTCTTGTCCCTATTTAAGCTTTAGACGGAAATAGCTAGACCTCGGCCCAAAATGATGCTGTTTAAAAAAAAGGAAAGCTAAGTTCAACCTTAAAATTGTCCAGTCTTCTATATTGCGGTTTAGATAAATTAGACTTCCATATAATCCCCAATAACTAGAGCAGGCATTTAATGAGACTATGATTAGATATCAGCGAGTGATACTCCGCAACACTGGTCATTATATTATGACCTTTTTGGCTTTTCCTAAAAAATGTGCAATTACAAATTAAACCATAAATGGCGAGTATTCAATTCATAAATGGATACAAATATATTATTATAATGTTAGAGAGTCTTTTGCTCAGATATCCGGAAAGAAAGGATAAATGGACATTGAATAACTCAGATGTCATATGGATATGTCCTATGCATTGGAAGATGCAGCACCCAAGCATAAATTTGTCTTTCTGGAATACTGATCATCAAAGGTGATATAAAAAACTTACAAGGGTGATTTCTGAGGAATATTTCAATAATGGCTGTATTAAATTTATCACCCTTGCATCAAGTTCAGGATACTCCTGTTCAATATTGGGAGATAATAAATTGGGTGCAATCCAAAAAACAACTTTTATTGAAAAATTTCAAAGCATATACAGATTTGGGAAAATGTCAAAAGTATCCTATAACTGCCGTTTTCATAATGTAACATTTATTGAGTAAAAATTATAAATTCCATGCACGCTATTCTCTGCATTGGCTTCTATTGGAGTGTTAGCTGGTCAACTTCTCAAAAGGTAAGAAATTATTTAACTATGCTGACAAGAACAAATGTAATGTGTGTGTGCATGTGCGTGCGGGTGTGGACATGTATGTGCACTACACATAGCTGGTGTTTCATGTTTCAAGTTGTCCATTGTCATTTATATTACAGAACTCATAAGACTCAGATATATTAATAAATAATGGCATATTCTTAAGTGTTTCGAATAAAAAATAACCTTACAATTATTAGGAGTCTAAAACCTAAAATCTTGAAGGTGTCTTAGCTGACAATAGATTTTGGATCAATTTCAGCCTTGTATATTTGCAATATGTGCACATACAGGTATTTTGGATTGCTTTATAGTGATTTCTATATGCAATAATGTGCAGACATGTATTTCAATATTGTTTCATCCATTGCCTATGTCTCGTTCCTATGGTTTTTTCTGTATTTTAAGGAAAATGCTTTTGGTATTTTTAACATAAGACTGGTTCTGTGTAGTTCAAGGATTCCACGTCCTATGGACAGGAGCAGGAACTCAGTTAGCTCGTGATGTTCCCTTTTCTGCAATTTGCTGGGTAACTCTTGAGCCGGTGAGCGCTCTCTCTCTATCTCTCACTCTCCCTCCATAGTTTTCCATTAATCTATGAAAAAAATCTCCATTGATATCACGTTCCCTGTACTTTGATTATAATAACTAGAGCTCACCATGCTCATGTTTATTGAGAAATGCTTTTTGGACCTAGTGAGCCACCCTGTGATACCACTGAATATCTAGGACCTCCATGAAAACCTAGGGTGAAGTTGAATTAAATAAGAGTTATGAAATGAGAATTATTTCATCAGAAAGTTCTAAGATGACCAACAACTAAAGTATTCTAGCCGACTTGAGAGGAAATGTGTGGAATCACCCCAAGTAAATTTAATGCCCTCAGGTAGATAAGGCAGGAAGGTTTATTGAAGTGACATAACATGTATAAATGCCCTAATCACCGAACTTAGACTTAGCATGGGGTCGAAATACCTTGCATTCTCCTTTTTTGGATGAGAGCAATGAAAGCAGAGTTGATTTCTTTAGGATGGTCCTACTGCTTCTTGATTCCTACACTACAGTAACATCTTCCCCAACAATATCCCAATACTCCTGAAAACACCTGTTGGAAAGCCATCTCTCTATGGTGATTTATCTCCTTGAATGGATTGGAGTGTCTTGGTCACCTTTTCCTCTGAAATTGGGGCTGTAGCTTATCATTATCATCCTCTAAAATCAATCTTGGGATTGTTTCCAATATTTGCTGACAAGCATCCTATCTTGCTTCCTATTCCTCTTTTAACATTTTCTTAAAATAGCTGACTGCTTCTCTCTCTCTCTCTCTCTTTCTCTCTCTTTCTTTAATCTGGAATCCCTCTGGAGTGGTTATTTTAGAAATTTTATTAAAGTTTCTTCTCATGATTGTTGAATGGTGAAAGAAGGTTGTATTCGTATCTCCCATAACCATCTGACTACGTGTTTTTGTTTCTAGTGAAATTCTTCTTGTAAGAACACTTTGTTTAAATCTCCCAGCAACATTTCCCCTCTCTTTCATCTCTTGATCAAGCTCATTGGTCTATTTTTATTTTTTTATCTATAATTCTTGCCAGCTCCTCTTTCTGTTTGGAGTATTTTTGAACTCTTTTTTTGTTCCACTTTTGCAATTTCCTTTCGACAATTTTCAAATTCTGAGTTATCACATGCATTTTTGATCCACAGTTTTTTGTGTTCCAACAGTCCTTAATTTTTGTCTTCAAAGATTCCTTCCTTGTCCAACAGTCCTTCAGCTTTTATACAGTCTTTGGCCAATGATTAATCCTACCCTTCAAAAGTTGAGATTCCAGTCAGAGCTTAAGAGGAATATGTGTAGTCTTTTTGCCAAGAAGATCCGACCTAGTGACAGTCACGGTTAGGGAGTTAAATAAACATCAGCCTTAGAGCATGCAGCCTTAATACTCGACACAAGACTTGCGTGTAGTCTGCCTGTGGAATGGTAAATATCAAACACAATCTTATTTCCTTTTAAATAAGGAATTACAATGCACACACACAAAACTCTTCTCAGTATTATTCAGATTACAAAACACATGCAATGTTAAAAAATTGCAGTCCAATCATGAATGTGATTCCCTCTTACGACTTTCTGTTCAGATCTGCGTGCCTTCATCAAGTCTGCTTATGCCGCCTCCAACAAGTCTTTTCTTGCACCACCTCCAATGGCCTCTTTCAATCTTCTTTGCTACTCCCAATTTCTAAATCTCTGGAACCTATTGAGCCGAACGAACACATTTGAGCAAACTCCTTTCCCAAAGAACTTCTCTCCTTATATAGGCACTCCTCCAAGAATTGTTTCAGTTTCCCTTTGAGTGATGTTTTATCTTCCTTTTGTGACCCTTCAGCTTCCATTCGTTACCATGCTCTGATTGTGTGCGGATATCCACTTTGGTGCGTATGTGAGTTAGAGCGTGAGCGCATCATAGGGTGATGTGTAGGTGTTCAAAGTGGAACACTTTTGTAGAACCTAGTCATGTGCAATCTGGGTGTTGTTGTGCAAAAGTCAATCCTCAAGCCATTTCCTCCTCAAGGTGAAAATTCAACACTCAAGTGATATTAACTTTCCACTGCATGAGAACACTATAAATTGAGGTATTTGTGCAGTGGCGTGCAGAACTTATGTGCCTTTGCAAACAAATAGCCTACATGGGGATTATGTGCAATTGCGCGTGATGCCATACTATTGCGTAAAGGTACGCGCATGAGCAAGTACTTGGTCATGAAATCCCTTCTATCCAAGCAAATAGAAATCTTTCATTGACAAATGATGTGTGGATCCCTGAAGTTGTGCGGAACTTCCTTGAACCTTGTAGTACAACTGAGCTGTGTGGAACCCTCACAGACAAAGTAGAGTGTGCAGAACTTGCATACTGCATAGACACAGAACCATTTTCCAACAAAACCAATGGTGTGGAGAGCTTCACGACTGACACAAAATAATGCATAGAACTATTCAAACTTTGCAATCTCAACACGGCTTGTGTGTAATGAAGTAGACAGGGTAAATGTTGTGCAAAACTTCACATATTACTCTGAATGCTACACAAAATTATACAGTCTGGAACCTTCATTCATCCAAGGCTCAAGAACATTGGTTTTTACAACTTTTGTTTTTGGTTGATGCAAGTTGTCTTGTGTACTTGGATGCAACTGCATTATACACCCCGAGTAAGTGAAATGCACAACGAGCTCCTGCTCATGAACATTCCATGAGCTCTTTTATTGAACTTCCAAGCTTAGAAATATTGGATACACTCATCCAAGTTGTATATTCAATGGCTCTATCCTTCCACTTTACCATGTACTCATTTCCTCGTCTTCTTGATGATCCTAGAATCGACCACCCTCTCAATCTCCTCTCTTACCTTCTTAGGCATTTGCTGTCTCCATTTTGGAAGTGAAGATTCTGATTCCACATTCTCATCACGGACTTGTTCCTTGTGATACTGGTATAAATTTGCCACATTGAATATTGGCAAGAAATCTATCCCATCCGACAACCCTATCTCATATGCATTTGCAGCAAATTTCCTCAGAAGACGACCCAATTTTCTTCCATTTCAACTTATCATACGTTCCTTTTGGGAACCGCTCTTTCCTCAAATGAGCTAAAGCAAGCTCTTACACTTGAAACTCTTGCACTCTTCTTTTGAGATCAGCGTACTTGTATTTCAAAGTACTCTTTTCCAACTTATCCTTCACTTGTAATATGCCACTTGCATGCACTCAACGAAGTCTTCTGCTACAACACATTTTACCGAAATCAGTTGTGTTTCTCAACTTTGCAACACCTCTAAGGCTGCAACCATGGACGATTTGAAACGAGCTCTTGGCTGTACTAATGCAAGAGCATCTGGTTTCAGAAGCAATCTTGCATCAAGCAAAAATAGTATTAGTGTTAAGTAGCAATAAGTCGTGTTGTAGGTCTTTGGTGCTAGAATAAATCTGGTGTCCTGGATACACTTCAGGAGGTCCACGATATCTCTCAGATCATCAGACCATTGATGTAAGTTGTTGCACGGTCTTCTTTTGTGTTGCAATGCCTAGAAACCTGATACAAAGATGTAATATAAAAAGTGCTATAGAGCTCCATGGTAGCTCGTGGTTTGCAAAAAACATGGAAACAACCTTTGGAACTCATGTCAAATCAGATCTTACCACAGTTACAGTTCTGCGTGAAAATCCTAAAAAGCACCATAGAGCTCTGCGGTAACTTGTGATTTGCAGGCAACATCTTATCGGCATTGTAAAGTCATTTGTAAAACAAAACATGCCGCAATATTATGGTTTTCTTGGAAATTGCAAAATATGCTACAAGGCTCTGCGGTAACTCTTGGTTTGCAGGCAACATATCGATAGAATTAGAAGCCCATTTGTCAAATTAAAATATGGCATAATGTTATGCTTTTTTGTATAATGTCATTAAACCTTGAAGCATCCCGCTGGCTGCTTTGCGGTAGGGTGCACTTATTTAGTGTCAAATTTGAGGTTCACGGTGAGCCAACATGTTTGTCAGAGGTTCAGGGATTGATTTAATGAAACCACACCATTGAAGGTTAACTGATTGTTGGAAGAAGGATCCATTTCAACTGCTTTAACAATTCTTGTTAATATTAGTGACATTGGAAATAACATAGTTGATACTACATCACATGGTGATGTGGTATGGAACTTGTGATGTGTTATGGAATATTTGATGTGTTATTGACATTTAAAATGTATTGTACATTTAATGATTGTCACTCATAGTGATGTGTTATAAATATTTAATGATTGTGGCATTAGTGGGTAGTTGAGTTAGTAGGGAGCTTTAATGTAAGTAGGTGGATCGTGTATTTATATAAAAACATTGCTACACTTGTGAGAAACTATGAGAGACAACTAGAAGCTGATAGGTTGGTTAGCGAGTTGGTAGAGTTAAATTTTAAAGTGCATCTCATTGAGGTTGTTGTAGGACTGCATTTGTTTGTAATGTCAGTAACAAGACTATAATGTGTGTTGATGTAATTCTATCTTTTGAAATCAATAAAAGAATTGTTGTGTTAATTTTATTTTATTTTGTGCACAAGGCTAAAAGTCAACCATTTGTTTGTGTTTAAAATGTGAGTTGTGTGGTCTAAGGCTCTTGAATTGGATCGCCAAACCTTGATTGCATCATCTGCTATTAGAGCAAGGTTAACCTTGCAGAGTAAGCATGTGAGAAAAGGTCTCTTTTCCACATTTGTGAGTGCGAGTAGAAAACAAGGAAGACATCTTCCAAAAGTGTTGGGTAGAAGGTGTAGCGATTGTTCTTTGATTTGGAGGAAATGACACATAGAGAAGGTTTTGCTGCAAGAGTGCCTAGGGTGCCAAGATTTGCTGACTCGGCTGAATTGATGTGGAATATGCAAGCATGTTTAGAGGCTATGGATATTGCGTGACGCAAAAGAGTTGCGACAATGAAGCCATCAAAAAAACATTCAGACAGAAGAAGAGGTTGGTGAACCCGAAGACAAATTCCTACATGCAGTCTCAAGGATAAGCAATAAGCCGAAGTTGTACACCCCTAACTATTTAGGGAGTTTGAGTCCTGAAGAACTCACTGATTGGATCATTGAGTTAGAGAAATATTGAGTATGAGAGTATGGAAGATCACACGAAAGTCAAATTTGCATGCACCAAGTTGTGTTAGCAAATGAATGCTGAGAGAATTAAGAGAAATGGAGGTATGTGGCACACTTGTGTGACTGTCTTTTTATTAATCACAAAATGGTTACATAAGTTGGAAAGGTTTCATAATTGTCCATTAGTTAGTCATTAACTAATAACTAATTATAAATTTAACACCCTCCATTAATGACTACACCAGAAACTACTCCAAGCTTGTCCCAAAATTTTACAAACACAATGGGACCAAAGAGTTTAGTCATTACATTTACAGATCTAAAGATATCAACATGAAACTTGTAGTCAACATTTTTTTGTTGTCCAATGTAAGAAAAAATCGAAAATGATAGCCAATAGCAAAACAAAGATCTGTCGTGTGGACACAAGATGTATCAAGTTGTCTACCAATTCGCTGTAGGGTGATTTATTGACCAATGTTGAATCATCTTTCGCTGATAACTTCACCCTGACCTCTATAGCACTGAATCCAAAATCTTGGAGATGCTGCTCAAACAAAGTATACCAAGCTCGTGGAGCCTATTTAAGTCTGTATAGGGACTTAACTATCTTGCAAACTGAATGATCATGACCAACCCATAAACCTTTAGGAAGCACCATAAAGATCTCCTTGTTTGAATGTCTGCTCAAGTTGTTGTGGAGAGAAGTAATTGAAATGTGATCATCTTTGCAATAGTAGTGAAAACTAACTCCTTGGTAATAGTGTGAGCAAAAACCAACTCCACAATATGAAAAGAAATTATCTCCTCATCTATTCCCTCCTGTTGCGAAAGTTCATTTGCAACAAGATGAGCTAATGCTTGTGACTTCGACATATCATCATCCTACACAACTCTGTTTGCAGCTTGCACAACTCCCTGTTGATGTAAGAACTAGGCCTCCATACCACCATAACCATCCCTTGGCCCTGATTCCTTGATTTGATTCCTTTGTTTGACCTTTGATTCCTTGTTTACTTGCAGGTACCTTTCTTGTTTCTCACAGCCTTTTTCACTCTTGTCTTCACTCGGCACCCAAGCCTCTTCATGCATAGTCCTCTCTCTCTTAAGCAATATACTCCATCAACAACCTTTGTAGTTATCTCACCTCCTTAGCATTAACACCATTCTCTTCATCCACTTCTCTCATTACTTTATTCTGCTTGCATGGTTCAAAATTGTCTCTCTTGTCATAGGTACATAGGCCTAAAAGCCTAAATCATAGATCCAAGGTTCTTGTCCTTCCATGAGGACTCTTATGGTCCTCTCCCTCTTTATTTGAACTTTCTCCCACATCCAAGCCAATGCCGCAAAATGCAAAGTTAGGATTCACACACAATTCACACTTTCTTCTTTTAGGCTTCCTTTCTACTAGCCTTGTTTTTATATAAACCTTGTAGGATTGACCAGTACAGAAAAAATCAAGACAAACTAAAGATAGTTCTGGATACCCATTATCTCCTTCTGCTTCACCTAAAGTTTTATGATTCAATTCCCAATGTAGACCACTGAACTCAACACCCCTTCTTATTAGGTCTCTTTGGGTCTCTTACAAACACAGTGTAGGCACTGTACTATACTATATAGGTACCAACCTAAAAACTCTTGAATCTTGTAAAGCATATGAAATTACACAAGACTACCAAGTTTCATGATTTTTGTACAATGGCATCATAAGTTATTCCATTTTCAAGTTGGAAACCCTAGCCTAGTTATGGACAGGGTTGTGCAAGGCCGAGAGGTGTCAAAAGGGTTTTAATTGACTTCTAAGCAATTTTACTAACTTCTAATGCTTACTTCAATGAGAAACTGAATGATGCGAAAATGAAGTGTTTAGTGTATGATCAGGAGTTCCTATGCAATTGTGTAAGTGCTTAAAAAGTGTACACAATATTTGTTGCCAAAGGAGTTTGTTTTGTATATAGACCATCATGGATTACAATTTATTTATCGTCAAGGTAAGTTAAATAAGAGAAATATGAAGTGGGTTGAATTCCTACAGAGCTATTCTTTTTTATTGAAGCATAGGAGTGGGAAGTCATAGAGTGGAAAATGCATTTAGCCGTAAAGTTTTATTACTGAATCAATTGAGAGTGGAAGTCATAGGATTTGATCTTATGAAGGAAAGTATGAAAATTATGAAGATTTTCAAGAAGCATGGAGGGCATATGCAGAACCAATGAGTGAAGACAAAACATCGTCGTTAGATTTATTTGTTCAGTAAGGTTTGTTATTCAAAGGTAGGCAATAGTGTATACTTAGAGGTTCAATGTGAGAAAACTTGATAAAAAATTAGCATAGTGGAGGTTTGGTATGTCATTTTGGTTATGGCAAAACTTATGTGCAAATGAGTGTGAATGTGTGCAAATATGTTTAGGAGTGTAGAGTTTGTAAGTTGGCGAAAGGGAAAAGTCATAATGTAGGGTTTATCAACCATTGCATATTCCAGAGAGATGATGGGAAGATATAAGCATGGATTTTGTTTTGGGATTGCTTAGAACACAAATAGGGAATGTTTCCATATTTGTTATTGTGGACATATTTTCGAAGACGACACATTTTCTTGCATGTAAGAAGACTTGTGATGTGAAAAACATTTACTTGTTTTTCAGGGAGATTGTAAGGCCTACATGGTTTGTCGTGTAACATAGTATCAGACAGATGTGAAATTTGTCGGAGATTTTTGGAGGACTTTGTGGAAGAAGTTGAACACCAAATGACAGTTTAGTTTAGTGTATCATATTCAAACAGATGAACAAATAGAATTAGTCAACATAATTTTGGGTGATTTGTTGAAATGTTTAATTGAAGGTAAGCCAAGAACCGGAGATAATATTTTGGGTCAAGCTGAGTTGGCATACAACAATTCAGTTAGTGGGAGTGAAAGAAAAACACTATTTTAGATTGTTTATGGGTCAAGTCCAAGAGGTGTTGCGGAATTGCACATTATGAAAGGTGAGTAAAGGAAAAGTGTTGAAGTAGAGGATTTTGCGTAACATATAAGAGACGTGCATAAGCAAGTGCGTGAACAATTAAAGAGTACAACACAATACAAACAACGCACAAATTTGAAGAGAAGAGAAGTAGAATATTAGGTGGGAGATTTAGTCTTAGCAACACTTGAGGAAAAAAATATTTACAAAGGAAACTTATAACAAGTTAAAATGGAAAAAGATTGGTCTATGCAAAATGTTGCAAAAGTTTGCAAAGAATAACTATGAGATTGAGTTACATGAAGGGATAGACATATCGTGTATTTTCAATGTGGTTGGTTTGTATCCATATCATGAATTATATAATAGCAAGGAAAGTGTAAGTACAGATTATGAAGAAACAGATTGGAGAGTGTAGATGCCTAAGAAGTTGTGTGAAGTAGAAGGGACACAAGAGTTAGTAGGACGCACAATAAGGAATACATAGAATATTTGGTCAAGTGGAAGGGCCATGACATTGAAGATACGACATGGATAAGCACACATCTGAAGCTGCAAAACATGAATATCATATGCAAAAGTCACATGAATAGGATCACATGTTTCTTTTGTTACCTAAGGCGTATGATGCAGAAGCATTCAGGTTCTTGTGTAATCCTACATCAACTAAAAAAATGTACTAGATTAGGAAAATAAGCTAAGTTTAGCATCATGCATGTTTTTGATTGCGCATAAGGTTTTCTCTTTGTTTTGTGCAAGTCTTGTTGTATGTAGTTGTTTGTGTAGTTTTGCGCAGTCTGTGAGCATGCATATGTTTATTGTATTGTCATTTGTTTGTAATATTTTATGCAACCTATTGATGTGCATTGTTGTTGTCTTAGTTTGAATAAAATCTGTGAAGCTTTGCACAAGAATGTTTTTGTTTGTTTGCACAAGACCAACCATGTGGAGATCTATGAAGCATTTTAAGTGGTCTGTGATATCTTCTAAAGCATGAGAGTTTTCATTAGGGCTGCTGCATAGACCAGTTCTTTGCCATAGAGACAAAAGAGTTGGTTTGTTTCAAAATTTATTGGAGTTATTTTCTTCACCGCACAGGTATTTCGATAACCCGCAGTAAGGGTGGTGATTGGGGTTGTCTTCAGGTGTTGGTTTATCATTAGTGCACTTGTATTCAAAGGTTTCTTATTGATGTTTCATTATCGCATATTCTAGAGCCAACTGGGAACCCTGTGGTAATGCATATTAAGATTCTTGTCAGTTATGGGGTTTGTGGTAAGACAATATGTTGATTTGATGTTCTTTTCCCTATCAACGTAATCACATAGCTTACAAAGTCGTTCAACAGTCATGGTGATCTAATAGAGGAAAATTGGTTCTTATCCTCATTTTAACTGCTTCTTTCGGGATTGATTGTATTGGGAGTCATTGAAGAGTACAACACATTACCTATGGATGTGTTATGGTGCATTGAGTTGTGTAATTGTGTAACATATTCTTGTGTGATGTGTTATTATCTGAACTGTGTTAAGCATTTAACGTCTATGGTACACTGAGGTGTGTTGAATGATGTTAGTGGGCTTTTGGGCATTATTGTAAGTAGGTGGGTCTTACCTTTATAAGCATGCCCTTACATCTATGCTAGGGATGGAGGAGTTGGGAAAGAATAGTTCTTAATTATTGTTTTGACATAGGCTATACTTGTAAAGATCACGAGTTAGCAAGCACAGATCTACGGATCCAATGTTTTAACACATCTTGTTGTTTTTTGTTTCTATGGATTGTGATTCCTGTGACTAAAATCAATAAACAATTAAGTTGTGTTTCTACATTTTATTGCATATTCCACCATGTATTTTGAGGGTTGCGTAGTCTAAGGCATCGCTTAATTGAGGCACCTAATTACGACAACATCAACTAACCTCCTTCATATGATATCACAAGCTTCACAAAAAAAGTTGTGCAATAGAACCCTTTGGTATCATAAGTCTCCAATTTTCAATCCCCCGAGTGGATCTTCTAAACTGGTGTTGAACCATATAAAGACCTTCAAAACATACTTGTGCAAAGCTTCGCAAGCAACTACAAGTTGGATCCGAAACTGTGTGCAACAACAAACTTGCGTGTAACAACACAAACATACGTGCACACAAAGAACTTTCATGCAACAAGATTTGTGCACAAATGAACTTAGCTTATTTTATGATCTAAATGATTTTGGTTGATGTAGGATTACAAGTGAACTTGGATGCTCTTGCATCACTGTGCACAGTTCCAATTGTGTTAGCACAAAAAATAAGTGGAGAATGGAGGATGTGCACCGATTCAAACCCCTCAACAAGATTACTATTAAGTACAAATTTCTATTATTATACATAGATGATTTGATAGATTGTTTAAGTGGTGCACAATACTTCACGGACATTGACTTGAAGTTAAGGTTTGAATTAGTGGGTGATTCATCCAATTACTGATTAATCCAACAATGACTCCAAACTTTAACTAGACACTACTCACCCCAACTATATACGTATGTACGTACGTACGTGTATATATATATATATATAGGTCTCCATATATAGATAGGTGCTTCTAGCTAGGAATTGAGGTTTGTAGCAGGTAGTGGAGGTTGGTAGTGCCCCCTATCTGTATATGGGAAGACATAGCTATATATGGGATAAGAGTAGAGATGTGGATATCAACAAATCTATATTAGGGAAGGTGTCGAGCGGAAAATTGTGTTAAAAATGTAGGAAAAAATATATGAATGGTTGGTCATGCCATTTGTGTTGACTAACATGCTGAGTACGTTCATGAAATTCATGAATGAAGTCCTAAGGCCTTTTTTAGGAAAATTTGTCATAGCAGATTTGAGCAATATTCTTATATTTAGTAAGATGAAGGAAGAACACTTGATGCGTTTGAGATAAGTGTTGCATTAGTTGCAAGATAAGAAGTTGGTTAATTTGAAGAAATGTAGCTTCATGAAGAAGTTTGTGTGCTTAGGGTTTTTAATTTCTCAAGGAGGATTGAAGATGGATCTAGAGAAGCTACGTGCTATCCTTGAGTGGCCGTCACCTATAAGTATGTTTGAAGCACATAATTTTCATGGACTGATATGTTTGAAGCATATAATTTTCATGGACTGATATGTTTGAAGCACATAATTTTCATGAATTGACAACTTTTTACTAGAAGTTTATTAGGAGTTTTCATGGTATCTATGTGCCTATCATAGAAGCAATGTGAGGTGATAGAAAAGAGTTTGTTTGGAGCGGCAAAGTAGAAAACAACTTCAGGAGTTTGAAGAATTAAGTGATTGAACAAGTGTTAGTGTTGCCTATTTTAACAAGGTATTTCAGGGCGATTGTGATGCTAGTGGCGTTGAAATAAGAGCTGTGGTTAGTTAAGAAGGTAAGCTCATTGCTTACTTAAGTGAGAAACTAAATGATGCAAAGAAGTATTCGGTCTATGATCAAGAGTTCTATGTCATTGTGTAAGCACACAAGAAGTGAAGACATTACTTGTTGCCCAAGGAATCTATGTTTTACACAGATCATCAAGCACTACAATTTATTTATAGTCAAGGTAAGCTAACCCAAATACATATGAAGTGCGTTGAGTTTCTACAAAGTTACTCATTTGTGTTGAAACATGGGAGTGGCAAGTCAAACAAAGTTGTCGATGTGTTGAGTAAGAGGTGTCTTTGGTTTAACGAGATGTGAGTGAAAGTCATAGGATTAGATTCTATAGAGGATCTTATGCAGAGGATTTAGATTTCAATGATGCATTGAAAAATGTGCAAAATCAATGAGTGTGGAAAAACACCATGGTTAGATTATTTCGTGCAAGAGGGATTGTTGTTTTGATGAGTACGGTTCTGCATACCTAGAGGTTCAATGCGCAAAAATTTGATTAAAGAGAAACATAGTGGTGGGTTAACAGGGCATTTTGGTTATGATAAAACTTATGCACAATTGACTAAAAACTATTATTGGTCTAAGATGAGTGTGTATGTGCACAAATATGTTCATGAGAGTAGAGATTGTCAACTGTGTTGCAGGATATGCCTCCCCCACCTGACATCTCTTGTTTGGAGACGCCTCCAGCATGAAGACGTCTCGGGGGCGTCCATGACAGTGCCAGAAGTTTCTGGCATTGTAATGGACACCTTTGGGCGTGCTTGGGACGTCTTCGAATGTGCCCAAGGGTTTTCGGTGGAATAGTTGACAGAAAATTTAAAAAAACTCAAAAAAAACATTAAAAAAAACCCTTAAAAAACTAACACCACGACTGCGTGACAATGGCGCTTGCAGAAAGGAAAGGTCTTTGCAGTCGTCCAAATGCAGCTTCGAAAGTGCACTTAACTTTTGTAAGTTGCCAGAAATGGCGCTAAATCGATTATGCTCAAGATGGATGACTTTTAATGAAGACAATTCGGATATTCTGCCTGGAAGTCCATCATCATCGAGTTGGCAATACCCGACATTTAGATACAACAAAGCGTTTAGGGTGCCAAAGCTGTGGGGTAGTTCTCTAAGCTTGGGATTGTGGTGAATTTGGAGTCTTTCCAGCTTGAGTCAAATTTCCAAAACTAGCGGGAAGTTTAGAAAGATTCTTACACCATAACAGATTCAGTTTCCACAGACTTGAACACTGATCGAAGTCCTTGACGACGACAGTTGTGGATGACAACAATAGTCGATGGCAAAGAATAATATTCGATGACAAATTACAATTTGTTTTGTTTCGTTTTTATTTTATTTATTTTATTTTAGGTTTTTATTTTTAAATTTAATTTGATTTTGGGTTTTGTTATATTTTATAATTTTGTTTTAAATTATTTTATTTTATTTTTTATGATTTTTTAATTTTTAATTTTAATTTTTATAATTATATTTTAAATATTTTTTACATTTTGAATTTAATGGCGATTTTTTTTCGATTTTTATCCTTATCCGAATGCGAACTGAATTTTATCCTTGTTGAACTCAAACTCGAACTCGAACCTTGTGACTATGATTATGAATATGACAATCTGAATCTAGATGAATCATGATTTATTGTAGATTTGCATTTTGAAAATTTGAATATATTTGCAATGTCTACTTTGAACATTTTGAAGCAATGAATGAACAATTATTATGTATTTTCAAGTGTTTTACTAAAAAAATGAGTAATATGCATTGTTTATATATATACAATGCATATATATATATATATATATATACAGACGTATCCACGGCGTATCCAAATCAAGGTTCTAGAAAAATGGCGTACCCACGTACCCGAGTCGTACTTGTATCCAAACAACATAGATTGTCAGTTAGCAAAAGGGGAAAGTTAAAATACAGGGTTGTATTCTCAGTGCCGATTCCAGAGAGACCATGGGAAGAGATCAACATGGATTTTGTTTTAGGATTGCTTAGAACAACAAAAGGACATGATTCGATTTTTGTGATTGTAGATAAATTCTCTAAAATGACACATTTTGTTGCATGCAAAAAAACTAATGTTACTACTACACACATTGCTGATTTATTTTTCAAGGAAGTTGTGAGGCTGCATAGATTTACGTGTAGCATAGTATTAAACAAGGATGCAAAATTTGTTGCATATTTCTGGAGGACATTGTGGAACAGGGTGATTACCAAGCTATGGTGCAGTTCAACATATCATCCTCAAATGGATAGATAGACGAAGGTAGTTAATAAAAGTCTTGACCTCCCTGTTGCAATGTTTAATCAAAGAAAAGCTAGGAACATGAGATTCAATTTTGGTGCAAGCTGAGTTTACTCATAACAATTCAGTTAATAGGAGCACTAGAAAGATACCATTTCAGATTAAGTATGGGAGTAGTCCAAGAGGAGTTGCAAAATTGTGCAACATCAAAGATGAGAGAAGGAAGAGTGTTGAAGCCAAAGATTTTGCTAAATATATGCACGACATACATCAGCAAGTGTGTAAACAATTAGAAAGAAGCATTGCATAATATAAGCAGTGTGCATATTTGAAGAGAAGAGAAGTTGAGTACCAAGTGGGAGACTTAGTCTTAGCACACCTAAGGAAGGAAAGATTTTTGAAAGGAATGTATGACAAGCCGAAGTGGAAGAAAATTGGCCCATTCAGAGTCTTGCGAAAATTTGCATCTAATGCACATGAGATTTAGTTTTTTGAAGAGAAACATTTCACCCATTTTCAATGTGGTCAAATTGTATCCTTATCATGAAGGACGAGGCAATGAAGACAATACCAACGCAGAAGCTGGAGAAATTGATTGGAGAGCACAAATGCTTGAGAAAGAGCGTGAAGAGGTGGAGAAGGTGAATGATATAGAAATTGGAAAAATGATATGCAAAAAGGAGTATATAAAATATTTGGTGAAGTGGAAATGTTGAAAAGTTGACGATATGACTTGGATGAGCACAACAAAACTTACCAAGTATGAATTACCTCTTGAGTAGCTCATGAAGGGTGCATGAGCAGGAGCTCATTATTATTTTCAGTACCTGGGATGTATGATACAGGAGCATCCGTGTTCACAAACAATCTTGTAACAACTAAACAATTAGTAGTGTTAAGTGGCAATAAGTAGGGTTGCAGGGCTTTGGTACTAGATTAATTGTGGTGCCCTAGAAAGACTTCAAGAGGTCTGCGGTATCTCTCAGAGCATCAAACCATTGATGTCTGTTGTTGCACGGTCTTATTTTGTGCTGTAAAGTCTGAAAGCATGATATGGGGTTGTAATTCAACGTAGAACCCTAAAAAACATTGTAGAGCTCCGTAATAGATCGGGGTTTACAATAAACATGGACACAACTTTAGGAACTCATTTGTCAAATCAAATCTTGTTGTGCAGTTAAGGTTTTGAGTGAAATTCGTAAAAGGCACGATAGAGCTCCATGGTAACTTGCCATTTGCGAGCAACATATTGTTAGCATTCTAAAGCCATCTGTCAAAACAGAACACGCCACACTATTATGGTTTTCTAGAAATTGCAAAATTTCCTACAAGGCTCCATGGCAACTAGTGGTTTGGAGGCAACATATTGACAACATTCCAAGCCCATTTGCCAAATTAGAATATGGCACAGTGTTATGGTTTTCCGTAGAAGATCCTTAAATCTTGAAACGTCCTCATGGCTACTTTGCGGTAGGGTGTGATTTGTTTATGGTCAAATCTTGAGGTTCACAGTGAGTCAACATGTTTGCTAGAGGTTCAAGTACTGGTCTAATGAAACTGCATCATTGAAGGTTAGTTGATAGCTTGAAGAGTGAAATATCCCTTTCAGGAAAACACTAAATTCTAAAAATTTTAATTGATTTTAGAAATTCACATTTTTAGACTAAACTAGCACATGCAACTCAGAATACTGGAAGCCTAAATTGAAATCTTTATTCTAATCAAAGATTACTTTAAAAAAAGCTGAAAGTACTTATAATTGAACAATAACTGTAACTCAGCCAAACCCCAGGATGTTGGAATAATAATTTTTTATTATAAAATCCCTTATAGTTTGGTTTTAACAGTCAATTGATGCTATGACAACATGGCTCACAATTACACAGTTGAGGAAGGAGAAGATGGATGACAAAATGGGGCGATCCCCTCATAGGGCAATGAGTTCAGCTACAACAGTAAATAAAACCCTCAGTTAGGGCAGTGTCAACAGTCCAAGGGTTGCGCAGAAGTTCCACAGGCTATTGTTTGTGGTGCAATTGCAGCCAAAGGGGTAGGGTGGCCCCTAAAGGCAGAAATTTTTATTTAGATCGCCCCGTTGATCCTTACCCAAAATTCTGAAACTTATAACATTTTCAGCCCTAGTTAGTGAAAAACTCTGCTTTGTTGCTCCACGAACCCCTTTACATAAATTCAGGGATTGATCAGTAGTTTCAGCGAATACAAATTTTGAAAATAATCAGATTGTCTGTCCAATTGTGATTTTTGTATGAAATCACCAATGATTGGATGGGAGGGTTTCCATCCTCTAATCCCCAATAAAACCTTGAAGGGTTTTCGTCCTCTAATCCCCAATAGAAACCTGGAGGGTTTTCATCCTCTAATCCCCAATAAAAACCTGGAGGGTTTTCATCCTCTAGATTTGTATGCAATGGAGGGTTTTCGTCTTCAAATGTAGAAGTTGGAAGCAAATGCCTAAACTCAAAATAGATGTAATAAACAAGATGATCCCAAATGACCTTCGAGGCCTTCGTTTATAACTTTTTTTTTAACCCTTTTCACCATGTTGGCCTCTTACTTTAAAAATTACACTTTTTATTTTTAGTTTTCCTTTTTCTTTTATTTCTAATAATAATAAAGTAATATTAAGTTGTTACTTTTTAATAAAATAAAAAGTCATCCAGCTAGACAACTTAAAATATTAACTTTATTATTTTTCATTTTATGGGAAAAAGTGGACATGACAGTCTGCCCTTCCCAAAGATTGCTTGTCCTTGCAATGTCTGAACCATGCTGCAAATACTAGGATTCCAAATTATTTTTTCTGATTTCCACCCAAATGTGAACATCTGAAGTTGCTTTGTTTGTTGATCTTCAATTCCCTGTAAAGCTTTCTCAGTTGTGCCCAAATATGTATTTGTAACTTCTAGCTTTCGTGGAAGTTTTTCTTCATGGAGAATGATCTCTTCATTCCCCTTCCATTGCATTAGTTTGATTTGATTTTCATATAAATCGTTGTCTGCATTAAGAGTTAATGCTTTTGAAGCCTTGGCTATTTCTTCAATTGCCTCTATGCATGTCATTTCAGCCTCATGACATTGGCTGATTTGATTATATCCGTGTGCCCTGAATCTATAGCATAAAGATTAGTGAAGCCAAATTCCACCTTCTCCACAATTTTATGTTCCTCCACACTGCTGCCTTGTAGATTAATTCCAGCTTCTATTTATATGCCAGATTCTAGTTGCTCTTCATTGATCTCTACAATTTCTTGTGACTCTAGTTTTTCTTATTTCTCATGCTCGTCTATCACAATTGGAGAATTTTTTCCTTTAATTTTTTTGTAGGTGTTGTTTTGCTTGAATGGATATCAACTTAGCTTTCTTAGCTTTTTTTTAGCCATTCATCAAACCTTTTTCGAGTCCTCATTACATCCTCTTCTACTACTTAGAAGGGGACATGACAAAGAGGGATCCATTTCTACTGCTTAGCAGTTCTTGTTAATATGAGTGGCATTGGAAATAGCAAAGTTGATACCATATCACACGGCGATGTGTTATGAAACATGTGATGTGTTATGGAACATGTCATGTGTTATTGACATGTGAAATGTATTGTACATTTAATGATTGTGGCTCATAGTGATGTGTTATAAGTATTTAATGATTGTGGCATTAGTGGGTAGTTGAGTTAATGGAAAGCATTATTTTAAGTAGGTGGATCATGTATTTGTATAAACACATCCCTCTGCTTGTGAGAGACTGTTAGAGATAGCTAGAGGTTGATAGGTTGGCTAGTGAGTTGGGAGAGTTAAATTTGAAAGCAAAAGAGTGCAGAGCATCTAATTGAGGTTGTTGTAGGACTATATTTGTTTGTAACATCCGTAACAAGACTATAATGTGTGTTGATGTAATTCTGTGTTTTGAAATCAATAAAATAACTGTTGTGTTTTTTTTATTTTGTTTCCATACGCAACGCTGCAAGTTAGCCATTTGTTTGTGTTGAATTTGTGGGTTGCATGGTCTAAAGCTGTCCTTAATTGGATCCCCTAACCATGACTACATCATGTACTTCTGTTAATTGAGTTGTTGTGAGTGAATTCAATTTGTGTGAGAATCATATTCCACTAATTGGACTAACTCCGTACCAAGCATCTCAACAAATTTTTGAGGTTTCTATTCACAACCTCTATTTGACCATCCATTTGTGGGTGATAAGGTGAACTAAAACTCAACCTAGTGCCGAGCATCCTCCACAACAGACCAACAAATTTGGTATCTTTGTTTGAAACTGTGCTCTTAGGCAAACCATGCAACCTAACCACTTCCTTAAAAAACAAATTTGCAATATTTGTGGCATCATTTGTCTTCTTGCATGCTAAGGGGTGTGTCAATTTGGAAAATCTGTCCACAACAACAAAGATAGAATCATTACTTTTTTGGGTTCTTGGCAGCTCAAGATATGACATTGAAACTTGAAACATGGTTGTTAGAGTATTAAATTTATGGAATAAGTCCAATAAACTATATTGTAATTGATATAGGACATCATGTACATATATGTGCATATCTTCTTTGAATTGATTCCAAATGAAAGGAAACAAGCATGCAAATGAAACTAGAAAACTACTTGCTTTGGTCTCCTTTCTTCCGTTTCTTTGTTAAATATTTTTTTTGCTTTTTTCTTAGGCTTCCTACAGCCTTTCGACAACTTTTTTGCTTATTTCTTAGGCTCCCTACATGATTTCTCCTAACTTCTGGACAGTGTTTAAAAAAATGCCCTTGTTTATGGCAAATTCTACATCTAAGGGTAAATTTTCATAGTTGATCTCTTGAAGCCATTCCCTTCTTTCATATGTGAGCATGATTGCTTTGGGCAGTGGGCTTATAACATCGAGTTTTACACATTATTGCTTACAAAGATAACAGACCTCATATGTGGATTTTTCCATGCAGACCAGCTTATTCCACACTCTTGAGAAGGATTTGTCCTTACAATATT
This sequence comes from Torreya grandis, assembly GCA_037957365.1. NCBI lineage: Eukaryota > Viridiplantae > Streptophyta > Pinopsida > Cupressales > Taxaceae > Torreya > Torreya grandis. Next base: position 1,711,223 of record JARHVA010000700.1, on the reverse strand, counting down.
CAGTTGGAAGACCATATAATTTGATCCACACTGGAGTTTTAGGAAAAGTTTTCAGTTTTAGTGTTGAAACCCTTTCTAAAGGTCACATTCTGAAAAATTCTATTCCTAGATTTTGTAGAATCAAGCAAAACCAGAAAAAATCCTCCATTACCTCATGAATTTGCAAATTGTCATTAACTGGATAGTTGGCTCGATTTCTTCACCCGGAATCTTTATTATTGGAATTTCTTCAAAAACAGGGATTATGGCTTGAGAGTTATTCCTTTCCCTCTTATTCTTGCTTGTGAAGAATGCCCTTGATTTTTCTGGCGTTGGTGCACTATTTGCGTCTCCTTTTCCTTCGGATTGCTGCCTTAATGCCTGCTTCGTCACTCCTTCCATCGCTCTTTCCTCACATGTCAATTTTGTTGTACATGGAATTATTTTTAATAGTGAATTCTTAAATTAGCATTACTTTAAAAATATTTTTATTTCACCTCAAGAAAAAATATTGTAGCCAACCAAAAAATATATATATTCTTTTAAAGAAAATATGATTTAGCCATCTTAACACTGATGAGTGGAGAATGCTTCAAGTAAAATGAAGAGGTACAACCTCGACAAGAGTAATGGAAGCATTTCTGCTATCCAAGAAGAATTCTGACAGAGCTACTACCTTCAAAAAAGGTTTTTACCCACTAAGATATAATTCCTTTGGAAGATAATAAAATAATGAATTGGTGAGATATGGGTCCTTAGAATGCTCTATGCCTTGGATATACACATATTGAATTGAATATTTTTGCTTACCCTTCATTGGTGTACTATTCATAGCTAGTAACGTTAAAAAACCTTCCTCAGCCAATTATCCACAACCATCAAGTTTTCTTAACCTTCCTTGGCCTAATTTTCAGGATCTATAGCCTCACCCGTGGGCTTATAGCTGTAGTTGTGATATGCTCACAACAAGGAGCTTGAATTTGAGGTAGGTTCTCTTCATGTTTGTCTCTGTCAACTTTTCATCAAGATCCAATAGATTTGGTATTAGAATGGACCAATATAATGCATTGTAGTGATACTTATAATTTCAGCTAGTGCATCACCTGCACCTGGTATGGCTTGGCCTTGAGGCATACATCTTGTATGTTTAGAGGAGTATACAGGTAATATATCTGCACAGCGAAAACTTTTAGTGGCTAGTATTGCAACTTTGGTTGCTTTTTTTCAAAAAGTTCTTAAAAGCGTTGACCGATAAGAATTGAAGATTTGTCTCAATTTGTATTAAACTTTGCCATGTTTTTCCTATAAAACAGATAAGATCTCAAGAAAATTAGAAACATTTTCTGTACTAATCTAAGAAAATTAGAAAAAATAATTAAAATACAGTTGCACCAAGATTTCCAACCGTGGTGAAAATGAATAATTCAAGTAACTTTTCATTAGCATTTAAAAACAAAAATGCACTAATGTTTCTCTTGTATGGATTTTGTTATTATAAATATTAGATGTTCACAAGTTTGAATTTGTGCACTCACAAGTCAATCCAACAGAAATTTTGAGGTGGCTGACCTAATAAAAAGGCATGTCCTATGTGTACTTTTATATATTGATGCATCCATAGAGCCTTCAGCCAAGAGATTGTTTTGACTCGAGTTAAATTCATTCGATTCATATAGATGACCTTTGAGTGTAGAGATGTTTGCAATTAAATGAAAATGTTGTTGTTCTCTCTTCCTCGGTGTACTTGCAATTTATATTCTTCCACCCTACTTTTGTTCTAACTCAAGAGTAGTTTTACACCAAAAAACTTGTGATTTGATTGACAGTAGGCTATTTCATGATCACCATTTTAAATTTATCCTTAAAAAGATCCGTCATTAGATTTCAGCATATTTAATCCTGTATAATTGCAAGAAATCAAATGGTTTCTTTTGCATATATTGTAGTGAAACAGAATGAAACAAAGGAAGGGGATGCAAATGGTTATAAGAAGCCACCTTAATCGTATTTCTATTATTTTTGGTTTTGTATCTTACTCTGGTCTCTGGCTTGCTTGCCTTAATGCAGGGTTTGACTTATGTTGTGCCCATTTAAACCTTGCTAACAGATAATGCTTTTACTTGCTTTGAATTTGTACCTTAATTTGCACTCTAGGAATGCTTACGTTAGTTGCTTTCTTTGTGGTAAAGGTCTTTATTTTTTTCTTATATTTATATGATGTAAAAATACTGAAAAGTTGTTTCTTCACAGCTGAGACGGCACCTATTTGGGTTGGTTGAGTCTGAGAAAAATGCATTGACCATTTTGGGAGCAAACTTCTCGGCTGGTATAATAGCTGGTGGGATTGCTGCAGCTGCTACATGTCCTTTGGATGTTGCAAAAACACGCCGACAAACAGAGGTACTCTTTGAACGTGTATTGATGATCTAGTTGATTATACATAAAATTGCGACACATTATGTTTTTTTTTGTTAAATGACTTCAAATCAGTTGGTTTTCAGAAAGATCCAATAAAAGCAATAAAAACAAGTACGATTAAAACATTGATGGAGATTTGGAGGCAAGTTTGTTTTGTCATATCCACTAAAGCTTTCATACATGTAAGATGAATTATGGAATTATAGTGTAATAGTATGATGTTTGTTCACACGACAAGTAAACATTGTTTGTTTTTAGGGTTGGAGGAGTACGGGGGTTGTTTTCTGGTTTAGGACCACGTGTCAGTCGAGCTGGTCCCTCTGTCGGAATTGTAGTTTCATTCTATGAACTTGTCAAATACATGCTGCACCAGGCGGAGGTATCTTGACTAGTGTGAATATAACGTGGGGACCTTAACGTTCAAGATAAAATGGCTTGCATATAAAGCTTTTGCATGTGGAATCATCAATTACTATCTCCATTGAGGGGAAAAGCATCTGGGCTTACATCTTCCAATTCTTAAATAATAATTACCCCTGGAGAATAGAGAGATTGCACACAAGATTTAAGACGTACAGTGTGGTTTTAAATTGTGTTAACATATAATTTGATTCCATGAAATATCCAAGGATATGCCATGACGAAGGCAATCCTAAACCTTTATAAAATGATGGTTGGGGTCAAGGGACATCCATACGATGTTTCTTTCCCAGTTCAAGATCATTCTTTGAATGCTATAGAAAATATATTTTTTGTGATGTCTTAGTGTGTTCTTAATAAATGATTGTTGCGGGATCATTTTATGATTTTAAGTTGGTTATTTCATGTTCTTGGTGATGCATCTCCTTTTATATATTTAACAAATTCACAAAATACTCGATTATGATAGACCTTTTGCAACTGGTTCAATTTATAAAATGGGAGCACATTGGAAAGAATGATATACTATAGGTAGAAGAAGAGGAGGGTATTGTAGTTGTTTTTGTTAATTGAGATGGACAAATTAAATTGAAATGTCATTGTTTCTATGACAAATGATCAGGATCATAGGAGGTTTGGGGGACAACGTTCTAAAGAGGATTTAGATGTGTTATAGGGGTATGTAAAAGCAATATGAACAAGGTTAGGAGTAAAGCAAATGATAGAACTGAAACAAAAAAAATTATGAAACAAAAAAAAATTGTATTAATAATGTGCATTTTGTAAATGGCCTACTCTCTTGAGAGATGTATGATTGTTTTTCTTCTACTATCTGATTGTCATTTAATGTTATAGATGTGTATACATAGATTATAAAGTTGCAAAGGCTTAAACAACCATTATGAAAGTTGAAATGGTTGAACTTCTATGAGTGGCTCTTGACTTTTTGACGGTTGTGTGTCTTTATTGTTAGGTGCATGGTATATAGATAGATGATACTGCATAATGTGAGCCCTAGAAGTGCCACTTGGCATGGCACTACGTTGTGCGAAGTGTCCACATCATTGATGTGTAATTTGGATGTTTTGCATAGGCACTGAGCTACATTGTATATTTGTGGGCACTACACACATCCTTGAGGTTGTAAAGAGTTTGTGTGCCATGTTAGTCTAATGTTGTGCAAGCTACACAAAGTGCACCGATGCAGTGTTGCGATCACAAAGTTACATACGACATTGAGATTGATTACAAAACTTTTTCAAAAAGTGGTACTTGGATATTGAGAACAACATGTCTTGCTTTATTGGTGGCATATCAAGTTGCTTACCAACTTTCTCTATTTGTCTTGCCATCTTTAGTCATCTCTAATTGTTTCCTTTGTTTCAAAGATCGACTCTATTGGTGGCTCAACGACCTCTAGTTCAATCATTGCGCAGCCCTTGCAAAATTATTAGGAAAATCATGGTGTGTTTAACATAACTAACCTAGTGAACTCATGATCCATTAGTATGAAAGATGGAAAAAACAATATTATCATGTATGTAATAAAAAAATATTACCCACGAATACTTGATGAAGACAAATATTACTCATTAATACTTGATGTAGACAATAAAATTAAGTGTTGGTCCTTAAAGTTGGGTTTCTATACATTTTAATTTTCCTTCTACCAGTAGTCTAGCGTATTAAGGGCATAAAAAGATGTTTTTTTTTAATTTTGAAAGTTTCTTTTTAGGATACCAATTTAATAATTTACTATTTATTCTTGCCAAGGATACACACCTTTAGCAAACCCTAAAACTAACATAGGAGTTTCATCAATGGTTTATATATATATATATATATATATATATATAGTTTCTTTATAGGATATATATATTTTGAAATTTTTTTTATAAGATACTAATTTAATAATTTATTAGCTATTTTTACTACGAATATTATATATGCAGAAATCAACACACTAACCTTTATGAACTTAATATTCTGAGGTTAGGTGAGATACTTGATGAAGAGATAGTGTGATGGTTGGGCTATTAATTTGTTTGGTTCAATTGAGGTGGATGAATAGGAAGATTTGGACGGACTGATTGGTTTGCACTAACTATCTGCATAGGGTTTTGGGCAACGAATAATAATAGATGTTTGCATCTGTACCAAAATAGTTCGGTTGCATCAAAATGCTCATTGAGGGTAGTGAATTGTAGTGTAATGACACCTCAAAAATATTTGGAATTCAGAATAATTAAGTAGCGTAATTATTGGTCTATTTTAGACTCTTGGATGGGTTGAAGTGAGGTTGGATTGCTCTAGGTATTTGATTGGATCTATCGGGTTGGGTTTTTCTGGATAATGTCATTTGTGAAGTGAATGAAATTAGATGAGGCTAGCTCCGAAGATGAAATAAAAAGTCAAATTTGAAGGTTGTGGGCTTGGCGGGTTAAAAGATAAATTTGTATAGCTAGTTGGGCGTTGTTTAAGTTGGTTTGCTTGTCTAGGGCATTTAATTGGCTAATAATGAGGTTATATAAAGGAGTGGAGCGAAAGACTTGTACCTAAGTTCAGAGTTTGTCGCTTTAAATGGTGTGTCTAAATAGGGGTTGGTACTCAAGGAAACGTTCATGCTCTATGCAAATGCTCTTGTTCAAGTAATGTCTTCCAAGGGTGAGGAAAACGTTTGTTTGATGTTTTGAAAATATTATTTGTTTTGCTAAATAAGTTGTATAGGTGATTTGATTTGTTTGCCAGAATTATGTGCTTGTTGATTTCATAATTTTAATGTTTTGCTTAATGGCGTTTTGTTGTTTGCTTCAACAGAGCAAAGCTTTGAAATGATAAAAAAATTACACTATTACTGAAAATGAAAGATACTGAAAGCAAAGAGTAATTTTTTTTGGGTTCTTTTCTCAAAACAAGATATGCAAGTACTAACGAGTCTAGAATTAATGCTAAACTACGAGGATGCTGATTTTTCTTTATTTTTGACTTTTTTGAAACTGCACAAATCTGTATGAGGCTCACTAAAAGTGAATATTCTGATTTCTATTTTCATTGAATGCAAATAAAATTAATGAATACTCTACACTTAAAATGTGCAAATCAAAGACTAAACCTATAGTTTCAGGTTTCTGTGCATGCAGATAATATTTCTGAATTCTAAAAATACGAGTTTGAGTGCAAATGTAGATGCAAATTTTCTGTTTCTGATTTTTTATATACAAGTGGTTGTAATGTGCCAATGAAGAATTTTGATTTTGATTATGGTTGTATTTAAATAACTTTCACGTACATATAAGAAGAAGAAACTTCTACAGATGTAGTTAATTCTTTTGTTTTTTTTGGATTTCCTATACAAGTGGGTGTGGGGATTGTTATTTGTTTTGTATGTGACTAAATATCTACTAGAAGCTAAACTAGAGAGAGATTCCCTGTTGTAAATTAAAACTAGCTTTGTTCATGTAATCTTAAGATATAATATGCAAGACTAATGTGTTTTCAAACTTATTGTATATAAGTGAAACTTAAACGATTTTCAATGCAAAAGGATATGAAATATATATTTTTTGTTTATCTTTTTCTATATGCAAACTAAACTAATTAAATGAAGGATCTAATCTAACAAATAAACAACAAAGAAAATTAAATCCCCTAATCTGATCAAAGTAGATGACAGTTTGAGAAGATCTTGATCTAGTACTGCAATTAATTAATCCTTATGCGGCTAAGTCCTTATTTGTTGCTTAATAATGACATTAGAATTCTTTAGCAAGAGGAACACAAAAGGCGATGAAAATTCAGTGATAACGTGTAGAGGATAGGTAGCTAGACTATGAATAGGTTCTCATGAACAACATAGTGATGTGATGTAAGCTTGTGAGTTTCTTCCTCCAATTCATGTGAATGCCCAGATGGTGGTTGTGGGATTTGAGTAGAGTTATTAAGGAAGCTACGAAAAACAAACTATAGCTTTTTCAAACCTTGGATGTTCAATGCTTAATGCAATTTTTAGATCCAAAATTCAAGGTAAAATGAGTTACTTGTAATAAAAGAAAATACGTTGTATGTGTGAGCTAATAACTGGTTTAAACATGACTGGAGTGAGTTGCAACATTAAGAAGAAAAATGCAAAAGAAATAAAGCAAAAATGTGAGGTTGAATATGCAAAATGTGTTAAACAACGTGCACTGAGAATGATTTTTTAAAAATATGTAAGGTGGCGAAACTACTTTTATATGTAGACAGATTAGGCAACCAATGTGTTACTCAAAACTGCAAACTGCCACAATGGTTTCATTGTGCCACATTAGAATTTAGGGTTTCGAAGGTTTGAACTTAAAACATGCAAATTTGACACACGAGTAAGCCCTAAAGAGAGTCAAAAGTAGGAAAAGAGAAGTCCGAGTTTGAACATATTTTGTTTATAGATATCCTTGCATTATCATTGAATATCATGAAATGTGACATCATACAAAATTTGGGTGTGTACACATTTCCCCTTAGGTAGATGCATTGCCACGAATTAACGAGTGCTTTTCTTAATTAGTGGTGCACTAAATATAAATTAAGGGTTAAAAAATTTATCGTACTTGTGTAGCCCTGTGACCTGCAAGCGAAATATGGGAATCAAGTGCAATATTATGATGAAAGCGAATACACTAATTAATTAAATCATGGACAAACATTACTTAACGTTTGCATGGGGAGGAAAACACTATCTGAATCGTCTTGTCAAGGGAAAGAATTTGGTGCCATGTGAAGAGATGTAAATATATAAAGCTAAAACCCAAAAATAACATGTTTTTCAATAAAAGTATGAGAAATAAAATATTATGCCTTTTTAGCATCCAGTTCGTTCAACATTAGTTTAACACTAAAAAACTTAGAAATTTGCCAACTTATGTGAAAAATACAGCTTGGAAGAGAAATTGTCAAAAATATAAAAAATTCAAAATAAAACAATATAAAATTGAACTATAGATTGAAATTTTTTCCTAATTTAGAAATCATTTGTGAATTATAATCTTACTAAATTTGAGCTTTAGCATTCTAGTGACAGATTTGTGAAAGAATGTAATCAATTTGAAGGTGCAAAGAAAGGATGACAAGAGTTCCAAGGACAGTAATTGGGGTGTAGGGACGTGAGTTATCTCGTTTTTTGTGCCAAAAACTTAGGTTTAGGATTTTGTTGGAAAAACACCCTAGATTTACTGAGATCTAAAATTTTGAGTTGGAATGTGTTTGTAGTAATGCACATGCAAGAAAAATGCTAATTTGTATTTTTGTAGATTTTTTTAGTATTTTTAGCTTTAAGGCCATAAAGGGTAGAATTTTTGTAGACTGCTGATTACACATTTGCACCCACAGTTGTGCAACCATTAGTTTATTGGATCAACAACCACAACTACCAGTCTGCAAAGACTAGAGGTTTCACAACCACTACCTACACATAGCATCGGTTTCGCTATGACAGAGGGTGGAGAGATTTTGAAGGCAAAATGATTGATTTGGATCCTATTTCGGTGATTGCATGGGGGATACATACAATGGAGAAAGATAGGGGCAATGGCTCCTCAGAGTGATTAGGCTGCTCATGGCAGAGGAGATTTCTATTTTGGATATAAGTTGTATTCAAAAGATTACACAAGCTAGGGATAGTTGCCTCTACTAGCAAACTTCTATGTGATCTATTCACATTTTAAAATGTCGACTAGAACACTTTTCGGTTCCGATAGGCTCTCGATGAGTGGACCACTACCTTGGTCGATGTATATAGGGTTTTTCAACGACATGGAACATAGTCATGCTGAGAGAAGCCACATATACAGTGGAGGCCCATGGATGGACATAGTACTTTGGAGAGATAGACACACTCGATGTGGGTGCAAAGCAGGGTGTCAGGAATTGAGAGGGCTGCAATCCACAACATTTTTAGGGAAATCATTGGGATCTTGGCCTCACGATTGGTAGGGGATAATGGGACAAACCGTCTCTTTTACAACTGGGCCCTAATTGTGCGCAATGTTGAGAAGTATAATGACACATTTTCTTGGGCACATGGTGTGCTATCTCGCGCCTATAGAGACTTATATTGGATTTCGATGTTGGGAAGATTATCTATTAGCCATATAACTCTCATAATGTGTTAGTATATGAGCACATGATCCCTTGCTAGAGGGGTGTTGTGATTGGAGATGCAGGAGCAATCAAGGCTTCACGATGGATAGGGATGGTACCGTTCTAGGATGTGCCACAACCAATTGAGACACTCACAGGAGGAGACATGATTGTCATGCCATACGTGGGCATGGCAAGTTAGTGGGGGATAAGACCATCACTCTGATGAGTTGTGAGAGCACACAATAGGTGCACAATAGATAGGGACATGTCAAGTCGCAACCTGTGGATAGGGTGCCACAGTAGTTTGGGCTATAGTATGTAGCCAATCTACTCATACCCTAGTTTTATACAAAGGAGAGAGAGAGGTCAAATATGCACAACTTGGGAGGATAGGATGACATCCACTGATGCCAAGTACTATCACTGAATTGGTTGGTGGTAGGAGATGAGGAGGAAAAACTATTCTATAGTGGGGAGCAAGTGGATGTGCGATATAGGTCCCTGAGGTGCGGTATTCAAGTCTATTGTATATAATTCACATTAAAATTGACTTATTATTTAAAAGTCTAAAAACTTAATATAAAGCCAAAAAAGTTAAATGGATTTAAATAAATTTATTGTAATTTTATTTATGTTAAGCTTAATATATGAAGTTTGATTATAACTTAAGCTATAATCAAATCATGTTGGAGACTTCTAAAAATACTTGAATGAGACATTATGAGGTAGAAATGATTATAGGTACAAGATCTCTAATACTATTTTCATAGTATGTTTCTCTTCTATGGAAAGTCTATGAGATTAGGTGTATGCTTGCAAGAAGAGTGAATAACATATTCTGTGATGGTGAAGTACGCCACTTGGTACAATCAAGCATATCCTAGTTTATCATTTATTATTAAACTAATTATTTGAAATTTGTCTAAATATTAATACATTTGGATATTGTAAAGTTACAATCAATCACATGTTTCTAAATTATTTTTGTATTTTTCTGATGCTGAAGAATACTTCGTATGCAAGTATGCATGACATATTATTTGTGTGGGCTTGCAATTTAGTCCATGTCTCAGTTCATATTTTGTAAATAGATATGAAAATGATATTTTTTGGTTCTCAATAAATTTTCTATTTTATATTTGTAATGACTGCAGTTCTAAATTTGTTTGTACTTCAATTTATATATTTATTCTCGACTTATGTTTTATTTTACTTTATTTATATTTTGTAGGTTTTTAATACAATCTTTTCTGATCTTTCATTATATTTTCTTTTTAGCTTTTCTTTATCCTTTGTTTATCTCTTTTAGATATTTTTTGTTGGTTCCTTTCATTTGTGTCATTTGTTTATTTTAATTCATACATTAGGGCTTCATAACATCATATAAGAGATTTCTTGAAAAGTAGAAAGTTTTATTTGAAACACGATAATAATATATAAGTGAGATGCATGATCTGAAATTACTAGTGGATAAGATAAAAATGAGTATTGGTAAAATATCATGAAATTTGAGAGTGTTTTCATTTGAATCTTCAAGGGTTACGTCCTTCATAAGTATCACTCTTTGATTGAGTCAATAACATTCTTGAATACGAAAGTGAGAAATGATATGGAATTAACATATGAATTGAAAGTGAGAAAGAATGAGAAATGAATGTTGACTGAGAATTTTAGTTGTGAAGAGTGAATTATTATTTGAATGAAATATAGTGGAAGAGTATTTGATATGTATGGATTCTCTACAAGTGAGATTTTTAATTTAATCCATTCCTGTGGAAGTTGATATTGTTTATTAATCGATTGAATTTCCCATATCTTGTTAAGTTGTTTTGAGTTTCATGAAACATATCATGCTAAAATTTAAACTACCATTCTCTGTCTTGAAACTAGTCTTCTAGTCTATTAGTCACTTATGATTAAACTAGTCTGATTCATATTTAATATTTACGATAGGTGAAAGGGTTGATTAGTTGACTACTACAATTTTTAGTGTCAATAGGGCCCATAAAGCTAAAAGAGATAGATATATACAAGGCACATGTCCGACTTAGTTAGTGTCACACAAAGCACACCCTGACCTAGAGATGACACAATGTCTTTTTCTAGGCAGAGTTTGATAACATGTGATTTATGGTTTAATGTTGCTAACAAAGATTTTATAAGTGTTGAGACAATTATTTTAAAGCTCAAGGGATAAATGGGGACCATAATTGGACCAAGATGGATCAAGAAACACACCAATATGTACAATTTTTCCAAATATGATAAATTGGGAATATGACATTGAGAATAAGGGTATTGTACCAAATTTAAGTTTTTGATAGGTTCACAGGGCTCGATTTCTCTAATTGTGTCCTTCATTGAACCAAGTGACTAATTTATCTAGACAATCGAGGACTCAATTTAGGAAAAATGAGCCCCAAATCACGTTCTATGGTTTGTAATTGTGTTCATTGTGCTCAATTGGCCAAAATTGCATTTGTCATTAAACATATTGAGTCATTGGTTAGTCAAGGACACAATTAGAGAAATTTGAGATCCAAATCACATTATGTGGTTGTAATTAGGCTCACAAAACTTAATTGAAGAAAATTTAATCCCTCGTCAAAAGAATTGATTATTTGGTTAAATTACGACTCAAGTGGGGAAATCAAGCACTGAATGAAATTATGTAGTTGTAATTAGGTTTACAGGTATTGATTGGCATAAATTGCAACCCTCAAAGAACCAACTGAGTAATTGGTTTAATTAGGGACGTAATTGGCGTTGATTAAACATGAAATCTCATTATGTGGTTGTAATTAGGTTCACAAGGCTCAAATGCCAAAAGTTGTGCCCCTTATCGAACTAAAAGAGTAATTGGATAAATCAAAGACTAAATTAGGGCAAATAGAGCCCAAATTGACATTATATGGTTTAAATTAGGTATACGAGGCTCGATTGGACAAAAATTAGTCTCTCATTGAAACAATCAAGTAAATTGTTCAATTAGGGACTCAATTAGGGAAAATTGAGCCTCAAATCACATTATCTAGTTTAAATTAAGTTTACAGGATGTGATTGCTCCAAATTGCATCCCTTAGTGAACCAAATGAATAATTGGTTCAATAATAAACTCAATTAGGAAAACTAGAGCCCATAGTCACATTATCTAGTTACAATTAGGTTCACGGGGCTTGATTAACACAAATTGCAACCTTCATTGAACCAAATGAGTATTTGGTTCAATCAAATACTCAATTAGAGCAAATTAAACCGCAAATCACATTATGTGATTGAAATTAGGTTCACTAGGTTCGATTCCCCCTAATTGACACTAGTTTCACATTTAATTAACCCTAATTGGTCCTAATTAGTAACAATTAACCTTTGGTATCACAAGATTTATCAATTTGGAGATAATTTCACCTTTTTTTGACCTTAATTGTTCATAATTAGACTATAAAGATTCTAGTCATCATTAATTAACTTTAAAAAAAAAATGGGTACAAATACGACAATGAAAGACAAAGGCTATATATGCATTTAAATAAATAAATAATTGCATTTTTAACTCCTTGCATAATAAATACAATCATTATTTTATAGTAGTAAATATAGCTATGTTGGGGAACACGCCTAACCTGATAGCTAAATACAAATATATATGATCAAGTTCTGTCTATATATGATATAATCAAAATTTACATATCAACAAACTAAATTTAATGGAAATATGAATCACAAATTCAATAAGTGTAGTTCTAGAACAACAATGTGCAAGTAAGAGGGAGAGCATCATTTGTGCATTTTATCTTCCAATCACAGAGTGATGCATCCGCTGCATATCTCTCAAATTAAGAGTGTATCTTCCCTTCAACAATGGAGATAGATAAATGAATTAAGTTACAAATATAACCATTGAGAACTATGTGCATGATTATAAACACTATTAAAAAATAATCAACCAAATTAAACTAAGTCACTCCACTATCTACTAACTCAATATAATTATTATGTATACGAGGAAGTACATTAGATGAATAATGAAATAATAGTAATTTCATTACTTTATAAAAATAATTTTACTTACCCATACATTGAGGTGTTAACAGTAATCACAAATACAAAATTGTGAAACTAGATCCTATAGTTTGCAAGCACAACTATCTTACACCAATTCATATAAAAAAAGAAAACAAACATAAGCCTGGATATGGGAATGTAGGGTAAGCTGATAAGGTAGAGGGATCTTTATTAACATTACCATCATGCCCATCATTGGTATATTAAAGTTAGTCCAAACCTTTTCCTATCTATAAAAAGAATATATAAAAATAAATTCAATTTAGGGAGTTCTAAATTATTATTACAACGAGTAATTTAACATGTCTAAAGTTTATTTAGACCATATTGTATTGTATTGAATACAAACAAATTTAAGTTGGAAATTTATTTTCATAATTTATTAAGGTCTTATACAACTAATCATACAATATGGGCATACATGTCAAAGAACAATATAACATAATTCTTATCACACAATATTACAACAAAAAGGACTATCATAATCTCAAACATCCCACAGTTGCAAGTATGTTCATGTATCTGTCATCATCATACATGTAAATATTTATTTATATAATTAAGACTTTAATTTACATTGATGGGTACACTATATTTTTATTGCACAATTCATAGATAGATTTTACCATTTGTAACAAATAAAGTATAACTTATATTTTTTTACTATTTCCCAAAATGTTGGTTTAAATGATAGAATTCTATTAAAAAATCTTTATGTAAATATGTTCTCTAATTTATACAAATCTAAATTTGTAAACAAATGTGCTACAACAATATTTATACAATTTAAAACCAGCCTAACAATCCAACTATGATAAATCAACCTAACAATCCAACTATAATAAGGTTAATTGCTTGGTGTAGTTCCCAAGTAAGTTGGTGACTTAATAATTTAACACAACCCCATACTTAGTATTTTATTGTTAACCATACATGTAAAAATAAATATATATGCAACAGTTGAAAGAAATTAAAAGCATTTATATGTATGTTGGCATTAGTTCCAATCAAATGCAAACATATCTATAAATGTATTTTCAAATTGAGAATAAAGTAAACATTTGTATTCAATCCAAGGTAAATGTATGCTAAAACTATTATCCAAAATATTTTATAAGGCAATAAGTACATTCACCATTCATACTGCAATGGCTCAAAACATAAACAACACTTCATACATAGTTTTAATTTATGATCAAGAACCAATAAACAAATTCAAACTTATAATATGTTTAAGTTTCTCTTGACTATATTAAGAGTACAATATAGCTAAAAACATCTAAATCAAAATAAAGTATAGAAGGGATATTATAGTAAGTGTAAATCATAATTTGATGTAGCATTTTATGCTTAAAATATTGATGGTCAGCTTAAAATGTCATGTAAAGACTTAAATTCAGTCTCTCAAGAAGTAATACTTAACATAGAATCAATTTTTTAAAATTAAACTACATAGCACAAGAGACAATTTATTCCTAATACAAAATAATTAAGTTTAAGTGGATTATATAGGAAAACCTTCCGAGTGTTCTTTGCAAGTCCAGAGTCATATACAAACCTTATGAATCATCAACAAAAGCATGTAGAATTTGTCAACCTTTCTCATTCACAACCCTTCATCAAGGATAAAAGTATTTTAAGAATGAGGAGGTAATATATATTTTTAAACCACAAATTTTTTAAAGGAATAAGAAATCATATAATAAACTAAGTTGTTTTTAAATTTAACTACCAAACCTCAAATGATAAAATCTCAATTTATAAATTTAGATTAAGAAGAAGAAATCAAACAAAACATAATCATTATTATTAAACTTTCTACCTGAATATAAATTAATTATATAAATCTTGTCCACTTATTTTTATTATAAATTTTTAATCATTAATATATATATATATCTTAAATTGTAAGATTTAAATAACTTAAATTTGAGTTTGAATATTCTACACCTATAACCAAGCAAAAACATTCTTCTAACCTACCATGGCATTCTATAGCCATGAATATAATCAATAATTTAAAAAATAAAATACCCAAAAAAAAAAAAAAACTGTGGAAACCTAACATATGATTGAAAATGAAAATTAGGAAATAGAATAAGAACAACTACTTGCTTGCAAATGCTACCAGAAAATAATGGTATATTTTTGAAGCAAACTTTCAAAAAAAACACTCAAAAAACATTTTTCTTTCTCTCCACAAAATTCTTACTCTCTATTTCCTTTTCCAAAACCGTGTGCCCTAATTTTTTTAACATGCTCTCTCTATTCATGGTTCAAAGAAGAGTTTTTGACCTACACCAATAGATTTGTTACATCCCTAATCAAACATATTCAATTGAACATGAATTACTAGACAATAAACATTTGTTCCAATGTCTACTACTAGGTTGTGAATCAGGTAAATAGTTCCAAAATAATTTTATCACATGCACCCAATAAGCCATTGAGCTATTGAGATCAAATGCAAGATTTTCCAAGTCTCCTGACTATCTCTTGCCTCCCAAAAACTCATGACCAGGTCAAAACCTAATGCCAAGTTTCAATCGACGAAAGGAGCTTCGAAATAATAATGGACAATTTACCAAGTCAAACTCATCATTAAACTTGTGACCTGATTTACATTGTTGATATTTTCAAATGACTATTGTCAACGCCACATCCAAATGCTAAGGTGGTTTAATGATTGAATTCTTAGAGGAAATTTAACAAATTCAACCAACATCATTCAGATTACCTTAAAACTCATGGTGATATTTAGAAGGTAATATTATGAACATCTTCATTATTCATTAGTGGTTATAAGTTCAAGTTAAATAATAGTGTTTATGTGAATGGTTGTTGGTTCAACTGGTGAAGTTGTTTGGCTCACAAAGAGTCTAACAAGAATCAATTTTTATTGCTAGCAAATCTTGACATGAGAAAAGGGATGAAGCCAGGATCGTGTTCCAGAAGACTTTGGCGAAATGGATACCCCTTAATCCTTGGCTCTTAGCCTAAAATCACCACGTAAAGTAGTTATTCATAAAATAAAATAAAAAATAGAGTTTTCACAAAAGTACCACAACTACTTGTCCAATACATTCTACTTGACCGATATCATTGTTCGTAAATGTCTAACGACACTTGAGATATTCTTAAATAGTATTTACCGTTACTAGTACCTTGAAATATCAAAACTTAGCATGTCAAAGAATTGATAATAACACATGATAATAATGAAAACATAAAAACATCCAACTAAAATAATTATGATAAATACCACAAGACTCAAGAAATAATTCTCCATATAAAACTATGTGTATGTTGTTCTCCATAATTCTGTTCTAAAAATTTCCACCTTAATCTGTCTTTCTCTCCCATATGATATCATCCCTCTATGTACAACCACTGTTAGAGAGAAGCTTTAACCTGCATCCACTTCAAATCAACAAAGAATAGTTAGTTCAATAAAATTATATAACAAAAGAAAATTAAATACGTGCTATTTCATTTACTCAAATAATTTTAATTGTATTTATTAACATGCTGGTACAAAATTAATTACATATCATCATATCATAAAATAATAACACAACTTTTCATAATATATCAGTGATTTAAATTTATAAGATATTATGTAAATTAAATAAATAAAAAATTAATTTTTTTATTTAAATATTATTTTTTTATAGAGATAAGCGAAAAAAATGGGAAACAACATTTTTATGTTTAAGTACTAATTATATTTTATATTATTTTAATTTTTATATAAATTATAATAAATTAAATGTACAAAAGCATGATAATTTAAGTATTGAAACTAGAGTACTTTTACCAAAATTAGATTTTACAATGGAACAATTTTTTCAATTGTATGGTTTTTTAAAATTTTAGGCTTGTCCTCTATGTACAACTTGAAAGGTTTCCTATCATTTTAGGTGTATGCAAAATTTAGTTTGAAACGTGTGGATGCCCACTTAAATTATGAAACCTCTATTTGTTGAAAACATTTTCCTGTGCTTGATAAATTTGGGCATGCCTCAATGGCTCCTTTTATGGAAATCTGCATTCCACTTCTTATTGCAAGCTGCTAAGGAACTTAATATTCTTATTTTGTAGGCATCTGATTTTATATTATAATTTATATTTGGAGTTGTATTGTTTGGCTCCTCCATAATGTTTATTTGTTTCTTGTGATTAGAATGAACATATCCATTTCAATTTAATCTCTAAAGTGGCCTGCAAGATGAATCAAATACAAACTTAATGTTGATTGATCATGCACATCAACTATTCATTTCAAAGGGTGAGGCCATGACGTGGTAGGTGAAACTGTCAGCGAAAAGATAAAAGAAAAGAAAAGAAAAGACTGCAGAAGTGAGTGTGCAAGAGAATTTTAGTGTAACAATAGCTAAAGAATACAGGGTAGAAAAATAGAGCGGTAACAGAGCAACAACAGAGTGCATAAAACAAGGGAAGTAAGGAGATAGACACAATAAGGAGTGAATAGAACCTGGAGAACGTAGCAAGAGACTGTGGAGAACTGAGCAACCAATAGAAAAAGAAAGTAGAAAATAAAAGTGAAGTTTTTGTGAGTTTGTATGAACAACGGTCATTGTATTAGTTTATGCTTTGTAGTCAATTCGTAATAAGTGTTTTTAAGTGAATTTGATACAAGTTCTGTATTTTCTGTCAACAATTGGTATCAAAGCCCTTAGATTGTAAGTCCATTTAGACATGGCAACAGACAATTTTGGTTCATGGCAGCAACCCCTACATTTGATGGAAAGAACTATGATGTGTGGAGCATCAAGATGAAGACTATAGTCAACTCTCAAGAGCTATGGGAGTTAGTTGAAGGTGAATATAATGAGGTTGCAGCCCTGACAACATTCAATGTATTAACCCAAGCATCAAGGAATGCATTGAAAGAGAATATGAGAAATGATGCCAAGGCACTCAGCTACATACAAATGGCACTAGTTGATTCAATCTTTCCTAGAATAGTAGTGGATGTCCATTCCAAACAAGCGTAAGATATTTTGCAAAATGTCTATCAAGGGAGTGACAAGGTGAAGTTTGTCAAGTTGCAGAGCTTAAGAAGACACTTTGAAACCCTACAAATGAAGGAAAATGAGTCTATCAATGACTTCTTCACTAAGACAATGAATATTGTCAATTAAATGAAGATATGTGGTGATACCCTTAAAGATCATAGGATCATAGAGAAGGTGTTGAAGATCCTTGCAATCAAATTGACCCTATAGTGGTTGTAATAGAAGAGTCAAAGCACTGGAGGCAAATAATGGTGGATGAGTTAATGGGTTCCTTGAAAACCCATGATCAAAGGTTGAATAGGTCAGTCGCTTCTTCCCATGAGCAAGCATTCAAGACCAATGTGAATATGAAAGGAAGGGGGAAAGGACCAAACAATAGATAAAGAAGAACTTATCGCAGTCAAGAAGGTGGAAGGCATAGCCATCAAGAGTCACATAAAAGAGAAAGAGCAAGGAGCAATAACACTTCAAGAGGAGGATCTACACAAAGGTATGATAAGTCTATCATCCAATGATATTATTGCAATAGGTATGGATATTATGCTAGTGAGTGTAGAGAGAAAGAGTATGATATGAATAGGCAGAATTCAAATTTCTCCCATGCACAAGAGGTTGAACCTAATAGGAATGAGAAAGGTGAAAATTTGTTCATAACATGCAACATTGTAGAGCAAAGTGGTAAAGAAACATGGTACTTGGATAGTAGTTGTAGCAACCACATTAGTGAGAACAAAGAGATGTTCAATCACATTGATGAGTCAATAAAATCAAAGGTGAAGATGGGAAACAATGAGAAGGTTCCCATCATAGGTAAAGGAAACATTTCTACCCACACCAAGCTAGGTGACAAAAGGCAAATTCAAGATGTATACTATGTGCTTGAGTTGAAGCACAACCTAATCAACATTGGACAACTTGTCCAAAATGGGTACAAGGTCAGATTTGAGAATGGAGAATGCATCATCTTTGATAGGAGTGATTGCAATAGACAGATTGCAGTAGTCAAGATGACAAGTAATCAGATGTTTTCATTGAGAATGCAAAGTGAGCTCGTAGTAGGGTTCAAAACTATGGTAGATGACTACTATTTAACACCTAAAGTATGGGCATTTGAGCTTTGGAGGGCTGAACCTTCTTCACAATAAGCAAATGGTATAAGGGCTGCCCCATATAAAACAACCAAACAAAGTGTGTGAAGGATGCATATTGGGGAAGCAACATAGGAGTGCATTTTTCGTGGATAAATTATGGAGAACTAGAACTCTTTTAGAGCTGATACATTTAGACTTGTGTGGTCCAATGAAGACCCCCTCCCTATCCAAAAATGTCTACTTCATGACATTCATAAATGATTTCAGCCGAAAGATATGGGTGTATTTTTTGAAGAACAAATCAGATACATTTGATACCTTCAAGCAATTCAAGGCCATGGTGGAGAAGCAAAGTGGCCACAACATCAAGATTTGAGGACAGATGTAGGGGGAGAGTATATCTCTAATGAGTTCATGAATTTTTGCAAGGATCATGGCATAAATAAGCAATTTGCATCCAAGTATACACCGTAACAAAATGGTGTGGCTGAGAGGAAGAATATGACCATCCAAGAGATGGCAACGAGCATGCTAAAAAGGCAAAGGGTTTGCCAAATGATTTTTGGGTTGAGGTTGTAGCAATAGTCATATACTTGTTGAATATTAATCCAATGAAGAGTGTTAGGGATATGGTCTTTCAATAAGGATGGAGCAGTTGAAAGCCAAGCGTGGAACACCTTAGAGTGTTCGGTTGTGATGCATATGCATACATGCCTAAGCAAAGAAGGATGAAATGGGATGACAAAGGTGAGAAGTGCATATTCATCAGGTATAGTGACCAATCAAAGGCTTATCGATTGTACAATCCCATCACCAAAGAACTCATAATCAGTCGAGATATTCAATTCATTGAGCAAGAAACTTGGGAGGAGAGACAAGAAGAAGAACATGTGCAAAAAAGGGCTAGTATTGAATCTGAACTAGCAGGTAGTTCCACTCATGCACCAAATTGGACCCCTATTTCACAAAGGGTTGATTCATCTAGTGGCAACAACCAACAAGGAGGTCAAGGAGTTGTTCAAGAATCAACATCCTCCTCCTCCAACTCAAGTCGACGTCTAACAAGGACAAGAAGCTTGCAAGAAGCCTATGAAAAGTTAAGGTATGAGCAAAATGAAGATGAAACTATGAATTATGCTCTCTTTTTATCAGTTGATCCTATCTACTTTGAAGAAGTAGTCAAAGACAACAATTGGTGCAATGCAATAGATGAAAAATGCATGCAATAGAGAGAAATCAGACTTGGGAGTTAGTTGACCGACCAAAAGGAAAAGAGGTCATAGGAGTCAAGTAGGTGTATAAGACAAAAACCACTCCTAAAAGCAAGATAGAGAGGCATAAGGCAAGACTAGTGGTGAAGGGCTACAAGCAAAGGCCCAAGTGTGATTACAATGAGACATTTGCACCCGTAACAAGGCTAGAAATAGTGAGGACAATCATAGCCATTGCTGGTCAACACAAATATAAGGTGTAATAAATGAATGTCAAGTCAACATTCTTGAATGGAGTGCTAGAAGAAGAGGTTTATGTCGGACAACCACCCAAATATGAGATTCTCAATCATGAGAACAAGGTATATAGACTGAAAAAGGTGTTGTGTGGGCTCAAACAAGCCTCGAGATCATGGTACAGTCATCTAGACTCGTACTTGTTGAGCAATGGATTTAACAAAAGCACGAGTGATCCCACAGTCTACATCAAAGCAAACCAAGGTGATATTTTGATTGCAATTTTGTATGTGGACGATTTAATATTCATCAAAAATGAAAATCAGTCCATTGAAGAATTCAAAATAGCCATGAAGAAGGAATTTGAAATGATTGATTTGGGTTCCTTGAAGTATTTTCTTGGGATAGAAGTCAAGAAAATGGATGAAGGCATATTCATATGCCAATATAAGTATGCAAAGAAGATTTTGTAGAGGTTTAAGATGTTGACAACAAGCCAGTATCCGCACCAATCGAGACAAGTTTGAAGTTGTGCAAGGATGATTGTAGCAGTAATGTAGACCCCACACGATGCAAAAGCTTAGTGGGAAGCTTAATGTATTTGAATACAACTAGGTCAGACATCATGTATGCAGTTAGTGTCATATCTAGATTCATGGAGATGTCAAACGAGACACATTGACGACAAGAGGATATTGAGGTACATGAATGGAATAAGAGATTATGAAGTTTTGTATGCAGGAGCAAATGAGTTTCAACTTGTGGGTTACACGTATAGTGATTGGGCTGGTAGCCTTGATGACCAAAAGAGCATTTTAGGGTATGTATTTCATCTTAGGTCAGAATCCATATCTTGGGCTTCAAATAAACAACCCATAGAGTCACTTTCTACCGTTGAAGCTAAGTACATAGTAAACAATATTATAGCATGCCAAGTTATACAACTGAGAATGATACTTTCAGATTTACATGAGGAGCATCAAGGAGATTCTACAGTCTATTGTGATAATATATCATTCATAGTTTTGTCAAAGAACCCCATCTTTCATAGTAGGAGCAAGCACATTACAATCAAGTATCACTTCATTCGAGAGTTAGTTGAGAATTGTATGATAGAGCTTAGTTTTTGCAAGTCAGATCAACAACTAGCTGATATTTCTATTAAATCATTATCCAAAGACACTTTGATACACTTAAGAGGAATGTTATGGGTCATTAATGTAGCAAAATTAGGCTTACAAAGTTTTATGTTGGATCCTGACTCCTATAGTCCAACTTTGGACTCCAACGGTTTAGCTTCGGACTCATACAATCCATCTTCGAACTCTAACAGGCCAGCTTCAAACTCCTATAGTTCAGCTCTAGACTCATATAGGCCAGCTCTCAACTCTTACAGGGCAGCTCCAGACTCTTACAACACAGCTTCAGACTCCATTAGGTCAAACTAAAAAAGCACTTCAGAGTATGTATTTCACACTGCAATCAGGGATCATTTCATTCGAGAGGTAGTTGAGAATCGTATGGTAGAGCTTAGTTTTTGCAAGTCAAATCAGCAGCGAGCTAATATTTTTACTAAACCATTATTCAAAGACACTTTCATACACTTAAGAAGAAGGTTAGAGGTCATTAATGTAATAACATTAGGCCTACAAAGTTTTATGTTGGATCCAAACTCCTATAGTCTAGATTTTGACTCATACAGTCCAACAGTGCAGTGTCAAACTCCAACAGTCCAGCTTTAGACTCCTACAGTTCGTCTTCAGACTCATATAGGCCAGCTCTGAACTCTTACAGGGCAGCCGTAGACTCTTATAGCACAACGTTGGACTCCATCAGGTCAGCTCTAGACTCCCATAGAGAAGCTACAAACTCTATCAGTCGAGTCTATAGCACAACTACGGACTTTGCCAACACAGCTACATAATCCATCAATAAAGCTATGGATTTTAGTAATGAAACTCCATACATGTATAAAAGAGGTGCATAAGCATTTGGGAAAATGAAGAGATGTTATAAGGATGTTTTAAAGGCTGAAAAAAGTTTTGCAGACCATGATAGGAAGGTCAAGAATAAGGGGGAATGTTAAAACATTATTTTAGTCACTGACTTCCTTCCTACCTCCCTAATCTACACTCAATAATTGCAACCATTTAATGCAACATTTTGAAATTTGAATTTTTTTGGAGCCATTTCAGTTTTTTTGGGGGAATGATGTAGTAGCTAAAAAATTATTAGCAAAAAGACAAAAAAAAAGAAGAGACAAAGCATAAGTGAGTGTGCAAGAGAATTTTAGCACATCAGCCGCTAAAGAAGATAGGGTAGAAAAATAGAGTAACAGTAGACTACAGAAAATAAGGGAAATAAGGAGATAAACGCAGCAGGGAGTGAATAAAACTTGGAGAATGCACCAGTAGACTATGGAGAACTGAGCAACCAATAGAAGAAGAAAGTAGACAACAAAAATGGAGTTTTTATGAGTTTGCATGAACAACTATAGATGTATTAGTTTATGCTTTGTAGTCAGTTTGTAATAGGTGTTTTTAAGTGAATTTAATACAAGTTCTGTATTTTATGCCAGCAACATGTTCAAAAAAATTATTGACCAAAAATATTTGAACACAAAATCGCTCATTTTTAACTGACAAACCTTATCAACTGCTCTGCACATCTGTAACACGCTAAACACTTGTCCCAACACATTTAAATTGACTGAGTTAAAAAGATAGAAAAATCTAACCTACCAATTAAAAAATATTAAACATTTAGATCATGAAATCGATTCAGGAGTCTTTATCGGCAGAAAGAAATCTAGAATTCATCCATAGATCTTTTAGATGTCATTCGGGTCATGTCTGACAGTTGTCATCATCCGCAGATTTCTGGGTTGAGTGAAATTGACGGATGGATTTTACTTGGTGATAGATGATGAAGTGTAGGAGCCGCAGGATCTTCGAGGTTGGAAATGGGTGATTCTGTAAGTTGTGATATTTTTTCGTTTGTTATCAGAATCCATTGTTATTGTTGTTAATGTTAAGCAACAATTGAAATGCTTGAAACAACACTTGGTCTGGTCTGATTTGTGAGGCAACAACTACATTGTAAAATGTTGTGCACTTTTTTCTAGGGATAAGACCAACATCTCAAGTTTAAAATCTTGTATTCCTATCTAATTTGGAAGCAAGCCAAGCCTAGTCACGCATGGACAACCGTATAGAGCACTACAGATGTGTGTGCTCCCCACTATTCTTCGTAATCCGAAGTAGTGTTTCATGGATTTGAGGAGGCAGTGAAGGTCACATAGATTACGAAGATAAAAAAAAAGTACATAGAAAAGTAATCAAAAGGTGAAAATAGATGTTTTGGACACATAAAGTGAGAGAGAGAATATTGTCAACAAGATAAACCAATGATTTCATGGATAGGAATGTTCGAGACCATTTATGGAGACATCAGACCAAGTGCATGAAACCGGAGACAAGCAAATTAAATACAGTGAAGGCTCAAGGTGAATCTAAGGCAACCTGTAAGATGCAATAGCTAAACTATAGAGATGTTTGAAACATCTTATTATGGAGATTAACTCATAAAATATTAACAAGCAGTTGCAAGAGAGATGATAGCAAATAATTTAAGGGGATATGAGCCAAATTTGGAGATGAGTTGTAAACCATTGAGACAAACATAAAATATAAAATTTGATGCTTTGGATGGCTTATCATATGGCATCTTTAATGCTTCAATGAATATTTTTTAAGTCTTGTAATGATAGTTGGTGTTTGAAGTCCAATTATTTCATAAGATTACAAGGGAGTTTTTGCATTATATATTGGTATTTTATACCCGATATGGTATGTAATAATTTCAAAATGAAATCTCAGAGTGTTCATGAGGAAAATTCACCTGAGAGGATCTATGAATCTATGAAAAGACATATTCTATAGTTTATATTGGGACTTTTGCGCATTAAATAGGGAGGATGACAAAGAGCACCCCAACAAAACACGTTGAAAATAAATTTGGAAAAAACATATGAGTTAGGAAAGGAAATTTTGATGGATTCCTTTAGAGATGTAGTAGGTGGAGCACAAGAGTGCATGTAAGACAATTACCGGGAAGTGGGTTCACACCTGCCTAAACCTAAGCTAGGTACTATGAATAAAGAAAATGCAAAAGCATACCCTACTTTGCATGACATTGTTCTTCCTACACACGGAGAGAAACAAAACCTACAAAAAACTCACTGCATCGTAAAATAAAGATAAATTACATAAACTTTCAGAGAGGTCTAAACGAAGGAGAATCTGATACCATTAATGTTTGTAATCACCATTTTCTCCCAAAGATAGTAACGATTGTTTACACAACTTTTAAGGCACTCTCTGCACTTGACACAAATCCATTTCATGCAGCGTGACAACTATCTTAGCCAATTGTTAAGCCAAAAAAAATTATTACTATTGGATACTGATAATAAGATACATGTTTCTTGATTTTACCTAATTCAGAGTAACTTGGTGTTCAAATTCATCTTTTTAATATATAAAAAGATTATAATATATACTCTATAATATAAAATTTATATATATTATATAGAATAATATTCATATATATTATATAATTAATATTTAATGTACAAAAATTGTCATTGTTTTAATATATAAAAAGATTATAATATATATTCTATAATATAATATTTATATATATTATATAAAATAATATTCATATATTATATAATTAATATTTAATGTACCAAAATAATATAATATATTTTATTTATATAATATTTAATTAACATTCAATATATAAAATATTACACTAATATATATATTTATCATATTATAATATAATATAATAATATATTATATATACAAAAATATATAATATATACATGAGAGCCCACCTTGTATTCCAAACTAGGTTTTAGATTCGCTATTAGATTTACATATCCTATACACATTACAAAGGAGTTTGCATCTTGTAGGGTGGTGACATCTTTGATTGGACATTTTCTATTATCAAGGTTGGATAAGGACATCATGAGAGTTGATTTTATTGTGGCATGGATCTATGTTTGATGTACAACTTTAATTAATGTTACAATATTGCTACCATTGAGACAAGACTTTGAGATCCTGGAGTCTATCTTGTACCTTCCATTCATCCATGATACAAATATATTGACACATGGAGTAACTAAAACAGGAATAAAAACATATTAAAATGCCATACTCAAACCCTAGAAGAAAATGTGGGCACAACCTGAGCTTGTCTTCATAAGCATCTTATATATTCGTATTAAAAAGCATAAAATCTAATGGATTACTCGTTAGGTAAAATATGTTTTGGAAAGATTATTAAAATGAATATCATTTTATTGTTGTTTAATGCTTCATGCACAAAATGTAAGATAGGGTCTGCAGTAATGGGTTTCTAGTGAGATACAACTGTCGATTTACAAGCCCACTCTTACCAAAATAGAAACTTATATCTTTTTCAATGAAACTTATGTTATTCAGTATGATAGTTTCAACATCCATGAAGGAAACTAAAACAATCAAGGTGGTGCTTAATTTCAGATACATCAGACCATCAAAGTGCTTGTAAAGAGTATGTAGTAATTAGTGTAGCTTTGTACTCAGGGCCAATGGACTACTCAAAATTGGCAGCACTTGTGGCTTCATTGAAGAATCCTTTTCAAAATTTCATCTAATTAGTTTTAAAGTCATTTTATATTTACATGGATTTCTATTTTACATGCAATACATAATAAACATAGTGTATCAAAAATAGTATTCTAGCTAAATTCAATATTTATGGAAGCTAAAAAAAGCAGTCTTAAATTGTTTTTATGTTATAAATTTGAGAGTCGTACTATTTTGTTATGAGAATATTAGTTGATGGAGTACATGTCTTCTTCATTGTTAGTGAATTCAATTCCTTCACTATAGAACACTTCAACTTGGTTTTTTGTTCTCTATTGACACATATCGAAATCTAAAGATTCCATATCTTTGTCATATTTGTTATCATCATTACGATCTTTCTCCATGACCTATGCATTATCAACGAATTCCACATTTAGATGCTTTTAAATAAAATGACTGCACTCCACATAGTCACTTTAATTATCCTTTTGGGTTCATGAGATATATTAATATCCATGGATATAATCAAAGTCTTAACACTAACGAACTTTAAGTATTCCTCTTAGCAGCAAATACTAAAGCTACATCACAACACTTGTTTTGTAAAGCAAGGTTTTGTCAAACAAAATTATGTAAATTGAGATTTGTACCTCACTTAAAACCTATGATTGATGACCATGTCTCACCTTTTTTACACAAAGCATTAAACAACAATAATCTTATAATCTTGGTGGAGGTGATAGTGAAAAATTGGGTGGTGTGTTCCTTAATATGGCATGACATGAGCTATGCTAGGAGGTGACCTTCTATTTGACAGTAATCTTAAGGAACGAGGAAGAGGTTGGGAAAGGCAAATTCATACAGAACATGTAAGCAGTGAAGTTTTTCAAGGTAAGTTTGGTAGTAATGGTGAGGGTAAGTGACAGTGTGACCTAAACAACTCTTCATATCTTCAACAACAATAATAAAGATATACCGAACATGAAGTAGACATAGAAAAAATTCTTCCAAATCAACAATAAAGAATTTGTAAATAATAATTTATCTATTAATTATAGTATTATTATTATATATCCCTAATATAAGGGTTGGTAGAATTAGAAGAGGTAGTTTATACGTTATTTGGACACCTCCTCAAGGTATTGCCATTAAGCTAAATTTCATGGGGCTATTAAAGCAAACCCTAGTTGGGCTGAAGCCAATGGCATATTCCATGATGAAAAAGGTGCACCCATTCTTGGCTTCAGTGAAGCCTTAGAAAAACATACACATGATATTATACATTAATACTATAGTATAGTATAAATATAATAAATAGCATACAAGATATAATAATAATTGTGACATTAAAAATTGTTTTGTAGACTACATACAGTTATGAGATTATTGTGAAGAGATAGGGTCTGGTTCATGTGTTGTCCTTGTTCCATCTACACTTATGCACACCATGATTTTGTATTTCCACAAGTAACTTGATGGTTTTCTTTGTGTTTTATCCATAAACAAAAAAAATCATGGTGGAATTTCTTACCTTTTTAATAACATGTGCCTTTAGTGAATGTATATGATGTATTATGTCCAAATATCAAATGCTCATATATCGTGTCAATGTCGATGCAACATAATTTTAAGATGGATGACATTGAAGACTTAAATTAGTCACTATTAAAATTTTGTAGTGTTTTGGCATCCTTTTTTCCAATGTGAATTATTACTACTCTTATTTCATTCTTAAATGTGACATGTATAAAATCACTAAATACATGCATATAACTTGTGTTGCAAATCTAGGTTGTTTAGGTTATTCAATACATTGATTATTGTGTGCATAAAACCTATAAATGAATGACTTTCTAGCTTCTCTTCAAATATAAATTAGTGTGATGTTGCAAATTACCATTGATTGATGTATAGTAGATGTCCTAAGACATGTTATTGGTGAGGAAATCTCAAGGATTCATGAAGGTAGCTCAAATACCAGCTAGCAAGGCTTCTAATTCATGTTCTAAATCAACACATGAATTTTATTGAGATAGTGTTTTGGATTGTTTTGGTTTATGTACCTTAACTAAAATGATTAAAAAGGTATCCTTATTTCAACTAATAGGATGTAAACTTGTTCCCTATGAATAACTTCTACCCACTTTTTCTAGTAGGTTTTGGTTTGCCATTGGACCTTTGTATTTCTCTAAAATCTTTGCACATGACTTACATCCCTGATGTTCTCATTTTACCCTATGATATTTCATAATTTTTAAAGGCAATGGAATTTGGATGAAACTCATTATAATATGCAATGGAATTTTCTTTTAATGTTGAATTCGTTGTATTTATACATTTTTTCACTCAGTTGGGCCATTCCAAAACCATAATCAAGCCCAATACAAAATGGCAGTCACGAGGACTTCGCACAATGTAAAAGTGTTTGTATCAACCCTAGTAGGTTGGCTAAAGGTATCAATAAAGGTACCTTTGGTGAGCTCTTTAGTCTGGGGAAAAACATTAATTCCACCAAAGAATATTACAATATAGTGTATGGTTGATAGAACCAAAATGTTTGTTATGTGCATTTGATACTAGATATGTGTACATTTACATAAATTTTTCTAGTCCTTTCGAGATCTCTATGGTTACAGGGAGCTCTGTGAATTTAAATTCTTGAATGTGAAATGAATTAAGGCAATTCATTTTTGTATTATTTGGCTCATTGCTTATCGAACTTCACTGTGGTTTGGGAATGCTCACTTTTCCCATATAAGTTTGATTGTCTATAATGACATAAGAATGCCAATGTCTATTTGTGTTGTCTCTACTAACACTTACGCCAACAAGATCTCTCTAGCTTCACATCAAGAGCTTGTATGCTTGTGAGGGAAAGGATCAAGTCTTAGAGAACATTTTACATTAGTTCGTTAATACCTCAATTGGTTGGCTTAAATAAGTTGGACATGTATGATTGTATTGATGCATGCATATGGTATTGCTCTCTGAAAACATAAAAATAATGCCAAAGCAATGACCATGTTTTAGAATGAGGATTTGAACATGTATAGGGTCTTCTCAAACATTTGACGACAATATTATTCAAAGAATAGGAGAAGATCAAGATACAGTAAAAATACATTTAATTTCAATTTTTAGATTGATAGCCAATATAGAAATCCACTTATGTAATGTTATGTCGAAGCTCACAGATATTTCAATTTGTCTTAGGGAACTATTACTAATCTCCTTTTTAGAACATGACAACATACACATAATGTATGTCTTTTTACCATTTTTTATTATGTGTTATACATTGATAATGTCATTCTTTAATAGGTTTGAGAATGTTTTTGTATAAAATATTTTTCGTCTCACTATATCTAATACTATTGATGCGGATTAAATTTATTAAATAATAAATTAGCAGCTACACAAAATAAAAAATTATCTTTTCATTGACAAATTAACATTCCTTTACGTCGTCGTTTTATTATATTTTATTTGATAAAAAATTAATTTCTCTTACAAAATCATGATGTGTCGTGTCATTTTCATATCCAATAGTAAGGCTGATTATTTCTAATCATAATGTAACAAGGAATAATTAGTATGTGTGTACTTTTAATATTTAATTTAAATTTTCGTTTTATTAGAACACTTAAAATTCTGTTCCATTTGCTGCTTATTTGGTGAGGCCTATATGGCCTTGGCTCTTGATTCTTTGTATTTATTGAATCTTAATTAATTTTCATAACTCTTTTATTTTTGGACGTGATTTTTTCACCTTTTTTTTTTAAATATGTATTATGTTTTTTCTTTAATTAGAATATATTGCATGTTTTTAATTTAAAAAAATGTTCCATTTTAAAATAAATTGTTGTTGATTTAATTATGAAACATGGAAAGTAAAAGTACATTTACATTGTCTATTCAATTCTAATTAATGAGAGATTTTGAAGAAGTCTAATTCCTTCTCGCATGTAAAATCTTAGAAGATATTGAGAATAATATTGAATGGAGAATGATATAATACAAAATATTGAGGGAAAATAATAACATACCATGAGGGGTAATAATAACGAAGCTCATAATTTATTGTAGGTAGTTATGTTGCACATTGTTTAACAAATTCAATCTATGGCACCACCTAATAGACGAATTTACAGTTCATGTTGATAACATCTATGTGGATAATTTGGTTTAGAGTTTTTTAAAAATGGTAGTGTTGTGCATCCATGAAAAACCATATGGAGAATGGGAAGACCCGAACAGATCTCGAGGGCACTTTGTAAGCCATTACATAAGCAAAACTATATTGATTTATGAATTATTTCATTCACTTGGTAACATTAATTTTATTCATAATAATAGATAAGTACTTATGCACAACTTTCCTCCTACAACATACGAGTCTCTCATTATCTTTCTTATTAACACTCTTCTAACGTAGTTTTTATTATCACTCACCACATCCTAATATTTAGATGAGTTGTTATAATAACTTATACACTCAAAAATATGTTAGTACTAACATTAAACAAATACAATAATGAATTATGTTGTACTAACTTAAGAAATATCTAACATCCGCCCCTCTCTATTTAGTATAATCATAGTTCAAAGAAAAGGGATTGGTACTACAAGAGAATTAGAACATACTCTAGTTCGAGACAAATAACAATGGATGGGAACATATTACCAATCCAACTTGGGTAATATGAATTAAGACATAGAATGAGTTCATACAAAATATAATTGTAGTCGGAACGGTCTCACTAACACTCTAATCAGGAATAAGAACATACACATATCTGAGATCATATAGATAAAAGTGGATAAGGACAAACACACTACTCAATATTTAGAACTGTGAATAAAAATACAAGTACGGACATACACTATACTCACTAGAAGTGTGGCTTGCACCTCCACTTCTCTTTTGTTTTGTTCCTCTAGTTCATTGGGCCTCACTAAGCAAGGAGAAATTAACTAATAGCATTGAGTCCTTACTATACCTTCAATAGGTGTTGGCCACCTCACTGAACATTGCATAAGTAACCATTGCACTTAATCATTGCCACATGATCATAAATAGCAATATGGTGATTATTGCACTAAACTATATTCATGACTTTAGTATATTTGGTACATGTTTTTGAATTATCTATAACTATAATACATTATCATTATCATTGATGACTAACAACTCTTTAATCATATAATATTTTGAGTGTATTTTAATTTTTTTATTATAATAAATTGCAGCCTTTAAATTAATAGCTAACTCGAAATTGGATGTGATCTCATTCCTCTGTTTCCTCTAAGCTCCTGATAGCTCAATTAACTAAATCGAACTACATGTTCCAAATTCTATATTTATAAATAAATACCTCCCATAAAATGAAATGATATATTAACTAGATATCAAATTCTCCCATTAATACATCTTTATAAAAAATATTAAATTAACTTTAATGAAATGCACAAGAACAAACTTCAAGAAAACTAAGCAAACATACATATCACTAAAGCTTATTAACCATCCACATAGACTATATAATAAAACTGAACAACATTGGTAAAGTAAATTAATTAAACTTATAATCAACAACTTCAATTTAAACCCAAATTTAACAATAAAAGACTTCATCTAAACAACTATATAAAAAACTAATTAATAGCAACCTAAAAGTATAATCTAACAATAACCTATTGACTAAATAAACCACATTACAAATATATTAACTATGATAATAATATAAAATATATAAAAACAAAATACAACTTAAAATTATATGTAAAATTTATTTTTTAAATGCTTTACATAATTTAAAGTTATAAAACATTGTGTTGCATATTTCATGGTGATCTTTAGGTATGGAATTGTGAAGACACTCATTAAATGATCAAACAAGGAGGTGACGGTCTTAGACATCAAAGGCACAGGTGAGATGACAATTTTGATTGATAGACTTGGCACTGGTAGGGTGATTACACACATCGCATGAAAATGTTTAAGGATGTGGATTGACACATGAAGAGGGCAATTTGAGATGCGTGCATAGTGTAGGTGCACCAAAGGTGAAGGTCGGTTGATAACGATGTATAGCTTTTCTTTATCGTTTGTTTATCTCTTTTAGATATTTTTTTGTTGGTTCCTTTCATTTGTGTCATTTGTTTATTTTAATTCATGCATTAGGGCTTCATAACATCATATAAGAGGTTTCTTGAATAGTAGAAAGTTTTATTTGAAACACGATAGTAATATATAAGTGAGATACATGATTTGAAATTACAAGTGGATAAGATAAAAATGAGTATTGGTAAAATATCATGAAATTTGAGTGTTTTCATTTGAATTTTCAAGGGTTACGTCCTTCATAAGTATCACTCTTTGATTGAGTCAATAACATTCTTGAATACGAAAGTGAGAAATGATATGGAATTAATATATGAATTGAAAGTGAGAAAGAATGAGAAATGAATGTTAACTGAGAATTTTTAGTTGTGAAGAGTGAGTTATTATTTGAATGAAATACAGTGGAAGAGTATTTGATATGTATTGATTCTCTACAAGTGAGATTTTTAATTTAATCCATTCTTGTGGAAGTTGATATTGTTTATTAATCGATTTAATTTCCCATATCTTGTTAAGTTGTTTTGAGTTTCATGAAACATATCACGCTAAAATTTAAACTACCCTTCTCTATGTCTTGAAACTAGTCTTCTAGTCTATTAGTCCCTTATGATTAAACTAGTCTGATTCATATTTAATATTTACGATAGGTGAAAGGGTTGATTAGTTGACTAATACAATTTTTAGTGTCAATAGGGCCCATAAAGCTAAAAGAGATAGATATATACAAAGCACATGTCTGACTTAGTCAGTGTCACGCAAAGCACAACCTAACCCAGAGATGACACAATGTCTTTTTTCTACGCAGAGTTAGATAACATGTGATTTATGGTCTAATGTTGCTAACAAAGATTTTATAAGTGTTAGACAATTATTTTTAGGCTCAAGGGATAAATGGGGACCATAATTGGACCAAGATGGATCAAGAAACACACCAATATGTACAAGTTTTCCAAATATGATAAATTGGGAATATGACATTGAGAATAAGGGTATTGTACCAAATTTAAGTTTTCGACAGGTTCACAGGGCTCGATTGGCTCGATTTCTCTAATTGTGTCCTTCATTAAACCAAGTGACTAATTTATTTGGACAATCAAGGACTCAATTTAGGAAAAATGAGCCCCAAATCACATTATGTGGTTTGTAATTATGTTCATTGTGCTCAATTGGCCAAAATTACATTTGTCATTAAACATATTGAGTCATTGGTTAGCCATGGACACAATTAGATAAATTTGAGATCCAAATCACATTACATGGTTGTAATTAGGCTCACAAAACTTGATTGAAGAAAATTTAATCCCTCATTAAAAGAATTGATTATTTGGTTAAATTAAGGACTCAAGTGGGGAAATCAAGCACTAAATGAAATTATGTAGTTGTAATTAGGTTTACAGGTATTGATTAGCATAAATTGCATCCCTCAAAGAACCAACTAAGTAATTGGTTTAATTAGGGACGTAATTGGCATTGATTAAACATGAAATCTCATTATGTGGTTGTAATTAGGTTCAAAAAGCTCAAATGCCCAAAGTTGTGCCCCTTATCAAACTAAAAGAGTAATTGGATAAATCAAAGACTAAATTGGTGCAAATAGAGCCCAAAATGACATTATATGGTTTAAATTAGGTATACGAGGCTCAATTGGACAAAATTTAATCTCTCATTGAAATAATCAAGTAAATTGTTCAATTAGGGAAAATTGAGCCTCAAATCACATTATCTAGTTTCAATTAAGTTTACTGGATGTGATTGCCCCAAATTGCATCCCTTAGTGAATCAAATGAATAATTGGTTCAATAATAAACTCAACTAGGAAAACTAGAGCCCATAGTCACATTATCTAGTTACAATTAGGTTCACGAGACTTGATAAACACAAATTGCAACCTTCATTGAACCAAATGAGTATTTGGTTCAATCAAATACTCAATTAGAGCAAATTAAACCCCAAATCACATTATGTGATTGCAATTAGGTTCACTAGGTTCGATTCCCCTTAATTGACCCTAGTTTCACATTTAATTAACCCTAATTGGTCCTAATTAATCACAATTAACCTTTGGTATCACAAGATTTATCAATTTGGGGATAATTTCACCTTTTATTGACCTTAATTGTTCATAATTGGTTGCAATTAACCCCTTTTAGAAAAATATTGGTCGATCTTGGGATAAAAACATCGAATTAACCATTATTGCTTTTAAAATAGGTCATAAATCAATTCAAAAGCCCTCAAAACCTACAAAATGACTATTTTTCCAAATCAAACACAGTGAAAAATTTATACCTTGAAAACCTTAGGTTCAATCCTAAAATCGTAAAAATGACTAAGTATTGGCTATATCTGATTTTGAAAAACTATCTTCTAACTGGTAACTCGTACAACTTGAAGCTGATTTTAGAAGATCTAGAATGGCTCTAATTTATTATATTTAAGCAAATAAATTTAAAGTATAAGAATATATGAAATGTATTATAATTAAAATATATACTTACATTTAATTTATAATGCATTTTTTATTCTTCTAATTAAATGTTTATTTTAATAAATATAACTGATATAAATCCTATTTTTAAAATAATTTTCCAGTGTATAGGGTGCATGTCCTTTGCATTGCATAGGGCACACACCCTTTGTAAAACATGTGAACCCTTTGTAAGGAGTGTGTGCCTTTTGTTTTGCCTTTCCTAAATTTTGGTTTATTTCCCTTAAAAAAACAATGCTTTTAGGCTATGATGATCCAAACCTAACATTCAGACCTACACTAGACCAACAAACATGAATCTTGCCAAATTTATGTTTTTTTTGGAAGACCTTCACCAAATGCTTATCGAGAAATATGTAAAAGGAATTTGATGCATGTCAGGTTGTATAATACTAGAATCACAAAGGTCTTTCTATCTTTGGCCTTTCTAGGTCCTATGAAAAAAAAAATCTAAAATGTTTAATGAAAGAAACTTTTAAATAATAAGAAAATATGATAACTTCATAATTAGACTGTAAAGTTTCTAGTCATCATTAATTAACTTTAAAAAAAATTGGTACAAATATGACAATGAAAGACAAAGGCTATATCTGTGTTCAAATAAATAAATAATTGCATTTTTAACTCCTTGCATAATAAATACAATCATTATTTTATAGTAGTAAATATAGCCATGTAGGGGAACAAGCCTACTCTGATAGCTAAATACAAATATATGATCAAGTACTATCTATATATGATATAATCAAAATTTACATATCAACAAACTAAATTTAATGGAAATATGAATCACAAATTCAATAAGTGTAGTTCTAGAACAACAATGTGCAAGTAAGAGGGAGAGCATCATTTGTGCATTTTATCTTCCAATCACAGAGCGATGCATCCCCTGCATATCTCTCAAATTAAGATTGTATCTTCCCTTCAACAATGGAGGTAGATAAATTAATTAAGTTACAAATATAACCATTGAGAACTATGTGCAGGATTATAAACACTATAAAAAAATAATAAACCAAATTAAACTAAGTCACTCCACTATCTACTGACTCAATATAATTATTATGTATACTAAGAAGTACATTAGATGAATAATGAAATAATAGTAATTTCATTACTTTATAAAAATAATTTTACTTATCCATACATTGAGGTGTTAACAGTAATCACAAATACAAAATTGTGAAACTAGATCCTATAGTTTGCAAGCACAACTATCTTACACCAATTCATATAAAAAAAGAAAACAAACATAAGCCTGGATATGGGAATGTAGGGTAAGCTGATAAGGTAGAGGGATCCTTATTAACATTATCATCATGCCCATCATTGGTATTTTAAAGTTAGTCCAAACATTTTCCTATCTATAAAAAAAAATATAAAAATAAATTCAATTTAGGGAGCTCTAAATTATTATTACAATGAGTAATCTAACATGTCTAAAGTTTATTTAGACCATATTGTATTGTATTGAATACAAACAAATTTAAGCTACAAATTTATTTTCATAGTTTATTAAGGTTTTATATAATTAATCATACAATATGGGCATACATGTCAAAGAACAATATAACATAATTATTATCACACAATATTACAACAAAAAGGACTATCATAATCTCAAACATCCCACAGTTGCAAGTATGTTCATGTATCCGTCATCATCATACATGTAAATATTTATTTATACAATTAAGACTTTAATTGACATTGTTGGGTACAATATATTTTATTGTGCAATTCCTGAATATATTTTACCATTTGTAACAAATAAAGTATAACTTATATTTTTTTACTATTTCCTTAAATACTGATTTAAATGATAAAATTCTATTAAAAAATCCTTATGTAAATATGTTCTCTAATTTATACAAATCTAAATTTGTAAACAAATGTGCTACAACAATATTTATACAATTTAAAATTAGCCTAACAATCTAACTATGATAAATCAACCTAACAATCCAACTATAATAAGGTTGATTGCTTGGTATAGTTCCCAAGTAAGTTGGTGACTTAATAATTTAGCACAACCCCATACTTAGCATTTGATTCTTAACCATACATGTAAAAATAAATATATATACAACAATTGAAAGAAAATAAAAGCATTTATATGTATGTTGGCATTAGTTCCAATCAAATGCAAACATATATTTAAGTGTATTTTCAAATTGAGAATAAAGTAAACATTTGTATTCAATCCAAGGTAAATGTATGTTAAAACTATTACCCAAAATATCTTGTAAGGCAATAAGTACATTCACCATTCATACTGCCATGGCTCAAAACATGAACAACACTTCATGCATAGTTCTAATTTATGATCAAGAACTAGTAAACAAATTCAAACCTATAATATGTTTGAGTTTCTCTTGACTATATTAAGAGTACCATATAGCTAAAAACACCTAAATCAAAATAAAGTATAGAAGGGATATTATAGTAAGTGTAAATCATAACTTGATGTAGCATTTTATGCTTAAAATATTGATGGTCGGCTTAAAATGTCATGTAAAGACTTAAATTCAGTCTCTCAAGAAGTAATACTCAACATAGAATCAATTTTTTTAAATTAAACTACATAGCACACAAGAAACAATTTATTCCTAATAAAAAATAATTAAGCTTAAATGGATTATATAGGAAAACCTTCCGAGTGTTCTTTGCAAGTCTAGAGTCATATACAAACCTTATGAATCATCAACAAAAGCATGTAGAATTTGTCAACCTTTCTCATTCACAACCCTTCATCAAGGATACAAGTATTTTAAGAATGAGGAGGTAATATTTATTTTCAAACCACAAATTTTTTAAAGGAATAAGAAATCATATAATAAACTAAGTTATTTTTTAGAAACATTACAATTTAACTACCGAACCTCAAATGATAGAATCTCAATTTATAAATTTAGATAAAGAAGAAGAAATCAAACAAGAGATAATTATTATCACTAAAATTTCTACTTGAATATAAATTAGTTATATAAATCTTGTACATTTACTTTTATTATATATATATATATATATATATATATATATATATATATATATATATATATATATATATATATATATACTTTAAATTGTAACATTTAAATAACTTAAATTTGAGTTTGAATATTATGCACCTATAACTGAGCAAAAACATTCTTCTAACCTACAATGGCATTCTATAACCATGAATATAATCAATAATTTAAAAAATAAAATAACCTAAAAAAAAAACTATGGAAACCTAACATATGATTGAAAATAAAAATTAGGAAATAGAATAAGAACAACTACTTGCTTGCAAATGCTACCAGAAAATGATGGTATATTTTTGAAGCAAACTTTCAAAAAAACACTCACAAAAACATTTTTCTTCCTCTCCACAAAATTCTTACTCTCTATTTCCTTTTCCAAAACCATGTGCCCTAATTTTTTTAATATGCTCTCTCTATTCATGGTTCAAAGAAGAGTTTTTGACCTACACCAATAGATTTGTTACATCCCTAATCAAACATATTCAATTCAACATGAATTACTAGACAATAAACATTTGTTCCAATGTCTACTACTAGGTTGTGAATCAGGTAAATAGTTCCAAAATAATTTTATCACATGCACCCAATAAGCCATTGAGCTATTGAGATCGAATGCAAGATTTTCCAAGTCTCCTGACTATCTCTTGCCTCCCAAAAACTCATGACCAGGTCAAAACCTAATGCCAAGTTTCAACCAACAAAAGGAGGTTCGAAATAATAATGTACAATTTACCAAGTCAAACTCATCATTAAACTTGTGCCCTGATTTACATTGTTGATATTTTCAAATGACTATTGTCAACGCCACATCCAAATGTTAAGGTGGCTTAATGATTGAATGCTTAGAGGAAATTTAACAAATTCAACCAACATCATTCAGATTACCTTAAAAATCATGGTGATATTTAGAAGGTAATATTATGAACATCTTCATTATTCACTAGTGGTTATAAGCTCAAGTTAAATAACAATGTTCATGTGAATGGTTGTTGGTTCAATTGGTGAAGTTGTTTGGCTCAGAAAGAGTTTAATAAGAATCAATTTTTATTGCTAGCAAATCTTGACATGCGAAAAGGAATGAAGCCAGGATCGTGTTCCAGAAGACTTTGGCAATATGGATACCCCTTAATCCTTAGCTCTTAGCGTAAAATCACCGCGTAAAGTAGTTATTCATAAAATAAAATAAAAAAATAGAGTTTTCACAAAAATACCACAACTACTTGTCCAATACATTCTACTTGACCGGTATCATTGTTCGTAAATGTCTAACGACACTTGAGATATTCTTGAGTAGTATTTACCGTTACTAGTACCTTGAAATATCAAGACTTAGCATGTCAAAGAGTTAATAATAACACATGATAATAATGAAAACATAAAAACATCCAACTTAAATAAGTATGATAAATACCACAAGACTCAAGAATATAATTCTCCATAGAAAAGCTTTACCCTGCATCCACTTCAAATCAACAAAGAATAGTTAGTTCAATAAAATTATTTAACAGAAGAAAATTAAATACGTGCTATTTCATTTACTCAAATAATTTTAATTGTATTTATTAACATGCTGGTACAAAATTAATTACATGTCATCATATAACAAAATAATAACACAACTTTTCATAATATAACAGTTAATTAAATTTATAAGATATTATATAAATTAAATACATTAAAAATTAATTTTTTTATTTAAATATATATATTTTTTTAGAGATAAGGAAAAAAAATGGGAAACAACATTTTTATGTTTAAATACTAATTATATTTAATATTATTTTAATTTTTATATAACTTAAATGTACAAAAGCATGATAATTTAAGTATTGAAACTAGAGTACTTTTACCAAAATTAGATTTTTACAATGGAACAATTTTTTCAATTGTATGGTTTTTTAAAATTTTAAGCTTGTCCTCTATGTACAACTTGAAAGGTTTCCTATCACTTTAGGTGTATGCAAAATTTATTTTGAAACGTGTGGATGCCCACTTAAATTATGAAACCTCTATTTGTTGAAAACATTTTCCTGTGCTTGAGAGAAATCTGCATTCCACTTCTTATTGCAAGCTGCTACGGAACATAATATCTTATTTTGTAGTCATCTGATTTTATATTATAATTTATATTTGGAGTTGTATTGTTTGTCTCCTCCATATTGTTTACTTGTTTCTTGTGATTAGAATGAACATATCCATTTCAATTTAATCTCTAAAGTGGCCTGCAAGATGATGCAAATACAAACTTGATGTTGATTGATCATGCACATCAACTATTCATTTCAAAGAGTGGTGGCATTCACTCATTTTTTAAAGTCTTTTCAAACCAGACTAGCATTGATTTTGTATTACAATTGCAATTACAAAATAATATTTCACCCTATAAAGTCAATTTTAGTCCTTATCAGTGAGCCCATGGCACCTTCTGGGGCAGTTGCTAGTTTAAAGACCATCATGCAACTGGTTTGACTTACTGCAAAATTATAAAACATCGTTGTCAAAGACTCAAACAAGATACACCAGCTCCACAATCTCTCCCCTCTAAGACATAAAAGTCTTCAGCGGTCACATGTTCTGACCGGAACCATATGGACCAATTCCCAGCTGAAAATTCTGAATTTTGTTTCTTTCGCCACCAATGCTTACATATATACTCGCTCCCATCTCTCCCTTTATATACCTGCAACGGAAGAGATGGCTTCGAAATCTTCATTCACCTTATTCCTTACCCTCATTTTTGGAATGCTATGTGCTTGTTCTAATTTGGCTGCAGGGAAGCAAAAGAAGATGGTGATATACCTGCAACAGACTCTAGGCGGAGTGAATGCTACGATGGTTACGGTTGCAGGACTGAGTGGAACGACTTCTGGTCTGTTGGCGTACGGAACAGTAAACGTGATAGACCACGTTGTCACCCAAGGACCTCATCCTTCCTCCAAGGTTCTCGGAAGAATGCAAGGAATAGAGGCCCGCCCAGATCCTAACAACGAAAGTTTCCATATGATTTCCTCCATTCTTTTTCTGAATGAGAAATACAACGGCAGCACGCTTGAAATAAACGGGACAAATAGATTTAGCGAGCAACAGAGGGAGGTATCAGTGATTGGAGGAACTGGATACTTCACATATGCTCGTGGGTTTGCCCTCGTTGATTTTGTAGCACAGACTGGACAGACTTATAGCTTTAAGTTTAATGCTACCATTAGATCGTATTAAGATTGTATTACACTCTCCTTGGCTAATAAGCAGTTTGTATATTCATCTCTACCACTGTTAACGCATCTGTTACTCAATTTATATTTGTTATATTTTGTGATGTTATTACATAAACCAAAATTGGGCATTAGCCCCATAAATGTAGCGGTTTGAAATTTGGAGCCATTTCAGTTTATTTTATTTTTTTGGGCGGAGCGGGGTGGAGAAGGAGGCCATGACAGGGTAGGTGAAACTGTCAGTGAAAAGATAAAAGAAAAGAAGAGACAAAGCCGAAGTGAGTGTGCAAGAGAATTTTAGTGTAACAATAGCTAAAGAATACATGGTAGAAAAATAGAGCAATAGCATAGCAACAATAGATTGCAGAAAATAAGGGAAGTAAGGAGATAGACACAATAAGTAGTGAATAGAACTTGGAGAACGTAGCAAGAGACTGTGGAGAACTGAGCAACCAATAGAAAAAGAAAATAGAAAATAAAAGTGAAGTTTTTGTGAGTTTGTATGACAGTTGTAGCCGTATTAGTTTATACTTTGTAGTCAATTCGTTATAAGTATTATTAAGTGAATTTGATACAAGTTCTGTATTTTCTGCCAACAACTGGTATCAAAGCCCTTAGATTGTAAGTCCATTTAGACATGGCAATAGACAGTTTTGGTTCATGGCAGCAACCCCTACATTTGATGAAAAGAACTACGATGTGTGGAGTATCAAGATGAAGACTATATTCAACTCTTGAGCTATGGGAGTTAGTTGAAGGTGAATATAATGAGGTTGCAGCGGTGACAACTTTCAATGTATTAACCCAAGCATAAAGGAATGCATTGAAAGAGAATAGGAGAAAGGATGCCAAGGCACTCAGCGACATACAAATGACACTAGTTGATTCAGTATTTCCTAGAATAGCAGTAGATGTCCATTCCAAACAAGCGTAAGATATTTTGCAAAATGCCTATCAAGGAAGTGACAAGGTGAAGCTTGTCAAGTTGCAGCTCTTCAGAAGACACTCTGAAACCCTACAAATGAAAGAGAATGAGTTTATCAATGACTTCTTCACTAAGACAATGAATATTATCAATTAAATGAAGACATGCGGTGATACCCTTAAAGATCATAGGATCATAGAGAAGGTGTTGAGGATCCTTCCAATCAGATTTGACCCTATAGTGGTTGTAATAGAAGAGTCAAAGGATTTGAGGCAAACGATGGTGGATGAGTTAATGGGTTCCTTGCAAACCCATGATCAAAGGTTGATTAGGTTAGCAGCCTCTTCCTATGAGCAAGCATTCAAGACCAATGTGAATGTGAAAGGAAGGGATAGAGGACCAAACAATAGATAAAGAACTTGCTGCAGTCAAGAAGGTGGAAGGCATAGCCATCAAGAGTCACATAGAAGAGGAAGAGCAAGGAGCAACAACACTTCAAGAGGAGGATCTATACAAATGTATGATAAGTCTAGCATCTAATGATATTATTGTAAGAAATATGGACATATTATGCTAGTGAGTGTAGAAAGAAAGAGTATGATATGAATAGGCAAAATTCAAATTTATCCCATGCACAAGAGGTTGAACCTAATAGAAATGAGAAAGGTGAAAATTTGTTCATAACATGCAAAATTGTAGAGCAAAGTGGTAAAGAAACATGGTACTTGGATAGTGGTTGTTACAACATGAGTGGGAACAAAGAGATGTTCAATCACATTGATGAGTCAATAAAATCAAAGGTGAAGATGGAAAACAATGAGAAGGTTCCCATCATAGGTAAAGGAAACATTTCTACCCACACCAAGCAAGGTGACAAAAGACAAATTCAAGATGTATACTATGTGTCCGAGTTGAAGCACAACCTAATCAACATTGGACAGCTTGTCCAAAAGGGGTACAAGGTCAGATTTGAGAATAGAGAATGCATCATCTTTGATAGGAGTGGCTGCAATAGACAGATTGCAGTAGTCAAGATAAGCAATCAGATGTTTTCGTTGAGAATGCAAAGTGAGCTCGTAGTAGGGTTCAAAACTATGGTAGATGACTCTACTATTTGGCAACTAAGGTATGGGCATTTGAGCTTTGGAGGGTTGAACCTTATTTACAAAACGCAAATGGTGAAAGGGTTGCCCCTTATAAAACAACCAAACAAAGTGTGTGAAGGATGCATATTGGGGAAGCAACATAGGAGTGCATTTTTCATGGGTAAATCATGGAGAACTAGAACTCCTTTAGAGTTGATACATTTAGATTTGTGTGGTCCAATGAAGACCCCCTCCCTATCCAAGAATGTCTACTTCGTGACATTCATAGATGATTTCAGTCAAAATATATGGGTGTATTTTTTGAAGAACAAATCAAATACATTTGATACCTTCAAGCAATTCAAGGCCATGGTGGAGAAACAAAGTGGCCACTGCATCAAGATGTTGAGGACGGATGTAGGGGGAGAGTATATCTCTAATGAGTTCATGAATTTTTTCAAGGATCATGGCATAAAGAAGCAATTGCATCCAAGTATACACCGTAGCAAAATGGTGTGGCTGAGAGGAAGAATATGACCATCCAAGAAATGGCAAGGAGCATGCTAAAGGCAAAGGGTTTGCCGAATGACTTTTGAGTTGAGGTTGTAGCAATAGTCGTATACTTGTTGAATATTTGTCCAACGAAGAGTGTTAGGGATATGATCTTTCAAGAAGCATGGAGCAGTTAGAAGCCAAGCGTAGAACACCTTAGAGTGTTTGGTTGTGATGTATATGCGTACATGCCTAAGCAAAGAAGGATAAAATGGGATGACAAAGGTGAGAAGTGCATATTCAGAAGGTATAGTGACCAATCAAAGGCTTATCGATTGTACAATCCCATCACCAAAGAACTCATAATCAGTCGAGATGTTCAATTCATTGAGCATGAAGCTTGGGAGGAGAGACAAGAAGAAGAGCATGTGCAAAAAAGGGCTAGTATTGAATCTGAACCAGCAGGTAGTTTTACTCATG
The DNA here is from genome assembly GCA_037957365.1 of Torreya grandis. Classification (NCBI taxonomy): domain Eukaryota; kingdom Viridiplantae; phylum Streptophyta; class Pinopsida; order Cupressales; family Taxaceae; genus Torreya; species Torreya grandis. Next base: position 1,667,166 of record JARHVA010000700.1, on the reverse strand, counting down.
CACCAAATTGCATCCCTATTTCAAAATGGGTTGATTCATCTAGTGGCAACAACCAACAAGGAGTTCAAGAATCAACATCCTCCTCCTCCAACTCAAGTCAATGCCTAACAAGGACAAGAAGCTTGCAAGAAGTCTATGAGAAGTTAAGGTATGAGCAAAATTAAGATGAAACTATGAATTATGCTATTTTTTTATTAGTTGATCCTATCTACTTTGAAGAAGCAGTCAAAGACAACAAGTGGTGCAATGTAATAGATGAAAAAATGCACGCAATAGAGAGAAATCAGACTTGGGAGTTAGTTAGGCTGAAAAAGGTGTTGTATGGGTTCAAGCAAGCCCCAAGATCATGGTACAGTCGTCTAGACTCATACTTGTTGAGCAATGGCTTTAACAAAAGCACAAGTGATCCCACACTCTACATCAAAGCAAACCAAGGTGATATTTTGATTGCAGTTTTGTATGTGGATGATTTAATATTCATCAAAAATGAAAATCAGTCCATTGAAGAATTCAAAATAGCCATGAAGAAGGAATTTGAAATGATTGATTTGGGATTTTTGAAGTATTTTCTTGGGATAAAAGTCAAGCAAATGGATGAAGGCATATTCATATGCCAATATAAGTATGCAAAGAAGATTTTGGAGAGGTTTAAGATGTTAGACAATAAGCTAGTGTCCACACCAATCGAGACAAGTTTGAAGTTATACAAGGATGATTGTAGCAGTAATGTAGAGCCCACACGATGCAAGAGCTTAGAGGGAAGCCTAATGTATTTGACTATAACATGGTCAGACATCATGTATGCAGTTAGTCTCATATCTAGATTCATGGAGATTTCAAACGAGACACATTGACAACAAGAGGATATTGAGTTACGTGAATAGAATAAGAGATTATGGAGTTTTGTATGCAGCAGCAAATGAGTTTCAACTTGTGGGTTACATGGATAGTGATTAGGTTAGTAGCCTTGATGACCAAAATAGCATTTTAAGGTATGTATTTCATCTTGGGTCAGGGCCATATCTTGGGCTTCAAAGAAACAAACATAGAGTCACTTTCTACCGTTGAGGCTAAGTACATAGTAACCAATATTGCAACATGTCAAGCTATACGGCTGAGAAGGATACTTTTAGAATTGCATGAGGAGCATTAAGGGGATTTTATAGTCTATTATGATAATATATCCTTCATAGTTTTGTCAAATAACCCATCTTTCATAGTAGGAGTAAGCACATTGCAATCAGGTATCACTTCATTCGAGAGTTAGTTGAGAATTGTATGATAGAGCTGAGTTTTTACAAGTCAGATCAACAACTCGCTGATATTTTTACTAAACTGTTATCCAAAGACACTTTCATACACTTAAGAGGAACGTTAGGGGTCATTAATGTAGCAACATTAGGGTTACAAAGTTTTATGTTGGATCCGGACTCCTATAGTCCAACTTCGGACTCCAACTGTCTAGCTTCAAACTCATACAATCCATCTTCAAACTCCAACAATCCAACTTCAAACTCCTACAGTTCAACTCCGGACTCATATAGGCCAGCTCTGAACTCTTACAGGGTAGCTCCAGACTCTTACAACATAGCTTCAAACTCCATTAGGTCAGACCAAAAGAGCACTTCAGGGTATGTATTTCACATTGCAATTAGGAATCATTTCATTCAAGAGTTAGTTGAGAATCGTATGATAGAGCTTAGTTTTTGCAAGTCAAATGAGCATCTAGCTAATATTTTTACTAAACCATTGTCCAAAGACACTTTCATACACTTAAGAGGAAGGTTAGAGGTCATTAATGCAATAACATTAGGCCTACAAAGTTTTATGCTGGATCCCGATTCCTATAGTCCAGGTTTGGACTCATATAGTCTAGCTTCGGACTCCAACAGTCCAGCTTCGGACTCCAACAGTCCAGCTTTAGACTCTCACAGTTCAGCCTCAGACTCATATAGGCCAACTCTAAACTCTTACAGGTCAGCTCCAGACTCTTATAGCACAGCATTGGACTCCATCAGGTCATCTCTAAACTCCCATAGGGCAGTTGCGAACTCTATCAGTGGAGTATTTTCACCTTTTGATTAGACATAAAGTGAGAGAGAGAATATTGTCAACAAGAGAAACCAATGATTTCATGGATAGGAATGTTCGAGACTAGTTATGGAGACATGAGACCAAGTGCATGAAACCTGAGACAAGCAAAGAAAATACAACGAAGGCTCAAGGTGAATCTAAGGCAAACTGTAATATGCATTAGCTAAACTATAGAGATGTTTGAAACATCTCAATATGGAGATTAACTCATAAAATATTAAGAAGCAGTTGCAAGAGAGATGATAGCAAATAATTTAAGGGGATGTGAGCCAAATTTGGAGATGAGTTGTAAACCACTGAGACAAACATAAAATATAAAATTTGATGCTTTGGATGGCTTATCATATGGCATTTTTAATGTTTCAATGAATATTTTCTAAGTCTAAATCATTGAAATGATAGTTGGTGTTTGAGGTCCAATTATTTCAAAACATTACAAGGGATTTTTTGCATAATATATTGGTATTTTATACCCGATATGGTATGTAGTAATTTCAAAATGAAATCTCAGAGTGTTCATGAGAAAAATCCACCTGATAGGGTCTATGAATCTATGAAAAGGCATATTTTATAGTATATATTGGGACTTCTACACATCGAACAGAGAGGATGACAAAGAGCACCCCAACAAAACACGTTGAAAATAAATTTGGAAAAAACCTATATTAATCAGGAAAGGAAATTTTGATGGATTCCTTTAGAGATGTAGTAGGTGGAGCACAAGAGTGCATGCAAGACAATTATTGGGAAGTGGGTTCACACCTGCCAGAACCTAAGCTAGGTAATGTGAATAAAGAAAATGCCAAATCACACCCTACTTTGCATGACATTGTTCTTCCTACACATGGAGAGAAACAAAACCTACAAAAAACTCACTACATAGTAAAATAAAGATAAATTACATAAACTTTCAGAGAGGTCTAAACAAAGGAGAATCCAATACCATTAATGCTTTTAATCACCATTTTCACCCAAAGAAAGTAACAACTGTTTACACAACTTTTAATGCACTCTCTGCACTTGACACAAATCCATTTCATGCAGTGTGACAACTATCTTAGCCAATTGTTAAGCCAAAAAAAATTATTACTATTGGATTCTGATAATAAGATACATGTTTCTCGATTTTACCTAATTCAGAGTAGCTCGGTGTTCAAATTCATCTTTTTAATATATAAAAATATTATAATATATACTCTATAATGTAAAATTTATATATATATATATATATATATATATATATTATATAATATAATATTTATATATATTATATAAAATAATATTCATATATGATATAATTAATATTTAATGTACCAAAATAATATAATATATTTTATTTATATAATATTTAATTAATTTTCAATATATAAAATATTATACTAATATATATATTTATCATATTATAATATAATATAATAATATATTATATATACAAAAATATATAATATATACATGAGAACCCACATCATATACCAAACTAGGTTCTAGATTCACTATTAGATTTACATATCCTATACACATTACTAAGGAGTTTGCATCTTGCAGGGTGCTGACATCTTTGATTGGGCATTTTCTATTATCAAGGTTGGATAAGGACATCATGAGAGTTGATTTTATTGTGGCATGGATCTATGTTTGATGTACAACTTTAATTAATGTTACAATATTACTACCATTGAGACAAGAGTTTGAGATCCTAGAGTCTATATTGTAGCTTCCATTCATCCATGATACAAATATATTGACACATGGAGTAACTAAAACTGGGATAAAAACATATTAAATTGCCATACTCAAACCCTAGAAGAAAATTTGGGCACAACTCAAGCTTGTCTTCATAAGCATCTTATATATTTGTATAAAAAAGCATAAAATCTAATGGATTACTCGTTAGGTAAAATATGTTTTGGAAATATTATTAAAATAAATATCATTTTATTGATTCTTAACGCTTCATGAACAAAAAGTGAGATAGGGTCTAGGGTGATGGGTTTCTAGTGCGGTACAACTGTCGATTTACAAGCCCCCTCTTACCAAAATAAAAACTTATATCTTTTTCAATGAAACTTATGTTATTCTGTATGATAGTTGCAACATCCATGAAGGAAACTACAACAATCAAGGTGGTGCTTAATTTCAAATACATTAGACCATCAAAGTGCTTGTAAAGAGTATGTAGTAATTAGTGTAGATTTGTACTCAAGGCCAATGGACTACTTAAAATTGGCAGCACTTGTGGCTTTATTGAAGGATCCTTTTCAAAAATTCATCTATATAGTTTGAGTCATTTTATATTTACATGGATTTCTATTTTACATGCAACACATAATAAACATAGTGTATCAAAAATAGTATTCTAGCTAAATTCAATATTTATGGAAGCTAAAAAAAGCAGTCTTAAATTGTTTTTGAAATTCTTTTTGTGTTATAAATTTGAGAGTCGTACAATTTTGTTATGAGAATATTAGTCGATGGAGTACATGTCTTCTTCGTTGTTAGTGAATTCAATTCCCTCACTATAGAACACTTCAACTTGGTTTTTTGTTCTCTATTGACACATATCTAAATCAAAAGATTCCATATCTTTGTCATATTTGTTATCATCACTGCGATCTTTCTCCATGACCTATGCCTTATCAACGAATTTCACATTTAGACGCTTTTAAATAAAATGACAACACTCGACACAGTCACTTTAATTATCCTTTTGGGTTCACGAGATAGATTAATATCCATGGATATAATCAAAGTCCTAACACTAATGAACTTTAAGTATTCCTCTTAGCAGCAAATACTAAAGCTACATCACAACACTTGTTTTGTAAAGCAAGGATTTGTCAAACAAAATTGTGTAAATTGAGAGCCGTACCTCACTTAAAACCTATGATTGATGACCATGTCTCACTTTTTATACACAAAGCATTAAAAAATAATAATCTTATAATCTTGGTGGAGGTGATAGTGAAAAATTGGGTGGTGTGTTCCTTAACACGACATGTCAATGAGCTATGTTAGGAGGTGACCTTCTATTTAACAGTAAGCTTAAGGAATAAGGAAGAGGTTGGGAAAGGCAAATCCATACAGAACATGTAAGCAGTGAATTTTTTCAAGGTAAGTTGGGTAGTGATGGTGAGGGTAAGTGACAATGTGACCTAAACAACTCTTCATATCCTCAACAACAATAATAAAGCTATACTGGACACGAAGTAGACATAGAAAAAATTCTTCCAAATCAACAATAAAGAATTTGTAAATAATAATTTATCTATTAATTATAGTATTATTATTATATATCCCTAATATAAGGGTTGGTAGAATTGGAAGAGGTAGTTTATAGGTTGTTTGGGCACTTCCTCAAGGTATTGCCATTAAGCTAAATTTTCATGGGGCTAGTAAAGCAAAACCTGGTTGGATTGAAGCCAATGGCATATTCCATGATGAAAAAGGTGCACCCATTCTTGGCTTCATTGAAGCCTTAGAAAAACATACACATGATATTATACATTAATACTATAGTATAGTATAAATATAATAAATACCATACAATATATAATAATAAATGTGACATTAGAAATTATTTTGTAGACTAAATACAGCTATGAGATTATTGTGAAGAGATAGGGTCTAGTTCATGTGTTGTCCTTGTGCCATCTACACTTATGCACACCATGATTTTGTATTTCCACAAGTAGCTTGATGGTTTTCTTTGTGTTTTATCCATAAATAAAAATATTCATGGTGGAATTTCTTACCTTTTTAATAACATGTGCCTTTAGTGAATGTATATGATGTATTATGACCAAATATCAAATGTTCATATATCATGTCAATTTCTCTGCAACATAATTCTAACATGGATGACTTTGAAGACTTAAATTAGTCACTATTAAAATTTTGTAGTGTTTTGGCATCCTTTTTTCCAATGTGAATGATTACTTCTCTTATTTCATTCTTAAATGTGACATGTATAAAATCACTAAATACATGCATATAACTTGTGTTGCAAATCTAGGTTGTTTAGGTTATTCAATACATTGATTATTGTGTGCATAAAACCTATAAATGAATGATTTTCTAGCTTCTCTTCAAATATAAATTAGTGTGATATTGCAAATTACCATTGATTGAGGTTATATAGATGTCCTAAGACATGTTATTGGTGAGAAAATCTCAAGGATTCATGAAGGTAGCTCAAATACCAGCTTGCAAGGCTTCTAATTCATGTTCTAAATCAACACATAAATTTTATTGAGATAGTGTTTCGGATTGTTTTGGTTTATGTACCTTAACTAAAATGATTAAAAAGGTATCCTTATTTCAACTAATAGGATGTAAACTTGTTCCCTGTGAATAGCTTCTACCCACTTTTTCTAGCAAGGTTTGGTTTGCCAATGGACCTTTGTATTTCTCTAAAATCTTTGCACATCATTTACATCCCTGATGTTCTCATTTTACCCTATGATATTTCATAATTTTTAAAGGCAATGGAATTTGGATGAAACTCATTATCATATGCAATGAATTTTATTTTAATGTTGAATTCATTGTATTTATACATTTTTTCATTGTAGGTTTTTCACTCAGTTGAGCCATTCCAAAACCATAATCAAGCCCAATACAAAATGGCAGTCACGAGGACTTCGCACAATGTAAAAGTGTTTGTATCAACCCTAGTAGGCTGGCTAAAGGTCTCAATAAAGGTACCTTTGGTGAGCTCTTTAGTCTGGGGAAAAACATTAATTCCACCAAATAATATTACAATATATTTAATGGTATATAGAACCAAAATGTTTGTTATGTGCATTTGATACTAGATATGTGTACATTTACATAAATTTTTCTAGTCCTTTTGAGATCTCTATGGTACAGGGAGCTCTATGAATTTAAATTCTTTAATGTGAAATGGATTAAGGCAATTCATTTTTGTATTATTTGGCTCATTGCTTATCAAACTTCACTGTGGTTTGGGAATGCTCACTTTTCCCATATAAGTTTGATTGTCTATAATGACATAAGAATGCCAATGTCTATTTGTGTTGTCTCTGCTAACACTTACGGCAAGGGAATCTCTCTAGCTTCACATCAAGAGCTTGTATGCTTGTGAGGGAAAGGATCAAGTCTTAGAGAACATTTTACATTAGTTCGCTAGTACCTCAATTGGTTGGCTTAAATAAGTTGGACATGTATGACTGTATTGATGCATGCATATCGTATTGCTCTCTGAAAACATAAAAATAATGCCAAAGCAGTGACCATGTTTTAGAATGAGGATTTGAACATGTATAGGGCCTTCTCAAACATTTGACGACAATATTATTCCAAGAATAGGAGAAGATCAAGATACAGTAAAAATACATTTAATTTCAATTTTTAGATTGATAGCCAATATAGAGATCCACTTATGTAATGTTATGTCGAAGCTCGCAGATATTTCAATTTGGCTCAGGGAACTATTACTAATCTCTTTCTTAGAACATGACAACATACACATAATGTATGTCTTTTTACCATTTTTTATTATGTATTATACATTGATAATGCTATTCTTTAGTAGGTTTGAGAATGTTTTTGTATAAAGTATTTTTCGTCTCACTATATCTAATACTATTGATGCGGATTAAATTTATTAAATAATAAATCAGCAGCTACTCAAAATAAAAAATTGTCTGTTCATTGACAAATTAACATTCTTTTACGTCATCATTTTATTATATTTTATTTGATAAAAATATAATTTCTCTTACAAAATCATGATGTGTCGTGTCATTTTCATATCAAATAGTAAGGGTGATTATTTCTAATCATAATGTAACGTGGAATAATTAGTATGTGTGTACTTTTAATATTTAATTTGAATTTTCGTTTTGTGAGAACACTTAAAATTCTGTTCCATTTGCTGCTTATTTGGTGAGGCCTATATGGCCTTGGCTCTTGATTCTTTGTATTTATTGAATCTTATTTAATTTTCATAACTCTTTTAATTTTGGACGTGATTTTTACACATTTTTCTATTATTAAATCTGTATTATGTTTTTTTTTAATTAGAATATATCGCATGTTTTTAATTAAAAAAAATTGTTCCATCTAAAAATAAATTGTTGTTGATTCAAATGTGAGACATGGAAAGTAAAAGTATATTTATATTGTTTATTCAATTCTAACTAATGAGAGTTTTCGAAGAAGTCTAATTCCTTCTCGCATGCAATTTTGGAAGATGTTGAGAATAATATTAAATGGAGAATGATATAATACAAAATATTGAGGGAAAATAATAACATACCATGAGGGGTAATAATAACGAAGCTCATAATTTGTTGTACGTAGTTATGTTGCACAATGTTTAACAAATTCAATCTATGGCATCACCTAATAGACGAATCTACAGTTCATGTTGATAACATCTATGTGGATAATTTGGTTTAGAGTTTTTAAAAAATGGTAGTGTTGTGCATCAATGAAAAACCATACGAAGAATGGGAAGACCCGAACAGATCTCAAGGGCACTTTGTAGGCCATTACATAAGCAAAATTATATTGATTCATGAATTATTTCATTCACTTGGTAACATTAATTTTATTCGTAATAACAGATAAGTACTTATGCACAACTTTCCTCCTACAACATACGAGTCTCTCATTATCTTTCTTATTAACACTCTTCTAACATAGTTTTTATTATCACTCACCACATCCTAATAGTTAGATGAGTTGTTATAATAACTTATACACTCACAAATATGTTAGTACTAACATTAAACAAATACAATAATGAATTATGTTGTACTAACTTAAGAAATATCTAACATCCGCCCCTCTCTATTTAGTATAATCATAGTTCAAAGGAAGGGGATTGGTACTACAAGAGAAGTAGAACATACTCTAGTTCAAGACAAATAACAATGGATGGGAACATATTACCAATCCAACTTGGGTAATATGAATTAAGACATACAATGAGTTCATACAAAATATAATTGTATTCAAAACGGTCTCACTAACACTCTAATCAGTTATAAGAACATACACATATCTGAGATCATATAGATAAAGGTGGATAAGGACAAACACACTACTCAATATCTAAAACTGTGAATAAACATACATGATTCACAATGAAGTCAATATAAAAAAGTCTCACTGAACTTTACAACATACAAGTACGGACATACACTATACTCACTAAAAGTGTGGCTTGCACCTCCACTTCTCTTTTGTTTTGTTCCTCTAGTTCATTGGCCTCACTAAGCAAGGAGAAATTAACTAATAGCATTGAGTCCTTACTATACCTTCAATAGGTGTTGGCCACCTCACTAAACATTGCATAAATAATCACTACACTTGATCATTGCCACATGATCATAAATAGCAATATGTTGATTATTGCACTAAACTATATTCATGACTTTAGTATGTTTGGTACATGTTTTTGAATTATCTATAACTATAATACATCATCATTATCACTGATGACTAACAACTCTCTAATCATATAATATTTTGGGTGTATTTTGATTTTTTTATTATAACAAATTGCAACATTTAAATTAATAGATAACTCGAAATTGGATGTGATCTCATTCCTCTGTTTCCTATAAGCTCCCGATAGCTCAATTAACTAAATCGAATAACATGTTCCAAATTCTATATTTATAAATAAATAGCTCCCATAAAATGAAATGACATATTGACTAGATATCAAATTCTCTCAATAATATATCTTTATAAAAAATATTAAATTAATTTTAATGAAATGCACAAGAACAAACTTCAACAAAACTAAGCAAACATACATATCACTAAAGCTTATTAACCATCCACATAGACTATATAATAAAACCGAACAACATTAACAAAGTAAATTAATTAAATTTATAATCAACAGCTTCAATTTAAACCCAAATTTAACAATAAAAGACTTTATCTAAACAACTATATAAAAAATAAATTAATAGCAACCTAAAAGTATAATCTAACAATAACCTATAAACTAAATAAACCACATTACAAATATATTCACTATGATAATAATATAAAATATATAAAAACAAAATACAACTTAAAATTATATGTAAAATTTATTTTATAAATGCTTTACATAATTTAAAGCTATAAAACATTGTGTTGCATATTTCATGGTGATCTTCTGGTATGGAATTGTGAAAACACTCATTAAATGATCAAACAAGGAGGTGACGGTTTTAGACATCAAAGGCACAGGTGAGATGACAATTTTGATTGATAGACTTGGCCTTGGAAGGGTGATTACACACGTCGCATGAAAATGTTCAAGGATGTGGATTGACACATGAAGAGGGCAATTTGAGATGTGTGCACAGTGTAGGTGCACCAAAGGTGAAGGTTGGTTGATAACGATGTATGGGTTTTGATTGGATCTATCCATGAAGATGGAACTGACTGCTTCATGGGTGTTGGCATTGACAAAAAACTATTGAGGTCTACCACACTCGAAGGAGCATAATGATGATAAGTAAGACAATCCACATGAATATCAGAGTAGAAGATGATTGCTCAATAATGTTTGACACATTCACTCATGGAAACTTTAAACTCCAAACTCACTCACGAATCAATGAACAAGGCAAAAATAGGATTGCAATGCATAAATAGAAGTAGTAATGAACCACCCCTGACTAACAAGGTTGTTTAATAATTGGAACATGCCCAACGTCTCTTATCTTTTTTTGTCCCAAAGATTGACATATATGCTAATTATAATGCTATGTACCTTTAAAATTAAATTTTTATAAAAAGACTTATATTTTATGATCTTAATGACGTATAGAGACATAAAATTATTTTCTTAATAATATATATAATAATACACAAAAATATCGCTTCAAAATTAACACATAAAAATCAGCCACTCAAATACCATCTTAAATTCACTTAATAAAATTACTTTTATTTAAAATGATAAAAATATATTTATACACTAATTTCCTCATACAACATAAAAATATATCATTATTTTTCATAATTTATATCTTAATCTCTATTTTCGAACATACTTCCTCATACAACTTATACACACAAATATGTTATTACTAACATTTTTAATACAACATTAAACTATATTTTAATAAATATCCAATAAGAATTTACCCATAATAAAATGTTGTAAAAAAAACACAGTCTTGTTTTTATTGTGAAATGCACTTATTTTAGATGTCATATTATACAATTCCCAAGTACCACAAATACATACATCGCATCATCCTTCCATGGTACTCGTTTATAACATAACTATGGTATATTTATTATTATGTCAAGGTTGTTAGATCAGTGAAGATTCACTATAAATAGTCACGTTGTTAACATGATAATGTGGATCGTTTAATATTTTTAAATATGTTCTCTTCAAACATGATTAAATTATGATGAGTTATGATTCATAAATTTATCCATATATTTATCTATCATAAATTAGATAGATAAGTATAAAATAATAATAATAATAATAAATATATATATAGATTATTTAAAAAGTTGAGTGTTTCGTATAAGCAAAATAATGTTTTCCTTCCAAAATATTGACAACAAAGGTAATTAAATATATAAATTACAAAATTATGAACGAGCAAATATTGTTCATAATATGATTTATAAAATTAAGTCGTATTAGCATTTATAATATGTGAGTAAGAACATACGCGCTATTCACTGGAAGTGTGGCAATGGCATTCACTTTTCTTTTCAAATTTGTTCTTTTAATTGGTTGGGCCTCATAGAGTAGATACAAATCAATTAGTAGCACTATGTCCTCACTATTTATTCAATGTGTGCTATCCACCTCACTAAGTCTCATATTTATAGCCATTGTACTTGATCTTTTATTTCATTGTGAATAATTAAATGACTACCATTGCTAATAGTTATCATTGTTTACTTTGGTGTTTTTGGTGCAAGATCTCTTAATCATTTGTTGCTGGAGTAAATCATAACTATCATTGATGACTAAACCATGGGGACCAGGGCCAAGGGTAGGAGGAACAACCCAGTTTGGTTGTGCAGAGTGAATGCACAAAGATGTATTTAGACAAAACAATCAAACATACATTCAATGGAATGGAAGTGTGCAGTGAAGTGCACAGACTACGATATAAGGTGACCATTACACGAAAGTTTACGAGCAGGCGTGAGACTTGTGCGTAATGTTTTCAGTAAACTTCAGGGAAAGGAGTGTACATGATTACATGATAGGTGCGAGTTATACATAGAATAACAAAAGAGGAGTGTATTTGACTACGCAGTAGTTGCACATAGATCATTCACCCTTTCTTGAAGAGTAATGGTCTCCATTGCATTAGTGTGCAGTTGAGAAAACTGAACTCAAAGTTGCTAAAAAGTGTACCACTTAGCTTAATTAGTGTATTTTCCTACCTTAACCACTCAAAAAAATTGATGTGTTCCATGGTAGGTGCATGTGTATGTCACTTCGATGATTTAGTCCTTTTCTACGGGGTGAAAGTGTTCAAGATCCAAATCAAAAGGATGTTGTGTCACTGGTGGCTCAAGAAGTGGTGAAGTATAAGGCTTTAGAAATTCCTTGTTGAAGACCGAGTGCATGCCCAAGTAATGGGGTAGATCAATAACAAAGGCATTCTCACCACCTGCATGCAGAATGGTGTAAGGACCATAACACAAGTTTGATCTTATGGTGTCGACCTTTGAAGCATTCCTTTTGAAGGTGTAGCCAAACTTTATTGCCAACTCAGAATGTATGAGGTGTGTGATGTGTATTATGGTGATCCCTATACTTTGCTTGTATGTAAGAGAGAATATGTTGAACCTGTTGATGAATAGACTAGATGTGTCATTTAAAATTATTGGCTTTATATGCTTCTCATTCCTGTGTGCACGATTTAGTTTCAAATGACACCTGGTAAGAGATGTATAGAGGTGCAAAAGGTTTAAACCCAAGACATGTCTAGAATGGACTATACCTATAGAGTTGTGAATCACTCTGTTGTACACGTGTTGAATGTATAAGAGATTGTCATCCCAAGTATGAGAATGTACGTAGTTGTACATTCACAGAAGATGAAAAAGAGTATGATTAACCACTTTGATTTGTGCATCTATCTGTGGGTAAAAATCCATCGACTGATCCAGATGTGTGCCCATTAATTCCCATAATGCTTACCAAAAGTGACTTATAAAGCATGGATATCAATCAAAGATCTAATGGATGTTGGAAGCCCAAAATGAACCCAAACATCGTTGAAGAAAGCTTGTGAAGTGCTAGTTACATTAGTGTCTTTCTTGCATGTGACCATGATAGCCATCTTATAAAACCTATCCGCTACAATGAGCACAACATCATGCTATTGTATCATCGTAGGCAGCCCATTTATGAAATCCATATTGATAGATTCCCGTCATTTGGATAGAATTGGTAAAGGTGTGTAAAGTCCTAACTTCCTGTTCATGGCCTTGGTGATACAACAAGGAATGCAAGACTTGATGTGGTGTTCCAAATCTATGCGCATGTGCAGTTAGTAGAAGTGCAACTTCAATGCATATAGAGTTTTTGTCACATTTAATTATCTTGAAGTCTTGGCTTAGTGCACCTCCTAGAGGAGTCGTTGGTGAGGTGTAACATTAGAAACACAGAGATGTTTGAGCATATAGAGAAGGTAGTCAGAAAACTAGAACTCCTAAACTTTTTTACCTTGCGCTAGGTTGGTGTAAGTTGTTGCACAGTCTTGGTCAATTGAGTAGAGGGATACCCAGTCTGTAAAGTTATGGTCGTGCATGAACTAATAATCTAAGGCAATTTGGTACCTTATCACCCTTCCCTTTATTGTGCTTGATCATGAAATGGAATTGATGTAGGTAAGACATCCATTTCATGTGTCATGCGTTCTCCAACTTGTTCTATGTCTACAATAACTGAAGTGTCTTGTGATCTTAATGAACAACTATTTCCTTCTCTAGAATGTAGTGGTGTCATTGCTTAATTATTTGAATAATAGCGTAAAGTTTTTTTTCATAGGTGGAGTATCTTTACACCATGTCATTAAATGTCTCTCAGTGGATTAGATGTCCATGATGCATGAGCACTACACCAAATGTGTAGTTAGATGCATTAGTGTGAATTTTGAAGGAATGCATAATGTAAGGCATTACGAGAACAAACGTTGCACAGAGGCATTGCTTGAATGCCTTATAAGTGTGTTGTTTCACATGAGTCCAATCGAATTTGGCTTGTACATGTGTTATCTGCTGAGAGCCCAAGAGATGTGTGAGAAACTAACGATGAACCTATGATAAAAGTTAACAAATCCAAAAAAACTCATCATTTCTATGAGATTGTGCAGAGTAGGCCAATATTAGATCACTTTGATATTCTCTGGATTTGCACGGATACCTATGTGATCAATGATGTAGCCTAAGTATTGAATCTATGTAGTGCCAAATGTACAGTTTGTTAAGTTATCTTACAACTTATGCTGATGCAAGGTGTTGAAGACATGTAATATGTGCTCCATATGTTCCTCCCAAGTGTTGTTGAAGATGAGGATGTCATCCAAGTAGATGATGATGAAAGAGTTTAGGAAGGCCCTGTGTAGATCATCCATCAAGTGCATGAAAGTGGATAGCACATTGGTTAGGTCAAAAGGCATGACCAACCATTCATACAATCTTTCCCATGTCTTGAATTTTATATTCTAGACATCTTCAGATAGACTGGAACTTGATGGTAACTTGAATTCAAGTCGATCTTGGTAAAGTATTGAGCACCTTAGAGCTAGTCCAGAAAGTCATCAATACATGGAAATGGGTACTGATTCTTCATTATTATCTTATTGAGTGTGTAATAGTCTATGCAAAGTATCCAAGACCCATCCTTATTGGGTGTGAAGACTATCAGACTCACACAAAGTAAAGAGCTACCCCTGATCTTGCCCTGATCAAAGAGCTTTTATATCTAGCACTAGATTTCATCATTCTCTCAAACTGATATATGATACATGGGCTATCCAAAAGAAGAGATCCAAGGACCAAATCGATCCAGTGTTTTACCACATAGTGTGTTTGAAGGATTTTTGGCTCTATGAAGACTTCATTATGTTGCTTTAATAACTTATCAATCTATTACTACTATAACATTATACAAATGTTGTGCACTACTAGAGTGTGCTTTATCGTCATCTACGTAGGTGTATCAGGGTGGACCATTAGCGACATGAAATTTTATGCATGTGAGACAAGTTTTCAAAATTACTTGGTAGAGACCAAGGTGACTTTGGTTGTGGGTGTTAACTTAAATAGGTGGTAGAAATGACCTTTCTCATAGATAGTCCAACATTATGGCTTGGATTGATATGTAGCTTCATGGTCGTAAAGATATAATCTTCCCTGTAAGATGTCAATAGACCTCCATAGGTGCAATGTCATAAGTGACAATATCCTCCATAGGCTTAACTTCATACTGTAAAGTGAACTATCTCCGAACCTGTATATCTTTCCCCTATTGTAGCCACCCCAGAGAATATGCCTTGGGATGCACAGTTTTGGTAAGACCAAATTATTATGTTTTTTATTGAATAATTATGTTCTTCTAACTACCATTGTCGATGATGATGTGGAGAAGTTAACCCTTCACCCATAACTTGGTGTGGAAGAGACATTCACGCTCTTTAAAAATGTCAATCGCAATGGTGTTGGTACTTATATAAGAGGAATTTGGTTCAGTGTTATCCATTGGTGTGGGTCCTGATGTAAATTGTGGGAGTAAAGACTATTACATATAGTATTCAGAGTCATATTGGGTGGATGGGTAATCGCGATGGCACCACTTATCACTTAAATTCTTCTTGCCTTTGTCTGAAGTAGAAGGCATAGGATCCTTTGAATATTGTGCATTCTTTTGAGTCTACTCACATTTGTGAGAATTGTTGTGCTTCAATGTAGAAAGCTATGATGTGGATGTCGTCACTCAATTTTTCACCCTTAGAGATTATGTTCAAGCCTATTATAAATTGAGTGGAACATGGATTACCTATAGGCCTGTGGGTTGCCTATAACAAAGGTTAACCTATAGATTGAAGGGCTAGCTCCTTAGATTTGTCTTTGATATTTTATCACCTATACTACTTACTTTCTTGGATGAAAAAAGATAGAGATAACATGAAATAAATCTATCCTAACAAGTTGATGCATCAATTGTAACCTGACCACTACCAACTAACTGCAAATACACTTCAAACACAAGTTTGATCTGCATATGACACTACTCCAAAACTGCCCTTGCATTAGTATTTCTCATGGAGGTTTGTGAAGCTAACCTAAGATATGAGGACTAAACAAAAGGTCATAGCATGACACTAGTGTAGATACAACTCACTAAACTCATGAAAACTACATTAGAACACTTCAAGAGACCTATAACAAACTTTCAAAGTTGAATATGGATACAAACAAAGATAACATGTTAAGGAAGATAAGCTACCACTTAGCAATATCAACTAACTTAACATACACATTGAAAAAAACTCATGGAGAAGGTAATCCAAATCATTCTTGATTGCTTCAATGCTGGGTTTTTCCATATTCAGGTGGAGGATGCATTTCTAAGCCAAAGTGGCTCAATATATAGCACAAGTGTGAGAGAAGAGAAGTGTACAAGAGAGAGAAGATAGACAAGTATCATGCAAGTTATAAAAATAAGATTAGTTAGGCAACTATCATAATATACTTCAAAATCCATGTGTAGCTCCTCTTTAGATACTCCAGCTCTCCAAGTGGTGTGGGAGGTTGAAACGCATGCTTGACACCTTGACTAGCTTCTTGAAACTCTCATTATTCCTAAAATGTTGAAGGATAAGTGGCCTTATTGGTGATCATATAAGTTTCTCCTACATGTTTCTTATTATCTTGACATCTATCATCTAACCCTAACATGTTCTCTTTGACAAATCTCTTCTTTCTCTTGTAAGGTGTCTAGAGGGCTCTTCTTCTAGCCTTTTTTCCTATTTTTCTCCTTGTCTTGGAGTTATATGGATGATATTTATAAAAAAAAGGCATATTCTAGGACCCTCTATCCTCGTAAATTTCCATGTCAAATTCCAAGTGTAAGTCTACTTTTTCTGCCTATCTCCTGTACCAGTTATGCCTAATTAAGCCTCTAGCCCTAAAAAATAAATTTTGGCTCTAAACTCCTCCTACACTTATGAAACCTCTGGTAAGTGTGTGATTAACTTTACCCATGAAAAAATAGATCACCATGTCAAGTTTGGGATTATGTAACATTGTGTTTATAGCCAAACCATGAAATGGCCAAAAAACAAGCCCTTCACAAACTTGTTTGGTCAATTCCATGGGGTGCTAAGAAAATTTATTGATTTCAGGAGATGAAATAAGTCCCAGATGACCTCCTCCAATGATTGAAAAGTATCCATCTCTCCAAAATCCTTGTAAAACACCAAAAAACACATAAAATAAGGGATGTTCTAAAGTACATGTGAATAACATACTTAGAGTAATCAACAACATCCAAGAAGTTTTAGGAGCAATTTGTGGCATTTGATGTGTTTTTGAGGTCCATCTCTGCAAACTGGTCATTATGGCTCTCCTAGGCATTGTGAAAGAGTGTTAACTTCTTATCAATGATTCATAAAGTTAGACGTATGAATCCTCCAACCAATTTCACAAAATTGATTTAAATTATGGTAGTAAACTTTCCCTATGAGAACAAGGTCCCATGCATCTCTTGTGTTTCGTACCAAGTAAATCAATCTAGCCTCTCAGGCTGGCAGTGAGCATTATTTGAGGGTTGAGAAAGTTTTACAGTCTGTAGGTGGATTTTATATATTGGTTTTGATATCTAATGACCTCAATGAGGTCGTTGAGATGTATTTTGACATGTTTCAATGATTTTCCAAACACCTTCATACGTCAAACTTTCCAACACTCTCATTGATCAAGCTTAAGGTTTGAAATCTAAACTGATTATCTAACCCTTAACTAATTATATCTTCCAGTTAATATCTATGTTAGAAACTATGAATTCATACAAAGGTTTGTACAAGTCACTTGCCATCTTCCCAAATTTATTAAAGTCCTTATCAACTTTTACTAGCCTCACTCCATCTTTCCACTCCTCAAGTCTACCTATTAGACTGTACATACACTCAAGACCTTTTGAGGTTGAACAAGGTGGTCAAAAAAAAAATCGTCACTATCAAGAGGTGAGTTCATGGAATTATTATTCAATTCCATCTCCATATTCTTAAATTTCTCCAAGTCCTTAACTCAACTTCACCAAGCCATTTCCTCAGTTGTCCAAATGGATTGTATGAAGAGTAACTCTGTAGGGTTTAGAACAGGGTCATCAATTGTATTTCATTATTGTTGATTGCGTCTAAAACTTTTATGAACCTACATTCACATTATGTTTACCACATTCAATTCCTTTACTCTCAGTTTTCATACAGTCCTTTGGACTCCTCAAATAGGGACAGACTCCTTACTTGAGAAAACACACCTAACTGTGTGTATGTGCATTAGACTGAGCAGGCATAGTGCTTAGGGTTTGAGTTTTTTCCATAATTTTTTTATTATGAGGTAATTATAATTTACATAAATTCACACTTACAACACTTACCTTTGTCTCTTTTAATCCTCTGGAGATCCTTGAACTTGACTAGGCAGGCAAAGTTATGCTTGTTTCTAAGGACTGTTTGTGCAGGGTCTTATGATCCTTATCTAGAACTCTTTTCTCAGTGTCTTGAGAAATTCAAGCCCCTGTATATCTCTCCAATATTAAAACACTACTATCTTATATTTTTAATATATTTTGAGTCACATATGCATATACACAAGTGACTGTCAAGATAGTTGATGAAGACTATGTGTGACTAAGTTATAACCATGTTTTGGTATTTTCTTTTGTTTGATCCTCTTTTGGTATTAATGATTTTAGGTCTCCTTAACCTCATTTTTTTAATTAATTCAAACTCCTTTCACTCCACTATCTCCAAGCTTTAAATAAACCTCTATTACCTAGATAGACCTATAGGTGATTGTATGTGACTGTGCATGCATTCATTTAGAGCTTGATTGTGTTAGGTCTCCAAACTTCTCTACTAACTGTGTCTTATCACTATAGGTGTCTTAACAACTTATAAAATCCATATAACCCTATACTCCACAATTATCACTATGCAAGTCCAAAATGATGAACTGGTTGTAAGTGTCAATTTGAAGGAGTTTTGACTAAGTGCATTACTTCTTAGGTACAAAACCAATCTTCACCCCTTTCCAAACAAGCACAAAATTTATCAAGGGTTTTGTATCATGTTTTTTTTTATCCTATAATATTATTTTCAATGTCTTGAACCTCAAATTCTTTGGACATCATTGTCAGCACAGTCAATTTCCTAAACAGGTTGGTTGTAGGTGCATACTTGGAAGGTGTGACTGTGTGTTTTGGAGTTGACCTTTTGAGATACGTCATGACATTCTAATAGTTACCATTTTTGTATCAAGATAGGTATTTATTACTTCTCTCAAGACCATAAATGTCTTAGAGCATCTTCAAGGTCTTGCCTCCACTATCTAATACACATAATCATGTAGGTGTAACTTAGGAATAGTCTTGTCATCAACCCTCTGTTCTAGGTGCTTAGAAGTCCTTATCAGTCCATGAATATTTTCAAAATGGACCACCTCATTTATATATGGTATAGTGATTTTGATTCATATAAATACATCTAAGAAGCCAATACAATTGATTTCAAGCAGCCATGAGTTCACAGTTTGTTTTAGAGTTGTTCTAAACTCAGCTTGTGGGGTTTTGAGATCTCAAAAAGCAGTTTGGGCTCTTAGTGATTGTTCATAAATATAAGAGCACCAATCCCAAAAATTCAAATCCCATAGGGTTCCCAATATTTGGCCAAAATCTTATCCTCCAACTCTAATTGTGTTGCCTGTACTATTTGCTTGAAGTTGGCCTTCACTAGCCTCTAAAGGGGATGATGAGAGAGAAGGATATGTCTAAAACTGTTGAACTGCAAACTTATTCCAATGCTAGTTTCTGAATTTTATAAGATTAAAGGACACTTTTAACCTATTTTCTCTTACATATTACTTCCACAAGTTCGTACAAAATTTGATAACTCCTCAAATAAGTATTGAAAATCAAGACTATGACTTTTTATTATCCCTCTGATAGGTGTGCTAGTTAAATAACTTCTCCAAGCCTTTTGTAATGTGTCTTGTATGGATTTTTATTTAGTTAACTTTATCACATACAAATATTAGCCAAAAATCAATTTTTTATGAATATTCAACACCTTAGAGTTAGCAAATGGTCTTCAAACTTTACAAAACTTCATGAAATGTTATGAAAAAATGCTTTAGACATGAAATGACATTAATGAACCCCTAATAACATATGACACAACTTTACCATGTTTTATCTCTCAATGACACCCCTAGACCACTATATCACCACAATATGACTTTACCTTAATTTTTCCAATCTAATCTTAAACCATGCTAACAAGGTTAAATGAAGACTTTTTGGGACCATATGTCATGACATGAACACATGACAAGTTTGAATTTGGAGGGGGTGGACAAATTTGACTTGAGATCAAAATTAGTTAATATTTTTGATGATTCACAGGGGTATCATGCCTATAATGCTAATAGGACTAGTTGCCTTGTATGTTCATTGGAAAATGGAATCTCTTGCACTTAGTTTCAAACCTAGACAAACTTTAAACTTGACACAACAAATTGATTACCTTCACAACACACAAAAAAAAAGAATAACAAGACAACAAAGCAAGACACACACATGTGCTTCAAGCACTTAGGAAACACAACAACTCTTAAGCAAACTAGACGACTATATACAAACTAACCTAAAAGATAACTCTTCCTCCTAGATAAAAGGGGAAGCTTGCATCATCTTTGGCTCCATGAGATGAAATAAGAAATGAGGTAAGTTGGCTCTTGAATCTTGTTCTTGGTTTCTTCATCTCCTTCATGCTTTCCACTCTCTTTGGCATGATTTATAATGTAATGATAGTAGCTACAAATATTTCACCTATGAAGGTGAGCTCTTCTTTCACTTCAACAGCCTTCTCATGAACTTTTTTGATGTTTGTGTTTGTTTCAATCATGGTCACTTCTTGACTTATAAGGTCAACCTCTATCTTGGTGTTTTGAATATTATCATGTTTTCCTTAAAAAAGCAAAGCATCTTCAAGAACATCTTTAGATTTATTACCAATTGAAAGCTCTCCAAGGAGCTTTGCTTACTCCATCCATTCTTCATCCTTGACCTCCATGAAGACATCTTGTTCAAGCTCTTTGTGTTCATGACCTTCAAGCTTTCAAATACCTTCAAGCTCTTGGAGAAGCTTAACATGTTGTTGTTAATAACCTTTGTCTTCTTTCTCTTCGATAACCACAAATTCTTCAACTTTATCAAGAGGCAAGGCAACTTAAAGAGTGTCTTCGACTTAACCAATAGGAGATGTAGGCTTTTGAAGGCCTTCAAACACTTCACAAATCTGATTTGACTTCAACCAAAAATCATCTTGGTTCATGGATTCAATAGTAGCTTCATTTTCTATTGTTTTTTTTCAAATTCAACCTTTTGGTCATGCTCATGAATCTTACCCAACTCATCTGATGTGATGTCCTTCTTCAAAGCTCCTTCTTCCATGCCTTGATCCAACTCTTCATTAACAGCTAAAACATCATCAATATCTTATTTTTCTACTCAATAAGATTCTTATGCTTGTCTTCACCAAGTGGAGAACCTATAGTGAGTTCTTCATCATATACACTTGAGTTATCTTCTTGATCAGTTGCAACTTTAGCTTGCTCTTCTTCACTTACCTCCCATAGGATAGGTTCTATTTCAAGAAGGGATGAGGTAGATGGGTGATGGATTGGCTCATGAGTTGGAGAGGGAGTATTATGTGTGATGGAGGGCTCATGAAGGGACTTGGTAATGGAGGCTTCTTGAATTAAATCATGGGTAAATGAGAAGTTAGAGTGAGCAATGGGAAAGACACCTTCTTCAACAAGAGTTTCACCTTGCTCATAGCCTTCTTGAGGCTCTGTTGATAAGTGTTATTGTTTATATCAAGGTTGATATCATTTGATGTCAAGGTTGATGTCATTGATGTCAAAATGAATTGTGTGTGGGGTATGAGCTTGTATGCCTAATATGACAATGAAGCTAGGAAACCTAATGTCTCTCTGTTGAGAGAGAATTAGAAGGCTTGAGAAGTCATCAATAGTTTTGGCAACACCTTTTTGGCAATAGTTTTAAAGATTTGGCATAGAACATAGTGAGTTATGAAGATCCTTAGTCGAGGTCTAAAGATCTACGTAAGCAGCTCTGAAGATGCTTCATCAAGCTATGAAGATGTTATATTGAAGCTCCGAAGAAGAGGTTGCATGAGAGAGATTGTTTGAGTTTTTACATGGGTGTTGAGAGCTTTGACAGCGAGCTACAAAGATCCTTAGATGAGCTCCAAATATTTGAATAAGCAGTTTTAAAGATGCTCCATCGAGCTAGAAAGATGTTTTGTTGAAGCTCTAAAGAAGAGGCTACATGAGAGAAGTTGTTTGAGTTTGTACATGAGCTGTTGAGAGTTTTGATAGTGGTTAGAAGGTCAGCTTCAAGACCTATTGTGACTTACAAGTCAAAGGCTTAGAGAGAAAAGAGAGAGATGGTGGCCTAATGAGGTATCAAAATCAATTTCCAAGGCATGGGTGATAAGGTGAGCATTAACAAAGGTAAGTCAAGTTTTTTTAAGCCTGTTCATGAATTTTTAGGTCAAAAATTTAAGGTTAAAGCAAGAAGTGTCTTAAGGTCTATCAAGTGCAAAGAATAAAGAGTTGTCTACCTGAGAAGGTTTTTCAAGTGCTCGTTGGCATGTACAACATCTACATGAGGACCTAATCTATTCGTGGTAGATTGGGAAGGGTCCTATCTCAAATTTTCAAGAAATGTATTTTGGAATAAGGAGATAAGCTTTATGAATGATTGTTAAGACTAAAAGATGGTTTAAACCTTTAAAGAACCCTAACAATGACCTGATGTTGAAGTTATTATTATAAAGTACTTAGAATGATTTGAAATGGATAGTTAATTGATTTTATTTTGTATTTAACTCTTTTAGGTACCTCCAGGTGTGATTGGTTTATTATGTGTGTGATCAGACCCTATAAGAAAGGCCTTGTTTCTCAAAAATTTATTGTAGTAGACATAGTTGATCAAGTCAAAGTATGTAAATAATTGGATGAAGAACATTGAGACTTGTATTTGGTTTCCATGGTGGTTTATAAGTATTTTCTATCCCTTTAGATTTCTAAACTGGTCATACAAGTTGACATATCACTAAAAGTCCTAATGGTACAAACAGTGAGAAAACTAGGCAGAAGTGAGAAGATGATTAGGGGTGTGTTATCATGGATTAGATATGGGTCCAAATTCATGGGGATGTTGATAAATATCTATAATACATGTCCATATTGTATATAATATTTTGATATGATTTTATATAGCAGAAATTTGCTCTCAAATTGACTTATCTATCTTAGTGAGGTTTGTGTACACTGAAGTCATGAGATTGGTCTTTAAGACCAATATTGATATTAGATATTATGATCTATTTGTTGGAAGTTATTATGAGGTTTTTTTAAGATCATATTCATGTATTTTAAGTTCTTAATTATGTATTTTCATGTATTATAAGTTCATTTTTCTATGACTATGTTTTGAAGCTAGTCGACAGTTCTAAGTGGGCTACTTGCAGAGAAGGGTTTGAGTCCTTTTGCCATGTGTAATGAATTATAATGAATTTGTTAAAAAATTTAAGTTCATGTAGCCTCTATATGCATTATTTTTTTCCATGGTTTTTTGTAAAAATTGTGTTCATGCTTCAGTTGTTCAAAACAGATTATGCACAGGCCTAATATGAGCAGTGTTCTGAGAAGAGGTTCAAGTGGTGGTTAGATCTAAAAGGTGTTATGGACCTAAAGTGAAGATAGATAAGGTATATATAAATTTAATATGATGTGTTCCTATTTTATGTGGAGTTTTGAAGTGTTTAAATAAAGGCAAAGTGTAACATGCTCTAATCAAGGCCTAATGGGATTAGGTATCCTTAAGGCCTAAAAGAGAATTTGGTCTATTAAGCTATGGCCGACCTAATGTATTGGTTGATTCATGTTTGGAACATGTATTAAGACATATTTAAAGGGTAAAATAGGTGTGAAAGTGTGTATGGCTGACCAAGGTGTGTGAGAGCATGTAACTTGTATAAAAGCAAGGCTAATTAGGCCTTTTTGTGTGAGTAAGAGAAGTATGTATGCAAGCGAATAAAAGAGAAAAAAAAAGAGCATGAGGAGGTCATGTGGACCATCATAGGGGTGTCATGAATATCTTAAATTAGGTCTTCATATGAAGTTCAGTGCCTATGTAAACTAATCAAGGTGATAGAGGGTGTATTGAGTAATGACAGATTTGCTTGGGCGAGAGCTAGTTTTGAATGTGATCATAAGTGTCAAGGAGCAGACCATGAGGATAGATTTTGATTAAGATAACCTTCATGAGGATAGGATCAGAGTATAAATCTATGAGGTTTTCATAGATTAACATAGGTGTATTAGAGACCTGAACATGTTGATAAGGCCATGAAGAGGTAGCTAATGTGTAGAGAGAGCAAATAGAAGATTGAGTATGGCATTGATGTCATAGAGAGCATAAGAAGATCATCATCAGGTGTTGATAAGAATTATAAAAAATTAGATAAACCATTGGTGGTTGAGTGGGTGATGAGTCATCATAAGTGTTGATTGAGTGGGTTCTTGATCAACAAGGGGGTTGGTGCCTCTTAACAATTTGGTGCTTGCTAAAGCCAAGTGGGTGATTGATGAACTAGGGGTTGGTTCTCCTTGTTGGGTTGGTTCTTAGCTAAATATTGATTCATTTATTTATATGACTATTTTTTCAAGCTTTTATTTTGTTGGTTTTATCCCCCATGAGGGTTTCCCACTTATATGATGTGTTATGGTTGTTTATGCATTGCTTTGGTTGATTAATGTTTTTTTCATGCTTATGTACATTGGGTTGATATTGCTTGATGAATGGTAATAAATTAATGATGAAGGGAAAGTAAAAGATTATTAAGGACATTAATTAACCCCCCCCCTCAATGTTATGCTTTCAGCAAGCTCTTCAACAACTGCAAGTTGATCTTTAACCTCTTGGTTTTCCCACCTTTCCAGTCTATCTACCTACCATTGGATATAGCATATAATTTCATGCAAATCATCATTGATGACATAGTGTTCTTCCTCTTCAACCAACCTCCACTTAATCATAAAGAATTGAACCACATTTATCTTCTCTATGAGATGAATAGGGATCACACTGCCTTCCTTATCCCATTTGTTCATTACTTTTTATGACTTTAGCATATTTGGCATGAGTACCAACAAGGATTTGGCTTGAGGTAGAATTGAATTAGGAGGAGGAGGGTGATAGTGGGGATTTTTGCAGGCTTCAAATTTTTGAGTTATTTTCTTAACTTGAGCTTGTAAGATTTTATATCTTACTTCACAATATTTTGCTTTACAATCAATGGTATGATATGATTCTTCATGACAAGGTGTATAGGAATCATGTTGAGGTTGATAAGGATCATAGGGATGATAGGGATACATTTATACTCTTCTTAATAAGGATGATATGGATCATAGGGATGATAGGGAGACATACTCTTCTTAATAAGGCTTCTCAACAACATCATGGTCATATGAATGGGAAGTAAGATGACCATAGGACTACCATGGCTCATAGGGCTGATAACAATCTTGATAGGGTTGTTGAGACACATAATTGGGGTTATGACAAGGTTGATATGTAGGTGTATAGTATAAAATTTCATCATACGCAGCCATCCCAACTTCATTAGTTAAATGAAACACAGTATGTTAGCAAAATATTTCAAAATAAGTACCTAGGCTACTTATAACCAGTTGATTGCATTCAGAGTCACCATTGGTGTTTATTGAACGCTTCCCAAAGTTGATAGGTAGAACACACCCAAAAAAAATTCCACTCTTTTTAATCCTAAGTCCCACCAAGTGTGCCAGAACTATTGTCACTCAATTTTTTACCCTTGGATAGGTTTTTCAAGCCTCATCCAAATTGATTGGAACATGGGTTTACCTTTAGGCATGTGGGTTGCCTATAATAGAGGTAAACCTCTAGATTGAAGGGCTAGCTCCCTCAATTTATCTTTGAAAGCTCATCACCTATAATATTTGCTTGATTGGATGAAAAGAGATAGAGAGAATATGAAATAAATCTATTCTAACAAGGTGATGCACCAATTTTAACCTGACCACTACCAACCAACTACAAGTACACTTTAAATACAACCCTGATCTACATACGACACTACCCCAAAATTGCCCTTGCATTAGTGTGTCTCATGGAGATTTGTGAAGTTAACATAAGCTACTAGCACTAAACAAAAGGTCATATCATGACACTAGTGTAGATAAAACTTGATAAACTCATTAAAACAACATTAGAACACTTCAAGATTCCTACAATAGACTTTCAAATTTGAATATGGATACAAGCAAAGACAACATGCTAAGGAAGAGAAGATATCACTTAACAAGATCAAATAACTTAACATACACATTGAAAATAACTCATGGAAAAGGTAAACCAGATCATTATTTATTGCTTCAAGTCTAAAAATGAGTAAGGCTTCACCATACTCAGGTGGAGGATACTTTTCTAAGCTTAAGTGGCTCAATATATAGCACAAGTGTGAAATAAGAGAAGAAGTGTGCAAGAGAGAGAAGATATTAAAGTGTCATATAAGTCAAAACAAGAAGAATATTTAGGTAACTCTCATAACATACTTTAAAATATATGTGTATATCCTCTTCAAATTCTCCATCTTTCCAAGTGGTGTACGAGGTTGAAATGCATGCTTGATACCTTGACTAGCTTCTTGTAACTCTCCTTCTTGACATGTTGAAGGACAAGTGACCTTCTTGGTGATAAGATAAATTTATCTTACATGTTTCCTCTACTATTGACACTTATCATCTGATCCCAATAGGTTCTTTTTGACACACCACATCTTTCTCTTGCAAGGTGGTCTAGAGGGCTCTTAATCTCCTTAGGCCTATTTTGCACACAAGTGTCAAAACTTGGTTTCAGTTACTATAGCTCTTTAAAACTTCATGGATGGCCTATTTACATCATATTAGACCTAAAAAAATCCATTTTTATCTCTCAAATTAGCCCCAATAGGTCGCTCTCTACCAAAAGCCTCAATTAGGCTTCATTCCTTGTAGCCTTTTTTCCTATTTTTCTCCATGTATTGGAGTTATAAAAATGATATTTACAAACCAAAGGAATATGATAGGATCCTATATCCTCTTATATCTCCATGTCAAATTTCATGAGTTGAAGCCAAGTGAAAGTCTACTTTTTCTGCCTATCTCTTCTGTCAATTAGGCCTAATTAGGCCTTTAGCCCTAAAAAAATGATTTTGGCTCTAAACTCCTGTATTTATGAAAACTTTGGGAATTGCTTGATTAACTTTACCCATGCAGAAACCAATCATTATTTCAAGTTTGGGATTATATAACATTTTTCTTATAGAAAAACCATGAAATGGCCCAAAAATAAGCTCTTCAAAACCCTGTTTGGGCTGCCTTGCAAAATGGAGTTTTTTTGGTCAATTATATGGGGTATTGAGAAAATTTATTGATTTAAGGAGATTAAATAATTCCCATATGACCTCATCCAATTATTTTAAAGTATCCATCTCTCCAAAAACCCTAAAAAACACCAAAAAACACATAAAATAAGGGATTTTTGGGAATACGTACAATAGTTCATACAACTAAAGTACATGTGAATAACATCCTTGGAGTCCTCAAAAAAATCCAAGAGTTTTTATGATCTATTTGTGGAATTTGATGTTCTTTTTAGGTCCATCTCTGCAAACTAGTCATTATGGCTCTCTTTAGATACCCTGAAAGTGATTCAACTTCTTAGCAATGATTCATAAAGTTGGACATATGAATCCTCAAACCAATTTCATAAAATTTAAGTAAATTAGGGTATTAAAATTTCAATATTATCACAAGGTACCATGCATCTCATGTGCCCCATACCAATCAAAGCAATGTAGCCTCTCGAGTTGGTAGTGAGCATTTTGTGAGGGTTGAGCAAACTTTGCAGTATGTAGGTGGTTGTTTTGGATTGGTTTTGATATAAAATTACCTCAATGAGGTATATTATATTTATTTTGACTTATTTGAATGATTTTTCAACAAATTTATTAAATCAAACTTTCCAGCACTCTCATTGCTCAGGCGTACGGTTTGTAATTTAAACTAATTGTCTAACCCTTACCTAACTGTATTTTATATCTACTCTCTCTATTGGAAACTATGAATTCACATAAATGTTTTTAAAATTTACTTACAATCTTCCCAAATTTCTTAAATTCCTTCTCAACTTCTACTATCCTCACTTCATCCTTCCACTCCTCAAGCCTGCCCATTAGACTGTACATACACTCAGGACCTTTTGAGGTTGAATAGGTTGGTCAAACTTGTTTATCACAAGATGAGTTCATGGAATGATTTTTAAATTCCATTTACATATTCTTAAAGTTCTCCAAGTCCTTAACTCAACTTCACTAAGCCATTTCCTCAACTGTTTGAGTGGACTGTGTATGAAGATTAAGTATGTAGGTTTTAGAACAGGGTCATCAACTATATTTCACTCTTGTTGATTGTGTTTAAAGACTTTATGAACTTAAATTCACATTATTTTGATCATATTCACTTATTTTACTCTCAGTTTTATATATTCCTTTGGACTCCTCAAACAGACACGCACTCCTTGAGAAAACACACATGACTGTGTATGTGCATTAGAATGAATAGGAATGGTGCTTAGGGTTTGAGTTTTTTCCATAATTAGGTGATTTTTATGGATTTATAATTTACATATATTTACACTTCCAACATTTACCTTTCTCTCTTTCAATCCTCTAGAGATTCTTGAACTTGACTAGGCAGGCAGAGTTATGCTTGTTTCTAAGACTGTGTGTGCAGGGTCTTATGATATTTGTCTATAAATCTTTACTTAGTGTCTTTATAACTTCAAGGCCATATATATATTTACAATATTAAAACACTATTTTCTTATATTTTTAAGAGAGTGTGAGTCACTTATGCATATCCACAAGTGATTGTCAAGATAATTGATGAAGATTGTGTGTGACTAAGTTGTAACCCTATTTTTTGGCTTTTCCTCTATTTAGTCCTCTTTTGGTCTTGATGAGTTTAGGTCTACTTTACCTTAGTGTTTTAATCACTTCAAACTCATTTCACTCTACTATATCAAAATCTTCGAAGAGACGTCTATTACCTAGACAAACCTATAGGTGACTATAGGCGATTGTGCATGCATTCATTTAGAGTGTGACTATGTTAGGTCTCCAGGATTATTCTCCAAAATTATCTAGTGATTGTGTCTTATAGTTTTAGGTATCTTAAACACTTATTAAATCCATATAACCCTAGACTCCACCATTATCACTATGGAAGGCCAAAATCATCAATTGTTTGTAAGTGTCAATTTGAAGGAGTTTTGACTGAGTGCATTGCTTCTTAGGTAAAAAACCAATATTCACCCATTTAAAAACAAAAACATACTTTATAAATGGTTTTGTATCATTTTTTTTATCTTATAATATTCTTTTCAATGTCTTGAATCTCAAATTCTTTGGACATCAATGTCAACATAGTCAATTTCCCAAACAGGCTGGCTATAGGCGCATACTTGGAAGGTGTGACTGTGTGTTTTGGAGTTGACCTCTTGAGATAGGTCATGACATTATAATAGTGACTATTTTTTTATCAATATATGTCTCTCTTACTTATCTCAATCCCATAAATGTCTTAGAGCATCTTCAAGATCTTGTCTCCACTGTCTAATACATAAAATCCTCTAGGCGTACCTTAGGAATAACCTTGTCATCAACCCTCTATCCTAGGTGCTTAGAGGTCTTTGTCAGTCCATGAATCTTTTAAAACTAGACCACCACATTGATTTATGACTAGATAAAATTAAAAACACCTTGAAAACATGGATTTTCTTAGAGTGATAGACCTACAAGTCTGTGGAAGATAGAGACTGTAACTTGTGTATTTTGGAGCTTTGAAGGGGTAACGAGAAATGTAATGACTTAAAAGACCATTATAATTTTGGTATAAAAATATATAACATGAAAACACAACCTCCAATTCTTTTAAAAAACATATCAAACTCATTAGAATACCCTACTGAATGCAAACACAGAAAACACAGTCCAAGATGGTGAATGAAGGAAGTGATCACTTGAGACTTGTATGGATTATTTGACTAATTGGGAGGAAATTAAGGGATTTAAAAATATATTATAAGATAATTAATAAACACTTAGATACACTTTACCACCTGAAGAACCTATGGAACACAAAAAACTAAAAGTCACTTGCAGACAATGCACCAAAGAGAAATGGATTGCCAAAAGGACATCCACACGTGCCAAGAATATGGGTGAAAGATTTTGAATCATATAAAAATATATGAGAAGATAATATAATTTATTTAAATAATCCATGAGTTTACAATTTATTCTGGAGTTGCTCTAAACTCAGCTTGTGGAGTTTTGATCTCTCAAAAAGTAGTTTGGGATCTTATCAATTATTCATAAATATAAGAGTACCAATTCCATTAAAAATGACATAAATTATAATCACATAAGGGTACCAAACTTTGGCCAAAATATTAGTCTCCAAATCTAACCATGTTGTCTGTACCATCTACTCGAAGTTGGCCTTCACTAGCTTGTGAAGGGGATGATGAGAGAGAGAAGGATATGTTTGAAATTGTTGAACTCCAAACTTCTTCCAATCATAATTTCTAACTTTTAGAATATGAAGGACACTCTAAACCTATTTTATCTTACATGTGACTTCCATAATTCTGTACAAGTTTTCTAACTCCTCAAACAAGTGTTGAAAATCAAGAATCTAACTTTTTTTGTTAGCATATATTCCTAAAGCATCAGAACATGATAAGGATGAGGATATTTGTGATATACTTTGTGTGTATAGATTATTTTATTATATAAATATAGGAATTTGGATGACAAAAACATAAGAAGCATTAATTATTTTATGTTATTAAGGAATTAAAAATAACTAGTATTTCATAGACTAAAATAATGCATTCAGAATAGTTATATAGAAAGTAACCAAAATATTACACATGAGAATGCATGCAAGGAACATAATAAGAAATCACACTGGTAACCATAAACAAATAATCTCTATTGATCTCTTTTAAAAAGTGAAACCCTCTTCTTCTTACAAATAAAAGTATATGTAGACATTTTCAGTCTATGACTGTTCATCTTCTTCTCTTAATTGGTACCAAAAGTGGAGTCTCTTCATATTCTAGCCTATTACAAGTCATGAAGATAGGACAAAAAATACTATACAATAACAAAATGAGTGCATAATGCATGAATTTCAGACAAATATCCTACACAAATTTACAATCCACATTATTCTACCAACACTTTTTCAGATTTAAAATGTTATCTCATCTTGAGACAACATCTCGGGATCTCTGATAATGCACAAGTGACAAGAGGCTAAATAAATGGTTAGACCAGTAAGATTCATAGTAATCACTCAAGGCATCATTTTTGGTTTTCACCTCTATGCACTACTTAGCTGCCCTTTTAAGTTTTCAACTAAGTAGCATACCAACCTACCACCCTTTGTGGGTTTTCAATAGGCTGGCATAACCAGGTGGATTCCCTTTACATATTTTCAACCAACCTATCCCCACTTGTCTTGCTAAGTCATCCCAATACAAAATTTTATACAAAATTTTCAAAAATTTTACTCTGCATAGTACTTAACTTGAAGGTGGTGGCATGGATGTAGATAATGTTTGACTGGAAGAGTCATTGGACTAGGAATGAGTAGCCTTGCCCCATGTAATGATTTGTTGGAGATCTAAGGGTGACCTATGCGTAGGTGTATTGACAATTTTGGAAACTACATTGGTTAGTGGAGTTAAACCCATTTTGTATGTATTCTAGTCCAACATCACTTCTTGGATCAACCACATTAGGGTGCACAACAAAGAATGGAAGTTGATGATCTATTTGAGGTTTGCATATTCACTTATGCTCAAGGCTACCTTGGTGTTTGCCACCCTTGTATGAATCTCTCCACTTAGCTACTCCATCCTATTTGCATGTCATTGAGCTTGGAGGCCGATGAAGAAACTATGCAAAAGCTGACTCTGCCAATTCAAAAGATTATTGCACACATTATCCCTGGCATTAAGTAATTCTTAGAGTGCATTGTCCTTCTCCTCCCCAATTGTAGTGTGACTTGCCATGGTTGCTTTGGTGGTGGCATCCTTTGTAAATTCTATGTTGGAACTAGCTAAGGAGGTATCTAATTATTGTTTCCAATCTAACAAGCTATGTGCAACCTATTGTGCTTGAAGTGTGGTAGCATCAATCATTCCTTGGTATTCCTCTACTAGACTGATGAGAGTAATAGCCTCGACCTTGACATCTTGACCCAATTCTCCCACTGGCAAGCTTTCTATGATGTGCACCAATCTTTTGTTAACCTAGAGACAAGTTTTTTGAGTCTACGTTGGTTAGACATTACTTGGTCCTCGATTGTTCAAGTGACCAAGTCAGGACAAGTGTCCTAGATAAGCTTGGCGGCTTCATGCAATTGAGCCTTCAACTTTATTTTCTCAGCCTTCGATTGATAAATTTCCTACTCTAGAGAATCAGCCTATGTAATGGAGTCTTGTAATGTTGTGACACCTTATAACAATTTCTTTAGTGGTAATCTAAAAACATCTAATGATGCTTCTTACTAAAGGGAGAATGTTGCCAATGTTCCCACAATGGTTGAAAGATCGAGGCATGGCATGGTGGTAAGTGGAAGTGAAAAGGCGGTACGCTAAGTACCCATAGTTGGAATGTCCCATGACCAGACTCCTCCTAATGGCAAAGCCAGTTGTTTTTCAGTTGTTGTAGCTGCAGATGTATTTTTTTCTTGCTCGAGCTATTATGATCCACCTGATTATTGTATAGGGACTTGTTGTTGTTGTGTCCTAGCATCTTCTATAGTATTCAATTATTATGTAGCATCTCCATCTTATTATCTCTTGGCTTCTTCTATTGTTTTCCTATTAATTTCATCCTTCATAACTTTATTTTTCTCCTATTCTTCTTCGTGTATCTTGTGTGCACACTCGTCTTCCTTCTTCTATTTCTCAAGTGCAACAACCATGTCTTTTTCGGCCTTAGCCTATGCCTATGCTGCTAGTTTATCCTATGCCTTAGTTTTAATTGTTACTCCTACACTTGAGTTTATTGGCTAGGCAGGGCTTCACCTTCTTCTTTTTCTTTCTTCTTCTGTACAGCTTCATCAGCGTGTTGTTATGCGAGAATGGCATCCTCCAGAGCCTTTTTTGCTTGCATCATCACATCTTTTTGTTGTTTATATTCTTCTATCTTGGCCTTGGAAATGATCACAACCTCTTTATTCTTCTACTCTTCATATATCTTCTTTTGGTGTGACTCTTGTGTCTACTTTTCTACATCAATAGCTTCTTGCACCTTCTTTGCCACCTCCTACGACATTTGTGTGGCCTCAACTTATTTAGTTTGATGAATTAAATACTAAACTTGCTATTGTTGGGCCTGATCCTTTTGGCACTTCTTTTCTTCTTGATGAACTTGTCATTCAGCTGTGTGGGGTGTTTTTTTCCATGAATCTTGTTGTTCTTCAGTTGTAGGCTGATCTATCATGAGCTCTTCAGCCTTTGGGGCTTGTTTTAAAGTTGGAAAATCACTTTGCTAGTCCCTAGAGTTGGAGATAGATGATTTATTGCACCCCAAAGTAACCAGCCTACATTTAGGTGGCAGTGAAGTCGAAGAAGGAGAAGGTTGCACTTCCTATGTCTTAGTTGTCTTGCCTAATGTGAATTCTTCTAGGGTAGGATAAACCCTAACCTCTTGTAACATTTTAGGTCTATGCACTAGAGACTGCTATAGATTTTGTAGTAATGGCATAAATACATTGATGGCTATGAAAGTGGTGGAAGTTTGTTGCTTGAATAAGTCAGCCTTTCTCTACATTTGTTCAGCCTCTTTGTGCACAGTGTTGACAACAATAGATGTAGAGCATGGTGTTATTTATACCCAAAGACTTGGAGGGACCTTCATATGTACTTAAACCATGTGCATTACCTTGCAGAAGAATAACTCCTTCTCCTCATCCTTATCATAGAAGTCACCTACCATATATGTTACCATCATCTAGTAAACCTTCTACTCATCTATTCCCATCTAAGGTAGGTCATAGGACCTTGTAATCTAGGGCACCTTGGGGTCATCCAAACAGGTTGTGGTGTTCCTCATCTTACACTTTCAAATAGGTGATGGTGGTTATTTTTTGATGGAGAGATTATGCTTTCCTTTCTACTACTATGAGGATATGGATTTCGTTGTTACTGTACTAAAGGGATTGATGCCCCAAGTGTTATGGTTTAGAGCAGTTTCACATGCTTAGATGCATATGTTTTTTACTTGGTGACTTTAACATCCACCATGGCCATGGTAGCAAAATATGTCAAGGGTCTAAATGGTGACCTAAGAAACTCATGGATGTGAATGAAAACACATTTCAGAAGCAAAGTGATAACAACATGTTGTCCCAAGTACTACATGATGTCCGGTGACACCTATGGATGTGTAGCAATTAGCTCCAAACACTCTTCCCACTATGTCTTGAATTTTCATTCATGCTCTAAGGCACTATACTCAAGTGTCCATATCAGATTACAATATTTTTTCACTAGTCAGTAGTCAGTGTTAGGGCACACCTATCCTTCAAGGGACTTCTATTAGCTAAAACACAACAGAAAGATGAGAAACTAGTATTGGAAGGTATACTTAGAAGTCATGCAACACTTGTTGATGTTTTTAATCAGATCCTATACAAAATATTCTATCCAATTTAATTTCTCATTATGGTGGATCATGAGATGGGAAATGTCTACCACTCCTTTAGGAATTTGCTTCGCAAACTTGGTGGTCTACCAGAATCTCTGTGTGATGTACTCAACCAAAATGTGCACTTTTTCATCTTAGATTTCTTCAATTGGGATTCATATGGACCCTTGAACATATAAGTCTCTAACCTCCTCAAGGATGGGATGTATCCTTATCTTGTATGGAGCAAGACAATCACGTCGCGCATACATGCCCAAACTTCAGGCCATTACTTCGGTGTTGATGACTATAGTGATAATGGGGCCAATGTAAATGTTTCCATCATTGTAATGGTTGAGCAAGATTTGCAAAATCTCCCCTAAGTCATCAAAGGTGGTCATGTGAAGTAAGTCCTTGACATTTATGTTTTAGAATCATTGTAGGGCTGCAAGTGTAAGTGGTTGTGCAACATTGATTGGATCTAGCTGGAATAGTTTTTGCTCTATCATTTGAAGTTAATCAAATGGCTCTAGATCAATGTATTTTGTTTGTATAATCATAAGGTTGACACCCATTACTTCCTTTTGAATGTTTGTGAAGTTTTTGATGAGCTGCAAATGATCCATGATATATGAATACTAAAATTGAAAAACTTTTTACTTTCAATGTAATAGAAATTCTCTTGGCTCTCAAACTTTAGCTCGTAAAATGTTTGTAATAATGGAATGTAGACTTGGTTCACAATCGTGTGCCTTTATAAATTTCATGCCTATTGGTTTCAACATAAATGCCATGCTAAGTTGTCTCTTCGATATCAATGTGAATATTGATGTGGCAAATCTTATCCGATCTGGTAATTAAGGCAATTAGTAATTGATGCATGCATCGAGATATGCCATTATATTATTTGTTGCCTGTATTGGAGTACAAATAGATGATGTTGATCGATTACCGGTTTGGTAAAGATTAGTTCAATCAAACCTTGGCTCTAGCATTAATTGCTTGGGGATGACCGTTATGTGGTTGATATCTTAGTTGATGTGACTTGATCATCCATTTTGTAGACTTAATTATTTTCTCTCTCTCTTATTGACATCAACAATGGATCACCTAAATTATTTTGTGCATGATTGATGTATGTTATACTTACCATGGTTCCAAAATATGATGGAGATATCATCTGCAAACACACACACACACACACACACACACACACACACACACACACACACACACACACACATAATAAACACACAAGAAAACATACAAAAATAGGAAATCCAAATCTACTCAGTGTTACTCAGCACCCACTCATTTGGTAGAAAGAGATCAATTACGACTATTGGTAGTAGGGCTTAAGCCTACAACCATTCACCTGCCCCATCAAAATACTTCCCTATAGATCTCTCAAAATAACATTTCCTTGATGCGATATTTCATGTATAACGTAAGGCCCTTTCCACCTGTTCTATAATTTACCAAGGAATGCTCTGAAGTGACTATCATATAACAAAATTGGTTAATCTTTGTGAAATTCCTTATGTGACAAGTTTCTATCATGCCATGCTTTCTAGCTTTGATTATGTACTTCCTACATCTAATATGCTCTGCATTGATACTCATCCATCCTATTCAATTCAAGAAGCTTGTTTTTGAGAGACTCATGATCCCCTAGTCTCATAACCATTGCAATGCGTAGACTGGGTACTAGTATTCCATGTACATTACTACTTCAATCCCATAGACCAACTTAAATGGAGTAAAACATGTAGCCCTCTTATAGTGAATTCGATAGGCCCAAAGAATTGCATGAATGTGATCTTCCCAATCATCCCTCTTGACATCATAGATCTTTGTCAACATCTTGCCCAACACTTTATTAGAAGCCTCAGCTTGTCCATTAGCTTTTGGATAACATGCAGTACTTTTATGATGAGAAATCATGACTTCTTCAGTAAGAGCTTTGATAGCATTGTTCAAAAAGTGTGTCCCTCGATCACTGACGAGCTTGATGGGGCATCCAAACTGTGTGATAATATTCTCATCAATAAACTTTGTTGTATCCTTGGCCCCATAACTGGGTGTCACAACTGTTGAGTTGTGGAGCTAAAAGCTTCACTGAATGTGCAAATATGGAGGTTGTTGGGTTACACAGTAACTGACATTGGTCAAAGCCAACCGACATCGGTTAGGGATCGACCGACACCAGTTATCTACAGCTACATAGTAACTGACATCGATTATGGTCGGTCGACATCGGTCAGACAGGAACCGACATCGGTCACTGTGTGTTTCCAGAACTGTTCTAATTTTAGACGAACAGTTAGTTTGCATGTAAAGACTAATTTTAGTCTTGAGTCCGCGTTTCTAATTATTGTTTGCTTTGGGTTCTATTTAAGAGACCCATGGGGTTGTATTGTAATTAGGATTAGGATTAGATTCTCAAAGTGTAAGATTTAGAAGGTCTGCAAGAGTGCAAGATCAGGAAGATCTACAGGTAAGCAAGATCAGTTGATCTACAGGGTGTCCAAGATCAAGATCTATGAAAGGTGTGTGTGTGCAAGGTCAATTAGATCTATGGGGTAGCAAGATCAAGAAGATCTACAACATAATGGGTAAGCAAGATTAATTAGATTTGCAAGGTGCAAGATCAAGAAGATCTGCTGGAAGTAGGCAACAACAACCATTGGGTTGATTGTCACTAGAGGGAACAACTCAGTGTTGAGTTGGTTGTAATTGATTGAGAGAGAGAACTCTTGAGGGATAATTAATGTACACCCAAGAGGTGTGGAAGAGAGTGAGATTTCTTCATTGTGTTTCCTTCTAGAAGAGTTTAATACAAGATTGTATTGTTTCTCGTATCTCCTATTCTTTTTTGTTTCTAATTGCTAGTTACTTATTACTTCTGGTTTAATTTCATGTTTAGTTGCTTATACAAAAGTAATCAATTGAGCTCTAAGGTACTAACAAGTGGTATCAGAGCTACAAGATCCTAACAAGGGGTATCAGAGCTACAGGATCCTAACAGGTGGTATTAGAGCAGGTTAGAGTTTGTTGATTACAGAAGTCACTCACAGGGGTTTCTATTTGAGTGGGAGTAAAGCAATGGCAGAAGAAAGTAAACTAAGAATGGAGAAATTCAATGGCAAGAATTATCAATTATGGAGGATGCAGATAGAAGATTATTTGTATCAGAAAGATCTATACTTACCGTTGGGTGGGGTTTCAATGAAGCCCACAGATATGAAAGATGAAGAATGGAATGTTCTTGATCGAAAGGCTCTTGGATCTATAAGGTTGAGCTTGGTAGCTTATGTGATTTACAACTTATCACAGGCAAAGACAATGGTCAAGTTAATGGATACTTAGGCAAATTTATATGAAAAACCCTCAGCTTCAAATAAGGTATATTTTATGAAGCAATTATTTAATTTGCAAATGCACGAAGGTGGATTTGTATATAGTCATCTTAGTGATTTCCATGGATTAGTAAATTAGTTAAATTCAGTCAAAATAGTTTTTGATGATGAAATTAAGGCTCTCTTAATTTTATGCTCTTTACCTGAAAGTTGGGATAGTTTGGTAATGGCAGTTAGTAATACTGTGTCTGCTTCAAATATCTTGAAAGTTGATGATGTTTTTAGTGTAATATTGAATGAATAAATTTGCAGGAAAAGCACAAAAAAAACATCAGGTAATGCTTTAAGTGTTGAAAGCAAGGAAAAGCAAAGAGAGAAGGGCAAGCAAGGGAAATCAAGGTCAAAGATAGGTAGTAGATCCAAATCCAGAAATGGAAGTATAACCTGCTGGAATAGTGGAAAGAAAAGACATGCGAAGAAAGATTGTTGGTTGAAAGAAGATCAGCATGAAGGTAATAAAGAAGTAAATGATACAAGTATTGTTGCACAGAATGCTCTTATATTTTCTTTGGATAGTCAGGTAGAATCATGGGTTTTAGATTCTGGTGCTTCTTTCCATGCAACCCCAAATAGAGAATTTTTCAATGATTATGTCCATGGAGACTTTGGAAAAGTTTATTTAGGGTATGGTGAGCCTTGTCAAACTGTTGGCAAAGGAAAAGTGCAGCTGAAATTGCAGAATGGCAACACATGGGTGTTGAAGGATGTCATGCATGTACCCGTCTTGAAGTGGAATCTGATTTCTGCAAGAAAGTTGGGTGATGAGGGTTGCACAGTAACTCTCATAGATGAATCTTGGAAATTTTCCAAGGGTGCACTTGTATTAGCTAGAGGTAAGAAAATAAGTACACTTTATCTATCTACTTGTATTATTGATTCTCCTTCTGTTTTATCTACTTCAGATGTAGATGCAAAGATGTGGCACTGTAGGCTTGGTCACATGAGTGAGAAGGGAATGGATATTCTTAAGTCAAAAGGTAAGCTTTCAGATTTGATAGATCTAGATTTCTGTAAGCATTGTATTTTTGGGAAATAGGAGAAAGTGAGGTTTCTCAAGACTGGGTCAACAAAGAATAAGCACAAGTTGGAGCTTGTTCACACAGACGTGTGGGGACCAGCTCAGGAAGCTTCTATTGGAGGATCACAGTATGATGTTTCTTTCATTGATGATGCTACAAGAAAGGTATGGGTTTATTGCATAAAGAGGGAATCTGATGTTTTTGACACATTTAAGAAATGGAAAGCCTTGGTTTTTAATGAGAAGGTGATGTACAGTGATCAGGTCAAGAGCCTAAATAATTTTGAGTAGGGCAATCTTGATTTGGATGAGGTTATTATCCAAAATGAGCTCGCAGGTAAAAATCATCACTCACAGGAAAACACAGACATCGACGTCGGTCAGACAGACACCGACGTCGATCAAGTAGGAATCAACGTCGATCAGACAGAGATCGACGTCGGTCAGGTAGGAATCGATGTCGGTCAGGTGAAGATCGAAGTAAGTGATGTCGGGCAGGTGAAAACTAATGTCAATCATGTGGCAACCGACGTCGATCAGGTCGGTCAGGTGGAACCGACATCGGTTGGGTGTAGACCAAGAGATGACTGGGATTGGTCACTGTCAGAACGAAATTTGGGCAGACAGCAAGCTTTCAATGAGTCTCAAACACCCATGAGGAGGTCCAAAAGGGTAAGTAAACCTCCAATTTCTTATTCCCCTTCTTTATAATACTTGTTGCTCACTGATGGTGGAGAACCAGAAAGTTTTGAAGAGGCAATGCAGGTAGAATCCAGGAAACAGTGGGAGCATGGCATGAATGAGGAAATTGATTCTTTGAAAGAGAACCAAACGTGGAATTTGGTAGAGTTGCCAGCCAGAAAGAAAGCACTAAAAAAAAATGGGTTTACAGGTTAAAGGAAGGAGAGAATGGACAAGTGAGACATAAGGCCAGGTTATATGATCTTAAGCAAGCTCCAAGACAATGGTATTTGAGGTTTGACAGGTTTATGACAGAGCATGGCTTTAGTCAATGTCAATCTGACCATTTTGTTTATTTTAACAGATTGGATAATAGTAGCTACATTATCCTGTTACTATATGTAGTGTATATGCTTGTTGCAGGTTCACACATGCAGGGAATTACTGAGCTAAAGGTAAAATTAGCTCAGACATTTTTCGTGAAGGATTTAGGAGCATCAAAGAAAATCCTTGGCATGAGTATTTCTAGAGACAGGGAAAATCACAGGTTGATTTTGTCTCAAGAGGGTTATGTGAATAAGGTAGTGGAGAGGTTCAATTTGCAGGATGCAAAATTAGCACTGGAAAGCAGTTCAGTGAATTCTTAGATATCTAAGAGGGACTAGCGGTAGGCATTTATGCTATGCAGGGTCAAACACTTCTCTACATGGGTATGTAGATTCAGATATGGCAGGTGACTTGGATGGCAGGAGAAGCACCACAAGATATGTGTTCACTGTTGATGGAATGGCAGTTAGCTAGATTTCAAAATTGCAGAAGGTTGTTACCCTGTCTACTACAGAGGCAGAATACATTGCAGTCATAGAGGCTAGCAAGGAAATGATATGGATGACTCGGTTCATGAAAGAGTTGGGAAAGGAGCAAGAGAGTTGCAAATTGTACAGTGATAGTCAAAGTGCAATTCATTTGGAAAAGAATTTAGCCTTTCATTCAAGAACCACAGATATATAGCTTAGGTACCACTTCATTACATAGGTATTGGAGGATGGACAGTTGAAGCTCGAAAAGATCCATACGAATAAGAACCCTACTGATATGCTAACAAAGACGGTAACAAAGGAGAAGTTGAATCTTCATTCAAATTTTTTTGGTCCTTGAAGATGGAGATACAAGCTAGAAACAAATTAGAGGATGTTACTATACAGGTACAGGTGAAGCTATTTATCTCCA
The DNA here is from genome assembly GCA_037957365.1 of Torreya grandis. NCBI lineage: Eukaryota > Viridiplantae > Streptophyta > Pinopsida > Cupressales > Taxaceae > Torreya > Torreya grandis. Next base: position 1,625,587 of record JARHVA010000700.1, on the reverse strand, counting down.
AGTGGGAGATTGTTGAGTTGTGGAGCTAAAAGCTTCACTGAATGTGCAAATGTGGAGGTTGCTGGGTTACATAGTAACCGACATTGGTCAAAGCCAACCAACATCGGTTAGGGGTCGACTGAAATCAATTATCTTCAGCTACATAGTAACTGGCATCGATTATGGTCAGTCGACATCAGTCAGATAGGAACCGACATCGATCACCTGTGTGTTTCCAGAACTGTTCTAATTTTAGACGCACAGTTAGTTTGCATGTAAAGACTAATTTTAATCTTGAGTCTGTATTTCTAATTATTGTTTGCTTTGGGTTCTATTTAAGAGACCCATGGGGATGTATTATAATTAGGATTAGGATTATATCCTCAAAGTGTAAGATCTAAAAGGTCTACAAGAGTGCAAGATCAGGAAGATCTACAGGTAAGCAAGTTCAGTTGATCTGCAGGGTGTGCAAGATCAAGAAGATCTGCGGAAGGTGTGTGTGTGCAAGGTCAAAGAGATATGTGGGGTAGCAAGATCAAGAATATTTGCAACACAACGGGTAAGCAAGATCAATTAGATCTGTAAGGTGCAAGATCAAGAAGATCTACTGGAAGTAGGCAACAACAACCATTGGGTTGATTGTCACTGGAGGGAACAACTCAGTGTTGAGTTGGTTGTATTTGATTGAGAGAGAGAACTCTTGAGGGATAATTACTGTACACCCAAGAGGTGTGGAAGAGAGTGAGATTTCTTCATTGTATTTCCTTCTAGAAGAGTTTAATACAAGATTGTATTGTTTTTCGTATCTCCTATGCTTTGTTGTTTCTGATTTCTAGTTACTTATTACTTTTGGTTTAATTATGTGTTTAGTTGCTTATACAAAAGTAATCAATTGAGCTCTAAGATACTAACAGGTGGTATCACAGCTATAGGATCCTAACAGGTGGTATCAGAGCTACAGAATCCTAACAACAACAGCTTCAACCCAATTGGTAAAGTAAACTCTTGTAGTGATAATATACCATTCTTTACTACATTTACTCAAAGGATTAATAGGTCTTACAAAATCAATGTCCCATTGTTCAAAAGGTTGTTCAGCTAACAAAAGATGCAAGGGCATTTCATCCTTATGGAGTGGCTTAGCCATTCATTGACATACATCACAATGTTGCACTACTCTATGTGCATCCTGAAAAAGGTTTGGCCACTATAACCAACTCTATAATCATTTCCATATAGTAGCTTCTCTGGAAAAATGATCTCCTATTATTCCTTGGTGTGCTTTTTGTAAGAGATGTGGTTTTTCATGTTCTATAACTAGCATGCACAATACTTCATCCTTCCCCAAATGATACAAGATCCCATTTATAATAGTAAATGTCAAGGCTTTAGTAATAAATTGTTGTTTGTCCCTTTCTTGGTAGTGCGTAGGGATTACTCCTTGTTCTAGGAAATTATCAACTGCTTAAAAATTCTAAAGGATATAGAAACTTGAAATAGATGGGCATTAGGAGAATCTTCTTGTAGTTTTTATGGCTTCCCCATTTATTATGAAACTAAGATGAACTGGCCCAACATTTTGTCTGCCTAGTTTGACATTGATGCAAAATTAAAATTCTTGAAAGAGCATCAACCATATTGAAATGTGTCTTCTGAGCATAGGCTTATTCATTAGGTAGGATAGAGTTTGATGATATGTGAAAACTTCAAATGGTGTCACATAGAGATAATGTTAGAATTTCTATAGTGTGAGCTCTATAGCCAATGCTTCCCTTTCAATTGTCGTGTAATTATTTTCTACTTCAGACAACTTTGAGCTTGAAAAATGAATGGGGTGGTCCAATCCACCTTCTCTTGGATGCACAAGTACAACATCAACTATGATACCAGAAGCATCAACATGCACATGAAAGGGCTTACTCTAATCTAAAAATATGATAATAGGCACAGTGACTAATCTTTGCTTCAATTCTATGAAATCTGCTTGACACTTGGAAGTCCATACAAACTTCTTACCTTTATGAAAAAAATATTCAAATGGAGATGAAATGGTTGCATATCCCTTGATAAACTTTTGATAGTACCCTATATTGATAATAAAGTATTGCATTTTCATGGAGATGACTGGTGGAGGCATACTAAGAATGACTATAATTTTGGCCTAGTCCACCAAAATCTCTTTATTGCACACCACATGACCTAACAAGACACCAAAAGGTGTAAATAATAAACATTTTTTCAAATTTAGGGCAATGCACAGAGCTCAAAAACATTATAACATGAAGTACAAATTGGACAAGTGTTCTTTAAACAAATAAAAGACTGCCTAATCATCTAGATATACTTTCAAGAAGTCATGAATGAAATCCTTAAACACAATCACTATTGCTCTAGAAAAACTATAAGTGCGTTCTTGAAGCCAAAAGGCATTACCTTGTATGCAAAGGATCCCCATTCTATGGGAAAATTTATATTAGCTTTGTCTTCTTCTACGATGGGTGTTTAATGATAGCCACTGAATCCATCGGTGAATGAGTAAACTTCATGACCTACGACAGATTCTAAAACTTCATCTATGAAGGGAATCAGAAATGGATCATTCACATATGCATCATTTAAAATTCAATAATCACCACGTATTATGATCTCCCCTTTTTTATTAGGCTGCACTACCATGGGACTAACCCAATCTACCTTCTCTATGGGATAAATTATAACCGCTTCCTGCATTCTTTCTAGTTAAGCCTTCACTTTCAACTTCATATTTGGATTTAACTTATACGACCTTTTCTTTATGGGTTATGCGCACTCCTTAAAATCAATATGCATTTCACTTAGGGAAAGATCTACTCCTCTAACTTCCAAAGCTTTTGTGGGAAACACATCTTGATAATACCACAGGAGTTGCATAGCTTTTGAAACTTTGAATTCAGTCCAATAGTCACTTATATGTGCTAGTTTAGGAATCTCCTCACTTCTGATGTTTTCCACATGATTTCTAATAGGTTGTTGATAAATCTTACACTTTTCCTCAAAAATAGAATCTTGTTGCATTTTTTCCCTTCTAACTCTGGAATATTTATGTTGCACATCTTTTCTTCTTCAATGGATTATATGACTAGATCCTTTAATGGTTCTACTAGCCATTCAGGTTCAAACAAGTCAGTCAGATCAATATCACCGTCTGTATCTAAATCTTCAATTTCCTCCTCTTCATCATGTATTCAATGGCATAATTGTAGAAGAGATTGTGATTCCATATTGGTAGCTTTATATGTTTATAATGTTGTATTTAGATCATAGGTTGCATTCTTCCATGCAGTAGACTCTGTCGTGGTGTTTAACTCTTCTGCGTACCCATGGCATAGGAAATGTTTAATTTTCAATAGTGCATTATAAAATAGAGGATTCTTATCTTCAAACACAAAATTTTGGATAAAGTCATTTTGGACCTACTCCCAATTCTTTGTCTCTCTCTTATGTTTTTGATGCATATACTAAGCTGTTGGTAAAGGGGCAAGTGTATAATGGAAGATATGAACCCAGTACTTTGGTGCCACACATTCTTCAATCCAAACCTCAACGCATTTGTGAATATGGATTTTAGGACACTCACCTTCCTAAAATTAAGGTTAATTACTTCTGATGACTTGTCATAGTTGAAATATGCTAATCATAAATTCGCATGCATCATGCCAATCAAGCTGATCATATCTATGAATTATCCACCATGTCACTGCAACTCTCTTCAAGGCATAATTCAGTGTACTAACCCACTGACTGATCATAGGCATATGAACTTGTAGGTGTAGAATGAATTGATTGATGTCTTCAGTTGCATAGTATGAAGTTATCTTTCCATGGTGTGTCAGGAATCTAGAACAACAAACATGCTCTGATACCACTTTGTCAGGATCTGGAAGCACACGATTGATTATTTTTGTACTAGCAACTCAATGCAAAATTTAACCAGAAGTCACAAGTAACTAGAATTCAAAAATAACACAGAATATGAGAGACAATACCCAATTATATTAATACTCTTACAAAAAAGAATTACAAATGAAGAGACGCCACACTCTTCCACACCTTACAGGCTTCCCACACCAAGTGTACAGTAATTCACCTTCAAGAGCTCACTCTCTCAATTACGGTCCCAACAACAACTCAAACACAGAGTTTCTATTCACCTCCAACCAGTCACCTCCAACCAATCAGTATCACTACTGCCAGTACACCGAGTATACAAACATACTCAACCGAGTACACAACGCACTCCAAGTAGATCTCCCATGAACTTGCAACAACCTGCAACTCAAATGATCTTACTTTGGAAGGGTCTATCTTGCCTTCCTCTATTGCTCTCCAACTGAGTACACACCGTACTCCAAGTAGATCCCACCTGATATTGCTACCTATTGCGTTGTTGTCACCTTGATCCTACTGCCACCTGCAGATCAATCTGGTCTTGCACACCTGTCAACCAACTTGGATTTGCACACCTGCAAACCTAGACCTCGCACACACAAACACCTGCAAATCAATGATCTTACTTACCATGTAGATCTCCAAATGTGGCCTTGCACACCTGCTAACCAAGATCCTACATACATGAAGAATCCTTTTGATTTTCCAAACCATCACCCACACTTGGCACTGTGGCACTAGGAGGAACACACCTTGCTCTCTTCACTCTGAAGGAGCTAATATTTGTTCTCTTACTCTCTAGCACAAATTACAATACAACCCATGAGTCTATTATATAGATCTCATGCAAACAATAATTAGACATCTAATTACAATAATTAGATCCATAGCTCCAAGGCTAAAATTAGCCTTTAACATGCAAACAACCGGTTCATTAACAAACTATTCGTAACACTCACAGTTTCGAACTGCACAGGCGATCGACATTGGTCCCTGTCTGCCTCGAGATGACTGACATCGATCAAATACTACCGATGTCAGTTGCCTTCCTGTCTACCCCTGACCGATGTTCATTGGCCTGATCGACGCTGGTGACTATGACACTCAACAACCTCCTCCGCTGTTTGCATCAGTGAAGATTTTAGCTCCATAACCTAACAATCTCCCACTTGGAGATAAACAGCTGCACTGTACCTATACCTGTACACCATCTAATTTGTTTCCTGGCTTGTATCCCTCTTCAAGCTCAATCTTGAAGACCAACCACCACACAACATGTGGTGCACCTCTTATCATCCAAGTAACCTGCCACATATGAACCTACAAACCCATGTAGTGAAGTCCTAACCCTGCATAGCATGTATACCTGCTGCTGGTCCCTCTTAAATACCTGAGAACCCACTTTTTTGAATTGGCTCCAAACTCTCTAACAGCTCCCACTGCTGGAGAAAACTCTGGTCCAGTACACATGTACTTAACCTCATCATGTGAATCAAGACACTGTTCATAGAACTGTCCAACCATCGGCGTGCTAACCAGTTTCACACAATTATCCAAAGACAAAATCAACCTATGATCTTCCATGTCTCTAGAACACACTCATGCCAAATAATTTTACTGCTCCAAATTCCTCATGACATGCCACTGAACTAACCTTACCCTTAGCTCAACAAAACCTTGTATGTCTGAACCTGCACCAAGCTCATCCTCCACATACAGTGTCAGGGGATCTGTAGCTCTACCAATTAGAGCACAATTGATTACTATCTTATATGCAATTAAACACGGAATTATACCAGAATGATAAAGTAGCTAGAAACATGAGACAACAAAGAATTTGAGAGACAATACACACTCTTTGTATTAGATACTACTAGAAGAAAATACAATAAGGAAGATGCCACTTCTTCCTCCACCTCAAAGGCTTGCCACACCTCAAGACCTTCTTCCCTCTCTCTCTTGCTCAACACAACAACTCTAAAACTTGAGTTATTATCCCTCCTTGAATGCTTCAGCTGATCTCCTTGACCTTACACCTGTAGATCTCCTTGACCTTGCTTGCTTCAATGCTTTTACTTGCCTTAGAATTAATTTACAATATATGCCTTATGGGTCTATAAATAAGATCTCATGCTTACAAAAATAGAAGTCTAACTACTAAAATTAGACACACAGCCCGTGACTTAAATTAGCCCCTTAGCATGCAAACACTCGGTTCAACTAACTGACTGTTCGTCAACAGCAGTTCCAAAAATACACAGGTGACCGATGCCGGTCCCTGCTAGTCTGGTGCTACCGACGTCGACCGACTTCCTGCCGTCGCCGGTCTCCTTCTCCACTGCACTTGACCGACGTCGGTCATATTGTCGACGCTGGTGGCTCTGGTTCTTCAGCATCCTTCCTTCTAGTGTCTGCAAACAGTTGAAGCTTTTAGCTCCACACCACAACAATCTCCCACTTGGAGATAAACAGCTGCAACCTGTACCTGTCCCTGTACACCATCTATTTTGTTCCTTAGGCTCTGTATCCCTCTTCAATGTCACTCTTGAAGACCAACCACCACGCAAACCTGTGATGTAATCCTTGTATCTTATGCCACAAGAATTTTGCTGCTCCCAAATTCTCCATGACATACTTCTAAACCAACTCTACCCTTAGCTCAGAAAACTCCCTATATATGAAACCCTACAACAAGTAACACAATACAGTAACAGGATAATGTAGCTAATATTATCCAACCTGGTAAAGATAAAATACAATGGTCAAACCTCCATTGTTCTGCAGCATAATCAAGACCAGAAACCATAGCTTTCTGTTTCATGTGTCCATCCACTCTCTTCTCTAAAACGAGAATCCATCCCTCTATCCAGTGCTTTCTTCCAGCTGACAACACTACCAACAAATACCTGTTTGGTTCTCCAAGGACTCACACTCCTCATCCATGCCAAGCTCCCACTGTTTCTGGATTCTACCTGCATTGCTTCTTCCATCTTCCTAGTTCATGACTATCAGTAAGCAATATAAAGAAGGTGAACAATGAATATGAGGTTCACATACCTTTCCTAACCTCCACATGGGTGTTTGAGACTTAATAATTCACCCAACATCCGTTCTAGTGACCGATCTAGGCCATCTCCCAGTCTGCTCCCGATCGATGTCAGTTCCCTGCACTGATCCTGACTACCGACGTCGTTTCCCTGGCCGACGCCGGTGTCCCTCCTGCCGACATTGGTCCTTGTGACCGACGTTAGACTTCTCCTGTCCGACCTACCGACCCTGCTGGTCTGCACATGACCGATGTCGGTATCTGGATGACTGACGTCGGTGCCAAGCTACCGACATCAGTGTCTGTGTGTTCCTGTAAGTGATGAAATTTTCATCCGCGAGCTCTTCTTGGATCAAACCTCTGTCCATGCTGCCCTGCTCAGACTTATTTAGCCCCTGTGACTGATCTCTGTTCTTCATCTCCTCCATAAACACCAAGGCTTCTTTGTTCCTGTCAAAGGCATCAAATTTCCTCTTTCTGCAATGAACTGTATCTGTGCACATACCTTTTAAATCAAGAACTTCCATTCCCTTCCTATTCTTGTGACCAAGCCTATTAGGCCACATCTTTGAATCTACACCAGAAGTGGAATCAGTAATACAAGTAGACAGATAAAGAGTATCTACTTTCTTACCTCTTGCTAGAACAAGTGCTCCCTTGGTAACCTTCCAAGAATCCGCTGTGAGGGTTATTGTGCATCCCTCATCTCCCAACCTTCCTACAGAAATTAGACTCTGCTTCAGAATCAGAACATGCATGACCTCTTTCAACACCCATGTGTTGTTAATCTGCAATCTCAGCTGCACTTTCCCTTTGCCAACTATCTGACAAGGCGTACCATCCCCTAAATAAAGAACTCCAAAGTCTCCTTGTTCATACTCGTAGAACAAATCTCTGTTTGGGGATGCATGAAAAGATGAACCAGAATCTAAAATCCATGATCCTACCTGACTATCTGAAGAAAGTATGAGAGCATCCTGCATCACAATATTTGCATCCTTTGCTTCTCCCATACCTGCATGTTGATTCTCTTTATCTCTCAACCAACACTCCTTCTTTGTATGTCCTTTCTTTCCACAAAACCAGCAGGTAATACCTTTGGACTCGGATCTCCTTCCTGACCTTGATTTCCCTTGCTCAACCTTCTCCCTTTGCCTTTCCCTGCTTTCTGCACTTAGAGCATTCCCTGATGATTCACCTGTGCTTCTCCTACGTATTTCTTTATTCAAGATCACACTCACAACATCATCAACTTTTAAGATTTTAGAAGTAGATGCAGAGTTACTTACTACCATAACCATACCGTCCCAACTTTCAGGCAAAGAACATAAAATCAAGAGAGCCTTTACCTCATCATCAAAAACAATATTGACTGAAGCTAGTTGGTTTACCAAACCATGGAAATCACTGAGATGAGTATGTACCGATCCACCTTCCTACATTTGCAAAGTAAATAGTTGCTTCATAAGATATACCTTGTTAAAAGCCGAGGGCTTTTCGTATAGATTCGCCAAGGACTTTATCAACTCTTCCGTTGTCTTACACTGTGATAAGCTGAAAATCACAGATGATGCAAGGCTCAACCTTATGGAACCGAGAGCCTTCCGATCAAGAACGTTCCATTCTTTATCCTTCATATTTGTGGGCTTGCATGCAACCCCACCCAACGGTAAGTACAAATCCTTCTGATACAGATAGTCCTCAATCTACATCCTCCAGTGTTGATAATTCTTGCCGTTAAACTTCTCCATTCGTAGCTTACTTTCTCCTGCCATTGCTGAACTCCCACTCAATCAGAAAACCCTGTGAATGACCTGTAATCAAAAATAATACCCTGCTTCCTGCAAACCGTAGCTCTGATACCACTTGTCAGGGGATCTGTAGCTCTACCAATTAGAGCACAATTGATTACTATCTTATATGCAATTAAACATGGAATTATATCAGAATGATAAAGTAGCTAGAAACATGAGACAACAAAGAATTTGAGAGACAATACACACTCTTTGTATTAGATACTACTAGAAAAAAATACAATAAGGAAGATGCCACTTCTTCCTCCACCTCAAAGGCTTGCCACACCTCAAGACCTTCTTCCCTCTCTCTCTTGCTCAACACAACAACTCTAAAGCTTGAGTTGCTATCCCTCCTTGAATGCTTCAGCTGATCTCCTTGACCTTACACCTGTAGATCTCCTTGACCTTGCTTGCTTCAATGCTTTTACTTGCGTTAGAATTAATTTACAATACATGCCTTATGGGTCTATAAATAAGATCCCATGCTTACAAAAATAGAAGTCTAACTACTAAAATTAGACACACAGCCCGCGACTTAAATTAGCCCCTTAGCATTCAAACACTCGATTCAACTAACTGACTGTTCGTCAACAGTAGTTCCAAAAATATACAGGTGACTGACGCCGGTCCCTGCTAGTCTGGTGCTACCGACATCGACTGACTTCCTGCCATCGCTGGTCTCCTTTTCCGCTGCACTTGACCGACGTCGGTCATACTGCCGATGCCGGTGGCTCTGGTTCTTCAGCATCCTTCCTTCTAGTGTCTGCAAACAGTTGAAGCTTTTAGCTCCACACCACAACATACAGTAACAGGATAATGTCATGACCATCATCCACCTAGTAAGACAAATACAATGGTTACACTGACAATGACTAAAGCCCTGCTTTGTCATCCACTTGTCAAACCTGTACCACTGTCCTGCAGCTTCTTCAAGACCATATGACCTGGCCTTCCGTCTCACGTGTCCATTATCTCTATTCTTTAACTAAGGTATCCATTCATCTTTCAGTGCTTTCTTCCGGCTGGCAACCCTACCAAATCTCCCATTTGGTTCTGCATCTTATTCATGCCATGCTCCCACTATTTTCTGGATCCTTCCTGCTCTGCAGTGAGCAAGAAGTATAAAATTAAAAGGAACAATGAATTTGAGGCTTACTTACCCTTTCAGTCCTCCATATGGGCATTTGAGACTCTTTGACAGCTTGCTGTCTGCCCAAAATCCGTTACAGTGACCGACCTCGGTCACCACACAATCTGCATCCAATCGATGTCGATTCCCATGCAACTGTCTTTTCTGTCAATGCCAGTTTTATGACTGACGTCGGTCTTACCTGATCACTGACGTCGATTGCATGATCAACGCCGGTAGCCACCCTGCCCGACACCACCAGCTCTGGTCTGCACATGACCGACATCGGCACTTGTCTTTTCGACGTCGATTCCCCTTGATCGACACCGGTAACTGTGTTCGCCTGTGAGTGATGACTTTTTACCCGCGAGCTCTCCATGGATCAAAACCCTGTCCAAACCGCCCTGCTCAGAGATGTCCAGCCTTCTCCAGTAATCTCTGTCCATCATGTCCTCTAGAAACACCAAGGCTTTCCAGTTCTTAAGTCTGTCAAACAAATCTGACTTCCGCTTAAGAACATGCATCTCCTTCTTGCACATGTGACCAAGCCTACAAAGCCACGTCTTCGCAACAGAAGAAGAATCGGTAATATAAGTAGATAGATAAAAGATACCTACTTTGTTACCACCAGCTAATTCAAGTGCATTTGATGTGAGAGTTCTTGTGCATCTCTCATCACCCAACTTTCCTGAAGAAATTAACCACATCTTCAAGACCGGGACCTGCATGACCTCCTTCAACACCCATGTGTTGGTCACCTGCAATTTCAGCTTCACTTCCCCTTTGCCAATTCTTTGACAAGGCACACCAGCCCCTAAATAAATTTTTTCAAAGTCTCCAAAGACCTTAACATGGAAAAATACTCTATTTCGAGCTGCATGAAAAGAGGCAACAAAATTTATAAAACAAGATTCTACTTTATCCAAGGAACATCCTAGAGCATCCTATGCAACAACACCTGCAACATATGCTTCTTCAGTTCCTTCATGCTGATCTTCCACCAACCAACAATCTTTCTTTACCTGCTCTTTCTTTCCATAACACCGTAATTGACCATTCATGCTTTTCAATTCCTCTATTCTTAGCTTACTTTCTTCTGCCATTGCTATACTCCCACTCAATCAGAAACCCCTGAGAGTGATATGTAATCAAACACAAACCTGCTCCCTGCAACCTTAGCTCTGATACCAACTGTGTCAAGAATCTAGAACAACAAACATGCTCTGATACCACTTTGTCAGGATCTGGAAGCACACAATTGATTACTTTTGTACTAGCAACTAAATGCAGAATTTAACTAGAAGTCACAAGTAACTAGAATTCAGAAATAACACAGAATATAAGAGACAATACCCAATTGTATTAATACTCTTACAGAAAATAATTACAAATGAAGAGACGCCACACTCTTCCACACCTTACAGGCTTCCCACACCAGGTGTATAGTAATTCACCTTCAAGAGCTCACTCTCTCAATTACTGTCCCAACAACAACTCAAACACAGAGTTGTTGTTCACCTCCAACTAGTCAACATCACTACTGCAAGTACATCGAGTATACAAACATACTCAACCGAGTACACAACGCACTCCAAGTAGATCTCCCATGAACTTGCAACAACCTATAACTCAAATGATCTTACTTTGGAAGGGTCTACCTTGCCTTCCTCTATTGCTCTCCAACTGAGTACACACCATACTCCAAATAGATCCCACCTGATATTGCTACCTGTTGTGTTCCTGTCACCTTGATCCTGCTGCCACCTGTAGATCAATTTGGTCTTGCACACCTGTCGACCAACTTGGGTTTGCACACCTGCAAACCTAGACCTCGCACACATAAACACCTGTAAATCAATGATCTTACTTACCATGTAGATCTCTAAATGTGGCCTTGCACACCTGCTGACCAAGATCCTACATACATGAAGAATCCTTCTGATTGTCCAAACCAACACCCACACTTGGCACTGTGGCACTAGGAGGAACACACCTTGCTCTCTTCACTCTAAAGGAGCTAATATTTGCTCTCTTACTCTCTAGCACAAATTACAATACAACCCATGAGTCTATTATATAGATCTCATGCAAATAATAATTAGACATCCAATTACAATAATTAGATCTACAGCTCCAAGGCTAAAATTAGCCTTTAACATGCAAACAACTGGTTCGTTAACAAATTGTTCGTAACACTCGCAATTTCAAACTGCACAGGCAACCGACGTCGGTCCCTATATGCCTGGAGATGATCGACGTCGGCCAAATACTGCCGATGTCGATTGCCTTCCTATCTACCCCTGATCGACATCGATTGGCCTGACCGACGCTGGTGACTGTGACACTCAGCAACCTACTCCCCTATCTACATCAGTGAAGCTTTTAGCTCCACAACCTAACAATTATCATAGGCTAGAGTTTATGATCACCATGAGGCCAATTGAGAAGATGCATATCTGAGTCTCTGCTTATAGATGAAGCTATTTCCCAAGGTAAGGTGCCTTCTCTAGTTGGATCTATATAATCCTGCATATGATCATCTACTTGATAAATAAAATCAACTTCTGAGCAAGTAAGGGATTTAGTAGGCATGGACGCACAATCCTCTATGACAAACTGAGGTGCCAACGATTGAGTAAATATTGGTTTGGGCTTCCATTGTTTAGATGTCTTTAAATTTTGAGTGAGTAAAGACTACATATGAGGTTTAGCATGCTCATACAATAAATTGCACTCGACTACTTGTAGATCTTTTGGGTTCTCCTCAAAATTTAACTTCATCTAACTAGTTTCTTGTGTGACATAAGGAGAGTCTGGTTCAGCCATAATGATGTAGGGTTTGTGCGCCTTATATAAATGAATGACTACAATTTTATCTCCCTAATGTAATGAATTATTTTCTTCATATCGATGACTTTAAAGTCAATTCACAGGCTCAGTTCTATGACTTTGATCTCAACATCTTCTAATCGACTAATGGGTTCAACTCTTCCATAGTCTGTTAAGCTCTGAGTCACTAGGCTATAACTGACAAGTGATCATATAATCACCTCCCATGTAGACCTAGGGATCATGTTAATCATGCTACCAAAATCAACGACATCATTTATAATTTCATATCTTGTAACTTTAGTGTTGATTTGCACATCTACATTCCCAGTAAATTATGTATTAAGTTTGTGATGTCTTGATACATGTCTTCACTGCATAGCGTACTTAATAGCTTTAGTAAATATATCAGCATACTAACAACTCTATCATGGCACATAATGCACATAATTTGTGTTAGGATCCTACTCCTTAAGAGCACAATTGATTACCTTTGTATAAGCAACTAAACACACAATTTAACTAGAAGTAATATGTAACTAGAATTCAGAAACAACACAGAGTATGAAAGACAATACAATCTTGTATTAACACTCTTACAGAAGGAAATACAATGAAGAAATCTCACTCTTCCCACACCTCTTGGGCGTATAGTAATTCTCCCTCAAGAGTTCTCTCTCTCCACCAATTACAAACCAACTCAAACACAGAGTTCTTCCCTCCACCAGTCAGTAACAATACTCCCAGTGCACCAAGTACTCAATGTACTCCAAGTAGATCTCCCTTGATCTTGCACCTTGTTGTGTTGCAGATCTCCTTGATCTTGCTACCCCACAGATCTCCTTTGACCTTGCACACACACACACACACACACCTGCAAACCAACTGATCTTACTTACTATGTAGATCTCCCCTGATCTTGCTACCTACAGATCAACTGATCTTACACACCTAGAAGAACCCTTGTCCTTGTCCTTGACAAGTCCTTTTGATCCTTCACACTTTACAATACAGCCCCATGGGTCTCTTAAATAGATCCCATACAAACAATAATTAGACTTCCTAATTACAATAATTAAAAATGCAGACTCAAGACTAAAATTAGTCTTTACATGCAAACTGATTGTTCGTCTAAAATTAGATGAATCTAATTCTGGAAACACACAGGCTGTCGACGTCGGTTCCTGTCTGACCGATGCCGGCTGACCCCTAATCGATGTCAATTTCTCTGCACACTGAATATGATTGACATCGGTTGCTCTGCAACTCAACAACCTCCTCCGTTTGCATACTTGTGAAGCTTTTAGCTCCACAACCTAAAAATCTCCCACTTGGGGATAAATAGCTGCACCTGTACGTGTACCTGTACATCATCTAATTTTGTTTCCTGGATTGTATCCCTCTTCAAGCTCAATCTTGAAGACCAACAACTAATTGTCGTTCCAGCAACAGTGAACACATATCTTGTGGTGCTTCTCCTGTCATCCAAGTCACCTGCCATATCCAAACCTACATACCCATGTAGATAAGTGCCTAACTCTGCATAGCACAAATACCTGTTGCTGGTCCCTCTCAGATATTTGAGAATCCACTGAACTGCTTTCCAGTGCTCCTTTCTCAAATTGGCCATAAACTTGCTGACAACACCCACTACTTGGGCAACATCAGGTCTAGTACTCATGTACTCAACCTCATCATGTGATTCAGGACACTATTTTGTAAACTGTCTAACCATAGGTGTGCTAACCGATTCTGCATCCTGCATATTGAACCTCTCCACTACCTTATTCACATAATCCTCTAGAGACAAAATCGACCTGTGACTTTTCCTGTCTCTAGAAATACTCATGCCAAAGATTTTGTTGGCTCCTCGTAAATCCTTCCTAGCACATGTCTGAGCTAATTTTACCTTTAGCTCAGAAAATTCCTGCATGTGTGACCCTGCAACAAGCATATACACTACATACAATAACAGGATAATGTCACAACCATTATCCAACCTGGTAAAATAAACACAAGGTTACATTGACATTGACTAAAGCCATGCTTTGTCATACACCTATCAAACCTCAAATACCACTATCCTGGAGCTTGCTCAAGACCATATAACCTAGCCTTCTGTCTCACCTGTCCATTCTCTCCTTTCTTTAACCTGAGAATCCATTCATCTTTCAGTGCTTTCATCCTAGTTGGCAACTCTACCAAATCTCCCATTTGGTTCTCTTCTAAAGAATTCATGCCATGCTCCCACTGTTTCCTGGATTCTACCTGCATTACCTCTTCAAAACTTCCTGGTTCTTGACCATCAGTGAGCAATAAGTAGTGTAAAGAAGGGGAATAATGAATTTGAGGCTTACTTACCCTTTCAGTCCTCCTCATGGGCATTTGAGACTCCTTAATAGCTTACTGTACACCTAACATTCGTTCTAACAGTGACCGATCCCAATCATCTCCCAGTCTGCATCCGACCGACGTCGGTTCCATGCGACTGATTTGATCGACGTCGATTCTTACTTGATCGACGTCAGTTTTCACCTGCCTAACATCACCGACTTTAGTCTGCACATGACCGACGTCAGTTCCTGCCTATTCGACATTAGTTCTCACCTGACTGACGTCGGTAACTGTGTTTTCCTGTGAGTGATGATTTTTACCCGCGAGCTCACTTTGGATCATAACCTTGTCCAAATCAACACTGCCCTGCTCAAAATTATTCAGCTCCTTGAGCTGATCTTTGTCCATCATCTTCTCCTTGAAAACCAAGGCTTTCTAGTTCTTAAGTTTGTCAAAAACATCAAATTTCCTCTTCCTGCGATAAACCCAATCCTTTCTTGTAGCATAACACTGCTCACAAAAATCTCGATCTATGCTTTTCAAATCTGAACTCTTACCTTTTGACTTAAGAACATCCATTTCGTTCTCACTCATGTGACCAAGCCTACAGAGCCATATCTTTGCATCTACATCTGAAGTAGATAAAATAGGAGAATCAGTAATACAAGTAGATAGATAAAGAGTACCTGCTTTCTTACCACATGCTAATACAAGTTCACCCTTGGAAACTTTTCAAGATTTTACTGTGAGAGTTAATGTGCAACCCTCATCACCCAACTTTTTTGCAAAAATTAGACTCCTCTTCAGGACTGGGACATGCATGACATCCTTCAACACCCATGTGTTGCCCGTCTGCAATTTCAGCTGCACTTTCCCTTTGCCAACCATTTGACAAGGCTCACCAACCCCTAAATATATCTTTCCAAAGTCTCCATGGACATAATCATGGAAAAATACTCTATTTGGGGTTGCATGGAAAGAGGCACCAGAATCTAAAACCCAATATTTCACTTTATCCAAGGAACATATAAGAGCAACCCGTGCAACAATACCTGCATCCTTTGCTTCTTTATTTCCTTCATGCTGATCTTCTACCAACCAACAATCTTTCTTTACGTGCTCTTTCTTTATAGAATTTTGTAATTGATAATTCTTGCCATTGAATTTCTCCATTCTTAGTATACTTTCTTCTGCCATTGCTTTACTCCCACTCAATCAAAAACCCCTGAGAGTGACGTGTAATCAACAAACACTAACCTGCTCCGAACCAGGCTCTGATACCACTTGTTAGGATCCTACTCCTTAAGATCACAATTGATTACCTTTGTATAAGCAACTAAACATAGAATTTAACCAGAAGTAATATGTAACTAGAATTCAGAAACAACACAGAATATGAGAGACAATACAATCTTGTATTAACACTCTTCCAAAAGGAAATACAATGAAGAAATCTCACTCTTCCCACACCTCTTGGGCATACAGTAATTCTCCCTCAAGAGTTCTCTCTCTCCAGCAATTACAAACCAACTCAAATACAGAGTTGTTCCCTCCACCAGTCAGTAACAATACTGCCAGTACACCAAGTACTCAATGTACTCCAAGTAGATCTCCCTTGATCTTGCACCTTGTTGTGTTGCAGATCTCCTTGATCTTGCTACCCCGCAAACCTCTTTTGACTTTGCACACACACACACACACACCTGCAAACCAACTGATCTTACTTACCATGTAGATCTTCCCTGATCTTGCTACCTATAGATCAACTGATCTTACACACCTAGAAGAACCCTTGTCCTTGTCCTTGACAAGTCCTTTTGATCCTTCACAGTTTACAATACAGCCCCATGGGTCTCTTAAATAGATCCCATACAAACAATAATTAGACTTCCTAATTACAATAATTAGACTTCCTAATTACAATAATTAGAAACATAGACTCAAGACTAAAATTAGTCTTTACATGCAAACTGACTGTTCATCTAAAATTAGACGAATCTAATTTTGGAAACACACAGGCTACTGACGTCGGTTCCTATTTGACCGATGCTGGCCGACCCCTAACCGATGTCAATTTCTCTGCACACTGAATATGACCAACGTCGGTTGGCCTGACCGATGTTAGTTGCTCTGCAACTCAACAACCTCCTCCATTTGCATACCTATGAAGCTTTTAGCTCCACAACCTAACAATTTGACCATATATTTGGGCATCTATTACTACAACATCTCCTTTAATATTGGCTTGGTGTTGACTATTTTTCAACATCTGTGCAACTTCATACATGAGCCCCTTTTCTACAGTTGGATTTGGGTATTTATCTTATTTTGCTTTCTTAATTCCCTGGTCCTAAGGCATTTTGAGAGGAGGAAATTCTCTCTCTGCATGTTGGTGTCTTGTGATAGTGTTCATAAATGCATCCTCCTTAGGCTATGCATTCACCATGTTAACATTTTTAGTAGCCTTTTCCTTTATTTATTTTTCCAACACAAGATAGTCTTTTGTCTCATGCTACTGATATATCTCATAATATGTGCAGTATGATTATCTTTAGGGTTTCAAAGGGAAATTGTGTTGCGCATGATTATACTCTCCACATAAGTAACATTGCAAAGGAGGGAATTGGTAAGTGTTTCCTCTACCACCTTGGTAACCCCTTTGTATCTGCCCTTAGATCTTCCTCTATTCGAGTGATAACCTCCTTGTGGCTACATTGTATTCTAATGTTGATGCTATCAAGTATCATCTCTAATCCCAAATTGTTATTGCATAACTGGTGGGGTCCAAATAGTTTGTTATTGTTTCATCATTATCAAATTTTAAGGTGTTGAGTACTGGTATTATGGTCATGACAGTGTCCAAATCGGTGAAGAAAGGGTCCATCTGGCCAAACCTTGAGGTTGATACTGAGGCGAACTAGGAATCCATTGTGGACCTACTTAGTTCACATAATCCTTATCGACCTCTGGGATTAGAATCATCTACTTCATCGAGGGCACTTGTTATGCAATGATGGTGAATACATTCTTTGTGGTATCTTCTTTGAGCTCATGTAAATCCCTACAATTCTTTTCAGCATGATTGTGCGATTTATAAAAATTACAAAACAAACTCTATGAGCTTTTGACATACTATTGTAGAAAATAGCATTGTGTATTACATGCCCTACTACTCTGCATATTTCATATAACTTTGTCTTGATATTACGACAATCATTCCTATGATGTCCTTCCTTCCCACACTCCATGCACCCTATATTTAGCTTTGATTTATCTGCTTCATGATATTGTTCCATACTCTTCATAAAAGCTTTCAATGTATTTTCAATCTCAGAATCCATTATAGGAGCTTCCCCATAATCTTCAATTTGATCCACCCAAAGAGCAACAACTCTAGCATCTACCTTGGTAGCATATTGGGTTTGTGTTATAGTAAACTTGATTCTAGAATGCATTCATTTGACAAACCATGCAACTTTATCTTTATCTTCTAAAGCAAACTCCACCTTATTCATAACATCTAAGAACCTGCGATCATAATCTTAAACTAATTCTCTTGACTTCTGCCTAATCTTCTTTAGGTCTTGAATAGTCTAACTTGTATATTTCTTGATTTTCAATTTTGAGATGAGCCACTCCTTAACCTACTATAGATTTGCCCAAGCGATATCTCTACAATATATAAATTCAAGGGCTCTTCTATTCAATGCCCCTATTAATTATCATTTCTTGATAGCCTCATCAATAATACCCTTAGCTTACCATCTCATCTCACATGTTAGTAAGTACTACTCAAGGTCCATAGACCCATCATATATCGCCAGGTTGATAAATACTCCTAAACCACCCATATTGTAAACCGGTGTCAAAGGGATCTGTTATGCAAGTGTTATAGTTGGAGGTTATATTATGTGTGATCTTTCCTGCACACTAAAAATATTTACCTGTGCACTGAGTGAGTTTGTTTATGCACTTTGCTTTTCTGTATTTCTTGTTTTTCTCTACTTTGTTTCAATAAACCCTATGGCCTTTAAAGCCTTAAAAATTGAGGTTATTTCAATTTCAATATCCCAATGATGCATTTGTTTTAAAAATGTACCTTCCCAACTAATGTCTTCTTGTTCTTCTAGTTGAAAACTTCTACTAGAATATAACAAATTAGGTTGTGGGGATGTGTGCTCTTCCGATGAATGATTCTTTCGTGTGATTTCTTCTTCTTCTAAAGTTGAACTTGTGATTACTCTAAAAATTTGTTGTACTTCTTTGATTAATACTTCATGTTATTCTTCTGATAATACTTGTTCCTATAGCTTTGTACTACATCAATCATCTAATTGATCTGTCTGTACACTGTTCTCATCTTTGTCTTCGAACATCTCTTCTTCCTTTCATTCTTTGTCACTTATTTATTTATGTCGGCATTCATCTTCTTCCTTCATATTGTATTTATTTTTCCTTTGTTCTTTGTCTCTTTCATCACATCTTCCTACTTGGTCTTCATCTATTTTACTTCTAATCTTATCTTTACTCATAGTTACCTAGGTATTATCTTGTTTACTCCATCTATTTTATTGTTGGAGCTCACATTCTGAATCCAAACTCTTCTTTTGATTCTTCTTCCCTCGGGTCTCCATTCTAGATTCAGGTTCAAGCCTTATCTACTCATCTAATCTTCATTCATTATCATGTTGCACACACCCCCATACACTTGAAGTGACTACTCCATTTGGCTAGAGTAAGCACCATGGCTTTCTCCACAACCAACATCTTCACGAGGATAGATAGTTGTTGAAAAAAAAATCCTTGAATTCCTCTGACGAACAAGTCCTTCACAACTTCAAAAGCTATGTATCCCTGCACTGCAAACTCAGTTATATATATGTCTACCATAGTAGTTACCCAATGATCTATTGCTCTTATCCAGTTAGTTTCCAATCTCTGCAACCAGTCTATCTTTTCTTCAATTTAGATTATAGTTTCTTCCATCCTTGGGTTAAATAAATAATATTCCAACTATGTTAACCAGTTAGATAATAATTTAGGTAACTTACACTAGAAAATTTCATAAATCTCTCCATGAATATGCTCTCGAATGATCTCCTGAATGGTAAGATCAGTCCTTTTTTATTCTTCTTATGTGAAATTACATATCCTTTGGTCCAACCATATCTCAATATTTTTCTGCCTTGGTAAACATCTTAGCATAAGTCCCTCCAAAAGAAGTTTCATGCTCACCACTTCATTATTAGCAAAGAATACTGAAGCATTATAACATGTTAAGGATGAGGATAGTTGTGACATACTTCATGTGTACAGAGTAGTTTATTAAATAAAGACAGGAATTTGGATGATAGAAACATAAGAAGCATTAATTATCCTATGTTATTGAGGAATTAAGAACAACCAGTATTTTTTAGACTGAAATAATGCTTTCAAAATAATTAGATAAAAAGTAACAAAACATCACATATGATAACGCATGCAAGGAACATAATAAGAAATCACATAGGTAACCATAACAAGATAATCTCTATTGATCTCTTCAAAAAAGATAAACCCTCTTCTTATTAAAAATAAAAGTATATACAGACATTTACAGTCTATGACTATTCATCTTCTTCTCATACTTGATGCCAAAAGTGGAGTCTCTTCATATTCTATCCTATTAAAAGTCGTGAAGATAAGACAAAAGAGACTATACAAAGACAAAATGAGTGCATAGCACACAAATATTAGACAAATATCCTACGTAGCTTTATAATCTGCATTCTCATACCAACATTTTGATCCCTATAATAGGTATGATAGTTAAGTAACTACTCCAAGCCTTTTGGAATGTGTCTTTTACGTATTTTTCACTTAGAGAACTTTGTCACATATAAATGTTAGCTAAAAATACACTTTTTATGCATATTCAACACCTTAGAGTTAGCAAATGGTCTTCAAACTTTAAAAAACTTCATGAAATGTTGTGAAAAGATGTTTTGGATATGAAATGACATCTATGAACCCCTAATCACCTATAACACAACTTGACAATGTTTTATCTCTCAATGACACCCCTAGACCACTATATGACCACAATATGACTTTATCTTAATTTCTCCAAACTAATCTTAAATAATGATAACAAGGTTAAATGAGGACTTCTAGAGACCATATGCCACGACATGAACACATGACAAGTTTAAATTTGGAGGGGGTGACGAAATTTGACTTGGGGTCAAATTTGGTCAACAACGGAGTCATGCAAGCGCTGGGCCTTGCACACTCCATTGGATGAGGAGGTGGACTGTTGCTTCATCCTTGCCTTGGCTTCAATTTTCGTAGCATTGTGATATGCTTGTCTTAAAGTGTCAGAAGTCAAGAACTCCAACTTTGCATGAATATAAGGTGAGATTCCATTGATGTACTTCAACACCCTATGTTATTTGCCTAAGTTCTCTTGTAAGCATGTATAGTAGTCATGGAATGTGTTGGCATTGTCTTCCACTAAATGATCCTTACACTAGTGCAATTATTGTAACATGATGTATTCATATTCAAAGTGTCAGAGAGGGTAGTATTCCACCTTCAATGCATCGACAAAATTCTTCCATGATTCGATTAGAATGCACTCTTGTGCACACTGTGCAATAAAGGTCTCCCACTAGTGGACAACTAAAATGGATATCTTGAGTACTATGAAAGTGATCGTCTCAACATTGGTGATGAATTCAACTAAAAATTACACCATAAATTATCAAATTTAGGCATCTAATGCTTTGGTGTCAATCTTGCATTCGAATAGAGGGATGTTGAGATTGACTTGTACTTTGAATGGGGTTTGTTTTTGGAACCATTGCGGAGCATACTATTGAGATGAATGGGAAGGTGTCAAGTTAAGAATTATCATTAACTCATGGAACTGAATAAAACATTCAGTATGTTGTGCCTCTAGTGTGTCAGTGATGAGCCTTTGAACTTATAGGTTGCTTCAGGTTGGTTCTGGGCATCAACCATCTTACTTTTTTATGACATTCTTCTAGAATCTATGAAATAGAATCGATTGTTAAACCTTCTCTCTCTCATTGTGTTCATATGGTTACAGGTATAGAAAAGAATAGAGTGAAGCTCTGATACCAATGATCCACACACAAGCTTAGGACTAGGTGTGTGAAGGATAACTAAGTTTGGTTATGTAGAGTGAATGGGTGGAGATGTATTTAGACATAATAATCAAACACACATTCATTGGTTCATAAGTCTTACTTTCAGGAAAGGTAACTTTTATTCATAAATTAAAGATTAGGGGATATAGATTACAATGTCTATAGTGTGTTTATACAAAGTAGATGCATGGAACAAGCTAATTGTGTTACGACTGTGTAAGATGACATTGATCTAACTATATTTTTGTTCATTATTGTTAACATTTTGGCTAGATGAGTATGTTACATATTTAACATGTATAATACAAGAGAATTATTGACTATTTTATAGCTACCAAGGAGGATGTTAAAAGGCATGACGATCTCTTATCAGATGTGGTAGTTGGAAATGGTCTAAACAGTTAATGTCTAGGCTATCTTCAATGACCTCCGATCTCAAGATCCTCCATTGGTGGATAATGGCTAGTTGGGCCATATTTTGAATCACAAAATTAAGGTAGGCTGACACGTGGTTGTACTGAGGTTAGCCCCAAAGGAGCAAGTGAGTACATGAGCAAATGCCAATAAAGTGCATAGGACTACAAGTTATGAAGTGCACAATGAGGTACGTAGGATATGATTTGAGGTGACCTTTGCACAAAAGTCTACGAGCAGGTGTGGGACATGTGTGTAAGGTTGTTAGCAAACATCGGGCAAAGGAGTGTGCATGATTGTGTGAGAGGTGTGAGATATACATATAAGAATAAAAGAGGAGTGTATTCTAATGCACAATGGCTCTGCACAAATCATTTTAGGTCATATATATATTTCTTTAAACATTTATTTTGTTACTAAAAATGACAACCTTTGAGTTAGTGGAAAACACAAGGGTTATTGGTGGCCTCCTTCCTCCATTTCTTCCAACCTCCGATGATCTCAAATGGCTAGGCTGAATTGCATGTTTTAAATTGTGTGTTTATGACAATATCCCCCCACATAATGGATTGACGCATTCTAGTGTATGTCAAATTTCTCAATAATGCTATCTTATAATAGGACTTTTTTTTAATATGATGACCAACACAAAATTAGTTATTCAAACCTAAGACTAACAATGAAATAATACTAAACTCAAATATATATATTTTTAGATAGATACGAAGCTTTTGACTGGAGCAACAATCGGTTACAATTTAACGGCCACAATTTGGCAATACCAGCAATATGGCTACAACCGACAATACAACCACAACCAATGAATACCAACAATATCACACAATATTGTCACAACTGGTGAATACCAACAATACCACACAATATCGCCATAATCGACGAATACCAACAATACCGCCATAACTAGCGAATACCATTGAAATGGCCACAACCGGCCTCCAATACCTTCGAGATTTGAACCTGGGTGGTGCATGTGACAACCAAGTTGCTTTACCATCACATCCCCATCTCATTGGGTAAACTCAAATATTATAATGACTAACACAACAACATTATTGACTATAAACTTTGAATTGTACATGATATCTTGTTGTATATAGATCATCACCACACTATTACATTCTAAAAAAAGATAATAATAAAAGTAATACACTACAGACTATATAATATTAAAAACTATATAAAATAACTCTTAAAAACCTATACAAATAATTGAATAAACAAAATATATAATAACAAGGGTCGTGTTGTGACATAAGTACCTACTCTTAGTTGTAGATATGCAAAATGCTTGAAAATGTATGGTTGACGGATTAATGAAGTTGCAATTGATTTCAAGGAATAAACTTTCATTATGTGGTCCCAGTAGTGGTCATCATTTAGTTAGTGAGTTTTTTAATCTTCGAGGACTACGTTTGATTGTATCATGTGCACTTTTAAATAAGTTATTTTTGCTATTATATTTGAATGTCATGATAAACAATGTTGCAAATAATATAAACATTAAATTTGAATGTATATTCCATCACGTCTACTTTGGAATTCTGTTTAATTGACTTAGTTTATGTGTGTGTAGATGGGCTCTATGAAAAAATAAAGGGTAAATAATTGAAGCATGACTATCGAATCGTAATCACCAATTTAATATTATAATATAATATATAATATTACAATATATTAGATTTATTTATATTATATATTTATAATTAATAATTAATATTTTATATAATATATAATTTACGCTGAAGACATTTTCATGGGCACAAACTCACCTTATATTTGTTTGACAAATGGAATATGTCTTAGATATTTTTCTAGTTTTGTAAAAGTCTTTTCCTTCATTCATAACAAGACAACACTACATCCATGGATAGATAAACCTTTTTCCATGTAAATGGACAATGATGTTAGCGGGTAAATTGCTTCATGTTTATTCGTTCATTGTCGATATTGAATGATATGCCAAGAAATCACAAATGCAAACAAACCAATGGACATGTATGGGAATTGTTGATATAGATATTTATATTTATATAATACTAAATGCAAATAGAAAATATTGTACCACTACCACCGACATTGTTCACTATTTCTTCAGAAGCCTTTAGTTCAAAGTAGATATATATCTACTTGAGAATCTACACATATTATTGTTCCCCAGTGACCGAAATGAAGAGTCCATCCAATAAAATTTTGGAAGAATGTCATAAGTTATGAAGATGGTTATGGATCATTGTATTAAAATTTATCCATTTACAAAAGATGAATTGGTTGAGATTAAAGCCCAATAAATATCAAAACATGTTGTATGTACCTTGGAATCTTTATTGATTTTTGATAAGTTTAATTTTATTATCACACATAGTCATGAAAAAGTAAGTGTGAAAGATTTAATCTTTAATCACCATTATTTGTTTATATATTTTTCTATAATTTATTTTGTATGTATTTTTATCAATGATATTAATATAAAAATCGAAATACTAAAACTCCAAAAATAAAATAAATAGATCATATAAATAAATATCAATATACTTTATTATTTATTAAAGTTATAATATACGTCAATGTAAAAAACTTCGATTTTAAAATTTAAAAAAAAATAAAAATGGACCATATACGCAAATATCAATGTACTTAACTATTTATTAAGGTTGTGATAGACAACCGGTATTTAATTAGCAATTATTTTGTAAATAATATAATAAGTATGTTCAAAAAACTTGAACATGTAACAAAATTTCTAACCCTTTATACATTCAAATCCTTCGAGCTATAATAATGATATTCTATGAACACATTAATGTCACCAAAGACTTTTGACACATTATTATAAGTGAAAAAATAAAGAATTTTAAAATTAAACTAAATTTTTTAAAAAAATTGTATTTTTAAATTCAATGATATATATTAATATTTTATTAAATCTATAAACCAAATAAAATAAATAGTTTTATAATATTAATTTTTTTAATCCATTAATTATTATTTTAATAGAAATTCATCAATATATGATTAAATGTTTGGAAATGAAATGATCATCTTAAATATTCATTTTTTTATTTGATAGATTAAAGCTTTTAGAAATTGGAGTTATAAACTAGATAAATGTTTATGATCGGAGTTATGAATTGATATTGGGACATAAAGGGGATTTAGTCTTCAGTACTCGAAGATGTGAAAGTCACAAAGAGACGAGGATCTATAAAAGACAACGAAAACCTACCACTAAGGGAAAAAGATACAGAGAAGGAAAGGCAAGGCAGAGCAAAGAATTACCAAAATTTTACCAAATAAGAGTGATCATTCCAAAAGAGAAAACTATGTCCTTAGTGAAATTTCAATCAACCCAATATGTAGAAGAACAAAAAATTAGAACAAGAGTGAAAGTTTTCACAAAAGAGTCCAAAATAGTGCAACGCAGTCCTCCGCTGCAAGCTAAGCCCTGTCTTCTCTTGCATCTTGAAAGAAGATCATTTTATTGGGAACCCTCTCTCCCCATTTCTTCCATATCAAATCTCAACCTTTTTACCTCAAAACATCTGCCCTTCTTCTTAACGATAATTGCTACATCAATTTCGAATTTCCCAAAACACATATGCAAAGCGACAACAATAGAAAAGAGGGAATGACATGAGGGTGTGAGAGGGCAACAAGGAAGGGACAACAGGGGGACGTTTTCTAGAAAGAAAAATGGATGTTTTTTTAAGGACCCCATATATGACTAATTTGGCGATGTGCCGTATATCTTCTAAACCCAGATGGGCTTTTGGGGATGTGCCATATATCTAGATAAGCTTATCTAGATAAGCTTACGTGTGGAAGAAAATATATTATGATCAAGTTCTCAATCCAAGAAAATGAGTGATGGGAAAATGACATCCATAAACTTTGGAATATCCATTCAAATGTTTAGATTTCATAGACCTTTTATTCTTATAATATGTGACGCTACCATTAGTCTTATATTGTTCTCTTCATGGCCATGTAAAGTTCATCCATCCCAATGGGGATGTTCTTTCCATGTCAATTTGTATGGTTATGGATTTTGTTTGAACATATTATTCATTGGGCCTAAGTTATAAGAGGGGGTCCCACTTTATCTTATATAAAGAAGCATCTTTTATAATCGGCTTTTTTAATTTATTGTTATGTCAAAATCTGTTTAGATTTATTATTAGAATATTTCACATTATATTAATTAAAATATATAATTATAAAAAGTTATAAAGTAAAATAGTCGAACACATCACGACTTAAATTTTTTAGTGAACATATATTTTGAATTAAAAATAAATCCTGACGATTTTTATATAATTAAAATGTTCTAGAAATTCCTAACATACAATATGTTTGGATTTAAAATTCAACTTCATTCTTTTATATTTAAATATTTTCAATATTTTATATTTTAATAAATAATATAATAATTACGATTTTTATCGTTATTTTTATTAATTAAACCAGCATTTTAATATTTTTAAGTTTTTATATAATCATTTTTTTGGGTTTTTTTTTGGGTACTAGGTTATATGTACATAAGAAAAAGGGTTCAATTTATCTACATCATATGTTTAGGGTTTAATAAATACATTATATGATATTTGAATGTTGTATACAAAAAGTTAACTAATAAAATTATATTTTTTAATTTACTATTTTCATTTTGCATATTCAATTGGTAAGAAACATATATTTTTAATTGATTTTCTAAAAATACGTTAATATTAAAATAGCTCTTATTTGTTATTTATACATATGTTTCTTCTTCTTTCCAATGCCCTGATCTCGGATATCAAACAAAAACTAATACATTTTTTTCTAAAAATCTTTATATCAAATTTTATTCACTGTGAAAATATTATATCTTTAATTTAAATTTAATGTAATTAGTATTTCAATAACTATAAAATTTATAGGATTAATCTTTATATCGGTAGCCCTCAAAGAATTAGTCTTGCTTCCGCTCGCCCCAATAAAGATCGCTAGACAAAATCGCAGTGTCCAAATTGAAATTGGAGATACCTCTAGATTAAAAAATAAATAAAAATTATATAACTTATATAATAAATTGTGATTAACGATTATACATTATTATTATTATTATTAAATAAGAATTCAACAATTATTAATTTCATTTTATTTAAATTTTTTTTTTTTTAATATTTTAAGTCGGAGGCTTATACAACGGGTGAATCCTGCATATTTGTCTCACATCATGACAAAACATAAATTTGTTGTTTAAATCCATTTAAATGTAGACACCTGAATGCTAGGCGGTCAGTTTTCAAAAGCAGCAATTTTGACGCCCCTGGTTTGTGGGGGAGGGGCAATTTAAAGTTGGCAGCGTATTGACCATTGTCAAAACTAACGAAATTCAAAAAGCAGCAACCACCTCTTCCCTCTTTATTCCACAGCCACCAGAGATTTGAGAATTGGGCCCATGTAGCAGGGCAGCCCTGCATTTGTGAGATAAAAAAGGGCCTGATCCTGAATTTGTTTTACGTCATGAACGTCGTAGCTTGTAAGCTTTTCAAGAGTTAGATTGTCTACAAAGATGAAGAAACACACATTTTCTGCTGTAATTCTTCTAAGCCTGTCACTAGGCCTCTGCACAACTTCATGGTCCGTCTATCTTCATCGGTTACACGAAAACCAGGGGAACGGTAATTGGCAAAACCGCATGGCAATTCCATTCCATCAGTGATTTTAAAATACCACTTTCTATTTTGTTCTTCGACATTACCTCCAAACCTCACTAGCATTGAAGATGAATCAAACCTCCCTATGCTCCAATCTAAGGATGAATCTGTCAATTGTAAATGGAAATTTGAAAGACATGGGAAAAACCCAACGGCTAATAATATTGTAATGTGAAAATAAAACCATAAATAAATATGATATGAAATATCTACAAGCACCAACCCTAATGAAAATAAAGTATATGAAATGAAACATATATAAGAGTCATTTGTTTCCAAATCGTAATGTGTTCCAGATAAACTCATAGTCTTTAACCTTATTCAGTCAAATTATAGCTAATACGTTCAAGCACTGAGATCTGAGAGCAAAGGGTAAGTTTTTACATGGGGAGAATAAAATGGGTGGTGTATATAAAGGTTTACTGGTGTGTGCATTTGCAACACTGGTGGTCACAGTGTCAATGTCAATGGCAATCATTGCACAAAACTGCAACAACAGCAATTGCAACACATACGAATTCACAGTTTTTTCTTTCCTTTGCATTGACATTTGTTTTAGCTAACTGATAATTTATGTTTCTAATCGGGTGTGTGTTGGTTGAATATTTTGTCGATCAGCGTACTGATAAACAAAATAGGTTTGATCATCCAAAGTAGGAAGATTGGTCGTCTAGATGTGTAGGTTTACCACATCAAAAGGGGACTAATCTCTCCTCTCATCAAGGGGAGGTTCCCTACAGATATATATATATATATAAAATAATACTCAAGTGTAGGATAAACCATCCATCTCTCTTTTTTTAGAGATGATGCGTACAAATCAAAGGAAAAATATCAAGGGAAATGATAGAAAACATTCCTCTTCTTTCAGAAGTACTATTCAGTAAACCACAAGAATACTCCTAGTAGTAATTGCAAAATGTAACCAAGGTCGTAGTAACCAGCAAATTGAGATGTAGCACAAAGTCTCCACCTGAATTGCCCAAGAGTGAGATACGAAGGACAATGAGGGCACAAAGTCGTCCCAAGGTCCTTTACACGGAAACAAAAAGAAAACACACTAAAGGCAATTGTGGGGGCACAAAGTCCCTCCATAGTTGGCTTCAGGATACCTTCCTGACTACTTTCACTAATTCTGCTTATTGAATTAAAGGAATAGAAAATATATTAAGGAAAAAGACATAAGAATAGTTTCCCCAACAACAAAGATATCATAGCACAAGGTCTGAAAAGTCACTTGCTTTCTTATTCCAATAACAAAATACGATCAACAATCTGAGCTCAAATTCTCAGTAATGCCTTTCCATTTGGGCAAAGTTTTGTTTTTGATAATCCGAGAGAGAGATCCACAATAACAAGAGAGTCCCTTATATAGCCTCTTCAAGAAGGACTTGGGAATAGTAACACATCATGTTGCATTGAATTTTGTTAAGAAGACATGCTAGAATTTAGGGGAATTTACCCATTTGCTTTTCTTAATGCAAAGAAACGGTCACGCTATTGAAAGTTTGCATCTTTCAATATCCACTTGGCGGTCTACTTCTAGAAACATATTTGATGCGCAAATGTTTTTGGTTGTTCCTGCTCTTTACGCTCCTCTCAGTGGTTCTTCCTTTTGGCCTTGGCCTTAAAGCCTTTGAATGCATTCGGGTCCACGCTTAAACCTGCAAGGATCAACGGCTATTTCATTGTTGCAACTTTGACGTCTGTGGGCACATCACTTTCTTCGATAATTCCTTTGGCTTTGTCGTTTGATCTTTCCCATAGGGGACGTGCCCTTCGGGGCCTTGAGAAATGGTCTGCTTTGGGTTGAGAAGAGCCCCCCGCAAGGGTATCTGCCCTTCGGGCGGTCTTCGGATGGCCTTCGGGCTTCTTTCTTTCGGTAGGCTTTATCCTTTATTTCCTTCGGACAAAATGTCCAAAGGAAATCTTCCTTGCCTTGTTTTTCGGCTAGGCTTGGCTTTGTTTTTCGGTCTTTTCTTTCGGAGAAAAAAATCTAGAGGAATTCTTTTGGAGGAAATAGTTCGAAGGAATTCTTTCGGACAATTTCCCCGAAGGAATTGTCTCTTTACCTTGTTCATTTTCCCGAAGGAATTCACTTTGTTTGTTTTGCCAGGGGAACTTTTTCGAAGGAAATCCCTTTGCTCTTTTGGCCTTTGAATTGGTCCATTTGCCCCCTTTCTACCCTTCGCAAGGGTTGTTTGAGCTCTAAATTAGCCTTTTGGGTTTTTGCAACGGTTCACTTCGGCCTCTGAGTGTCCTCCGCAAGGGCTGTTTGTCCCTTGGAAATTTGCCTTAGTCAATTTTATGTGAATTTCAAATTGTGACATGTGGTAGCATCCGCTGCTCTTAGAAACAAAGTGAAATGAGGCTCGAAAGACGACACTTGGCTACATCTGTTGATTTATGTCGGGTTTTTTTGTTTTCTTAGTCACTTTTGTTGTGAAAATGCCCTCCACAAGGGCACTTGTGTCTTTGATGCTTAGGGCACTCCTTTAAACTTGTCGCTTGAACCGACCGATTGAACCAACTTTGGTTCAACTGTTAAATGGTTCTTTTCCTTGTTTCTATTGATCGCTTGAACCAAGATCCTTTGAAACAAGCCTCATTGAACCCATTGAATCTTTGAACCAAAGTGGTTCAACGGTTCAATGGTTCAAGCCCTGAAAACTTGTTCTTTTGATTGAACATGGTTGTAGAAGCCTTTCAACTTGTTGAACCATTAGTCTGTCACTTCCTTGTTCTTTTTAAGCTCTTTGATCTTCATTGTACTGGTTGAACCTTTGAATCTGTGAACTCATTGAACCCTTTGGTTCAAGGTTCAACAGTTCAACGGTTCAATCAGTTCAATCTTTTTATTTGGCTAAGTCCTTTTGATCTTTTTGAACCAAATGCGTTGAACTATTTGGTCGTTGAACCTGTTGAACCATTGAACCAAAGTGGTTCAATGGTTCAACGGTTCAATGGTTTAAGCCTTCTTCTCTTTGATAAGTGTTTTGAAGCTGTTGAACCTTGAAGCAGTTAAACTTTGAACCTTGACAAATGCACTTAACTCTTGTTGCTGATGTTGAACCTTTAAACCCATTGAACCCGTTGAACCAAAATGGTTCAAGGTTTAACGGTTCAATGGTTCAATCCTTGCTTAAAAGCTTGCCGATGAACCCTTTTGGTTGAACCTTGTTATTGAACCAACTTTGAAATCGCCTCAGTGTTGAAAGCTTGCTTCTTTCCTGTAGAGTCTGTAGAAATCAACCTGTGAAGCCTGTAGAACTTGGCTTGCAGAGTCCATAGATTCAAGCCTGCAGAGTTCGTAGATTCAAGCTTGCAGAGTCCGTAGATTTTTGAGAAGCTTGAAAAATGAGGACTTTGAATGCTCAAAACAAATTTTGAGAAGGGAAGAGATTATTTTGGTCTGATGAACCAAAATAGTTCACATGTTGTCAAAAAAATGAGAAATCTATTTTTGGGGACAACAACTAGCTCCAGTTGGGGAACTTCTATCAATCATAAAAAAAATTGAAGGGAGTAGAATCTAGAATCTCCAGTGTCTTCATGTGTACCATTGGGCTACAGAGTCATGTTACCCAGAAATATAAGGCATCAAAAATGGAAACAAACAAAACAAAATAGAATTAAAAACTATACAAATATACATATGTACATATGCAATGATCTGATACTTCAAGAGTTGAAGTGTTTCAGATGCTACCCATTGTGAGGCATAGAAAAGAGTGTGCCATCTTGATATTTCAGAAGAAATTTATTTTCACCATTGTGTTGATGAATTATAAATGGGCCTCTCCAAAGGGAGTCAAACTTTTCATGCATCCCTTTTGGGTCTCTCCCTTTGTCCCACAGTAGGACTTGATCCCTAATCTAGAAATCACGATTATTGGCCTTTTGGTCAAAGATTTTCTTTACCAAACTTTGATGAGCAGTAATTTAGTCCACCACCATGGTTCTCTGTTCATCCAGCTCAATTAGGCACATGATTCTCTTATCAAGAGAGCTTTCATATGTCTGATCTTCAATTGCCTTTGCCAATTTTAAGGCTGACAATTCTAAGGTGATTGGTATTTTAGCATTGATACCATAAAGAAGTTGAAAAGAAGACATACCAATTGCCCTCTTTGGTGTAATTCTGTCTGCCCATAGAGCATCAACCAATGCTTTATGCCATGTCTTTTGATTGTCATCTGCTAGCTTCTTGATGATAGTTACCAGGTTCTTATTGCTTAATTCAGCGTGTCCATTCCCTTATAGAAAATAATCAAAAGAATGGGAGAGTGTAATTCCATAATGGAAACAAAATTATGTAATCTCCTGGGAGGTGAAACAAGCTGCATTGTCAGTAATAATTTTGATTGGAATTCCAAACCTAGAAATGATATTCTCCTTAAGGAAATTGCATACAACTTCTGAAGTAGCATGCTTAGTTGGGATTGCTTCTACCCACTTGGTGAAATAGTCAGTTATTGTAAAGAAATAATCATGTCCAGCGCTTGAAGATGGGTTTATAGTCTTAATAAAATCAATCCCCCATTGCTGAAAAGGTTCCTCTATGATCACTAACTTGAGAGGTAGGGCAGCTAACTTGGGTCTTCCAACAAATTGTTGGCAGAGTTCACATTTTCTCACCCACTTATATGCATCTTGAAAAAGAGTTGGCCAGTAATACCTAGCTCATAGAATCTTGTGAGCAGTTACAGGAGTAGAAAAATGTCTTCCACAGGCTAGATTGTGGAAAGATTTCAAATGTTAGCTTTGTTGCTCTTTGTCTACACAGCGAAGGAATACTCCATCTATGTTTCTCTTATACAAGCTGTTGTCTCAAAGGACAAAATGGGCCGCCTTCAACTTGATAGTCCTCATTTCTTTATAAGACAAATGAGCAAGGCATTCACCATAAGTAAGAAAATGAGCAATATCTGAATACAACTCATTGGTAGTGGAGACAAAAAGGACTTTTGGTGTGTCTTCCACTTCAGCTTCTACATGTTGTGTATCTTCTAGCTTGTTGTCAGCAATTAATTGACATAGGCATTTTCCCTTGACCAGTTTGTTGGCTTGATGTCTAAATCAAACTCTTGGATATTTTCAATCTAATTGCCTCTTTTGGTGCCAAACTCTTGCTGAGTTAATATGGACTTGAGTGTAGTGTCACGAACTAAGACAGTAGTGTGTGAATTCAGGATATAGAAGCGAAAATCTTTGACTGCTTTCACCACTGCATAAGCGTGCTTCTCTACGTTTGAATACTTCATCTCATGGGTTTTGAGAGGGCAACTCATGAAAGAAATAGGAGATTTCATACCTTCCTTGTCCTATTGAACAAGAATTGTTGAAAGTGTGTGTTCAGAAGCATAGCTGTATATGATGAAATCTTTGTTGTGATCTGGACAAACCAAGGTAGGGGCATGGGCAATGGCAGTCTTGATATTCTAAAATGCTGACTCGCCTTCTTTAGTCCAGCTGAAGGTGGTCTTCCCTTTCATCATGTTCACAATGTGTCTAGTCTTCTCAGCAAATTTGGGGATGAACCTCCGTAAGAAATTCACCTTTTCGAAGAAAGAGTGAACAACATTTTTACTTGTAAGCAAATTAAACTCTTGAATAGACTTGACTATGTCTGAGTCAATCTTTATGCCTTCTTTAGACACAATGTGTCCAAGGAGTTTCCCCTTCGTTGCTTCAAAAATAGACTTCTTAGGGTTCAAAGAAATACCATTTTGGCGGTAGTGCTCCAGCACTTATTGTAAGTGGCGTACATGATCAAAACGATGCTTTGAAAAGATAGCTAAGTCATCAAGGTATACCACTATGAATTTATCCATCTCATCTTTAAAAGCCAGGTCCATTGCTCTCTGAAAAATGGCACCAGCATTTATCAAGCCAAAAGGCATTCTTCTATATGTAAATGTACCCCAAGGTGTGGTGAATGCAGTCTTGTGTTGGTCTGCTTCACCAACTTCAACTTGATTATATCCTGAGAAGCCATCTAGCATTGATAACATCTCTGAACTTGTCACTGTTTGAAGCACTTGATCCATGATTGGCAAAGGGTAATTATCTTTCAAAGATGACTGATTCAGATTCCTGAAATATACACAAATGCAAATTTTGCCACTCTTCTTCCTTACAGGCATTATGTTGGCAATCTATGTGGAATGATGGATTGGGAAGATGATTCTAGCATTTAACATTTTTTATATCTCAGACAGAATAGTAATTAATATTTTTGGATTGTACTGTCTGAATTTTTGCTTATAGGGCATTGAGTCAGCCTTGAGAGGAATGTCATAGTGGGTTTCATCAGGTCTGAGAGACTTTAGGTCATCATAAGAATATGTGAATACATCCATGTATTGATGGAGTAAAGTGGTGGACTTGAATCTTTTTTCAGGGGTGCAGCACTTACCAATGTTAACCATCTTGGAATTTTTTTAGTAGTCAGATTTACTTGATCGAATCTCTGAGAAAAACTTAAATCTATTTGCTATTGTTTGATGAATCTATCACGCTTGTCAAATAGTTTATCAAGAGAAACTAGGCCTTTGAGAATTTTATTTCCTTTCAGCTGTAAGAATTCTTCATTTATATCTGAACTAGATTTAAAGGCCGATTCATACTTCTGAGGTTCACTGCCTTCAAAACGTAGTTGTTCAAAATTGTCTTTTCATTCTAATAAGGCAATGATTTGATGATCATCATTAAATACCTGCCAATGATCAGCATTGTCAAGAATACTTGGTCTATGGACTAGCTCAATAGTATACCTGTCTTCTTTGAAATCTAAGTGAGGAACTAAGAGAGTTCCTAAAACAACAAGTGCATCAGCTATGTCATTAGATTCTCTGGGTATGGCAGAAATGTTGAAAGCATCAAAACTTTCAATTTGGTCCCAAACTAGGTTGTGATAGTAGCGTAATCTTTCATTCTTGGTTTGGTATAAATTTTTTACCTGACAAACCACTAATTCAGCCTCCCCTTTGGCATAAAAAAACTTGATGCCTTTGTCTTGAGCATGCTTCAATCCAAGCAACAGATATTCATATTCAGTTGTATTGTTAGTGTTGTTAAATTGTAATTTGTAAGATGAAGGAAACATATCTCCTTGAGGAGATATCAACACAATCCTAGCTCTCGAACCGATAGAGGAATAGTTGTCATCGAATTCTAGAGTCCATATTTCATCAGATACTAATTTTTTTTAGACTTTCCTTCATTAGAGAGGGAAGATCCTTCTTCATTTGTATTGCAACCTACTAGTTCTTCTACTATTCTAGTTGAACTAATTTTTGGGTTGACACTTTCAAAAAATCTATCAGATATTTCATGCACTTCGTCTGTAGATAAAAATTAGTTACCCATTCCTGAGAATTCAAAAAAAATTGAGCTTCAGGGGCTGATGTTTGGGTGACCACATATTTTGCCTCTTTTTCAGGGAGCAACCTCTTCATTACGCCTTTGATAGGGATTCTTACTTTAGACAGGTCCATGCTTAGTTCTCCTCCCATGTCCTTGCAAAAATTTCATCCAAGCAAAATGCCATAGGATGTTGAGACGTCAGCCACCAAGATAGTCATCTTGATTCTCTTGTTCGGAAACGTTGCAAATGCAAACTAGGCATCTTTAATTTGCCCCAACAATGGTACTTGCTTATTTTCTATGGAGAAACATATCCCAAATGTCTTGGTCAGTGTGGGGCCAGGAGATTTAGCTACTTTAGCAGGCATGACATTGTCAGATGCGCCTGAGTCTATAATATAATTACTTAGCTTGTGACCATTTATTAATAGGGAAGCATAAAAAGGTTATATTTTCCCAAAGACAACTGGAGGAGTAATGACAAGATTATTCAGAATGGGCATGTTTTTTGGGAAATCAAGAGTTACTTTTTTAGCTTCTTGTCCTGCAGGGATGGTTTGGTTCTTGACACATTAGACCAACTTATCCAATTGATTAGGATTGGACTGCAAATATTCAAATTCAAACATTTGTATTTATCTTTTTGACATGATCCATTATGTCAAATGGCTGAATTGAGCTAGGTACAGAGGAAGGTATTTCAACCTTTTGAGTTTTAAGAGAGATGGGAGGAGGGCTGGTTTGTGAAATTGAAGTAGAAGGTGAAGGTGAAATTGATGTACTTGTCTTTTGGGTGATCACCAGATCCTTTAACTAGAAAGACAGACTAGTTTCACACTTAGCAATTGTAATTGTTGGTTGAAGTTGTGTTAGGTTATGGAGCTAAAAGCTTCACTGATACAGACATGGAGAAGGCCATTGGAGGAGTTGCTGGAGTGTCACAGACATCGGCGTCGGTCAGGCCAACCGACGTCGGCAGGTAGGAGACAGGAAGAAACCGACGTTGGTCAGAGATCGGCCGGCGTCGGTGACCTCCAGGCAGACAGGGACCGACGTCGGTCACCTGTGTGGTTCGATTGCGAGTATATTACGGGTAGTTAGTTGATGAACCATGTGTTTGCATGTTTAGAGCTAATTTTAGACTGAGAGTTACAGATCTAATTATTGTATTAGGTGTCTAATTATTGTTTGGATGAGATCTATATATTAGACTCATAGTTGTATTGTAAACTTGTGGTAGAGAGTAAGAGAGCATTATTATAAGCTCCTTCTGTGTGTGAGGTGAGCATGGTGTGTTCCTCCTAGTGCCACAGTACCAAGGTGGGTGTTGGATTGGAGAATCGGTAGGGTTCTTCATGTATGTATGATCTTAGTCATCAGGTGAGCATGGCTACAATAGGAGATCTACATGGTAAGTAAGATCATTAATATGCAGGTGTATGTGTGTGCAAGGTCAAGGTTCACAGGTGTGCAGAACCAGATTGATTTATAGGTGTGCAAAGTTAGAGAGGACAACAACACAACAGGGAGCAGTATCAGGAGAGATCTACTTGGAGTACAGGTGTGTACTCAGAGCAAAGAGGAAGGCAAAGAAGATCCTTCTATAAGTAAGGTCTATTGAGGTGCAGGTTGTTGCAGGTTTAGGGAAGATCTACTTGAATTACGTTGAGTACTTGTGGAGTGCGTGGAGCACTTGTGGTGTGCATGGAGCACAGGTATAAGGTGAACACCAACTCAGTGTTTGAGTTGGGTGTTGGGACCTAAGAGAGAGAGCTTTGAGGAGAGAATTATTGTTCACTTAAGGTGTGGGAAGCCTCTGAAGAGGTGGTGGAGAAGAAGTGGCATCTTCTTTATTGTATTCTTTTCTGCAAGAGTTTTAATACAAGTTGTGTATTGTCTCTCATATCATGTGTTATTTTTAGATTCTAGTTACTTGTTGATTCTGGTTATTTTTGCATATTAAGTTGCTTGTATTTTGGTAATCAATTGTGTGCTTTTGGGTATTCATATCCCAACACGTGGTATCAGAGCTGAGGTTGCAGGAAGCGGTTTTGTGTTTGGTTACAGGGCACTCTCAGGGGTTTTTGATTGAGTGGGAGTAGAGCAATGGCAGAACAAAGTAAGCTAAGAATGGAGGAGTTGAAAAGCACAGATGGTCACTTATGGTCCGATAGAAAGAAAGAGCAGGTAAAAGAAGATTGTTGGTTGGTAGCAGATTAGCAAGAAGGAACTGAAGAAGCAGATGTTACAGGGGATGTGGCACAGGATGCTTTGGGAGGTTTCTTGGATAAAGTTGAATCTTGGACAATAGATTCAGTTTCCTCTTTCCATGCAGCCCCAGGTAGAGGAGCTGGTGAGCCTTGCCAAAGTATTGGCAAAGGGGAAGTGAAGCTGAAATTGCAGGTGGCCAACACACGGGTGTTGAAGGAGGTCATGCAGGTCCCAAGTTTGGAGATGTGGCTAATTTCTTCAGAAGAATTGGATGATGAGAGATGCACAAGAACTCTCACAGCGGATGCACTTGAATTAGCTGGTGGTAAGAAAACAGGGACTCTTTATCTACTTGTTTATATTACTGATTCTTCTTTTGTTGCAGAGACGTGGCTTCGTAGGCTTGTTCACATGAGCAAGAAGGAGATGCATGTTCTTAAGCGGAAGACAGATATATTTGATAGGCTTAAGAACTGGAAAGCCTTGGTGTTCTTGGAGGAGATGGCAGACAGAGACCAGTGGATGTGGCTGGATACTTCTGAGCAGGGCAGTTTGGACATGGGACTTGATTCAAAAGAGCTCACAGGTAAAAAGTCATCACTCACAGCAAAACACAGGTACCAGCGTCAACAAGAAAACTGATGTCAGCAGTAGCTAAGACCGACGTCGGTCATGAGGACTGACGTCGACAGAAGGAGGACACTAACGTCGACAGGTTGGTAGTCAGGACAGGCGCAGGAACCAATGTCGGTTGGATGCAGACTGTGTGGTGACCGAGGTCGGTCATTGTAACAGATTTTGGGTGGACAACAAGCTGTCAAGGAGTCTCAAACACCCATATGGAGGACTGAAGATGTAAGTTGGCTTTAAATTCATTATTCCTCTTCTTTATACTAGTTGCTGACTGCAGAGCAGGAAGGATCTAGGAAACAGGTGGGAGCGTGGCAGGTATATGATGCAAAACCAAGCGGAGACTTGGTAGGGTTGCCAGCAGGTATGAAAGCCACAGAGACGAATGGATACCTTAGTTGAAGAATAGAGATAATGGACATGTGAGATGAAAGGCCAGTCATATGGTCTTAAGGGAGCTGCAGGATAGTGGGACAGGACTGACAGGTGGTACCAGGGAGATGACAAAGCAGGGCTTTAGTCAATGTCAGTATAACCATTGTGTTTGTCTTACCAAGTGGATGATGGTCATAACATTATCCTGTTGCTGTATGTGGAGGATGAGCTTGGTACAGGTTCAGACATACAGGGTTTTGCTGAGCTAAGGGTAAGATTAGTTCAGTGGTTTGCTATGAAGAATTTGGAGCAGTGAAATTCTTTGGCATGGGAGACATGGGAGATCACAGGTTGATTTTGTCTCCAGTGGGAGCTGATGTGAATCAGGATTTGGCGAGATGCAGTATGCAGAATCGGAGCACACCAAAGGCTGGAAAGTTCAGTGTCTGAAATCACATGAGGTATGGTTTAGACCTGAGTTTTTCCAAGCAGTGGGAGCTATCAGAGAGTTAGGAGCCAATTCAGAGAAGTGAGTTTTCAGGTATTTGAGAGAGACCAGTAGTAGGGATTCATGCTATTCAGGGTTAGGACTTCACTACATGGAATTGTAGGTTCAGATGCGGCAGGGTACTTAGATGACAGGAGGTACATCACAGCTTGTGTGGTGGGTTGTCTTCAAGATTGAGCTTGAAGAGGGATACAAGCCAGGAAACAGATTAGACAGAGTACAAGTACAAGTACAGTGCAATTGTTTATCTCCAAGTGGGAGATTGTTAGGTTGTGGAGCTAAAAGCTTCATTGATGCAGACATGGAGAAGGCCATTGGAGGAGTTGTTGGAGTGTCACAGACATCGGCGTCGGTCAGGCCAACTGACGTCGGTAGGTAGGAGACAAGAAGAAATTGATATCGGTCAGAGATCGGCCAGTGTCGGCGACCCCCAGATAGACAGGGACCGACGTCGATCACCTATGTGGTTCGACTGCGAGTATATTACGGGCAGTTAGTTGACGAACCATGTGTTTGCATGTTTAGAGCTAATTTTAGACTGAGAGCTACAGATCTAATTATTGTATTAGGTGTCTACTTATTGTTTGGATGAGATCTATATATTAGACTCATGGTTGTATTGTAAACTTGTGCTAGAGAGTAAGAGAGCATTATTATAAGCTCCTTCTATGTGTGAGGTGAGCATGGTGTGTTCCTCCTAGTGCCACAGTACCAAGGTGGGTGCTGGATTGGAGAATCGGCAGGGTTCTTCATGTATGTATGATCTTGGTCATCAGGTGAGCATGGCTACGATAGGAGATATACATGGTAAGTAAGATCATTGATATGCAGGTGTATGTGTGTGCAAGGTCAAGGTTCACAGGTGTGTAGAACCAAATTGATCTGCAGGTGTGCAAAGTTAGAGAGGACATCAACACAATAGGGAGTAGTATCAGGAGAGATCTACTTGGAGTACAGGTGTCTACTCAGAGCAAAGAGGAAGGCAAAGAAGATCCTTCCATAAGTAAGGTCTATTGAGGTGCAGGTTGTTGCAGGTTCAGAGAAGATCTACTTGAAGTATGTTGAGTACTTGTGGAGTGTGTGGAGCACTTATGGTGTGCGTGGAGCACAGGTATAAGGTGAACACCAACTCAGTGTTTGAGTTGGGTGTTGGGACCTAAGAGAGAGAGCTTTGAGGAGAGAATTACTGTTCACTTGAGGTGTGGGAAGCCTCTGAAGAGGTGGTGGAGAAGAAGTGGCATCTTCTTTATTGTATGTTTTTTTGCAAGAGTTTTAATACAAGTTGTGTATTGTCTCTCATATCATGTTTTATTTTTGCATTCTAGTTACTTGTTGATTCTGGTTATTTTTGCATATTAAGTTGCTTGTATTTTGGTAATCAATTGTGTGCTTCTGGGTATTCATATCCCAACAGGTTGCTCCTTTGTCTTCCCTTTATCAGCTTGTTGAACTGATTGGTTTTTGACCCTGGTAAACACTGCATATGATCCATCAAAAGCTTCTCCTTTGCTTTTGGGTTCATCATGGTAGTTTAGGAAACTAATGTGGGAGTTGCCAGTTGATTCTTCTTGATTTTCTACAAAGAGATCAACGTCATTTTCTTGATTCAATTCAGACTGAAAAGAGAACTCTGCTTCTGCTTCAAGATATCTCATTGTCAAATTGGTTGGAGGAGCTTCCAGGGCAAGTTTCCCTTGTGAGGGAGAAAGACGATTTTCTTGCCCTTAATTCTTAGCAGCATTGCCTTGATATGACTGATTTCGAAATGTCCTTCTTGGCATATCTTTGTATGAAGGAGCAGAAGTATTTTTTGTGCCATTTATTTTTTGAGAGCAAGCAACTCATTTGCCAACTTCTGCACCATTGGATCTGTGGTGCCTGTAGATGAATATTCAGAAAATGATGAGGGTCTATTTTTATTTAGATCTCTTCTTATCTTCCCTGCTAAGATGAGATCATCTTCTACCTCAGTGGCCAAATGTTGAGTTGCAACAAGATCTATTTGACCAGCATGTCTCAAAAGAAAACTTACTTCCAGTAACTGAGAATTAATGAAGAAGCATTTGAGATTCTCAGCTGTAGGTCAAGCAATTATAGGATTCTGTTCCTTAGTTTGTCAAACTTGGCTATGAATTTTCTCATTAGTTTATGAGGTTCTTTCTTCATTTGTGTAAGTTGAGCCAAAAGTGCATGTGCATCTTTTAGAAGTTTGAATCTGGCTTCAAACATAGCTTTGAGGGTATTCCAATCAGTTACTGACCGAGCTTGTAGATGATAAAACTAATCTGCAGCAGCACCTTGTAATATTTTTACAAATAGCCTAACTGCTACATCTTCAAATTCTACTCCAATTATGCCACAGGCTATGTTGAAGGCTGCAATGTGTTCATCAGGATGAACTTTTCCATCACCATAGAATTTGAAAAAATTCTTCTTTGAACTGCATGGAAGCTCATGTAGAGGTGGAGTAAGATTGAGAGGACCAAAAGAATTACCCTAGGGGCCTTGAACTGCCATTATATGACTATGAAAAGGAGGAATAACAAATCTCAGAGGGGTAATTACTGATAAAGTTTTATCAACAGTAGAAGTGGATACTTCACTTGGCAATGGAGATTTGACTTTAGTAGGAGGAAAGCTCTTGGTTTGTTGGAGGCGAGATGGTGAAGGAAACAGATCAAAATTACTTTGTTGTACCAACTCGAATATAGGGTCAATAGTACCTTTAGCCCTTTGGCTTCGTGTATACCTTGAATTTGCCAGATTATGAAACAAAAATGGAAAAAAATTGACCTTGCTTTAGTTTGAAGCTTGAGGCTTTAAACTACGCGTTCTTTTCTGGTTAGTGTGGAGGTGAATGTTAAGGTTATAATAATAATGGGTAAAACACATAAATGGAATGGAGACTATAATGGATAATGGTAGAGACTGATTTCATCTGAAACTTGAGGTTTCAGAATGCACATAACTATTGCCCCAGCGGAGTCGCCAAAAACTATTGGTTGAATATTTTGTCGATCAGTGTAGTGATAAACAAAATAGGTCTAGTCATCCAAAGTAGGAAGATTGGTCATCCAGATGTGTAGGTTTACCACATCAAAAGGGGACTAATCTCTCCTCTCATCAAGGGGAGGTTCCCTATATATATATATATATATATATATATATATATATATATATATATATATATATATATATATATATATATATATAAACAAAAAATAATACTCAAGGGTAGGATAAACCATCCATCTCTTTTTCTTCAGAGATGATGCGTGCAAATCAAAGGAAAAATCTCAAGGGAAATGACAGAAAGCACTCCTCTTCTTTCAGAATTACTATTCAGTAAACCACAAGAATACCCCTGGTAGTAATTGCAAAATGTAACCAAGGTCGTAGTAACCAATAAATTGAGATGTAGCACAAAGTCTCCACCTGAATTGCCCAAAAGTGAGATACAAAGGAAAATGAAGGCACAAAGTCGTCCCAAGGTCCTTTACACAAAAACAAAAAGAAAACACACTAAAGGCAATTGTGGGGGCACAAAGTCTCTCCATAATTGGCTTCAGGATACCTTCCTAACTACTTTCACTAATTCCGCTTATTGAATTAAAGGAACATAAAATATATTAAGGAAAAAGACACAAGAACAGTTTCCCTAACAACAAAGATATCACAACAGAAGGTCTGAAAAGTCACTTGCTTTTTTATTCCAATAGCAAAATACGATCAACAATCTGAGCTCAAAGTCTTAGTAATGCCTTTCCATTTGGGCAGAGTTTTGTTTTTGATAATCCGAGAGAGAGATCCACAATAACAAGAGAGTCCCTTATATAGCCTCTTCAAGAAGGACTTAGGAATAGTAACACATCATGTTGCATTGAATTTTGTTAAGAAGACATGCTGAAATTTAGGGGCATTTACCCATTTGCTTTTCTCAATGCAGAGAAATGGGTCACGCTATTGAAAGTTTGCATCTTTCAATATCCACCTGGCAGTCTACTTCTAGAAACATATTTGATGTGCAAATGTTTCTAGTCGTTCTTGCTCTTTACACTCCTCTCAGTGGTTCTTCCTTTTGGCCTTGGCCTTAAAGCCTTTGAATGCATTTGGGTTCGTGCTTAAACTTGCAAGGATCAACGGCTATTTCATTGTTACAACTTTGACGTCCACGGGCACATCACTTTCTTCGGCAATTCCTTCAGCTTTTTCGTTTGATCTTTTCTAGAGGGGACTTGCCCTTCGGGGCCTTGAGAAACGATCTGCTTTGGGTCAGGAAGAGCCCCCCCGCCCCCCCCATGCAAGGGTATCTTCCCTTTGAGCGGTCTTTGGATGGCCTTTGGGCTTCTTTCTTTCAGCAGGATTTATCCTTTATTTCCTTCAAACAAAATGTTCGAAGGAATTCCTTCGGGCAATTTGTCCGAAGGAAATCTTCCTTGCCTTGTCTTTCCACTGGGATTTGCTTTCTTTTTTGATCATTTCTTTCAGATAAAACAATCTAGAGGAGTTCTTTCAGAGGAAAATTTTTGAAGGAATTTTTTTGGACAATTTCCTCGAAGGAATTGTCTCTTCGCCTTGTTCATTTTCTCGAAGGAATTCACTTTGTCTATTTTGCCAGGGGAACTTTTTCAAAGGAAATCCCTTTGCTCTTTTGGCCTTTGAATTGGTCCATTTGCCCCCTTTCTACCCTCTGCAAGGGCTGTTTGACCTCCAAATTAGCCTTTCAAGTTTTTGCAACCATTCACTTCGGCCTCTGAGTGTCCTCCGCAAGGGCTGTTTGTCCCTTGGAAATTCGCCTTAGTCGATTTTATGTGAATTTCAAATTGTGACATGTGGCAGCATCCACTGCTCTTAGAAACAAAGTGAAATGAGGCTCGAAAGACGACACTTGGCAGCATCCATTGAGTTCTATCGAGTTTTTTGTTTCCTTAGTCACTTTTACCGTGGAAATGCCCTCTGTAATGGCACTTGTGTCTTTGACACTTAGGGAACTCTTTTGAACTTGTCACTTGAACTGACTGATTGAACCAACTTTGGTTCAACGGTTTAATGGTTCATTTCCTTGTTTATATTAACCGCTTGAACCAAGATCCTTTGAAACAAGCCTCGTTGAACCCATTGAACCTTTGAACTAAAGTGGTTCAATGGTTCAACGGTTCAATGGTTTAAGCCCTGAAAACTTGTTCTTTTGATTAAGCCTGCCTATAGAAGCCTTTAAACCTATTGAACCATTAGTCCATCACTTCTTTGTTCTTTCTAAGCTCTTTGATCTTCATTGTACTGGTTGAACCTTTGAA
Organism: Torreya grandis; assembly: GCA_037957365.1. Lineage (NCBI taxonomy): Eukaryota > Viridiplantae > Streptophyta > Pinopsida > Cupressales > Taxaceae > Torreya > Torreya grandis. The sequence goes on along the minus strand of JARHVA010000700.1, from coordinate 1,580,873 downwards.
CCTGTGAACTCGTTGAACCCTTTGGTTCAAGGTTCAACGGTTCAATCGGTTCATTCTTTTTATTTGGCTAAGTCCTTTTGATCTTTTTGAACCAAACACGTTGAACCATTTGGTTGTTGAACTTGTTGAACCGTTGAACATAAGTGGTTAAATGGTTCAACGGGTCAATGGTTCAAGCCTTCTTCTCTTTGATAAGTGTTTTGAAGCCGTTGAACCTTGAAGCGGTTGAAATTTGAACCTTGACAAGTGCGCTTAACTCTTGTTGCTGATGTTGAACCTTTGAACCCATTGAACTCATTGAACCAAAATGGTTCAAGGTTCAACGGTTCAATGGTTCAATCCTTGCTTAGAAGCTTGCCGATGAACCCTTTTGGTTAAACCTTGTTATTGAACCAACTTTGAAATCACCCTAGTGTTGAGGGCTTGCTTCTTTCCTGCATAGTCTATAGAAATCAACCTATGAAGCCTGTAGAACTTGGCCTACAGAGTCCGTAGATTCAAGCCTGCAAAATTCGTAGATTTCTGAGAAGCTTAAAAAATGAGGACTTTGAATGCTTAGAACAAATTTCGAGAAGGGAAGAGATTATTTTGGTCTATTGAACCAAAATAGTTCACATGTTGTCCAAAAAATGAGAAATCTATTTTTGGGGACAACAATGTGCAAGCTATAAAACAAATTGCTTTACTTTAAACATGCATACTATCCCTAAAAATCAAAACCCCCAGTTGATGGATTCAGTGTGTGTAAATGGAGAAATTTAATATGGGTAGGAAGGGAAAAAAATTTCTCTGCATGTGATGACCTATCCATGGAAATGTGGCGCTTCATTATGATGGCATTAGAGTGCAGGTGGGTACCTACTATCAAATTGAAACATTGGCTACCACATTGCCATGCATTTGGATCTAGTGGTGTTATAAACATTAGTTCGATTCATTTCTATTTTACAGTGGTTCCAATTAAGGAATGGGTCAACTATAAATATTTAATGATATAATATTAAATATTTTAAAATTGGTAAAGAAAAATATATTAAGTATAAAGGTGGTGTTTTGGTCAATATATGCATGATATTTTTATTTTTAAGTCGGAGACCTATATGGTAGGGTAAAGTTCCAGGGTTCGTCTCACAAGAGACAAAAATGTAGAATATTCGGTTGACAATTGGTGTACAAAAATTTGAGGTAGTTGTTTGACAACTGGTAGGTAGAGGGACCCACCTTAGATTCATCTACGAATCTATGAGATGCCAATCATGTCTTCATCACTACGAGTTGTCATTTATACCTAATTTTTTAGGAATGTCTTTTGTTGTGTTTTTTCAGTGATTATATAGCATGCCAAAAAAAAAATATATATCTATCTCTGCATCTTAATAAATGTTAGCTTGGTATGTTGATTACATATCTATGAAGCATTTGTGGTATTACAATTATTCAATGAACGTATTAGAGAAGGTTGGCTCCATAAAGGCATTGTCCTAAGAGCCAAAGGCTATAAATGTCACTAAAGGGGTGTCGTCGAGCAAAGAGATCAAGAACATTAAAACTATAGAAGAAATTCCTCAAGTGGAAATGTTTTCTTCTTTGCAGAAGGCTCTGCAGTTATGAAAGGGTTTCAAATGATTTTGCAATCCACACAAATCCTATCTCCTTCTGAACCCTTTCCTAGAGATCCACCCTTTGTTGCAACCTATGTAAATGAAGCCTTCAAAAAAATTGGGATCGAGGAAAAACATAATTCCCTTACACCCTTCCCTACAGACCCACTCCCCTTCCTGCATATACATAGGAATAATAGAACCTACTATGTGTCATCTACTTCCTCATCGCCATTCATTAAAATCTTTGTTATTCCACAAATCCTTGTCCCAACATGCCTAAGTGATGAGAATAAAGGTAGAGGAAAAACATGCATGGAGAAGAAAACAATGTCTGACTACCATTGACACTTATTTTTCAAGTTGAATATATAATGCATGATAAAGTAAGCTAGGAGAGCGAAGCATTCAGGTTGGGCATTACGATTCCCTACATGATAGAATGTGACTCGTCTGCACCATGAGAAGTTTTCAAATGAACAAAGAGCATGTTGGGCTGCATTGAGGTAGGTACAAATGAAAACCACTTGTCAAACAATAAATTCTTGTATTATGGTTGAGTATACAGGGACAACTTCTGGCCTCAATCTCTAACATGCTCTTCTAAATGCTTTCGGCTTACTAAATGAATCCATTCATGGGAGGAGGCTCTGCATCCGCATCAATTAAGTTTTTGAATATTTATTCTCCAATAACTTAGAGTAAAAAGTTGAGGTCTACATATATGCATTAAAGTATTTTATCATTTTATTCTAAAAATAAATAATTTTATAAACATATTATATCACATATATTTTATCCCTTTACAAGAATGGTACCTTCTTATGAACTATTGACCATTTTTTGCCCAACAGGCCAAAAATCGGTCACCTTCTACCCCTACTTGCTAGGCCATTTTTATTTTCAATTTTGCATGAATCTGGCAATTTTTACGAACTCTGCATAATTTCTATGGACTCTATAGGTTTTGGATTTCTAAGGACTCAGCAGGTTAGTCCTTTGGCGCATGAAGGATCGTTCAACGCTTGGTTCAATCAGTTCGAGTTCAACACAAGGTTCATTGGCAAAGTTCAAAGGCTTAGGTTCGACGCTTTGGTTCAGTTCAGTGGTTCAACGGCCTTTGGTTCAATACAGGAGTTCATCACTCAGATCATTTGGCTTTGGTTCAAGCGGCTCGGTGTGCTTCATTGAGCCGTTAAACTGGTTCAATGGATTGGTTCAATGCTTTGGTTTAATGGACGATTCAATAAAAGGACCCGATGACTTTTGTCAAGGACGGTGACGTCTCGAAAGCCATCAAATGTAAGCAAGCGAACTAGTTGTTGGGTGACGACTGCATGAATGTCATTTCTAACACAGAGAAATATTGTTTGTCTTTGAACTGTTTGAGCATCGAGCATGAAGGAGCCCGAGGAATGTAGCGACCTGCCAGAAGATAGCCTCGAGGGCCAAAGGAGCTAGAAGAAGATGAGATAGGGAAAAGACAAAGTGCCAAGTGTAGGAGCAGACAGATAGTCCAAGTGGCAAAGGGAAGCGCCGATTCAAGAAGTTATTTTGGCAGATGATACAGTGCCTACGAATTGACCATTGGGAGGCACAAACAGCTAGCAGTGCAACCAATTTTCTTCATTTTGCATTAATGAGTAGACAAACTGTGTAATCATCTAGAAGAAGTGGCCTTACAAATAGACAAAGGGCGCAACTCATTAATGTTTTGAGCGGCTTGCTCTTCCCAATGAGAAGGACGTAAATGGGTCACTTGTAAAAAAGGGTGCCAAAAGGCCTCCTTTCTTCTTCTATATATTGGAGACTTGTCATTTGAGAATGATCTTCCACATTTGTAAGGCGTAGCCCTGGCAAAATTTCACCTGAATCAATAAATGCATTTTTTACCTCTATCTTTGATAGATATTTCTTTGTATGTCTTGAGTGTTAGTTTGTGTTTAGTCATTGTTTCTTGATGCTTTCACAGGTGCAACACCAACATATATGTTGTCTACAAGGTGCCATTTATGTAGCTGACAAGGAGATCTATATTTAGAAGTGCAGAAATTGAAGAAATTACTTATAGTGTGCATTTCACAGCACCTTGGTGAACCTCTATTTTTTGTATTTTCATTAAAGCCTCCTTGCCGAGTTTCTTGTAGCCTGGTCCTTCTGCCAAGTCTGAAGTGTATGTATGTGTTTGTCTGATTTTAAGTGTGAGTGTGAGAAGTTCAATTTATTTTGGTGCATCACCTCCTTAGAGTAGATTTGTTTTCCTGCAATCTTTCTCCCTTTTCATCCCCCCCCATTATATATATGTGTGTGTGTGTGTTAGCACTTACTGGAACAAATCAAATGCATCAAAGGGAACTAGCCCTTATCTAGAGACTCTCCCCTCCAGCTTTGTCGGTCCCACAGGCGAGAGGGGAGTTTCCATTATTGCGTGTGGAAGGTAGGAGCTCGGCCTCCTTGCCCTGGGTGCAATCCACTGTGTCAATAGTTTCTGGCACGCCTGGTGGGACCAACTAGGACAAGCTGTGTCCAAAGAGTTGAAGAATTTTTAGTGTGTTCTTCAACCGACCAGCCTTTGGAGGCTTTGCATCAAACACCAATGGCGACTCTGAGTTGAATCAGCTGGTTAAGCAGCCTGGTGCCATCAAAAATTACTTTCTTTATGTATAATTCTTTTGCACAAAATCATGGACCTTGTGTTCCTTCATATGGTTTTAATCAAGCTCAGGGTTTTCATGCAATTCCCTCAAGCAGCCCTCCTAGTTACCCTTCAACCAGAAGGAAAACTTCCAATTTCGAGATCTTTCAACCTAATGGTACGCTCTTGACTTGGAAGGAAATAGTGGAATCATGGGGCAGGAAAGAGGAGAAGAAAGGTTTTGCTCAAAACCTTAAAGAAGATAAAACTGCTTCTACCCATGATTCCTATGATCTCCAAGAAAGGCTCTTCCAAGAAGATATGGCTAGGAGAATTGTAGAGTTGGAATCTAAAGAGAGATTCCTCAGCCAGTGTGTGATGGACAGTTCAAACCTAGCAGCGCATTCCATGTCTGAACACACCCCACCTACACATTTCCAAGAGAGCTATCAGGGCACACCTAATATAGATGAAGTGATGACCAAGTGGAAGGAGGAGAATCATTCAATTCTAGCTCAAGGACTGCCTCCTCTTCCACACGGTTTTCCCACTTCACCCCTTCTCAAGGAGGAACCTATTCTGCAGGAGGTGATTGAGGAGCAGAAGATCCAATATGCAATTTTCCAGGAGGCTATCATGAGCGACAATAAAGAAGAAATCATCATTGATGCTTTTTGTGAAGACACCATCGGCAATGGAGAAGATGCAGGTCTTGCATATATGCAGATGTTCCAGCAGTATGAGGAGGAACAAAAGTATATTGAGCTCTCTTCCCCCCTTGTTCGATGAAGTTCCTTGTTGCTTCAATGAGGAGGACGACTACGCTGAAGAGGCTGAGTTGGAGGAAAATGAGAGGTCTGTCTTCCTAGAGGAAGGCCTTGAATAAGAAAGCTTCGAACAAAGAGGCAATGTTCTGTGGGATGAGCAATCAATTTGTGAGTCCATTTCAGACATCACCACAGTCAACCTTCTTCAATAAGGCCTTGAGGGAGTAGAAGATGAGTTTAACACATTTTTTAACGAAGCAAAAGGGAACAAGTCAAACCATGATGCATTGCAGAGGAGCTATGCATATCAAAGGGCTAACAGTGATAAGCCAGCAGCCACAAATTTCTTAGTGAAGAGCACCAGTATGAGGGACCAACATTCAACAAGCTTCCAAGGATAAGCAGAGTATACATATGTTGGGAGCATGTTCAAATATGATTCACTCGGATACCAGCCAGACCAGGTGACAGGCAAGAGAAGCAAGTCACCAAATCTCCTTTTCGTTCAGCTACTTGCCTGCCATCATAAGTCTTCTTTCCAAGAAGGGGACTTAAGAAATTTTCCCTTTGATTCAAGGGGAAGCAAATATTCCTGGTTAGTTGTATATAGTAGTTTGCTTTCAGTTTCTTTCATGCTTTCCCTAAATGCAATTTGCATAGGTAGTGTTTTTTTAGCCTTGTGTGTTTCCCTTTGCATGTGGGGTAAGAGGCTCCGTGTTTGATTCTTGGATCTTAAGGGGCTGTTGTTAAATTTGTTCAAGATGCATCTGACTCCATGCCTAATGGACTGCAAGGCAATTGGTCTTTAAGCATAGCAGGCATGCTTCCCCTAGAAGTCGCCAATCTGTTGACCATTTTTTGCCCAACGGGCCAAAAATCGATCACCTTCTGCCCCTGCTTCCTAGGCCATTTTCATTATTGATTTTGCATGAATCTGGTGATTTCTATAGACTCTGCAAGTTTTGGATTTCTAAGGACTCAACAGGTTAGTCCTTTGGCGCATGAAGGATCTTTCAATGCTTGGTTCAATCAATTCGAGTTAAACACAAGGCTCATTGACAAAGTTCAAAGGCTTAGGTTCGATGCTTTGGTTCAGTTCATTAGTTCAACGGCCTTTGGTTTAATATAGGATTTCATCGCTCAAATCATTCAGCTTTGGTCCAAGTGGCTCGACGCACTTTGTTGAACCAGTTCAACAGATTGGTTCAATCATTTGGTTCAACGCTTTGGTTCAATGGATGAATCAACAAAAGGACTCAATGACTTTTGCCGAGGATGGTGACGTCTTGAAAGCTGTCAAATGTAAGCAAGCAAACTAGCCGTTGGGTGACGGTCGCACGAACATCATTTTTAACATAGAGAAATATCCATTTGTCTTTGAACTATTTGAGCGTCGAGCATGAAGGAGCCTGAAGAATGTAGTGACTCGCCAGAAGATAGCCCCGAGGGTTGAAGGAGACGAAAGAAGACAAGATAGGGAAAAGACAAAGTGCCAAGTGTAGGAGCAGATAGATAGTCCAAGTGGTGAAGGGAAGTGCCGATTCAAGAAGTTATTTCGACAGATGAAACAGTGCCTGTGAATTGACCATTAGGAGGTGCAAACAACTAGCAGTGCAACTAGTTTTCTTCATTTCGCATTAATGAGTAAACAAACCATGTAATCATTTGGAAGAAGTGGCCTTACAAACAGACAAAGGGCGCAACTCATTGATGTTTTGAGCGGCTTGCTCTTCCCAATGAGAAGGATGCAAATGGGTCACTTGTAAAAAAGGGCGCCAAAAGGCCTCCTTTCTTCTTCTATAAATTGGAGACTTGTCATTTGAGAATGATCTTCCACATTTGTAAAGCGTAGCCCTGGAAAATTTTTACCTGAATCAATAAACGCATTTTTTACCTCTATCTTGGATAGATATTTTTGTGTATGTCCTGAGTGTTAGTTTGTGTTTAGTCATTGTTTCTTGATGCTTTCACAGGTCCAACACCAACATATATGTTGTCTACAAAGTGCCATTTCTGCAACTGACAAGGAGAGCTGTATTTAAAAGTGTAGAAGCAGAAGAAATTACTTACAGTGTGCATTTCACAGCACCTTGGTGAATCGCTATTTTTTGTATTTTCATTAAAGCCTCCTTGCCGAGTTTCTTGCAGCCTGGTCCTTCTGCCAAGTCTAAAGTGTATGTATGTGTTTGTCTGATTTTAAGTGTGAGTGTGAGAAGGTCGATTTATTTTAGTGCATCACCTCCTTAGAGTAGATTTGTTTTCCTACAATCTTTCTCCCTTTTCATCCCTCTCATTATATATATATATATATATGTATATATATATATATATATATATATATATATATATATATATATATATATATATGTTAGCACTTACTGGAACAAATCAGATGCATCAAAGGGAACTAGCCCTTATCTAGAGACTCTCCTCTCCAGCTTTTCTAGTCCCACAGGCGAGAGGGGAGTATCCATTGTTGCGTGTGGAAGGTAGGACCTCGACCTCCTTGCCCCAGGTGCAATCCACTGTGTCAACATAAACATTGGGTCTTAGCATATTTTTTAACTATAATTTTTTATATTTTTTTAAATTTCAAAACTTTTTATATAATTATTGTGTATTAGGTGTTCTTTAGTGTTTTTAATTTTGGGAGGCATGCAATGAGTTGTTGTGAATTCACTTATATTGATTTGTTAAGTCATGTTATGTGAGTACCTCATAAGCATACTCATCTATAAATTTCATTTATGTATTTTTGGAAAGCCATTAATTAGAGTAATATGTTAGATATAAGGCATAAAAACAATGGTACCTTATACTAAAATGTAAGAAATTAAATATAAAAGAAGGTATTGATTAGAAAATTGTTAGAATCTTATAGCACAATTGATTACTTTTGTATAAGCAACTAAAAATAGAATTAAACCAGAAATAATAAGTAACTAGAAATCAAAAATAAAAAATAATAAGAGATACAAGAAACAACCAATCTTGTATTAAACTCTTCTAAAAAGAAATACAATGAAGAAATCTCACTCTTCTCACACCTCTCAGATATACAGATTTGTTTCCCTCAAGAGTTCTCTCTCTCTCAATTACAACCAATTCAATCCTTGAATTGTCTACACCTTTTTTCTTACAATGCTATGAGGATCTAACCCTACTATATAAAACTAGGATTCATGAGCCATGCATTCTCCACCGTTAGATGCACCTCTTAATCAAAGGTTCAAATCTGTCCTGCCAAAAATAGAAAAGCGAACTCAAGACTAATAGTTAATCTTTACATGCAAACTGACTGTTCTCCCAAAATAGAATTCTGGAAATGCACAAATGACTGACGTCGGTCTCTATTTGTCTGCATATGATCGATGTCGACCGATCCATAATCGACAACTTTTGGTCTGACCCTGACCGATGTCGGTCGATTCTGACTGATGTCGGTGACTTTGCTCATATGGTGAAGCTTTTAGCTCCACAACTCAATAATCTCCCACTTGGAGATAAACAGTTACACCTGTACCTGTACAACAACATCCTCTAGCTTGTTTTTCCATCTTCAAGTTCAATCTTGAAGACCAACAAAAGTTGAATGAAGATTCAAGTTCTCCTTTTTTACTAACTTTGTTAACATATCAGCAGGGTTCTCATCCGTATGGATCTTTTTCAGCTTCAACTGACCATCCTCCAATACCTATCTAATAAAGTGGTACATAAGTTGTATATGTTTGGTTCTTGAATGAAAGTCTGAATTCTTTGCCAAATGAATTGCTCTTTGACTATCACTGTACAATCTGCAACACTTTTGCTCCTTTCCCAAATCTTCCATGAACTGAGTCATCCAAATCATTTCCTTGCTAGCCTCTGTGACTGCAATGTATTTTGCCTCTGTAGTAGACAAGGCAACAACCTTTTCCAACTTTGAAATCCAGCTAACCGCCGTTCCACCAACAGTGAACACATATCCTGTGGTGCTTCTCCTGCCATCCAAGTCACCTACCATATCCGAATCTACATACCCATGTAGATAAGTGTTTGACCCTCCATAGCATAAATGCCTACTGCTGGTCCCTCTCAGATATCTGAGAATCCACTGAACTGCTTTTCAGTGTTCCTTCCCTAGATTGGCCATAAATTTGCTCGCAACTCCCACTGCTTGGGTAATATCAGGTCTAGTACATACCATTGCATACATCAAGCTCCCAACTGCTGAAGCATATGAAACTCTACTTATGCACTCAACCTCATCATGTGATTTATGATACTGTTCTTTGCTCAACCTGAAGTGTCTAGCCATAGGTGTGCTTACCAGTTTTGCATTTTACATATTGAACCTCTCCAACACCTTGTTCACATAATCCTCTTGAGACAAAATCAAACTATGATTTTTCCTGTCTCTCTTAATACTCATGCCAATGACTTTCTTTGTTGCTCCTAAATCCTTCATGGCAAATGTGTGAGCTAATTTTACCTTTAGCTTAGTAATATCCTGCATGTGTGAACCTGCAACAAGCATATCATCTACATACAGCAACAAGATAATATAACTACCATTATCCAATCTGTTAAAATAAACACAATGATTAGATTGACATTTACTAAAGCCATGCTCTGTCATAACCCTGTCAAACCTCAAATACCATTGTCTTGGAGCTAGACCATATAAGCTTTTCTTTAACCTGCACACAAGTTTCTCCTTACCTTTGACCTCAAAACCTTCCAGCTGATCCATATATATTTCTTCATCCAATTCTCTGTGAAGAAATGTTGTCTTAATATCAAGCTACTCAAGATGCAAATCCTCAGTAGCAACTAAAGACAATACAGTCTGAATAGAAGTCATCTTTATTACAGGAGAAAAAATTTCACCAAAATTAATACCTGGTTTCTGTGCAAATCCCTTTACTACCAACCTGGCCTTATGTCTCATTTGTCCATTCTCTCATTCCTTTAACCTATAAACCCATTTATTTTTCAGTGCTTTCTTTTCGACTGGCAACTCAACCAAATCCCACGTTTGGTTCTCTTCCAAGGAATCAATTTCCTCATTCATGCCATGCTCCCACTGTTTCCTGGATTCTACCTGCATTGCATCATCAAAACTTTTTGGTTCTCCAATATCAGTGAGCAACAAGTAGTATAAAGAAAGGGAATAATGAATTGAAGGTTTACTTATCCTTTAAGACCTCCTCATGGGCGTTTGAGACTCATTCACAGCTTACTATCTACCTAAATTTCTTTCTGTCAGTGACGATCTCGGTCATCTCTGGTCAATGTCGGTCTATACATGATCGATGTCGGTCCCACCTGATCGATGTTAGTTTCTTCCTGACCGACGTTGGTTTTTGCATGATCGATGTCGGTTCCTTCCTGACCAATGTTGGTATCTGTGTTTTCTTGTGAGTGATGATTTTTACCCGTGAGCTCATTTTGGATCATAATCTCATCCAAATCACCATTGCCCTGCTCAGAATTATTTATCCTCTTGAGATGATCACTATACATCACCTTCTAATTAAAAACTACATCACAGCTTCTAATAATTTTGTTAGTTTCTAAATTCTACAACCAAAATCTGAATTCTCTAGAACCATAACCAATGAAAGTGCACTGCATAGATTTAGCATCCAACTTCTTTCTATTTTCTTTATCAAAGTGCACAAAAGCTTCAAAACCAAAAACTCTGAGAAATGAAAGATCTACCTTTTTACCTATCCAAGCCTCTTTTGAAATTCCACCATCCAGTGCAGTAGAAGGACCTCTGTTAATCAGATAAACTACAGTATCTACAGCTTCTGCCCAAAACTGTAAGGGCAAACCAGCATGCAACCTCATACTCTGTGCACGCTCCATTATTGTTTTATTCATCCTTTCAGCAACTCCATTTTGCTGAGGTGTCTTTGGAACCATCTTTTTTTTGCATATTTCATTCATAAAATAGTAATTATTGAATTTATTGTTGCAGCACTCACCACCATTGTTAGATCTAAGGCACTTCAATCTCAAACATGTTTCATTCTCAACCAAAGCTTTTCATTTTTTAAATGTGTCAAAAACATCAGATTTCCTCTTTATGTAATAAACCCATATCTTTCTTGTAGCATCATCAATGAAAAAACATAATACCGTGATCCTCCATTAGAAGCTACCTGAGCTAGTCTCCACACGTCTATGTGAACAAGCTCCAACTTGTGCTTCTTCTTTGTTGACCCAGTTTTGAGAAACCTCACTTTCTTCTATTTTCAAAAAATACAATGCTCATAGAAATCTAGACCTATGCTTTTCAAATCTGAAAGCTTACCTTTTGACTTAAGAACATTCATTCCCTTCTCACTCATGTGACCAAGCCTACAGTGCCACAACTTTGCATCTACATCTGAAGTAGATAAAACAGAAAGAGAATGATCAGTAATACAAGTAGATAGATAAAGTGTACCTACTCTCTTACCTCTGGCTAATACAAGTGCACCCTTGGAAACTTTCCAAGATTCAGCTGTGAGAGTTACTGTGCAACCCTCATCACCCAACTTTCTTGCAGAAATCAGATTCCTCTTCAGAATGGGTACATGCATGACATCTTTCAACACCTATGTGTTGTCATTCTATAATTTTAGCTGCACTTTTCCTTTGCCAACAATTTGACAAGGCTCATCATCCCCTAAATAAACTTTTTCAAAATCTCCATGGACATAATCATTGAAAAATGCTCTATTTGGGGTTGCATGGAAAGAGGCACCAAAATATAAAACCCAAGATTCTAATTTATTATCCAAAGAAAATATAAGAGCATCTTGTGCAACAATACCTGTAACTTTTGCTTCTTCTTTAATACCTTCATGCTAATTTTCTTTGATATCCTTCAACCAACAATCTTTCTTTGCATGCCCTTTCTTTCCACAATTCCAGTAGGTTATTCTTCCATTTCTAGATTTGGATCTACTTCTCATCTTTGACTTTGACCTTGATCTCCCTTACTTGCCCTTCTCTCTTTACCTTCCCCTACTTTCAGTACTTAAAGCATTCCCTGATGTTTCCTCTGTGCTTTTCCTGTGAATTTTTTCATTCAAGATTACACTAACAACATCATCAACTTTCAAGATATTTGAAGCAGATGCAATATTACTAACTGTCATTACCAAACTATGCCAACTTTTAGGTAAAGAGCATAAGATTAAGAGAGCCTTAATTTCATCATCAAAAACTATTTTTACTAAATTTAACTGATTTACTATTGCATGGAAATCATTAAGATGACTAGATACCGATCCACCTTCCTGCATTTGCAAATTAAATAATTGCTTCATAAGATATACCTTATTCGAAGTTGAGGGTTTTTCATATAAATTTGCCAAAGTATCCATTAACTCGACCGTTGTCTTTGCTTGTGATAAGTTGGAAATCACAGAAGATGCCAGGCTCAACCTTATAGATCCAAGAGCCATTCTATCAAGAACATTCCATTCTTCATCTTGCATATCTGTGGGCTTCCTTGAAACCCCACCCAATGGTAAGTATAGATATTTCTTATATAAATAATCTTCTATCTGCATCCTCCATAATTGATAATTCTTGCCATTAAATTTCTCCATTCTTAGCTTACTTTCTTCTGCCATTGCTTTACTTCCACTCAATCAGAAACCCCTGTGAGTGAACCTGTAATCAACAAACACTAACCCGCTCTGATGAACCTTGTTAGTGAACCAAGCTCTGATACCACTTGTTAGGATCTTACAGCATAATTGATTACTTTTGTATAAGCAACTAAACACAAAATTAAACCAAAAATAATAAGTAACTAGAAATCAAAAATAACAAATAATAGGAGATACAAGAAACAACTAATCTTGTATTAAACTCTTTCAAAAGGAAATACAATGAAGAAATCTCACTCTTTTCACACCTCTCAGATGTACAGATCTCTTTCCCTCAAGAGTTCTCTCTCTCTCAATTACAACCAATTCAATCCTTGAATTGTCTACACTTTTTTTCTTACAATGCTATGAGGATCTAACCCTATTATATAGAACTAGGATTCATGAGCCATGCATTCTCCACCGTTAGATGCACCTCTTAATCAAAGGTTCAAATATGTCCTGCCAAAAATAGAAAAGCGAACTCAAGACTAACAATTAATCTTTACATGCAAACTAACTGTTCTCCCAAAATAGAATTCTAAAAATGCACAAATGACCGACGTTGGTCTCTGTCTATCTGCATATGACCGATGTCAGCCAATCCATAACTGGCATCGGCAGCTTTCGGTCTGCCCCTGACCAATGTCGGTGACTTTGCTCATCTGGTGAAGCTTTTAGCTCCACAACTCAACAAAAATGATATGGGCTTTTAGTTGGGCTCCATTTAATAAAAGTGTGAACGTGATAAAATAATTAATTAGATTTATGATCTTTGATCTTGAAAATTATATTTTTGTTAAACATTTGAAATTTTTGTTTTGAATCCCATAAAATATTTGGTGAATAACTTTTTAAATTGTTAAAATTTATTTGTGGAAGTAAATACTATTTAAAAATCTAAAAAAATTGAAATGATATTTAAAAATAAACATAAAAAATATATAAAATAATAATATAATTTTATTAATTTGAATATTTTTAACATTGCATTCTTTGAAAAGAGATTTAGGAATTTTGGTTTCACCTCTCTTCTATCTCCTATTTTTATATGTATGTATGTACACATGACAATATAATTCTATAGAAGGAGAAAAATGCATTATAGAAGATGAAATGATTGGTTTTCTCTAGGTGACACCTCACCTTACATGGTTAGGGTTGAATTTTTATGCCATAACAATCAATCATGGGTTCTTTCTCCCCAAAAAGGGTGGGCAAAGAGATATTTCCAAGGAAAATTAATACAAATGGGGCCTCTCAATCACAACCTAATGGAATTCACCACTTTTGTATGCGGTCAAGTGAAGGTATTCATGTTTGGTATAATTAAAGGATCCCACAATGGAGGATGTTATGTTACATAAAGTATGATGCTTATCTCTATGATTGGATGATATAACTTCTTAACCATGGATTAGATGATGAAACAATTGTTTAGTGATGCACAAATTACTCTTGACATTAGTTGGATCGGGGACCTATAGTTTTTGTGTTTTGAGTGCTTTGTGATATTCACCTCAGATGCCACAGCCTCTTTCAATACCAAAACTAGGAAGATGCAATATAGATTTATGGCATATGAGGAACAAGGGATGGGAAATATTGGATTATTTGCCAATAACTATAGCCACCTGTTTTCCAGTTGTAGAGGTCCAACACACAAAAAAATTGGGTTGGGAATGTGGGATCAATTCACTTATTCCCAGTTACATTTTCTTCTCATAAGGAATGGCGAGTTTAGGAAGTTACATTGGCTTCCTATCAGTAACCTACTAGTGTGTGCAAAAAACTCTAGAGAAATTAACAACCTTATATTATTAGATTTTTAACTTAAAGATGGTGACTGTATGGTTCATTTTTGGAATGGAAAGAAGCAATTATTTGATATTGTAGCCATTGGAATTATAATGGAGTATGTCTAGTTCGTGAAAACAATAATTTTGGATATATAAATATGGGGATGATTGATTATAAATGAAATCATAAACATCTTATAGATAGAACTAACTGCTATGTTTTTGACTTTGAACACAACATTTTTTGACCTTGAATGGTTAAGTAGAGGTATGTAGTGCCCCTCTATTGAATGTCATCTCACAAGTAGAAAGCAAAGGTGGAGGTAATATCAATAGTATTGGTGTTGGTGGAGTTCGACTATTCATTTTACACTGCAAACATAATGTTTTTGATATTTGGAAAACTCCCAATATTGTTAACAATTATGATTACAGAGAACACTTTACAAGTCTTAATCTCCTCTAAAAAATGCCATTGGATTATAACGAGTTGAGACCAATGATACATAACTGTTAACAAGTGTTTACATTTTTAATTTTATTTTACATTATTTACCAAATAAAAGGGCTTCTTAATTATTTTAGGCATGAACTTTTTGATAATTATTTTACTTAATCATTGTATAGTGCGTTAAATAATATTATTTGTCAACAATTGTTAATTATTTTTCATTCTCTTATTCTTATCATTGTTAATGGCTTTCTTTTAATAAAAATAAGTTGGTTTTAGGTTCATAATAATGCATTATGTATGTTTAACTTTTATGTGCTTTATTGTGGAAAATTCTTAAAATAAAAGAAATCTCTATTTGAAAATTAGTATAGAGTTTCTAGGATAAAGTGAATCCCAAGTAGGGATGGAAATTGACAGGGTGTAACTTTTTTTACATTTTTGGTGGTTGACTTTAGATTATATATGACCTATATAAATTCTAGCAAGTTGTGAATTATTATAGACTTTAAAAAATAATAGATTATATATTTTTCCTTTTTATTTAAATACATCAAAATATAGTGAATGGTAATATTTATGAGAAGACAAACACTCTAAATATGAAAATTTGTAATTGACAGGACACTAAAAGAGGTAGCTCTCAACAATTTTTTACTTGACAGGGAAGGTTAAGCTGAAAGTCTAGGTTTGATCCTATGTTATGGTTTCTATGGCATAACATAAATCCCACGCTATAGTTTATATACAGAATGTAAATCCATTGCTAGTATTTATATACACAAATATAAAAGGTTTCTTTTGCATTATGGTAAGACAAAGTCATTGTTATCACTATACTAAAAACAATAGTAATTAATTTACAAGTTTTCACCATAAAACCAAATGGACGATTGCAAAATAGTCAAAGTTGAGTGTAAATGTTGCCTCAATCTAAAAAATAATGCAAAATAGTCAAAGTTGAGTGTAAATGTTGTCTCAATCTAAAAAATAATGTGTCCAATGAAGCAAATGGTATTTTATATCGAGAAAACACCACATCATGGTTTTGAACCTCAACCATTTTCATAAATGAAAGACCAAAAATAAAGAAAAAGCTAGTATATATAGCATTTTAGATTTTAAAAAAGGGGGTGGCAACTTGCTTACCTAAACATAGTGAAGGAGGAGAGTTGAAGAAGCAATCCATTTCACTCCACTTGGCCTTCTACTCCTTTATTAATGTTATCCAAGGTATATGCAACAAACATGCCATGATATGATTAGATCCCCATGTGTCAAACACACTCAATAATTTGATATATGGTAAAATAAGGTTGATGTGATACTTGAAACTAATAATAAATAGTAGTGTTGAAATCAAGAAATATAAAAACTATGGTATCAAAAGGAACTTTGACTGTCAAACGTTACTTCAAAACTTGAATAGAGTAAGGTCATTAATATATGGTATATTATTACTATTATATATATATATGGTATATTATTATATAATATTATATTATTAAAGTAATTTAATATGCATAATTATATATCATTAAAATATTTTGTTACTTTAATACTAATAATCTATATTATATAATATTAACAATATTAAATACTACTAATAGATGTTATGTGATATATGGTAAAATATGGTGGACATGGTGCATGAGAGCAATAATATATGGTAGTATTGCAATTGAAAAATATAAAACTATGGTATCAGAAGGAAATATGACTATCAAATGTACTTGAAAACTCGTGTGGAGTAAAGCCACTAATATATTATATATTATTACTATATATAATAGTATATTATTATAATACTAAAAATACTTATATATATCAAAGTATTTTTGCTTAACACTTTGTGCACAAAAGGTGAGATGAGGTCAACTGTCATGGGTTTCAAGTGAGTTATGATTACCAATTTACACTCTTTCTCTTTACAAATCATTGCTTTACCAATACATAAAATTATGTGCCTATCTTGTGTCGTAACTTACACATTTCAGTATGGTAATTGCAACCTCCACAAATGAGGCTGTAATAGCTAGGGTGGTGCCTAATTTGAGATACATCGGATTGCCATAGAGTTTGGAGAGAGTATGCAAAGACTAATAGGGATTCAAACCCAAGTCTAATAGACTACCCAAAAATAGTAGTGCTTGTGGTCCTCTTGACAGTTTTACCTTTCTTCTATTCCCTAAATAAAGAGAAGTGAGCACCATTAATACAAATACAATCACTATTCTTAGTGTTACTGAGAAGAAACATGGAAAAAGGTTGTATATATATATATATATATATATATGGCTTCTTGCATTGGATAATTAGATTATATAGGAGGTGTCTTTCTTTGATGAATCCTTTTCTATTTTTCATCTACTTAGTTTTAGAGTCGTCTATTTAGGTTTTAAATAGTTAAAGCACTTGGAAGTTTCATCTAATTAATTTTAAACTCATCTAAATTAGCATATGATGCATTTTCTACATTTTTAGAGGAGCTATTAGATATTTGACACGTGTTTTCAATGTGATGACACATGTTTCAATCATGTGTTGGGTAATTGAAATAACTCGATGAAAGTTACAGATTTCATTGATAGATGTGACATATCACTGAACTTTACACATGTAACTTCTTGAAATTATCTGAGTCCATCACCTAAATTACCCTGTCACCGCCCCTCAAGATCACTGCTTAGCTCACCTTGAAACATTTCAACACTTTCATGCTCTATATATCCTTGCTCTTCCCCATCACTCTACCATTGCTCAAGCTCATTGGGAAATAAAAGTCTCCTCCCTGCTAAGCTCATCATTGTATAAAGGAACACATAACCTCATTTTCCACCATCATGTCCACCAAATATTTCATATTATTGTTGCTTAGCACTTCATGCATAAAAGGCGATATCGGGTCAACTACCATGGGGTTTGGTAGTGAGTTACAACTACCAATTTACTAATTTACATTCCTTTCGTCATAACTTGAAACTTTCGGGTGACTGCTAGTTTTAATTTTGCGAGGCATACATTGAACCATTTTGCACTTTAAAGTTCATGTCTTTCTTTCACATGTTTTATGTTTATTAAAAAAACCTTTGACATATTAACCTCACATTTTAACTAATAATTATTTTTTTATATTGAGCTATCTTGACTCACTATATTTTAGTAAGGGTTTTATTGTCAAAGATTAGTAAATATTTAAATCTTATACATATTTATATTTAATTACACTATTAACAAGTGTTGTGGTGTGGCTTTAGCCCTTGCTGGAGAAATATTTAAAGTTCATTAGGGTTGAGTATATGAATAACTTAGTAAGTCAGATAAGTGTAAAATAAGGATGAAAAGATAATAATAGTTTATATCTTTTAGGGATAGATTTAATGTAAATGACAATTGAGTTGTTTTGAATGACATTTAAGCCACCCAAAAAAAAAATCCATTTAATTTATTCCTAAATCATAATCAACTTGATATTCACTTTTTTTAGGCATTATTAAAAGCGATGCATTTTAATACAAGTGCATAAAAAAATAAGCTAGAGACTTTTATATAAGGCTCCCTACTTATACAAAATAATGGAAATGATTTAAATACATCATTCATAAACTTTTACAATTGTTAAAAATGGTTAGAAAACTTATAGGGGTTTTCCATTACTTCTATAACAAATGTAGCCATGTATGTTGTGTGTTTGCCTCTGAGTCAAAATCTTAGAATTCTCATTATTTTATTTGTTTCTAAAACTCTACAACCCAATAATTATTAAATGGATGTGCCTTGGCCCCATGGATAAAAACAATGCACAACATGAGGGGCACCAATGAGTAGAAAAATATAGGTCAACAGTCTTGCATGTGAGCTTTAAAACTAGCATATGTAGCAAAATAATTATAATTATCATCTCATTTATGTCTATTCTAACACATATATCAGTGGCTTTCACTCATTTTCAAGTGCCCCATATCTGTATTTACTAAATCCATTAGACAGTAAGTCTATTCTCATGTTGACCCATATTATGCCATAGATCTATATAATATCTCTATAGATGGGATGGGGCCAAAAAAACTAAGACGAAGTTTCTAATCTATATTCAAATAAAATGTTTTACTTACTTCAAAATACAATTACATAATATAGATTATAAATTTCAATGTGAAGCATTGAGGTAGGTGGCAATACGTTAAGAATGACACTCTAAGTAATCAGTCAAATGGATGTGCAATTTAAGGTTCAAATTAACATGTGATGGTCAAATGGACATCAGGGTTAAGGTCAAACATAAAATTGATCTACCCACTCCATTACACTCCACCCCACTATTGTCATTGAAGAATGCATATTAACATATTAATATATAATACAATAATCGATAATATTATGAGATTATATATAATATAATGTAATAAATAGAATATATACATAATTGTTATTAATGAAATATAGTTAATGTATAATATATGTTATGATATGATACAAAATTTCAAATCAAGACGAAAACACCTAATGTTATGACATTAGGATCAGTTGGCAAATTGAAGAAATATGGACAAGTTGATTGATATTTATAACATGTAGCAGAGATGCGAACAAGTGGTAGCTGGGCATTGTTCTTGCACTTGAGAGAAGTGTTTGTAATTATTTGTTGTTTTGTTGTAAGTGTTTGTTGATTTGTCTCAACATGGTAGGTTTTAAGTCCTATAAAAATGTAACAATATTGGCCAACTGATTAGATCCTTTCAAAAAAACACTTAGGCTACTAATTTAAAGTTGATGGAACAATCTCTTAATGTGAAATTAAGCATGGATGGAGATATTTATTTGAAAATGGTGGACCTAAAAATGTACAATAGCTACCATGAGCTTTACTATGCAATGGAGAGAATGTTCAGTTGCTTTACCATGGGTATTGGGAACTAAGGAGTGTTGTATAATTTAGACTAGACTAAATTAGTGTAATGGTAATGGTAATGGATTAAATGAGAGAAAATTAAATGGATAAGAATATAAGGACATAAATTTGATGCTCATTGGTGATGTACCTTGGGATAAGCTTCCCTATATTCTAGATATTGTTTAGAAACATGTATTCTTCCTTTGGCATCGGTATTGATACATTGTGTCCATAGGATGTTTGTAGACTCCATATTTAATTTCATTTATAAACAAAATAATTATTTAAGACAAACTAAAATCTAAGTGGGTGAGGCCAATCATAGAAAATAAGTATTTTTGTTCTGTTAGGGTTTGCTCATTCCTTGTGTCAAGAGTCATGGTATTTTCATCACTATCTTTCTCTATCATACTTCGTCCCTGCTACATATTAACATTTATTGAGATTAAATAGCTTCACCCTCTGGGTGAGCTATTTAAGGGCCTGCCCACCTTCCCCTCTAGTTGTTGAAGTTGTGACTGATGAAGGAGGAGTGTTCCATAATGACACCATCGAACAAGTGACCAATGAAATTTACCCTAAAAGTATATCACAAGGTAAGGATTTTGCTCCTGATAATGTTCTTACTCAACCTGCTTTGATCATCCTTGTCAATGGCTAGAGTAGTTTTTCCTGATAGGTTACTTCGTTGGTCACATTACCTCTAAAATCATGCTCAAATCTTGGGTTTAAACTGCTTGGGTGGCTCATTGCATTAAGCTTTCAAAAGCATCTGAAACATGACCAAAGGTTTTTTTATATTAAAATTTGTTAATCCCACCCATGGGGGTGCTATATTTAACAAGTCAAACACATGGTATGTCTAAAACTCCCTCCTAGTGTTATCCCCTTACACCAGGGACTTTGTAGTCTTAGAGCAAGCTGCTCTGAAAGTCCTTGTTTGGGTTGAGTTCTTGGGTTTTTCCCTACCATGTTAGCCCTTTTTGGACCAAATACTCAGCTCTATAGGTTGGATTTTTACTCACGAGTCATAGATATTCTATTTGGCCCAACCATAATGGAAGGTCTGTGTGGAAGTTTATCTTTCTAAGGACCTCAAGGAATCTATCAAAATTCAAGTCAGCAACTCCCATTATTTGTAGAGAATTTTGTATATCAAATTGATTAATACTTGTTTCTATTTCCAATCCATAAACCACAAGATTAAGGACTATCCTTTGTATCTCCCCCTCAATAAGACCCTTACCAAGTCTAAAGTTGTTAATCCTAAGAATACCCAAAGAAGATGGATGGAAAATCATTGGAGGGAAGATGAACAATCATAACAAGGGGCCAGCTCATACTGTTCATGGGATTATCAACAATCATTCCTCTAGATCTACACCTCAAGTACTTAAGCCTTCATCTCTCCTGAGCAAGGAAGTACCTTGTAACATACTCCCTATCAAGGTATAAACACCTATAGAGGTAGCATTGTCTCAACCTCAGTTTCAAAGCACGTCCCTATCAGTGAATATGTTATCTAATTCTCAAGTATCAATATATGTCTTTCTAAATAATCTAGATTTTACGTCATATATCACATGGACTGACACTGGAAAGTGCTTGTATAGCCCCTCTCAGACTGTTAAAATCACTCTCAAATACCCGTTCATTGGGGTTTGTTCAAAGATTTAAATTTTTGGATAAAATTTGCTCAGCAACCAAAGTTTATTCTCTCTAACTTTGAGCATGTCCTAAAGAATAGATATGAATCCTTGAAGGGCTCAATGCAGAGGATATGTTTCTTGACACTGTGATATATGAATTATTTTTCATGGAATGTTTGGGGCCTAACAGACTCAGTCCAAAAGTATGTTGTTTGACATTTCAGAAGTAAGTTTGCAGACATGAACATTCTCTACCTTCAAGAAGTGAAGGTGGCAAATTTCCTTCTCTTGGTTGTTACTAGAGTTATTTAGCCTAATAATTTACTACTTTCTAGCAATCACAAGGCAGGTCATGGTGGTGTTATGACATTTATTTCACCCAAGTGGTGGCCTCATTTTGTGATGTCTAGCAAGGACCCCACCCTCTATGTCGTATGGGCCTTTTTCAATATTAAGAATCACTCATTTGGTATTATTAATGTTTATGCCTCAAATGATGCACCTGAGTGATCGACTTTATGGTGATGGATTGCTATTTCTCTGCCTGATGCCCACTAGGTTATAAGTGGGTATCTTAATATGGTAGAACAATCAACTGACAAAATTTGGACTCTACCAATTTGATGGGCCATCAGTGAAAGGGAGGCATGGTTATAGATGCAAAATAAATTTGGCTTTCATGACCCCAATTTTGGGTGCCCCCCACACCAAAATTTTGGTACACTTGGACCAATATTCAAAGTGGGACTGATCGGGTGCTTAAACAGATTGATCATGCTATGATGTGAACTCAACCATACTTTTCCTTTGACATCATGTTTACTCCATTGGTGGAAGCCTTACTAGATTTTGCTCTCTTTGACCACTTTCTGATCAGATACCATATTAACTAGCATTTAAAAAAGCCTAAAATCCAAATACAACCCTCTTGGATTATGGACCCAGCATGGCATACATCAAGTGGATTTGAAATCTAGTTCCTAGGCCTACTTAGCATCCTGGATGGACCCAAAGGTGGGCAGATGCTCTCAATCACACAACTAGATTTATATGTATCTATAGGCGTTAATTATCCAAGATTCAACAAAGATCCTACTTTTCCACCACTTTAAAGTTTCGCTAGGTTGTGGGCTCCCTAGAGAAACACCCATTCAATGAAGCTCTCCAGGTTTGGGTGGTTAGATTTTGCCATAAAAGCCAAGTTATTGATCAATACAATACCCATGGTGCTCAAATTCGATCTCGTATGCATTTGTTCAAAGTTGGTAATTGGGTCTCCAAAGAATTCTTCCACATGTTCAAGGCTAAGTATACCTCCTAGTAGATGTAAGCCATTCAAGATAATGCACAGAGATACACAGATATTCCTAAGATGGTGAAGGATTTCACCAAAAAATATTAGCAAGTGTTTTCATCTCAACCTCCATCCATGGAAAGCCAACAGGCCTTGAACAAGTGCCTCATAGTGGTTCCCACTAAAGTTACCACCACCTAGAGGGTCACCTATGGTAGACTCTTTTCTATGGAGGATCTTTTTGAAGCCATGATTGAAATGGCTAATGGTAAAGTCGTGGAATGTGATAGATTCCCTTACGACTTTTATAAGAAATTGTGGGATACTTTTGGGGCTGACCTTTACCATGTCTACCTCAAAGCCTTCTACTCACATACCTTGGGCTCAGTTATCAAGAAAGGGCATATCAAATTCATCATGAATTCTAGTGACCCTCAGCTCATTTGTAATTAACATCCTATCACTTTTCTTAACATCTCTTACAAAATCATCGCCAAGGTTTTAGTGCTCTACCAGATATATGCTACATTTGATCATCCAACTTGATCAAACAGGCTTCATTCAAGACCGGTATATTCTAGATAATGTTATTTTGTGTGGGAAGGCATGAGATGGGCCTGTCGATTGAACCAAAAGACTTTATTCATTAAAGTTGATTTTGAGAAAGCCTATAATCCCATTGAGTGGCTATTCATCTTGACTATGTTACAAGCTTTGGTTTTTGGTCTCACTCTCATTAAATCTATCTACATGTTATTTTCTAATGCCTCAACTTTCCTCTCTATTAATGGAGTCAACTTAGAACCTTTCAGCCTCTTCAAATCTATTAGACAAGGTTTCCCCTTGGCCTAAACCTTGTATGTTCTTGCCACATAAGGTTTCAGTTATCTTTTGGCCAATGCTTAATCACAAGGCATTGTGTGTAGCATATCCCTTCCTTCAGAAGAACCCCATCAACTTCTCAATGGTAACTTCACTGATGACTCAATCCTTATAATCATTGAGTGTTGTGCCCAATGTTGTGCATTGTAAGGAGGTATTTTGTGTTACCTCTAGCTCCACCATTTAATGTTATAAAATGCACTATTATAGGCAATCCTTTGTTCCTCAATTCACCTAGATGGCATAGTAAAATTGGCACTCACTATAGCACAAAGAGACTTTTAAATTTATGGGAATTCCATTTTCCTTCCATGCCTCTCCCTCTCAGTTGTGGCATCACGTGGTAGACTATGTTGAGAAAAAAATCTTATATTGGATAACCAAGCCACTTTCCTTAGCTGGGAAATTTCGAATCTCCTCCAAAGTGCTTGCTACCACCCATGTGTATTATTCTTATTATTCGATGCCCACCAAAAATGTTATTTACAAGCTTGAAAAGTTGATACAATATTTCAATTTGGCCAATCCCTCCATCAATAAGAGCTTTCGCAGAGTTTCCTAGGATTATTATATTCTTACTCATCAGGTTGGAGGTATGGGCCTCATTGATATCTCTCGACAAGCCTCTGCCCTATGCACTAAATGGATTATTCTCATGGTGGAGGGAAAAGAATCCTAAAAGACTCTTGTTTTGAATTGCATCACTCAAGGGTTTCCCTATGACCATGCAGCTCTGAAAGGATTTGGTTTTCCCAATCTCCTTACCCTTATCGCCCTAGTTAAATTTGTGGGCACCTTCGTCATTAAGAGTATCTAGAAAACTTGGGAAAAAATCAAAACATGGTTGTTTTGGAATGATTCAGGCTTTAGGGATGGTCTTTCTATCAACCAATAGCCTTTATGATGGTTACCTGTCACCAACATGCATGTAGTGCCTCTTCTAAAAGTTCTTTAAAATTATGTGCTTAAGCTTTACTACAGAGGAATTTGCATTATGCAAGACATTTTTTGCAAAGAGTCTCAATTTTAGATCTACTAGAATGTTTTTTAGGTTAAATTCAAACTTTCATTGTCTGACAGAGAGTCTTATGATGAGATTGTGGTGGCGGAGCTTATGGAGTTTCTTCACAAGGTCTCTGTCAACTTTGCCCATCCTTGGTGGAAGGACTTGAAATGGTACAAAGAGACTCCTTTATAGAATTATAAGGCCATAAAATGTTATGAATGACTCTCCCCACACTTTCCTATGGTGGATAAACTCAACCAAATGTGCAACATCCATTCTTCCCCTTCTATCTAAGGGAAGCACTTCCACACTATCTAGTCAGCTTGTATTGAACCTAAAATTATGAATTTCAATTGGTGTCTACTTTATCAAGGCTTATCAATTGGTAGAAGGTTTGTCCAATTGGAAATTTCTTTACCCAAATGTCATTTATATGATTGCCTTAAAACTATAATGCACCTTTTTTTGTATTTTCTGAAGGCCTTGCGTGCATGGACTTGAATTCAAGACTTTTTCTAACCCCTCTAATCAATTACTTTCAGTTGGTTCCATATTCTATTTGGAGATAATCCTAGTCTACCTCCCTAATTCACCAAAGTTTGGCATGCTTTCAGAATGGAAATTTTATTCTAGCTATGGAAAGAGCATAATTCAATGTTATTTTCTAATATTTTTGTTGATTCTCTATTTTCTACTTATGACAAAGCTATCATTGTTTCTAATGTGGTTATGTAGATATAAGTGCAAATAAATAAAGTGGCTATGGAAATTGACTACCTACATTAGCTCTTCCATCACTGGGGTGATGTGCCTTGAACCATGATTATGTGTTGCCTTCCCCACCCAAGAACACCACATTTTGAGGTTAGGGTGACCCTCCTAGGGGTGGCTCTCACCATAGTCATCCTCATCACCATTCTCAGGCTTTTGGTTGTTCATAACAACATCACTCTCCTCCTTCAGCTCAGTAGGGTGGTTGGGGATCTCTCCCTTTGGATCAATGTTCCAATTGGAGATTTCTACCTTAGCCACTTTAACATGGTCAGGGGTGGGTCTATCTGCCTCTGGTTGCCTGACACTCGGGGGATTTCCAGTCTAGCAGCTCCCAAAAAGATACTCTTCAACCATTTGATAAAAAATTTCCATAGTTTAATTTATCTATTTTGCCCACACGTGTTAATGAAGAAAAATGTAATGTTGAATAGGATAATATTGATGTTGAATGGGTTTCCATGGATGATAGAAAAAACCTTCCCAGCTCTAGGTGGGGTCCTCCTGACAATGACCAACCCTCAACTGGTTTATCCATTATTGCTTCTTAAGTTGCCCTTTTTTTGATGTATTAGAGCTTTCTCTAGGCTTGGCCTAGTTGGTTTTTTATTTGCCTTTTCATTCCTATGTGTGGCCTAGTGTTTTGTTGTTGGCATGTCCTCTATCACCTTTTTTTATGAATAGTCTTGTATATGTTTTATTTATAATAAAATTATAATCTCTATTTCATCAAAAAAACTATTGGTTAAGGTAGATTCCATATTTAATTTCATTTTTAAACAAAACTGCACCTAAAGATCAAAAGGAAGATGCCATATTTAGTACTAAATTGGGAGATGTATGGTGATCGTTTAATCTCTCCCTCTTTGGTGTAGGTATCTTTAATGCTAATTATGGATTAGTGAAAAAGTCTATTTACAGAGTTCATAACAATACATAGACAAATAAAGATGCACATGAATATATTGGTGAAAATAGAATATTGGTAGGATTATTTGTTCCTACTAATTAAGCTGGCTGGTACTAGCCAAAGGTGGAAAGAGTATTAGACATATTCACACAAAAAAGCATTGCTAAAATCCATATTCCTTCAAGACAAAATAATAGCATATGCTTTGCCTATTGATGAAGTGGAGTAGGTTTAGAAAATCTTCTCTCTAAGATTAAATTAAACTAAATTAAACCTTCCTACTTCTGATAATACTTTCCCTTTCTAGTTGTTAAGATTGATTTTGATTCTGTCAAGTAATCCTTCCTAATGAGAGGTTTTCACCCCACCTTTTAATAGAGGTATTCATAACTATGTATCTATTAGGGAGGATATTTTACAACCCAAAATTCCTGAAACTATATTTTGATCATTTATCAAGGCAATAAAAAAGAAGACTCTTGATTTTTTCTATTAATATTTTGGCCAAAGGCCACTTCATTAAATTTGATAATTTCCTTGACATTATTACACTCAGACAATGATGGAAGATGAAAATCATGGTGTCATCCACAAAATACATGTGGGAGGAAGTTTCCCTTGGCTCACACAACTTCATCCCTCTAATTTTCCTCCTTCCCAACTTTTTCTTTAAGGTTATTCTCAAGGCATCTACCAAAATGATGTATAATTATAAGGATAGGGAGTATCCTTCCCTGATACATCTCATAAAGTAAACAAACCCCCGAGGATAATCGTTAACAAGAACATATAATTTTGGGGTTGAATAACATTCCTTCACCCAACCTCTCCACTGATCCATAAAATTTAATCTCTCCAAGATCTTATTAGGAAAATTCTAGTTTACTATCTTGTAAATTTTAGATATATCAAGTTTTAAAAGCAAGCCTTTCCACTTACGTGAGTCCAAAGAATGAAATATCTCATGAAACACTATGATCCTAACAAGGATTTGCCTACCTCTTATGAATCAATCCCTTAACCATAATTTTTTAGATGATTTTTTAGGGTGTGTTGCATAAGGAAATGAGATGGAATTTTTCAAGCAATCTTGTGTCTTTTGTTTAGGATTGAGATCTAGGAAGGTTGTGTTCCAAACCTACATTACCTTTCCAAATTCCCTTGACTCCTCCATCACCGAGGTAACATCTAAATTTATTAGGTCCCATGAATTTTGAAATAATAGAGAGGGAAAAGCCATTCGAACTTGAAGCAATGTTCCTTGTCATTTCAAATAGCACTTTCTTAACTTCCTCTTATAAAATGGATTTCATAAGAGTATTGTTTTTTTTAGAAGATCCAAATATTGAAATGTTATTAAGAAGACTTTATTATGCCTTCTCCATGGCTTATATGTCTTATTTTAATATATCTTCAAAGTAATGTGTAATCCCCTGATTAATAGCTTTAGGCCTATCAAAAATCACACCATGATAGTTTTCAATGCTTGTGATTTTATTTTTGGTCTCCTCTTTATAGTGGAAAGATTAAAAAACTTTATATTTTTATCCCCTTATTGAAGCTTTTTATATGTGGCTAATATTTCTATAAAATCTCCTCTTTTATGTATAATTCTTCCAATTCCTATTTGGCATTATCTTATTTTTATTTCCTTTCATCATTCAAACCAAATTTAATGATTTCATCTTGAATTTGGAGAGCTCTAGTTCATAGTGTATTTTTTCTTGAAAATATTTTAGATACTTCCTTATACCACTCCTTTAAGCCTCCACTTTGTGTAGTTTTCTTGCCAATATGTACATAAATAGTCCTTGTATACAATTCCATTCTTCCCACCAAATTATGATTATTTATACAATCTCTATATGTACCAATTAAAAATAATCAATTCTAAATAGATACTTTTTAGGAGGGGGATCCTTGTGAATACCAATTCTAATCAACCAATGGTTTGAGCATCCATCTTGAATAACCTCCAATTTTAAGATGAATCCCTACTCTATCTAAATGAAATACACCATAAATTCGTCCAATCTTTTAGATATGTGATCTCCTCATAATATTTGATTATTCCATGTCTTTAAGTCATAATAAGATGGAATATCCCATAGACCACACATACATAAAAACTCTAACAAGGGCTCACAATCCCACTTCATAATAGGATAACCCGCTCTTTTACCAAAGGAGAGATCATAGTATTAAATTCCCCTCCTGCTAATTTTTTTAATATGACCATAGTTTTGAAGATTAACTCCCAAATCATGTAGATCTAATATTATATTGTTCTTTTGATAGGGACTATATATATTATTCAACATAAAGTAAAGTAGGGAGGAGTTTCTTTATACCTAACATGTGGTCCAATATTTTGTTGAAGAAATTATACTGTAGGAGAAAAAAATTATCCCATAAAATGGCAAGACTACTCACTATCCCCTCAGTATTTACTCCCAAGAGCTTGATTTTATTCCAAAATTTTCCAACTAATCCTCTTAAGGTATCCACTACATGCCTTGTTTCTTGTAATAGTAGTATACTCAATTGTTCTTTGTCAATCAAACCTTTTGATACTATTAGTTTATTATAGGCATGCATGTTCCTTATATTCTAGGAAATAAATAACATTATTAACCTCTTCTTATTTTTTCTTCTTTTTGAGTGCATCCTCTAAGATAGGTTGTGATCCATTGGCTACTTTTATCATAATTTAATCTTAAAATTTGATGTTTATTGACTTTATACCCTTCTTGTTTTCTCTCGCAATGCATACCTTATTTTCAATTGAGAATTCCATAATTAAACTAAAACCATCCTCATTTTACCCTTATTTATTTTTTACAATTTCTGTGGACTTTGTTTTTCCTTTTCTTGTTCCTGCTTTATCCTCACCTTTTTTATTCTGAGGCATGAATGGTACTATGATTTTTAATTACCTTTTCCCTATCTAAGCTTAGGTCGCTATCCCTCACTTCCTTATTAGGAGAGAGATTATGTCCCTGAGGAAAATCCTTGAATTTTTCTAAAATAATATCTATCTATTGTCCATCTTAGGCTTCTAATCCTTTTTCCTTTGGGTTGCTTGCAATATCCTTTTTAAACATGTAGCTCTCTGGAAGTTATTTCTCTTCCCCTTTTAAATCTATATTTATGAATGGATTGTCTTTTGGTTGTAATTTTTGTTATTGCTTTGTTGCTTTTATTTTTGCATCTTTCTCCTTATTACTCATCTCCCCAACTTTGACCTATTATTTAATGAATTTTTCATTTTTGCCTTTTAAAATCTATCTTCCTTTAGTTTCTCATTTTTGGTAGCTTGTGTCTAAATGATGGTCTCTGTTTTGTCTAGACAATCTTTTTTCAAGTGCCCATATTCATGGTATAATTCACATTTAAAATCGATACATTCATTGTCTATGGTATACTCCCATTTAATTTCTCTTGATTTTGAAATTATGCTTTTTGGAAATGGTTTGTCTAATCCCAATTCTACACATATCCTTGTAAAATTTGAAGTTCATCTGGTCACTAACACTTTTGACATGAATATGAATCCACTTATAAAATATCCAATAATTTTTAAAACATACTTTAACCACAATAATTGAGGTAGTGCATACAAAAAGATCCAAACATGGGCCTTTTATGCCATATCTTTCATAAGCTTAAAACCTAGCTCTCGTTTTTTTAATAATAAGCCTACATTACATAAGAACCGTGACCTTCCATGAAATATTTTTTTACAATCCTTTTCATTATTAAAAACAATTATAAAGTAACCTTTGAGGCAAGTTTTGATTTTTTAATCTTCATGGGTTTTCCAATTTTGCTCAGTCCAAATAGTTAGATCATCCATTATTATTTGCATCTTTAGAAATCAACATATTAATACTCTTGTCCAGCCAATGAATATTTATATTTGATTTGCTCATATATATCGCTTAAATATTGAACTATCCTCTCTTACCTCAAAACATGTATTCTTCAATTTTCTTCTATTTTTCTTTTGCATCAATGGTTAACATTACCACTTTTTCCTTAAATCCAATCCTCCACCTATTATTATTTGAAAAAATGATGGTCTTAGGGGTCATATTGCCCATGCCACCCCTTATCCTACTTCTATTGCTTCCATTTTTCTTGGGCACTTGTAGATTTCATAAAGATTCTTTTATAAAAATTATGATAGTAAAAATTAAATTTTTACTAGGCATACATGTAAACTATAGCTGAGCTCAAAAAAATACTTCTCTTATATATTTTAGTTTTAAATTTAATAAACTTTAATAAGATTAATTATTTATAGATGCATTTGATATTAAAGTTAAATGCATTTAGTTTCGCTTTTAGTAAGTTTAGTAAGTTAAAAATATCGATTAAATTATAATGGTACTAAGTTAGATTTTAATAGTTATTTAAATCAATCAAGTTGTGATTACATTAGATTGGATTTTGAATATGTTAAATATTTTTATTATTTTAGTCTTAAGATTTATAAATAACAATGAAAAGTATGATTACTATATTGTTAAACCCAAAAATTGAAAGAATAACTGTAGGTACTAAGTGGGTATGTTGTGATATTGTGCATAGTTGGTTTTCAATACTTATATCATAATGATAAACTTAAACAAGCTTAATCATGATAATTTTCTAAAAAATTATATAAAGGTAGTCATTTTGTTTTAGAAGATATGTTTGATTTACACAATATGTATGGTGTTGAGAATAGGAATAAGTGAGTGTTGACTCAACTAAATTTAAGGTTTTAATGTGAAAATGACATGATAACAATCAATTTGATATGCATGAGTATTTACCAAGCTAATATATTCCTTGTTAAAATGGGGAATTGATAAATACAAACTATAATAAAAATATGTTAAAATAAATTATATTGTTACCATTATTAATAATTAATAAAATGATATTTATAATCCTCATGGGAGGGATGGATTTTCCTCCTTTTGATGGTTTTTCTTCCTTAACTTAAATCAAAGTGCCAAATATGATATGACACAATGCCAAATATGATATGACTTGTGTGTTGTACATTCTTACACTACATTCATTTTATGTTCTCAAAATGAAAAGATACATAATTTCATATTGTACTTTATGTAATTTGACATGATTAGTTTATTCTTGGGTTATTTTATGGGTAAATCATTATAGTTAAATGATTACATAAACCTTAAAGTGGTTTAGTTAGATGAATTATTATTAAATATTTTAATTTATAGATGTAATAAAAATTAATTAGGGAAGTATTTCGTTTAGGTTTGAAGATATTTTTAAGTTAGTAATCACTCGTTGTCAATTGGTAGAGTCGATCAATTTTTTGGACATGTTTTTTCATTCCTGGCATAGAGGTTATTACAATAAATTAAGATCATGTGAATGTGGTCATCAACTTATTTATAAATTTTTTACTATTTTTAAAGGACATTATCAATGATTTGTACAGTTTTTACAAACATTATTAATGATCTAGACATTATGTTCTTATTACAATATCTTTCGAGTTAAGTTCACTATCACTTTTAGGCATCCATTTCCACTATCAAATCCTTATAACTATCACCAAATCTCATGTTATTCAGGATACACATCTGAATCCTATATATTTATCTCTTATTTTAATACTCTAATTTATATTAACATATAAAGTAAAATATAGAATATATAATTGTCATCAAACTTTTATATGAAAAACAAGGTCGACCATCAAATTCAATTTTTGTGGGCTCTTATGCCTAGCTAAGCTCAAATTTTTAATGATAATATATTTCCAAAATTAACTATTAAAAAAACTTATAACAATATTCCAAATAACTTATTCGTTGCTTATCGGATTGAGTTTTTGGTAAATCTCCTTTTGAGCATTTTAGTGTTCCTATTTTTATTATCATTATTAAACAAGGGTCGCATAACAGTTAATCCCTACTATTGTGTCAATTATATTAAATATTTTAATTTTAATTATGTTACAATTTTAGAACCTAAGAGAATATGTGAAATTTTAAAAATATGTAGAAACTATGGGATTTTAGAGGCAAAGTTATAAGTCAGTAGAACAGAGGGTGCATATTAGTAAGAGTAGATTCTTGTCGATGAATATGATGAATGAATGATATAGTTAAACAAACTTATATATTGTTATATATTACATCCCATTAGTGTGTTATTTATATCTTCTATTATAAGATTTATTAGTTGAAATTATTTGAATAATGAGGAAGATATATAAGAGAATGAAATATTTATTACATCCATATGGTAGTTGGAACATAAAGATGTGAATTTTTTTAGAGAAGTGTAATAAGATAGAGAAAAAGAATTAAAAAAGATAATGTATTGATTAAATATATATTTTAATTAAAACATCATATACATAGTATAAAGTCAGGTATATAGATAGATAATATTATCTTATTATGTTTTTATTGATATATTACATTTTATCAATAGAGTATTATATTGAGTGGTACGATATTTAATTCAAAATTAAGTGTGAAAAATGAAGTGCTTCATGGATGCTTTTAAAATAGCCCTGCAAGATAAAAGAAAATATAGGAATTAGTTTGGTGTTAATATTTTTTTATTTTTTTGAAGTATTAAAAAAATTAAATAATGTATCTAAGGTGGGAAGTACTAAATTAATATATCTTAATTTTAATTTGTTATATTAACATGTATATCATGTTTATGTTGGTTGAGTGTAAATATTGATTGAACAGAAAATCCTCGAAATATATAATTAATAATAAATTTATCTTTTATATAATCTTCATGTAACTTTTTTCTAATACAAATAATAATATTTTCAAGAACGGATTTTAGAAGAAATCACTCTTGATCATTGAATACTCATTATAACACTTCTTTGAAAAAAAAAATCATTTTTTTATTTGTCAATTTTTGCTTTGTACAGTTTTTTCTTGAATATTTTGCACCGTTTTCATCTTGTTCCAGTATCCATATTACATTTAGATCATATTCTATTGATCTAGCTTCATTCTATACCATTTCTTGCTCATTTACTATCGGTTTGGCATGCCATCTACCGACATCTTTCTTATAGAACTTAAATACACAAATTATGACAATTAGCTTTTGACTTGAAAGCTCAAGCACAAGTATACCAAATACTCTGATAAGTAATTGATATCTATGACAAGGCTTTAAGATATCATATATGATCAATAGAAGCTAAATAAATATTTAAGTATTTTTAAAAACTAGACATGAGACATAGTTATAATGCTTCATGTGGCAAGTTTTTGGTAAGAAACACCATAAACTCTTTACATACGTTATGAATTGCTAAGGGTAACTAGTATTTTTAGTTTTATTTTATTTTTATTATTATTTTCTTCCTTTTTATGTTATTTTGAAATTCTTAAAAGATGTGTTTATTAACATATTTTGCCAATAAAAATTGTGCATGGTTAAATGATGTATATTCAGTTTTTTTCAATATTAGCATTTAAGAAAAGAAAAAAAGAAAAAAAAAAACATTCTCATTATTGATTATAAAGTAGATTATGAGGGTTACCAAAGTTGGGACGTATATGACCCTGAGTATTTAATGAGAACTTTGTTCTCAATATTTAACTAGTAAAAATGTTGGAATTTAATATATTGGAAAATTTAAAAATAAAAATATCATACATTTTTAAGTACAACATCAAATTTAAAAGGAATCAAATGGAAATTATTAATTTTGTAATAATTCCATAGTTTTATTTCAAATCAGTACTAGATAGGCATGCCTTGTAGCAGAGTATAGTCAAGAGAATAATGAGATCACCAATTGAAGTGTGTAACTTTCGAATAAGTGAATGATTTAAAATTAGGAATCGCTCCCATCATTAAAATAAGTAATTAACTTTTAAATGGGCCACTAGGCACCTGACACAAATGCAAAAAAAAAAAAATTTGGCATATTTGAACTATATATCCACGTTTCACTTTGGTCATTAAAGTTGATTCTCATGAATGACTAATTTGTGTTTGATTAATGATTCTTTTATTTGGATTTATTAATAACTCCTTCCAAAAAGAGTTGGGATGGAATCCCCATTCCAAAGATTCTTGAAGTTATGGAGCATCCATCTCCATAAGAACCAAGAATGGAGAGCTCTCCTTTTTTTTCTACATGATGCTTTGGTTTTAAGAAAGATTGCCCTTCTCCAATCTTTCTTGTCCAACTGAAAGGAACAACTAATGTGTTCTACTTTGCAAATCAAGGATTACCCTATATAAACTTTTTATGGGCCCTAGATAGAGTACCGAATCACCCTATCTATATATCGCTATCTATAACAAATCAAATTCTAATAATGAGTTAAGATTAAAATGGAACATTGTTTTAACTTATATTTATTACTAATATGAATATTGATTGACATTAGATAAAAATGGGGCATGGCTAAGCGGTAAGGCAACAAGTTTTGGTTTTGTTATTGCTAAGATCTGAATCTTCCATCCTAGCCAGACGGAATGAGTATAAAAGGATGACGTTACATGTCTTTCTAAAACTCTATTATTTAATAGAGTGAGATTAGAAAAAAAATTGATTCGATCATTAATAAATAAATAAAATGTTTTATAATAATATCTTAAGAAATATTTTAATATTTTACGATGTTAAAATTTATATTTGTTAGATTTATATATTAAATTAATTTTTTTAATTCATTACATTCAACAAATTATTTGTTTTAAGTGAAATTTATACTACCTTCTTTTGAGAGCAACTAAAAAATGTAAAAAAAAAAATTACAACAAAAAAGTACTTTATTACTTATTAATCAAGTTGGTTTTTAATTTACCTTTTAGTCTATGTTGGGAAGGTATCTATTTTAATCACCTCTCTATATTAACATGCATTAAAGATTGTGCAATACAAATATTTTTAAATTTTTAAAAAATTTAACATTAGTTTTTTAAGTAATTAGGAATCACTTTCATCATTAAAATAAATAATTAACCCTCTAAATTAAAATAAAATAAAATTATTTTATTTTAATAATAATAATAGTAAAGTAACTTTTTTCATTGAGTATAAAATGATGACATCAAATTTCTTTTTGAAATTTTAATATATAATAAAAATAAAAATTAAAAATAAAAAAATGATTCAATTATTAATAAACAAATAGAATATTCTATAATAACACTTTAAAAATATTCTAATATTTTCAAATGCTAAAATTTATATTTATTAGAATTATATATTAATTCAAACTTTTTAATTCATTACATTCAATAAATTATTTGTTTTAAGTGAAACTTATAGTACCCTCCTTTGAGAGGGGCTAAAAATTGTAATAAAAAAGTACAACAAAAAGGTACTTTGTCGCTTGCTATTCAAGTCAATATTTACTTTGTTTTTAGTTTATTTTGAGAAGGTATCTATTGTAATCGCCTCTCCATATTAATATGCATTAAAAATTGTGCAATGCAAATATTTTTAATTTTTTAAAATTTGTAACATTAACTTTCTAAAATACATTGTATTTTTGGAAAAAGAAAATTTAGAAAAACTTATTTTTATACTTTTTTATTGGTTAGAAGAAAATGACAAGACAATTTTCATGGAGAAATTCAAATATTTGTCATTAAAAAAAAGGAAAAATTAAATTTCTTGTGCATCAAAAAATTAGTGTTCATTAAGATTAATTTTTGCATCTTTTTTCTATTATTTTCTTCATTATTCTTATGTAAGTGGCTTTAGCAGTGCATCTGGTGATCTTATCCCACTAGCCTAGATTGCAAGACTCTTGATAGGGCTTCTACATGGACTAGTGTGCATTGTAGTCATTAGACTAGGGAAACTCATGTTTGCTCAATTCATGGAACTCAAGATTGAATACTACAATAATGTCCTATCGAGGAAGCTCTCACTCAGTCCAAACCTAAGTGTGGACAACAAAATGAAGAGACTCGACATCGCCATGGCCGCCTATATCTTGAAACTCCAGTACTTGGTGAACCCAGTGGATGACACAACCAGGACATCAACTCTCATGGCAATATAATTCCCCTCATCATCATCGCCCCTAATGCTCAGGGCTCTGCCTTCTCTGATAGACATTTGATCAAAATGTTTATTTGTTATAACTTCGGTGATGAATTTCTATCATGGAGTAATAATTTGAAGAAATCCACGTGGTTAGGAGGAGAATGGTCTAATTCCTTCATAAATGAGGTAATCACCTTTCATGGTCAGAAAAGGAAAAAAAGTTTAAGAGGTTGAAAAATACTCGTAGTATGGGCATTCACAACATCAATTAAAGTAAATGTGGGTGGTTTCAATATGATCCTTTCAATTATGAGCTTAACATTAAAGATGGGTCTATAGATGAGGACGAATATTAACTATGTGCATTTTTTGCTAGATTTGTCTGCCCCATTACCAAGAATAGAGATACGGAATACCCCTTAACTTAACTTAGTGTGAAAGAAGAAAGATTGATCAATAATAAGCAAAGACCATCAAAAGTTTTTCTTGAGTAGAAATGACACTAAAGTTTGGTTTATTTGAACATTAATTATAACCACATTGTATTATTTTTATGTTACCCACTATGGGCACTAGGGTCACCTGCATGAGGGTTTGAATTTGGGGATTATACAACGTTTCATCTATAGATTCAATAATTTATGCTCTTCTGTATTTTTTCTTGTTTTTTATTCATCATTTTCATGTTTTTTCCTTAATGTTTCTACAGTAGGTACTAAAGTTGCATCACAACACTTATTTTTTCTAATATGGGGAGAAGCAAGAAACTAGGGAATAAAATATTCAGTAAACAATAATTTTCTTAAATTTGTTAATCTTATTTTTAAGATAAGATGGATTTTGTCATTTAGGGGAGTATTTTATTTTTATTTTTTACCTTTTTTTTAATGCCATAAATGGATTTTGTCACTTAAGTAGAGTACCTTTTAGTATGTTTATCTAAGAAGATTGTTTGTATGATTTTTACATAGATTATAATGTTAAACTATATTTAATATTATGGTATTGTGTGGAGGTGATGCACTATAAATAAATGTACTACATGTAAGTGATAAGTATAAATACAAATAAAGACCACATAATGATAAGTTCCTGCCTTTGTGTTGAATAGTATATTGCATTTAATGTTTGTGTTGTTGAAGTAAAAGTATTGGCATTGATAAGATATTTATGGATATAGTGTTAGTACACTCTTTACCTTTGTATCGATGTAACATGATTTGTGTTTGTTTTGAACAAGAGATTGAAGAAGCGTACCAACTAGTCCCTACCTTTGTATAGAAAATTGTTTGTGCTTGAGGTTACATGTGATTTTTTTGTGTACAATTGCTTAAATAATTTGTAAATTGAAAATACAAATTTAATATTATGTTGTTATTACAATTTGAATTTGATTAACACTTTTGTTGTCTTTTTTTGCTAGCATCAACAATATATAGTTATTTCTCAAAATGCTTTCACAATTCATATGGTTCATAATTATCCACGATCACCCATGTTGTATAAGCAAGAAGATTATCTATACCCTGGGTATTAATAATAATTATGGATAAAGATTACCTTTTAAAAATTATATAAGTGAAAGGGCTAAAGTCAAAAGAAAAATAAATTAAAAATTAAAATTAAACAAAATAATAACTGAACATTTTATAATTTTTTTAAGTGATTTATTTTTTGAGATAGGTATGAGGTTTTTATTAGGGCCCCTAGCCCAAATTAGAAAATGATTACAAACTAACCCTTTGGCCAAAACTGAAGTACAAGAAGAATACAAAAAGGGCCAAGTGAAAAGCCATGGCCAGACACAAACCAAATACCAGTAACGTCCATAAGGCCACCAAGAGATTAACCTATGTTGTCAAATAATCAAATACCAACAGCAACAATAGAGCCTTCAATTAGTAGGAAAAAAATCTAGAAGATTGATTGTCTTACCATTTTTGTCTTTTTTCTTTTTAACCTCATGCCAAATGCCTTGATCATAGTTCACTACCACCATTTGTAAATCCTAATTTTAAAATTTTGCATTTTTATTTGCAAACAACTCTTTATCTGAATCTCAAGTTTCAAATTCATGTCCTCTTTTAATTCCCCCTATTGTCTTCTTTGAGGGTAGGTTATGTCCTTTTTCATTTATCTCCAAATTTGGCTCTTGTTCTTTATCAGAACCTGCTATTTCTTCTTTCTAACTATCTCTAAATTCTATGTTTTCCTAAAGTTTTATGTCTCGCAAGCACTCTTCAGCAGTTATAGCTAGATCTAGAGTGCTCCATTTATTTGAGGTAGATTTCTCCCCTTTATTCTTCCCTATTTTAGAATGCCCCAATAGATAGGAAGCATGCAAATGACTAAGTATTTTGAAGTTACAACATCTGAAAGTTGTATTCTCATAGTCTAAAACTTGAACATGAAGTACTTCACCATTTTTTTAAAAATATATTTAGAACTCCTTTACTCAGCTCAATCTCTACATAGATTCTAGCATACATGCATAGACCTACAGTAGCCCTCTCATGATCATTTTAAAAAAAAGATCCCAATGCATTACCTATTTCCTTATACATATGCCAAAAATACAAGGGTAGGTTAGGAAGCTGAACCCATACTGGCATTTTTGTTACAGAAAGAGTATTTGGATCAAACTTTGGAAACCAAGGAGTAGTAAACAAACCTACATTACCCAAAAACTAGGGACCCTCTAAGATGCATTTCTGATAATCCTTCTAATTACTGAAATGAACAATAAAAAAATGTTTAGAGCAT
The DNA here is from genome assembly GCA_037957365.1 of Torreya grandis. Lineage (NCBI taxonomy): Eukaryota > Viridiplantae > Streptophyta > Pinopsida > Cupressales > Taxaceae > Torreya > Torreya grandis. The sequence goes on along the minus strand of JARHVA010000700.1, from coordinate 1,541,790 downwards.
AAATAAATCTCACATTAGGTTGTCTAAGTGGCATTAACCCATTGATATAAGGTAGTTGAAGAGGGCCATAGGCCATTAAATATGTAGATAACTACATCTATAATTAAAGTTTGATAATACTCATCTACTCCCTAATTTAAAATCTCCACGGAAGGTTCCTCTTTCGCTTGCTCTACAATATAGGCTTGTGACAAAGAAGAAAATTTCATAGGGTTTGGCTTGGAGGTGTCATTTTTGATAGTTTCTTTGAAAGTTGCAGGTTTGGAAGAGGAGGCTTGATTTAAACCTACCGCACCTCCCTTCAATCTTAAAGTCATGAAAATGAGTGAATATTTACCAAAATGGTCGGATGATAAAGAAATAGGATCTTATAATTCTTTACCCTATTGCACCAGACATTGAAATTGCATCGGGGCACCTGAGGAAGCTGTTAGACTCAGTTTTCAATCTTCCACCATATCTGATCCATTTGCCCGACTACAAAATGTTTTCCCTAAAAGGGATTTAACCAAGATTTGAAACTGTAGGTTTTCCACCTTTGCCTCCTATTGGTTTTTTGAAGCTCCCCCACTCAAGGTTGTTCCACCCCCAAGCACCTCTCTTGAAACAGTTGTAATCAAAAACTCCTACTCTAATCTCTTAAGTCCTATTATTTCAAGGTGCAACAAACCAACAGTGACTTTCCTCTGTCTTGCCTCCTCCTACATCCCATACTTGCCTTCTACTCTTCCACTCACAGCCGCTCTCTTCCCTAGTGTCCTCAGCTCCCCTAACCGTTCATGCCCAAGCTCCTGCTACAGACTCTTAGTCACCGCTGCCACTCTTTATTCCATTCCATTGAAATGGAACCCTAAAAAATTCATCAATGCTCTAGGAGTCATTTCTTTTGTCGATTCAATAATTTATTAAAGTGATTTATTACGTTTATCAAAAAATATTTAATTTGTAATAAAAGAAGGCTAAGGAAGTGAAATCAAAGAACTTCCTAGTTAGATATTGATGGTGAAAGGTGAGGCCCTTACTTCACAATTTGTACGAGCATAAATTATACTTGTTGATGCCTTAGATTAAGCCCATATAATACAAAAATAATATTCCAACTTTGACTATAATACCACCATTAAATTTAGTTCTACACCAAGCAAAAGTATTAGGGACAAAGAAGAAAAAGGTTCTCAATAGCTTTAATAATGTCTTGTTTTGTAAGGTTAGTTTGTTGGTGGTTACTTCAAGATTGTCATTTGTCGACATAGTCTTGGTCGAATATTTTATATATAGACCGCTATGTGGGTCAGTGTTCCCAACTACTGAGGTGGACAATCAATGAGTAATGACACTGGTTTCTATCTTGTCTTTTATGTTTAACGCTATATGAAAAGAATATTTAAACAAGAAGTGGCATTGGTTCTTCCTAGCACTACATAAAATTAGGTGAGCTTATTAAGGTGACATTAATTTAATCTACTTTCTAACCACACAAGATCTATATAGTGGGAATAAATTTTCTTTTCGCTAGCCAAAAACAATAAAACGGAGAAACCCCACTGTTGATTTGATTTGGAGTTCACACTTAAAGTACGTACTTATGTTAAGAAATTTTTATAAGTAGATTTTGTGATATACTTAGCAAACAATATAAAATGCTAAGTTAAAGGTAGAGGAGGGGTAAAATTTCAATTTTGGACAAGTGAATGTATTGTTAACATCCCATGATAACTATATTGTTGAATAGACCCAATGGCTCTGATCAAAAAATAGATTGATAAATCTTTAAGTGAGGAGGTAAATACATCATACAGTAAAACAAAATCAAATGAAAAACTTTATAACATTTAATAAGCCTATTTTTCATAAAGTAATTTATATTTCATTTGAGTTAGGGTAAATTTTATTTGTATATTAAATATATCTTATGTTATTGATATCTATTCAAATTTAAAGATGTGGTATAAATAGTTGAGACTCATACCAAATTGTTTGGAATCAATCTACACCATAGTGTAGGACATAGATTTAATGTTTCCCTAACTTAATTTTTGACCATGTTCAAATGTTTTATTACTTATTGATCTTAAATGCCACATAGATTAATGATTTATGGCGTTACTATGCCTGGCCTAAGCCTTTCTGATGGGCATAGTTTAGCTCAAAACTCGGCCCCATTTCTTTATCCCTATACATAATAACTTCTAAAATGCCAAATCACATCAATAGGGACTAGCTTATGTATGGGTTGGCTAACACGAATTGTGAAGGGTGGAAATGTAGGCTTTGATTGTTTTAGCCATGAAGATAATGAATGACCACGTAAGGCTTAATGCATCCATCAGGGCTTACCACATTTTTATCAATCATAGCAGACCCGATGTTAAGAACATTCTTGCCAGAAAAATGTATTATTTACTTCGTGACAAACGATTGAATGTGTTTTTTTGATAAAATCTTGGAATTGGATTAAAAAAAATCAACCGATAAGAATTTATAACCCTTATTCATCATTAGATATCCACGCTCTAAAGAACTGAGTTTTGTTTTAATTTGAAATATCAACGATGAAGGAAAGCTCATGAACACTATATTCAATCGCGTGATGGAACATTTTAGAAAGGCATAAAAGAAACTTATGGATGCAATCAATGATGTAGTTGAGGATTTCATGTACTTTCACTCTGAGTCCATAAAAGAGAATGAAAATGCTTTGACTGTAGGCATTGTTAGAACTGTCGAGTCAGGAAAAATGACTCTGGCTGAAGAGTTCTATTTATCGGCAACTTGGATATTTTGACAAATCGAATTTCTTGTTCGATGTAAGAAATGCATCCAAACGAAATGGATTGCAAACATTGAAAATTTAGCTCTTAAAATATTTATCTGGTGATGAAGTTAAAATCAACAATAGAAAAAATAGAAAATAGATTCTAAAAGATCAATTGGATTGCTTAACTCACCAGACATCATTGAAGTTTCTCATCGTTATTGATGATGTTGACAATTGAGATCAACTGGATGCCCTATTGCCTTTAAATGGTCTTTTGGGGTTAGGGAGTTGGGTTATAGTCACATCCCCCGATTAAGGCATCTTCAATCTTTTAGGAAATTCCTCGCATTAAAAATCAAATCACTTGTTGTGGGATGACGCTCAATAGATCTTTTGTAAAGATATATTCGAGGATTTGTTTGAAACTGTGTTGAGAAAGTGTGGTGGGTTGCCCTTTGAACTGTCCTTTTACTTCACAGGTAAGGCCCTATATTGTCTTATTTATTAGCTATCATTTTTTTGGGACTCACTAGGCAATTTTAAATATATTTTTATAGTTTTTAAATCAGGAGTATTTAAATTTGTAATGAATAGAGGGAATATGTTGTAATAACACCCCTATGAATATGCTTTTATTCATATTTCAAACTTTAGAAAAACTTTAAATGTTTTTTGTGATATATTCTTCTAACCATTTGATTAGTGGAAAAAATCAAGTTAATTAGAAAATGAAACTTATAGTTACCTACTAGGGCAAGAACTAATAAAATGCTTAATTAATTATTTTTATTGGGAACCCTTGAATTATATATATATTTGTATCTTTGTCATGTATTTAGATTACATTAAGTAGATTACAATATTTTGAACAAATGTATATTTAAATTTCTTTTCATTAAGTTGTAAGAGTATGGAGAATTCAATGATTTAAAGTCATCCATGAGCTGAACCTAGCCCTATCCATCTCAATTTAAGTGTTAGGTTTATAGAAGTATTTATACCCTAGTGGATGGTGTAACAAATCATTATCCTCATTAGTGAGACTATAATCCTTTCAATTATTAATCAATATTTCAAGTTGACTAGGAAAATAAATATATAGGGTTAAGAAGGCTTATCTTAGATATATTATTTCTAGAGATTCATCATCAAATTTAAACTCAAAATAGATAGATGAACGCAAGGCAACTACAAATTAGAAATCTAGATTTGATTAGGTTTTGATGTTGAAATCGCTCTCGACACTCCTCAAAAGTAAAAAACATCCAAAAACTAATTTGATGATTATGTTCACATGCTTATGTTCATGTGTTTTCTCACTCTATTTTACGTGTTGTGGACAAGTGATATCTAAAAAATAAGAATAAGAAAATTATTTAAGATTTGTGTTAGGGTTAGTGACTAGTACGCATTAACTAGTCATCTACATTTCATGCCTCATAATGATAACAAATATGTTGACAATGGAAAATGACTAAAAAATGGAAATATGTCATATTCATCATAGATAAGGATGTACTTGATATATTGTTTGATATTTAAGCGAGAAAACTTTCTTTCTTTATATAGAAAAATGATTTCAAATTAAAACCTTGTTGTCACATGTATCAACCTCTAATGGTCATTAATAGGAAAGGTGGATAAAGGGGACCTCAAGGGTCTATAAACACCTAATTTTGGTATATGGATTGTAATTACAATTTTATTATTCCATTTTTGTGTATATGGATCATTGGTTCAAATTGGGCTCTCATTGGCACACTTTTTTTTAAGATGGACCTTGCATAAATTTTTATCATCATCATTCACTCACGAACATTTTTTCTCCTCTAAATACTCAAATATACTACTAAAACTCATTTATCTCCATTTCCTAAGCTTTTATCTCTTGACAGTTATCAGGACAATGCGATAGTGGCCATGACCTAAATTAAACCATCTCAATTATGGTCATGTTAGTCATGCATCCTTTTTTCCTTTTCACCAAGTTTTATTGTGTCAAGGATGTTAGCTTTCCTACTTTCACAATGTCAACTTGTGCAAAAATAATGTTCTAATGTGAACCTAAGAATTCTATATATACACAAGCACCCTAATAAATTTTCATATATATGGGATATATCAATCACATTCTATCATAATTATAAAGAAGATATTTATATATCACAACTAATGATTTCCTTTAAATATATTGAAGAGTTATTATTGAATACTTGTACTAAAAGAAGGACTTAGGTGAAAGAATGTATAGAATCGCCCTAGTTACATCTTGCATATTATATCATAGGAATAAGAGATGAAATTATTATATACCTAGATTTGATTATTCACATGCATGAGTTTTTATTTCCAACCTGCCAAAAAATAGGGGAATTACTGAAATGGGCCCATAAAAACAAAACCATCTATTTTATGTTCTTGCAAGGTCACATAACATGAATTATGCATTTCTCAAACTAGAAGAAATTTTAGAAATTTCACATACCAATTCATTGATTTGGGAGAGGTTTCAATTAAGTAGGCATATATGAAGGGATCTATGAAATTTCAAATAGATCTAATCAACACAGGCATAGATGTATGGGTCTCATATCTAGAATTTCTTTGGGAAATGTAGAGACCTCATCTCTAACTCCCTTTGTTGGGATATTAAAAATGGTAGAACTATTAACTTCTAGAAGAATGCTTGGTCTAGTGTGGGTCATCTTTGCAATCATCCTTCCTTAAGTATTTTAGAAGAGTACTTTTCAAACCTATGGGGACCCATAGTTTGTAATTACTATGTTGAAAAGTAAAATATTCGGGGCCCTTAGAGAATATGGAAAAATCCAAGTCTTTCTACATCTAACCATTTCTCTGATCTTCTTATTTCTTTTAGCTTGTTCCTAAACTCTCACCATATTAGTAGCTCAGAGGAGGTAGGTGGCTTAAAATGAAATGGAGATCCCTCGAACATTTTTTCAGTGAAACAAGGCTATATAATAAGTTAATATCTCATATTAATACCTCATTATGCCCGTGGAAAAAGTTTTGGATCCTTTGGGGATTTCTTAAAGCTAATGTAAATGTGTGGTTTATCATGAAGAAGGAATCTATTTTTTACGACAAGCTTTAAAGGATTGGTTTTCAGGGGCCCACTTGGTGCATCTTCTATAAAAATAATTTTGGAACCCAAAGAATTTAGTCTTGGTTCTTTAAAAAAATGAATAGACTTTGGATAGTAGCAAGTCCTATTTAGAAACTTTTGATTAATTGGATAAAAGAGGGTGAGGACCAAGTTAAAAGTATGTAGGTAATGGCCCTTCTTCTAATCATCTAGAACTTATGGAAAGAAAAATAATGGTCTTTAAGAACTTATCCCTTTATGAAGAAATACTTGCTTTTAAAATTGAGGCACTCCTTTTAAAAAGTTTTTGTTAGAGTATTAAACTATAGATAGACTAAGCTCTAATTAGGGATTATTTAATAATTTGTATATATAGTATTTAATTATTATTTATGTGTGTACAACTAAATATTTGTGTGACATTTGTCACAAATCAAACTTAATAGGTTTTTAGCACATGTTCTAGAGAAAGAAGCTTTTTGATATGAAACTTTTCACATGAACCTTCTAGGGTTAGAAATTTCTATTTTTTTCCCCTGATCTCTCATGTGCCTATTTATTGGCACTAATATTCTTGTGCATTCAATCTAATTAAAAATTAACAATCTTTATGAGAGAGTTTTAGTACTTGCAGTGAAGCAATAATATCATTTTAAATCCTTTATCTTATTTGAGTGTTGTGTTTGGATTTTGAGTTATTTTTTTTGGTTTTGTTTTTCGACTTGATCCTGAAGATTTATATGTTTATGTTTACTCTTTCATAATCTTAGAGCATAGGAGTACATCTATGAGCCAATGTTGATAGCTCTTCACCCACACTCGGAAGGATTCTTCATCAAACATGTTTTGAGGCATTTTTAAGGGTTTGAGCTAAATTTTATAAGTTTCTTGAAAAACCCTAGCTCTTTCTTTAGAAATTTTGAATGGCAAGCATAATCTTGTTGGACTTTAGTCAAGGGCTTCCTATTTGTTGTTAGAATCAAACATTGTCATTATTGCACATTTTGAGGGCATGCATTGCTTGCCATTACTAATGTTCAAACTTGTTGGTTTGTATTAGGCTGCGCTTTTTTTTTTTGGGGTATAAATTAGTTAATACCTGAGAAAATCTATAGTCGGGTGTTGGTCACTTTTACATAGGCCTGCAAAATCTTGTGTTTTGAAGAAAAATAATGGTCTTTAAGAACTTAACCCTTTATGAAGAAATCTTTGCTTTTAAAATTGAGGCATTCCTTTTAAAAAGTTTTTGTTAGAGTATTAAACTATAGATAGACTAAGCTCTAATTAGGGATTATTTAATAATTTGTATATATAGTATTTAATTATTATTTATGTGTGTACACTAAATATTTGTGTGATATTTGTCACATATCAAACTTAAAAGGTTCTTAGCACATGTTCTAGAGAAAGAAGCTTTTCAATATGACACTTTTCACATAAACCTTCTAAGATTAGAAATTTCTAATTTTTTCCCCTGGTCTCTCATGTGCCTATTTATTGGCACTGATATTCTTGTGCATTCAATCTAATTAAAAATTAACAATCTTTATGAGAGAGATTTAGTACTTGCAGTGAAGCAATAATATCATTTTAAATCCTTTATCTTATTTGAGTGTTGTGTTTGGATTTTGAGTTATTCTTTTTGGTTTTGGTCTTCGACTTGATCTTGAAGATTTATATGTTTATGCTTACTCTTTCATAATCTCAGAGCATAGGAGTACATCCATGAGCCAATGTTGATAGCTCTTCACCCACACTCGAAAAGATTCTTCATCAAACATGTTTTGAGGCATTTTTAAGAGTTTGAGTTAAGCTTTATAAGTTTCTTGAAAAACCCTAACTATTTTTTTAGAAATTTTGAATGACAAGCATAATCTTGTTGGATCTCAGTCAAGGGCTTCTTGTTTGTTGTTAGAATCAAATATTGTCATTATTGCACATATTGAGGACATGCATTGTTTGCCATTACTAATGTTCAAACTTGTTGGTTTTTTTTTTTTTTTGGTTATAAATTAGTTAATACTTGAGAAAATCTATATTCAGGCATTGGTCACTTTTACATAGACCTGCAAAATCTTTTGTTTTGAAGACTACCTCTACATAGGCATTGGCCATATTTCCAAAACACTCGGCATATTGAGGATCGATTATAATTGCCGCCTCATTTTCAGCGCGTTGATACTAATTCCTCAAAATCATACAGTTGGTATCTTATTCACAAGCATTGGTTGGAAAGTCTCTGGCATTATCCTCTAATAATAAATTTGCATGCCATGCTCTTTTATGTTGTTTATTACAAAAATCTAAATTAAGTAGGGATAAAATCCATAAAGGAAGAAAAATGTTTTACTATTTTTTCTTAAAAACATTAAAATCAATTTTGAATCATTCTATGTTTTGGAGGGCACCATTTGTCATTAAAAGGGATAATATGGTAAAATATGTAAAAGCCCTCTTTTAAGTCTTTTACCTAAGAAGATTTCGGACACTTCAAAAAGGTCCTTGTTTGTTTGTTTCTTCTTTTTAATAATAAGAATGACATTTAAAAAAAACTTTTTGGTAAAATATATAAAAGTTCTCTTTTAAATTTTGTACGATAAAAGTTTTTTAAGGAAGATTTTGCACAATTTAAAATGTTTTTCTTTAAAGAATGACATTTTAAAAAGGTTTTTTTAAGAAGAATTAAAGTGGTGTTAAATTAAAGTTGTTTTTTTTTAATTTAATTATAATTTTTTAGAAAAAATTTAGGTTATTTTTATAATAAGGAGGAATTTTTTAAAAGGGACATATTTTTTCATTTTTATTGGCACGTTTAGAATCATTTAAGACCTTTGGACACAATTTTAAATGTAGTCAATGTCTTAAAGGTATTATTGTACACTTTTGTGAACGTATTATTAGTGATACCCAATGACTCTCAAAATTTGTTCTTCTAAGCACTTCATAATGTCTACCTCATCAATCATGAATGTGTGGTTGTTTGATCAACTCACAATGTCCAACTATCACGTGTGGAAACTAAAGATGTAGTAGAATCTTCATACGAAAGGATTTTGGTGTATCATGGATGACACTGCCCCGACTTTCACTTCCAAAAAGGATCTCTACTTATTTGCATGTAAACAAAATGAGGCAAATGGATTGAGTGGCTTTGATGTTTTTGATGACCTTCTCTATCATATTAATGATGCTAAAACTCCCCAAAGAAGCCTCAGATGATTTTAACACTCTCTTTTGTAAAGTAAACGAATTCAAAAAATTACAATTCAATGCAAAATTATCCTCTCTTTTGCCCTCTAATTTCCCCACTATCAAATAATTTCTTGCTAACTTCAAACATCTTAGGTTCCAATTACACACAACTGGTAAAAATAAGATTGATATAAAGAGGTCATTTTCCTTATTTTATCTAAACTAAAGGGTATTTTTAGCATCTTTGTCTCTACCTTTTATTCCACCATGGATGCTTTGGGTGATGAGTTTAAGTGGCCTTCTTTTGAAGTGTTTTGTGAGTGACTCACTAGGGAGCAGACTAATATTATAATTCTTGATGCACTTCCTATATACACATTTTCAAATTTTATCAACTAATAATGCTTTCTCTTTTGCAAGAACCCATCAAGTCTTAATCTCTCTGAGTGCATGCCTTAAAGGATGCGCTAGAAAAGGAGTGGGTAGACCATTGGTGATTCACAAGATTTTTGTCCTCTATACTACCACTTATTATCTACACAACTTTCTCTTATGTGCTTCCCTAAGCTTTGACACCTCTCTTGCACACTCCTCCAAGCAATTCATCACCTTACTTAGCCCCTTTATAAGCCTAAAACTCCTTTTTGACATTTAACATGCGTTATCGGCCTTGGCCGACCCTGTATTTAATTTGTTAAAAGTACATTATGGATCTATGTCAGCTTTGGCCGACCTAGATCGGGACTTAACTTATTTTTGTCAAATAATGATACATATTTGAATTGGGCCAACCCTGTTGGCTAAACCTTCAGAAAGGTTTAGGGTTAGATTCAGCTATATATACACATTCATTTTGCCATTTATAAGAGAAGAGAAGAAGAATATATATTACACATCTGCTTATCCACCATTCTAATTGAGTAGCATAGCTTAGTTTTTCAATGCTTTTTTTGAAGATTCAGATCTTATCTTGTCGAGAAGTCTTTTGGATGCATAGAGCAGTTCTGCAGTCTAGAGATGACTTATTCTTATTATCTTTACATACCACAACAACCTCTTACGAAGCACCTTGGCCAAGGGAAAGATTAAGGCTTGGTGGGTTCATCTTCCAAGGTAAGTATTCCTAACTTTGTCCCTCCTTTGTAAGAGTAGATCGATTTGCATTTGTACTTCTCTCTCATGCATTAGGATTTCCTATACATTGACTTGAGTATAGATATTTTATGCATGTTTTATTTTTATGTTTATTACCTCCACTTTTTGCCACAAGCTTTGGTGAGCACTAGATTGAGTTTTAGTTTACTTTACATTTACTTACTAAATATGAAAACATATGACCTAGTTAGGGTTATCGCATAGTGTTGCTTTACTAGAGGCTTTAGAACCCTCTCTAGTGATGTTATTGTGGTAAGAGATCCCTTAGTTAGGTCTAACAAAAACATCTTGGTCATGACATCAAATATCTAATGTATCAACAATTGAAAGTGTAAGTAGGATTTATCTTCTCCAAGTTATGATTGATTAATAGGTCAGCTATATTTTTCCTTTGTATACATTCTGGTGAACTCGACATGAATTAAACCCTTGTAGGTTTTCTATCATGCATTCATTTTATCATCATATCATATATTTTTATTTTTACAGTAATGTATTGAACCTATCTGGTGCTTCATTCCTTCCTATTGCATCTTGTACCCTCCTACTGCACTTCCTATTTTCTTAGTTGATCTCTTTCAATGAAATCTACCATGTTGCACTAAGTTACCTATGAGGGTGTGCACACATTTCGTGAATACTTTGGGGTGAACACCCATTCGAGCAAGTAAGGTCGATAGTTTGGCATTTAGGTTGTAACTTTAAGCAATCCTAAATAGAAGTGAATAAGTGCTCTTTGAACCAAGCTTGATAGTCTCTTATCACTAAGTTCACCAACCAACATGATTGACTTATCCATCTCATCCTTATTACTCTTGGGTTTCAAATCAGAGTAAAATGAGACAACACAAGGGAATATATAGATAGACAGATATAGGGGGGTTGAGTCCCTCGATCTCCCCAGATAGATATAAAATCCATATAGATATCTAGGGTGCCGACTCTATATAGCCTAGTCACCCTCTCCATCTCCCACCTCTATAAACAAAGGCTATATCTAATATCCCCATATATAGAGAGGGGGTTGTTGGGCCATATATTTAAATAAGGCAAGCATTTCCCACCACTATTTAGGATGCCTAAACTAACTCTATATAACAAGCTACACTGTCTGTATATAAATCGAATCCCCACCCCATATAGAGTTCATTGGCCCCTGGATAGATATATAGGCTATATGGGATTAATCTACCTATAGGTCATTGCCATATCTAGAATCTAAATTTAAGTTTAAAACCCCATTAAAATCAACTCAACTTGACTTATATGGAGGGCATTAAACTCAACTCTATATGGCTAAATCTATCTATAGGGTGGGGGTGGGTGCAGGTTCCCATAGACATAATGAATATAGACCATGCCACCCCCTTTATCTTTATCTATCATAGTGAATATCTCTTAATTAATCTAAATCTATCATGGTTCTAATAGTCTATGTGTAGATTTAACATAGTCACCCCAAAATGACTGTATTATATATGAGCAAGTCTTCTCTAAATATAGGTGACTAGATTAATTAGTTCAACATATTCTTCTTCTTTAGTCACAGGTTGCATATATAGTTGAACCATTCAACTTTATTTGTTATTATTTTTTTTCAACATACAAGGTTATAAACATAATAGATCCAATCGACTCTATTTGTAGTTTTTTTTTAGCACACAAGTTCCACAAACTCAGTTGACCTTGTTGAATCTGCTCGTATAATATTTGAATGAACACATGAGCATTATAACATAAAATTTTACAATCTAAGCATCTTTAAACCTATCAAGGTTCATTCTTACTCTCTCTGTCATTTTAGTTTTACATTTCCAGTACTGTCTTTCACAAGTTTGTAGTCTATAAAACTACAGCACTACAAAAAATTAGGTCAACTAGCTCAACTCAGTTTTGTAGCCTATTTTCTATCTAGAAGACATATTCAACCTAGTCAAATGTGTTCATTCAAATCTTATTTTTACAAAATAGTAGCGACCCAGTCAACTCTGTTCTACATTATTTTCATATAGTGTCACCTGGACTGACTCTATACTCTTCATAGTCAACAAAATTAACCTCTTTTTGCTAGTAATTAATTCACTTTTCATTTCAGTTGTTTGCATGTATAGAGTAACAAACATAGATTAATTACGTAGTTTTTTTAATTTACCAAATTAATCACACTATTTTACTCTTTTGCATACACTTCCAAATCACTTTATACTAAAAAGCATTAAACATATGTCTTCCCAAGGCCTGCCTACTTGGATTTTATCACCAAGGGGGAAGTTAACTTGGTTTTCTGTCTAAGTATAAACATGTGGTTGATGGTATATATTGGTGAAGCACCCGACACCCTTAAAAATTCAAGATTATGAATTGAGGTGGTAGGCTCCAATGACAAGCCAGTACCATTACCAATAAAGACCCCTTTCAGCCTAAACTTCTTGAAATTATCCATAGATTGATTTCTAGTTCTTTCTTACAACCAACTCCCTAACACATTAATTTCAAATTTTAGTATAACTTCACAACACTTAAGAATGACCAATTAGTTAGCATTTACTTTCAAGTTGTTGCTTACTCTTTGCTCATTATATTTTATATTAACTAGCATTAGTGCATGATTTATGTTGTGTGTTTCAAATGGATCAATCGCATTGATCTAATTACTCGTGTGCTTCATTTCATTTGCTTAGATATTATCTTGCAAAAAAATCTCTATTTTCATAACACTATCATCCCTATCGACACAATCCCTTACAAACTATCAATATTGCTTACCTTTAGTACACAGTTGCTTTACATGACTGTGTATTTTATCAACCTATTCAATTTTCCCTTTTTAAGTACATAGTCAACCTGTCTGATTGTGTATCTTTTCATCTGTTCAATCTCTTCATCTATAGTACACAATCAACCCATACGACTATGTATCCTTCTAACCTATTTCAATTTTATCCTTTACAAAACATAGTTGACCAACTAAATTGTGTCTTTTTGCATCTTATTATGTGGACCTTTCTCACAAACTATATCGACAAAGTTGACTCTGTACCTATTGGTCAATATTATTATGTGTGTGGCCGATTCAGTCTCTATTTTTCTTTCTTGTTTTCTGATCTCTGATTTTTTTTCAAGCATCATGAAATCCCCTATCAAAATCTTTTGGGACAACTTGAATCCATTTAAATGCTATATGGGAGGTTATTTTCTTCCTATCTTCACTTCCTAAGAGGATCCTCACTCGTAGATCACCTCATCTTTCATTTGCAACATGGCTCAAAGCACTCAGACAAATGAGATTAGTGGTTCAAATACTTTTCACACTTTTTAAGATAATTCTCATCTTCAAAAATCTCACCATAATATGGGGGAAATTGACACAAGTCTATCCAATAACCCCATAGGAAACCTGCCACCTAACAACCCTCCCCCTAATACCAATTCGGGGACTCTTCCTACCAACACCAACCCACTAATTGATACAACTCAAATTCTTGCACAAATAGTGCAACAAGTTAACATCATGTAAACATCTAACACCTCTCAAATGATGCAACTATAACATCATTTGATCAACATGGCTAATCAACCTCCCGTTCTTCTCCCCCAAAATAATCAAAATTTTATCCCTCCACCTCTTAGAGATGTCATGAAAAATGTCATTCCCCACCCTATCATACACAATAAGATGCTTCAACACATTCAAAATGATTTTTTATCTCCTTTAATTATTTCTATTGATATTGGTATTATATCTCCAACTATTAAATATGATGGATCTAAAGACCCTACATCTTTTCTTAAGGCATTCGATAATTTTTATAAAGAGTGGATCCAAAATAATACCTTCACCACAACTAAACTTTTAGTTAAACCTTTCACTGGTGATGTATTATACTAGTATAACCAACTTCCCCAACATTATTTATGGCAACTTGAATTTAATGAATCTTTTAGTTAAAAAATACTAATATAATGATCTTCCCAAAAATTATCTTAATCATTTCATCAATGCTAAGCAATCTCCTGCTAAATCATCTCATGATTTTATCAAATGATGGAAATATTTGGTTCACAAGGCTGATCACAACATGACTGATGACAATTTATTTAAACTTTTCTTAATGGACTTAACACCTTCACTCCAATACAAGGTTCAAACTTTCACTCCCCAAACTGTAAATGATGTTCTTGACCAAGCTAAGCGTCAAGACTTCCCAATGAAATAGTTTTAACCTAACACTAAAATCATCAATAGATATTTACAACATTCAACCAATGCAATAACTGACAATTCTCCTCAACTTAAATCAAGAGTGTGTAAAGCATAAAATCCCCAACCTTCCCATGCACCATTAACTGTGCAACAAATGAAACAACTTTTAACATCTTCTAAACCATTCATGTATCCCAATAATCCCCATAAATGGTATGATCCTAATCAATTTTATTGGTTTCATGCCAATATGAGTCATTCCCATAAAACTTATCAAGGGCTTACAAAATTTACTATTTATTTTATGCTAGGCGATTCATTCAATCATGATGCCATGATAAAATTTCATCATCAAGACTATTAATGTTTCTCAAAAGAAACAAGCTTTCAAAGCTCCTTCCTCTAAAAATACAAAATCTTTCTCTACATCTAACCCTAAAAAATCAAACAAAGTATTTATGTGATTGACACTGATTATGATCAATACTATACCAATTCCTAACACGTAAATGCAACTAAGGTCAATTATTGATGCAAATAGGCCCAAAAGATCCCATTACCAAACCAAAAAAACCATCATTAAAAGAGTAACTTCTCAAAGATACTACTACCACTCACCTACCTTCATAAACCAATGAAGAACCACCTCCTCAATCCGAACCTCCAAGCACATCTCTTTCTCCTAAACGTATTTTACCCTCCAAGCCTTGTGTTGGTTCTTCCTCTTCCAAAACACATTAGAACTTCTTAGAGGAACTCAACTTTATGCCTTACAAAATTCCTCTCATTGAACTACTTTACACCTCTCCCTATCATCGTAAATTCCTAATGTAACAACTCAAAGAAATCAAAGAACCATCTTCCTTAGAAAAGGAATCACCTTCTCATGAGCCTCAACCAATAGAAGTTCATACCATTCATCTATTTGTCCTTATTCAAAACCTTCCATCAAGTTCCTTGAATAAGGCATGATTAATGATGAAATTCTCTTCCGATCTAATGATCCAACCCTGTTTATCAAAATAACAATTACTACCACCCTCATTCACAAAGTATTAGTAGACAAAGGGTCAATAATTAATGTGACATCTCTCTGGCTCATTCAACAACTTGGATATAACAAAGATCATCTTAAGCAAACTCGTTTAACATGTCATGGATTCAACAAGATCAATCAAAAGTCACTTGGTTTTATTTGGCTCCCTCTTACTCTCAGACCCAAAACTATATGCACTAAGCTTATGGTCCTCGATTTACCATTATCTTATAATATACTCGTAAGACACCCATGGACTCATCTCATGAGGGTTATTTCCTCTTCCAAAAGCCAATGCATCAAGTTCGTTCATAATGGAAGATAGTATAAACATGAGGCCGATCCTAACCCATGGAGTATTCAACTTCCCAATACTAAATCCCATTATCAAATTCTCACTATTCCAAAAATTAATATTGCACCTTTACCTAAATTTTTCAATATAAATATAGATTTACAAGTCACTATACCTGATTCTAACGATGATAATCCAAGATATTTGTAAAATACATGCAATACTACCAAGCTACCTCCTTACATTTCAGAGTGGCTTCCTCCTTCCTTGTTACCTCATGATCATACCATCCCTCTTATCGATGAGATCATCAACTCCCTCCTCCATGTAATGCACATGAAGTATCTTATATAGAAGATGATTTTACTTGTAATGATTATGGAGTGGCTAAGCTATTTCAAGACCTTTTAACCTTGCCACCACGTAAATTTAGTGATCTAGGCATCTCACCTTCTGAAGTTCCTTTAAATACACAAACATGTATTATTTCTGCAACGTATTATGATAACTACATTATGGCCCAAGCTCAATCTAGAAATTTGGATGTTCAACATTATCATAAAACTTTAGCTAAAATGCATGATTTTAACCGTGATGTTCATACCATTTTCATATATTTTGAGTTAGAAATTGAAGGTCATGTACCTCTAGTTAATTCTCCTCTTCTTGATACTCCTTGGGTGGTTGAACAAATCTTAACTCTTGTATATTCAAAACTTCCAGAACCTTCTATGCCTCATTTCCCACTAGTTATTCTACCAGATCCTCTCCCTGTAAATGATTATAAAGATAAACCAAATTAATTTGATCAACCTTCATTTATAGTTTCACCTACTCCCAAGATCACTTTCAATGCCAAGGCCATAGATATATGCCAGATACATTCTAAATATGTTCACCATGGTAATAAACTCATTGATCTTGAATTAGATGTGTAATATTATGGACCTATATCTACATTACCAATGATGAGGCTATCCTTGAATTATTCCATGCTCGAGAACCTCAACTTCCTCGATAACATCATAAACTTGGGAATTTCAAACGAAAGGCCCCTCGTTTTAACAACTTCATTGTTAGCATCGATCCTAAAACCAGCCCCATTTCCTCTCTTCCCAACGTACCATATAATTTTCAAGATGGAAATGTTATGCTTATTGAGGAAACTATAAGAATAAAATATGGCACACCCTCATGTCCTCGACCTATAATATTTTCTATAAAAGTCACACCAACCGAATATGACAACTTTAGTTTATTCTTTGATAAATATCGTGACACTTTTGCTTGGTCATATGAGGACATTCCTGGCGTAGATCTTAGTATCATGGTGCACAACATAATCATATAACTTGACACCAAACTCGTTTGGCAAAAACAACAAAAAATTCCCCCAAAGTTTCCAACCTATATCATAAAGAAATTATTAGATGCCAAGTTTATTAAACCTATGGAATACTTTGAATGGGTGTCAAACATTATTCCCTTTCTCAAAAACGTTACCATGGTTATTCGCATTTGCATCAACTTATGCAACTTCAATATTGTTTGTCCCAAGGAAAATTTTCCATTACCTTCGATAGATGCCATCATTGATTCTAACATTGGATACAAATGTTGTCTCTCATGTATGGTTTTATGTGTTACAATTGAATTCATATCACCCCCAAAGACCAACATAAGACAACATTCACCACGGAATGGGGCACCTATTACTATGTTAAAATTCCCTTCAACCTTAAAAATGTTAGAGCTACTGATCAGTGGGATATGACCCACACTTTTCATGACCTTGTCCATAATATTGTATAAACCTATGTGGATGATCTCATTTCCAAAATCATAAGTCACAAAACTCAATTTTATGATCTTGCAATCATCTTTGATCGACTCACCAATTATAAAGTTAGACTCAACCCCTAAAAATATGTTTTTGGCATTACATCTGGTAAGTTTTTAGTGTTCTTAATCTCTCTTCATAGTATTGATGTCAATCTTGATAAGACCAATACAATAGTCAACATGCCTATTCCTCATTCCATTCTAGACATTCTTACTTACCTTGGCAAACTTGGGGCAATCCGATGATTTATCCCTGAAATGGCTTATTGCATTTATTATGTTAATTCCCTTCTTAAGAAAGGTAATGTTTTTGAATGGACCGATCCTTGTCAAGAGGCATTCGACAACATGAAAGAATCATTTCTACATATGCCTACCCTTCATCCATCTTCTAACGATCATCCTTTAACTTTATACACTTCTTCTACACTCGTATCAATTGAGGCAATGCTTGCCCAACAAGATGATACTGGAAGAGAGCATAATATCTACAATATTATACAAGGCCTCATTGATTAGGAAAAGAATTATACCAAAGTAGAACATGATAGCCTCGCTATATATTTTGTAGCTGAAAAGTTTTATCACTATATGCACTATCAAACAACTTATGTCATAGTTCATTCTAACCCACTTCATCACTTTATCTCCAAAGCCATTATACCTAGAGATAGAATTGGTAAGTGGATGGTTCTCTTAATGTAATTTTACCTTTACATCATTACATGAAAAGCTATCAAAGGAGAAGTCATTATTGACCAACTCGTAGTGGCACCCATACTCGCTACCAATCATCTTCAGTATAGTCTCCTCAATGATAACATTCTCTATATTTAAGGTCTTAATTGAGTTATCTCTCTTAAAGATTACTTCAACAACTTCACTATTGATCTAGAAGAAATTAATCAAGAAGATTCCTATGTCATTCTTGATACTACTGAATCTAAAATAGTTATCAAATAAGTTCTTAAAATCAACATCAATTTGCATGAAGACACCTAGACCTTTCATCTTGATGGTACTAAATGCCTTCAAGGAGTTGGGGTAGGTTGTATTATAACTAGTCCTCATGGTAAAATTATCCCTTTGGCATTCTAGCTTACTTTTTATGTCACTAAACATGGTAAAATACGAAGCATTAATCTTAGGCATGAGAGTGGAACTTGACTTAGTTATTACATATCTTCACACTTTAGGTGACTCTTAACTCATATGCCATCAGGTTAATGGTGATTATCAATGTAAAATTAAAAATATTATCACTAATAATCAATTAGCCACTGCCATCACCAAAGAATTTGCTTCTTTTACCATCAATCCCATTCTAAGAGATCAAAACCCCATCACTAATTATCTTGCTTATTCAACATCCTTATTTCATCTGCATCAAGTTTGTAATGATTCCTCATTTCTAATTCAAATAAAAAAGTCCCCATCTTTTTTCCAACTGTAAGAGTTTCTTATCTTTCATATTGAGGCTATCACCATTCAATAAATCCCATGGTATAAAAGCATTATCCAATTCCTTTAACATCAAACTTATCCTCCAGACATAAATTCTAGCTAAAAGACTTGAATTCTTAAACAAACCTTCAAATATATCCTTCAATATAACACCCTTAATTGTCTTAATGCCGAAGGTACCCTGCTCACCTGTGTAATGAAAGAATAGGTCCCTCCTCTCCTTAAATAAGCACATGGGGGCATTTGTGGTGGTCATTATAGTGGACATGCTACAGCATGCAAATGCCTACACATGGGTTACTTTTGGCCTACTCTCGAAAAGGATGTTATCTCGTTTGCTAAAAAGTGTAGTCCTTACTAACTCCATGATGATCTAATGAATTCACCACCATCCAAGCTCCAAACTGTAAAATTCTCCTAGGCCATTTTCCATGTGGGGATTAGATCTCATCAACAAACTCACTAGATCACAAGATGGGCATGTTTTTATCATCATAGCTACTGATATTTTACCAAATGGGTAGAATCCATACCTCTTGTCAACATCATGGGAACTACTATTTCCAAGTTTATCCTGAACCAAATCATTTGTCTCTTTAGAGTTCCCCATACTATCATCTATGATAATAGCAACATTTCAAAAACAAGGATGTGAAACTATTATGTGTTAAATTCAAAATATCCCACAAATTTTTCACACCTTATCATACACAATGTAATGGCCAAGTCGAGGACACTAACAAAATTCTCAATAAAATCCTTTAAAATATCATCCGTGAAACCCACATAAATTGGCATCTTTATTTATATCTTGCACTTTGGGTCTATAATACTAGCATTCATACTACCATAGGGGCAACACTATTCTTACTAGTCTATGATTCTAATAATAGCTTACCATTAGAAGATAAGCTTCCCTCCTTACATATATCTCTTCATGGTATCATTTTCGATGAGGAATTATGTGAAGTTTTCCTTCATACTCTTGATCTTCTTGATGAACACCATTTAGCCACTCTACAACATAATCGCCAATACAAGGCTCATATCACAAAGCAACATAGTAAAAAGGTTAAAATATGCACTTCAATGTTGGTAATCTAGTCCTTGAATTAGACTATACCCATGATAAAGAATGAAAATACAACCAAAAATGGTGGGGGGCTTAATTAGTGAAAGATATTATTGGTCCTAACACCTATCACCTCCAAACTAATGAAGACCATGTTTTAAAGAACCTATCAATGCATAATTCTTGAAGAAATTCTTTACTTAGATATTCCCCTTCTTATCATCTTTCTATATGTTATCCTACTACCACTTTTTGTATGATTTCTACATGGGTCTCACCCTCTACAGCAGTTTTATTTTTCAACAAACCCTAGTTCCTTCTCTTGGTCCTTTGGTTTCTTTTTCTTATGAGTTGTATTGTAATACCATGGATAGGTCTCGGTTTTCATCATGAAATACATTTTCTTTTATTTATTTACCCTTTTCCAATACTTTTTTCACCCTTTTGGGTTTTTCTTTTGTGAGTTGTAGTGTAAGACCATGGATAGGACCATGCCCTCCTCACAAATACCATTTTTTCCATTTTAATTTCACATGCTTTGTTCACTCTTTTGAATTTCTCTTTTGTGAGTTGCAGTGTAAGACCATGGATAAGACCAAGCCTTCCTCACAAATACCCTTTTTTGCCCTTATGCACCCTCATGGGTTTCTCTTTTATGAGTTGCAGTGTAAGACCATGGATAGGACCAAGATATCCTCATAAAATCATCATTTTATTTCAACACACCTTTGTCGAACGAAGTGTTCAGTTATTAGAATGTTAAGAAATAGTTACAAGTTTGTGATCTCTTGTTCTCAACTTTAGTTTTCATTTCTTTTGTAGATAAATCTTGCACAATAAACTTTACTAGCATGTTTCCCTACACTTACAACATTCTTTTGATAAGGAATCACACTTACTTGTCATTGTATCCTTTTTTCACCTTTATCATAATTTTTTTACAATTTTAAGTAATTCAAATTGTTTCATGTTTCACTCCCCTTGATTTCCTTCCCTTTCATTCCACTTTGGATAAAACAAGGTCAAAGTCAAGATATCACTTTTATTTCACATGAATTAACATGACTTTTAGAAACCGTGATATATAAATTCTTTGTCTTAGAAACCAAGTCCAAAGTTTTCAAATGATAGTAATCTTTAACACCCATGTTTAGTTCTGTTAGGTTATGGAGCTAAAAGCTTCACCAGGATGCGAACAGGAGGAGTTGTTGAAGTGTCACAGTAATCGGCGTCGATCAGGACAACCGACGTCAGTCAGGAGTGGATAGGAAGCTGTCGATATTAGTCAGAGATCAGCCAACGTCGGTCACCTCTAGATAGACAGGGACCAACGTCGGTCGCCTATGCGGTTCTAGAACTGCGAGTTGACGAACTGTTAGTTTAACGAACCGGTTGTTTACATGTAAAAGACTATTTTTGGTCTTAAGTCGCGTGTCTAATTATTGTAATTAGGGTCTAATTATTATATGCATGAGATCTATATAATAGACTCATGGGCTGTATTGTAAAGTGTGTGAGATAGCCATTGTGCTTGTAGAGAGAGCAAGAGTAGCTCCTCCTAGTTCCAAAGGGGTGCTGAGTGTGTATAATCAAGTGTGCCCTTAGTGGGCAGTAGATCCTGACAATTGGTATCAGAGCAAAGTTGTAGGTTCATTAGAGCTTGGGTTCACTAACAGAGGGTTTCAGATCTGGTTAGTGTTTGTTGATTACAGGTCACTCTCAGGGATTTCAGATTGAGTGGGAGTATAGCAATGGCAGAAGAAAGTAAGCTACGAATGGAAAAATTGAATAGCACGAATGGTCAATTACTGTTTGATGGAAAGAAAGAGCAGGTAAAGAAAGATTGCTGGTTGGTAGCAGATCAGCATGAAGGAAATGAAGAAGCAGATGTTGTAGGTGTTGTTGCACAGGATGCTCTGGATAAAGTAGAATCTTGGTCTATAGATTTTGTTGCCTCTTTCCATGCAGCCCAAAATAGAGCATCTTTTCATGAGTATGTCCAGGGAGACTTTGGAGAGATTTATTTAGGGGTTGGTGAGCCTTGTCACATGGTTGGCAAAGGGGAAGTGAAGTTGAAATTGTAGACAGGTAACACACGGGTGTTGAATGAGGTCATGCAGGTACCAGTCTTGGAGATGAGTCTAATTTCTTCAAAAAAGTAGGGTGATGAGAGATGCATAGTAACTCTCACAGCAGATGCACTTGAATTAGACGGTGGTAAGAAAGTAGGTATCCTTTATTTATCTACTTATATTACTGATTCACCTTATGTTGCAGAGATGTGGCTTTGTAGGCTTGGTCACATGTGTAAGAAAGGAATGCATGTTTTTAAGCGAAAGACAGATGTTTTTGACAAACTTAAGAACTGAAAAGCCTTGGTGTTCATGGAGGAGATGACAGACAGAGATCCATTGAGGGGACTGCATTATTTTGAGCAGGGTTGTGTTAATTTGGACAGGGTTTTGATTCAAGGTGAGCTCGCGGGTAAAAAGTCATCACTCACAAGAAAACACAGTTATCGGTGTCGATCAAGAGAAATCGACATCGAACAGACAGGTACCGACGTCAGTCATGTGTAGACTAGCAGAGTTGATGGTGTCGGGCAGGTGCAGATCGACGTCGGTCAGGGGAAACCGATGTTGGCAGTCAAAGTCAGTCGCAGGGAATCGACGTCGGTTGGGTGCAGACTGGGAGATGGCCGAGATCGATCACTGGAATAGATGTTGGGTAGACAACAAGCTATCAAGTGGTCTCAAATGCCCATATAGAGGATTGAAATGGTAAGTAAGCCTCATATTCGTTGTTCACCTTCTTTATACTACTTGTTGCTCATCGATGGTCAAGAACCAGGAAGACGTGAAGAGGTAATGCAGGTAGAATCTAGGAAACAGTGGGAGCATGGCATGAATTATTTATAAGAGAACCAAGCGGGAGATTTGGTAGAGTTGTCAGCCGAGATGAAATCACTGAAAGATGAATGGATTCCTAGGTTAAAGAAGAGAGTGGATGGATACGTGAGACAAAAGGCCAGGGTATATGGTCTTGAGGAAGCTGCAGGACAGTGGTACAAGTTTGACAGGAGTATGACAAAGCATGGCTTTAGTCAAGGACAATGTTCCCATTGTGTTTTCTTTATCGGGTTGGATGATGATTGCAACATTATCATGTTACTGTTGTGTGGTTGCTTGTTGCAGGGTTACACATGCAGGGAGTTTTTGAGCTAAAGGTAAAGTTAGTTTAGAGGTATGTCATGAAGAATTTGGGAGCAACGAAATTCTTTGGCATGAGAGACATGGAATATCACAGGTTGATTTTGTCTCCAGTGGGAGTTGATGTGAAGAAGGTGTTGGCGGGGTTCAATACGCAGGATGCAAAATCGGTAAGCACACCAAGGGCTGGACAATTCAAGCCGAGCTTAGAACAGTGTTCGAAATCACATGAGGTTTGGTGTAGACCTAAGTTTTTCCAAATAGTGGGAGTTGTCAGAGAGTTTGGAGATAATTCAGGGAAGGTGGATTCTCATGTATCTGAGAGGGACTAGTACAGGTTAACATGTTATGCAGGGTCAAGGTCTTCATTACATGGAGTTGTAGGTTCGGATGTGGTAGGTTACTTGGATGACAGGAGGTGCACCACAGGTTGTGTGGTGGTTGGTCTTCAAGATTGAACTTGAAGAGGGATACAAGCCAAGAAATGAATTAGACGAAGGTACAGGTACAGGTGCAGCTATTTATCTCCAAGTGGGAGATTGTTAGGTTGTGGAGCTAAAAGCTTCACCAGGATGCGAACAGGAGGAGTTGCTAAAGTGTCACAGTAACCGGCGTTGATCAAAACAACCGACGTCGGTCAAGAGTGGACAGGAAGCTGCCGACATCAGTCAGAGATCGGCTGACGTTGGTCACCTCTACACAGACAGGGATCGACGTCGGTCGCCTGTGCGATTCCAAAACTATGAGTTGACGAACTGTTAGTTTAACGAACCGGTTGTTTGCATGTAAAAGACTATTTTTAGTCTTGAGTTGTGTGTCTAATTATTGTAATTAGGGTCTATTTATTATATGCATGAGATCTATATAATAGACTCATGGGTTGTATTGTAAAGTGTGCTAGATAGCCATTGTGCTTGTAGAAAGAGCAAGAGTAGCTCCTCCTAGTTCCAAAGGGGTGTTGAGTGTGTATAATCAAGTGTGCCCTTAGTGGGTAGTAGATCCCGACAAGTTCTCCAAATCTGTATGGAGGAGGAATAGAAAAATCCATCAAAAGTTAAAAGCCAAATCATTTGAAAAAAAGGTAACATACAAAGTCAAAAGTCAAATCATACCAAAAGACATGATTCATAACACATCTCCTAGCTCCAATCAAAGCTCAAAATCCATAGTTGGCCTCATGATAGAGCCGAGGTCCTTAGGGGTGTGATAGGCTAGTATATCGGGATAGGAAAATTTAAAATGATATATTAGTGCTACCTACTTTCTCATGCAAATACCCAATAGTCATAGTAGACTAACAACTTTGTAAGGGGTCCTAAAGAATGGGAAACATGTTGTGAGAAGGTATGTCTATTTTAATTTTCATGCATATAGCCTTCATGGGATGATATTCATACTTCATTTGGTGACCTAAGATTTGTGTATTTAAAAAAAGTTCTTCAGAGTCCTTAATATTGAAATTCCTCTTACTCTGATAAACTTAATGTAAGTGTCTTGACTTTGATAAAGAATTTCTTTACCTTGCTTTTTCCTTCATTTCCCCCTTTGATAGGCAAGTTTGATTCTAAATCTATTTTTTCACTTCTATATTCCCTTTTCTTCACATCTTAAACATATGTTAGCACTACTTTGTTTCAATTTTATCTATCATTAGAATAAAACAATAAGCTTAAGTGGCTATGGATTATTTTATTTACACCATTGTCTTACATTTTTAGAATTGCCTTGGTTTAGTTATAAATTGTTTTTATTGTACTTCCCTTTTTTGGACAACTGCATCTATTTCTATTTTTTAGTACTTTTTCCATTGTTGAGTGAGGTTGGTTTGTTACTTCTCACTCACCAATGTTATTTTCCCTTTCATGTAGTTTTTCCATTGATGATTGAGTAAGGATTTTTACTGCTCACTCATCAATATTGTTTTATCATTTGCTTGCCTATATTTGTTTAAGTAAGGATTGCTATTGCTCTTACATTAATGTTTGATTATCATTTTTGACTTGTATCCTTAGTTTGACTTGGCTTGTTTGCCTTTCTTACTTAAGGCTTACTTGTTTGAGTTTTTTGGTCATTTAATAGCCTTGGCTTTTTGGTTACTTGATTTACTCTAATTTTTGACTTGGTCATTTGGTCCTAACTTAGTATTTGTCACCCCAGCTTACCAAATTTTCAAGTATGTCATACTTACACCTTGTCGATTATATTGGCTTTATTGATTGATTTGACTAAGAATTTACTCTAGCTTGATTGATTATCAAAATATCTTAATGAGATCTTGCCTTATGAATAAATCATTTAAGTTAACTATGAGAGATAATCTCTTATTATTAGAGGATAATCCATTTTGGACTATCACATACTCTTATTAACTATTCTATTAAGTCATTTCTAAATTCATTGTCTAAACACTTTTTGGGATGTCAAATTACCTATGAGTAGGTCAAACCAGATACTATGTGAAATAGTAGGTCAAACCAAATATTATGTGTAATAGTAGATCAATCCAATTATTATGTGGAATAGTAGGTCAAACCAATTACTGTGTGGAATCGTAGGTCAAACTAGTCACTACAAGGAGTGGTATATTTAACTATTATCATTTGGGATTCTCTCTACCTGTTGATTGTTTGTATCTAGCACCTTCATGGAAGGGAAGGGCCACTCTCAGTGGATGAGAGGAGTGTGTATGATCCAAAAGGATCTATGGTTGGAATAAAATCCCTCCAATGATGTTCTCCCTCTGATTCTTTTATGGTCTTTAGCGACAGTGATGGACTATAGATCTTTGGAAGATTTATTTTTGAAGATTTTAGATTATGATCAGTGTGTAATTATATTGTTCATTAAAGAACTAAAATTATGTTTTAGTATTAATAATGTAATCAATTTTAAGTTGGATTTACCTTCTTGATATCATTGTACTATACTTATAAATATGTATTCATGGTTGTATTGTTCTCATGATTATTTTGAGTACTAGAAATGAAATGCAAAATTATGATATGAAGTTATCATTAGATTTTAAGATCAAAATTAAAGTATTATATCTATTGTATTCAACATAATGAATGGATTTTAATTTGAAAGTATGGAATATAGTTAATTTACCATGATGAAAATATATAGTATGGTTGATCGAGCAACTATTGCATTGTCAAAGTTAGTTTATGACAAACATATTATGAAACTACTTGATGGGATTGGTGAAAAACCTTTTAGGATGGTATGCATGTTTATTTATTTATTTCTTTTTAAATTCAATACATTTTTTTAGTATCTAACCAGAGGGTTCTTACACCTTTAGATGGAGCTTGATTAAACTTATGAGCCAACCCTTACAAAGCTTTGAAAATTTGAAAATAGCCATTAGTTGGTGGGAGGACAACTTCTATTGGGTTGGAAAACAACAGGGTATGCTAATGTCCCGACAAGGCATTCTTATCCTAAGGGAAATAAGAGATAAATTGAAGGTGCGAATCAATTTGGGCACGAGCTTAGGCTATTAAGAAAACTGAATAGATGTATCCTGAAGTGATTTAAGGTGACTGAAGGTGTGGGTCACCATGCAAAATGTGACGTGAAGTGATCAAAAGGCCCTAGAATGCGTTATGAGCTAAGTGTGTTAAAAGGATGATCACAAGTGCATGATTTTAGTTTAAATGTTAATTAATGTGTCTACACATAGGTCATATCTTTTTTTTTTGGATTTTATATTTTTTGAGTTTCTTAGAATAATCGGTGCATAAATCAAATATGTAAGTCCTCTTAGTCACAAAATGAATCAAGGCTACTTGATTTGTCCTTTTATTTTATATTTTTTTAACAATTTTTTAAATGCATTACCTTTTTCCATAACGATTGACTGTGTATTATGTCTGCATTTTTATTTAGAAGCTATATGTCTTCATCATAATTGTTACTAGAAAATGGCATATATAATTGAATGTCCTTTGTATGAGAGTATAACATGCCCTTCTTGTTTACCCATAGTTGTTTACATTTGTTTTAGCCATTGTTGCCCCAATGTAAGTCTAAACTGATTAACATAGTGTAGTGCCCATATGCATGTATTTATAACTATTGGTCCACAAAAAAATGGTAAATTAATGTGTCCAATTTATCCTAGATAAGGCATAATGTTTTGTAATTGTTTAAAATTATGTCTTGAATATTGTAGGAATGTTACATTGCATGTGTTTAGGTATTTTGTTTCATCAGTTTAAATTTGTTCCCTATAGGCCCCCTCAATGTACAATGTAAAAGTTAGTTTTTGTTGTGGTGGATACTTTAATGATTTTAATTTTCTATCTTTGTGTTGATGTATATTAGAATCTAGGATTAGTGGCTCTTGTTGATTGTGAGTAATTATGATAATTTATTCATCTTTAAACTTTTTAATCTTTTGTCTTAAGGTTTCAAAAGTATCTGCATTATGTCCTATTATTATGTGATAATTACAAAATAACTTTCCTTCCTGAGTAATAAATCAACTAGGACCTCCATGTCGAGTTGAAGGTAAAGTAATTAAATGCATATCTAATAGCATCAATATAATACTTAGTGTATCTTGTGTAGTAGTAAGTTGTAATCTAATAATGATTTTGGATCTAGGGATTCTAAATTATTCATTGAATATATCTAAAATATTAAAAGTGATTATATGGTGCATTGTGTAATATTATGTGTCTCTTGCTCTCTAGTAATAGTGGATCTTGTAAAGTGTTGCCTTGGTGGAATATTTAATGTTAATGTATGTTATTGTGAGTTTATGTTGTAACAAATGTTCGCAATATCATATTTAGGCATACTTAGAAGAAGTGACTTCTCTTTATCTGGCTTAGTCTCATTTATTAGACTTAAATCATCATGGTACTCCCCTCGACCAATAGGTATGAACAAATCATGAGATAAGTACACATTTGAATCAATAATATTGAAATTTAACTTGTGTAAGTGATCATCTATCATATTAGTATCATCATCATCACTATTATAATAATTTGTGACATTGTCATCTTGATTTACTAGAATTTACCACCAATGGAATATTTGGATTTTTCCCTTGTTGTGTGATTCTTGTTGCACTTTGATAATAGTTGATATGAATGTATCCTTGTCATTGAATTTCCTTGATTCCCTATTTTTATGTGTGTAATTGTCGTAGTGGTATCATTTCTAGTGGAGATACAATAGTGGGATGAGAAGTATCTGATTGTGGATTACATTCGTTACCATGGTCAGCCATCATATGGTATTTAAATGGTTTATTATTTATTGGGAATGTATATAGATGTCCCTCATGTATAAACTTTACATAGCAATGTATAGTAGATGGGATAGATTCTATTGCATGTTTCCATGGTCTACTGAGAAGTAAGTTATAATGTAAGTGGTTAAATATCAAATGAAACATTATGGGTAAAGTCTTAGGTCCCACTATGATATCTAAAGTAATGAAGCCTAAAGCTTGGTGAGGTACATCATCAAATCTTTTGATGTTCATATATGATTTTTGAATAGAGTTTGGATTGACACCTAATGTTTGAAAAAATGTAATATTGCATGTATTCAATCTTGATCCATTATTTATTAAAACTCTTGTGGTTCCCTTATTTAATATTTTTACTTAAAGTAATAACAAAATATTTTGGTATGTAGTGTGTTGAGTATGCAAGTCATCTTTTTCAGAAGATATCATGTTTTCAGTGTTTTTCAATCTATTACAAATGGATGCAAAGTAAGCAGGTTCTACATCATTAGGCAAAATTACATAATACAAAGTTGTATATAAGATGTCTTTATAGATAGGTGACTTCTTAAGTAATTACAGGGAAGAAATCTTAGTTGGGGTGTTTATGAGTTGATTAATAATATCACAACTTTTATCTAAAGTGGTTGGTATTATGGGTGGTGGTTGGGGGTGAGGAGGAATGACTTGTTTATCTTCAGTTTGTCTCACATTATGGGGCATCATTCCTCATCTAGTTGTAATAACATGGACTACAAGACCCAATATAAGCCTCAAGTTTATAATGGGAGTGGAATGGTAGTTGTCACAACCTTGAGGTCTATGGGGAGTGATGAAATGAGTCATTTGTTCCCTTTGACGTCTAATGGTGACTGGAGGAAATTAAAATTCATTATTTAAACAATATGAATTACCATATAAAGTAATAGATTTTTCATCATTAATTTTAGCCTTAGTTGCACTATATTTTAATTTTATCATTACGTGTTTGTGAAATGTTTTACAGATTAAAACAACATGTCCCTATAACTATCATGGATTGAATTAGAAAGTAAACATTGTGTATATACACTATAGCCATGTGTAATGAAAGGAAATTAGAAATTAATCCTAAAAATTAGAATGGAATGCTAAAATATGAAACTCTAGGAAAATATAAGGAAACTCGAGCTTGGTATGCTCACTACAAGGAATGGTTTCCCCAATATGTTTTATTTGGTTTTGGATTAATGTGATCCTAATTAGGATAAAATTGTTAAATAAATAAAATTTCCAAATGTATATAATATTTACACAAATCTGATTGTAACTAACTAAATATAGTAGCTTACTATTCATGGAAATCACTAGAGGAATGTACTTAGCTTATTTCATATGAATACAACTTTGTAGTAAAGGTGCAACCATCTAAAATGTACTAGAATAAATTGTGAATGCTCATGTCAGGAAACAAAGAGTCTGTGTCTAACTAGACAAATTTGCATTCGCTAAATAAGTTTACAGTTGTAATATTGTCTTCAAAGTGCAGATCTATTTGATGTAAATTTATTATGCTGTCATTATGCCTACCTCTGATATGTATTCCTATAGGTTCAAATTCTTATGAATATGTGCAAATGTATTTGTTTGTATTATCCTTGCTGCAAACCCTAGTTGTGCACTATAAGATAACTTTGAACCGAGATACTGGGAAAAAGGAATGGGTTGAGATAATTGTAGCCACCCCAATGGGACTAAGTGTTACCTACATATCCAATAATCCAAGGAGGGAATCAAATCACATGTAATTCTTCCACCTAGTTGAGTGTGTGCAATCCTATGTAATATTATTATGTTTTGCAATCTTGGGTATGGATTTTAACATTTGATAACATGTGACTTGACTTTGTAAAAAGTGATTTAAACTTAGCTCAGGGCTTTCTCTTTTGAGGGGTTTAGAAGATTTTGGTAAGTTTATCTCAATGTGAAGCCAAGATAAGAAATTTTTAAAATGTTTAAACTTTGATATGTTCATATAGGGAAAATTTTGGATAATTTCCTTTAACTGACTTGAAAAATGTATGGGTAGACCCTTTGGGCATTTCAAATTTCAAAAACTAGTTGTTAAAGGGCATGGGGACAAGTCTACTCTGAGTGGACAAGTCAATAACAATAGACTTATCTATAGAGTGTAGACCTATCCTAAAAAAACAATAATAGTTGGATTGAGGCTAAGAGATAGTCTGAGAATTATATAAAATTGTTCGAGTATAGGATTTAGAAATTCCTATGAAGCAATAATGAAATTTTGAGGGGTTAAGCCCCATATATAGGTAAATGGCTAGAGGAATGACAAATAAAAATCATGTATATGAGCATAAGTTAGGTGGGTTAATGTTTGGCTAAATTACACATTGTCAAGTGATTAATACCAAATATGAGTGTCTATACTAGGTAACTTGCAATCCTTTAAATTTTACCATCATTTATCTATCTGATAAAAATAGCATCCCATTTATTGTGGAGAAAGATGGAATTATGAGTTGTGAACTACTTCCTTTAGATTTTTATATATGAGCCAAATAAGAAAAGTGATGGAAGATGAAGTACATTTAATACAATTTACGTCATGTTCTAGCAAGATATGATGGATCACACATTTGAAGTTTGTAAAGCTAGTACTTTATCTAGTTTTTCTTGGGCATGGCTATCACATAAAAAGATTTAGACATTTTATTAAATTAGGTTAAACTTCTGCATGTTCTTCTTGAGTAATATCAACAAAAACTTTAAAATATAATATTATTATGTGATTTATAAGTTTCAATGTTTCCTTTACACTTCATTATACATGCCTATAATATTTTGATAATAGGCTTTTATAAATGAATTTTCTTGACAACTTTAGTCTACATCCTATACTAGATATTTCATTTATATCTATATTTTTTATATTCGGTAGCAAAAAAAAATTATCTTTTCATATCTTGTTTAAATGTTATGAGGTCAAAGAGGTTGAATCTTGATAGCAAATTTATGTGGATGTGAAAGTCATTCATGAAGTGGTTGAATCACTATGGAAAAATAAAAGGTGTAGGATCAAGCCACCACAACTTTTCCCACCATGGATTATAGGATTATATATCCTACTGCTATAAAGGCTACAAACTCTCATAGGTCAAGCCTCAAGTATGCAAATGAAACTCTTTCCAAAAAATCTTGGATTAAAACTATTTCCATTAACATTACAAAAAGATAAAACATTTTTTTTAGTTTTGAATAGGGAATACAAAGTAGTATTTGGATCAAGAGAATAGGTTGGATGTTTGAGTATGGCAGGGTCTCAAATATAGGATTCATGGCTGTGATAGTATACATAGATTCAGGAATTTGATAGTATACATAGCTTCTAGTATATGTGGAAAATACAAAAATATTATTAAAATATTATGTGCAATTTTAAAAACCATAACAAATAACAAGTATGGATGGGGGAGTATGCACTAGGAGGAACTGGTAACGTATATTATATTCAATAAACTAGATAATATCCATAAGCTTTTTGATAACGAGCTCCATTTTTTAATCTTGAGCCATTATTTTCTTTTTGGTGAGTTGTATCTCATCGATATAAAAATATAGGTTGTAATGATTTTATGCACTTCATACATGCATACTAAAAAAATGTTTGTGCAAAGATTCACATAATTTTTTATAAATCTAATGCAGGGAGCTTGTCAAACTCTGTTACTTAAAAAAACTTGAGGATCTCGAGGACTTTGTAGAAGGTTCATGGATTTGCACTAAGAATTACCTTAGTTTATTGTCCATATGTATGTATGGACTAAACGTGTGCCTCCTCATAGAAATGGGCCTTCATTTATTAATGAAAATATTTTCATTGAGTACTCTAATAAGTTTGGATCCAAAGTTACATGTATTGAAACATCCTTATCAACTGATCTAAAAAGGTCCCCTGATATTCTTTATTTAAAACACGGTCCTTTGTTGTGGAAGAATCACCACTGAGAAGACTTAAAAGTTATCTCAAGAAACTATCTCAAGATGCCGATAAAAGATCAAAAGGAGGCCTTTTCTTCATAGGTTCATTTTCTTATCTTTTTTATTCAAGAAAATTAGGTAAGTTTATATAATTTACTCTTAGTCAAATGTTCTTCGTGATGACATCCATAAGAGATAAAAATAATAGTGAGAACCCAATTCACAAAAGATGAACTCATGTGAATTTAGATTGGAACACATTTAGATCAACTGAATTGTTGAATCAAAACTTTAATAATGAATCCACAAGTACATCACATTCAGGACAACCTTTGAGGAATTTCACACTTGTTCTCTTTACCAAACTACGTCACTTTTGGGATAGCCTCTTTTGGTCACTCATTAGGATCCATTCAAATTAGAGGAGAACATGGTGTTAGAGTCATTGTATTTACAACTTAAGGATGAGACATCTACATCATTCTTAAGGTGAAACTAGGATGACACTTTAGTTAATCATGAAGCAAACACAACTCTTGGAAACTTTTTTTCTTTTGATGTTGATTCCCCAACCCATAATCTGAGGCTTTGTGGATGTTTGGAGTTAATACAAAGAATTTAATAAAAGACCTTTATTGGAGTAGTCAGGGGAAAGCTTTGGATGAGGTCAATATTTCAAAGATGGTTAAAGAAGCATTGGAAGGGATTGTATCTAAATACTATTCATAGCCTCCTAGATGGATGTTTCATGACTTATTTTGACCAATCAAGAAAAAAATGTTGTCTTATTGACTAAATCTTAGTATTTGAACTCTTGTAAAATTGATGTTCAAAAGTGGGAAGCAAACTCTACAAGAAAGCTGAAGCAGAAAAGGTAACATGTGAAGAAATGTTGGATAAGGCTATATGAACTTCCTTTTAAGTACAAGAATTTCAGTGTCTTAGAATAAATTGGGAATTCTCTAGGATGTTTTTGTCATGTGAATCCTAGATCCTTCAACCCTACCTCTTTATGGAATCTCATAATGAAGATAGTTGTTGTTGCTCAAATTCCCCTACTTCCAACCATCTCTCTTCTTGTAGATGGTAAGATATATTGGCAGAAAATGTTTTATGAGAAACTAAGTGTAAAAAGTTGTTATATATGTTCTTCTAAATGACATTTACAGATAGTGGCAAGGGAAAATTTAGATCCACTTGGGTCTGAAGAAAAGAGTAAGTGACATCATTGCTACTTTTTTTGGCATGACAATTGATTCTACCACAACCTCTTCTCAATGTGTACACAATATATCTTCCAAAGATGATACTAGAGAACAATAAGGTATAATCCATAACACTTCTATATTGGTACCTTTTCAAAATGCAACTTGTGGAAATGGAAAACCAAATAAGGTTAGGTGTGATTTTTTTCATTCACAATTGAGGTGGATAGGTTTTCACTTCACACTACATGTTGAAGGTAAGATCAAGGAATCTAATAAGGTTATTACTTCTGGATTTTACTCTAACATAAGTACTAATGTTGAAGATTTGAGGTTTCAAAAAAAAAATTCAAAACCTTAAAGGAGTTTACCCCTTTTTTGTTGACAAATTAACTTTTTTATACTATAGACTTAAATAAGGCCTACAATGGGTTATTTGCACTTATGCCAATAATGCCTTGTTATCCATTGATCTTTATTTTTTTTCAAACATGTGTACAATCCCACATCAGTTTTTAGAGTATACATCCAACATATATGGGAGACTTTAAGTGTTTGTAGACATGTGTCAAAATGTGATGGTAATGCTAAAAAAAAAAGTAGACGATGTCACCAAAGTTAGGTGGCACTCATGGGTTTAATTTTCATAACGAGTAATAATTTTTTTTTTTTTGGGAGATTGAGATAGGATGCCTACCATGGTTCTCATCTCATCATCAAAAATGGAATTTCAATTTCTTGCCAAGGATAAATAACACTTTGTCTTTTTTGGGAATTTGAACACATGCTAAGAAGTATCTACTAGTTTTTAGACACCTTGACTGATTTTTGCTTTCTATCTCTACTATTTTATACTTTACTTTCCTTATAAGGGGCTTGTTGACATGTTTAGAACCATTAAATCACTCAGCCCTTTAAGAAAACTATGAGTGTTTTAGGGTTTTCACATAAGTAAGGTGGATAAAAATATTCCATAAGTTTTTTGGCCATGATCACATTATTGCTAAATAACTTTCTCTTACTTGGGATGAGAGTATTGTAAAAATTAGATGACTAACTCTCGTTGTAAAAGAATAAATCATTGTAAGAGTCATTGGTTTTCTACACGAGGGTGGTGATGGTACATGGTAAAGCAAAGGGGAAATCATTACAAAGATGAATTTCTATTATCGAGTAGAAAATAAGAGATACAAGTAAGGACAATGTATGATCTTCCCCTCCTAATATATGGTGTGAAATAGTTGTTTTCATTCAAAAATACATAACATGTGAAGGCCAATTTTTAGTTATTTTTTGCTATCACTTTAAGCTTCTGTCTCACCTTAGACATAAGAGCCAGGTGAATATCCCATTCTTCCTTTTTAAATTTCTAGAAAATACCACCATTGAAATAAAAAGAGGGAATGACAATGCCTTAGCCCATCAAGGCCTAGTAAAACTTTTACTTTTAGACGTTCTCAATTCACACACACCAACTTACTCTTGTATGGACTTTTGCTTTCATAAATTAATGCATATAAAAGAACATAGTAAACCTTACAGAAGAAAAAGAAAGTTGATTCTACCTCCTTCATCCTTCTCCTCTCACAACTCTACACGTTTTAAACCTCCACATGAATAGGGTTGTAAAAGATCTGCTACGCTAAAGAATCATCTCTTGAATGCCAAAATGGAACTTAATAAAGGTTTGTAAACCGGTCCTTCAAACAACATATCACATTCTTGTATTTTTATAGAGGATTTTAATTCTGAGGGGTCTAAATCACTTAAATTCAATGTTGTAGAAGGTATGCAACAAGAGGAATAAGTGGATCCTAGGGATCCAAGTTCAAATTTCATAGAGGCATTATAGATAATTATAAATGAGGAAGAAGAGATCCATACCTTTTAAAAAAGGATTGATGAATTGTCTAATATCTCCAGTAAAAACCTAGTTTTTTTAGCAATGGTGTTTGAAAATGCTACAAAATATCTTTCATTAAGGAATCATTCACATTCTCTAGGATGTCAACAAACATTTACTTATAGATGAGGTGACCCAGAAAAAATCTTTCTAGTTCATCTCAAGGGAGGATTATGATAAAAAGGTCTATGATTTTCATACTACAAGACTTAAAGTTTTGGGGAAGTTTCAACAACTACAACATTTAACTTCAAAAGAATAAAATATACAAGAAGATTTAAATGCACATTCCCAAATAATGCGTGGGGAATTAAAGGGTGAAAATGTATTTATTTCAAAATTTCAAAATAAGATCAACCTTATCTATGAGATGGCTACCCAATTATTTTTTTATAGGGCTCCATTAAGGGTGTATTCTTTTATCTTAAAGGAGAACTAGCTAAATTACAATTAGGAATGATTGCTTATTAATCAAGCATTGATGTATCAAGTGAAACAAAATTATGTTGAGTGTTTTTTTCTTCCTCTAAAATTTTGAAAGCCTATGTCAATATGCTAAAAATTTATCAGATTAAATTGAAAGTTTGTAATGTTGAGCAAGAATTGTTGGTTGTAGGTGAAAATTTGTCAGTTGCCTTAGGATCTAAGGCATATTGGACTTGTTATCTTCAATGGAAGTGACTTCCATGGTAAATTATAAAAAATAACCCTTTTCACCATATAATATATAGGAAGCAAGATTGAGGGCGAACATGTTTTTGAGGGTGATGCATAGAAGCGATGTAACATCGATTAGATTGAGATTTCAATTCCCTTTCTTTTGGCACCCATTACTAGATTGGAAGGGTAGAACACTAGTAAACAAAGAGAAGGACGTCTAAAAGATGCTAGAGTTTAAATCAAACCATGGTTATAACCCATGATTAGAAGAAATAAACTCTATGATGATAGACTTCAGAGAGATTTGCGAGAGGAATATGCAGCCATAGTTGTTTCTATGGTTGGGCATGATTAAATTAGGTTGAAGGTTTTTGTTTGCATAATACTTGCACATGCTATATAATAAATTTATATTGGCTATGAGAAATCCTATATGGTGTTTGTCGAAGACCCTGGGCAGTGGCTACAGAAGATTCTAGGTATTCGCTATGGAAGAATATGAGTTATGGCAATAGAAGATGCCCTTTCTTATGACATATACATAGTTTATTTCTAGAGGACTAACTTTTTAATGTGTTTAAGTGGATATTTATGGAAAAACAAAATAATTTATTTTTTATTTGAATTTTTGTTGACAGTATTGTACCAATATCATTTGTAATTTAAGGTTGTATTTATTGTAATAGCTTTAAGGCTGCGGAAGTTAGTTTGTCAACTTTTTTTAAAAAGTTATTTTTTATCTTGTTATGTGTGGCAGACTGGAACTATTTGTAATAACATTTTATGATATTAATGAAATGGGTGAGGGACCCCCAACCCTCTTTCACCAATTAAAATAAATTAAAAAATGAACCCCTAATACAATTAGAAATGTTACTCGTTGATGCAATTGAATTGAGGAGAAAGAGTGATCTTTGTCACAAAATACAACTAACAAAGCATGTTAAATTTGAACTAGAAAACTAGTTTAGATATATATTAAAGAAGGCCTTTGACATGGGTTGGAAAAGTGTGAGGTCATCATAAAATGTAGGAAAAATAAAAGAGATTGATTTGGATTTGAAAACAGAATTTTATCAGGCACACTCTACTAAACAAAGTTATCTAATGGGTAAACCAATCAATAATAATAATAGGTGGTTATAAGTGTTATAGAGGAAGTTAAAAACTTAAAACTAAGTTTTAAAAATGCCTATGTTCATTGTTTTGTATTAAGCTTATTCTAAGATAAAAGCTTTAAAATAAAAATGTACATCACTCAATTTTTTAAGTTGTAATGTAGTAGAAAATGAACAACAACTTGTGTTTCTATACTAACAACCACAAATATAGTTGTTTGGTCAATTGAGTGATAAATTTGGATTCATCAAGTTACAAATATGGTGAGATGATTGAGACTTTGAAAAATCATACTACAGACTGAACATTGAGCTTTGTACAAATAAACAAGCTTGGAATTCAAGTTTCTCATTGTAAAATAGTATGTGGCCACTATGTATATAATTTATTTCAATAATTATTTGGTGAGTAATTAGCTTTGTATGAAAGGTGCCTACCAAGCTTCTTCTTTCTTAGCTCTAAGTAAAATTTCCTGTCAATCTTTGGGAGGCACTTTTTAAAATTAAGTTCTTGATTGAATTCTTAAATTATCCCACAAGAAAATTTCATGGTTTCATAACTTAGTTTATTTGTAACTACAATTCAAATATATTTCATTATAGTGATTATAAATCTTCTAAGTTAGGACAAGAGGATATAGCACAATTATTTTCATAGATTTACTAAAATGTTTCCTTATTGAAATCTTAAAGAGGTAATGATTTGTTATGCCAAAATTTACATAAAGGATCATATGTTTTAGATGATACTACATATTTTGCATTAAATAAGAACCAAATGTGAAATATATAATCAACAAAAATATAATGTTATTATGTGAGCTTATTCCTCTCCCTCTAAGTAGAGAGAGAGAGAGGAAATAGGAAATGCAAATTTTATCTTGTCGTGGTGACAGTGTCTGATCCTCAACCTCTGCCAATGGTTTCTCTAGCTTTAAGGGGAAAAGTAAGAGGTTCAAGATTGAGCAAATAGATCTTTGCCCACCAGGGCTTCTAGGATTATGTTTCCTACTGCTATAAATGCTACCAACTCTCCTAGTTCAACCCTTAGGTATGAAAATGGATGTCTTTCCAAAAACACTCAGATTATAATTATTATAATAATCATTACAAAAAAAGGTAAACATTTTTGTCATTTATGATTGAGGAATGTTAATTAGTGTTTGAATCCAGAGACTAGGTTGAATGTGTTCATAATATCAGGGGAAATCAATATGTTGGGAAGAGGAGGTTTTGTTGGCGATAAATGGAATGAATTTGTCCTTCACCAATGTCAACCACATCCTTCAATTCTCGTATCCACATTATATTTGAATCAGGTGGAAGCTAGAAAACCTCTACATAAATATATTGATATAGGAAAGCATATATTCATGGATTTAGTTAAAATAAAAAGACTCATATACCCATTGACATTATAATTCAGATAGATTATGAATGTTATATCATACCAATTGATTATCTTTAATTATTTCTTTGTGCTTAGTGTTATTTGTAATGTGATTAATAAGTTTAGCCTTAATAAATGAGGTAATTGTTTGTGGTTCCAAAAAAGTGTATGGAGTAGGTCCCGACATGCTTTTTGTAAATATATTATTGAAGTAGTACAAGGATTTTAGAAGGATATATTATATGGGTTTAGTTCTTGTTGATTTTTGAAGTAATCTTGACCTTACATAACCTTGCATGCTAGTAGCTAGGTTTATATGCCAAGATCAGCTAATAATGAAAGTTAGCTTTGCCTTCATGTGATTGATCTCCTTGCATCAAAATTAAGTATCTAATATTCATTTAGGGCTATTCCATAGATTTTAAGGATTCAAAAGGTCTTAAAAATATTCATAAGGTCTTTAAAAAGGTTGAAACATTCTAGAAGCTTTCATAAAAGTCATTTAGAAGGTTTTAACTTCCTTCACAAGCTCTCAAAATCTGTACATATTATTCAAAAGTGTCTTTGACTTGGATTTTTCATCTTCTTTTTGCCTTCTTGAGGACTTCTCCATCTTCCAACATGGGAAAAACTCTTTCAAAGTCCTTTTTCAAGCCTATTGCACATTTTCAAGTTCTTATTCAAGGTAGTCAGGGCAATCAAGATAGTCTCCATTACTTCTAAGCCATAAATCTCAAGCATGTTTTCAAGGAAAAGAGGTCTACATATCGTAAATAAATATATAATAGACTTGCATGCTATGTGATGAGATAATAACCAGATCTACAGGGCTTTTAAAATTCCATAGGGCCTTCTTAAGTGTGAAGTTGAATCAACTTGGAGAAGATAAAGAGTGAGGTTTCAAAGTATTTAAACTTATTTCAAATGTTTTCATGAGGTCTGTGGCACCAAAATCAAGATTCCTATTGAGCCAAAACCAAAAACAAATGAAGGTTATAGTTTTGTGTAAGCTTGTAGGTTCATGACAAAGATCTGGAGCATGAAATGAGGTTTGAGAAAGGTCAAGAAAGGTCCAAAAGACCATCTTCTTGAGTTTTAAGAGCTCAAGCAAAGAAAAATACAAGTTTGTAAGGTTAAAAGTAAAAAAATATTCACATTCTCTTATTGCTCTCCTTATGCATGGTGCAAGGGAAATCAGGGAGGAGTCAGTACGATTTTGACATGTTTCTTGGTGGTTTTCAAACTCCATGAGAGTGAAGAAACTACGTAGATCTTCTAAAGCCATACAAATAATCTTAAAACTCAGCTAAAAACCCTAACCCATGATATAATAGATTTGATCATTCAAGAGGTTTGAAAAAGCTAAATGGGTAATGATTGAATAAGGTCATTGTTGAAGCATGATCTCGAGATCTCCATGTAGACTAGGGACTAAAATAGAGGATGGAAATACTAATACCATGACACCTTACAAGTCAATGAGGTATGCAAACACATGAAAAGAACCTACACGACTGTAATGGATGTTCAAAAGTCCTTGAGATCAACTAATGCAATTGCACAGTTCTACAGGTGAGATTTGAAAGACTATATGACCATATCAATGATAAAAACAGAGATTTACATGATCTAAACCTTTTGTAGCTCTACAGGCAAAGATGAATATAATGAGTTTTGATTTTATAGGGTTTATCAAGGATTTTGAGCATTTGAAAACATGTTACAGGTCTTGATTTGAATATCCAAGTCTCCAAAAACTTTCAAACAAGAATGTTACTCACCATTTGAACCTCTATAATCCTCCTCGAGTTCAAAAAAACACCAATAAGTCTTAATGTTTGTCTGGGTAAGGTTTTCAAGGCCTCAAGCAAGGTTACAAGACTATGAGTAGGTCTTAATCAAGATTTTGAAAAATGTCGAGATGGTTGTAGGTATTTGGACAAAGTTTAAAGGATTTTATGATGGTCACGTAGGTTTATAAAGATTGATAATAGGGTTTTATGCAAAGATTCAAGCTTCCTACACGACCAAGAAGATAAATTAGACTTTGCTTGCTTATTCCAAGCATCATTAGTAATCCTCATGTTATCATAGGTTTCAAAGTACTAAGCATCAATAGGGTTTTAGAACTTCAAGAGTATGCAAGTATGTGGGTCCTTTTCATGGTCTAGAGACAAGGTTTCAAAGATTTTAAGACTTGAAAACCTTCATAAAGGCCTATAACAGTTTTTAATGTTCCTAAAACACAACATAAGATAAAATGAAGCAAAGGTTGCATGTCTAAAATAGATAAATGCATTGTTTCAAATTACTAAGCGTGATCTAAACCTACATACAAGTGTACAAAATGTAAGGTTTAGATGTTATCAAGAAGCTTTTGAACTCTAAGAAACCATGTTACAGGCTTGCAACTACTAAGGAAGGTTTCTTAACCCTTCATGCAAGGTTTCAAGGTTTCCAAATGTGTTTTCAAGGTACCTTTACAAGTTTTTAACCTCAAAGCAAGTTTTCATAAGCTCCTAAGCCTACCTACAGGTCTATTTATAAGTTTCCATGGCTGAGCAAAGGGTTTTAGTCTCTAAAACCCTGCATACAAGCCTGTGGGCATGTTTAAAAGGCTTATAATCAAGTTGGAGGCTTTCTTGATAAGTTGAAGGCAAGAGACAAGAAGAATTAAGTCAAAATAAGAAGCATATAGGCCGGCACCCATAGCCTACGAGGTGAAGCAACATTAAGTTTCAAGCATGAACAAGGACATCAAAACAAGTCTCAAGGTTTACAATATAGTGTCAAATGCTTTCATGATGATGTTGCAGATTTTCATGGATCTCAAGCTTCCAAAACCTTCATGCAAGTTTAAAAGGGAGATGATCTAAACATGATTTCAAGATTTTTTGAGCTATAAAACAAGAAAGTTGCAAGTTTATGAGAGGTTTCATGATCTCTAGAGCATCAATAGAATAATGCAAAGCCTCTTCAACCTTCTCAAGCAATCATAAAACCTAGTAAATAGTTGAAAACCTGCTCCCTAGAAAGTGCAACTTCCTTCAAGTGGTTAGCATTAATGGCAAACATGTTTAAGGGCTCTAGAATGGTGAGTTAAACTAGTTTAAGACCTATTTTGCTCATAATCAAGACTATTTTCATGCATAAGACCTAACAAGGGATTCAAACATCAAGAACAACTCAAAATAAACTATATTCTCTCTATCATGCATGCCTAGAAGGAAAGTGGCGAGTTCAAGGCATATTAAGGCAGGAGGACCAAGTTGTTATAGGAATTTAGCAACAAGTAAAGGCCACTGACCAAATACATCATGGCTAACCTTCTCAAGGAGACAAATAGAATTAAGATAGAATGTTTTTCCCCTACCACGCCTTAAATTGGTTTCTTTTCTTCCACACATGTGGGACTTAGTGAAGTTGATTGAAGGAAGTTAATGCCCTTCTTCTTCTCTCACTACTTTTATTTCTCTATATATTATTATAAAAGGACTTATTAAGGACCCTTTTACTATTGTATTGCAACTCCCTATTGTTTGATCTTTGCAATGTAGGCTTATAGCCTTGAATCATCAATAAAAGATTGATTTTCCCTCTTTCCTCTTGTCTCATTATGTGTTTTGAATTCCAGTTATATTGTGTGGATTTTAGTCTCTTTTGATTCATTTGAGATCAATTGTATATACATTTTCATCTCTTTTGGCTCATTTTGAATAAGTTTGTAGACATTACAACCCTTATGCAAGCTAGTTTGTGCATCACACCTCTATTCTAACATGTTTGTGAGAGTTTTGTAGATAAAAATTAGTCTGTTAGAGGTTTCCTTGTGCTAGTAGAAGCAAGCAAGCGTACTCACTAAATATTTGGTGCATCACCACACTGTTATTTTTAGTTTTCCAAAGTATTTTCCATCAAGAAGTTTAGTCATACTCTGAGATAGGTTTTAGCTAATAAATTTTTAGACAGGTGGGTTGATCTTATATCAGTTGCACCTAGTTTAGGAAGGAAGTCAACCTTCTTCAGAGGTTCATCCCAAAGAGCTAAGGTCCCACACCTTGGGGATGTTCCCATTGTTGTAGTGAATCATCTTATCAATCAAATGGGTGCAAGATTCATGTGACAATAATTTCATGCAACATTGGTGTTTATTCTATCAAATAATGAAAGAGAAGAAACTTTCTTTAAAACAACATGATTAAAAATCTCTTATATGGTGTCAAGGTGAAAGTTTTGTTTTCTATGAGGAAACAGTTGATAGTTTCCAACAAAATCTATAGAGATTCATACTTGATGTTTGTTTTATTTGTAACTTCCCAATCTACTTTTCATTCAAGAAAATCACAATTACTTGAGGCTTTCTTGATCAACGTGCAGTTATTTTACTAGTGGTTAATAAATACCATTACGACTCTTTTACACATTATTCTAACCATGGCTGAGCCTCCATATAGTGAATTTTAACATAAGGTCGTCAAATCATAATTGGGTGTAAGTATACCAAATGTCTAGAAGAGAAACGATTGATTTGGATGCACTTGTAAGCAACCAAGTGAAATGTTTCTATTAGTTTATATACTCAAACTATTTTCATGATTTTGGATGCTAGAAACTTTGGATTAAATGTGATGTTATTGGACAATCTTATAATTTTTCATTTTATTTTATACATTGTTTGTGGTATGTGAGAAGATCCTTGGGAATTATTAAATATTGAGCGGTCAAACCTTCTAGTTTATCTTTACATATTGAAGTTAATTATCTATTATAGTTTTTCATTCCCCTTTCTCATTCATTTTTTATGTTTTCTTGAATGTAAACCATTTGTATATAAGTTGACAAGATCGTCATTAATTACAAGTAGTCTTACTTTCATGCAGTATGAACTAGTGTTGAATAATGCAAAATTTTAGAGTGGTTGGAAAATCTCAATCAAATTTCAAATGAATATTATTTGGTTCAAGGAAATACACACAACCTTATGTAAACTCTTATGTAGTATATACTTATATATAGATCAATATTTCACTAAATGCAACAAACAAGCATCCAACCTAGTCGG
This sequence comes from Torreya grandis, assembly GCA_037957365.1. Classification (NCBI taxonomy): domain Eukaryota; kingdom Viridiplantae; phylum Streptophyta; class Pinopsida; order Cupressales; family Taxaceae; genus Torreya; species Torreya grandis. The sequence goes on along the minus strand of JARHVA010000700.1, from coordinate 1,497,890 downwards.
TTTACCTTGGCTAGCATATTCCCAACCTATGCCAAAATAAGAGCTTGGGATCATGTTATGGACATATGTCAAAGCATAATGGAAAGAGGATTTTCTTGTTAGATGTTGTAGTTACAAATGTCCACACAAACATGTATTCAAAATGTAAAAGCATTGTTGGGGGATCAAACCAACAATAGATTACAACTATGACAGCAATAAACGCGGAATTAAATCAGATTGACAAGTAATTAGAATGATAATAGCAAGAACAAGAGATACAAGAAAACACCCTGAAAACTTGTATTAACAAAACTCTTTACAAAAGGAATACAATTGAAGAAAGCTTCTTTCTTCCACACCTCTCCTAGATGTATAGATCTCTCAATAGATCTCTATTCCTCAAGAGTTATCTCTCTCAAGAACAATCAACTCCAACAAGCCTGGATTGATTCAATTCTGTACTGTTCTTCGCACACCAATCCTTCTACAATACTTAATAAGCTAGGAAGATCTAATTCTTCATATAGAATTAGGAGACTTGAGCATGTACTTCCAACAAACAGTTAAACCACTTAAACAAGGGCTCTAAAAATAGTAATGCTAATAATAGAGACGCGAGCTTGAGTCTACAACTCAAACTTATCATGCAAACACTCGCTTCTGTCCACAGAAATAGCTTTTTGGACACGCAGGTAACCGACGTCGGTTCCTGCTGCTTGTCTGTGACCGCCGTCGGCCGATTCTCTGCCGACGTCAGCGTCTCTGCAACTGCCTGTGACTGACGTCGGTCGCTCCTGACCGACGCCGGTGTCTGTGTAGACCCAAACCTGATAATGAATGCTCCTTGGTGAAGTTTTTAGCTCCACACCCTAACAATCTCCCACTTGGAGATAAACAGCTGCACCAATACCTGTACAGCAACATCTTCTAGCTCCACCATCTTCAACTCAATCATGAAGACCATTAGAAGTTGAATGAAGATTCAACTTCTCCTTTGTAACCGGCTTTGTTAGCATATCAGCAGGATTCCTATCTGTATGGATCTTCTCCAGCTTCAACTCACCATCTTCCAATACCTGTCGTATGAAGTGATACCTTAGCTGTATGTGCTTTGTTCTTAAATGAAAGGCTGAATTCTTAGCCAAATGGATTGCACTCTGACTGTCACTATACAATCTGCAACTCTCATGCTCCCTACCAAGCTCATCCATGAACCGTGTCATCCATATCATTTCCTTGCTAGCTTCTGTGGCTGCAATATACTCTGCTTCTGTAGTTGACAAGGCAACAACCTTCTGCAACTTAGATATCCAGCTAACCGTCGTTCCACCTACAGTAAATACATAACCTGTAGTGCTCCTCCTGCCATCCAAATCCCCTGCCATATCTGAATCTACAATAGCCATGTAGAGAAGTATCTGAACCTCCATAGCACAAGTGCCTACTGTTGGTTCCTCTCAGATATCTAAGGATCCACTGAACTGCTTTCCAATGTTCCTTCCCTAGATTGGCTATATACTTACTTACAACGCCCACTGCTTGGGCAATATCCGGTCTAGTACACACCATTGCATACATCAAACTCCCTACTGCGGAAGAATATGGAACCTTACTCATGTACTCTACCTCATCATATGAATTAGGACATTGTTCTTTACTCAACTTAAAATGTCCAGCCAAAGGTGTGCTTACCGGTTTAGCATCCTGCATATTGAACCGTTTCAACACCTTGTCCACATAATCTTCTTGAGAAAATATCAACCTGTGATTTTTTCTGTCTCTCTTAATGCTCATGCCAAGGATTTTCTTTGCTGCTCCCAAATCCTTCATAGCAAATGTTTGAGCTAATTTCACCTTAAGCTCTGAGATATCCTGCATGTGAGACCCTGCAACTAGCATGTCATCTACATACAACAATAGAATAATATATCTACCATTATCAAATCTCTTGAAATACACACAATGGTCTGATTGACACCTACTGTAGCCGTGCTCAGTCATAACCCTGTCAAATTTTAAGTACCATTGTCTAGGAGCTTGCTTGAGGCCATACAAGCTTTTCTTCAACCTGCACACAAACTTCTCCTTACCCTTAACCTCGAATCCTTCTGGCTGTTCCATATATATTTCCTCATCCAACTCTCCATGAAGAAACACTGTCTTAACATCTAGCTGCTCAAGATGCAAATCCTCAAAAGCAACCAAAGACAAAACAACCCTTATTGAAGTCATTTTAACAACAGGAGAAAAAATTTCACCAAAGTCAATACCTAGCTTTTGTGCAAATCCTTTTACCACTAATCTGGCCTTGTATCTCATCTGTCCATTCTCACCTTCCTTCAACCTATAGGTCCATCTGTTCTTAAGTGTTCTCTTACCAGTTGGCAATTCAACCAAATCCCATGTTTGGTTCTCTCTTAAGGACTCCAACTCCTCAACCATGCCACACTCCCACTCACTCTTGGACTCCACCTGTATTGCTTCTTCAAAACTCTCTGGTTCTCCACCATCGGTTAGCAATAAATAAAATAAAGAAGGAGAATATCTAATTGGAGGCTTACTCACCCTTTCTGACCTCCTGATGGGTGTTTGAGACTCGTCCACAACACGCTGTCCACCCAAATTCTCTGACAGTGACCGACCTCGGTCACCTGTAGACCTGTTACTGGCCGACGTCAGTTCTTCTTGATCGACCTCGGTACCTGTAAGGCCGACATCGGTCTCTGTATGGCCGACGCTGGTTTCTGTCCTGCCGACGCCGGTTCCTAACCTACCGACGTCGGTCTCTGTGTTTTCCTGTAAGTGATTATTTCTTTTTCTCGTGAGCTCATCTTGGACTTTCACCTCATCCAATTCACCATTGCTCTGCTCAGACTGATTCAACTTCTTTAGCTGATCACAATACATCACTCTTTCGTTGAAAACAACATCACAACTCCTTATTACCTTGTTAGTTTTTAGATTCCACAACCTATAACCAAAATCATCTGAGCCATAGCCAATAAATGTGCATCTTATAGACTTAGCATCAAGCTTTTTTCTATTTTCCTTATCTATATGCACAAAGGCTTCACAACCAAAAACTTTGAGATATGAGAGATCAACCTTTTTACCTATCCATGCCTCTTCTGGAATACCACCATCCAGAGTTGTAGAGGGTCCTCTGTTAATCAAGTATACTGCAGTGTCAACAGCTTGTGCCCAAAACTATAAGGGCAAACCGGCATGCAATCTCATACATCTTGCACGCTCCATTATTGTCCTGTTCATCCTTTCAGCAATACCATTCTGCTGAGGTGTCCTTGGAACCGTCCTTTGCCTACGGATTCCATGCATGTAACAATAATCTCTGAACTTATGACTGTAGAACTCACCGTCATTGTCTGATCTCAGGCACTTTAATCTTTTACCTGTTTCATTCTCAACCATAGCTTTCCAAACTTTAAAAGTATCAAATACGTCAGATTTCTTTCTAATACAATAGATCCATACCTTCCTTGTGGCATCATCTATGATAGATACATAGTACTGTGATCCTCCAATGGAAGCAACCTGAGCTGGTCTCCACACGTCTATGTGAACAAGCTCCAACTTGTGCCTCTTCTTAGTAGACCCAATTTTGAGAAAACTAACCCTTTTTTGTTTTCCAAATACACAGTGCTCACAAAACTCTAGATCTATGCCTTTTAAATCTGAAAGCATACCTTTAGATTTAAGAATTGACATCCCCTTCTCACTCATGTGGCCAAGCCTTGAGTGCCACAATTTAGCATCCACATCTGAAGTAGATAATACAGAAGGAGATTTGTTAGTAACACAATTACACAAATAGAGAGTACCTTCTCTCTTACCTCTGGCCATAATAAGTGCCCCCTTGGTCACCTTCCAAGATTCTGCTGTGAGAGTTACTGTACAACCCTCATCCCCTAACTTTCCTGCAGAGATCAAATTTCTCTTCAAGCTAGGAACATGCATCACATCTCTCAACACCCATGTGTTGCTATTCTGCATCTTCAGCTGCACTTTACCTTTGCCAATTATTTTACAGGGCTCATCATCCCCTAGATACACTATTCCAAAATCTCTATGGATATAGTCAATGAAATATTCCCTATTAGGAGTAGCATGAAAAGATGCACCAGAATCTAATACCCAAGATTCTATATTATTATGTAGAGAGAAAATTAAAGCATCCTGTGCAATACCTTCAATCTTGGCTTCTTCCTTTCCTTCGTGCTGATTATCCTCCTTAGGCTTTGACCAGCAATATCTGCTTATGTGCCCCATCTTTCCACAATTCCAGCATTGTGGCCTTCTGCCATTTCTGGATTTAGATCTGCCTTTCCCCTTTGATTTGGATCTTGCTCTACCTTTCTTGCTCTTCTCTTTCTACCTTCCCCTGCTCTCAAAACTTAAAGCATTCCCGAATGCCTCTTCTGTGCTTTTCCTGCGTATTTCCTCATTCAAGATAACACTAACAACATCCTCTACTCTCAAAATATTTGATGCAGATGCAGTATTACTTACTGCCATTACTAAGCCATGCCAGCTTTCAGGCAAAGAACATAATATCAAAAGAGCTTTTATCTCATCATCAAACACTATATTCACTGAACTTAATTGATTCACAATACCATTGAAATCATTCAGATAAGTAGAAACAGATCCACCTTCATTCATATGCAAATTAAATAACTGCTTCATAAGATATGCCTTATTGAAAGCTGAGGGTTTTTCATACAAATTTGCTAACGTAGTCATCAACTCTACCATAGACTTTGCCTGTGATAAATTGGATATCACAGTGGATGCTAGACTCAGTCTTATAGAACCCAGAGCCTTTCTGTCAAGAACTTCCCATTCTTCATCCTCCATGTCTTTGGGCTTCTTTGCAATACCTCCTAACGGTAAGTAGAGATCTTTCTGATACAGATAGTCCTCTATCTGCATTCTCCAGTGTTGGTAATTTTTGCCATTGAACTTTTCCATTCTCAATTTACTTTCATCTGCCATTGCTTCTCCCACTCAAACAGAAATTCCTGCAGAAACTCCTGTGAGAACCTGTAATCAATACACACTACACAGATCTGAACCACCTGTTAGTGAACCTGAACTTTGATACCAATTATCAAGCTCTGAACCTGTAACCAAGGCTCTGATACCACTTGTTGGGGGATCAAACCAACAATAGATTACAACTATGACAGCAATAAACGCGGAATTAAATCAAATTGACAAGTAATTAGAATGATAATAGCAAGAACAAGAGATACAAGAAAACACCCTGAAAACTTGTATTAACAAAACTCTTTACAAAAGGAATACAATTGAAGAAAGCTTCTTTCTTCCACACCTCTCCTAGATGTATAGATCTCTCAATAGATCTCTATTCCTCAAGAGCTATCTCTCTCAAGAACAATCAACTCCAACAAGCCTGGATTGATTCAATTCTATACTGTTCTTCACACACCAATTCTTCTACAATATTTAATAAGCTAGGAAGATCTAATTCTTCATATAGAATTAGGAGACTTGAGCATGTACTTCCAACAAACAATTAAACCACTTAAACAAGGGCTCTAAAAATAGTAATGCTAATAATAGAGACGCGAGCTTGAGTCTACAACTCAAACTTATCATGCAAACACTCGCTTCTGTCCACGGAAATAGCTTTCTGGACACGCAGGTAACCGACGTCGGTTCCTGCTGCTTGTCTGTGACCGCCGTCAGCCGATTCTTTGCCGACGTCGGCGTCTCTGCAACTGCCTGTGACCGACGTCGGTCGCTCCTGACCGACGCCGGTGTCTGTGTAGACCCGAACCTGATAATGAATGCTCCTTGGTGAAGTTTTTAGCTCCACACCCTAACAAGCACACACATGACACACAAGCTATTTGATAAAATGCCTTCAAATAAATGTAATCTCATGGGATGCTATGATTGGAGGATATGCACATAAAGGTGTTTTTTACTAGTCTTTAAAGGTTTTAAAGGAAATGCCTCAAATAAATGTTAGAAAAACACAATTGGGTATAAGTATATAAAATGTTTAGAAGATAAATAATTGATATGGATGCAGTTGCATACAGTCAAGTGAAATGTTTTACTAGCTCACATGCGCGGACTATTTTTATGATTTTATGTGTTGGAAACTTTGGATTAAATGTGACGCTCTTGGACAATCTTATAATTTTGCACATTATTTGTGGTATGTGAGGAGATCCTTATGAGTTATTAAATATTGAGCAGTGAAACCTACCAGTTTGATTTTACATATTTTTTATAAAGGTAAAGGGAGGGTTTTGAAAGGGTCCCTTAACTTATACAAAGAGTTACCATAAGACTATCATCAATACGCCCAATCAAACAACAAGAGTTCATCACCACCCAATACAACAATAATAGACATATTGGTGTCGATCAACAATAAACCTACAACAAACATAACCTAAATTCATACGAAACAAATGTTCAGTAGTAATGTCTATCTGAGTATCTAGATCTAGATCTAGCAATCTCCTTCAATTTTTTACTTCTTGTTACTCTAACACTTAGATGAATTGTTCTCTTTGATTTGGTTTTTTTGTTTGTCACCAAATTTCAGTCTCCTTCATCTTCTTGGAAAGGGTTTGTATCCAAGCCCTCTAACCCCTTTATAACATCTTCATGATACTTAGATCCCTACCAAAAAGCAAGAACCCTCAAATTCCTTACATCAATCTTGAAAGTATAAACTAGAGTTTATATTTGTGTCTTTGTAGTTGGAGGTTCATACTTTCCCTACTATTGGTCCTAATCCCTATCTTTTTTGTCTTTGATCTCTCCATCCTTAAGGTCAAAAGCCTCTTTCTCTTTCTCTAACATTGCCTCTAAGAAACTTTTGTTCTCCTCATGACGATCATGATCCTGGTCTACCATGTCTCCAAACTCTCCTTCATCAAGATCTTAATATTTTCTCTCTTCCTCCCACATTGTAGCCTCTTTATGATTTATCCTTCCTTCTTCCAATGCAATGTTAACTTTAGCTCTGTCTCTATCTTCGTCTTGGTATTTAAAAATAACCCTTGGCTACAACTCTTTTCCTAAAATAGTCGAATCCATAAAGAGACCCTCTGCGCTTGGCTGCAACTCTTCTTCTTTTTTCCTTTCTTCACTTAGTGATGGACTCAAATATTCTAACACTTTTGTATTAAGTGTAAAGAAAAAATCTTACCTTTGGTGTCCACTTCTCCTTCCTTTAATTCTTCTAAGATTGACTTTTGTCCATTGATTTCATTAATTGTAGCTACCAGATTTTGAATGACTCCCATTCGTTCCTCTATTTGCTATTTTTGTTGCTTGTTTTGATTCTCTATTTCTTCCAGTAAAATCTTTTGAGATTTATCTAAGTGTTCTTTGATCCTCTTCTTATTCATTATTTATTCTATAGTGTTATGTTGCTCGTGATCTCTAATAATTATCTCATTTTCCTTCCATACCCTTTGCTCATTCTTCATCATAGGGCAAAGTCTCACTAAATGCCCCAGTTGGTGACAATTTTTGTAGATCAGAAAAGAGTCTTCATATTCTATAGTCTGATCCCAACCCCCAAACTTTGATGGAAATTTAATGGATTGTGGTAAGGGTTTGTCCATGAAGCATTGACGTAGAATCTAGTGAAGATAAGTCTTGTTCTTACTCTGGTGACTACATCAAAAGTAATGATATAACCAAAAGACTTCGCTATACCCACCAAAATCTCTTCTTCCTAGTATTCCAGTGGGAGTTCAAGTAGACAAACCCAAATGGGCATTTGAATTTTTCTTTTTTAAGATCAAAACAAGGGTTCCATTTACTTAAGAAAGGGAGCCATGGGCCACCCATCAATGTTCTTGCGTAGTCTTCATCATTTGAAAATTGGATTGGAAAAAAACCTCAGGTCATAGCATAATTCCAATGTGTCCCTTTGGCTTCCACTTTCTCTCTACTCCCTTATGGAAAATATTAATGTTCGATTTGGCTCCTATAAATTTTTCTATGAGAACATTGTTCATTCTCTAAATCGATCGATTTGTTATTACATCTAGAATCTTGAGTAGAAAGCCATCTTCACCATGCATCGGTTCAAAATAAATGATGTTTTGGGGATTTCGAGGGTTCTGATTTGGCTTTTTTCTTTTTACATAGTTCGCCCATGATCTACGCCTTTTAGGGCCACGTAAAATTTCTTAATCTTGTAGGGCCTACCCTATCTACACCTCAACATCCTCTACATTGTTGCAGAGTTTTTCCTACCGTGAGCTACCTCCATCTCCTATCTCCCACTCAGATCTAAAATTTGAATTCATGTTTCTTATTTAAATCATTCCATCATTTGAATTAGAAGTTTGTCTTAATTAAATGCTTTTATGTATTGAAATTCTTTATCTATTATAATTTTCCATTTACTTTTTGTATTCATTTTTTATGTTTGCTTAAATATATACCGTTTACATAAAAATTGACAAGAATTTCATTGATTATAAAGTAATCTTAGATTCATGCTATATTGATTAATGTTGAATATGCAAAATTTTAGAGTGGTTGGAAGACATCAACCAACTTTAAAACAAAATCCTATTTTTTATAAGGAAATACACACAACTATGTGTAAATTATTCTATAAGATATATTTATATATAAATCAATATTTAACCAAATGCAACAAACATGTGTCCATCTTAAATGGTTTATCTTAACTAATATATAACTAGCTTTGACTAAAATAAAAACTTTTGGAATAGGTTATAGACATCTATTAACACAAATTAGAAAGATTGTAATACTATTTGACAAAATGCCTATAATTACAAAATTTTAAAAAAACATTCTTCAAATTGATGTGAAAGCACACATACCACATTTAAATACTATTTGACAAAAATCCAGTTATTACAAAACTTTAAAAAAACATACTTCAAATTGATGTGTTGCCTAGATTATGATGACTCCATGATATGCACAAAATAGGCTTGTTGATAATGCTTTGGAAATATATTTTTTCTGATTTTATTTTGTTAGTTATTTTACATCCATAAACTTGATGCCTATGAACCTTATGATGTTGCGAATTTGTAAATTTTGACTTCATAGGAATCACAGATATGAAATATGTTTATTTTTTACGTTGTAAACTGATGTGTTATGACACATGGACGATCCCAAAACCATTCATATCAAGAGGAATAGCTAGATTGGTCAATTTCTTGAAAATTCCCAAAGATGACATAGGTGCCTAGTCAGATTGGTTAAATTTTTGACAATTTGCCACCACCTATATCACCTGAAAGCAATCGTAACCCTAACTTCCCCCTCGGATAACCTTGGCCGCTACGCATTTCCTGTCAAACGAGGGCCGTCGGATGTTGAAACGCACTGTTCCCGACAGTACATAAGCTCAGGTAAGATATAAGCGTCTAGAAAGGGCAAGGACAACAGCAACAAATTAAAACTAAAATTAAAACTACATATCTTAAAAATGCCTTTATTGGCAACATCCTTAGTAATTGGAAACCACTGCAGAACGCATTAGGAAGCCGAAGAATCACCTGAACCCTTGCTGCCAGGGTTTGTGCTCAGCATTAGGGTTTTTGTCAAGGAAGAATGTGATTCGTTTTTAAAGTAAAGGTCGCAGGTTCGAGCCACGCGACGCCACCCCGGGGTTTTGGTTTTTGATTTTTTGTTTAATGATCGGGCATGGCTTTTTTAGTGTAACAAAGAGTATTTATATTTGCCTTTAGATCACCGGTTCAAACCACGCCGCCCCGAAGGTTTCAGAGGCGGCCATTGCCTTGCTTGCTATTTATTGCTTGGTATTCGTAAGGTGGAGTTTGAATTCAATGGTTGCTCAGACAGAAGCTACTCTACAAAACAAGGTTGGGGCCTCAGAAGATGCCTTTCGGCCTCTGTATAAAGACGGAAAGGAAGCTGCGGTTTCCGCTTTTGTAAATATTCAAGAGGGGGCCAATCTTACCAGCGCAGAAGTTGAGACGCCCGGAAAAACCATACTTAGCGTATGCAAGTCCCTCATTGCCGGCGGCGTTGCTGGAGGAGTGTAAGTCCTTTTTAGCTTTATTTTCATCAGAGGAAATTTTAAGGAAGAAATCCTCAAGAATCTTTTTCAATGCTGTATTCTTTGATTTAACATTTATTTAAAAATAATGTTCTATTCTTCTTTGATGAATTCTCAAAGAAAAAATAATCTTATATAAAGATCAACTCTTCATTTTCAAATGTTTTGAAATTTTGAATATTCTTATCGAAGAAAAATGAGAAAAATAATTCATCACTAAATCTTTTTAAGATTCTTCATTATGCTTGATTTTTATCAGAGGAAATTTTAAGGAAGAAATCCTCCAGATTTTTTTCAGCATTGAATTCTTAAATTAATATTTCTTTAAAAATAACGTTCTTTTTTTGTGTGCATTGTATTTCAAATGTGTTATATCCACTTTATTTAAAAAAAAAAAAATTCTATTGTTGTTTGATGAATTCTCAAAGAAAAACTATCTTAAAAAATAAGAAAAATAGTTCATGGCTGTCTTTTTAATATTCTTCACTATGCTTGATTTTCAGCAGTGGAAATTTTAAGGAAGAAATCCTCCAGATTCTCTTTCAGCATGGAATTACTAAAATAACATATTCCTTATAAAAATAATATTCTATTTTTGCGTGCATTGTATTTCAAATGTGTTACATCCACTTCATGTATTTAAAACTAATATTCTACTGTTTTTTGATGAATTCTCAACTCTTCATTTTCAAATGTTTTTAAATTGTGAATATTTTTATCCAGAAAAAATTGGAAAAATAGTTCATATCTCTTAGGTCTTTTTAAGATTCTTGATTATGCTTGATTTATAGAGGAAATTTTAAAGAATAAATCCTCAGAATCTTTTTCAATATTGAATTCTTAAATTAACATTTCTTTAATAATAGTGATCTATTTTTGTTTGCATTGTATTTTAAATATGTTATAACCACTTTATTTATTTAAACATAATGTTCTATTGTTGTTCGATGAATTTTCAAAGAAAAAAAATTCTTATATGCAGCTCTTCATTATCAAATATTTCAAATTATGAATTTTTTTTGGAGGAAAAATGAGAAAAATGGTTCACCAGTAAGTGTTTTTAAGGTTCTTCATTATGCTTGATTTTCATCAGAGTCCTCTGAGAATCATTTTCAAAATTGAATTCTTAAACAACATTTCTTTAAAAATAATCTATTTTTATTTGAATTATATTTCAAATGTGTTATATCCACTACTTTTATTTAAAAACAATGTTTTATTGTTGTTTGATGAATTCTGATAGAAAAATTATTCTTATCTAAAGATTCAGGCCACTCTTCATTCTAAAATGTTTTATATTGTGAATGTTTGTTAAATGAGAAAAATAGTTCATCGTCAAATATTAGGCACTCAAAATATCCCTCATTTTTCTTCAAATAATTGATTTTTTTGGTTAGAAGCTTTCGGTAGTTCATCACAAAGTTTCTGGATAAAACTGCATTTGAAATTTTTTCCAAATGTGCTTTAAATCTGAAAACCTTTATGAGTGTAAGTGCTTTACTTTTTCTTATTTTTCGAGGAACTAAATCTTGCTTATATTTTATCAAATAATTAATGGCATTGAAAATATTTTTCGAATCTGACAACCTTTCTGAGTGTAAGTGCTTTTGTGTTTCTTCATTATTCGAAGAATTAATTTTGCTTATTTATTATCAAATAATTTATGGCATTGAAAATATTTTTTGAATCTGATAACTTTTCTGAGTGTAAGTGATTTTCTGTTTCTTCATTTTTTGAAGAAATAAATCTTGCTTCTTTTTTATCAAACGGTTAAATTCTTTTTTATGAAAAAGATTTCAAGACTTTTCAGTTTTCAGTGTGTTGTAAAGCTTGTAAGAATTCTGAGTGCAAGTTTTTTTTTTTTCTTGGTGTACTTGGAGTTAAGGCTTGGTGTGCTCAGAGTTAAGCGACTCAAGGCCCGCAAAAAAAAAAAAGAAAAAAAAGGATAGCCAAATGTGCTCAACTGGACCAGGTACCTTTATTTACAGAGGGATAACTTGAAAAGTCCAAAAGCCAGAAAAAGCAATGAATGCTTAATATCTTCTCATTCAAATCCCGAATTTCCTTTTTCTATAGAAAAAAAATAAAAATAATAAAGATTAGTTGTTCTAAAAAGTACTGCATCCATCCTTCAACTTCAACTATGAAGGTAATTGATAAAAACTGTTGCTTACATTAAACCAGGTATAGGTAGATTTAAAAAATGAACCGGAGTCCTCTGACTGGAACATTCCATCAGGCAATACATACTACAATAAGCTGAACTCTCCATAAGATTCATATCTATCTTTATCTCACTGGATTCATTTGTCTGCTCACTTGTGATTGAAAATGAAAAGCTGTGGAGAAAAAGGAACACAGAGCCTACATGAAATGAAGTAAAATGTCCTGTGTGCAGCACCTCTAGCGCCTCCAAAATGCTATTTATGGATTTTCCAGGGGCCTTAACTTCTGCGCTGCTAAGCTTGGCCCCATCTGCATAAAGAGGCCTAGATGATTCATCAGATTTTGAAGTGTTTAGGCCTCTTTGTGCTTTTATTTATTCACTCTTCTCCGGTCTCCTTCCCCTTCCTCTCATGCCTCTATAAACCATTTCTTTCTTCACTTTTCTCAACTCAAGAGAAGCAAGCTGAAGAGAAGTCAGAGTACTTTTCTCAACTTGATCTCCTTCACCTCCCTCTCCTGCGCCTATAAGCCTTTTCTTTCTTCAATTTTCTCAACTCAAGAGAAGCAAGCTGAAGAGAAGTCAAAGTACTTTTCTCAACTTTAGAAGCAAGCTGAAGATAAGTCTAAGCGGAGATTGAAATAAAATACCATGCAAACCAAACCAAATAATAGGTTTAATATACTATGTCTTAAATTAGTTCTTAAAACTTTTTCAACTCAAGAGAAGCAAGCTGAAGAGAAGTCCAAGTGGAAAACCAAACCAAGTAATAGGTTTAATATACCAACTCTTATATTAGTTCTTAAAACATTTAAGTTATATAGCACTGCTACCATACTTGGTTATAAACAGTGCTTTGCCAGATAGTCTTAAAAAACATATTATGGTCTCAAAAATCTGATAACCAATTGCTTTAAGATTTTTTTGAAGGGTGGTGGAGAGAGGTTATTATATTAGAAAATTTACAGAAAAATTACAACTATCTGTTAGCTTGCTTCTTTCCAACTAGATATCGCATAGCAAAGTCTGCCTAACTATAAAGTACCAGACAGGCTTTTGCGAGCCAGTAACTATCCAGTATAAGTTCAGAGAGCAAAAAATAAAACGACGAGTACCGTCAATACCATCATAAATCCCGATAATACAATCTACCTCAAATAGAGTCTTCAGTATGAACTGTAAACCCGGTGATAACCTGAAAAATAGCATTGTAACAACAATCATTTGGGGCATATCCATAACGGGATTAGCTCCACCACCATAATATGATGAATCTTCACAGTTTGGATGCAGTCAGCATCAGGAGCAAGCCACAGACAAGTCCCACACACCAATTCCTCCATCAGTGGATTGGTAAAGAGTCTCGTCTTAAAATTATTAATAGTATCACTAGCCTGAGATCCATAACTGATCATATCCTAAGGAACACGGAAAATCTGAGTGACAGAGATTGTCAACCTGTTGTCAATCTTGAAAACCTCAGCATACTGAACATGCTAGTACAGGGAATCAATTTCTTTCTCTTTATTCTCATAACAACAGCATTGTGATTCAAATACATGATTAGAGTATTGATACGGTCTTTCTGATTGACAGTGAGAGCCTTCAGTTTCTCAATCTCCTTACATAATTTCCCAAATACTTTAATTCGAAGGGAAATATGATCAGGGCCAGTTTCAGGCTGAGTGACGCCACACCAGGAATTCTGAGGCAGGAAAGGATAAATATCAACACCAGCAGCAGGGGAGTGGGTAAACAATTTCCCTGTGAGACAACCTAACTGAACTGTATGGGGTTTGACCTCCTCTTTGATGGAATGTTTAACTGACTGAAGAGTGGTCTGATGGATGGCTGCCAGTGATCTAGAATTTGTTGAATTCGTTTACAACTATTGCATTATTTTAAATCGTGTGTGTTGGCCAGTCTGATGTGGTCAGGGGGTTAAAGGAAAATTGGCCAAAGGGATGGCAGATGCAACAACATGGACGGCAGGTGACAAACAGCCAAGGGTTACTGCCTTAAGAAATGCACTGGCTTTTGTAGGAGGAGTTTTCAGTCTATCTTTATATCATTTAGTGTAGGGTTACTGCCATCATTGTAAGGATTTCTGAGGGCACCTTAGCAGGCTTAGGTTTGAGGTTTTTACAATTATGTTTATAAAATCAAATTTTTACTCCAAGATGACAGCCTCACACTTAAGAAAAATTCTAAGAAAGGAAAAAAAATACCCCACGCAGCAAACAAAGGTAAGCTAGACAAAGGAAGCACATGGATTTCTTACCCACTAACAGACAGATAAGCTCCGAAAGGGCTGAAGATCATTTCTGCCTGCACACCAGAGAAGGAAGCACAGGCTCACTTCAAACTTTCCTCCACAAGAAACAGTCCAGAGGCTCCACTCTCAGTGGAAACAGAGCTCTGGTTAAAATAATCCTGAAACCTACGTACTTAGCAACTCTGCCAATGGAAGGAAGAAGGATAGCAAAATGCGCCGGACACCTTCACCAACCAGAAGCCCCCAAAACTAGAGAAAGACCAGACCAGGATGGCACTGTAATATCTCCCATACATTAGATTAGGGAAAACAGAACGAGAAACAAGGAGAGAAGTGATTGGAAAAGCATGGAGCAATGCAAGGAGAGTCTTCAATTTTATCCCTGTTTTGAATTCTTGTTTCATGGCACATGCAAATGAAAATCGAAGTTAAGTGAGATTGAAAGGAATTTTTGGGGGCATCCACCCCTATTATTAGCATGCATTTTAATGGTAACCACATCCTATTTAATGATCATCACAATTTCCCTCTCATGTTGATGATAAATTGCATAAGGGAATAAAAACTTTGTAAGTCCTTGGTCCCTATGGACCCTAGGATCAATATCATAGTCGTTCCTTCTCTACATCAATAATCATTTCCAGGTTGCTTTAACCCTCTTTGATGACTCGATTGGGGGCTCCCAATTTAGCTCTTCATTCATAGGAAGGGTCAAAGACAATAACAAAGAAATTATAGATGATCCAATTGAAGCACTTATATTCCCCAGTTTTGCGATACACTAGGTACAAACTTTGGCTGCCACAATTCCTGGATGAGTTTATTAATTACTTCTTTTCCTTGGGATTATTTTCTTGATGTTTTATGAAAATGAGATAATTTTTATGTATGGTGATGGAATCATGAATTCCAAACTAGGCATTCTTGGCCAAGGAATCTGCTACACTGTTCTTGTTTGCATACTCCACTCTGTATTCCTCAAAAGTGCCAAGTAGTTTATGGATATCAACAATTGTTTTTCTGCTATGCCCTTAACCTATGGTGTGTCTAAGGATGTGTGGCCGACTTGTTGCTTACAGACCTCTTATATTATCTTGTCGCATTTCTCTATGTTCTTAGTAAGGTCGGCCTATGGGATAACCATCGCTAAGTAGAGTATATATAGGAGGTGGTGGTTAGTATTTAATCATCAGATTGCAAATTTTGCTCTTATCTATTGCATTGTTGTGGAGGTTGCCCCTTCGAAGTGGCTTAGCTATATTTATCAAGCATTCTGCTCGTCTGTCAATTATTTTTGTGGATCTACATATTTTATTTTTATTTCTGCAATATAATATTCTATTGTGCGAACATCTAAGTAATTTCATTACAAGTGGTATCAGAGCTTTGATTTGGGCAAGTTTCTACGGTGGCACATTTTGGATATGGTGTTGTGCTTCTCCTATGAGCTATGTAGCTGATACGGGTACAAGTATCGGGTATGTGGATATGGGGGATTTTTTTGGGGGTTTGGGTACGGCCGTACAAAAATATATATAAAAAATATAAAATATAAAAATATAGCCATATAAGCAAAAGTAACCACATAATATGCATAGAGGAAACAAAATATCTTAAATAACCACAAAACATACTCATAATTTCAATGCCAAAGGTCAAACTTTGAATAGTTTTATAAATTATAAATAGGTACATAGTGCAAATGTTACAAATTATAATATTAATTTAAAAATTTT
Source organism: Torreya grandis (assembly GCA_037957365.1). NCBI lineage: Eukaryota > Viridiplantae > Streptophyta > Pinopsida > Cupressales > Taxaceae > Torreya > Torreya grandis. The sequence goes on along the minus strand of JARHVA010000700.1, from coordinate 1,481,643 downwards.
CATCTTCGTCTCCCATGTCTTCCTCATGATATGGTTCATTAGAACCACAAGCAACAATAGTGCCACTCCCACTAGCTCCATTATGCAAGTCTTGTGAAGCAACCTCCGAGTCCGTATCAAGCAACGAAAGGTAGGTAACGAAGGCATCCAAGTCGGTAGTCTCTAGGTCCACATCCCAACACTTTGTTGCCCCTTTCTTGTACTTAGGTTGCTTGTGTGAGAGAAGACGTAAGTTGGAATGGACATAGACTAAGTCCTCTGCCTTTTTTGCTGCCAACTTGTTGCATTTCACTGAGTGGATAAAGTTGTAGATACCTCTGTTTCGCTCGACGGAGGAGGAACTTGCAACCTATTGACGCAAGCCACAAAGTCAATTTATATTAGAATTTATAAAAATAAAAAAAGACTAAAGTTAAAACAAAACATAGAAATGAAAAAGAAGGGTAGAGAGTTTTTTTTTTTAATCTTACTCGTGATAGAATTCTAATAGCAAGTGGTTGGAGGTGGTGTATGCTTGCCCATGGAGGTACCACTAAAATTGAGCTTCTTGCTTGTACTTGTCACGGATGACAGCAAGGGAGTGACCTGTGAAAGATATGAAATGTTTAAACTCTTTCCTAACTTGGTCTTCAATTTCTGGATCAGGGAAGAGTCTGGAGAATGCTGCCTTATATCCCTCGCTAACCTCAACATCCCTATATGGTGCGACCCTCTTAGGCAAAAAAAAGATCTCTGTACTGTAGTATTTGGGAGTTAAGGCAAAAGCAAGAAGATGCAATGGGGTGGCCATTTTGTTCCACTTTTCAATGAGATGCGACTGCACTTCTTTGAAGAACTTCTCTGTGGGATCTTGCTTTTTTACATTTATGATGGATCTAATGTTCTCAACAATTGAGTCTATTTCATCATAAAACTCAACCAAATATGGATGATCCATGTCCACATATCTCAACATGCTGACGATGGGCTCAGTAAAACTCAACAAATACTCCACACGTTCCCACCATGCATCATCAACAATCCACGCTTTCACCTTTGTGGCCCCCGTAGTGTGTGCCTACAATCATATACTCCAAAGGTTGTTGATGACCATGCTACTCAATGCCTCACGCACTTGAACAAGTAGTCTCAAAACGAGGGTGTGTGAGACAAACCGAGTCTCAACAACCTAACACCAAATCAAAACAAATTTAAATTAAAATTTAAAAAAGTGTTCAAATTACAAACTTACAGAATTAAAAATTAAATTAAAAAAAACGCTTGAATTATGAATAAAATTTAAAAATTTAAATAAAATGTTACCTTCAACAACTGCAACTTCGAGGTCTTGAAGATGCCTTGGGACAAATGATGGTTAGATATGAACATTTAGATCTCGCTCACCTCTTCATAGACTTGTTTGATCCAATCAATTTTTGTGCCTAATTTTTGCAATATAAGGTTGAGGGAATAAACGATACAAGGTGTCCAAAATATGTGCCCTTACCTCTCCTCAACCAACATGCCTGGAGCTTTATAATTTTTAGCGTTGTCCGTTATAACTTGGACAACGTTTTGAAGTCCCACCGCCTCAGTGGACTCTATCAGGATGTTGGCAATGAATCGTGCATCCTTCACTTGCCCCTCACAATCAATGGCTCTCAAAAACATTGGCCTTTTAGGGCTCATTGCGACCACATTAATCAATGGTTCATTTGCTGTATCTTTCCATCCATTGGAAATGATGGACACCCTTCTCTCGACCTACGAATCGCTGATGGGCTTCAATATATCTTCAAATTTTTTCTTTTCTTTTGCCAACAAGGTGGTTCGCGCCTTTTCATATCTGGGCTGATGAACCCTTTAGGGGCAACATTGATAGATCTCACCATATCGTGTCAATATGGTGATCTTACAACACTATATGGAAGCCCACACGCATAGAGGCAACATGCAATACTCTGCTATGCTATGTCCCTTTACTCATTCTGGAATGATCTTTCTAATGGGCTCGAATCTTTTGTTCTCTTGCGAGCATGAGGTGAATCCTCTTCCTCTATGACCACGTCAGGTGTAGCAAGAAATGGGTGTGATGAGGCAACTATATTAGGACGAGATTGATCAATATCCACAGGGATCGATCCTTTCTTGTTCAAAGGATGGTTGTCTTTTATCAAAAAGGGCATCTGCTTCTTCTTGCTCTTTGATGCATGCAAGAACCTTTGCATTTGCCAAGTCCTTTCTTGGTTTTCCATTTATACTTGGCCCACCACAAATTTTGATTCCTTCGCCTGTAATTGCACACAAATGGGCTTTCACCTGTTTATATGAGCTCTTGAATTGACAGCCACATTTTGAACATTGCCAAAGGAAATACCCTCCACCTGGTAGTTGTTCAAGCAATGTCACATACTTCCAAAGAGGGGCTCGATCACTGGCTCTGGAGGGTAACCCTTGGCCCACTGAACTAGCACTTGCATTGGCAGACATTTTGGCAAATCGAAAATCTCTATATCACCTAATAAAATGATAATACTAATTAATATTGTTATATTTAGCATTTGTTGAAAGAATCTTTAAAATTTATTAAAAAAACAACAAAAAAAATGAAAACTAATTACAAACATACATTTAAATTTAAAAACTAGAAGAAAAAAACTTAAAAAAAAAGTAAAAACCCCACAAAATATAAAAAACCTTACTTTGAATGAAGAATCCTCCTTGTTGCAAGCTCCTCACGGTCTTTGGTGCCAAATAGGTAGATGTAATGGTGTAGATTTAGCACAAGGAAAGAGTTTCAAGCTTATTCAATTGAAAAAATGAGCAAGAGTGAACAAATATGCAATGGGAGGTAAAAATGCAATGAAAGGTAAATGTGTTGTTATCTTTTGATAAAACGAGTGTGATTCATGCTTTTAGGGTTGCAAATGCATTGTAACATGTTTTTGAGGTTCACCTTTTGACTTTGACTGGTGAAATAAGGAGGAAAAATTAAAAAATGATTTTTTTAGGGGGTATGCCATCCCTTCGCCTAGGTTACGCCCCAGCGTCTGCGGGTATGCTTGGGTACATCTGAGGACGTACTTGGGTGTACCCATAGGTGCTGGGGCATACCTTGGACATAGGGATGGCATACCTTAGACGTACTTGCAGGGGTTGTGGCGTACCTTGGGAGTAGGGATGGTGTACCTCAGTTGTACTTGGGTGCACCCATAGGGGCTAAGGCGTACCTTGGGCGTATGGATGGCATACCCTTCGTATCCGTATCCCAATGTAGTGGCCCCGTACCAGGTTGGGCGTATAGACGTATTTGGTAACGTATCTTGTGAGCTAAAGGATTGGGAATTTTTTTTCGTTATTGCAATATTGTTTTAAGTGCTTTGTTTGAAAAAAATAGTAAAAAAAGTTTTGAATTTTTATAACCTTGTGCAAATTAGCAGTCATTGGATTCGTCTCTGCGAGGGTATTACAACGGTGTATTTTGTTGGTACACTTCTCGGGCCAATTTTTTTCACATTTTTGCACATTAGTAGTTGTTGGATTCATTTTGGTGAGACAATTGCAACGGTCTCATTTGCTGATACACTTTTTTCAGGGTTGAACCCTTCTAGGGTTTGTGCATGGCTAGTCCTAACACTTGCAAACATGGGATAGGGCTAGAAACTCTTAACTCTTCACAAGGATGACATGAAGTTCGAAACTTATGATACGTGTATTTTGGAAGGGGAAAGATGATCTTGATACAGTTAAAGGGGACATCACGGGGATGAGAGGGGACTTGAATGGCTTGCGGGATCTCAATTGCAACAAGAAACTGGGCAATTGTCCAACTTTGTAGCTCAGTCTTTGTAAAATAACCCTCCACCTTTCTAGTTTGGTTCTCCTCCAAACAATCACATCGCCAATCTTGGTCCGAAGTCGATGTTGCTAAAAGTGGACTTGCACAAGTTTAATAGTAATGATCCACTCCCATGGACCACTCAAATTGAAATTTTATTTGATGTTCGGAATAGGTGGTCATGGTCTCTCTGTATTTGGAACTTGAGTAGTTCATTTGGTATCGATGGTTGTGTGTTTAGAAGAAAAAGAAGAGTCTCTTTATTTCCTGGTCTGTATTTTCTGAGGAGCTGCAGCTTGACTATTGCAACAATGTCTCAAAAAACTACTTTAGCCAGCTAGCCAAACTATTCCAAATAGGGATTGTAAAGGATTTATTCATCAATTTCAGAATTTCTCCTTACATGTGGTGGACATCACTGAGGAAAATCTGACTAACCTGTTTTTGGGTGGCTTCAAAGATAACATCCAATTGGAGGTTTGCATGTTTAGTCCTAGTTCAAAATTTGAAGCTATCTCAAGGGCACACATGGTAGAGGAAAAAGAGCTGATCAAACAAAGACCTTAAATTAATGTTCATGAATGCACTTTCCCAACACCATCATTTCCTCAGCGTACGAGATTGACCCCTCAACAAAATGAGAAGAGTGCAAAAGGTTTGTGTTTTCGCTGTAATAGCAAATGGAGCAAAGGACATTGTTGTGTTGAAATTTTACATTGAAGGTGTCAATGAAGATGACGAAGATGATGAGGCCTCAGGGGCAGGTTTTGATGAACTTGAGGATGAATCTGAAAATTCTCAACCTTTCAAGTTGTTTTACTATTTCTATGGGAGGGGTTGACATTGTTTTGGGATGAATCTGAATCTGAGGATGAATATGAAGTTGTTTTACTATTTCTTGTCATGCATTTTTAGGTATTAAGTTTCCTCAAGAAACACAAGGAGATCGTGTTGATTTACTCTGGGAGTTCACACAACTTCATCAATAGTAAGTTGGCTACTTGTTTAAACTATTTCATTTACCTAGCTCTAGAATTTCAGGCATGATTGCAGATGGTGGTACCATCAGCTATTCTGAAAAATGTCGTAGTATTAAGCTTGCTATGGGAGATTCACTGTTAGATTCTCCTATGTTTGTTATTCCTATGGGAGCGACTGAGATAGTTTTGGGAGCGTAATGGCTCACCACTTTGGGCACTATTGAGATGAATTTCCAAGAACTATTCACGTGCTTCCATTTAGAAGGTATGACATTTGAACTGTGTGGATTACGGATTAAATCTTCACAACTGGGTAGTTCCCATTAAATGACGAATATTAAAAAAAAAGTGCTGAAGGATTTGTGGCACACTTGTTTTCCATAGAGGTTCAACCAACCAAAGAGTTTATCCATACTGATTTATAATGGTGCTGGATGACCATTATGTTTTTTTTAGTTACATGCCAAAAGGATTTCCACCAATTTAAGCACATGATCATGCCATTAGACTACATCTTGGAAGCACACCACCCAACATAAGACCCTAGAAGTATCCCTATGTCCAGAAGAGTGAAATTGAAAAGATGGTACAAGAGATGTTGGAGGCAAGAATCATTCGACACAGTCGAAGCAAATATTCCTCTTTGGTGGTCGTGGTGCGGAAGAAAGATGACACTTGGAGGTATGCTCGGACTACGGAGAACTCAACAAGTACACCATCAAAGATAAGTTTCATATTCCAATAATAAATGATTTGCTAGATAAATTGCATGGTGCTGTTTATTTTAACAAGCTATATTTTTGCTCTAGGCATTATCAGATTCAAATTTGTGAAGAGGACATAACTAAAACAACTTTCAGAACTCATGAAAGACTATGAGATCATGGCATGCCTTTTGGCCTCACAAATGCACCATCTACATTTCAGAGTTTGATGAATGTTGTTTTCAGGTCATTTTTTAGAAAGTTTGTGTTGGTGTTTGTTGATGACATCCTTTATTTACAACAAAAATTGGGAAGACCATTTGAAGCATGTGAAACAAGTACTCTCGATTCTAGAACATCAACTTTATGCCAAAACTTCCAAATGTGCTTTTGGCATCCAAGAGGTAGAGTACTTGGGTCATATTGTTTCACAAGGTGTGAAAATTGATCCTAAAAAGATCCAAGCGATGGTGTGGTAGGTTCCTAAGACCTTCAAGAATCTCCGGGGATTTTTGGAGATAATTGGTTACTATTGCAAGTTTGTTAAAAATTATGGTACCATCACAACACCACTCACATCTTTGTTTAAGAAAGACTCTTTCTAGCGGATGGATACAACTACCAAGGCATTTGAACAATTGAAAATGGCTATATGCACCTCTCCAATTTTTGGCTACTCCTGATTTTTCTAAAACTTTGGTTGAGGAATGTGTTGCATCAAGATATGGTATGGGGGTTGTACTTATGTAAGAAGTCATACCACTTGCAAAAGTTTCAATCTTTATGTGTGTTTCCAATAATTTTTTAGTTTTGAATAATGCAACACCAAAACAAAGGCAATTTGACTCGTTTCGAGCATGTTCACAATCAATAGATTCAAAATTTACGTATCTTTCTTATAATTTTTGAGTTTTGAATAATGCAATACCCAAACATATGTAGTTTTACTCATTTTGAGCATGTTTACAATCAAAAGATTCAAACTTTATGTGCATTTCCAATAATTTTTGAGTTTTGAATAATGCAACACCAAAACATAGGTGGTTTTATTCATTTTGAACATGTTTACAATCAAAAGATTCAAACTTTATACACATTTCCTATTTTTTTTTAGTTTTGAATAATCTAACACAAAAACTTAGGCAACTATTACATGATGATATCATTCATTCTCCCTTGGCTGAACTTCAAACCTTGGAGTCTCATTGGCCATTTTCTATGCGGGGATTAGATATTAATGGAAAATTACTTAGATCACAAGATGGGCATGTCTTCATCATTACTAAAACTAAATTCCTTTAAATTAAAAATCGAAAGAAGCCACATGGAATTAGCTCATGGTTATTGTCTCATATAGGATCTCAAAAATGGATAAGTGAAATTGTAAAAGGATGTATGTCTTATGCATCAGAAAAGAAGTTGTAATGTTAGATCCATCAGAAAAGAAGTTGTAATGTCAAGAATATTTGTGTTAGTTGGGTGAAAGAGAATATGGAATGCTTAGCCTTAGGCCGATAAACCTTTGAGACTTTATTGGTCATAAATTATGAGTCACCTCGAATCTAGAGGTTTTTAAGTCGTAACCATTTGATGATGAGCATTATAAATAATAAGGATTCATACTTAACATGTTGATATCTTAAGACCCTTATCAATGCCCTAAAAACTCCAAACTTCACCAACATCACAAGGCATTATTATATATAGGTGGCTGTAGGTAGTCATTGATAAGGTCTGATCACATTTGTTTTTGAGTTTGGATTCTTTCAACTCCACTAAGACATCTTATCAATGGTCATATGGGGGAAGAGAGCTGAGCCTCCCTTTAGAGTGTGTAATCCACTACGTCAATAGTTTTTGGCATGCCTGATGGGAAAAATTTCTCTGTCTTGCAAGTTTTAAGATTGGTGTTGGTCTTGATATTGTTAAAAAAATCCAAAATAAGGAGGTATATTTAGCACCCGATGACTCCATTCAGTAACTCAGTCCCTAACTAGCATTGGGAGGAGGTTTCCATGAATTTCATTACTAAGTTACCGTGAGCTGAAGGGAAAAATGTTATCACGGTAATTGTGAATTGACTCACCAAGTATGCTCATTTTTGTTCCTTATCACAACCATTTGTTGTCAGTACTGTAGCTTTTGCTTTTCTCAATATAGGTCAAAAATTGCATGGTACTCCAAAGATCATTGTAAGTGATCGAGATCCCTTATTTACTAGTAATTTTTGGATTGAATTATTTGCATGTTTGGGCACCCCGTTGGCTCATAACTCATCCTCTCAACCTCAATCTGATAGACAGACAGAGGTAGTCGACAAATGTCTAGAAGGGTATATTACCATTGTTTTGTTTTTAACAAACAAGATAAATGGGTTCATTGGTTGCCACTTGCTGAATGGTGGTATAATACTTTTGTTTACAGTTTGTCCAAAATGTCTCCCTTTGTGGCCTTGTATGGATATCACCCCCCATCCATCATTTCAACATTGAAGGTCCATCCCAAGCTTTGAGCTGTGGAGGAACACATTCACCGTCAACAGGAGTACTCGTTAGTTTGCTAGAAAATTTAGCCATGGCACAAAATTGAATGAAGCAACAAGTGAATCAACACTGTAGTGAGCGACATTTTGATATAGGTGATTTGGTCTTTGTATGATTACAACCATATAAGCAGATATCTTTGAAGCAACAAAAAAATGATAACACATCTTCTAAGTATTATGGCCCTTATTAGATCTTGCAAAAAATTTGTGGCGTGGCCTATAGATTGGAATTTCTCCATTCCACTCGCATACAACCAGTATTTCATGTATTTTGCCCAACAAAGGTAATTGGACACAGAGTTTCTACTCGAACTAAGTTCCCTGAATTGGATGAGGTAGGGTTATTTTGAAGCCTGAAGAAATCCTTCAAACACGTACTAAGCAACTACGGACCAAAGCGATTAAGAAGTATTTGATCAAATGGAAGAATCTGCATTGTGAAGATGCAACATGAGAGAATGAAGAATTCCTGCAACAAAATTTGGGGTTGATTCAACGTTGAGGACATCGTTGTTTTGAAGGGGAGAGGCATGCTATGCCCTTAACCTATGACGTGTCTAGGGATATGTGTGGCCTACTTGTGGCTTACATAACTCTTTTATTATCTTGTAGCATTTCTCTATGTTTTTAGTAAGGATGGTCTATGGGATAACCATGGCTAAGTAGAGTATATAGAGGAAGTAGTGGTTAGTTTTTGATCACTAGATTGTGAATTATGCTCGTATTGCATTGTTGTGGAGGTTGCCCCCTCGAAGTGGCTCAGTGATTTTTATCAAGCATTTTGCTCTTCTGTCAATTATTGTTATGGATCTACATATTCTGCTCTTATTTCTGCGATATAATATTTCTATTGTGCGAACATCTACGTAATTTCATTACATTTTCTAAGCCTCCAATTAGCCTTACTGTTGGAAGGGTTGAGGTTGGCTACAAGGATTTTTAGAATCAATGTCCACATTAATCTGAGAAATATTATTAACTTTAGCTATGGCCCAACCTATCCAAATTGCTAATTCCTCAGCATGGTTATTCCTTGATGCTTGAAGGCTTCATCTAAACAAAAAAATCATAGTGCTGCTGTGATCTCAGGCAAGGCCTCCAGCCCCAAAGGGCCCAAGGTTGCCACTTAAGGGTCCAGCTGTATTTAATTTGATCCAATTGACTGTCAGTTGTTCTCAAGGTAGCTGACAAATATCCCTTTCAACAACACCATCATTGGGGATATCTCTGTCTTGAAGTCCATAATTCTATCCATATACCAGGGGACAAGCACAGCATATAGATGAGATGTTGGGCCCTTGGCCGCCCCATATCTAGATAGGCCTCTCCTCATATATATAGAGAGGGGGCGGCGAGGGGAGTTTTCATAGATGGGGCCCTTTTACCTTCAGCATCTTTTTCATCAAAGAAGCCCACCTGTATATGTTCTTCATCTTAGAAGGTGCAGCAGAGCATGGCATGAATGGCTTGGTCTGGTGATCCTTACAATTCAGGGCAAGCGGAATCACCATTTCCTGGAGCGGCCTCATCCAATCTTCAATTCTGAGCAGTTCATTGTTAATCTCCATGTGCCTGTTGGAATACTATTCTTCCAAGTTACTGACATCTTTGTGCAGCAGGTTTGTACCTCCTGCAATGGAATGGATGCATGTTTTCCATAGATTTGTTGCCACATTAAAAACATTCTTTCTGCCAAAAGTCTTCTTGCGTTCCACTTCCAACATCGTCTCTCTGATTGCTTTTTCTACATTCGCTCCCTTTGTATCCTCTGTATTTCTTGCACGCTTAAACAATTTTTTACTCAAATGTGAAGTCCTGTTTTCTACATCCTGCCATTAATGAAGTCAGTAATCTCCAAGTCCATTTCTTCAATTATTACCTAGGTCGTTCTCTTCCTTTTTCTTATTTGGGATGAATTATGAACATATTTTCCATCGAGAGAGAGAGTATTTCCACAGTCCATGAAGTAAGATGTAATTTTCTGGTAGATACTATTTTTTCTCATACTGAAGATGGTTTAGGGAGTGTGATCTGAAATGTTGATTAAAAAATTGTTACACGCTTTCTACCAGAAATCTACATCTTACATATTTTCCCTTATTTCTTCTCTTATCCTTTTTGTCCTGTTGTTAGGTGGCTTACCACCAGCACCAGCTGCACAGGCCATGTCTGAACAGATACACATCAAGGTTTAGAGGTATGGTTAGCAAATCTCCATCATAGAAAGAAGGGTGAGCATTGATGATGGTTCAGGGATCCGAAACATTGAATTAAAAATTGTCACACGGTTTCTACCAGAAATCTACATCTTACATTTTTTTCATTATTTCTTTCTCTTATCCTTTTTGTCCTGTTGTTAGGTGGCTCACCACCAGCACCAGCTGCACAGGCCATGTCTGAACAGATACACATCGAGGTTTAGACGTATGATTAGAAAATCGCCATCATAGAAAGGAGGGTGACATAGCTGGGTCTCTATAGCTAGGCAAAGTCTCAGCTTTAAACTTCTCATGGAAAGCAGGTCTGGAATAAGTAAATTTTACAAATTCTTCCATGGTACCGAGATACTCTACTATCTGCCTGTATTTTAGTTTCTTTTCTTAACAAGTCTACTATCTGCCTGTATTTTAGTTTCTTTTCTCAACAAGTCTACTATCTGCCAGATCATAATTTTTCTCTCAACAAGTCTGAATGCAGATGGAAGATTGAAGACAAACAGCCGGCAAAACACTTTTTCCTTTTTTTTCTTCTTTAAAAGAAAAGAAAATAAACAGCACCGAGTTAAAAGAGATGTAGAAATCATAGAAATAGGAAAAAATAGAGTGTGGAAGTGAAGGGCCGTGTCTCTCCTCTGTAGAGAGAGGCAGCTTGGCACTCTCCAAAGACCAATTCCAGCTTTCTGCCCAAGACTCAGCTCTCACATAAGTATATTAAAAACAACCATGCCACTTATTCTCTCCACTTAAATCAGTGTTCAACCATACCAACAGGCCACACACTCTCTCTTTTTTAAATGACAGGAACACCTGCTAAAACACTCAAGGCATCATTTCTCACAGTCAAAATACTCCGGAACAGGCCAGGGCATCATGGTCAAGGAAAGCTAAGATTGTGTCCCTCAACTCTTTTTTAATACTTATTCGTTGTTTGAATAATCAAATTTTGCTTCACATTGAAAGAAATATAATCAGATTCTGCACTTACACTATATGAAGAAAATAATAAAACAGACTTCTGTGATTTGAGAACATATTTACTGGAAAAATAAAACACACACTTCTCCTTTCATACAGCTGCTGCTGCGCTTCTGCGTTTCCATAATCTTTCTAGTACAGAGTTACAATATATAAAACAGACTAAACAGCTAACTAGAGATTAAAAACATGCAATATATTTTAAAGAGATTTGCATGTTGTTTAAGGTGGACATTAACTAGACATGCTTAAAATAGCAGAATCGTTTATTTAATCCTAACTAACTAATATCTAAATAAATAGTTACAGACAGAGTATTGAAATAGATTCCCTGACATGCATTGTACATCACACACAGCTGCATGACATGCGTTCTTTCCTACACGTAGGTTAGCTGATTGTTAACTCCACCATTCTTCCCCTTGAGGATCAACAGGGAAATTACTAATTATATATGTTAAAAGGATTTTAGTGTGCTACAAATTTGATAAGGTTTCTGAGTGCAAGTCCTTATGTTTTTAGAGAATCAAATTCTGCCTTATTTTATTTAAATTATTAAAATCCTTATTCCTTGAAAAGAGTTTCAACTTTGCTTTACTTTTATAAGATTTTGAGTTTGTCTTTTTTTCCTTCAAGAACTAAAGTTTTCTTCATTTTAATTAAAGAATTGAATTTGTTTTAACTTAAAAATATATAAAAGTGCTGTATCGATCTAATAAGGTTTCTGAATGTAAGTCTTTTTTTGCTTCTCTAATTTTGTAAAGAACTTAGTTTTACTCATATTTGCCATGTTTGGTCGAACAGGGCTCAAGTTTGGTTTGAACTGAACAAATAAGGCTGACTGAATTTGTTCGGTCAAGTTTGACTGTTCAGTTTTTTCATTTTTTTGATTAAATAATAAATAAAAAAACATTTAAAATATTATTTTTTAACCAAAAACGTCACTCTAAGAGTCAATGGTGAAAGCAAAACGCAAACCCGAAATGCAAAAGGCAAATTGCAAAAGGCAAATGTTACATTGTGAATCGTGATTGAGTCATCGACAAGAACTCTGAAGAAAAGACTGAAACACAACGGTGAATATAGACCTGCTAATACAACCATTGAGATTCTTGCTCTCAAGTCTTCTTTGTCCATGGATCGGGATCTTGCTTGCACATAACACGAGTACACTGTTACACATGGTGATTATTGTTTGGCTTCATTGTTGTTGTTCGTGTTTGTTGTTGTCGTTTGGTTGTTCGGAAAGGGTTTGATAAGTGTTTGGCTGTTCAACGAGGTTGATAAGGAGGAAGATTGAAACCCGTCTGATGTTGGAGATTTGAACAACATTTGCCATTGCCATTTGCCATCGTCACATCGATTTGATCCACAGGGAGCATTTTACTGTTTAAACTTTATTGTTTAGTATTTACAATGTACATGTGTAAAATAATTTGTAAGTCACTAATACTTTAAATTAGATATATTCATATTAAATATACAATTAGTTTATTATTAATCTATTAAAATTTAAAGTATTATTAAATATAAGTTGCTATTATACGATACGATATACTATTATACAAGTACTATTTATTAAATCATTAATAAAATATAATAATACAAATTTTAAAAATATACTATATAACATATGATTTTTAAAATTGGTGTTTAATAATAACTTCAATTTTTTTTTACTTTTTATTTAATTTTAAAATTTATTTCATTTTATTTCTTGAAAGTTAAGTTTTTCTTTTTCTTTATTTTTTCAATTTACATTTATAAATATAAATAGCGAATTTAATTCTTAAGATAAATGATAATTTCATTTTTTAAGTTTTAGTATATAAATATTAAGATTATTAAAATGTTTATGTTTACAAGTGAATATGTTTCATTAAAATTCAACACAAAGATCAATGGTTCATAATAGTGTATGCAAGGGTGAGTAGTGGGTAGTGAGAGATTAGGGTATAGTTGGAAAGTTCACAATAGTGTATGCAAGGTTGAATAGTGGGAAACAAGAGTACAGGGGGTAGCATGGCTAGCCGTCCAGTAGAGATGAAATATACCATCTAGAGAGATGATAAAAAAACATATGAGATCATCTTGTGCAATGGTAATATCACGGATAGTGTTACTAGAGTTTGGTACCATTACCTTGGAGGATTTGCAGATGTGAAATGTTGTATTTTAGCAAATGAAAATTCGAAGGAAGTGGAGTATGTAGATTTATTAAAACAAGTGCAAGCTAAATATGATGCGAGTCATGCTGGATAATTTGCTTCAGAAGCAAAGAAGGCTAAAATCCAACACATCTCGTAAATTGGCTCCTTCAATAGTTCAAGTAGCGCTCCATTATTTTTCAGTGGTTGTGCAAGTGAAGCTGAAAAGTCATAGGGTTCATTGAAGTCCATGTGGAGGCCACAACAAAAGCATGATGTAGATAGATTGGCAGTGAGATTTTTCTATGTTGAGGCCATTCCTTTCAATGCCATTCATTCTCCACATTTCGAAACCTTTCTAGAAGTGGCTATTGGATTTGGGAAGGGTTACAAATTGCTTTGCTATGAAAGAGTAAAATCTAGTCTTCTTGAAGAGGAAGTGGTAGCTATATCCACTGAGTTAGTTGAAATGAAGAGAAATTGAAAAAGAACAGGGTGCACAATAGTAAGTCATAGATGGTCCGATTCAAGAAGGCTCTTCTTAAATATTTTGGCAATATCCCTTGATGGTGCTATGTTTATAAAATCTCGATACAAGTAATGAACAAAAAACTTCTTTTTTCATCTTCCAATGCATTGAATCAACGATTTTGGAGATAGCAGAAGAGAACGTTGTTCAAGGTATTATAGATAATGCAACTAATTGTAAAGGAGTAGGAGATAAACTCATGGATATATTTTCTCATCTCTTCTAGACACCATGTGTTGCACATGTGTTGGATCTTTTGCTTGAAGAAAATTGGAGTGGGTAAATAGTATTGTGATTGAAGGAAAACAAATTTCTAAGTTTATCCTCAGTTACCGCTTGACATTGAACTTGTATTGTTCCTTTGCAAAGTGTGAGCTTCTTTGCCCTCTTGAAACAAGATTTGCTACCAACTTCATTACTTTGCAAAGGGAGGTACAAGAGATGACAAGATTGAGAAAAGTTATGGTTGCCAACGAATTGACAAAGTCAAAGCTTTCCAAGAAAGCCCGTTCCAAAGACATTGAAAGAATTATTTTAGGAGACAATTTGGGAGGGGGCCAAGAAGATCATAATGATGTTTGAGCCACTTTTTAGAATTTTGAGAATGGTTGATGACAATCAACCTTGCATGGGCTGTGTATGACGGAATGGACATAACAAAGGAAGAAATTCAAAAGTTACTTTCAAGTAATGTTGAAGAAGTCGAGCATTTGGGAAATTGTCGACAAGTGATGGTTCATGTTACATCGTCCTCTACACGTGGTAGCCGGCTAATCAGATCCTAAATTAGTCGAGGTAAATCATGATGTAGATGAAGAGATAATGAGAGGTGTATTTGCCACAATAGATATGTGTGGAAAAATATTGATCTTAATCCCCTTATAAGTGAGGAGAATGTGTGTCATATGTGGGGGGAAGGATAAAACCAAAGCTTACAGGTGGAGAAGAGAGGTGAGCGACACCTTATAAATCCATAAAAATACATTGATAATAAATATAGTAAATGCACACATAAAAGGAGACTTATGATAAACTTAAAACTATATTAAAGGACTCAAATAAGATTAATTCTCCAACACCCCCTTAAGCTTAATTTGGGGTTACAAAAGTGGAGAAAATCTTTTTACAAACATAGAAGGGAGTTGAAATTACACTATACTCCCCCTTAATAGAAATTTCGTGATAGATTATAATAGTTTGAGAAAAAAGAAAGAAAAGGTGTCGATCCGCAATGGAACAAAGACCAACAAAAGATGTGATCCACAAAAATTTGCAAAACAAACAAGCTAACACCAATCTTTCAAGTTAAGTAACTGATATGCCAAAAATACGATCTACATACATAATGTAATAAAAGTAGATCAAATTTGAGTTAAAGACAACTTCCATCATAAAGTGTGCAAATTTGCACGAAAAGAAGTTAGTTAAAAAAACTCTAAACAAAACATATTTTCTTTGTAACAAAAAATAAGAAATGCATGAAAGATTGAGATTATCAAAATGGAGACAAAAAAGATGTGTCATTTGCAAAAGATATTCTACTTGAACAATTGAAGAATTATCATATGGAGACACATCAAAGTCTCTAGAAGAAACATTGTCTTTAGGAATCCAAATTGTTTTTGCCTTAGAATTAAGTGTCTTAGTAGTTTTCCAACAATACAAAGTGTCATGAGTTGATTTACCACAAGATTTGTATGGATGCAATTTCTAATATTTAGAGATACAATGCTTGTGCTTTTCACAATGTGCACAAGGTTTAACAATTTTAACCTTAACATGAACATTAGAAGCATTATGATAAAAAAAAGTTGCATGATAAGTCCTTAGGTGAGGAGGACAATACGATTCCAAATTTAAATTAGAAGTAGTTGATTCATTAAAACCAAGACCATTACAATTTACAATAGATTCAAGCAAAATAGGTTCAAGTATACGAGTTTCACATTCACCAATCCCACCACTCAAGTAGCCCATGCATTGTATGATTTTTAAGTTGGGGTTGGTAGAAGAAGTGTTCAAAGAAGTTCTGGGTTGTTTAGAAGTACAATGAGTTTCATCATTTGAACTAGTATGATGTGCAAAAGATGCAAATTTGTCATTTAGAGTGTCAAAAGAGGATTGCATATTTGTTGTTTTGTTATGAAAAACATTTTGAAGTGCATTAACATAATTATTCAAGGTAGTAATAGAATCATTTGACATTGAATTTCATGTTTAATAGCACAAATTTATTCATTTTTCAAATCAATTTGATGCAAACCATTTTTAAATGCTACAAAAATGGCGAGGTTAAATAGCATAGAAGCAAGATCTAAGCTAAAAAAAAATAATGCTTAAACAATTAGCTTACACAAGGTTGATTTTTAGATCAACTTGTAAATGTAAGTCCACACCAAAAATATCAAAATTTGCTTGCAAATTAAGTTATGGATTTATAAAAATCAAACTAGGTTCGAATAAGATTTAAAACTTGATGTAAAGACTTTAATTGGTTGTTTTAATTTGTTTTGCTTGAATGAAAACAATTTTAAAAAGTTATTATTTTGATTTGAAAAGCATTAAAAAACAAAGTGAAGAAAATGCCAAAAAAAAAAAAAAAAAAAAAAATTTAATCACATTTTTTTTGAATAAAAACCAACAGGGATGTTTTTGACGATTTCAAAAAAGGCGATTTGGGGTTTTCTAAAATTTTAACAATATGTTTTTAGGTGACAGATTAACAAAACCCATTTTTTTTTAGAATTTAAAATTGCCAATAAAAAGATGTGGCCTCCTTTTTAGATGTGTTTTTAATGTGATGGGTTTTAAAAAATAGAAGAAATGATAGATTTTATTTGTGTAACCAACTTAAAAAAATTGAAAATCTTATTGTTGAGAGAAACTTGAAATGCATGTTAGACTGCAAAGATGTGAAAAAATGATTAAATTTAAGTTAAAAATGAAGAAAGAGGCTAAAAATCGGATGCAAGGGTGCAATCCCTTGCGAAAAAATTGGAATTTCTCTTCCCAAAAATCTGCACAACTCCGGTTTCAACATCAAAAGAGAAACATGCTCCAATACTATGAAAGAATATTGTTAAAAATCGAATTAAAACGTTGAATAAGCAATGAAAAAAATTAAGAATCAATGTTACCTTTGAAGTGAAAACAAACCACAAAGTTGAGGTGAGTTGACAAATGGGAAAACCGTCAAATGGAGAAAAACCTCACATTTTATTAAAAGTCTTGCAACAATGAATCTCAAAGTACATAGCAAGAAGAAACTAAGAGAGAGAATGGCCTTAAACCAAAAGAGCATCACAAAGATGCAAAAGCAAAAGCAAGATCAAGATTGTACAACATGAAGAATGAGAGAGAAGAGCTCAATAAATAGAGTTGGAAGGAATAAGGAGTTATATGAGCAAACTTCAGTGTATGTGCCAAGTGTCCTAATCCTCTTGCATGTGAGAAGGATGCTTGTGACATGTGAGGGGAGGAGTTACTTGTGCAAGTAACTCCAAATCCTACAATTGGACAAGAGAGGTGAATGACACTTCATAAATCCAGGTAAGTACATTTATAATAAATATAATAAATGCACACATAAAATGAGATTTAGGATAAACCTAAAGCCATGTTAAAGGACCCAAATAAGATTAATTCTCTAACAATGTTGCTTATTGATGGAGATGAGAAGGAAGCAATGAGACAACTTACTGTTGTCAAGAACAATTGAAAATGTTTGCCATCAAGGAAGCAAAAGCAAGCAAGATGAAGTGAGAACCATATAAATGGTGATAGATTTATGGGGCTTCTACTCCATAGTTGCAAAGGCTTGCCATACAAATCTTCGGCCAGTGTTCTAGTGCTTCTATGTGTGAAAGAAATTGGAATACACATGATTGAATCCACACTATTAAGAGGAATCGACTAGGGGCTCAAAAACTCTCTGATCTTGTGTTTGTTCATAGCAATTTACGATTGCTTATTCACTCTCTTGCAATTGAAGATGACAACTCTTGCCTTGGTGAACCATGCTTTAGAGATGAAGAAAATATTGATGTTGTTGATGAGCCCTACAAGTGTAGGATTTAGAAGATGCTGTTAGTATGCTTTTGATGTAGATGCAGGGTTTGATGTTGTGGATGTTTAAATTTCATTCTCATTTTTAGTTAATGCTGGAAACAATATGTATGATATATTTATTTTTTTATAATTTATAAATTTTTCCTAACGGAACTGAAACTTATCGTAAAATCTCGAACTTTGAACTTTTTTCCCTTGTTAAACAACCTGAACTTTTCGAACATGGTAACTCTGGTTTTACTTC
Organism: Torreya grandis; assembly: GCA_037957365.1. Classification (NCBI taxonomy): domain Eukaryota; kingdom Viridiplantae; phylum Streptophyta; class Pinopsida; order Cupressales; family Taxaceae; genus Torreya; species Torreya grandis. Next base: position 1,463,415 of record JARHVA010000700.1, on the reverse strand, counting down.
ATTTTCATCAAACAATTAATTATAAGTGCCCTATGGATCTCACAAGTTTTCAGTTGTATTTGTTTTTTTGTATCATCCTTTTTAAGGAACTAAAATTTGCTTCATTTTTTTTAAAGAGCTAAAATTTTCTTTACTGATTTTGTTAAAGCGTGCATTAAATCAGATAAATAGTCTTAGTCTAAGTTGTTTTACTTCATTTGTTTAAATAATCAACTATTGCTTCACTCTTATTGAATAATTAAATTCATATTTGGTATTTTATTTTTCAAATGCACTATAAATATGACAAACATTCTTCTCTCAGGTCCCGAACTGCTGTGGCTCCGCTAGAGAGGCTGAAAATTCTACTTCAGGTAGGCGTCTTCTTTATTATATGGTCATTAGTTGCAAAGTATCAGTCTACCCGTGGAAATTGATCACTTCACTAAGAGTTCAAATTTGTCCATTTGCATTATTTTTTGCTGACGACTTATGTCACATTTAGTCTCACCTATTCATTTAGAGTCATCTTATTAATATGTTCAATATTAGTATAATATTCCCTTAATTATATCTATAACCTTCACTATTTATATATAAAGCCTTCCAAGCTAGATTTATCCATCCATATTGTTTTTTTGGTAATTTATTTCTATTATTGGGATCAATTCTATGGAGAACTGCACAAAAATGGAGAGAGCATAGATTTAATTTGACTGACATACTTCAAGGATAGGTTAATATGATATGGATAGGGAGGGTGCTTAGGATAGGCTTATAGCCTATGGTTGCATTTCACCCTTATATGTCTTACCATGTGTAAAAAGTATACATATACTTTTACACTTAATAGTTAGTTGTAGATAGATACTTATGAAGTTTCCCTATTCAGTTGGATGTATTATTTGATTTCTATTCTCATGTTGGAAATCCCAACAAAGGGATAAGTGAGATTTCCTAGATTTAAGAATAGTTAGTTATGTGTAAACTGTAAAGGTGTATTTAAAGGCATCCAATTGATGAAGACAATTAGTTGGAGTTTTGCCAATCTACTTCCGCATTCAAGCTCGTGGTTTGTTAGGTGGGGAGAGTATGTTGCATGTCCTTGTGTGGGCACGTGAAGAGAGAATATGTTGCACTTGCTATGTGGAGACCCCTGTCCGCTGTGTGACTTGTTCCTTTGAGAGGATCACCCCCACCATTCCTCATCATGATAGAATCAAACATATTTGATAGCTATTAATTCCCATCTCTCAGCATTTTCAAGGGCGATACAAAAACCAACTAGTAAATATATACAATATATACTGTATACTATAAACAATCGTGCATCTTTGAGTGGGCAATGTCGTATTAGTTTTTAACTTGCAGCTAATTCTACATAAAAATTATAAGATGTGTATATAGGATGGAAGGACCCTTTTTACATGATATTTTTTTTGTTTTTGGTCAGCTTCAATCTATCAGAAACACCACCGTTATTTTAAAAAGGCTTAGATCATGGTTGCCCTGAACATCATGGTTTATGAGCAAGTTTCTCCTTTATCACTAAATCTATCCAATAGCCTTTTCAATAAAGCAACTAGACTCAGTAATCTCAAGAGTAGAGGATCCAAAAAGACCAACTATGGAAGGAGATAACCATAGATGCTAATCCTATGGATCTCATTCCTATTTATTACCATTTTCTACACTACTACATTTTCTGTGTGTTCATGTTAGGTTTAAGATGGACTTTAAATTATATTACATTTTTTGCTGTTTTTATTATTTATTTTTTCAATCTTCATTTATGCCACTTTTAAAATCGTCGTAAAACTGTTGTTTACTGACATTTTAATGAACGACAAATAAAAAATGAACAACATCTTAGCAACACTAGATAATGTGATATATGATGTGTAGTAGTTGTAAATGTTGTTCTGTTGCCCACGTGATACTCTCATTATTATTATTTTTTGTTGTAAACTAGTATGTAAATAACATCTTAAATGTGTCGTAATTTGTTATAATATTATAAAAAAATGATTTTTTTGGGGGTTAAAGATACTTAGGAAGAGGGCCCAGCAAAGAAAAACGTGTCAAAGCGCTTGTAATTGATAGCATAAAGCTCAACAACATCACAAGTTAAAATTCATATTAACATGCATTCCCAAGGAGCAGAATGAAAAATACATAACTTTCTTGATGCCAGAGAGGGCAAAGAGATTTTGGCCACCTTCCGCAGTAGCATTAGTTTGCACTTGCAACACTGCTACTGCTCATTAACCCATCTTGCCAGCACATACTCGCTCCCTACATATCATAGAAGAAGAGAACTGTCTTCTTTGCAGACCAAGCTTCTTCCAAACCCAAATCAGCAGCTACTAACCTGCCCACCCACCCATATGTTTCTTCTTTCAGTTATCTAGAAGACTGAAGCTTTATAGTTTATACAATACAGCTATTGATGTGGGTGTGCACAAAGGCCATGATTGATATTTTATAGGTATATATCCATATGAAGACCATACCTGTGCCAAAATTTGTTATTTCTGATTCAGTCATATGCAAAATCCATGCACTCTCTCACTCATTGCATGCAACACCAAATATTACGGTTTACTAATTACCGATTCAATTTTTTTTAAGCACACACTGCCAGCAGCAATGAGATAGATTACTTATGATTGTGTGTCCAAGCACCAAAGATTATACATCCCAAAAGGAAGGATAGAAGACATATTCTCTAGCCTCTCTGCACACTCAGACTCAGACTGCAAGAAATACAAGCTCAGACAACAGATGAATGTGTGGCACCTTTTCACATCAATCTGACATGAATACATCATTTGCAATCAATGTACCACTGATTCATCACATTTTCATTGTTTGTGCTCTTGATCATTTGCAGGAGTTCTTAATTTTCAATACAGGCCAGAATTTAATGCATGATTGATAGCATTCCTTTTTCCTGCACAAATCTTGATGCATCTTTATACTTGTATGCATGACAAGTATCCCCTGTGACAGCTTTATGGAAGAGCATATGCAGAGAATGGTGCAGTGGGTGCATATTCAGAACACCACACACAATTACCTAACCCAAAAAAGTATGAATATATTTATATCGTTATTGAGCCTTTAAGGTTTTTGAAAGTAGCAGATGTCTGGGGCATGGGGCAAATTACACATGCCACTCTTGTTTGGTCAAAAAGGATTATACATACTATGTCAGGTACCAAGTCATGCTGGGGGTCAGGCAAATTACACAGGCCATTCCCACGACACAAAAAGGAGCCATAACTACAATTGTTTCCAGACTTATCTCTCAGTTATTGTTACTTTGTCATCTTCTTCTTCGATTGAGGATTGCATACAGCATTGAGGGATTTCCAAAGTTGCCTCCTCCAAAAGTTGAAGACCTACTTTTGCTGGAAGCTCTTGCTGTCCCTTCATTGGGGCCTTGTCTCCATTCATAATGAGATGTTGGTGAAACCTAGTCTCTCGTGCCATTGCATGCAAGACCTTCTCTAGCGATGTGTGTTCCTTATGCAGAAAATAACTCCTAGTCATGTTGGAGAGGATGTTTGCCCCACTCAAACTCTGAGGCATGGCGAATACAGCTTTTCTCCCTATTGACTGCCCAGGATCTAGAAGCAAGTTTTTCATTTGATGTTCCAAGTGATTGATTTCTACATCATCCAATTCTTTTGCAACCCTTTATACTCTCTCGACCCGCAGTCCTAAATGAGGATATTTTATTTGTAGGTTCATAAAATCAGAGAATGGTTCTCTTACCACTTCTGTGAATTTGCAGTTATTCTTTCCTTTTTTCTTCCTTCGGAGTTCCTTTCAACGTCATGCTTTGTCCTTGTGAGCTTGCAGAGGACACCATTCTATGGAGTTAGTTACCCTCTTGTCTTTGTGTGTCGGAAAGGCAAAGTGAATTGTATAACAAATATTCACCTTCTCACAGCTGCATGCATTGATCACTCTTACCTCCCCATACATTGAATGTTTTAAAATACCTCTTCACAGCAACTTAGGTGGCAATTAATATTTTAATGCTGATTTGATATGGAATTGTTTCATAATGATTACTGCTTTTTTCAAAGATCTTTCTTCTGTCATCAAATGGGGTTCTTTTTATTTAGGTTGTCTCCTCAAATTCCGAAGTCCCCCATTTTAATTTTTAATTTCTTATATTATATTAAGGTATTAGGGGCCCTTATAGCTTTAGAATTCCCTCAAGGTATATCATGATTTCAAAATATTTAATATCCCCTAGCCCCAGAGTCTTGATCCTCATTCCACTCTCTACTGAACTATTCCCCTGCTTCACATGTATTGACTTGCTCAATTTCTTTTAGAAAAATGTTGCTCAGCATCCTTGACAAAACTCCTCAAGTCACTAGGAAATTTATTTTCCCAAAATATTTCCATAGATACTATTGATTCTAATAAGCTGACTCCAATATTAGCTGCTTTGTCAGCCACCTGGTTTCCATCTCTTTTGATACGAGTATATTTAACATCTAAGCTTTTGATTAGCCATCTTGCTTCATCTATTATCATTCTCAATCTCCAACAATTGGCCATACCTTTATTCATAGCATTTATTAAAATCCGTGAGTATCCTTCTATTACTAACTTTTCTCATCCACAAATGACTGCTGACTGAATAGTTTCAGCATAGCCATACCTTCTGCTTGGCTTCTGTATATTCGCCAATGTCCATTGTAAAATTCAGAATCAGTTGGCGTTTATTGTCTCTAAATGAACATTCCTCACCAACCGGTGCAGGATTACCTTTCAAAGCTTTATCAAAATTTAGCTTTATAAATCCTGGGGAGGAGGACATCGAGTGCCATTTTATCCCTTTTGCTATCCTGCTTCCACCCATTATCAGGGGAAAAAAATTGTAATTTATTATTTATTACTATTTAAATAATTAATTAAATAGGAAAGAATAATAAATTATAAATGTTGATGAAAGATTGCATTTCATTTTTAAATTTAAAAAAATTTCAATTTTATTGATAGTAAATTTTAATAATATATCAAATCAAACTCTTTTTTTGATTGGTCAAATTAGCATAGGAAGGGGTTTCTCACTTGTTATATTTATATCATAAAACCTGTAAACAATATTTGAGGACATTCATGTCCAGGCTGCCCATTATTTAAATATGACCTATTTGGCAGCCAAACTAAGACTCGGCCACTCAAAAAACTGAACTAATGCTATGCCATGAGTCACCAAAATCTCCAAGATAAATCAACTAGCTTTATCCACTTAATCAACATTACAAAATAGGGGTTTCAACCCTAGTTATACCGTATGCTAAAAAACATTAAGAATTGATATATATGGAAAGAGTGACTTGCTGCCATTTGCATGCCCTATTTCCCTTGCCTTTGAGGATTCATCCACATGTGGCAGATGTGCTTTGCTTGCAGTGATCTCATCTGGGACAGGGACACCAACAATTCTCTTCAGAAGACTGATTGCTTTTATATCCGCTTGCCCCATTCTTTTGTTAGATTGTGGAGCAACATTTACCAAATGGCAACAAAGATGCATAAAGACCAATGCTGGAAGTGGATACCTATCCACACTTGGTAAAAACCAGATAAGAACCACTTCATTGCTTCAATGTTGTCCAAAAGCTGAAAAAACTGACCCTCCTGCTCTCTAAATGATGCCATCAAAACGGGTCTACAATTCGAAGTTCCCGAGATTGGCATCCTCCTTGCCGAAAGGATATTAGTGACTTCAAGGATGGTTTCCTATCCCACTCTCAACTCTAGTTGGATGAAATGGCTCTTAGTATTGTATTTATCCTAAGCCCCTAATAAACTTAATGCCCCATTTACTATTGACATTTGGGGATTAGTTGTTGGTGGTAATGTGCGTTACGGGAGTTGTATTCCTATTGTATTATTAATACATTGAGTGAATAATAACTTATTGCCAATTGCATTGCCGCACATTGAGCCAACTTTATTTTGTCTTTTTTAATTTTTGTCCTAATATGTGGTATGGCAGCCACTCTCAATTACTGTGAAGAAGATGAATTAGTGGTTGGACGTGGTTTGATGTGAGAGATCAGAATCAAATTCAATGGCCTGAGGATCATTTTGGTGAGAGGGCATGAGAAGAGTATGGATCCGTACGGATATCAGAAAAGTGGAATGAAGGCATGAAAGAAGGATGTTAAAAACAAAAATATTTCTGTCATAAGAATTCTACTGCAATTAAACAAATTAAATGTTTGCAAACATTGAAGAAGGCATTACAAACAATTGAAGGAGGCGGGTTTTGCTGTTGTACAAATGTAGTACTGATGCAAGACATGAGAAAACTGATTTGAAGGAGGCATTTGCGTCAGAGGAGTCATTGAAGTCTACAAAGGCATTTTTGAAGGAATTAAAATCTGAAACGTGTTAGGAAGGCGTTTTAATTCTGCAAGTGAGTTTCTGTTTGACTGTAGAAATGACATGATCAAGAGAGGTGTTGAAATTTGCTTCTGATAGGAAGGTGTTAAAGAGGTGTTGAAATCTGCTTTTGAAAAAAAGGCACAAAAAGCTGAAAAGCTGATAATTTTTTTTGTCCACATGGAAAAAGATGTGGCTATTTTTCTTTGTTGCATTATTATAAGGCGTGATTGATGCTCCCTGTTAAAAGGTGTGATTGGTGCTCCCTGTCAAAAGGTGTGATTGATGCTGGCTCTCATTGCTGCTATAAGTGGGCCCGCCAAAACATTACAATTGTGAAGATTTTTTTATTCCTGGAGATTTCTGATCTGCGTTATCTTTATCTGCAAAGTTGAATATCGGGAAGACAGTGACAATTATTACTGCTATTGTCGTGTATTACATTGGTAAGTCGAATTTCAAAAATGCTATTTCTATCATAAAGACTGCTTAGCTCATGTGGTATTCAAATTTTGTTACAAGCTTGAGATTCAGTGTTCAAAGCACACAGCTCAACTTGTTCTATAAATATAACTTGTCCCCATTTTTAGTCACAAAGGCTTGTAGATGACATGGTAGATGAACTTTGTTAAGACAGGGCTTGTAGATGAAATTTTGTTAAGACAATTATTCTGAGCCCATAGATGTCGAGTTCAAGTCTTAAAAGTGCAAAAGTGCAGTATTTTATAAATTTGTCAATTCGATTTTCTGCCAAAAACCAGGAAAACCAATACCATCAGTTACGTTTGTTAGTATAACTTTGTTAGTGAAATTTAGTTTTCTAGAAAGTAGACTCAATTGGCTTTCCAACGAGGACTTACACCAAAGGATTCAGGATGTTAAACCAGTTTGTTTTAATCTTTGAAAATCAGGACAATTTGCAGGTTTTGTGTTGGTGAGTGGTCAATACTGCTTAACACAAATGTCAAATTCTAAAACAACATAACTTTCTCATACACGGTCCACATTGTCACATGACCACTTGTTTTTCATGGAATAGGATTTCTGGATGCTTTTTATGATAACAATTTTTGTGCATCACGCTTCTAAATAGCATGTTTTGGCCATTATCATTACGCATCCTATTGAATGCATGTTGAAAAGTTGATTGAATAACGGGCAACTTTCTATCTTTACGCATTAAAATTCAAAAGATGCTAATCACACAACAGAGTGTTGGAAGCAGTTTGAGCAGTCAAACCCTAAGCACATGAAAATTGCAGAATTCAGAAAGTGCCAATTTAGGGCATGAAAACAATATTTAATTCCTCAAATAATTATCAAAATTGGAAAATATTACAGCCGATCATTATCCATTCAAATCTGATTTTCAGCATGCACAAATAGGTTTGGAAATTCACAAATAAATACCAAGTATTTGTTTGATGCACAAAATATCAAAATATCAGAAATCTGCCCCAAAAACATGCAGATTAGCTTTCCAAAGTGGGTCACCACTCTTGGAAAAGCCCTCCAAGTGGGTTGCTGACCTACAAAGGGCCTTCAAGGTGATTCGCCACCGTCCAAATGGGCCTTCAACAACTACGCTTCACCACAAAACCCTTTAAGCTGCTATGCTCCACAAATAACGCCCTAGAAATCCCCCAACTGCTCAAATCTGCCCTTTGCAACCTTTGAAATGACGCTGCCCAGCTGATAAGGTTTTTTGTCCGTAAGCCTTCCCTTGAGGGTTTTCGTCTTCAGTGGATGAAGTCAAGCAAATCGTGCTTGAACTCGTGATTGCAATTCATACACATAACATGACCCTTCAAAATGAACCTCCTTTTCTTTTTTATATCTTTTCCCTTGAATATATTTTATCAATTAATGACTGACTTATATCAAATTAGAGGAGTCCCCTTCTTTAGTACAAATCAAATTAGAAAGGAGTTGTCAACATATTCACTTTTGGTAACTAAGACATATTATTACTTTTATTTAAAGTATTTAAAAATACTTTTTATTTTAATAATAATATTGTTTTATTTTTAAAAAAGGGGACATTATAGTTCCCCCTTTTCCAAATTTGCTTGCCCTTAAGCAAATCCAAGCCCATTTTCTATTCTCTGAAATCCCTGGATCCCACTTCCATCTTGGGAACTTGCAACTCCAAACACTTGCTTCATGAACATAGCCTTGAGCTTCAATGGGTCCCATTTTGTTACCGTGGGCTGAAAAAATCTCAACTGCTTCCAGTCTTGCTTGTCACATGTCATGAACATTGTACTTTCCTTCGACATATGCACACTATGCATTCTTTGACTCATAGAGTCTTTTTATCAACACTCATATGGGTTGTTCCTAACCCTGCACATAGAACAAACATGTCAGTGAAATCAAGAACTCTCCACACCACTCATTCAATCGTGTCACCATGCCTCATAGGCATGTTGTTGAACTCTCCCATTGTTGCATCTTCTTCATAGTTTCCATTCGTGTGATGGACTTCCAAAGGTCCATTCTTGTTGTATCAAACATGGCTGTCGCTGTACTGTTGCATTTTCTCACTCATAATCAGAATTGTGGTGGCTGGAAACTCTTTCATAATAGCTACAAACAATCCCTTATTGATGGTAGGTAGAACATCTTTCCACTTTGTGACTGAAAATACTCTTGTGATTGTCATAAAAATTGTTAAGAGGCTGGTTTTGTTGCACATAGTAACAAAAAAAATAGTACAACTGTCATATTTTAATTTTTTCACAAAATTCAGAAATGGTAGTGATATAGGGATTGGAATCAACCATATGGCGATTGGAAATGCCTTCTTGTATCTCCAAAGGTCACTCGGATCCCAAACTTCCCTGTACAAGAAATTTGGAACTTGTATGAAAGGACCTATGTGCCTTTTGCCAATCAAAGTGTTCGTCACTCTATCATCATTTTCACTATGCTGCATGATAACAATAAATCTGAGATGGCCTAGTATGAAACAACAAACATGAAATATGAGTTTTCTTTTCATACCTTGGTTTATAATCCAATTGTTAACTTCTTATTTCAGATTTAATAGGAGTTTTTGAGGGACTTACTTTGGCACAATCATCCTTGTGTTTATCAAGAATCATACTTTTCACTTGCATGGTGGATTCCTTTATGGCCTGCTCACTAACTTCTTTCAGATCTGAATTCTCTTGCTCCTTGATTTCCTCCTTGGAATTCTTATGAGGGTTTGACTTTCCATCATTTTCTTTCAAAGTTAATTGCAACTCAAATTTTTCTTCATTCTCCCTTCTTACAATTTGGAAATTCTTTTCCTCTTCCTTTCTCAAGGCATGTTGAAGATCTCTTGGATTGTTCTTTGGTTTATGACCAGCCCTAGAACCATACTTGTCTTTTTTCAATGCCCTAAAATCTGCAAGGCTCATTTCTTATCTGATTGCTAGTGGAAAAGTCATATTCCTCATAGTTTGTAGCCACAACATTCTATATAGAAGGCTGCTCCTCCCTTTTTGGAATGACTTCCTCCCTATGAGGGAAGTTGGGCTGATTAGGTCTTTGTGTAGATCCAACTGTCACTCTAGGTGGAGGGGGAGGGTTGTATGTACTTGAAGTGCTGCCTTCACCATTGTGTGGCTTGTGTCCATTCATATCCTTCATGGTTTGGATGAATTTAGCCATCATTTTCGTCAACCGCTCTTGATTTTGGGCAAATCTTTCAAAACTAACCCTAAACGAGTCATCCATGTTACTCTGCTTTGGTTGGTCCAAGTTTGCTTTGTTTGTTCCAAATTTCCCTTTCATTGTACTTCACTTTTCCATCACTATTTGGCATGAAGCCAACTCAAACCCCCACAACTAGCCATGAATGTGGCTTTGATACCATTGTAATATCCCTTTTAAGGCAAAATTAGAACCAAAGGGGTTTCCCAACAAACCTTAACAATACATACAATTTTCTGAATTTCTTTTCAAACCTTAAACACATGAAAATTTCAGAATTTTGAAAGTGCCAATTGAGGGCACAAAAACAATATCTAATTCCTCAAATAATTACCAAAATTAAGAAATATTACAGCCAATCATTATCCATTCAAATCTGATTTTCAGCATGCACCCAACTATTTGTTTGATGAACAAAATATCATAAATCTGCCCCAAAAACATGTAGATTAGCTTCCCAAAGTGGGTCGCTGCCCTTGGAAAAGCCCTCCAAGTGGGTTGCTGACCTGCAAGGAGATTCACCATCCTCCAAAAGGGCCTTCATCAACGATGCTTCACCCACAAAACCCTTAAACTGCTGCGCTCCACAAATGATGCCCTTGAAATCCACCAACTGCTCAAATCTGTCCTTTGCAACCTTTGAAATGAAGCTGCCCAGTGGATAGGTGAGGGTTTTTCGTTCTTACTTAAGTCTTCCCTTGAAGGTTTCCATCTTCAATGGATGAAGTCAAGCAAATTGTGCTTAAACTTGTGATTTCAATTCATAAACATAACATGACCCTTCAAAATGAACCTCCTTCCCCTTTTGATATCCTTTCCTTCCAATATACTTTCTAAATTAAGGACCGACTTATATCAAATCAGAGGAGTCCCCTTTTTTAATTACATATCAAAATATGATGGAGTTGTCGACATATTCACTTTTGGCAACTAAGGCATATTATTACTTTTATTTAAAGTATTTAAAAATACTTTTTATTTTATTAATAATATTACTTTATTTTTAAAAATGGGGACATTTATTCTTAAAAAACCTCCATGCTGTCAATTCAATTGAAATCAACTTGTTCTCATTTTGGTCCAAAAGAACAAGTCAAATATTTCTTTTGAAATCCATCTGACCACATCTTGTGGTCGAACAACACATTATGTTGTACAATGTTATGAGTGAGTGTGATTCCTTACAGGGTTGGAGATGGATCACATGTAATGTTTTCATCATGATTTGCAATTTTTAGAGTTTTTGAGTGCACCATCTGTATCATAGTAGTTGTAGGGATTGATGGCTTCGTGGACTTAGGATTATAGACGGGTTTGTTAGGAATATATTAATTCTAAATCCCTAATATACAACCCATTTATTATTGAAATGAGTTGATTTGTTGGTGGTGGTTACCTCCATCACGGGAGTTGTATTTCTATTGTGCTATTTATATGTTGAGTGAGTAATAACTTATTGTCGATTGCATTGCTACACATTTAGCCCACTTTATTTTGTCTACTTTGATTTTTTCCATAACAGCTGCTTCCTACCTATCAATTCTGTGTCTTTGAGTTCAAAAAAATTGAAGAGTGCCTTAGAGGGTATTGATATGCCACCAAATGCATTCACCTTTAGAGGGTCTTGATATGTTACCAAGGCATTTCTCCATTGGCAATTATGTCTCCATGGTTCAACAAAAGTTGTATTGCACACTCATTTTATTCCTTCTCCCACAATTTCTCTGCACATTTAGCCCACTTTATTTTGTCTATTTTGATTTTTTCCATAATAGTGGCTTCCTACCTATCAACTATGTGTCTCCGAGTCCCAAAAAACTGAAGAGTGCGCCTTAGAGGGTATTGAGATGCCACCAAATGCATGCACCTTAGAGGGTCTTGATATGCTACCAAGGCATTTCTCCATTGGCAATCATGTTTCCATGGTTCAAAAGAATTGTATTGCACACTCAATTTATTCCTTCTCCCACAATTTCTCTGCATGGTTAATCCTCATTTCATCAAGGGTGCCATTTTAATTAATTAGGGTTAAATCAGTGAGTATGACAGATGCAGGAGACATTATACAATGAAATGATAGTTTGCAGGGGACATAAATGAGAAAAGACAACAAAAATATAATAGGCCCCGTCTCCTTTCTCCCCAATTTTCAGTTTTTTTGTTTTAAATTTAGGACTCGGATGATTGTAAATGCAACATAATTCTATAACACCTAAATGCTAGATTTACCACACGATCTTTACGATGCGCTTATGACTCCTGAACATTGAATTTATGTTGCTTGTTTTGAATGACAGTTTTACGTTGCTTTTACGATGGAGTCCAAACATTTGAGTCTAATTTATGGCAACCACAAAAATTTCATCTGAAAAGCAATGTAAAAGTCTTCAATTGCCGTCTTAACCTTGTCTTAAATCACCAAAAAATTAGTGCTGCTAGATGGGTGGAATGATGTTATATCCATTAGTACACTTTACTAATCTTGCAACGATTAAGTTCAAGGGCACTAAGAATCCTTTTTTATGTAAAGTATTATTGCTTGCTTGAAGCATGGTTACCAGCTTGTGTATATCTTGTTGAATTTTAGAAAACTTCAAAATCATTCTCTCATTTCCATACTGCCAATTGTCCAGCTGGAAAGTCTTGTATGCATGTTTTGTTTCAACTGAGTGATCTCTTGATTAGATCTAGGATGATACCAATTCGGCACTCCCCCACCTGGTATGTGTCTAGTCTGTACCCATATGATAAACCTGTTGGTTCGTCCGAGACAACCTGGGTACAGTCTGGTTCTTTTGCTGAAGAACCCAGATGTGTCCAGGCCATCCCAAATGTTCCCAAGGCAAACTTCGGATGAACCCACATGCTTTTGCCTGTTTACAAAATTTTTAATTTTTTTTCACAATTAGACTTAAAATAATGGAAAACAAAATAAAAACACACTTACAAACTCTTAGAGTTGCTGAAAACTCAAAAAGATAACATAAAACAACACTTGTCTACAATATTTGGCTAAAATATTTATATATTTTTGTATGGCCTTACCTGGCCCATATCCGGGGTTAAATTTTTTGTTTCACTGGCTAACCTTATTCAATGTACCCAAACCCCTACCCTAAACAATCCGGCTACTTATGATTAGAGGAATGATCTACTCAGACTGCATTATTAGAAGAACTCTTCTCATTATTCCTTTTGCAGATCACTTCTTCCCCCTTCTTCATGGAAGGCCTTTAAAAAATGTAGTGTGGTTTCTTACTTTTCACTTTTCAGACCAAAGACCATAGACGTATATGGCATACAACTCAAGATTGGATGTTTTTTGTTATATTTCATAGTTCCCCAGTCCTTTTGTCCATTATTCTATGTCCTGCTAAGTTGAGGATTTCGTTCCACTATAATACTCTCTATGTCTCTAATTCCTGAATTTTGAGAGACATATGCTGGTAGGATATTAATATTATCAAATGTTGACAACGGATTTTTCTTGAGACCTAAACAAAAGATCTTTTGTATTTTGTCATGCAAAGGCAGTCACAACCTGCAAGTGATCCCATTTACTTTTTGTAAAATATGTGAAATGGTTTGCAATACCTTGGTGACAGCTTTGTAAACCTTTTAGGGAATAATCAGCTGTTTGGTTTCCCGTGTAGGCATTCAAAGATCATTGCATACTCTGCATTTCCTTTGGTCTTTATAAACATTTTCCTCTCTTGAGTTATGCAAATGGTTCATCTATATTCTTTTAATTCCTTCATAGATAAAACATCTCATATGATACAGGAGATTTTGTCTTATGATGTTCTTCTATATTCTTTGGCTGGGTTTTAACTTGTCTTTGGTACCTTCAAGAATTCTCTGTACTTAACTTACTGGGGTAAACTGTTTGAGATTTCTGTAACTTATACATACTAGGGAGTAAGATTCATTGTCCATCGTTTGGTTTGAAACTTATTCTAGGTTGTGACTATGTAAGAGATATGCTTCCTTTGTGAAACTTGAGAACCAATGCTTTCAGCTCCATTTTCAAGGTATCACTCACAAAATTTACCTTTTTGTTATTATTATTGAAGGCACATTTGTACATGGTGATGAGTTTGGGGCCTTGTCTTGAGCTAGTTGATTGGATTCTAACTTAGAGAGTTTAAACGATTATGCCGCAGTGTGCGATGTAGTGCAAGTGTACTGTCCTTCAGAATATCATCCAAGAAAAATTTGTTTGAAGCCCCCTTATGTCTGGAGGGTAGAAGATTCAACTACTGGCTACATGAGATATCATTTCTTAGATAATTTGTCCTCTAGGGAACTTGCTTCCTGCACCTCTTGGACGAGTAGGAGGGGATTTTGGTATCATGAGGCATTGCACATTTTAAATTTTCTGAATATTGTTATCAGGAATCTACTCCCTTACAGCTACTCTTGTGATTTCTAACCAATAATAGTTGCAAATAAAGGCTTTCTGTGTTTTTAGGTGACCTTTTACCCAAGGGAAATATGCCCATTGGCGGCTGCTGCATAAAAAACTGTATGATCTGGATCCCTAGAGATATCTGGTTGACAACCTTCTAACTTGCTATAACTCAGATGTTGTGTTAAAACGTTGGATAAGAATTCAGAACCGGAAAATAACAATCAGAAATGAGACATAGGCAAGACATAGAACTTTAACAGAATTTTATTAATCCGAATGTTTTGCATATGACATTCTCTCAAAAGAAATGAGTGGCTGTCTATCGTCCTCTATCTTCTTGCTCTATTTACTTACATATGTACATACAAATATTAAATGCCGCAGGAGGACGAGTGGTTATGGAAGATGAAACAGCTGCCTATCTTCATCTATCTTCTTGCTTCTTTCTACTTACATATGTACATATGAATATTAAATGCCGCAGGAGGACAAGAATGGTGATGGAAGATGAAACAGTTGCTTCTCCACAGATGATTCTTTCCCTTTTGTCGGTTATGGTTGAGTTACGTCAAGATGTAACAGCTGACTTTGGCCCAAAAGAGAATGGAAACAGACATACTGACAAGGCATATTAGTATTCCTTCTATTCTGTGCCACTGTAATTGTTGGTGTGATACATAGTGGAGCAATAAGTAGGCCTCCACAAGGTAGAATATTGGTCTTGGTGGTACTGCAGACCATAAAATGTGGCTCAGTGTTACTGCAGAAAATAGAATGTGGCTCATTGTTACTGCCGACCATTTTGATTCTAAACTGCCACTGGTATCACTTTATGCTTGAAATACACTAGGATGAATGCCTATTCTGGCATAGAGTAGGATTTTAAACATTTTGGGAATGTGACAGGACTTCCTTTTCTATTCCTCTCCATCTTAGGGGAAAATGTCCATGTAAAAATATTCCAAATCTAAGCATCACTGTTTTTGCCCATTGCATTTGAATAATGATTCGACAAATTTACATTGTAAATGAATGCTTGGCTTTTAAAACTTGGTATGCCAGAAAAGCTTTGTCAAAGACATATTTACTGCTAGTGACAAAGCTGATTTTATTCCAAAAGGGGTTCTTTATTTACTTTAGGATGGGATATAGCCGATAGTTTTGTATATTTTTCAATCTATGCTTGACTTGTTCTTAACCAATTATGATTGAATTCCTTCATTACTTTTCTTTTTTTTTTTCGGTTTTGTCAGGTTCAAAACCCTCTCAATCCTAAGTACAATGGTATGGTCCAAGGATTACGTTATATATGGAATTCAGAAGGGATACGTGGATTTTTCAAAGGAAATGGTACAAATTGTGCCAGGATTGTACCCAATTCTGCTGTGAAATTTTATAGCTATGAGCAAGCATCGAGGTAACTTCTATTATGTTGCTAACTTTGATTTTAAAACCACTCCTTTGGTTTGCTTTGGATGGTAAAGCAAAACCAAATTTATTGTTTACTCAAATTGACTTGCTTTGAATGTAATGTAACTAAATAAACAAGTACTTTTGTTTCTGTAATATATATATATATATACCTTGCAGCATCTGTTTTTCTGGTGCTCTTTTTAACGGGTGTGCGCGCACACACACACACAGAGACATACATATATTAAGAAATGCATCTTATGTTACACCTGAAAACAAGAGGGTTATATCTGCTTAACAATGTGGTTACGAGGAAATTCCTTCCCTATGGAGGCAGGAAAGATAACATCTGTCCCAAGGGACAAAGACTGGATCCATATCCTTTTTTATTTTAGAAGATGAAGATGATTGATATATATTTGAATTGAATGTTTGACATTTGATTTTTTTTTTCACTGATTTTGGTATATGTGCATGCCTTTTTGGCAACGCTCTACTATCTACAAGCATGTATGTTGACATAGATATAAATATATCAACAATGCTTTTGGTCATGTGCTACTTTTAAGTTTTGGTTGGTTGTTATTTTTCTGGCACATGAATATATTTGGAATTCCAGTAATGTTCTTCTTAATTATAACTGCTTTTCACGTGCAGGGCACAGTTAGTTGACATGTGCTTTGAAAAGTTGTTGGCTGGAGAACTCTGAATTTTTCT
Source organism: Torreya grandis (assembly GCA_037957365.1). Taxonomy (NCBI): domain Eukaryota; kingdom Viridiplantae; phylum Streptophyta; class Pinopsida; order Cupressales; family Taxaceae; genus Torreya; species Torreya grandis. The sequence continues at coordinate 1,446,773 of JARHVA010000700.1, read as the reverse complement.
GAATGACTATATTTAACCATAGTGTTGTCAATTTAGTGCTGACACAAGATTACATTTATTTTTTATTCAACATTAGGTGGTAACTTTTGTGCCTAGTCCAGTTTTTTGTTTTGATTATTTTCATTGTTTGTTTTTGTTGTCTATGTATGAGTAAGATTTTGTATCTTGTTCTGGGAAATATTCTTGATTTTTTTCTATTAGGAAGACTAGTGCGTTTTTATCCATCAACCCCCTTGTTGGGGCTCTGTCGGTGTGTTCCTTCTGGCAAGGGGCCTTCCTTTCACATGATCGTTTGTATAATTTGGCTTTTTTTTTATTGACTTGTCTAGGGTTTTACCCATTTTGGGTTTTACCTCACGTGGTATGTTATTTTGCTTCCTAGTTTTAGTTTCAGACCTCAATTTTGGCTGTTAAAGTTCTTATTAGCACTCCCAACTTTATTGTAATTTTCTGTACTCTTGAATTCCTCTGACCTTCTTTGGTGACACGAGCACATTAATATTTTTTCTTCTTTCTTGCTTTTTATATATTATGTTGCATGTGTTGACATCCTTCTACTGGTTTAATGCTTTGTATCTAATTTTCAAAAACAGTATGATACGAGGCTACATTATTATTAATTTTTTTGTGAAAATGGTGAACATTCTAGAAGGAGGTATAATAACATAACTTTATGTTTCAAATGATGTTTTGTTTTATTTGTGTGAATGATACAACAAAATGAATGCTATGAATGATATAATGAAATGAATGCTGCATATCGTTAAGGACTATACATGAGTTGGCATGTTTTTTGTTGCAAAAATTGGACATACTTAGTGATTGTTCAATGTTTCTGGTGGGCAGGTCAATCCTGTGGCTTTACAGACAACAGTCAGGAAATGGTAAGATACTAAGAAACCTTGTCATCGAGGATTGCTAATTCCTGCTATTTTATCTTTAGAAAACTAATGGATTTGGGCCTTAGAATTGATTTCGAAAAGTAAAAGAGCTTTATTACACACTTTATTTGGTATTCTTTTATAATGCTTTAATATGCATGGAAAAATTATTCATACAAAGTGCTTTTTTATTAGCCGTAGTCACAAGGGGATGGGGACGTCAATTGTGAGTGATTGGGTGGGGGGATAGTTGGAGATGGCAAAAGTAATAAAAAATTAATAATTATATATTAAATTTTTGAAAACTAAAAATCAGAAAATTATAGAGGTACCACTAACAATTGCAAGAGAAAAACCTTACCATTGCTGACTTGAGGGTGCTTACTTCTTGAGCAGTCCTAAGGTCTACCTGTAGATGCTCCACACTTTCAGCTGCTTCAGGATTTGGTTCATGAGATTAAAAAGAAACAAGCTGATATACTTATCCAGCAGGGGAACCTAAAGTAGGAAACTGTCCATCCAAAAAGAAGTTGATGAACAAAAAATGTGAGTCCAAATAGTTAAAGGGAAGAAGGTCCCTCCAGTTGTTGAAACAGCTGACCAACCAAATTTGATGAGGAGAGAACATGACAAGCCAAGCCACTTAACCTCTACGTTCATGGCCTCCCTAAGCCAGCTGATCCTTTATGGGCAGGTCGCACATTCTTGTGTGAATCCTTGGATTGTAAGGATCTCTTCTTTAACCAAGGTTGGACTTTGTCTGACAAAAGTTTGATCATCCAGAGTTTTGGTCCATGGATGAACACCGAGCTAAAAAGCTCGTCTCTTTGTCTCAAAAAATATACCTAAATACAAACCTAACAATATTCAAAGTGGAGGAACTTTGAAAAGCTCGTGCTCAAATTGTGGTTGCCAGGAAAGAGAATTGAGCTATCATCCGGGATCTTAGGGCCATTATTTGTGACTCCCCTCCTCTTGGGTGGTCACATCCTAGACTATCAACATGCGAAGACCCCTAGTTTGGTAGGTCATGGTGGTATCTCCATTGTTGTTGGAATTGCAATGGCGCTATATGGTCTTCTCCTAGTAGGATGTTATTATATCCCGAGATCTCATCGTCGTCTTTGAGACCCATGAGAGCCTTGAAAGGGCTCTCCCTCCGGTTATGGGGTACTTGTGGGTTTGAGCGTCTCATCGAGAGACCCATAGATTAGGTGGTGTCCATGGTTCAGGGGGTGAAACTTGCCTCATTTGGTATAGCCTCAGGGCCAGAGTCTCATTGATGGCGTCTGATGCCCACTTTAGATATATGTGGCTACAGGGTCAAAGAGCTCCACCTTCTTCGAGGGATATCTTTAGAGCTACATGCTACTTCACCCCTGCCACGTCTCCTTTTGTCATTCATGTTGATGGGGCCCTATACCTTGACCTCTATCGAAAGATCTCTCAATAGTACATTGTTGGTGATATCATTTTTTTGGTCGATTTTAATGCCCATACGAGGAACCACTAGATGCTTATTCATGATCTATAGGATGAGTTATGTCTTCATGAGTTGGATCTAGAGGAGTGTGGCTTAAAGATAGCCTTTGCTGATAAGAATTATATGGTTAGGGCCTATGGGAGACACCGCTTCCATTTGGGTGAATCTCAGAGCCTCCACATTCTCAACGAGCTTCCTCACTTCCTCAACTTTGGTAGATTCACTTGTTTTCCCCATGGAGGTGGTGTGAGTGTTGTGGATTAAGTTCTCACTCGCAAATCCCTCATCCCCCACATCTGTGCCTTTGTTATTTCTCCTTAGCTTCCACTTGCTAACCATGTTGTCTTGACATTCTCCCTCCATACTGGTTTTCACCCCTCTTACACCCATTCCCTTTCCACCATGGCCCCAACACTCGACATATCACAATCCACTTTGCTGATTTTTACACCATTGATTATTCTGCCCGTCTCCCTTCTTATGTATGGATTTTACTCCCTCCCTCTTCCCAACATTGATTCCATCTATGGGTTCTTACATCAAACCCCTTGGGATGCTACCCTTGACTCTTGTCTCCTCACTATACATTATACATTACTCCAGATCCCTTGTTACGAAACTCGCCCCATGAATTGGTGGTATGGTGATGAGTGTTACTACCTGCTACGAAACTTGCCCCATTAACTAGTGGTATGATGATGAGTGTAAATATCTTCATTAGAGATTTTGGTTGTCCTTAACCCATGACCCTTCCTCCATACTCATCCTTCATAGGGAGTATCGATGTCTTATTCAATGGAAGAAATGAGAGTTTCTTGCATCTAGATGACTTACACTCCTTGTTGATCTCCACTGCTCACTTAATACCTTTTGGTGTACTATTTTCTTGAGTAAAACCACACTTTTCAACATCATCCCCAAAGCATGGGCCTCTTATGGCAATTCCCTCTATGATGTTCCAAACTATGTTGTTATCACTGCCTCCCCTCCACCCTCTTTTGTTTTCTCCACTTCTTTGCAGGCTGGGTTCAAGAGGGACTACCAGACTATTGACCACATCTTTACAATCCAAGTTATTATTGAAGAGGCTTGTCTTCCAAAGTCTTTTGTTGTTTCGTTGGCTTCAGGGAAGCCTTTGATTAGTTATGAGACATCTGCCTTTGACTTGAAGAAAGCCTTTGACTCAACATCCTAGATTATCTAACTAGCGTTGCTTGGAGGATTTATGAGACAATTATTGGGTAGATTCGTACTTATAGTTTCTTTGATTTGGTGATGTCAAGCAAGGATGTCCTCTCCCACCAACCCTATTCGACATTTACATTTATGAGTTAGAGGAGTTTATTCATACCCATATGGGTGATGGTTGTATTTTGCATGAGGTGCTTATAGTTATCCTTTTTGGTCGAAGATGTTGTCCTCCTCTCACACTCTGTCAAGGGTTTACATCAATAACTTGATGCCCTTGCTCGTTTTTGCAAACTTCAATAGCTCATGGTCAACCTTAATGAAACTAAGCTAACGATTTTAAATATCTCTAGGGGCTCTTTCTCCAAGTTCCAGTTTTTATACAAAGGGGAGCCTCTAGAGATCACATTGATCTACACATATTTGGCTACCCAATTTTCTTGTCCATCCTTTAGCATGAAGTCTGCCACCCATTGGCGTCTTTGCAAGGGGTATGCCTCTCTTTTTGTGTTGGAGGGTCAATGTTTCTAGATCCACATCCCTTCCAAGTTACGCCATTTTGATACAATTATCAAACCTACAATTTTATATGGTTCAGAGGTTTGGGGACCTAGCTTGGACATCGTTGACTGGGCCCGTATTGAGAGGGTCCAGACTCTCATGCTACAACACATGATCTGTTGCAAGCAGACAACTCCTCAATGCATCATCCAAGCTGACTTTGCCGTCCAAAGCTACACCTTGAGACTATCTTCAGGGGTTACTTTCTACATCCACATACTTAAATCCTTGGGGGACTCAACTTTTGAGCGTGAGAGATATCCATACTTAGCACTTTGCCTTTCAAAGATGATTGCTTCATTGGTCCCCACCAGATGCCGACATTGTTGGCACTTTGAAACTAGGTTGCTCCTTACTATTGGCATCTTTGTTGATAGGCTATCCCCTTTCATACACTCCTTGAATGCCCCCCTCACCACCTTCCCACAAAGGATGTCATCATCAGAGATTCCAGAAAGGATAGCTACAAACAATATATCCAAGGTAGTTGTATCTCCCCCTTTGAGCCACTCAACCCCCAAGCTTGCTTTTTAATGCCAAGCATTTCTTACAATAATGGATGGTATTATTCGTCGCCCTTACTATCTCCAGCACCACTGGTTTCACAGCTTGAGGTTTCCACTTGCCTAGATGAGAGTGTGTTCTTACCAATTATGGGGTGAAACCGTTAACTACATTCTCTATCAAGACTGGATTTGTGGTCTTTGCATCGTCTTGGAGGTGGAGATTGAGGAACACTTCATTTTTAGATGCCCCATTTACTATGATATTTCGGGTAAGATATCATTACCTCTACAGGGACTTAGGGAACACTCTGTCTACTTTATTCGGATATTCATACTAGTGATCTCTTTATCTTTGCGAGGCCATCACCCTCTGACATAGATTCCATAGGGGGCGCTAAGAGGCTCTAGAGCCCCCATGCTGATCACCTTTCTTATAGCCCATCTAGGCAATTGGCAACGCTAAGCACCTTTGGACATTGGTACTTCACACATCAAAGTTGATAGAACATTTAGGTGGTGCTTCACTCAACACACCATTACTACTTAGATTACTCATGTCCCCCAGCGTGCTCTCTCCTGGCATAACGGTTCTGCTCCTTCACGTCGGCCAAAATATACTAAGTCGGATCAAAATATACTTCCTTTTAATAAACTAAGTTGGACCAAAATATACTTGGAGGGTTTTGAACCTTCAACCTCTCCACTTGCATGTGTTGTACAAAACTTTACCATCCAACTCTTCTTCAACCAATTTTAGAACTTGATTTTTTTTTAATTTGAAAATTTAAAAAATAATATTTGCATGTGAAAGCTTTTTACCCAATGTTTCACGTGCACGTGAAAACTCCTCTTTGCTTTTCTTTGTGGGGCCCACATTAAAAATAGCAGTTTCAGTTTTCACAAAAGATTAAATGAAATCAAATGTTTAATTTTTACTGCACAATATTTGTTCTATGCACAACACAACTTCATGAGATTACTTCCAAACTTCCGCAAAAGCCATACAATTCCATACAGGTTGTTGTAAATTGCTTCAAAAATCATGCAAACAGCAGAAAATGAATGTAGATGCTGTACAAGTGGTCACTGAAGGATTTGTATGAGTTTTGGAAAACTAAATGCCGTACTATTGCCTCACCAGGCCGTACAAATGCTACATGAATGCTGCAAGGCCATAGAAATGCTATAGGAATGCTTCAAGATGAATTACAAACTATTACAAATGAATTATAGTTCGTACAGATCCGAAATACTATATATTCAGATTATACCACTGATAGGACCATATAACTCAGATTTCAGGCGTTTTTGAGGCTGTACAATTCTTATGGTAAGGGTTGAAGGCCTTAAAAATGGATTTGCAGCAGTAATTTTATCCCTTGGGTCCGTACAAATGGATTTGAAGCAAAACTAAACTAGAATAATTTTTGACTGAGTAAGGCCGTACAAACTTGAAGTTTTGGGCTGCAATTTTCAATGGAAGGCCATACAATTTTGTTGCAGACAAAAACAAAAAAAAACTAGAATGTGAAAGCTTCAAAAAAATCATACCAGGCATACCATAAGTCAAAGCATATTTCAAAAAATCTTTTCACAGGTCGTCAATCCTCTTGTTCATGCATAAACCAAGATTTGATACCATTGATAGGACCGTGCACACACAGGAAATATGAAGAACTACATTGTAATTTTAACAAAGCTTTCTACAAAATGTAAAATTGTATTATGGGAAAATATATACAAAGGTCCCGAGCTTATAAAGCTTTTACTGGAAGTTACACGATGAGACCAACTAATTTACGGGTTCACCTCATAAGACAACTAACTTTTACAAACTAACATTATTTAATTTATTTACTAACATTATGAACTACCAACTAAAACATAAAGTCAATGTGACTTTGGATCAACTGACCCAACACATACCACTTTGGATTCAAGGCACAAGCTGTCATATGTAGAGGTGTGTTTAGTTTGTTCCATTGGACATGTATTTTTACTTTTATCAATGAGTATAAACAGAATCAAATGTATTTTTTTTGCCTTTATATTTTTTATTTTTTCGTAGATAGAATCAATGTTTTCACAAGATTTCCCCAAACATGGCCTATCTGAATATGCAAAGCAGATCATCTCACAAATAGGCTCAATGAAGTCAACTACAAATTTAACATTAGCCAAAAAACGGTCATCAAGGACCATTCATCCCATTTGCACTGCACTCTTGAGTCTTCGTAGATGATTGCTTCCAAGCTTCCCATGCATCGCTAACAACCGTAGAACATAATGCCCCTTTGACAAAGTTAAATAGCTAAAGAATTATTAAAAAAGGCAAAGCATGTATTTGTTGGTTTTAGGAGTTCTACATTGACATATCTCTGATAATATGGAATCCAAAATATATGCCTATATGTTATATGAATCAATAGCTCACTTGTTTTACAAAATAGGGCAGCATTTGTGATAACTTGGATAACACGCGAAGCCCCCAAGTCCTCATGTTCACAGATAGCTTCTTCTTAAAAAACTTTGCATTCTTTTCTTGGTATAAACAATCAATCACCTTAAAAAAATAAGGCCATGCTTTGAAAGTTACTGTAATATTTAAAAGAGGATAGTTTTGTATATCAGTCCAAGTGTCAATCACAATGCCATGCCCTTCATAGTTGATGCTCTAATTGTGTTTTCTATTTGTCAATAATAATTGTGCGTGGTTTTGCAAACCTAGGTGGACTATATCCTGCTGGTGCAGTGCCTGTAGCACGATCCATCTCCTCATAGTCAGGTGATTGAGCAACATTAAAGGGTATGTCATTAGCATAAAAACACATGCAACAACAACATCAACTGCATCTTGACCCTTCACATTATATGGGTCTCCAATGGGTTTGGCATGTTGCCATCGTGTGCTTTCTTACAAGAAGACCCCGTATCTTGCATCTTATGAATTGTACCTTTAGTGGTCAGATTTGTTTTTGGCTCTTCATTTTCCCTTGTATGCTGACTTTGGGTTGTGGCGATATTGAACTATGGGATTTAAAAGGCGGCAATTACCCGTCAGCCTTGTTCCCTCACAACTTCTAATCACTTTTCTTCATCTATATTGCAAATCCCAATACCTTTCCTTGGCATCTGGTAGAAGTGGGCTATAAGTTCCTTGAAAAGGCTTGCTGCAAAGCTTAGATACAATGGTTGTAGTACTCCTGTCCCCTTAGTGTTAGGATTAGTATTAAAGCATAGCATAATATTTATAATATACTTGGTTAATTATGGTTTGTTTAGGGGTAGTTTTAGAGTTGTTGTAACACCCACATAGATAGGGTTGGTTAAGGTGGTGAACTAAGTCAAGGGGATATATTCTGGATAATAGGATCATAACAAACGTTTACTGTAGGTCAACAAATTATGCAATGTAAAAATATCCCTTGATAATGATTAGAATGCATGATACAAATATAATATTACCAACATTTGCTATTAGAGCCAATATCTTAGTTGCAATTGCAGATCAGGTAGAAACACGAATGTAAAAAAAAAAGATAGTCAAAAAAAAAAAAAAAAGCAACGTGAAGGCTTTAGTTTATCTACTGAGAAACAAATTAGATTGTGGCCTGGAGAAAATTATCCAAGCGTTGAAGTAGAAGGGCCTCCAAATAAAAAGTAAATAGATCCGTACAACAAAAGAAGATTGGAGCTTGGAGGAGTGACACCATGTATTAAAATCTGAGGGGAAGAATATTGTCGCTTAGGCATGGAGTTGAGGATTGGGGGCAAATGGCGTCGTAGATCTAAGCGGAGCAAGATGTCCAAAGCAGAAGTGAAGCACCCATCAGTAAAGTGCTAATGAATACTTTATTGTAATTTTTTAAATTTTTTATAAAAATTTAGGTCAATGCATAGTTTAGAAGTTTTAAAGATACTTTAAAATTTTATAAAGTATCTAAATTTTATAAATTTTTAAAACTTTATAAACTTATTTAAATATTTCCTTAAATTTTACCTGGGATTGAATTAATTCGATATCTCATAATATTGATTGAATTTTTAGAAGAGTTTTTGCCAGCATGAGCAAAATGGCTTTGTAAAACATCTGGAATTTGGGTTACGCTTCAGTTCTTATGAAGAGTGAGTTTTAATTGTTTTTCTGTAAAAAAATCATTAAATGTTGTATTTCTAAACCCATAAGTTGAGTTTTTTTGTAAAGGGATGCATTATCAGCGGTACTTGACGCTTGCAAATTTTTTTTGATTGAGGGGGAGAACACATACCAAGACTGCAGATTACTGACGAAGCAACAAAGTGGACCAGAAATTATCGGAAAGCAATGGCCATAATTGGTTTGGGATTGTCTGATGCATATTTGCATCACATAGATCTCTTAAAATCTTCCAAGGAAGTATGGGATGGACTAAGTACCCCGTTTGTATGACAAGCTACTAGTGTGAAGATGATCCCAAAGCAAAAGTTGTTTGAAGTGGAGATGAAGGCAACATTGTGGTTCAACACATAAGTGAGTTCCATTCTCCGTGTAATCAGTTAGCTGGAATAGAAGTTGTGGTAGATATATATGATGCTAAAACTATTCTATTAAGTAGCATGCCTACCAGCTATGCCAGCATTGTGTTTAAATTAACAAAATTAACAGAAGATTGGAAGATATAATCTCCTCTTTGATTGATGATGAGAAGCAAGCTGAGAAAGTTGACTCAATTAAAGAGGAAACTACATTGTTTGTGAATAACAAGTTTAATATTTCTTCCAGATCAAGTCAAAATTCTTCGTCTATAAGCAAAAGATAGACACCAAAGAACAACTTTTTTTTTTTTGTCAAACAACAGGGTCATGCAATGACAAATTATGTACAAAGAGCAAAAGACTTGATAGATGACAATTTGAAGAAAGACAAGGCATTGCTCACTAAAGAAAGTGATGGTGAAGACTCTGGCTATGCTGCACACAATGAAGACCCTTTTGACGAGTAGAGTGAGGAGGAATATGTTTACTAAATTGAATTGCAAGCTTGTCCTGGTGTGTAGAATTCACAGGTTGTTATTGTTGAGCAAGGACCAGTTCCCACTAAAGATGAGATCAATGTTGCTTTTGTTCATTGAAGCGCAGTTCCCATTGAAGAAGTATAGTGAGGCCCAGTCCCACTACTGTTTTTGTAGTTGTTCAGTGATGCCAATTCCCACTGAGGAAGTGTAGTGAGGCCCAATTCAACTAATATTTTTGGCAAATAGTTGAGTCTGTCCCTCTTCGCACATAGTGTTCTATTGTAGACAGTTGAGTGTATCCCTGTTTAAACGTGTATTTATATGTGTGGACAGTTGTAGAGTGGTTGTTGTAACACCCACGTAGATAGGGTTGGTTAAGGTGACAAGCTTAGTTGAGGGAATATATCGTAGATAATAGGATCATAACAGAAGTTTGTTGGATTTAAACAAATTATGCAATGTATAAATATTCCTTGATGAATGAATAAAATACATGATACGGATATGATATTTCCAACACTTGGCCCTCAGAAACTGGTCACAATACTTCCACAATGGATAAAAGGCCTTGTTTTGCTCTCGACATTATGGTTGGCAAAATTTGAAATCTGTTTTTTTTAATCATTAAAATTTACAAATTAAAAAAAATATAAAACAGATTTACCAAATTAGTTAACAAATATCATTTTGTCTACCTGAAATAAAAATAAAAATGGAACTTAGCAAACAAGACTCGAAAAAAACTAAAATAATTGTCAACCTTTAATTTCAATATTTTAAAAGATTCAATTTGAATCTAAAAAAATCGCTGCTCATATTACAGAAATGAGAAACTTGTAAATCATAACAGAAGTGAGAAACTCATAAATTATAACAGAAATGAGAAACCGAGAAATTATAAATCAGTTCAAAATATTATAAAACTATAGAAATGGCAAACTCAGGAATTGGAAATCAGGTAAAAAATGAAAAAATGATTTTATTTAAATACCAAAATTTAAAAATCTAGAAGCCCATATCGCAAAAATCATTTCAAAAATTGCACTCACAAATTGAAAAATCTAGGATTTGCTTTGTAAATCGTTTTCATGAAATGATGGCTGGGATTTATAAGCAGTTGTTGCCGGTAACTATTAAACTCTTATGCTATGGAAATTCTACAGCTCACAAGCCATTGTAAATGGCCAATTCTAAATCCAAAAGCTGTGCAAATGCATGTAACACAAAGCATTCAAGTTAATTCAATCTTCAATCTCGCTGCTGCTGCTATTAACCATGAGACTTTTAGGCTATGAAATTCTTCAGCTCACAAGCTTTGTAAATGGCCAATTCTAAATCCAAAAGTTCTGCAAATGAATGTAACCTTAAGTATTCAAGGCAATTCAATCCTCAAACGAGATGCTACTGCAGATAATTGTTGCCCTTGCTGAAAATGATCTTTCCATTTTGCTGGAGATGGTTTCCCCTTCACTGAAAATGGTTGTTCTTGTGGTGAAAATGGTTGCCTCTGCTGAAGCTAGTTGCTTGAAATAGGATGAAAAACTATAACCAAAAAATAAAATGTAGAATAGTGAATTGGGTTAACTTTTTCAAATTTAACTACTTCTAATAAGTTTTAATTTTTTAATATTTTTAAGTTTAACACCACACTTATGTTTTAACATAGAACACAGTTTTATTTTCTTTTTAAAATTTCATTGTTTAATGTATTTTGTATACATTATTTTTGTTTCTTTGGTAGAAGACGGGGGGATTTCCGAGGAGACGTGGGAGACTTCTCCATACAAAGTCTCTACGGCCTCTGAGACATCTTTGTCATTGTCTTTTGTCTCCGAGACGTGTCCCCATACCAGAGACGTGTCCCAAGTTCTTGGAGATGTGTCTCCTTGTTTCCTTGGTTATAGCCTATGCTAAGATACTTTATTTACTCTTTAGGATATTTCTATATTTATTTTCTTAATTTGTTTTGTAAAAAACCAAGATTTTTTAAAATCACACCGTTGATTTTTTAAGTTCTTGGCACCAGGGTACAATAGATGTTTTTAAAAATATTTCAGTTTCATTGTTCATGTGTGCTTGAGCTTTGCAAATGAGGTTTCCTTTTTTGGCTGTTTTTTGTTTGAGTTAGAAGGTATAGCTCTTGGTTCTATCCTTTCTGTCATTATTATTATTTCAAATCTTTGTTCTCAATAATAAGAACTTGCCTTATATGTATATATACAATGTAAATCCAGCCTCGAGGCTTCAAAACATTCAGCATATATACATTGCTATTTGCAATATATATTCGTTGCAACTTATGAGGTATAATAAACATCACCAATGCACAGTTGACATCATAAAAAGGGGAAGAGAAAATGTCTCTATTGGCGACTAGTGCAAAGAACAAATGTTTCTACTTGCGACTTTTCCCCTCCAAGGAAGAAATTGATAAAAGTGGAAAACTACAGATTTGATGTCAGTGCAAAGAGCGACTGCACATTAGTGATGCTTTCAGAAAAATAAGCACCACAAGTCACAAAAAAGATGTTGTTTGGTCCAAATGAAATAGTGTTTGAATTACAATGGATCCATGTTGACAGTGTTCTTCATGCAGGTGAAATATGACTTTTCGTACACCATGAAGTCCTAAACATGTTGTGGCATCAACAATGATGATAGATCAAAAGTAAAGGGTGATTGTGCATTGGTGATGTTCATTACATCCCAGTGTCTTGTATGCATTAGTGGTTCTAAAGACCCCCCACTAATTATTACAACATAACTGAAGGGCTAAACACAAACAAAGATTCTATTACATCAAGATTGTATATATTCATGTGTGCATTCAATTAGTTGTTTTTAAATTGTAATATTAAAATATTTTTCCTAGGAAGTTTAGAGACATCAGTTTAATCCCCTGTTTTGCAGTTGGAACCATCATGACCATAGTTACCAAATCCGGTCGCATCTCGGCCAAATCCAGATTTTTTTCATCTGCTGGATTATCCGATCTGGTTCAGGCATTTTATCATGTAAAAAAAAATCCCAAAAAAAACCTCCAAAAAAACCTTGTCAACATTAGTGAATCCTAAAAAGAGCAGTTGCAAACCCTAAAACACGTTATATAAACCACTTGATCTGCACAGAAGGTATCACGACCATATCTGAAGATGCAAACATCAATGGCGACAACAGATGCAGTGGAAAACAATGACGACAATGGAAAACAACGGTGACAGAGTTGCAAACAGCAACGACGAACCTAGTCATCATCTCGAGCTCAGTTGATCGCACACGACAGAGGATATGTTAAGTTTTAGTTGTTAAATATAATAACTTAGGTTTAGGTTTAGTTTTAGTTAAATATGATAAAATATAAATAAAAATATATGAAATTCGAAAATACTAAAATATAAATCAAGTATTATGTTACGTTAATGTGTTTTTTATATATAAAATATTTAAAAATAATTATATTAACTTTTAAGTTTGTGTATTTAATATTTAGACTATAAAATATTTAAATATAAATAAAAAAATATAAATTAGGTTTACGTGTTTATAATATTATTTTTATGTGTATTTTCATTTATATTATAATTTATAATATTTTTCGTTTTAATTTTTTTTAAAATTTAAAATTTATTTTATATTACATATAAATAATTTATATAATATATGAAAAATTTAAAATTAATATTATTATAATATATTTATATTATGTTGCAAGTGTTAAATTAATGTCCATTCTTTAGTAGATTGAAATATATTGCATAGTAATATATATATTTTTTCCCAAACCGGATTTAACTAGATTTTTTTTCGAGCTTTTTCAAGATTTCCTTATTTTGCATTTTTTTTGCCTCCCGAATGGATTCGTTTCTGAACTTGGTAACTATGATCATGACTGCTCTGCCAAGTTCTATGCACCAGCTAAAGTAGGGGTTTTTAAAAATCTCTGAATTTCATTGTTCATGTGTGCTTGAATTTTGCAAACGAGGTTTCCTGGTTTGGCCATTTTTTGTTTGTGTTAGAAGCTATATATCTTGCTTCTAGCCTTTCTGTTATTATTATTATTTTAAATGTTTATGCTCAATAATTAGATCTTGGAAGTAGGCCACTTGCCTATATAAATAAATAATCCCAATGTCCTTTACACGAGTGGATTTAAAGATTCCCCTTAAATAATTACAACATAACCCCAAGGGCTAAACCCAAGAAACATTATATTCCAACAAGATTGCATGTAATCTAGTGTTAGCATTCAATTAGTTGTTTTTTCAATTGAAAATTTTCAATATATTTCCTTTCCAGTTTAGAGAGATCAGAGCAATTCCCTCTCTGCAGTTAGAGCTAGATTGGCATTTCTATCAAGTTTCTTTGTCACTTGTTACCATCTATGCAGAACATATTTTGAGACTTTGGTAGATGTCTTTGTCACCTGGCTGTTAACATGCACATACAAGCTATAATGATTGCTGCTTTATATAACTTTGTTGACATTGTTATAGCCATCTAATTACTCCTTTTATTCGTCTGCATTATGCCTTCCAGGTGCATAGTTTTTTCCAGGTGCATAGTTTTTTCCTTAAACATTCAAGGTCTTTATGTAGTGGTAGAAGCTAGAAAGTATTGTATGGCTTCCAATTTTTTCCTTTCACTTGGAAGTATCTTCATCCGGTGGTAAAAAGTATTATATGGCTTCTCATTTCTATACCAAAAGCAATTTGTGAATGGTTTGACTTTTGTATTAATATAAAGCTGATTCCTATTCATTATACAGAAAATGCCGAGCACACACCTTTTTCACGCCTTGCAGCAGGGGCTTGTGCTGGAATAATTGCAATGTCTGCTACTTATCCAATGGATATGGTTCGTGGGAGGCTTACTGTTCAGGTATATGAAGCATCTAACTGTCATCCTTAAGATATTCCTTGGGATTTTAGGTTAAAATTAAAATACTTGCCAAATCATGAAAAGTTGTCTTTATAACTGCTAGTTGGTAGTCTTAATATACATTCAACAAACTCTTATTTATATCTTAATGATCTTATGGGCTGCAGACAGAAAACTCTCCTAATAAGTATCGTGGTATGATCCATGCCTTGTTAACTGTCACACGTGAGGAAGGTCCAAAGGCTGTTTACAAAGGCTGGTTACCATCGGTGATCGGAGTGGTAAATATATATAACTTCTGATTCTTGATATATTGCTTCTCCTTTTTTGTCCAATCATTGTTCGTTACAATTCCATAACTTTCAAGAGTCTTGGAAAGTTGAATAATATGCTTGTATATCCAGGGTGTCCTTCTGGCAGGAAAATTGGGTGAATCTCCTTTGAACTTTTTCTAGTGTGCATTCTGTTTATAGTTTTGTTTAATGCCTTAGTGTAAGCATAAGAAATTTAAATGGAATCCAAAACAGTTTGAGGCCATTCTTGTGAACTTCAAGATTGAGGACCATTCTGAAGGAAGGATGCCCAGCAGGATTGTTATAAATATGCAATGCATTCAAAAATATTTAAAAAACCATGGAGTTACCTAATAGGAAGAATGACAAAGGGTATTTTATGTAATAAATATTTGTTACATATGCTAAGCTGTATCCCATATTTGTTACACAGTACACCTCAACCACACCACTTTATGTTGGGCTTATGGACTTTGAGTAGGACAACTTATTTATATTGTTGATAAATGTTATGAATTGTGTTACAAGATACCTACAAATACAAGACAACTATTATTGGACTTTATTAATGTAGGCTGACAAACTGTTAAT
This sequence comes from Torreya grandis, assembly GCA_037957365.1. NCBI lineage: Eukaryota > Viridiplantae > Streptophyta > Pinopsida > Cupressales > Taxaceae > Torreya > Torreya grandis. Next base: position 1,431,398 of record JARHVA010000700.1, on the reverse strand, counting down.
AGTTAGACTTTATGGAACATAACAGAATGTACACAATTAATCATAGAAATGAGACTTGGACTTGGCAAACCTATTTTTGGCTCAGACTTGGACTCGGCAAATTTAAAAAAATCATTAAAAATAGTGAATTTTAGGAGGAAAATCTATTAAAATGTATGTCATATTAAATCCATTTAAAAATACACTCAAAACTAGTCAATTACATCTAACATACACATGTATACACAGAAGTATGTAAATAATGCGATATTGAATGTTTTCAGTTGAACAATTGAACTCGAAACTTGTAAGTTGAGAACTGATATTAAATAGGAGTTGTTTTTATATTCATCAAATTGTTTTTTACATACAAAATATGGATTTAAAAATCCATGGCATCAACAAAAACATAATGTAAAAAATACATCTAAGGTTGAGAAGAGCTTGCATTGCTTGTCCTCTCAACACAAGATCCACCATGTTGGAGCCTACGATGTTTTTATACGTCAAGGAAGCAGCTGCAAGCATTGTACCTGCCCTTGTGGTATTTGCCCCAACATCTTTATCCCTAGATGTACAAGCTCGCTCTTCCACCTCTCCCAATGCTACAAGCTCTGCCTTGCGATCAGCCTCATCGACCCATTCATGGTATTCCTCTGTAAACACATCGCTGTCATCCTCTGTGATCCACTATGATTGTGGATCATACTCCTCTAGCTCAATGGGGGACAAATCTTCCTCATCCCTTATAATCTTCTTGTGATGGAGGCGAAAGTTGTAATGCAAAAATACAAGGTCATTCAACCTTTTGTATTGACAACCTATTGCGCTTTTTGGGGTGTATGCGCTCAAACATACTCCAATTGCACTCACCCCTAGAAGCACTGCATGGTTGAGGACAACTTATTTATATTGCTGATAAATGTTATGAATTGTGTTACAAGATACCTACAAATACAAGACAACTATTATTGGATTTTATTAGTGTAGGTTAACAAACTGTTAATACTTAGACTTTATGGAACACAACAAAATGTACATAGTTAATCATAGAAATGAGACTTGGACTTGACAAACCTATTTTTGGCTTGGACTCAGACTTGCAAATTTTAAAAAATCATTAAAAACAATGAATTTTAGAGGAAAAACTATTAAAATGTATTTCATATTAAACCCATTTAAAAATACACTCAAAACTAGTCAATTACATTTAACATACACATGTATACACAAAAGTAAGTAAATAAGGTCGTATTAAATGTTTTTAGTTTAACAATTGAATTTGAAACTTGTAATTTGAAAACTGATATTAAATAGGAGTTGTTTTATATTCATCAAATTGGTTTTTACATACAAAATATGGATTTAGAAATCCATGGCGATGGCATCAACAAAAACATAATGTAAAAGATACATCTAAGGTTGAGAAGAGCTTGCATTGCTTGTCCTCTCAACACAAGATCCACCATGTTGGAGCCTACGATGTTTTTATATGCCAAGGAAGCAGCTGCAAGCATTGTACCTACCTTCGTGGATTTGCCCCAACATCTTTATCCCTAGATGTACAAGCTCGCTCCTCCATCTCTTCCAACGCTACAAGTTCTGCCTTGCGATCAACGTCATCGACCCATTCATGGTATTCCTCGGTAAACACATCGTTGTCATTCTCTGTGATCCACTCTGATTGTGGATCATACTCCTCTAGCTCAATGGGGGATAAATCTTCCTCATCCCTTATAATCTTATTGTGACGGAGGCGAAAGTTGTAATGCACAAATACAAGGTCATTCAACCTTTGTATTGACAACCTATTGTGCTTTTTGGGGTGTATGTGCTCAAACATTCTCCGATTGCACTCACGCCTAAAAGCATTGCATGGTTGTCGTAGCACTTGAATAACAATCCTTGAAATTTTGGTACCTTTGCAGCAGAATTGTCCCACCATGCATCTATAACCATAAGTACTAAAATGTCTTAGACTTCAATTCCAAACATATGAAAAAACAATAAAAAAGTGAAAAATATTGATCATTCAACTCAAAGTTTACTCGACTTAATCATTGTCCTAGCTGCCTTGCAAAATGGAGAAAAAAGATCTCCTAGTGCTTGTTTATAGATCTCAATCTCGGACATAATTTTCACCCTTTGTCTACACATTTGTCTCCATGGCCTCTATGACTATGTAAAGGCTGTTTATAACCTCCTTGTGGGCTGTAAAGCTCTCAAGGAATTGGAAGGTTGGGTTTAGAAAGTAGGCACAAGCATGAAGTGGCCTATGGAGTTGTCTTATCCACCGTTGGTCAATGGTATTCCAAATGGGCTGGTACTTGGCCTCGTCCATGTCATAGACAATTTTTATTTGCTCTTTGGCTGGGTCCATGCCCTCATAGATATAGGCCATTGCGGGCCTTTTTCCAGCAACTGCATAGAGGAGAGAAACCAATGGTTCCATGACCCATAACAAATATTAAAAAACGTAATTTAGAGTTATAACTCTTAAGTATTAAATTAAAAAATTAAATCAAATAGCGTTTTTAAACAAAGAAAAGGAAAATTCAAGAAACTTAAAATGACTTACATTTACAATCTCCCTTGCCAGCATCCAAAAGTGGGATTCATCAAACACCCACTCCACAACAACAGTCCCATCAATGGTCTTTGCATAAGAAGACTTGTTTTTTTACTCACTAACAAACAGTCGCTTCAACGAAGCTTTTGATTGTAGCAAAGATTGCAAGGTGATGAAGGAGGTTGCAAAATGGGTTACACCAGGTTGGACCAACTCCTTGTTCTTTGTGAACTCTCTTATTAAAGAGAGGACCCAAGCATGGTTGTAGATGTACTTGCAAATATTACGACTCTGCTCCACAATTGGCATGACCAACTCCATTTTTTCAATATCATTTAACATCAAATCGATGCAATGGGCTGAGCAAGGATTCTAAAAGATCGAGGGGTACCTTTGCATAAGTAGTCTACCTGCATCAACATAATTTGTTGCAATATTGGTGACCACTTGCACCACCACACTTTCTTCACCCACATTTGCAATAACTTATTAAAAATTGCCACATAAGTAATCAACATTTTTAATTCTCCTCGAGGCATCAATGGACTTCAAGAAAACAGTCTCACTTGAAGAAGAAACAGTAAGTTTAGCAATGTTCTATTTTTTTTATCTGTCCATCCATTGGACATGATATGTAGCCCTTATTTCTCCAAATAACTCGTGGCTTATCAACTACCTTATTTGACAAAATTGCCCCCTTTAAATCACAACAAAGGGAGCTTTGAATCCTCTAGCAACAACCACGATAGCATCCACTAGCACTTGCCAATAAGGCGATCTAAAATGCAAAATAAAATAAAATTTGAATTTAAATATAATTTTTTTTTTTGTAATTAAATAAACATATTGTAGAATTACAATAACATTCCAAATTAATACAATTTTTTTATTCTTAATGTAGAACAAAGTAGAAAAATATAATATTATCTTGTCGTATGAAAATGAATGTCACAAAAATACAAAAAGTCACTCATTGTGCTTCTTGTGGCTATATGTTTGTCCTTGTTTCAACTTGTGCTTTCCAACGATTGTTGGGACCCAGGAGCACTGCATGGCATGAACAAACTCGGTTCTAGATTCAGAGTCATGGATTTGAAAGTGGTAGTTATTTGTTGGTTTTGCTTCGCCCTTTCCTCCTTTTCATGAAAGCTCTCCAACTTAGCTGTGATCTCCCTTACAACCTCATGATCTATAGTGGGACATACTACAGCGTCACGCGTAGGTATGCGGGCAAGGTGATATTTTAGGTGATTAATGCTGCCACCAAGAAATTCAATCCTACAATATTTGCAAAACACGTGTCCTTTCTTCAAACCCTGAGTGCCATGCCTCCAAGTAGGGTCTTTCAAATGTTTTGGTCCACTTGTCATGGTAAAACCCAAAAACCTACATTGTACATAAACAAAAACAATGGTAAGGACCATAGGGTTAACATTTAACTTTGTAAATCTCAAATATACAACAAGAAAAAACAAAGAATTAAAAAAAAGCAATAACCATGGTTCGTATCACAAGAAAAAAAAAAAAACTGTGGGTTTTAATATTTTTCTATGTTATATTTTAAATGGAGAAGAAAGAGGGAAGATGTTAAGAAATGAGAAAGAAAAGAGAAGTGTTCATGTAATAGTTTAAAAACAACCAATCCTCTAAATGAGACTACCTCTTGTAGTTGTAGTCTTGTAGATACACCAACTTGAATCAACTCCAACAATGCACACACAATGCACACACTTGAAGTCTTGGAATTTCTTAAAAAACAACCAATCCTTTGATCCAGCCCTAACAATTGCTCATCCAACCTTTGTACACTAGCAATTAGCTCCTTTGAAGCAAACAATAAGAATGATTCAATCAGAATGGTGTGTGAACCTTGAAAGTGAGGAAAGTAAAAAATGGAACGGGCTCATGAAAACAAAGTTCGAATGAGTGAATGGGTGTTTGAGGATGTTAGAATACCTATTAGGTTTAGGCTTGTGTATTTTATTTTTTTACTGTGTTTTTTTTACATGTTTTAATTTTTTGTAAAAACGCAACAGGCTTGGCGAGTCTTGGGATGTGACTTGCGAGTCTGCCCAGACTCTTGAGTCCTGTCCAAGGACTCGACCGAGTCTACAAATGACTCGGTGATTCCCTGTAGATGCAGACTCAGACTCGATTCAGTGAGTCCTCGCTAGGACTTGCTGAGTCTCGATTCAGCGAGTCCTTGCCAGGACTCGCCGAGTCTTGATTTAGCGAGTCCTTGCTAGGACTCGCCAAGTCTTGATTCATTGCAATGATCCAAGGACTCGGCTGAGTTTGACAATGACTTGGCGATTCCCCGTAGATGTAGACTTGGACTCGGTTTGGCGAGTCCACGCCAGGACTCGCCGAGTCTCGATTCATTGCAATGAATGCACAAATGGAATACTATTCAGTCTCATAAATATCACATCTCAATATGGGACCTCAATATAAGAAATAGCATTTCTTGATTATCAAGCTCATGGTGTACATACATCGAGGGCTAGATCAGACTTGCATTATTATCATGTACTATTCATAGATATAGGTTTCTCAAGCAAGTAGGTGCTATGGATGACCCCAATGCTGCTGTCTACAGTTACCTTGAAACGAAAAGTTAGAACTAGCAAAATCACTTTCATACTTCATAATATAATATTAACCCTTTATAAAATTTTATTCAACGTCAATGCTTTGTTATGATTATGCACAATGATAACTATAAAGTGCGTCTACCAATAGTACCTGCACATTCATCACCCAAATAGTAAACAAACCCAGAAGATATAAGGCTGAATGCCAAAATCAAACCACAGCTGAAGGCAAGTGACATTGACATTCATTGTTATAAGGCATCAACTCCAACTCTGATCAACTCCATCATCTCCATCGAGTCTAAAACAAAATCTAAAAATCTAATATCTAACAATTTACCATTTTGATAGAGCTTTTCCATCTCAAACAAGGATTATCAATACTAGAGTTGGGTCCGTCCTGGACAAGGATATGATAACCAGCCATAGCCCCCATCTCCAGCCTTGGAGGTCTATCTTGGACAAGGAAATCAAAACTGGGCCTGGCACCCTCTTCAAACTCAAGTGAATACTGGTGCAAGGTGCCTCCTTGGGACATGACATGTACTAGAATGGGAGCCCCTTGGGACAAGTACTACCATAACTGGGCCCCCTCTCGTAACCCACAATATACCAGGATCAAGTCCCATTGTAGTACATGGAGTACTGCTAAAACTAGCCGCCTTCTTGGAACACAGATATACCATCATTAGGCCCAACTTGGAGCGAGGTGAACTACAAGAACTGGGCCCCTTTCATGTCACGAAATGATACTAGCATCAGACCCATATTGGAATAATAAAATAACCAGGTTTGGGTACCCTCTTCAAATAGAGTAAGCAGAACAATTCTTTTATGACAACTTTTCTTTAATTCATCTATAGCAGTTTCGCTCTTTTTTGCAAGTGCAGCAGAAAATGCTCTTCAATACAATAAATACGGTAATAGAAGTTAAATGGGTCAAAAAAGTCAAAATGAAAATACCTTCATAGATGCTTGCTTAGTCCCCAGCAGGATAATGTAGTGATTGCAGCAGGATAATGTAGTGATTGCAGAAGGTTTCTGCAGTCAAACTGATGCAGTCAAGTTGGGCAGTCCAATGGAGGACGACCTTAACCTTGTAGCCTGTAAAGCAATTCTGACTATAATCGCCAACACAACACTTCAATCCAATGTCAAATTCACACATCAAAACTATACAATTTCGTCCTTGCAGTGAGGCAGATAACACAATAAATAGCTTAATGCTGCCTTAAATCTAAGTTGCCGATATGGATACGGTACGATTATCAGATATGGGGATACGGTGATTTTTTTTGGGGGTTTGGCTATGGCTGGATACGGTTGTACAAAAATATATAAAAAATATAGTCATATAAGCAAAATTAACCACATAATATGCATAAAGGAAACAAAATAACTTCAAATAAGTTATATAACCACAAAATATATACTCATAATTTAATGCCAAATATCATAATATTCAATAGTCGAACTTATATTAGTTTTATAAATTATAACAGGTACATGGTGCAAATGTTACAATGTAGGGGCAAAAATAGAGACAAGTCAACATTCTCATTGTTCATTATATGTTATATTCTTCTTTGCCTGCAATGTCTTTATCATCATGTGGTTCATTAGAACCACAAGCAGTAGCAGTGCCACTCCCACTAGCTCCACTATGCAAGTTGTGTGAAGCACTGTCTAGCTCTGTGTCAAATAAAGAATATATAAGGGAGGCATCTAAATCAATAGTTTTTGGGTTCACATCCCACAACTTTGTTGGCCTTTCCTTGTAATGAGGTTGTTTATGTGAGAGAAGACGTAAGTTGGAATGCACATAAACCAAATCCTCCGCCTTTTTTGCAGCCAACTTGTTGCGTTTAACTGAGTGGATAAAGCCATAGCTGCTCCAACTTCGCTCCATTGAAGAGGAACTTGCAACCTATTGAAGCCACTAAGTGAATTATAATTTATAAAAAATTAAAAATTAAAACACTGAAAGTTAAAACTTAAAACTTAAAATTTAAAACTTAAAACAAAACATTGAAAAGGTCAAAAGAAGGGTAGAGTAAAAAAATTAAAATCTTGTGATAGAATTTTTATTGCAAGTGGTTGAAGGTTGGTGGATGCTTGCCCATGGAGGTACTACCAAAAGTGAGCATCCATCTTGTACTTGTCACAGATAGCACCAAGGGAGTGACCCTTCGAAGATATGAAATGCACAAACTCTTCTCTAACTTGGTCTTTTACCTCTGGATCGGGAAAGATTGCAGAGAATGTTGTCTTATATCCTTCGGCAACTTCGACATCCTTATATGGTGCGACCCTCCTGGACAAAGAAAGAATCTTTGCACTATAGTATTTGGGTATCAAGGCAAAAGCAAGATGTAATGGGGTGGTTATTTTGTTCTACTTTTCAATGAGATGCGACTGCACTTCTTTGAAGAACCTCTCCGTGGGATCTTGTTCTTTGGCATTTATGATGGATTTTGTTCTCAATCATTGAGTCAATTACATCATAAATTTCACCCAAACATGGATGATCCATGTCCACATATTTTAACATGCTGACGATGGGCTCAGTAAAACTCAACAAATACTCCACACGTTCCCACCATGCATCATCAAGAATCCACCTTTTCACCTTTGTGGCCCTTTCATTGTTTGCCTACCTCCATACACCCCAAAGGTTGTTGATGACCATGCTACTCAATGCCTCACACACTTTAACAAGTCGTCTCAAGATGATGGTGTGTGAGGCAAATCGAGTCTCAGCGATCTAATACAAAATTAAAACAAATTGAAATAATTAATAAACTTAAAAAATTGTTCAAAAATAAAAACACTACAAAACTTATAATATTAAATTAAATTAAGAGTTACCTTCAACAATTGTAATTTTGAGAAGGTCCTAAAGATGGCTTGGGACATGTGATGGTTGGTTATGAACATTTGGATCTCATTTGCCTCCTCATAGACTTGTTTAATCTAGTCAATTGTTGTCTCCAACTTTTGCAAGATAAGGTTGAGGGAATGAATGGCACAAGGTGTCCAAAATATATGCCCATACTTTGCCTCAACCAACATGCTCGCAACTCTGCAATTTTTAGCGTTGTCCGTTACAACTTGGACAACGTTTTGAGGCTCAACTGCCTCAATGGACTCTATCAAGTTGTTAGCAATGAATTGTGCATCCTTCACTTGCCCATCACAATCAACAACCTTTAAAAACATTGCTCTTTTAGGGCTCATTGCAATCACATTGATCAATGGCCTATTTGTCATATCTTTCTATCCATCGGAAATGATGGACACTTTTGTTTCGATCCATGAATCCCTGATGGGCTTCAATGCATCTTCAATGTGTTTTCTTTCTTTTGTCAATAAGGTGGTGTGCACCTTTTCATAACCTGGGGTGACAAACCCTTTAGGGGCAACATTGATAGATCTCACCATTTTCTGCCAGTATGGTGATCTAACAGTATTAAATGACAACCCACATGCGTAAATACAATCCGCGATGCTCTGCTCCGTTATCTCCCTGGAGTCATTTTCAAATGCCCTCTGCAATGGGCCTGCATCTTTTGTTCTCTTGCGAACAAGAAGTGAATCCTCTTCTTTGGCTGCAATGGGTGTTGCAAGAAAGGGGTGTGATGGGGTCACCACATTAGCACGAGCTAAATCAACAAGTGGTGATCTTTTCTTTCTCAAAGGATGCTTCAATTTTGCCCCACAACATCTCCCTCTTTTTGCTCTTTGATGTATGCAACGATTTTTGCCTGTGGCAAGCCCTTTGCCGGCCTTCCACCAATGCTTGGCCCACCACAAATTCTGATTTCAGTGTCAAAAATTGCACACAAATGAGTTTTCACTTGACTATACGAGCTTTTGAATTTACCGTTACACTCTGAGCAAATCCAATGAAAACACCCTCCACCAGATATCTGTTCCAATATTGTCACATACTTCCAAAGGGGCATTTGTGGATCAGATTTGGGGGTTATCTCTTGCCCCACCGAACTAGCACTTGCATCTTGAGACATTCTAATTTCTGACAAATCCGTATAAGCTTATAGCTCCAGTCCTGATACAAAATAAAAAATTGCTATTAAAATTTAATGGTAAAAAGTTAAAACTAAAAAAAAACAATTACTATTAAAATTAAAAACATAATCAATTTGTATTTGATATTTCAAATTTGTATTATAAGAACTATATATATTATAATTTGATATTAATATTTTATTATTTTAAAATATTTAAAATTTAATATTATTTAAACTATATAAATTTAAAATATGTTATTTTGTAATCTATAAAAAATTAAATCTAAGTTTAATTATATTAATATTTTAAAATATTTAAAATTTAAACTTTATAATATTATAATAATAAATATTTAAATATAAATTATAATCTTTAATATTTATTATTATTATTAATATTAACTATATACTATAATTAAATATATAATAATTTACAATAATAATAACTATTATATAATATTATAATGTAAACATAATAGTAACTATATAATAATATTATAATTATAATTACATAATAATAACTATATTACTATATATAGTAGTTAATTATTATTATTAACTTTATATTATTATAATTATTTAAACATAATTTATTATTAAACTTAAAACTTAAGAAAACTAAAAGGAAAAAAAATAAAATGAAACATATACCGTGCGAATCGATACCTGTCGTTCTTGGTTCGTGGTCTGCCCGCGCAATGCACGTTTGTTTGTGGTAAAAATGGTAGCAACAACGGCGAGCGACGGGCGGATGGCAACAACAAACCGCAGGACCAAGGAGAGTTGCAGCGGCAGAATGAACAAATGCGACAGAGTGTTTTTAGAGTGTTTTTAGGGTTACGCTTTTGTCTATGGGTTTGACTTTACATTTTTTTAAAGTGAAAATTTTAAAATGATTTTTTATTCATCAATCAGTGGGGGATACGGCCAGGGCACGTCTTGCCCCTTGCAGATACGGCTGGATACGTCCATGGACGTATCTGGCCGTATCTGCAAGGGGCAAGACGTGCTCTATACGGTATGGAGTGGGTACGATCTGTGGGAGATACAGCTAGGACACGTCTTGCCCCCATGGACGTATTCGACCGTATTCACATGGACGTATCTGGCCGTATCCGCAAGGGGCAAGACGTGCCCTATACGGTAAGGAGTGGGTACGATCTGCGGGGGATACAACTAGGACACGTCTTGCCCCCATGGACGTATCCGACTGTATTCGCAGGGGGCAAGATGTGCCCTATTATATGGTACAGAGTGGGTACGATTCGTGGGAGATATAGCTGAGGCATGCCTTGCCCCTTGCGGATATGGACGTATCCGCAGGGGGCAAGACGTGCCCTAGCTGTATCCCTCGCGGATCGTACCTGCTCCGTACGTATTCGATCAGATCAATAGGGTGCAAATTGTGCCCTAGCTGTATCCCCCACGGATACAACATACTGTTGACGCAGTGGATTGCACCCTCTGAAGGGAGGCTCAACTCTCTTCCTTCATGCGGCACAATTGAGACATTCCTCTTGCTGTGGGTTGCAAACGTGAGGGATGAATCTCTAGATTAGGGGCTAGCTCCCTTTGATGCACCTTGAGGCCCTGGATTTTCTATTGCTACAATGGGGGGGGGAAGAAAAAGAAGAAAAATCAGAACCTAAACTAAAGCAGTGATGCACCAAAATGGTTGGTCTACTCAGCTTTAAAATACACTTTACACTAGAGACAAGCAGGCATACACTTCATTCAAATGAGAACCTTTCCTGCATCAGTGTTTCAACAGGGGATCCTATGGAGATACAGGGAGGAAGAACTACCAGACGTGTTCTAAGACACACTATGGACAACTTGTTCACATGCACTTATACTCTGAGTTGGACACTTCTTGTTGACCTGCAAGAGAACTCACAATATACTAGATATACTGGAATAAACTTATGAAACCCTGAAAAGAAAATGACTTAACACAAGATAAAACCATAGACATGCAAAAGTGCAAGCTCAAATGGAGTTAAAAATGCTTCTTCTGATTCAAGGTAAATTCCTTCAGGGCTTCGCCATACAAGCTGAGATATCTATTCTCAAATAAGAAGTTACAAATATATAGAAACCCATAGCTGACAAATCAAGGAATGGAAACCCATGCTGAGTTAAATGCTCCTGCAGAGATCCAAAAGACCATGTTGCCATCACTTTCTTCGAACTGCCCATGGGAGCCATGCTGTAGGCTGTCCAAACCGTCGTTTCTGCTGTCCTTGTACTGCAAAAGCATGGTACTGCAAAAGCATGGGAGACTATCCCTAGCAACTGACAAGGCCATTCCGAGTTGTTGTGACCGACTATGCTCTCTTCAATACCTGGACGCGACTTGGATGCACATTAATGGTGAAGTGTGAAAAACACGGGATGCTGGTCTTTATAGTTCGAAAACCAATCTATTTTATTGGTTTTCGGTAGATATATTCTACTCAAATGTATTAACTCCCTTTGCTGAGTTGTTCATACCATCTGTCTCGCTTTGAGTGGTCATTGATTCTGCTCTTTATCTTTGTCAGCAGCTGGAACTGTTCTGAGTTTTGTCTTTTCCGCTTTGTCTTTACCTGTGTTTTGTCTCCTTGATTCGACTTCTCCTTCTCCTTTGCCTTGGGCTTTTCTTTGCTTGCTCTTTGACTTATTGGGCCTTCTTTGTCTCGGGGTTTTTGCCACCCTTTCGTCCGAAGGAATTCTTTCTTTTGATTGCTTCTTTTCCCGATGGGCACGTGCCCTTCGATGCTTTTGTCTTTGTTCTTCACTTTCTCAAGTGCCCTTTGCAAGGGAACTTTGTGCCTCAAAATGCCCCTTTGGAACTTTTGATTTGGTCCTGCCACCGACCAAAGTGCCCTTCGCAAGGGCACATACCCTTTGGACTTTTTGCAGACGTCCTTCGAAAAGTGAAAAAGTCCTCTTTCTTTTCCCTAGTGCCCTCCGAAAAGATAGTTACCCTTTGGACTTTTTGCAAATGTCCTTCGGAAAAGTGAAGAAGTCCTCTTCTTTTCCCAAGTGCCCTTTGGAAAGACACCCTTCGGACTTTTGCAAATGTCCTTCAAGTCGTCAAAATGCCCTTTGAAGGAAATCCGTTGCCTTTTGCAAATTGTTTTAGACCATTTCGGGTTCTTCAATCGCTTCTACTTATAAAAGTAGATAAGTAATGCACCTACACAAACTCGATTTGCACTTGGCAAAGTAGAATGTGGGAAACATCTTGCTTTTTCATGAGAAAGGTCTGGCAGAGAACATTTTTGCACAAGACAACAGAGGGATGGTCTAGCCAAAACATGGATTGGATGACTTTTGCAAAGAAAAAGGAGGGGGTGCACAATTTTGGTTTGCAGGACCAAAAATTGGTCAACACATTTGGCGACTCACAAGGGGAGCATGCCTGCTATGCTAAAGAAGACTGGTAGCCTCAAGGTCCATTGGGCATGGAGTCAGGGTGCATCTTGGAGAAGTCAACAACAACCTTGTAAGGACCTATGAACCAACAAAGATTTTACCCCAAACAAGGAAAAAACACACACAAAGGCTAAAAACACTACACACATGCGTAACAACACTTAGGGAAAACAAAAGACAACCTAACAGAAAGCAAACTACTATGTACAACTAACCCGATATGCTTTCTCCCTTTTGGATCAAAGGGAAAACTTCTTAAGTCACTTTCAAGATGAGATGAAACAAAGTGCCAAGCATGCTTCTCTTTGAATTGAATGCTTTGTAGATCAGGGCTCTTCCTTGGCACTTCACTTGGTCTAGGCTCGAAGAGGTCATTTTTGAATAGGTCTCCAATGAAGACATATTCCTCTTGCACATGTTCAGACATTTCATATTTCTGCCCACTCTTTGTCTCATGGTTAACTTGTATCTCTTTAGTAGGCATGTCTCCAAGAGGATTGGTTTCATGTTCCTCATGTTCCTTAGAAGCTTCAGGGCCACATGATTCTTCTTCATCCTTCTAGAGCTGATGGGTTCCTTCTAGAAGGTGATATCCCTCCTTGATGACTTCAAAAATATCATCTTCAGATTCACCAACCTCTTGAAAGGATAAATCTGAAAGCTTGCTGCCCCTTTGCATACTTATTTGAGTCCCAATGCTGCCTTCTCCACCCTTAGCCAGCTCATAGCGTCCTTGAAGAAGAGTGTAACCTTCCTCAATGATTTCAAACAAATCATTCAAAGAATGATCAAGAATCTGTCCATGCTCCTCCATGACGTCTTGCAAAGTGAGAAAAGAGTCAATGATAATCTCTTCCTCATCAGAGATAGAGGCAAAAGCTTGTGACTTGTCTTCTTGTTCACCAAGGGGGGTACCTATGGTGATCTCCTCCTCATCTGCACTCATGAAGTCTCCCTGATCAGTCATGAACTGAGCATACTCCTCTTCACTTGCTTCCCTCAAGATGGATTCCTCAACACAAGAGAAACATTCTTCATTTACCAAGCAAGGAGGTGGAACACAAGGATTGTCAAAATCAGGTTGGGAATGGAAAATGGGGGATCCATTTGAAAGCTCATGAGAAAATGGGGGCAGACTTTGGGCCAAAATCACTTGATTTTCTTCTTTCGACTTGACCAACACTTCATCAATATCAAAATTAGCTTGAAGATTGGTAGAAGGGGTGTCTTTTGGCATAGGCTCCTCTCTAAGGCATGAAACTTCCATTTCGCTTTCACTAAGCAATCTCACCTTTGCCTCTAATTCTTTAATTTGCTCAGCTAGATTTTCTTGAAAGAGTCTTTCTTGGAGCTCATAGGAATCATCATGGAAATGGGGAGTGCATGAAGGTTGCCATGGAGTACAAGAAGCTTCTTGAGGAAGGGTTGGAGGGACTTGAGAAGGACTAGCCTCATTTTGTATTTCACACTCTTGAACAATGCCCTTCTCCTCCTTGTTCCTCCATGACTCAACTACTTTACTCCAGCGTATGATCTTAGGACTGGAAGTCTCCTTTTGGGGTGATGGGGTTGCAATGTGAGAGGGTAGTGAGGGCTTGGATTCCACTTCCCTTGCTGCCCACATAGACTGCTGCATGTGAAGATTTGCCAACTCAATCTGCCTATCAAGATTGGCCTTAAACACAAGATTTTCTGTTTCAAAACTCTCCTCAACATGATTGGGGAAAGGACTTTGATAGGCTTGATTTGGCTCATGAGTAGGGGCTGCGTATCACTGATATGGAACTTGGGGCAGCGGATATGCAGGTTGATAGACTTGGTAAGGCTGCCTCTCATGAATACTCAACTTCTCTTCCAAAGATGCAATCAAGCCACTCACATCCAGCATCTCAATTGTAAGCCTTTGCCAATTGGCTCTTTCAATAGGAGTCCATTCACTCTTGACCAGCTCTAATGCATTTTTCACTTGATGGATGAAATGATCAAGAATTTCTTGGCCACATCCCCTTCTACTGTCAAGCTCCACTACATACCTTTCATACTCCAACAGTGCTTGTTTGAAGGTGGAAATGGGCTGATTGGCAAAAGGATTAGGTTGAGTAGGAGAAGTAACACATTGAGAAGATTGGGCATAAGATTGATATAGCTTATGACAGGGCTGAAATTGGTCATATTGGACTTGGTAAGGATCAACACAAGGCTGGTAAGGATCATAGCCAGGCTGGCCAAGGACTTGCTCAAACTGAGGAGGAAGAGGCAAAGCCCGCAATGTTTCACCAACCTGCAAAGGGCAAAACTCATAACCGTATGCAACCATGAAACTTCATAAAGAAACATACTACCAAAGCTCTTAAAAGGATCACTCGGGTTGCTCAACCAGCTGATGTATCTTCGGAGTTGCCATTGGTGTTGATTGAATGCCTCCGAAGGTTGATTTATTGAAGAACACACCAAGAATTCTTCAACCTCTTAGACAAAATGTCCCACCAGGCATGCCAAAAATTGTTGACGCAGTGGATTGCACCCTCTGAAGGGGGGCTCAACTCTCTTCCTCCACGCGGCACAATGGAGACATTCCTCTTGTTGTGGGTTGCAAACGTGAGGGATGAATCTCTAGATTAGGGGTTAGCTCCCCTTGATGCACCTTGAGGCCCTAGATTTCCTACTGCTAACAATGGGGGATGAAAAGGGAGAGAAATACTGAAATCAGAATCTAAACTAAAGCCTTGATGCACCAAAATGGTTGTCTACTCAGCTTTAACATACACTTTACACCAGAGATAAGTAAGCATACACTTCATTCAAATGAGAACCTTTCCTGCATTAGTGTTTCAACAGGAGATCTTATGGAGATACAGGGAGGAAGAACTACCAGAGGTGTTCTAAGACACACTATGGACAGCCTATTCACATGCGCCTATACTTTGAGTTGGACACTGCTGGAATAAACTTATGAAAGCATGAAAAGAAAATTACTTAACACAAGATAAAACCATAGACATGCAAAAGTGCAAGCTCAAATGGACGAAAAATGCTTCTTCTAATTCAAGGTAAATTCCTTCAGGGCTTCGCCATACAAGCTGAGATATCTATTCTCAAATGAGAAGTTACAAATATATAGAGAACTAGAAACAAGATAGCTGACAAATCAAGGAATGGAAACCCATGCTGAGTTAAACGCTTCTGCAGAGACCCAAAAGACCATGCTGTCGTCACTTTCTTCGAACTGTCAATGGGAGCCATGCTATAGGTTGTCCAAACCGCCGTTTCTGCTGTTCTTGGGCTGCAAAAGCATGGGAGACCATCCCCAACAACTGACAAGGCCATTCTGAGTTGATGTGACCGACTGTGCTCTCTTCAATACCTAGACGCGACTTGGATGCACATTAATGGTGAAGCGTGAAAACACGGGACGTTGGTCTTTATAGTTTGAAAACCAATCTATTTTATTGGTTTCTGGTAGATATATTCTACCTAAATGTATTAACTCCCTTCGCTGAGTTGTTCATGCCACCTGTCTTGGTTTGAGTGGTCATTGATTTTGCGATTTGTATTTGTTAGCAGCTGGAATTGTTCTGAGTTTTGTCTCCTTCCTTCGACTTCTCCTTTGCCTTGGGCTTTTCTTTGCTTGCTCTTTGACTTATCGGGCCTTCTTTGTCTCGAACTTTTTGCCGTGCTTTCCTAAAGACATTTTGTCCGAATGAGTTCTTTCTTTTCCTAAAGGGCACATACCCCTCGGGCCTTTTGTCTTTGTTCTTCACTTTCTCAAGGTGCCCTTCGCAAGGGCACTTTGTGCCTCCAAATGCCCCTTCGGAACTTTTGATTTGGACCAGCCACCAACCAAGGTGCCCTCCGCAAGGGCACATACCCTTCGGACTTTTTGCAGACGTCCTTTGAAAAGTTGAAAAATCCTTTCTTTTCCCAAGTGACCTCCGGAAAGACACTTACCCTTTGGAATATTTGCAAACGTCATTCGAAAAAGTGAAGAAGTCCTCTTCTTTTCCCAAGTGCCCTCCGGAAAGACACTTACCCTTTGGACTTTTGCAAACGTCTTTCAAGCCATCAAAATGCCCTCCGAAAGAAATCCGTTGCCTTTTGCGAACTGCTTTAGACCATTTTGGGTTCATCAATCGCTTCTACTTATAAAAGTAGACAAGTAATGCACCTGCACAAATCCGATTTGCACTTGGCAAAATAGAATGTGGGAAACACTTGGCTTTTTCATGAGAAAGGTCTTGCAGAGAACATTTTTGCACAAGGCAGGAGAGGGATGATCTAGCCAAAACATAGATTGGATGACTTTTGCAAAGAAAAAGGAGGGGGTGCCCAATTTTGGCTTGCAGGACCAAAAATTGGTCAACACATACATAGGAGGATCTCTGAGCCTCAAAATCGGCTATAGATTCACCATCTCCATGCCAAGAATTTGGTACCTTGGGCTCTCTAAAACTTTCCCAAACCCTCCAACCTACACATCCCTGTCCTTAAGCCAAGAAAGTGTCTTTTTCCTCCTCGCCCTTTGCTGTTTTTTTGGTCTGCTTTTATCAACAGTTCCTATCAGATTTGTTGAGTGTTCTTGGGCCCATTAGGGATGTTTTCCATCTATCTTTCGCCATTCTTTTTCTCGCCAAAAATGTCATTAAGCATGAAGAAAAATTTCTTCTTTTAAACAAAAATGCCTTATTTTTCATGTTTGGTGAAGGGAGCTCGGATTTCTGCTGTTTTTCCCTGTTGTAGATAGCCAAGGCATTATTAATAATGCTTTTCAAATGATTGAAATGTTCCACATCCCTCCAACCATGTTTTGGCCACACCAAATGTTTGATGAAATGCCAACTCTGAGTTTTTGAATGTTTTTTGGACCAAGTATCACACTCCAAATTAGATTTTTCTGCAGTTGACGACACATGAGGTGGTGAGGACACAACAAATTATTGGAGACTATCACCTACAATGAAATGATGGAAAATTACTGAGCTCAACACCTCTTACTATATTTTTTTGGGGTTGTGCAAGATTGCAGATCACACCCATGTGCTCTTACATCACAAACAATCAAATCCGCTGTAGTTGATTCAGTCAATTCAACAGTCTTATTTGGTCAACACAGTCAAATAACAATCTCTAGTCATCAATGCAACAGATTTGACAGTGAAATAAGAGTTGATGTAGGTTTGTAGGGTTAATGTAGTAGGATTAAATGGACTGTAGTTGAAGTCATTAGCAGGGTTAAGTGGTCAAAATATCCAAAATACCTTTATAGATGCTTGCTTAGTTATCAGCAGGATAATCTAGTGAACGTATAAGATTTCTGCAGTCAAACAATCAAATGCACTGTAGTAAATTCAACAGTCTTATTGTAGTTTTTGCTCAGATTGCAAACACTAAAATACACAATAAAGTCATTCACTTTATTCAATGGTAGTGAGACATAAATACGTGAGTGTGATACTACATACAAGGATTCGAACCTCATCTTATCTTTCCTTCAATCTCTTTCACATCCCTATAGTATCTTACCTAATTTCCTAGAGTATCACTAGTGAGTTGTTATTACAATTACAATTCGCATATATACACACCCACATAAATTTAATATTGAGTTGTTTCTCAACACCTCAATAATAACTTACATAAATATATTTTATTACTCACACTAAACTATATCATGGACCACTAATTTCTAACCTTCTCCTCCTTATGGTGAACATGACAGAAAAGAATCACACATTTTTCAGAAGCTTCTCACAGGAAACATTCTTTGGACCAGGTACAACTCCGTCAAGCTGTCTCGTAAACTGAGTTGAATTTCTGAGTTCTCGAACTCCTTCCTCTGAAGTCTCGAATTCCAAAACTTCCGAACTATCTAGACAACCACCCACATTGAGTTTACCTTGAAATCTCTTCCTATCCTCTAAAATATGGTTTCTTAAAATATGAGTCCTTCACAAATGTTATCACAGTAGGAGATTATTCACACAACACTCAAAAACATAAAAAAAGCTGAAACTTATGCCACCACAGCATAGTGTGGGCCCATTGTTAGTGGTTGACGAGATTATTTGGCCTCCTTCCTCCGTTGCCTCCGAACTCTGGTGTGTTGTTGCTAGCTGAGTTGAATAAAACTTTAAGCTCAAATTGCATTTCGTTTTGAATGATAAAAAACCCCCTTCAATAGTATAAAAACATATTTTGTTGGACGTTGGTTTCAACAGATAATGCTATACAAGAGGACTTTACATTTGACTTTGGACTTTTGACGACATGACATTTAATTGTACTTAGACTAACAACATTAACTAGACACTTATTGACTAAGAGAACGCATTTAGACCAATTATTAAACAATGAATGACAACTATATAAACTATAATGTCTAAACTCATTAGATCACTTAAGCTTTATAATAAAACTATTTTGACCAAAAATATAAATTAAAATAAAAAATAATTATAAACCCCACTTTACCTACACACGTTACCATATGACACTAAACAACAAAATACTAAATACCATTTTACAAATAAACACTACCAATAACGCCATAATAATTAAATATTTGGCTTGAAAAACTCTTAACCAATGACTTAAGACAAACGAAAAACAAGCAAACAAACAATTTTTGACTTTGCATGCAAACGAAGGTTTTGAGCAGAGAGTTATGAAAAGCGCACATGGTGGAATGCATGGAGGTGAACACATGGCATGACTGTCAGAGAGACCAATAACCATATAATCATTTGATAATGACGTGTCTATAATGGCTGGGACATAGCAGGTGACAACAAACAAATCCCAATGCGAGTCAAAACAGCAAGTGCTAACGACATTGGAGTATGAGATGATGACAAAAATGATGCAGGAAGATCTGATCAGATGTGCATACACTAGCATGAGAGGACCAAAATTAAATCTCCAGGACACAGACGTCTTTGACACTGACCAACTGAGAATAGACACGCTCAGTGGAGTCCGAATTACGTGAATTGCTCTATCATTGAAAGCACTGCGGCTGGAAGAGATGGTAAAACGTATTTTTATAGACTTGCACGGACTTGAAGATAATGAGCCATCTTCAATATTACCCATGATAGGATCTATCGAAGAGCCGTAAGGAATTGAATAAGATAGGCGGAAATAGACGTGCACACAAAGACGTCGGATCTGAGTATAATTACATGGATATGGATGAGTGAATATATGCTGGCTTTTGATGTTAAACGGCGCCACACAAGGCTTGTATCAAAGACAACAGAGCCACATGAGAGTAATTTAAACTATAGCAAAAACACAAGTTAATTTCTATCTTAAACTACAAACTCAATAATCTCTCACATAATAATTTTACCATTAACAGGGCAATGAAGAAGTCCAAATGCCCCTGATACAACAATCAAGCTATAAGGAACATGATCAATTTATTTGATACCAAATGTAGTTGTGGTTCAGATTGCAAACACTGAAATACACAATAAACTCATTCACTAGTGAGACATATAAATACATGTGTGATCCTACACAAGGATTCAAACCTGTTTTTATCTTTCCTTCAATCTCTCTCACATCTCTATAGTATCTCACCTAATTTGCTAGAATATCACATACACCTACAATTCCTGTACATACACACCCACATTAATATAATATCGAAATGTTTCTCAACACCTCAATAATAACTTACATAAATATATTTTATTACTCACACTAAACTATATCATGGAGCACTAATTCCTAAACACATATCTGGTCAACACAATCAAATAACAATATTTGGTGTTCAATGCAACAGATTTGAATGTCAAATAAGAATCAATGCAGGTTTGTAGTGTAAATGTCGTAGGATTCCATGGATTGCAGTTGAAATCATTTTTGCATGGTTCGAATAGGAGAAAAACTGATGAACAATGTATTTATAAGGGGGTAGTTAATGATTTTTTTATAATTGCTCAGTGGAAATTTAATGTTCCGATGTGGTGCATGTCAGCTAACTCAACCATAAGTTGCATCTAAACCTGGCATCAAATTCTATTTTGGCTGGGAGATCTTTTTTGTATTTATTGTTAGCTTTGGAAATTTCACGGAATATATAATCTTATAATGATGTGATGCTGAGGACTTGATGTTATCCTCTTTTCTTGGGATACTTTTGTATCTTCTATTCTTTGTCTTATCGTGGGTTGTCTAAGTGTGTAGTTATTGATAAGGTCCACCTATAGATGAACACTCCCTTTAGAAAGAATCTTTGCTGTAAAAGGCATCTACTTTTCCTTCCGTATTTATATTAAAAGTGTTTACACCTCTTTGTCATGGTAGAACATATAGAATTGTGTCCCATGTTTTGGTCATTTGGGGCCTAGTTGTGTATTTTTCCAAAAAAGTAGTCTGTTAAATATTTTATAAAATATGTACATATTTTTTATTTTAATTTTGTTTTTGGCCTTGAAGTGGGACATTGTTATGCTTTGAGCCTCGTAGCACATCGTTCAACCCATTCATGAACGAGGAAATAGTTTACACTCAAATAACTACAAGGCTTTTAGTATTTGCTAATTTTAATCCACAATGTTTGACCCAACATTTCTTGCAGTTGGAGTTTTGTGTTGCTTTTCATTGATGATGTGGGCCTTGCTCATTCTCGAGGGTTTGCAACAATAATTACATGATTTTGCCCGCATTTGTGAGCTTCGCAAGCTAATGGTTAAACTTAATAATTCTAAGTCCATGACTTTATTATCTTAGAGACGCTTTTTCTAGGATTTACTTTTCTTTCAAAGGTGAGCTATGTCAACCTAACCTATTTGGGGATTGAATTAATAGCTCCATTTCTCATTCTAAAGCTTGCTTTTGAATCAGACATTTTCAGGGATATGTCTCCTCTATCATTTTTTATTGTCCCTGCTTTCAAGTACATTTCTAGAATATTTATAGAAATACACATTTCTGCAACACTAACATTAAAGCCCATTGTTCTTTGTGGATCAAAGGTTTGGGGCTTCAATTCAAGTGCTATTAATCAGGTGTATTGAGAGGGTGCAAACTATCATATGCTTTAGTGTATGATTCATTGTAAACAAATGAACCCTCAATTCATTGTAAACAAATGAACCCTCAATTCATTGTCCAAGCAGAATTCGCTCTCTACCCTTCTTGTCTTGAGTATGTGTTTAGGCACGTTTTCAATCTTCGCAGACTTGGATGCTTGGCTGATTAGCCTTAGGTCTTGAGAGATATCCATATTTAGCCCTTTGTTCTTCATATAGGGTTGCCTCCACATGTCTCTTTGGACGATAATAATGCTGGTATTTGAAAACTAGTTTGCTTTATTAGTCTATTGGCATCCTCCCTCTCTTTGGTACTAACATAACCAACGATTTGGGTGCCATGCCTTATGGGTGGCCCCTTTATAGCTTGTGGTTGGTATCTATATGATGTTTGCAAATTTACAATCTATTTTATACAATAGCATATCCTGATGATATAATTTTGTTCCACTTTAATGATCCCTCTCAGTATAAACCGGCTTCCTCCATTTGGATATTCCTTGGATGCCTCTTCTCACTTCCCCACGACGGGCAAGATCAATAGAATTGTATGTGAGGACATATAGTAGCAAATATATTCAGGTCACTTGTACCTCTCCCCTGTAAACTCTTAACCCCAAGAAGGCTTTCTATGCCAAATATTTGTTGTTTATTATTGATGGTACCATTACTCATTGACTATCTCTAGCATCATTGGCGAGAAAGCGCTTAGGCCATGAGGTGATAGATTCTTTTGTCTTTGTCCTCTCTAGAAAATGGAAACAAGGGGATTTCCTCAAATCTCTGCTCTGCTATGAGATTCTATAGAGATATCAATGTTTGTATGGACACATGAGCTTAACTAGCCACCTTTTTTTGTTATCCACACCAAGTGTGTTTTTTTTCACCTTCAAGAGTTTGTACTTTCAAACGTTAGGCTTTACATTAGACTCCTAAGACTACTAGGCTGATTACCTCCTCATTGCATATTCCAACCGTTGGAGATAGGTCTACAATTTTGCACACAAATGGAGGTAGATATGTAGGATGACATTCTTCCCTGCAAGCTACAAGTGGGATACCATGGTCTTCTTATTCTTGCGCTAGGCATGGTCAACTACTCTTTGATGTGGATGGCCAACTAGTTACCCATGCTCACAGTCTAGGCTATTGGGACATCCACACATTTCCACTATTCTGTCTACCTCTAGAGGAATCAAGACCATGGATATTACTAGATGTCTTAGAGGGAGTACCTTGTTTTTTCTTAAGATTGTTGATGATTGAAGTTGTTCCTCCTTTTGCTCCAAACCTTTATAGAGATTGGATCTAGCTTTGATATCTATCCTTGGTCTTTGGCTTTAGTCTCAGTTGGATCTGTTTGCGTGGTTTCATCTAGGTGTCATCCTTTCACATGGTTATTTGGCTGTTATCATATGGCTTTATCCTTATTGACTTGTTTAGTGTTTACCTGTTTTGGTTTCACCCCTTTTATTTAAAGATATTTTTCTGTTTCAATGTAAGTTACTTTTTCAATTCTTGACGTTCTTCTCAATATTTCTACTTGTACTTTCGAATTCCATTAACCTACTAGGTCATTTGTGAATTTTTGATATAACTTCTTTCTTTCTTGTATAGGTCATTCAATAAAGTATTCGACATTTATTGATTTCTTTGTTTCTTTGATTCCTTTTTCTCTCATTCAACAAGGTTGTGGATTTGTTCGGTTTCTTCAAAGTTGTCAAAGGAGGAATGGAAGTCAACATGTCCTAAAAGAGGTATAATAGAGCTATATTAACATTGTAGTGGTCCTCAATATCTTGGAGATATTTTGATGCATTAACTTGTTGAAAGAGAAGTTTTGGGTTACTCCTAGATATACTTATTTCCTACTTAGAATGGTTGAGGTGTTGTGAATATATGGTTTTACGAGTCCTTTCATTTCAAAGCTAATTATTCATCCTTCTTCAAGTTTAGAGAATGCTTTCCAATCTCAAATACCTCTAAACTGATGCTTGTAAAACTGATTCTCCACAACAATAACCTTGGCATTTTCAAAGCAAATAGTGTGCTTGCGTTTCCCAAAATGCTCTATGAGGGCCACTTTTTCCCTCTTCTCTAAATGCATATCAGTAGCATGCTCCTTAATCTTAGTTTGGATGGATCTACATGTTTCCCCAATATGAGGAACCAAAGACGAGCACTTAATTTTATAGACCCCAAACCCTTCATGGCAAACTCCCTGCTTAACTCCCTCTTAAGCCAACATCTATCTTGGACAAGATATTAAAGGTTAGGATCAACAGCTGTCCTAGAAAAGCCCAATTGGGAAAGTTATTCATCAATGTAGGCATACCAAGCCTGGGGAGCTTGCCTAAGGCCGTAGAGAGCCTTCTTGCCAACATGGATCTTGGACAAGATAAAAAAGGTTAGAATCAACAGCTGTCCTAGAAAAGCCCAATCAGGAAAGGTCGTCAGTGCAGGTGTACCAAGCCCGGGGAGTTTGCTTAAGGCCATAGAGAGCCTTCTTGGGTTTGGAAACACTGTCTTCCCAACGAAATATTTCAAATCCTTGTGGCTGCTTGATATATATCTCTTCCTTCCAAAGACTTCAAAATTATTGTGGCCATAATGAAAGGAGTGGACATGGGTCCACATACATCTCTGAATGAACTAGGTCTAAACTTCCTTTAGACTGATTTTCATCAGAGGGAAAAGATTATTTGGTGTGCTTATCCAAGGCACATATTTTGCAAAATCATACTTGTGAGATTTGAGATAGGATATACCTTCTACCTTCTCTTGCAGAACAGGAAGAGCACTATAGTGGAGATGGCATATTTTTATATGTTGTAACTCTGTCAGCTGCAAATCTGAAAGGGTAAGGGAATCGTTTGCAGCACACTTGACATGAACTTGTACGATGATGCATTGTTGATCATTGAACGCTGCAATTCTTGTCAGTGATACTGAAACTGCAGAACATATGATACATCATTTAGCTCAGTAAAATCACTTGAGGGAACTATAAGTGACATCGTTCCAACACCTTTGACCAAATATGTAGTATCATCTCCAAGGGCAACTTGCATTTCTGTCTTCTCCCAAATCTCTTGGAATAGTGACCTATCATGTGACATATGTCTAGATGCACCAGGATCTGCATTAGCTACATTGGAAGAAGTAACCCTTATAGACAAAGCTGAAAGCATGGAGGAAGCAGTTTTGACTTTATGACATAAGTCATCAATATCATTTACTACCTCTTCGTTACCAGAAAATTGCTTAGAAGGAAAATGAGGTTTTACCTTTTTGGTTGTTATTGTCTTACCTTTATGGACACTTCTTGGTATAATGTCTTTGCTTCTTGCATTTGTAGCAAGTGACATGAGCTTTCATCTTTGCTTGAGAAGAGCTCTTTGAACTGCCGTCCATGCTTTTCCCTTCGAGATTTTTTTTTTAAACTCGATTTTTTTATTAGCTTCTTAAAGTT
Organism: Torreya grandis; assembly: GCA_037957365.1. Classification (NCBI taxonomy): domain Eukaryota; kingdom Viridiplantae; phylum Streptophyta; class Pinopsida; order Cupressales; family Taxaceae; genus Torreya; species Torreya grandis. The sequence continues at coordinate 1,406,292 of JARHVA010000700.1, read as the reverse complement.
CCTCCCTTCTAGTAAGCACAACTTGCCTCCTAGTCACATAATTGAGAGAAAGAAGGAATATTTTCATGGGCAACAATATTTGTGACAAAAAGTACATAATCCTAAAGAAAGTCATAGAGGGCCAAAGGAATAAGACCATCTTTGATCACCTCTACCATGGTTGCCAATTGATCTTTTAATTCAATGATCTTCATCAAATAGCTGGTTACATTATCATTATCAGTTTCCAACATTTGAACTTGTGCTAAACTTTATTTTAGACATCATTTGCCTACAAAGATTCTTTATTTTGCAAGAGCTCTTGCTTCCACCTTGAGCCAAATCTCATGAGGAGGTACAAGAAGAGATGTGTGTTGGTGTAAGTGGTTACTACACCTTAGTTGTTAAGCTTACTTAGTTAATTTATAGGTTAGCATATAACATGCTTTCATATTCTGTAAATTAGAAAAAAATAAAAAGGCATGTGCACATACCTTATAGAAGTCCAAGTTGGACCACATGGGTTGCCTTTTTACCTACATGGGTTTCTGGTTAAACACATGCATTAAATAAGATAGGCTTACCACCTGCATTTCTATAAAAAAAGGCTCTCCTCACCCATTCATCCATGGGAGATATGCATGTGAGCATCCATGGGAAATTTGCATTGGTATTTTATTAGTTAGCTTTATGCTCTAGAATACAATAGTTGCATTGATAGTATTGATTTGGGGCCCATGAGGTGACTCGGTGGACAACAATCTAAACGAGGATTTAGATGTGTTATGTGTGTGTGGAAACTATATGTGATAATAAGCATATAATCATGAGAGATAATAGAACCGGAGCGGTAAATGTTCTATTTATGTGTGTGTGGAAGCTATATGTGATAATAAGCATATAATCATGAGAGAGATAATGGAACTGGAGCGGTAAATGTTTTCTTTATGTGTGTTATGTACATGGCATATTCTAGATAAAAACGTATGGTTGTCTATCGTCTGCTATGACTACTAACTAAAGCTACAAATGTGTATGCATATATTACAACGTTGCACGAGCCAGAAGAACAGTTACAGAAGTTGAAATCGTTGAGCTTCTATGTGATCCTTCGACGTCTTTGACTTTTGATAGTTGCGTTGATTGGCTTTAGAAACAATGCTTGACATTTTGACATGGGGTGTTGCCTTTTGAAAGGGTGCCTTGCCCATCAACCCTACATCGGCTAAGCCTTTAAAGGGCACGTGCTTTGTGCTTGTCGAGATGGAGGTTGAAAGTTGTTGACACCTAGCAAAACCATGCATTGTGAGTTGTCCATTGCGGTTTGTCATGGAGGTGTGTCACATCCTGTTGAAGTCGATGGTAGTTACCTTTGAAGTTTTGGTGCACGCATGGGCAACACCACGCCTGCTCTGCACAGATTGCATTGCACCACTGTTGGAGTGTGCGCGACATATGTTGGAGATGTGATGATGATCTTGGAGGTACTACGAACCTCTGGATTTGGTTTTGGAGTAACACAAACAATGCATTTACTGCAAGCTGTGAGAACTAAATTGGCAATATGATTGGAACCGCTGTTTGGATATCCTTCTAGATCAAGTATGAAGTCTTGTGTATAGTGTTTTTAGTTTTGTTGTAGTTATAAGGCCTTGAGTTGTACCTTCATCTTCCTGTAAAATCTCACATGGTATTAGAGTTGTCTACGCCACCAATCTCTATTGCCTTCGAGGCATTGCTATGAAGATGAGTGTCTTGTGGTTTTATTTTCACTTCTTTTTAGGGTAATTTTAGTACTTATTTATGCAATTTCTGAGGCTTTACGAGGGACTTATATCCCTTTTGCATTTTAGGTGTATTTTTTTCAAAATGATTTGTTGGGGGTTTATTCCAATTTTTAAATCTTTTAGGGGTTCTTCCATCCCTTTTGCATTTTAGGGGGTGTTTTTTGCAAAAAATGGCGGTCAAAGCAATTAATTCAAAATTTGGGGGTTTAAGCAAAAAGTTCTTAGGGTATTGCAAATTTTGGGTATTTTCAAAATTTGTTGGGGTTTATTCCAAATTTATTTATTTTTAGGTGGGATTTTCTATTTTTAATTTTTTTTAGGCTTTATAATTTTTTTGTTGGTTTTTATTAAAAGAACAAAAAATGAACATTGGAAATTTTTAATTTTTTGAAAGCCTTGTAAGGGTCAGATTGAGTCTTTGACCAATGACCCGATTGCCCACGAGTTGTTCCACTCAACCACTCCATTGATCCCCATCCCAATGACCACCCACGTGCTTACCGCTCTACCACCATACTAGCACTCGTGCGCCACTCCCTTGCACTTGTATTTTCCCTATTAGACAACATTTTTTGCCTTTGCATTTTTGTTGTTGAGCATCGCCCACAACCTCCCTCCATCTTTGTTGTGCGAACTTGAGCTTGCAACTCCCTCAAAACCTCGCCCTCAACTATTTTGTACCCCCATTATCGACGTAGCTACCGTTTTTCCCCCACCTGTTCTCTTTCCACTTGTGGCCTCATGTACCCTGTTGTGTGCCTCACACCCTCCCTACATTCCCATCCCCTCCTTTCCCTACCTCCCTCCCTCCCCCCTGCAGTCCTATCTACAGCCACCCTTCACCTTTCTTGGATGGGCTATGCCCGTTCCGCCTCTCCAATCTTGGGGTCTTTGAGCCAAGCTTCCTCGTCTTCCAACTTGTTTTCTACAAACCCTTGGTCTCCTGACCTGGTTTGCCCATGCTTCCTTTCCTGACCACTTAATTTAAAACAATTTTAAAAAAAAAAAAAAAACAATCATAAGCGGGATTTTGTTTAAATGAATTTGGGGGTATTTATATTTTAAGGGGGCTGTCTGAGCATTTCTTTTATAACAAAACTTAGTTTTTGTTATCTAATGGTCATGATTATTTAGGTGGCTTATTGGCAAACACTTTTTGCTAAAACTTTTAAATGAAGAGGTGTAGTGTTCAAATCTCACCATGTCTCTTTTAGCAAACGTGACCTTTGCATTGGTCTTTTTTTGGGAGATTTTCTCTCTACCATGCTATCAAAGACTAGCGTTGGAGGTCAAGCCCTACCACCAAGACAACCTTTATCCCTGTTGACCTTTGTGGCCCTCGTTTGCCCTCAAACTTCGTAGGCACTTTTCTCCGCACTAAGAGCCCCTTTTTTTCATTTTTATGAAAGTGTGTGTTTTTGTGCGTACATTCAACTTTGTTGTTGAAATTGAACCTAATTTTATAGAAAATGTTTTTTTTTTATGTTTCACATTTTCAAAGACATTGTAACGCAGGCGGATATTGTTGTAAATTGCTCCATCCATTTAGTTTCATGATGGTCCACCCCCGCTAGTGGATCCTCATAGATTGAGTGACACGAGGGTAGATGTGTTTGCTTTATTTGAAAATCACACTAGATGTATTGGTTCCAAGTTACTCTATACCATGGGTTATTAGGTGGAGGCACGTCAAGCGTGATCAAGGCATTGTTATGCTTATCAAACGTGTATAATGGAAATTTGTTGAGGCATTGCATATCGTACAATTGCTTCTTCACATTGTCAAGAACCAACTATTGAGAGCTCAACACCAATCTTCATCAGCACCACATTTTCAAAAGACAGAGTGCACCATCACCCACCTACACATTAGAGCATGTCAGCTCTCCTTTAGCAGGTGAACTTTATCATGCTCCAATTACGACCATTGTAGATGTTCGTTGTTTCTCTTTTTTCATTTTTGCAAAGATCTTTGGGATCCATGTGATGACTCTTCTAGTATCAACTTACATTATGAGATCCTTGCGGTGTATCTCCTGCTTCAGCACTTTCTGATATGTCAACAGGTTTTCGCATTGGTGTTTGCTTCCTTTATGGTCCCTTTGTTTTGGGAAACACGTGGTGCTCTCCCATCACCAATCTTTGTATGGTGTTCTGATGATGCTTCCTGATTATGCTTGGTTGACATCTACTTCAGCACCTGTTGTTTTCTGGAGTACAGCTTTAGATTTATGTTGTGACATTCATCCACCTCACCTAATTTAGCATTTGTGGGTGGAGAGTGGCGGGGAAGAGGCTGTGGCGTATTGATTTTTGGGTGAGATCCTTAAGGCGCATTTCACTTTTTCCAGGCAGTGGTCTTACTAATTGTGTATGGGTGCCTAACATGGTCTGTGGTGCCATGACCCATTACAAATGTTTAGCTTCATCTTTTGTACATGCTTCCCAAATTCTTCTTAAGGGGGTGTTGATGGTAGTGGTTACTACACCGTATATGTTGAACTTAGGTAATTTATTATCTTGTAAATTAGGAATATAAAAGGCATGTGCACCTACCTGCACCTACCTTCTAGAAGTCCAAGTTGGATCACACGGGCTGCCTTTTAATCATGAGTTTTTGACCAACCACATGCATTGAATAAGATAGGCTAGCCACCTGCATTTATTAGGGCCTTTTGTTTGTATAAAAGAAAGGCTCTCCTCACCCAATCATCCATGGGAGGGATGCATGAGAGCATCCATGGGGAATTCGCATTTGTATTCTGTTAGGTACCTTTTTGCTCTGGAATACAATCTTCTGTTTTGATGGTATGGAGTCTTGTGTGGTGATTTTGGTTTTGTTGCAGTTGTAAGGTCCTTGAGGTGCACGTTCTTCCTGCAAATTCTCACAATGTGAGGAGTGAGATTATCCCTTATCGAATTTAAAATGATGTGTTCTGCTTTAGCTGCTCTTGGTGCACAATCTGCGAGCTTAGCAGGGCCACTTGTCTTTTTTTCTTCATCCGTGATGTTAGGCCATAAATTCAACTACTCCATGAGAATTGGCAGTCTAAACTTCCTCACGATATAGTTGGATGTGCATTTCAACATGAAACAATCCCGTAACCCAGAAACCATGGAATATGCCATATTGAATCTTAATTAGAAACTTATGGAGAATACTTGAAAGTTGAATCAACCCACAAGAAAGTCAGCTGACACCATGCATTTTGGTCTTTCAAAACAAGGGTAAGACAAACAACCACGACCATTCTATAACTACTCAACCATGAAAAGCTCACCTTAGTGACCTGTTCCATTAGGCTTATAGTATAACCACTCTGATACCATGTTAATTTTGTTGCACAGAATTCACTGATTACAAAGCTGAAAAAGTACGAGTGCTTGTGGACACTCAATATTTTGCAGATCATACACAGAAAATATAACAAATAAAAACAGCAAGTAGCAGCAACTACAGCTGTGTGTGTGTGTGTGAGAGAGAGAGAGAGAGAGAGAGAGAGAGAGAGAGTAACTATTTTGAACCTTTGCTCTTGTGATTTGCAGAGGTCAGTTCCAACAGCATATCATTCACCAAAATGCAAGATAACTTCTCCAACAACAAGATAGATGATATGACTCTATTATAATAACATAAAATGTTCCTAGCTGTGTACTCATAATTTGTTCCTTTCTTTATAGCTGTTCCAGCTGTCCGCTTACTTTTAATTAATTTCTATCTAACCTTTTCAGCTATTCCAGCTGTCAATCTAGTTTTAAATTCATTGCTATTTACCCTTTAATGTTGGTCCAGTTGTCCTTTAACTTCCAAAGTCATACCTTTATAGCTGTTCCAGCTTTCCTCCTTTTTGATTTATGTCCATCAAATAACACTTTAAGTAAGAAAGACTTAGGGAGTACAAACACTTAGGAGCAGCAACATTTTCAAAAAAAAAAAAAAAAAATTGTTTCAATTTTTTTTCAGAAGTATAGTTTTTTGTGCAAAAATCGAATGTTTAGAAGCTGATGCTCACATTGCCATGAAGGAAACAAGGCTTTACAAAATGTTAATTACATGCACAGATTGAATGCTTAAAAGCTGAAATTAATCAACAATGAGAAGAATAGCTAAGGAATGATGGTTGTTACAAATGAAATTTAAACTTCAGAGAACAAAAGCAGTAGGCAAATAAGTGGAGCATATCACCTAGTTTATCATCTAGCATGACCAAACCTAGAGAAACCTTGCGAGCATTGCCAACTATTGAATTATACTTTAGATAAGTGACAGCATAAAAATCCTTGCAGACATGTTGGGAGAACTTATCACTCTTCAAGTTGTTGGTACAAATATAAATGTTAGAATTGTGTTGCAACCAATCATGACACAAACCATTTCAGATTTTGTCCAAATCCAATGGTTAAGCCAAGGATTGAATTCTTCAAGAAGACAGTTCATATATTAATAATACGTGTTGCTAAGAGGTGATCTCAGATAATTTTTTTTATCAGTTACTGCAGATATCAAAAAAGAAATTGCAGACTGGCTTCAGCAGGTATGGTTTTTGGCTTTCAAGGAAAAAGAAAAACACAATGAAATAAAATAAAAAGTGTGATGCATAATTCGAGAAATATGATAGTAGTACTATCCCATAGATCCAATGTTGTCTTTCAGATTCTAAGAGCCCTAATGAAGATTTTGAATGCATTTGAAGACCATTTGAGAGTCATTTATCTATACATCTTTGTGTCGGTATGATTGTTGATGTACATTCACTATTTATTATTTAGTTTTGACATTATGCCTCATTACCAGTATAATGCCTCATTACCAGTATAATGCCTCATTATCAGTATTCTGGAGTGGATTTTTCATGGATATGGTTTCCTTATTTCCTTGTCCGCTTGAAAAACAGGACATGTTTACTTCATTTCATCTACATGAAGAATATTTGACATGTTTAGTTTTCCCAAAATTTACTCTACTTTTGAATGTTTGGGAAAATGCATGAAATTTGTATTTTTGTTTGTTTCATCTGTAAATGAATTTGTGCTTTGATGTGCTGTAAGTTCCAATTGATTGCTTTAAGATTCAAAGCAGAGTGATAGCGAGGAAATCTTTGTTGAATATTTGGGAAAACATTATAATGTCTGCTTTTGTATTGATCTAAGTTTTTTACGAACCCATTGGAGTCATTGACCTGATCTTGGATAATGTATTTGCCATGCAGATTCCATACGTTGGATTGAATTTCGCTGTATATGAGACTCTCAAGGACTATTTAGTAAAGAACAAATCTTTTGGGTCGGGGGAGGGCTCCGAGTTGACTGTGCTAACTAGACTAGCATGTGGAGCTGCCGCAGGAACTGTTGGGCAGACTGTGGCTTATCCTTTGGATGTAGTACGCAGGCGAATGCAGATGAGTGGATGGAAAGATGCTGCACCTGTTGTAACTGGAGATGGAAGAAGCAAGGCACCTGTTCATTACTCTGGAATGGTTGATGCATTTAGGCAAACGGTACGGACTGAGGGGTTTGGTGCATTGTATAAGGGATTGGTTCCAAATTCAGTTAAGGTAAGTTCTATATAGATCTTTTTGTCACCACTGCCTAACAGATGTCGAGATAAATAGAAGTAGGCTGAACGTAGGATCTATCAGTGGCTGAACCATTTCTTGCATTATGTCTGCTTATAGTTTGCTAAAGAGTAATTTTTTCCAAACCTTGAAAGACGACCATCAAATTTGCCAATAATTCATATTTTCTCATTTTGCAGGTGGTGCCCTCTATAGCAATTGCTTTTGTCACATATGAAGTCTCGAGGGATTTAATGGGTGTAGATTTCAAGATTTCAGATTAAGATTTTCTTACCGGTCATGGTGCCAATTATTACTTGTAATGACAAACCGACTTCAAGATTCAGAATAGATTGTTTGTGCCTAGAGGCAGGGAGGATATTTCCACTTTTGGCCGTCGATTGTGATCGTTAAGGTCATCATCAGACTGTTCAATTCCAGCAGTAACAGTTCAAAATTGTTCGTGGGGGAAATAAGTTGCTGCCATAAGTCCTTAGCCTTTTTAGGCCACCAAGTTAATACCTAGGGTGAATGTGCATTGTAAGCTCCATCCTGTTTTACCATTTGCACTGAAGTTATTCAGATTTCCAGAATCTTTGTTAAATAAATGCATTTCATTGCTGGATTTTAAAGTTTTTTGGGACCTAATGCAATGTCCCTTACCTTCCAGTTTGCCATTTTTCGCTATCAATAATTTCATGTTGGCCTTTGGGGTTTTCAAAATAAAAAATCACTCTTGCATTTCTAGTGATTTCTTGGTATGGGTAGCCCCTGTTATTTTTATAATTTAGTGATTATCTGTGTATTTGAACTTCCAAAATGCAGTTCTCTCTTTCTACTTCTGTTCTCATTTTCCAACGTATTTTTTGGATTGTAATGGTTACTTTTTGTAAAACCATGGAGTCTGTTAGTAGCGGAGGAAACATGCCTTCGACCACCTGTAGTCGGCATTTCTCTTTGATAAACGAGAGTTATTGTATTTGTGGTTATTGTATGTTGCACTCTTAATTGGATGTTCAAAATTTCAATTTTGCTGCATCAAGTTCTTAAAATCAAGATATAATTATTCATGATTGAAAGAAAACTTCTTCAGCACAAAATAAGACTTAGACATAGCTTAGCATGTTTGCAAAAATTACTCCCATGTTTTTCAAAGCATGTCGGGTTAACTTGCTTAGAACAGATTATTGACAGCATGCCTCACCTAAAGCGATCCTACAAGGCACTCCAGTCGAAGGGATCCCACAAGACCTTTCAAAATGTGCTTGAAGTTATATGGAAACACATATGCATATCATCATTGACAGGATGCCTCATGCATAGAGGTTGCTATACTGAAGTAATAGTAAGGAAATGGTTGGAGAATTGACATCACAAGCATATTTTTTTATGCTATGCTACATATGTCAAGTTCATATACATTCTGATTTAGTATCAAATGGAAATCATTTGAGACATTTCTTGAAGTAAATATATTGACATTCAGACGTGTCGTGAATGTTTTAAAAATTGTGCAATGGGTTGATAGATGAGAATATCAATTGTTTCCAAGAGCCATAGAAATGAGAAGAAATGAAATGTGTGCGTGCATGCATAATGTGACAATTTTTTGTGTATGAATGTGGGGAGAAGTATGTAATGTACTCACCCAAATAACTACATAGGTAAAAAAGGAACCACATGATGGATTCAATGTATTAACCTGAATAACTATATAGGTAAAAAGGGAATGACTTGATGGGTTTTCTCAAGCAAAACAAATCAACCGTTGTAGATGGCTTATATATTCAATTGTATAGTTTCGTTCCATATAAACAAAAATGCATGATCGAAAGGGAATGAACAATATTCATGTCGTCACCATGAATGCACTTTTGATTTATAATTTAGTTCAAGTTTGTTCAATGAAGAATAAATGCATGATCGAAAGAGAATGAACAGTGGTCATACTCCCATTATGATCACATATCTGATATGGAGTGAAATGACAACCATTTTCTACTCAAGTATAAACTATGTTATTTTGTATGTGTATGAACTACTATCATGCCTCATGAATCTAAAAGTTTATATTTGCATGACCCAATATCATGTCTCCGGAATCTCTATCAATTGATAGAGTGTGATGTATCTATACTTTGAATTTGGGACCTTGTATTTTAAATGTATGGGTATGTGGAAACTTGTAATTCTTGTTCTTATGAATCAATTGATATAGTGTGATGTATCTATACCTTGAATTTGAGACCCTGTATCTTAAATGTATGTGTATGTGGAAACTTATAATTCTTGTTCTTGTAAATTGTGTGCATATGCTCATGTATATGCACCCAACTGTGTATAAATCTATGCTCAAGTTTTTGTTATCTATATTGATGTGCCAATATATGTTATGTAATCAAACTATCTAATATGTCAAACATTTTAAATATTTGAATCTGATTTGATTTTCTGTTCATGGAGGCTAATGTCTCTATGACAAGCCCACTATAAGGCCTTTGAGGGATGTGTCGTGTACGTCACTCATCTTAAAATCGAGTTAATTGCATCATGTCATGTATAAAAATAGTATCATGTAATATCATGTGAACATTCGGAGAATATGTCCTCAGATTAATGTATATGTCAATCAAGGTGTTTATGTCATTGTCAAATTAAGCTTGCACCTTTGAAGAAGGTTTTCAAGCTTTCTCATCTAATTAACACAATGGGATCACTTCTAGGTCGTGGGTGACCTCTAACGGAACTAAACCTTCAGAGAGGGTTGGTTCATTTGATGTATCATCTTGATCTTCACCTAAACTACTTCTCGACAATGAAGAGAGAGAGAGAGAGAATTATTCCTATACTTCTATGACTAACTATGAGGTGATGCATCAAAATTGAATACCTTAACTTGTTTGGATACACACAAAGGAATCTTGGGTATAAGTGTTTTGTAGAAAAGATTTGGCTTATAACAGTACCTAGAGAGATGACCACATGTCTTAGGAAATTCAAAGGACATTCTTCACAACCTTGAATTGTATAAATTCTCAAAGACAAACTACAACCTGTACAAGATCAAGTTTATTGCATAAAGGTGTACGAAAAAATGGACGTAAATAAGGGATATGTTGTAATTATCACAAGTAAAATCAGTTTTTTTATTGTTCAAGGTGTTTATAAGTGTGAAATTTGACAACACTGAGCCACAACCAGCTAGAGGTCTCAATTACTTAGAAATAACAAGTATATATAGTGAAAACAAATTTTTGTGAGGGGACTCGTATGCAAGCTTGCCATCAATGCCTTTATTAATGTTGAAAAATGAAACAAAATTCAACTTCAATTGACATCTTCCAATCTTGTATGATGAAACTCCACCTTTTGAGGGGCATATAAGTCCTTGTTCGATTTGGCTTCTTCTCCTTGATTTTGGCATAGAGGGAAGAGATGATCTTTTTTTGAATGACAATTATGATGATGCATTGATAAATTAATAATAACTTTAGTTCCTCTTACTACTCTACCAATTAGAGCCATGTTGTGCTATGATTTGCATGTCGAGCCACTCCAAGATTGATTCTACGAAATCAATGCAATTATACAATTTGCTCATGAGTTTGATGTTTGAACGGGTGAAACGGGCCGTCAAATTTGCCTCAACCAGTGCCAACATAGATGTATCAAACTCCTTAGTGGTGGGTTCCAATCATGTGTCGACATCGGGGTCATTCCATACTTTTCTACTTCTGCAACTGCATTCTCCCTTGGGACCCACATACTCGGCATTTTGCAGACTCTTGAACCTACTCTGGGTTCGTCAACTATCTTCTTTCATTGGGCTATAAAGCCCTGGGCTTTGCTAGGTCCATGTGACAACTTCTTATTTGTCTACCCCTTCCCCAGTGTCTCTCAGTCGGGATCTATCGATTGCCAACTGGTGTTCTCATATTCCTTGGGCGCTCTTGTCGTTGTGTGCTCAGGCCCTACGACCTCTACGTAGCTCCTTCTGACTCTTCCATTACTCTATGGAGGCTTCGAATGCAAAACTGATTGTTCTCTCTATGGTGAAGAAAGATTTCATCATGTGGCGTCATCTTGCTCCTCTGCTACTCTGACACAATGCTCTTTTTGCACGGACTGCCTTGGGGTTGCAGAGCAGCGGGTTTGCGATACGTGGTGTCCCCTGCTCACTTGTTAGTTCAGGGTTCTGACATCTTTCTGGGCTACATGGAAATCTCTAGGAGAGTGGAGCAACAAGATTATGCTACATGGTGCCATCTCATTTACTTGCTAGGCCAAAGGGTTTGGAAATGTCCAGAAGGTTTTAGGACTCCGGGTCACCAGGGTTGTGACATGTGGAAGCATCTTGTTTCACTCTACCTTGCTGATGTCATTGTCTGGTTGAGTAACTTCTTAAAAATTGAGTAAGTCTTTAAAATACTTTTGACCAGGCCCATGACTGCTAGAAGAGTGATGCATGACACCAAAGACCTTTGAAGAGAAATGACTAAGTTTCACTGAGTAGAAAAGTGACATGTGGCTCCAAACGAACACAAAGAATCGACTAAGTGTCGAAAGACATTTTGAACAGGTATGGTGCTGTCAGGGGTTATAAATGATTACCTCATGGTGTCGTTCAATTGAACTAGAGTTTTGTTACTACTGACAACTCGAGAAGTCATCAATGTAGACATCCAATTCTTAACACCATTTGTGTTGAAATTATCAATCTTACTCGATTTGCACTCAAATGCACAATTTAGGTCAAAATCACTAAAAATGTGCTAAATGGTTCGAGATTGTCATATACAAGTGCCGATTTAGGCCAATGTATCTCTAAATAGGGTAATGCATTTTAAGTGATTCTTAACTTTGATCAATTCATTTTGAGTCAAAATGACGATTTCATTTTTGTGTGCTTTGGATCACTCTTTTCTTCTAATTTGTTAGAACACATCACGTATTTTTGTTATTTTGTGTTGGCAACATCTTAAATGAGAATACGATTTGAACGTATCTAACATCGCCTTCCAATTCTTTTTGAGTCAAATTATGATCCAATAATATGACTTTTTGATCATTTTGATTAATTGAGCATCAATTTCTAAAGAATTTCACTAAAATTGATTAATCTTGTTTAAGCTAATTAATTCAAATCAAGAGCTTAAGTGGATTTTTCATGAAGGTTATTGATTATTTCATTATTGAAAATTGATTCTCAATATCTGTATCACCTAGTGACATGATCTATGGGATAACATTCATAAGTCATAAATGCAACAAATATCAAGTTTATGGACACCTATGTCTAATTAATGTCCTTTCCTCCAAAATCATTATGAAGATATTTATGGATTTAATTGTAAATATGAGATTAATTCATGGCCACACATCTAAATCTTGAGATGGACGGTCATGATTGATCTTAGCCCATTTGAAAAATCTATAAATAGAAGGGTATAAAACATCATTTTAAAGCTAAATTATTGTAAACTTATAATGCAAAATTGTCTTCATAACCTTTTGTGTTGATCATTGTGTTTTCTTTGCAAGTTTCATTTGATATGCATAAATTAAAGAATTTTTCTATTGAGGCTACGTTATGCATAGTGTTCTTGAGGCAATGGAGGAACAAAGTAGCCATTGTTGACAAAGACAGGAACATTAGATCAAGGGGAGAACACACTTGGAGCTGCTCTTGAGTGGTGGAATCGATTTGGGAAGGTAATTGGTATTGCTTTCTTTCAATTTGTTCTTCATTATCATTAACAAACCCTGTTGGATGGATTGGCTTGAATTGTCAATTTTTATGCATTATTTTATGAATTTTCATGATTGATATTTGAATTGATCCTCTTTATAATCCAATTCTATATCTTGGCACCCCCGACAGGACTCATGGAGTCCATTATAGCAAGGAAGACATCATGGCAATTTTAAATTTTCATTTTAGTCATTAAAAAGTCTTTTAACAACAAGTTTTATGCTATTTTTCTCGTGTTTTTGTGCACTCATAGGTTACACAGTGACCATCGACAGTTTTTAGTGATTGTTGACGGTTAGGACTAACCACCCATCATTGGGTTACAGGGGAAACACAGCCCAATTTTTTTTATTTTAAGCATTTTGTAAAGTTGTTGCTAACAATTTGGGTTTCTAAGTTTTTGGTTTGAACATAGTGTTGATCTGGAAGCCTAACTTTTGGAGATTTTATCCTAACATCTTTTTTAAAGCATAACGTTGATACTTTGAGTCTACAAGTAACCGTCGATGGTTAAGTTTCGACCTGCCATGGTTGTTTATCGATCGACGACGATCAATAGTGACCGTCGATGGTCACTGTGTTTTCTAAAAACACAGACCTGAGAGCACTTAAACCAAGTTTGTTTGTCTCAAAAGTGAAAGTGCTTCAAAGCTAAACAAGGTTATCTAATTTTTTATGCATGACCCACGAGGAAAGTGAACATTTGAGCTTAATTAAGTTTTTTTAACCTCCTTTTGGTGCTTTAAAAGAATCAAGAACTTTCCTTTGGTGCTTAAAAGGAAAATTTTGCATGTTTATGTTGAATGTTTTATGATTATTTTTTCAAAAGTTTTTGCAACTTAAGGTCAAGGGGCCAAATAACATCACCAAACACTTCAATTCGGTGCTCTAAAACCAAACTCACTTCATAGTTTTGTTTTGAATAAGTCATCTATCATTATTTGTTTTAGAATTGTTTGAGCAAAAAAGAATTTGTGCGTGTCTACTCTCCCTTCGTCCCCTATAGGGAACTTGTGGGATCAAAAATGTCATTTTCATTGCACATTGTGTCTTAGTTTAAATGCGTAAAAAAATGTTATCAAGGCTTTCTCTAGGACCCACATGGCTTGGATGATCTAAAACAACTGTAAAACTTTTTTACTTAGATTTTTATTTCATGCATTTTGGCTTGTGAAGAGGATTTCATTACTTCCCACGAGTTCTATAAGGAAGCTTTGACTCGGGGCTTCATCTCCCAACATCATCTTCAATCCCTCTCCACTGGAATCACAAATTGGGATCACCCCACTGGAATGGTGGTTTGAGTAGTTAAACCATCTCTATTAGTGGTAGTTTAAGTCCGGGATGTATGATCATTTTAAACATCACACTACACTAAGCAAGCGATGGTTGTAATGGTTGTAAAAAGGACTAGATCTTTTTAAAACAAGTCTTTTGATACAAAACCAATTGATGTGTTACTTCTCTTGTTTGCTAATTTGAAAATTGGTACACAAGGATCCATCTAGATGATCAAAAACTTGTAAGTTTTAGATAAACCCCACTTGCCTCGAAAATATTATTGATATGAGGTGCACCCCAAGGTCCATGTTGTCATATTGTCATTTGAGAGAAGGGGGTGTAAAATACCCTACTATATAATGCACTTTTATTTTGGATGAACACTTAATTTTCTCTCAAATGTACGTATATAGATGAATTTCAACAATATCATGCAACCTTGTCAGTTAGAGCTTAGGACGATTACTTAGTTGTATTTGTCTTTGTTGGTCTTAGATTACTTGGTCTTGATTTGAGTCAAAAATTGCTTGTTAAACAAAGGTTATAACCAAATACATTGTTCATAATTTTTTGAATAAGAAGGTGTTACGTTGTCCAGGTGAAAATCAATCTTTTCTTTGTTCAAATTTGTCATCTTAAACATTGTGTCATATCATCTAATTGGTACAGTTATAATGCCCATTTGAGTCTAGATCAATTGCCAATTTTTTTTTAGTCTTTCATTAATAGTTTAAATTTGAAATTGCACCTTCCTAAGTTCATAAGGTTGAGGTGTTAAATTGGGTTTGCCATTTGCACTTGACTTGAGGGAACTTGAGTTCAATTTTCAATTTGGATTGAGGGCCGTTTATAGACTCATTATCATTGTCATCATTGGTGGACTCAAGTCATCTTGTGTATTGCTCACGCTTTTAGTCCTAGAACATATTTTATACTACCATTCCTATTACCATATGGCGGTGTTGTGTTGCCCGTTTAGTTCTAGCTTTATATTTAGGAATTCTTGCATGTTTTCACATCATGAGTTTCTTGGTTTGCATCATCTCCTTCCTAATCCGAAGGGCTTTCTTTTAGTTTTCTAGTAACAACTCGTCAAAGTTGAATTAGCTTTTATGATATTTATGTATCTCGAAAACTAGGCTTTGGTGTACTAGTTTTCACCTTGGATTTTTGAGTTATCATACCCAATTTTTATTTATATGATTTTAACCCTACCCAAGGTTGAATAAATTTGTGAACACATTCTTATAATTGTGTGTTGTTTCAAGCCAGCCTCCTTTTATAGTCTCTTTGATGCCTTAGTCATTTGTTTGGAAGAAAAATCAAATTTCATACCTTATTTAGACATTTGCAAACATTGTTCCAAATCTAGTCAAATGTATAGAGAAACCTTTTTTAGACATGACTCAAAGGTTTACTCGTAGCGGGTTTTTTTATAGCCCTAGTTATGAGGATGAGCATTTTTATGATGGTCAAGACAATTCCGTTGTCTTTGAAGACATTTCTACAACTGTAGGATCCAAGGAAGAGTATATTGAATACCAAGAGAACCAAGACGAAGCACTCCATAAGTTGATAGAATTTGGTCCTAGATTACCCTCAGATTTTCCTATGGAGCAATTGCACACCTTAGTTAGAGGAGAACAAGAACAAGAGCAAGTTTTCCAAAACATTGCACAAACAAACATACCTTCTTATTCTAATAAGGGAAAATAAATACTTGTAGAGTCAAAACCAACCGATCAAGATCTTGTCACCAAGATTAAGAAAATAAGTGAATGATATGCCAATTAGCTTATCACAGATTTAACAGACTCTCTAGTTGCTACTTCAATCCACAATGATGCTTCCAAGGAACAAGGAAATGTGATTGAACCTGTGCAATAAACATTGATTGCGAACACAACGACAATTGATCAAGAAGTCTCGAATGAACAAAACAATATGTAAGAGGTTGTGCAAATGTTTTGCTAGACACGAAACACACATTATTTAACCAAGAACCTCTTGTCACTTTACAAACACAAAGACCCAAACATTTTATTCGAATTGAGGAGATCCCTCAAGACAATTTTAGCTAGTTCATCTAAACCAACACATACAATGGTGAATAGACAAAGAATTCCCCAAAATCAGTAAAACATAGTTGATTCAAGGCAACAATTATTAAGAATCGATCGCTTACCTACTCGACTCCAAGAGTGAACCAAAACCAAGTCAAGGATCGTAGGGTGTCTATCCCTACCAAATCCACGTAACAACAAGGGCACATACCACCCCAACAACAACAACAACAGGGGCACATACCACCCCAATAGCAACAACAGGGGCACATTCCACCCCAACATCAACATGGCACATACCACCCCAACAACAATATGTTCCACCCATGAATGTACCAAACATGCAAGAGTGGAACTCCATGAAAGAAATTGTGACACGATTGATAGAGTTAAAAAATACAATTTTGACGAGATATGTCCATATCCGTTTGATCTATCTATTCTCCAAGTCCCCTTTTCGTCTCATTTTGAGGCACCAAAGTTTGATAAATACAAAGGAAAGGGAGAGCCACGTGAACATATTCAAGCATTTTTCACATTATGCCAAGAGGTTGCTTATAACAACGTGTATTTCAATTTTTTTGCGAAGTTTAGTGGGGCAATCTTTAGATTGGCTACTTAAGTTACTCAAAGGATCAATTATGGATTGGAACGAATTATTTGAAAATTTCATCAACCATTTCTCGTACAACATTAAACATGAATTGACCATTGTTGACTTGTACAAAGCCAAACAATGTGATTGAGAGAGCTTTGCCGCATACCTACAGAGATGGAGAGCATTAGCGGGTAGCTTTCAACATAATTTTACAGATATATAGTTGGAGGACATATTTGCATAAAACTTACATCCTGAGGTCGTGCACAATCTAAGACTAGCTTGTGCTAACTCATTTGAAGAAATTATCAACAAGGGGGTGCAGATTGAGAAGACACTTATTACAAAGGGCCTTGTCAAGATTTTTGCACAGGTTCAAACTTCAAATCTGACCCAATCTTCTAGCTAGGCAGTTGCGTAAGAGAAACCTAAGGGTTTCAACAAGAACAAGAACATGGTTGGAAATGGGGTGGCTAAAAAAAGGCACGTACAAATGGTGGAGGCTATGCCAGCCCTAAATATACAATTAGCTCCTCCTAATCCACCACATAATTTGTAGAGACAACCTCTATGGAGTACAAACCATGATAGTTTCAAAATCTTTAGCGAATTGGGGGAACCAATTGAAATAGTGTTCCAAAAGCTCATAGCAGCTAATCTGATTGTATGGCCAATACCAAGGCCATTTCCTCAAGATCAATCGAAATCAAAGTGGTACAAAGAGAATGAATGGTGTAACTTTTATCGTGTTATTAGTCATGATGATTATCATTGTTTCCAATTGTAACATATTATTGAAGATATCATTGAGAGTGGCAAATTTGAGATTAAACTGGCCCCTAATCAGGGCACAAATCAGGATATGAGAATCTACAAAGACTCCTTTCCTTGACATAATCAACTGCCACCAAGTAACAACCAAAACCAAGGATAAAATCAAGGACAAAGACATCATCAAAACCATAATCAAGGTCAAATCATAATTATCATGAGCATAATCATGATCATAATGCCCATAATAACAATTTGGGTTTCAACAATATACCTTACGACTATAACAACACCATGGGATGCATTTTTGCAACCCACATTGTCACTATTATGGTCATACCACATGAACCATCTCATGTTCCTCGTAGCACGAGAACCATTATTATAGGGTCAACACCCTCTCCCTCTAGTAATGCCATGTCAAGTTCACATAATTCTGTTGGAACTCCATTTGCATGGGTTACTATTTTTGGACAACACCCTTCTTCTAATTATAATGGCTCTTTGTCGACTCAAAATTACAACAATGTAACTAGATGTCCACGAGTCACCCTCCAAGGCCCTTTGCCTTCGTCTTCTGATTATATTGGCTCCCTGCCACCTCTAGACTATGTGATCGTAACTAGATGCTTGCGAGTTACTCTTCAGGTCCCTTTGCCCCCTTCCATAGAATTGAATGTGAACATTAAACCAACAGATCCAAAGCCAACTACTATGTCATCCAAAGCCAAACCATTTCATCCTAATGTTGAAAATACTTATAGTCTATCAGACCAATTAAGCAAAACCTCTGCACAAATTTCCATTTTGGATCTCTTGTGGACATTTGAAGTCCATAGAACTATCTTGAAGAATCTTTTGCAACAATCCACTATTCCTAATGATATAAATCTTGAACAGGTCCAAAACCTTGTGGGACATTTATCTTCGTTTCATCAAGTAACTTTTGATAAAAAATACATGTCTACACTTGGATCAAGCCATAATAACCCACTTTACATTGAAGTAATAATTGAAAATCATAAAATAATGCAGGTTCATATGGACAATGGTTTGGGGTTGAACAACATATCTTGTAAGTTGGTACAAAGATTGGGCTACATTGCTAAAAATATTCAGCCAGAGACAATCACTATCAAGGCTTATGATAGTGTTGAGAGGGAGTCTACTGGTACTATTTGGTTGCCAATCATTGTTGGGTTTGTTTCACATCATACACTGCTTCATATTGTGGACATTGAAATGCCTTATAACATACTTATTGGTCATCCTTGGATCCATGAAGTACAGGCTATCCCTTCCACCTTGCATTAGTGCCATAAGTTTGCCCATGATGGGATCAAGGTTACTATCCTTGCCAATCAATAGCTTTAGGAGTATTACAAACATCTTGAGGTTGAGTTCTACAATTATAACTATTGTCTAGGTTTTGAATTCGTTGTGAAGAAGAACAAGGCTATCATTTTACATCCACCTCCATTTAATTATAGCAACCTTGGTGATCTCTCTTCCACCTTGATTGATCCATTTACCACAGCTCTTACGAAGCCGGTTGTTATTGAATACATGGGCATTTCCACGTAAAGTCTTAAGGATGATTTCCATGTTGCAAAAGTTTCCTAAAACTCCCAAAACATTTGGTAAGACTAAACCTTCAAAGAATCCTAAAGGACCCACAATGATTTGGCAACAAAAGAAGAAATAACAAAAAAACCCTGTGGTTTTTGTATCTACTATTGCGCTAAATAAAGATCGAGAGGCTTTTACCAAGGGAGACTGGTTATATTCTAAAGGCCTTGCTGATTACTTTTAAAATCCAAAGTATCATATCCCTAATCAGATCATGGATCATTTGATTATACAAAAAAAGGCCTTGGCCCATGAGCTCAAGGAATCCTGGAACCCTTATCAGTTGGAGTATGTAATTTTAATCATGGTCTAGGATTTATACCACATGGGTGTGACCTCATAACTTTTGATAATGATTATTCCAAATTGATTACCAACGAGACTCTTGGCAGTGATACAACATCCCATTATAGCCTTTTCAACGAGCTTGATGACACAGACCTATTTGATTCTAATGCCATTTTGACCTTAACTATTAGAGCTTCCCATCCTAAAGCAAGAACCTATCCCACCATTGGAGCTTCCCATTCTGAAGCAATATCTACCATTGGAACTTCCCCTATTAAAGCAAATCCCCATACCTTTATTGGAGCTTCCCATCCTGAAGCAAACCCTCATTGTCCCATATGCCTTTGCCATCCCAAACTCATTGATTGGGACCAACAAAATTTGGTCATACGGCTTGATGAGTTTCAAAAAGAAGAATCAATTACAGAATACATGGGCTTACGAGATGGATTACCCATTGGCAATCATAAACAAGGATTTGATTTTTCATTGGATCCTTCTGCCTACTTTGAAGAGAAGGCAAACTTTGTTGGTCACAATAAAAATGAAACATTAAGATCTTCAGGTGAAAACCTCTTTGAGGTGTTCGTTGATCAGTGAAAAAGGTAAAGAAAAAGACAAGCCTTAAACACCATAGGGTCATTGAACAATTGCGCATAACCCTAAATCAAATAGAGATAAAACTATTTTAGGGATTCTTAGGAGGGAAAATTTGCTCATCTCCTCAAGACACAGAAGGTCCATCTAGTCCAAGTTATATAGCCAATACAAGCATTTCTTCAGAACAACAACAAATGTTTGAGCTTTTCACTCTTGAGTTTCTAGAGGTTTTTGCTACTTATCCTTTACCTAAGACGGCAGATTCTGATTCGTCACACTACCCAGAACTTTGGGAGGAACAACATGAAGATTTAGTAGAAGAAGATGATCACAATCATACATTATCGATAATTTTAGAAGATGGATCCACACTCCTTGTGGAAAACACAACAAAAATGAACATGGGAACTTACGAGGATCCCAAAATTATTTATCTTGGAACTTCCCTTACTGAAGCAGAACGTGAACATATTATATCCCTCTTAAGGTATTATATTACATTTTTGCATGGGAATACTTCGACATGCTAGGATTAGACTCGAATTTGGTTGTGCATTGCCTTGTTGTCCATTTTGATGCCAAACTAGTCAAGCAAAAATTGAGGAAGGTGCATTCACGCATTGCCCTATTGATTCAAGTAGAACTAGAAAAGTTGTTAGAATCAGGGTTCATTACACCACTAGATTATTTTGAATTGGATGTCTATAGTCAATACATCATTGGGGGACTGCCAAATTTAATCTCATCACCTCCTAAGGCTGTCACTAAAAAAAATGCTAAAATGGCTAAGTGTCAGAGCATTTTTGTTTGGGCTTACAAGCAATGTCACACAATCGGTTAAGTCTTGGGACTAATCGACTAAATCTTGAAAAGTCTGTAAGTGATATTGAAGCTTTGAACAAAACTCGGATGCTGCTCCTCCATGGTGACTAAAATTGGCCAAGAATAACATATAGAAATTAGGGAATATAAGTGTTATGTCTAGGTAGACGTTTCAATGAAGCACGTGGTAGTATGATCACTGAATAAGACTATGAGTTAAAAGTGTATGGTGTAGATCATGACACCACTCAATGTCAACAAGCTCAACAAACGCAACAAGCTCAAGTGAAAGTGTCACATATAAGGCCATTGATTGCATATAAGTGACATGATGATGTCACAACACACAAGGGACATAAAGTTGTTGAAAACAAGGAACATCAAGGATGTCACATTAAACAAGGCCAAGGGCCACATACAATATACAAGCACCAAGTAGCCTATCATGCAAAAATAGTAACATCAATGAAGAATAAAATAAGTAAAGACTAACCTACATCATCCATATGTATCAATGTCACATTATAGTATAATAGCATATCCATGCAACACTGTGTAAGATATGAGTAACTAACAAGACGTGTAAGCAATCTAATTAGCTCAACATGGAAGAAAGTCATTTAGAGAAGTAACTTGGAATAGTGAAACTTATGGAATAAGATGCCCCTGGTATTGACATGGCCATTGGGTAGAGAAAAACCCAACATCTATATGCCCATGTGTAACATGTATGTCCTACATTGCACTTGTATACCATGAAATGTGCGATTGTATGCAAAGAATATTCTATCTATCAAACATATGATAAATAAAAAATGTAAATAACGTAATCTAGTAATAATGTGATACTTAGGTCTTGATTTTTAATTTTTTCAATATTTGAATGTTTTTGTATTTTCTTAATTATTTTATGTTTTTGGAATATTTGAGATTTGCAAAAGCTAACTGATGATTGTCTCAATGGAAGGATCATAGGAACTGCTTGTATCAAATAGTGTAAGGATTATATGTCATGGATAAACAATACCGGTTGTGGGCATGTCATAATTTGATAAGAAATCATGTGCTATGTCATAACTATTATGCTCACTACTCATAGAATTTAGTGTATGATGGGCAACTCTAGATGGATGAGGACTTTATGGGGTTTGCTTTATAGTAGGAGAATGTATCACTACCTGTGTTTTCTATAGAACATGCTGAATTGTCTGTGGTGCTAACTGAGTATGTGATGTAGGAGATGATGGCCTCTGTGAGTCTTGATTAAATATCTATGTGATTGGTGCTAAATATTTGGGTGTTTAGTAGACCCAATTATTTTCCTATGAACATGGTATATGGAAAGGTATTGCATAGACGTAACAACATTCTTTGTATAATGATATTAAATAGGTGTACCAACCATCTATGTATAATGATCTTGAATAGATGTAACAAACAACTGTGGTGGTGGTGGGGGTAGAGGAGGAGATACCACTAGTTGTAGAGGTATTGATATCATACACTTGTAACTATGCTACCTTGTTGCAGTGTATGTACTTAAGACATTAGTGTATGATAGATGGTACTGCACAAAGTTTTTGCATCCAAGTGCATCCAAAAAATGTGTTGAAGACTGTGTTACTCTATAGATCTAAGAATCACATGGCTAGTATGGTGGAGCCCACCTGAATAGGCGATACTATGTGTCCCAAGCTGTTTTGTTTCTATCTATAAAATCCTTTAATTACTCTTGATGTACTATGTAAATCTTGTTATGTACCCAAGTGAATGAAGAAGTGTCATTGTGCAAATGTTTTCACTTGACCCATTGTTGATCATGATATTGTGTATGGGTTCTTCATTGATATAATAAAAATAGTTCATGAAAGTATGGATCATCATCCTAAAATCTCTCTATCGTTGAATGTAATCATAAGACGTGGTGGTGAAGTATTGACAAGTGTGCCAATAATTGCATCTATTGGATGATCATATGTCATCAGTGGGGGATGCATGTTGTGTGCATAAATTTTAAAATATAGTTAGTCTTTGTCATCTCATATTTAGGAAATGGATCATTAAAGATATTTAATTTGTGATTTCTATTATGTTGTGGTATAGATTCCTTTGTAGGAGTGCCCAAGTCGACAATGTTGTCAAAAATAAGATTTTGTATCTTATGTCTCAATTTGAAGTATCCAATTGTAGAATGTCCTACAATCCGATGATAATTACAATATGTGTTGCCATCTTAGTTCTTTGATGTAGGCCTATTTTGATTGATTTTTTATGGAGAAAGAAGTGTGATAAGGTTTCACTCAAGTAGCTTCTTTAGTAGTACATGAGGAGTTGATGGTAGTCTTGAAAATTGCCTCTTTAGTGAAATTGTCAATTGTAGTTGGTTTGTAGGTTATAATACTGCATTAATTGTAATCTTTGCCTTATTATTGTTATCAGTTAGTTTGACCTTATATCTTGGTTTTCTTTGAAATTTTGTTGTTGAAGTAAGTTTTAGGAGTAAATGTATACTTGATTTTGTTCATAGAGATGAGCTTAACTTTTTTGTCCCTTACTGTATGTAATAACTCATCGAAGGATTTGAATCTCTTTAATATAATTGATTCATGGAGTGGTGCACATATGTGTTTCTTGAATATGTCTTTTAATTCATTTTCAGTTATAACATTGATCATCTTGGCTAGCATAGTCTTATAGTGATGTACATAGTCACTGATTGGTTCATTTGACACTTGCTTGAGTTTAACAAATTTTCCATAAGATAGTTTCTCATCAATGTTGATGGTAAAATGTGCTAGAAAATTATTTGCCAAGGGATTGAATGCTCTTACAGATTAGACAGGGAGATCATCGAACGATCACAAAACATAGTCATTAAGGCTTCTTGAAAATATCTTGGTCAATAATTTGTCATTTAGGCACAGTCCAAGTGATACGAGAAACAATTCAAATGACAATTCAGGTGACAGGTCCACCCCAGTTGATGACAAAACTTTCGGGAGCCATAACTTTTGCACCGTAGCTCCAATTGACTCGCCATTTGAACCATTGGAAAGCTAAGAATGAGAAAAATATGGTGAGATGAAATTGATCTCCGCTCAATAGATTTTGACCTCCGAAAACCCAATGGAAGTGCCCCAAATTTTAATTTTAGTAGTGTAGTCTAAAAACAGTAAGTTTCTAAAAATAGTAATTCCTCGAATTTTGTATTGTTGTAAATCATGGAAGTCAAACCAATTAATCTCCCTAGAGATTGGTGACCTTCCACATCCTCCTCACACCTTAAAAAAATGTATAAATGAAGATGTAACTTGAAATGGAAATCAGACATCTCTTCTCAGAGATAGGCATATGTTTGGGTCTGCAAATTTTGATCATTAAAACATCTCTTCTTAGAGATAACATTATTTGAATTGTGTTATTATTTCTTGAATTATCTTTCAACCAAAGCTTTTGAGTTTTGGATCACCAAGCATGTTGCATGGAATGATCTAAGGTGTTACTCTAGGTCACCTTTACCTTATTAGAGTGGAAGCTTGGGAGCTACAAACCATCTTGGTAAAGGATAAGCTAGTTATCTCAGGTGATAAGGGTTTATAAAACAAGGCATGCGAATCCATGAAATTAATTTCTCTAGATGCACCTTGTTATAACTAAAATACCTTAACATACACAGTTATAAAAATATGTTCAAAGGAATGTGCAATAGGTGAGGTTGGTGATGGAAGATGCATATTCATTATGGAAGGGGTAAATATTTTCTATGTAGGAATAGGTATGAAAATTTGTTGGATGCCTCGTGTTTCCCCCAAACCTTTGGTGGATGTCACATAGGTCATTAGAGGTGTAGATGTAGGGATAATACCAGTAGGAGAGGTTTGAACATTGGAAGTGGAAGTACTAACACAAAATGACTAGTTAATAATAGTAAAAGGATCTTATTATTTTTCTTGATATGTAACAAACTTAGGTTGGTGTGCGGCCTTAAATTCTAGGATCACTTGGACGATTCTACCCATGTCTTTAAGATATTGACAGTCCTTGACAAAAATTGGAAAATCTTTTACTTGGTCAGAATCTACCCTATTAAGATCGCTAGGATCAATTCTATCTTGGCCATCATAATTATCTTGATTATTATGTTCATTTTGATGATCTTGATTATCATTCTCTAATGGAGGCATGCCAACATACTCATCTGTTTGCACATATTCATGAATAATTGCATCATCAAAAGAAAAAGAAACATTCATTGTATCCATTTTAAATGAAGTCAAAGGAATATGATTATCTCTATATGATCCCCACTTAATCTATCACTATGTCTTGGATGGGCAAGGGAATTAACCTTCTTGGATGACATAAGATGGGATCATGCAGATATGAAAAAGGCTAGGGATAAAGGCAAAAATATTTATTGTATATTGAATGGGGAAATTAGAGATCAAATTTGAAACCCTAAGACAAAAATATGAAACCTTAAAAAGATGAAACCTAAGGGAAACTTAGGTTTGTCACGATTCAATGTGTGTACGGGTTTACCAATATTTTTTACCCTAATTTGGTTTTTTCAATATTAATAGGATAAAAACTTAAAATTTAATTTATATATTAAGATATGACATTCAAGCATACATCTGAATGTAAAATACTAAAACCAATTGCGATGATTTGATAAGTGGCATATGCTAAATATAGTAAGTACAAAAAATGGATGAGAACTTAAATTTTCTTGTTGATTGTTTGATTATGACTGTATTTTATAAGTATAAATAAGGCTAAATCAGTATTGTGATTCTTTCAGTTTAGGAACTATACTTCAATCTGTCTAGGGTTAGTTTTGTTGATTTAGGTTAATATCAACTGTCGATATTGAGTTGTGCTAGTCAGTACTGACTTATGCAAAATGAGGGAATATGATCATGTAGTCACCTTCACATGACTTTATAAGCTCTGCATGTGAGATCTTGAACCTTGATGATGAACACAAATCCATAAATCAACCTCTTTCACCTTAAAACCCTAGGTGTGCTCGTGAGGGATAAAATCCTACAAAATTCAATAAAATGTAATGAGTTGAGCTGACCCCAATCACCCTTATTTTATGAATGACAACTACCTACATATCCAATACTGCAAGGATGAAAATTAATCCACACGTAGTTCTCCCACCTAGTGTGATTTTACAATTTTGCTCTTTTGTTATGTATACACAATTCATGATTCAGCTTTGATACTTGACAATGCTTGATTTGACTTGCATTTGGAATGCTTCAAACTTGGCTTGTGATTATTCGTAATGATAGATTCCCGATTTAGGTAGAATAATACATATTTGCTTAATATGAAATAGTGTATAGATTTATACTATATAAATGCCAAGTCCTTTTTGAATAAGACCTTGACACACTAGGTAGATATAAAAACCCTAAAGAAAGGTTTGATTTTAAAAAATAACCATTTTTGGGAGGGTTAATTTTGATCAAATACGATACTAATAGAACCAACCTATGTACATGTGGACTAAACTAAAGGTCTAAATATGTGTAGGATATTTATTAGGTTTGAAATAGATAATGAGGATCTTGTAGGTGTATAACAATAGAACAGAAGGGTCAAACTCATAAAATAACATATAAGTGTGAGGGAATAGCGGATTAGGACCTTATTTATGTGTTTAAGTCATACATGGTAAATGTATATCAATCTTGTCATTATCAAGTACTTAATACCATATTTTAGTATCTAAAATAGTGTAGAAAAGATTATTAAGAGCATTTTTTCCCAAAGCATAAGGCGGAAAGAGAGACATTAGGATATAATCACTACGTCTACATTCTTGTAGATTATCAGAGTTTGATCCTAGTCTAGACAAAGCAAATGTGAGGTTGAATGGTCACAAGAGACAAGAAGCGAGTGCACACCACCAAAGAGCTATAGAAAAATAAAATCACAAAATAAGTATTACATGAGACAACTAAAATGGAGAAATCCCAAATATGTATTAAGTGAGAAAGCTTTTCAAGTGAAGCGTACATATATGAGTGTTGAGTAACTTCTCCACAAATGGTGGTCAAAGACCTGCTATAATAGAAGTGTAACTCCTCCAAAAAAGGTGGTAAAAGGAGTTACATCTTAGTATTTTGATCAATCCTATGACACCTATAATACACTAACTCTACATAATCAAGCATATCCCAGAAGGCAAGAAAACTCCATGTGAGCAAATATAATATTTCCAAATAAATAAATATGAGAAAATAAATATCTAAAGTAACACACCCCCATAAGCACAATTTAGGTAGGCATTGTAAAATAAAAATGGGTCTTAGTAACTAGGCTTGATCATGTACCCATGTACAAAAAAATATCTCATAAATCAAAGAAAAGGAGAATACCCGTAGGAAAAAATTCCACCCTAAAAGAGAGACATAGAAGAAGTGAATAGGTTAGAATCTCCCCTAAAGATGATGATGCTATTAATGTAGATCACACCCCAAAATGAACTCATAGATATTAAGCAAAGGATATACTGAGAGGGGGGGGGGTGAATCAGTATATCATATATCTTATAAACTTTCCCTTAATCAAATTCCACTTTAACATACATTCAAGATATACAATAAAATTGAAATAACAAACACCACACAAGATAGAGAGAGACACCATATTTAACATGGAAACCCAATGTGGGAAAAACCACAGAGAACAATCTCAAGTATATGAATGAGTACCAACTCAAAACACAATATTCGTAAGCACCAACTTGCAGGAGCACCAACCCCTTTGCTGAGCACCAACACAGTAACTATTTGTGAGCACCAACCCCTTTGCTGAGCACCAACACAACAACAATTCGTGAGCACCAACCCATAAGAGCACCGACCCCTTTGTTGAGCACCAACACAACAATTCATGAGCACCAACCCACAGGAACACCAACCTCTTTGCCGAGCACCAACATAGCAACAATTCATGAGCACCAACCCACAGGAGCGCCAACCCCTTTGTGTATACCACGCAACTATCTCTCAATGTTGCTATCTCAACAAATGATAGTTCATTACAATATCTCTTTCCTCTCTCACTTTTGCTCTTATAAGCTAGATATAACAAATACAAATCATTCTCATCTCTCCCATTGCTTTTTTAATATAGATATTACAATATCAAATCAAACTCTTTCTCACATCTTACAAATGGCTTCTCAAGCCTTTACTTATAGCTTTCCATATGACCTTTAGACTTCACCCTTTGTGACCCTTCAA
The DNA here is from genome assembly GCA_037957365.1 of Torreya grandis. NCBI lineage: Eukaryota > Viridiplantae > Streptophyta > Pinopsida > Cupressales > Taxaceae > Torreya > Torreya grandis. The sequence continues at coordinate 1,377,899 of JARHVA010000700.1, read as the reverse complement.
TCCTCATAGAAAATGGGGCCAAACTTGTATGACCCTTCATATCCTTGCATTTGAAAATTCATGTGGTGACCCTTCATAAGCAAAAATGTCCTTTCTTCTTTTGTCCTTATCTTGGTGACTTTTCATATTTCTCAAAGTGTCCCTTCATGAAAAATTGCGCCCTTCCTCTTTTGTCTTCACTTGGTGACTCTTGGAATTCCCCAAGATGACTCTGCATGGGAAAATGTGTCCCATTCTTCTTTTGTCTTTATCCCGTGACTCTTTGACTTCCCCATGGGCCCTTTTATTGTCTTATATGCAACCAAAAATATATTCGTTAATATAAATAAATATTAACACACATTAGCCAAGATATACCTATTACAAACATCATTAAATGCAATGGGGCCTTTATCACCAATAATGCTAGACCTTTGACATCAATGACAATATTTCCAACAATAGATGAATGAACTTGCTGTCGATGAAGGGTTTGGTAAAGATATCTGAAACCTACTCTGAAGGTTGACAAAATCTCAAGTTGATAACCTGACTATGAATAAGCTCCCATATAAAATGCATATGAATCTCAATGTGTTTGGTTCACTGGTGCTGAACTAGATTACTGCATATGTATATAGTATTCTAGTTGTCATAATAGATGATGGTGGGTTTCCTAATAGGAATGCCAAACTTAGATAGAATCCCTTGAAGCCAAATAGTCTCATTAGTTACGTTAAAAACTCGCTCATACTTTTTTTATGTGGAAGATATAGTGATAGCATTTTACTTTTTGATGGACCAACTGATAGGATAAAAAACCAAAAAAAACTATAATTTGAAGAGCCCTAAATGTAGTGGAGTATCTTTTTGGTTATTTTCCAGTGCAACTCATGGGGATCCTATATGAATCATGAAACAATCCCTACTTCATATGAAATGTTAAACCCGATATGAGTCAGATAAATGAGGCTGCCAACAAGTTGTCGATACCCAATGGCATCAACCAAAGGTGTAAAATAATTAGCCTCAAATTTATCTCCTAATATAAAGGGAATTGAAGATAGATTACAATTAGCCGTGTGAAAATGAGCCAAAGGATCGAGGGCATGCTTGCGCTGTGCAAATGAAATCCCTAAATCAATATGTGAAATCTTGATGCTAAAAAAGTAATGCAGAAGACCCAAGTTAGTCATACCAAATCTATCTTGTAGAGCTATCTTCACCACAATAATAGATGATGAGGAACTCCTAGTGATCAAAAGATCATCAACATAATGTACCAATATTAGTAAAGAATCATCTTGTCATAAAAATTATACATTGGGGTCTGAATGACACCTGGTGAAATCTGAAGCAAGGAGGAAGAAATTTATCTCGATGCACCAAGCCTGAGGGGCGTGTTTGAGGCCATAGATGGATTTCCTAAGTCTGCAAACTAAGGATGAATCTTGAACAAACTCAGGTGGATACTCCATAGAGATCTCCTCAAAGTCTTCATGGAGGATACTCTTCACATCCATTTGGTGTACATCCCAACCATTTACTATTGTTATAGCCAGTGTGAGTTGGATTGAAGTCATCTTTGTAATAGGTGCAAAGGTCTCTAAGTAGTCAATATCAACTACTTGTGAAAAACCCTTGGTGACCAATCACACCTTATACTTATTGACTGACCCATTTGCTGTAAACTTGGTCCAATATATCCATCGACATTGAACCATCTTCCTTCCCTTAAGAAGTGAAGTCAAATCCCAAGTGTGATTTTTGATCAAGGAAAAAATTTATTCCTACATAGCATTATCCCAATTAGGTTGCCTGAAGCCTCTCAAAGTGTCTGTGGATCTGAAACTGAAATAAATAAAGCATGTAGACTACTATGATAATATGCCTAAATAAATCTATCATTTCTTGGATCCCCTGCCCAAGTGCCAACACTCTAAAGTGTCTGCCTAGCCAGAAGGGGCCTAGATGTGGGTGAGTCAGGTGCTGACTCCTTATCCTCTAAAACATGACTAGAGGTAGATGTATAAGACTCCCCATCACTGCCCTTGTTTTTAGAATTGGAATAATAAGAAGAAGTCCCTGGCTCAAGAACTTGCTATGGATGATTTGAGTCAGAAGAAGATTCATCAAGTTTAAGTGAATCCAATGAAAGAGAAGAAGTGTCAAGTGTTGAGTCTTCAGGACTCTCCTAAAAGTGAACACTTATATCTATGAATAACTCATGTGTGGTTAGATGTAGAAGTCGGTACCCCTTGACACCATTTAGATAACCTAAAAAGATGCAAGGCTTATATTGAGGTTCCATAACTTTGCACATCTTCTTTGTTATATGTGTCATAACTAGAGATTTAAAAACCCTAAAGTTCTTAACTTCAAGTTTCTTTCCATGCCAAGATTCAAAGGGTGTTATGCATTTCAAATCTTTGTGAAGAACCTTGTTCTGAATATAATAAGCACAATTAATAGCTTTAGCCCAATACTAAGGTGCTAAGGACTTCGAGTGAATCATATAGATATCTATCTCTTTCAAGGATTGTTATTGCACTCTAAAACTCTGTTATGTGAAAGAGTGTAAGTAACTATACATTGCAAATCAATCCCCTTTATGGTGTAAAACTACTCAAATCTATTACTGACATATTCACCTCGATTGTCAATTCAAAGAACCTTGATGGATCTCTCAGATTGTTTCTCAACAAGTGCCTTGAAGTCTTGAAAATATTCAAACACTTTAGGCTTTTGATTAAGAAAGTAGACCCATGTATATCTTGATAAATCATCAATGAAAGTGAGAATGTACTTAGCCCTTGTAAAAGATAGACTGTGAAAAGCCCCAAATACATCATTGTGTTCTAACTCCAATGCTTGTGAAGCCCTCAAAGCTTTGTCATTGTCAAATTTTGCTTTGGGATGCTTTCCAAGTGAACAAACCTCACAAAGTCAATTAGAGAATTAGACTCGAGGAAATCTTATAACCATGCCATTTTTTAAAGTTGTTCAAGGTAGTGTTAGTTAAGGTGGCCAAATCACTCATGCCATAATTTGATAACTCCATTTGAATAAGACAATAATGTTGTTAGCGAAGAATTAGGTGCAAAATGTGAGATGTATAACTTGACTTGGTGATCTCCCCTACTCACTGCCACTGTAGAATTATTATGCAACTCCCTCATGATAACTAAATATGGTAAAAACTCAACCCTCATGCCTTTGTTGATATGAGTGATTTGATACATTGATAAAAGATTGGTTGAAAGATAAGGGATACTTAGAACATTATTGAATGTTTCTCATTCCATTTCAATAGACCCTCTCCCTGCAACAAATGCAAAAGTTTTCATCACCAAACTAATAGAAGACATGCTAGTAAGGCTCTAAGTAAGAAAACTCAACTAGTGAAGAGCCCATGTGGTGAGAATTACTTGAGTCAATAACCCATGAAGATGTTGACAATACAACTACTACAAGAGCCTTTACCTTTTCTTTCTCTTTCCACTTTCCCTTTGCCTTAGTATAATCTTGAGTTGATGAATTTTGCTTGATAGATTTAGGAACACATATGTTGTTCTTATCTAGGAGAGAGTTAGGTGATCTATTTGCTTCTTCATACACTTATTTTCATCATGCTAATTTTTATTACAATAGACACACTTAACCTTCTCTTTCTTAGGTTTGTCATTGGAAGAAGAGGCTTCCATGTTGGTTTTGTTAGAGGTTGATTCCTTTTTTTCTTGATCCTTGCTCTTGTTCTTCTTTTTATTTTAAGTCTTTGTTTTTCCATTCCCAGTAAGTAGGGCTTGAAGTTTTGTAGACTTGAATGTTCCCATCTAAATCAATTTGTCTTGATCTTTGGTTAATTTGGCAATGAAAGCATATAAAGAGAGCATTTTCCATGCAGTACCCAAAACACTTTTAGTGGCATAGAAAGTGGAGACAAATACTGAATAATCAAGACCTAGTTTAGAGAGTATATAAAGAATAAATTGGTCAACTTCTTTCTTTATTCCATATTCTTTCAACTGCAATCTCAAGGACTTGAACTTAGTGAAGAAATCTTGAAGGGTGTCAAAGTTGCAAGGATTAGGCTAATGAGTTCATTACTAAGATCGTGACCTCTCATCACATCTTGCTCTCCAAATAGTTTACCCAAAATGGTCTGTACATCATGAGGTGATTTGGAAGGCTCTAAGTGAAATAAACGATCAAGTGCTAGGGAAAAACATAATAGCCCATAAGCTTCATCACCATAGTTATACCACTTAGCTATCTTTGTATCTATGCTAGGTTTAGTTTCATCACCCATGGTTATTTTATACAAACCCTTACTCCTTAGAATGATTACCATATTGATTTTCCATTCATGATAGTTACATGGAGTTAGTGGATTGAACATGAATCCATCACTATATAAATGAGTTGTAGTAGTAGTGTAAGTTGTAGTTGTGGCAGATTTAAAAGTGCAAGTGGAATGCAAAGAGAGACAACAAAATAATACACCCCTTGAACTATGAAATGGTGAACCCCCTCCCCTCCCCCAAATGTTGTAAATAATGAGATGTATGCTCAAAAGATGTCAGGCACAACAAAGAGTATGTCTAGAACAATCAATGCAGTGAGTCAAAAATTAAAAAAATGAAAAATAGATGAGGATGTCTGGCTCAGTCAAAAATGCATCCAAGATGATTTAAGAGATAATTAAGAGGTTGAGACTTAGGCCACTACCTTTGAGATGCAAGGCACAAATTCAAATTTTCAATTATAGTTTTATTTGATTTAAGATTAAAAAATAATTACTCTTATTGTGAATCATGTTTTCATTTAGCCTAGTAAAATGAGATAGGTGGAAAGTTGAGTTTGGCATAGGTTGAGACCACCCCATTGTTGAATTCTACGAGAAAGTCAACTTATATTGGGAGTTCTCAAGACCCATTTGAAATTTTTACATAGCTCCTCTAGGTTTTTATGCCATAATAATGGCAATGGATTATCTCCATTCCCATCAATAAAGTTTGACTATTTTGAGAAAATGTTCTAGTGCGTAGATGATCATGGAAAAAATATTGAGAAAATATAGTGTGAACATGTCTTTAATATGATAATATTTAGGTAAAAAATAATAATTATATGTATGGAATATTGTTAGTGATTTTTTAAAACAAATCATGTAACAATATGATAAATGCTTAGGAGTTAGTGAGTTGTTAGTGTAGACACCTAAAATTGGCCACCAATGACCTTCAACTAGGCTTTTGACAAATTTCTAGCAAAATGCACAATTTGGGCTACAAACACTAAAATGCACTAAAAGCTGTAAACCTATCATATTCAAGTGTTGATTTTGGATAAAGTATCCCTAAATGTGGCAATGGAATTTATGCAACAACTAACTTTGATCCGATCATTTCAAGTCAGAATGACATTTTCGCACCCAGGTGCTCTAGATTGCTCTTTTCTACCATAATTATTACATGAGACACATGCCCTTGTTATTTTGTATTGACAACATCCTAAATAGGATAACAGATCCAATGCATCTAACATCACCTTCCGATTCCAATCTAGTCAAATATCGAGCCAATAATATGATGATTTGACCAATTTGATTAATTTGTGCACTAATTACCAAGAGTTGCACCAAAAGTGATAAATCATGTTTAAGATTAATTAATATAAATAAATATCCTAATTAATAATTCCATGGAACTTGTTTAATATCTATTTTTGGAAATTGATATTGAATAACTGCATCATCAAATGACATCATTTCTTGGGAAGACATTCCTAGGCCATAATGCATAAAATATCAGGATTAAGCCCTCCCATGCCTCATTAATGCCTTCCATGTCTCTTTAATGCCTCTCTATCCCAAATATTTATAAAGTCATTTATTGAATTTGGCATCCAAAATTAAATGGATTCTTAACCACATATTTTCATCTTGAGATGGATGGTTCAGGGTTATTTTGATCATTTTGTAAAATCTATAAATAGGAGGCCTTGCCCATTAAATTTTAAGCTTTCTTGGTGTAACCTTATAATGCACAAATAATTACAAAACCTTATGCATATATTGTTGTAATAACCAATTTTTGAAAGAAGCTTCACTCAAGCCAAAGCCACAAGCCAAAGGTGCCAAGAAGAGATGAAGGTAGCCACGCTCCATTGATGAAGATCTCTTGAAGCACAAGCTGAGCAAGCCAAAGAAGGAGACTTTTGAAGCTATCAAAGATTTGGTAAAAAATTTGTGTTTTGTGTTCACATTTCTCATTTCTTTCCATTTCTAGTTGTGTATTTAAATAGTTTTTCCTCACTAAGCTTCCCTAGTGTCTAGGCCTAGAGATATATGCTAGTTAATGTGTTCTTTCGCAATTTGATTTCATTTTGGAACTAACACAATACTAACCACATCTCTTGAGTCAAATTTTTAGTCTACATAATGGAATCAAGATGTATTCGATTGATTGAATATTCAGAGTGGATCTTCAATGTTGTGTTAGTTAACAAAAATCTAGAAGGGATCAAAATTTATACTGATTTTTGTGATATAAACAAAGCTTCCCTTAAGGATGAATTTATATTGCCAAATATTGACATGATAGTTGAATCCATAGTGGGTTATGAAATGATTTCATTAATAGATGGATTTTTAGGGTAAAACTAGATCAGGATAACATCAGAAGACCAACACAAAACAACGTTCACCATTCCATGAGGAATATTTTATTATCAAGTTATGTCGTTTGATCTTAAAAATTCAGGGGCCACCTATCAAAGAGCCATGACCTTCATATTTCACGATATGATGCATGTCATTATTGAAGATTATGTCAATGAAATTTTTGGCAAATCAAAGACTAGGGCCGATCATCCAATAGTGCTATGCAAAATATTTGAAAGACTACCTGAGTACAAAGTCAAAATTAATCCTAAGAAGTGTGTCTTTGGAGTCACATTAGGAAAATTGCTCTGCTTCAATATATCTCATCGAGGTATTGAAGTCATTCCAACCAAAGTCCAAGCCATAACAAAAATGAAACCATCGACTACTTTGAAGCAGCTCTACAGTTTGCATGGCAAAATTTATTCTATCCAATGTTTCATATCTCAATTATCCAATAAATGCCATCCTTTTATGCATATTCCAAATAAAGGAGTCACATTTCATTGGGATGATCACTACTAGATAACTTTTCAACAACTAAAAGACTATTTAGTAAATCCCCCTATTTTGTTGCCTCTTATGCTAGGAAAGCCATTCTTGTTGTACCTATCAGCTATGACAATGCCCTAGGGGCACTTTTGACTTAGCACAATGACAATGATAAAGAACATGCTATGTACTATTTATGCTATACACTAGTCACGTATGAACATAATTATATGCTCATAGAAAAATCCTGTTTAGCCATGGTCTTTGTAGCTCAAAAACTACACCATTACATGTTAAATAATAAGACCATGGTTATTTCAAAAGTAGATCCACTCAAGTATCTACTATATAAAATAGATTTACAAGGCCGCATGGCCAAATGGATCATGATTATCAGTGAGTTTGACATCGAGTACGTCAAATAAAAGGCCATTAAAGGGCATGTTCTTGCAGATCAACTTGTTGAAGCACCTCTTGTTGATACAGAGCCATTGACATTCCAATTTCCTAATGAATCCATAATGACCATCATAGAGACACCTCTTGGGGAGAAACACTAAAAGCTATATTTTGATGGATTATTTGTAGCACATGGATATGGGGTAGGTCTTTTATTTATTACATCACAGGGGGATCTAACCCCTAAATCATTTAGGATCATATTTCTTTGTACCAACAACATGGTCGAATATAAAGCACTTGTTGTAGGGCTTGCCAAGTGGTACAATTAAACATATCTCATCTCAAGGTTTATGGTAATTCTCAATTAATCATCAATCATGTTCAAACCACATTCAGACCAAAGATGACAAGTTGGTGCCATACAAGGCCATGATCTACACTCTCAAGTAATATATTTTTGACATTGAATTTGAGCATATACCAAGGGCAAGTAACATAACCACAAATGTTATGGCCACTATTGGATCTCTGATTTGACAAACATACACAATTAAAGAATATCAGTTCCTTGTCAAGAATTTGTTAGCACCAGCTCATAAACCTTCAACCATTATGATGATTTGTGATATTATAGGCCCTATCTCTATCTATTACTCAGACCTTTACAACTACCTCCATGAACAAATTATGCCACCTGACCTATCTCAAAATAAGTCTAAAGCCTTTATCCACCAAACCACTCATTATACCTTATTTGGCTCAACCCTTTACCACTGTAGTTTTGATGGAACTCTACTTCATTATTTAACTTCGGTAAAATCTACACTAGTGTTATAATAAGTTAATGAAAGAGTATGTGGAGGCCACACCAATAGGGCACAATCCAAAAATCTCTTACATATTGGTTATTATTGGCCCACAATGGATGCAAATGTAATTGTATATGTAAAAAAGTGTGACAAGTGTCAATGACATGCCAATTTGATTCATGCCCCGACCAAGAATCTAAAACCAATATTGACACCATGGCCATTTGTCACATGGGGTCTCAACCTCATTGGGAAGATCAATCCCACCTCATCCAATAACCATAAACATATCCTTACCGCCATCAAATACTTCACTAAGTGGGTTGAAGCTATACCTCTCACTTGTTAGGGTGTGGAGCTAATAGCTTCACCAAGGAGCATACATTAGCAGATTTGGGTCTACACAGACACCGGCGTCAGTCAGGAGCGACAGACATCGGTCAGGAGCAGTTGCAGAGACGCCGACGTCGGCAGAGGGTCGGCCGACGGCGGTCATAGACAAGCAGCAGGAACCGACGTCGGTTACCTGCGTGTCCAGAAAGCTATTTCCGTGGACAGAAGTGAGTGTTTGCATGATGAGTTTGAGTTGTAGTCTCAAGCTCGCGTCTCTATTATTGGCAATACTATTTTTAGAGCCCTTGTTCAAGTGGCTTAACTGCTTGTTGAAAGTACATGCTCAAGTCTCCTAATTCTATATGTAGAATTAGATCTTCCTAGCTTATTGTAGATTATTGTAGTTATTGATTATTGTAGTTGGGTGAATTATTGTTGTAATTCATTGTATGAGAAGAACAGTACAGAATTGAATCAATCCAGGTTTGTTGGAGTTGATTGTTCTTGAGAGAGAGAGCTCTTCAGGAATAGAGATCTAGTGAGAGATCTATACATCTAGGAGAGGTGTGGAAGAAAGAAGCTTTCTTCAATTGTATTCCTTTTGTAAAGAGTTTGTTAATACAAATTTTCAGGGTGGTTTCTTGTATCTCTTGTTCTTGCTATTATCTCATTCCAATTACTTGTCAATCTGATTTAATTTCGCGTTTATTGCTTTCACAATTGTAATCTATTGTTGGCTTGATCCCCCAACAAGTGGTATCAGAGCATTGGTTGCAGGTTCAGAGCTTGATATCCAACAATTGGTATCAAAGTTCAGTGTCACTAATAGGTGGTTCAGATCTATGTAGTGTGTATTGATTACAGGTTCTCACAAGAGTTTCTGTAGGGATTTCTGTTTGAGTGGGAGAAGCAATGGCAGATGAAAGTAAATTGAGAATGAAAAATTTCAATGGAAAAAATTACCAACATTGGAGAATGCAGATAGAGGATTATTTGTATCAGAAAGATCTCTACTTACCGTTAGGTGGGGTTGCAAAGAAGCCCAAAGACATGGAGGATGAAGAATGGGAAGTTCTTGACAGAAAGGCTCTGGGGTCTATAAGACTGAGTCTAGCATCCACTGTGATATCCAATTTATCACAGGCAAAGTCTACGGTAGAGTTGATGACTACGTTAGCAAATTTGTATGAAAAACCCTCAGCTTCTAATAAGGTATATCTTATGAAGCAGTTATTTAATTTGCATATGAATGAAGGTGGATCTGTTTCTACTCATCTGAATGATTTCAATGGAATTGTGAATCAATTAAGTTCAGTGAATATAGTGTTTGATGATGAAATAAAAGCTCTTTTGATATTATGTCCTTTGCCTGAAAGCTGGCATGGCTTAGAATGGCAGTAAGTAATACTGCATCTGCATCAAATATTTTGAAAGTAGAGGATGTTGTTAGTGTTATCTTGAATGAGAAAATACGCAGGAAAAGCACAGAAGAGGCATCCGAGAACGCTTTAAGTTTTGAGAGCAGGGGAAGGCAGAAAGAGAAGAGCAAGAAAGGCAGATCAAGATCCAAGTCAAAGGGGAAAGGCAGATCTAAATCCAGAAATGGCAGAAGGCCACAATGCTGGAATTGTGGAAAGATAGGGCACATAAGCAGAGATTGTTGGTCAAAACCTAAGGAAGACAATCATCACGAAGGAAAGGAAGAAGCCAAGATTGCAGGTATTGCACAAGATGCTTTAATTTTCTCTTTGCATAATAATATAGAATCTTGGGTATTAGATTCTGGTGCATCTTTTCATGCTACTCCTAACAGGTAATATTTCAGTGACTATATCCATGGAGATTTTGGAATAGTGTATCTAGGGGATGATGAGCCCTGTAAAATTATTGGCAAAGGTAAAGTGCAGCTGAAGATGCAGAATAGCAACACATGGGTGTTGAGAGATGTGATGCATGTTCCTAGCTTGAAGAGAAATTTGATTTCTACAGGAAAGCTAAGGGATGAGGGTTGTACAGTAACTCTCACAGCAGAATCTTGGAAGGTGACCAAGGGTGCTCTTGTTATGGCCAGAGGTAAGAGAGAAGGTACTCTCTATTTGTGTATTTGTGTTACTAACAAATCTCCTTCTGTATTATCTACTTCAGATGTGGATGCTAAATTGTGGCACTTAAGGCTTGGCCACATGAGTGAGAAGGGGATGTCAATTCTTAAGTCCAAAGGTATGCTTTCAGATTTAAAAGGCATAGATCTAGAGTTTTGTGAGCACTGTGTATTTAAAAAAAAGAAAAGGGTTAGTTTTCTCAAGACTGGGTCTACTAAGAAGAGGCATAAGTTGGAGCTTGTTCACACAGACGTGTGGGGACCGGCTCAGGTTGCTTCCATTGGAGGATCACAGTATTATGTATCTTTCATAGATGATGTTACAAGGAAGGTATGGATCTATTGTATTAGAAGAAAATCTGATGTATTTGAGACTTTTAAAGTTTGGAAAGCTATGGTTGAGAATGAAACAGGTAAAAGATTAAAGTGCCCGAGATCAGACAATGGTGGTGAGTTCTGCAGTTATAAGTTCAGAGATTATTATTACATGCATGGAATCCGTAGGCAAAGGACGGTTCCAAGGACACCTCAGCAGAATGGGATTGCTGAAAGGATGAACAGGACAATAATGGAGCGTGCAAGATGTATGAGATTGCATGCCGGTTTGCCCTTACAGTTTTGGGTACAAGCTGTTGACACTGCAGTGTACCTGATTAACAGAGGACCCTCTACAGCTCTAGATGGTGGTATTTCAGAAGAGGCATGGATAGGTAAAAAGGTTGATCTCTCATATCTCAAAGTTTTTGGTTGTGAAGCCTTTGTGCACATACATAAGGAAAATAGAAAGAAGCTTGATGCTAAGTCTATGAGGTGCACGTTTATTGGCTATGGCTCAGATGATTTTGGTTACAGATTATGGAATCTAGAAACTAATAAGGTAATCAGGAGCCGTGATGTTGTTTTCAACGAAAGAGTGATGTATTGTGATCAGCTAAGGAAACTGAATCAATCTGAGCAGAGCAATGGTGAATTGGACGAGGTGAAAGTCCAAGATGAGCTCGTGGAAAAAAGAAATAATCACTTGTAGGAAAACACAGAGACCGACGTCGACAGGTTAGGAACCAACGTCGGCAGTACAGAAACTGACATCGGCTGTACAGAGACCGACGTCGGCAGGACAGGTACCGAGGTCGGTCAGGAAGAACCAACGTCGGCCAGTAACAGGTCTGCAGGTGACCGAGGTCAGTCACTGTCAGAGAATTTGGGTGGACAGCGTGTTGTAGACAAGTCTCAGACACCCATCAAGAGGTCAGAAAGGGTGAGTAAGCCTCCAATTAGATATTCTCCTTCTTTATTTTACTTATTGCTAACTGATGGTGGAGAACCAGAGAGTTTTGAAGAAGCAATATAGGTGGAGTCCAAGAGTCAGTGGGAGCGTGGCATGGTTGAGGAGTTGGAGTCCTTAAGAGAGAACCAAACATGGGATTTGGTTGAATTGCTAGTTGGTAAGAGAACACTCAAGAACAGATGGACCTACAGGTTGAAAGAAGGTGAGAATGGACATATGAGATATAAGGCCAGATTAGTAGTGAAAGGATTTGCACAAAAGCCAGGTATCGACTTTGGTGAGATTTTTTCTCCTGTTGTTAAAATGACTTCTATAAGGGTTGTATTGTCTTTGGTTGCTTTTGAGGATTTGCATCTTGAGCAGCTAGATGTTAAGACATCGTTTCTTCATGGAGATTTTGATGAGGAAATTTATATGGAACAACAAGAAGGATTTGAGGTCAAGGGTAAGGAGAAGTTTGTGTGCAGATTGAAGAAAAGCTTGTATGGCCTCAAGCAAGCTCCTAGGCAATGGTACTTAAAATTTGACAAGTTTATGACTAAGCATGGCTACAGTAGGTGTCAATCAGACCATTGTGTGTATTTCAAGAGATTTGATAATGGTAGATATATTATTCTATTGTTGTATGTAGATGATATGCTGGTTGCAGGATCTCACATGCAGGATATCTCAGAGCTTAAGGTGGAATTAGCTCAAACGTTTGCTATGAAGGATTTGGGAGCAGCAAAGAAAATCCTTGGCATGAGCATTAAGAGAGACATGAAAAATCACAGGTTGATATTGTCTCAAGAAGTTTATGTGGACAAGGTGTTGAAATGGTTCAATATGCAGGATGCTAAACCGGTAAGCACACCTTTGGCTGGACATTTTAAGTTGAGTAAAGAACAATATCCTAATTCATATGATGAGGTAGAGTACATGAGTAAGGTTCCATATTCTTCCATAGTAGGGAGTTTGATGTATGCAATGGTATGTACTAGACCGGATATTGCCCAAGCAGTGGGAGTGGTAAGTAAGTATATGGCCAATCCAGGTAAGGAACATTGGAAAGCAGTTCAGTGGATCCTTAGATATCTGAGAGGAACCAACAGTAAGCACTTGTGCTATGGAGGTTCAGATACTTCTCTACATGGCTATATAGATTCAGATATGGCAGGTGATTTGGATGGCAGGAGGAGCACTACAGGTTATGTTTTTACTGTAGGTGGAACGATGATTAGCTGGATATCTAAGTTGCAGAAGGTTGTTGCCTTGTCAACTACAGAAGCAGAGTATATTGCAGCCATAGAAGCTAGCAAGGAGATGATATGGATGACACGGTTCATGGATGAGCTTGGTAGGGAGCATGAGAGTTGCAGATTGTATAGTGACAGTCAGAGTGCAATCCATTTGGCTAATAATTCAACCTTTCATTCAAGAACAAAGCACATACAACTAAGATATCACTTCATACAACAAGTATTGGAAGACGGTGAGTTGAAGCTGGAGAAGATCCATACAGATAGGAATCCTGCTGATATGTTAACCAAGTCGGTTACAAAGGAGAAGTTGAATCTTCATTCAACTTCTGTTGGTCTTCATGATTGAGTTGAAGATGGAGGAGCTAGAAGATGTTGCTGTACAGGTACTGGTGCAGCTGTTTATCTCCAAGTGAGAGATTGTTAGGGTGTGGAGCTAATAGCTTCACCAAAGAGCATACATTAGCAGATTCGGGTCTACACAGACACTGGCATTGGTCAGGAGCGATCGACGTCAGTCAAGAGCAGTTGCAGAGACGCTGACGTTGGCAGAGGGTCGGCCGACGACGGTCATAGACAAGCAACAAGAACCGACGTCGGTTACCTGCGTGTCCAGAAAGCTATTTTTGTGGACAAAAGCGAGTGTTTGCATGATGAGTTTGAGTTGTAGTCTCAAGCTCGCGTCTCTATTATTGGCAATACTATTTTTAGAGCCCTTGTTCAAGTGGCTTAACTACTTGTTGGAAGTACATGCTCAAGTCTCCTAATTCTATATGTAGAATTAGATCTTCCTAGCTTATTGTAGATTATTGTAGTTATTGATTATTGTAGTTGGGTGAATTATTGTTGTAATTCATTGTATGAGAAGAACAGTACAGAATTGAATCAATCCAGGTTCGTTGGAGTTGATTGTTCTTGAGAGAGAGAGCTCTTGAGGAATAGAGATCTAGTGAGAGATCTATACATCTAGGAGAGGTGTGGAAGAAAGAAGCTTTCTTCAATTGTATTCCTTTTGTAAAGAGTTTGTTAATACAAGTTTTCAGGGTGGTTTTTTGTATCTCTTGTTCTTGCTATTATCTCATTCCAATTACTTGTCAATCTGATTTAATACCGCGTTTATTGCTTTCACAATTGTAATCTATTGTTGGCTTGATCCCCCAACATCACTTACGTGACTAGAAAACAAATTTGCAAGTTCATTTTAAACCATCTCATTTACCATTATGGTATCCCCTCTAATATTATATTTGATAATGGAGGATAATTTAATAATAAGGATGTCAAGAAGCTATGTACTAAATATAACATCATGCAACACTTTTCCATGACATATTACCCTCAAGATAATGGCTAGGCCAAAGCATCAAATAAAACTATTGTCAACATTCTCAAAAATATTGTCAATGATGTTGATCATGATTAACACCTTTAGATATTATGTGGCCTTTGGGCATATCGCAATAATCACCATATACCCATAGGAGCCACATCATATTCACTTGTGTATGGAACATAAGCCATTATTCCTATTGAGGTTGATTACCTTTTCTACGTGTCTCTTTCAAGCATGTCCTAGAAGATAATCACTATCGAGTAACTCACCTGCAAGAAATAGAGTAACTTGATGAGAAACGTATGGATGTAGTGAATAATCTTCAAGCCTTGAGGCCACTACAATCAATGTGTGAAGCATAGATAATTTAAACTTGGTGATCTTGTCCTTAAAGAGAACCAAAAGAATACCATGGCTGAAAGAAGCATAAAGGCAAGTTGAAACCCAATTGGGTTGGTCCTTTTATCACTAAAACAAATTATGGAACATGGGCATATAGGCTTGCCACTCTAGAGGGTCACAAACTTGATGAGCTGATGAACATTATCCACCTCAAGTGGTACTATGCTTGAGTAACTTGGTGTATTGTCTATAAAGACCATTTTAAGTTGTATCATTTTATCATTCGTCTTCTTTGTACTATACCACTTTACCATTCTGGAAACCTATTAGTTTTTCCTATCACCTATCCATTTTACCATACCTCCCCATAAATTGAGTTGATTTCTCCCTCCCTACCCAGCCCTATGACCTTGGTTCTATTCCATTTGGTTGTATTCATAGTTAGCAAAAGGATTCAAATTCAATTTCACACATTCCAAATAGAGGAAATATTTTGGAGCAGTAAGACAATAGTTTAATAGCTGCATCCTTCATTTCTTGTTACGTTCTCTCTACCAAGTGTGCCTAATTATAACCGCCTGTGGGTAAATTAGTGCTTCACCAATCTTGCTACTAATTATAACCACCTATGGGCAAATTAGTATCATTGATCTATGACGTGATTTCCTAAGTTATAACCACCTATGGCCAAACTAAGGGCAACACTTGTTTATCATGCCTTGACATACAAACTAGCCATTTCCTATGCCATACTATGCCTTTATACTAATTGTGCCTATTTTGTTTGAATTGGTTGCTACATTAGTTAGATTCCTCCACTGTAAGGCAGAACTACAGTGACTTGGGGTCCTACTCTGAGACTATGTAGGCAATGCTCGATACTATTTGATGTCATCTTAGTCATCTTAAGCCATGCTCTCTCCATTTTGTGAGGATCTTATGCCACACTCTTGCCATTTTACGAGTATCCTAAGCCACACTTTCACCATTTTATGAGCATCCTAAGTCCTCATTCTCACCATTTTGTGAGCAACCTAAACCACACTCTCACCATTTTGAGAGCATACTAAGCCATGCTCTTACCATTTTATGAGCATCCTAAGCCATGTTCTCACCATTTTATGAGCATCTTAAGTCCTCTCTCTCACCATTTTGTGAGAAATTCAAGTCCATGCTTTAACTATTTTGTGAGCTTGAACCATTTAGTTTCTCATCATCCTCCATCGAGTTGAGATACCTAAAAAATTTTAAAAATATTTATAAAATCATTAGAAAAACCCAAAACATTGACCACTTCTTTGCCTTAAAGATTTTGAGAACCCTTACTAAGTCACAAGTAAATCATTTGTTCCTTAGTTTTTCCATCCTTTTTGGTATTTTATCGCATGCTCTCGCCATTTTATGAGTCCATTCCTATTCTTATATCTCACTAATCATATTTGTTTTCATTAGTTATCATTTTCTTTCGATTTCCTAGGAGAACTACATTCGACTTGAAGTTTTTATTGTATATTATGTTCATGGAATTATGTAGGTAGCATCCACTTGCTTAGTGCATATAGAGACAGCTCGGCTACCCCCTTCTTTTTCTTCTATCCCCCCCATCACGTTTGTTTACTAAATTGTCACCTATTTTTTAGGGGCAATATTCATCGCATAAGTTTAAGTCATGTTGTTTGTACTAACATTATGACTAATTGTTATTTGTTTGCTTGTTTGTATGTTTGTTGTTTGTGTGTCTATTTATTTGATTTTAGCACTGTTGCCTTGATTCAGTCCAAGTGTGTCTATTAGGTGATTCTTTGCACATTTATACTTGAATCCATCTATATTCATACATCTACATTGTCATAATGATTTTTATCATTGGTGCATTATTTTCCCTTGAATATTCGATCTTGGGAGTTAGTCTTTGTGCATCTTTTGGCCCAATCATCATGGTGTTCTATCATGATGCTTATCATCAAGAGTCTACTTAGTAATGGAGGCATCAACATCTCTTCATCACTGGCATCTCAATCCAATCCCAATCATATCCCAAACAGAGTAATTAACCGATGAAATAATTTCAACTTTTATTAGTTCAGACAAGCATCTCCTTACAACAAGTTATCCCAATTCATCTCTATCCTCTATATGAAGTTACCACATCATATATTCCATCATCAACCAATCAATCATGTTTGTCATAATTAGGGTTCAATGATTATAACCATTTATGAGAAAATCATTGTACACTATCCCACCTATATTTATTAATGATTATAACTGCCTTTAGACAAATCATTATGTTCTCACCAAATTTACTTTTTTTTTTCCAAACACGGCCATGTTGTTATCTTGTTTATCTATCCTAACTGGGGTAGCTACATCTTCTTAATGATTATAACTGCCTTTGGAAAAATTATTATGTTGTCATACCACGCTGCCACTATTGGGGTACAATGCTTATAACCATCTTTGGGCAAACCATTATACACATCTCACTTGCATTCTCAGTGATTTTGATTAATTTTAAAACTCATTGTGTTCTCACCCCATCATATTCATATATTTGTTCCCCTCATTTCACTTCTTTCTTTCGAGGAACCATTTGCTGACCTACCTGTGCTAACTGTTCTCTCAAGGGGGCATCATACAATTCATCCATTGTCATTGAAGTTCTAGGCGTACATGACCTTTTCATTCTTTGAGGATACATTACTGTGCTTATAGATTTCAATCCCTTTTTAAACATGGGCAAACTTCAGACACCTAAAACTGGCCATCAATGACCTTCAACCAGGGTTTTGACCAATTTCTAGCAAAATGCACAATTTGAGTTAAAAACACTAAAATACGTTAAAAGCTATAAACCTATCATATTCAAGTGCTGATTTTGGCCAAAGTATCTCTAAATGGAAAAATGCAATTTATGAGACAACTAACTTTGATCAGATCATTTCGATTAAAAATAACATTTTTGCACCTCAGTGCTTTGGATTGCTCTTTTCTACCAAAATTCTTGCATGAGACACATGCCCTTGTTATTTTATGTTGACAACATCCTAAATGGGATAATACATCCAATGCATCTAATGGTGCCTTCCAATTCTAATCCAATCAAATTTCTAGCCAATAATATGATGTTTTGATCAATTTGATTAATTTGTGCACCAATTGCCAAGATTTACACCAAAAGTGATAGTTCATGTTTAAGACTAATTAATTTGAATCAAGAGCCTATTTAAGAATTCCATGGAACTTATTGAATATCTATTTTTGGAAATTGATATTGAATAACTGCATCATTAAATGACATCATTTCTTAGGAAGACATCTCAAAGCCATAAATGCATAAAATATCAGGATTAAGCCCTCCCATGCCTCATTAATGCCTTTTATGCATCTTTAATACCTCTCTATCCCAAATATTTGTGAAGACATTTATTGAATTTGGCCTCCAAAATTGAATAGATTCTTAACCACACATCTTCATCTTGAGATGGATGGTATAGGTTCATTCTGATTATTTTACAAAATCTATAAATAAGAAGCCTTGCCCATTAAATTTTAAGCTTTCTTGGTGTAAACTTATTATGCACAAATAATTACAAAACCTTATGCATATAGTGTTGTAATGTCCAATTATGGAGAGAATCTTCACTTAAGCCAAAGCCACAAGCCAAAGGTTCCAAAAGGAGATGAAGGTAGCCACACTCCATTGATGAAGATCTCTTGAAGCACAAGCTAAGCAAGCCAAAAAAGGAGCCTTTTGGAACAATCAAGGATTTGGTAAGAAGTTTGTGTTTTGTGTTCACATTTCTCATTTATTTCCATTTCTAGTTGTGTATTCAAATGGTTTTTCCTCACTAAGCTCCCCAAATGTCTAGGCCTAGAGATGTATGCTAGTTAGTGTGTTCTTTCTCAATTTGATTTCATTTTGGAACAAACATGATACTAACCATCTCTCTTGAATCAAATTCCTAGTCTACAGTTAGAACAACTTACCTATAGTCTAGGTGAGTGGTTTATTGAGTTATAATAGGCTTGATATATAGCCTATTTATATGTAAAATATCTTATTGAATAATGTTGAATTGTAAATGACTGATTGAGAACACATTTGCATTTTGAGTCTTCAGCTTTGATTAAATATGGGTTAATTTCTATATTTAATATTAGAGTAGGCACCCTAAAGGACCTCTTTATAATTATGGCCTTGTTCTTTGTAGGATCCTTTGAGTTTAGCCCACATTAATTGGTCCTACCATTTGATAGGTTTTTATTTGCCAATAATTTTACAGTGCAGACCATTGTGAATGTTATTGGCAGTATTTTATATATATATATATATATATATATATAAAAGAAGGGGAAAATATATATTTTGTAGTCTGATTTGAATTTCAATGAAGGGTTTCTAGATCATGTCTCTAGGTTGTATGAAGTAAGAGATTACATTAACTTTAGATCGGGCACATTGCATTTATTCACACCAACTGCACTATACTTCCCACCTATCGACTTTGAGCATTGGATATTGGTATTAACTCAATAGAAAGTAATTTCTACCTCTTGGCCTTCATCATAGTTCTTAATGTCCTCTATGTGTGGCGTAAGTGATGACATATCTAGTCTAATGTTATTTGTAATTAGTGAGATTATCTCTTTAAACTTGTTGAGATCTGTCACAACATGCTCCTAGCTCAACCTCTCCCCTGTAAGAGTGTACTTTCATCCCTAGATCGATGAATTAGAATTGTATTAACCATACATCCCACACCATTCACTAGGTTCCTCCTTAAACAACTCATGCTTGATATATCTACACAATCAACTCCACTCCCTACTCTCTTCTCCATATTGCATAGCTCATATCCAATGCAGTGACACATCTCAGTCTCAATCCAGCTCAACACGTCATGCATATGCATGGTGTTCTTATATTAGGATTGGAATGGTGTAGTATTTCCACCTCCAAGTTCTATAATGACATTTGCTTAGCCACTCCCAAATATCAAAGTCCACATATTTATTCAAATATAAGTGGTATTTGTTTAGGTGGTTTTGTGTTTTAGGTATTTAAGAATGTCTTTATTTTTTAACTTTTTATTAAGTATTTTAGTTTTATATTTTTAGTATGTTTAGTATTCAATCAGTCAAAGTCTTTTTTTAATAGCTGGTTATTTAGCTTTGCAATAGTTTCTTAAGGTGTTTTAGAATAGTGTTTTGAGTTTTTTATTTTGTAGTATTTTATAATAGTTTAATTTAATTTAAGTTTGTTTTAATATTTGTTGTCATATGCCAAGTCTAATTCATTATAGTTTGAGTCTTTTATTCCTTTAAAAAATCAAAATATCGATTTGTGTTCATTTCAAATTAGTATTGCCATGTCTTTTGACATGAAGTAATTATTAGTCCTATGTGTCAATAATCAAAGTGTCAAATAAAAATTTATTTGTTAAAATCAAATATATTATTTGTGTTTAGTTATTTGTGCTCATATGTTAAGTTTTAGTATTATTGTTAAAAATAAAAAGAGTTGTTTCTTTTAGTTGTCTTTTTAAAATAAGTGTCATAGTCCTTGAGTAAGCCTTGAAAGGTAGCTTTCAATAAAATAAACTTTTCAGTGTGAGGAATCACATATTTGTAATGGACACAATATTAGTTGAAATTGACGTCTGTTAGTTCAAACTATGTGAGGGAATACTGAGAAAATATAGTGTGAACATGTCTTTAGTGTGATAATATTTAGGTGAACAATAATAATCATATGTATGGAATATTATTAATGATTTGTTAGAACAAATCATGTAATAATATGATAAATGGTTAGTAGTTAGTAGGTTCTTAGAACAACTTATTTATAATCTAGGTGAATAGTTTATGGAGTTGTAATAGACGTGATATATAGTCTAATTATATGTAAACCATTTTATTAAATAATGTTAAATTGTGAATGACTAATTGAGAACATGTTTGTGTTTTGAGCCTTCAACTCTCGTTAGATATGGGTTAATTTCTATAAAAAAATGGTAATCTAAGGAACAAAAAGGCTTGTGTATTTATGAATGATTTATGACTTGCAAGATAATAAGACTATGGGGAAAGGTTTCCAAAATTTTGCTATCCACATAAATGAAGTTTTAGAGAAGAATCCACCAAGTTTGCAAGATTATCCTCTTTTGTACGATTTTAGTGATGTTTTTCCTAATTATCTACTAAGATTATCTTGACATAGAGAGTTTTATTCCTCTATTACATACTTAAATGGTCAAAACTAGCATCAAAGGCCCCTTATATGATGATTATTATAGATATTCATGAATTTAAAGTACAAATGCTACAAGAATCCTTTGATCAGGTACTAGAAAAATGTATTTTTAAAAAAAATAAAATTTATCACATCTAAAATTTTCTTACTGATTCCTTCCCTTAGTAATTTTTTTATCATAAACCAATCATACATGATAACTAATTCAAGTTACTTCATAATTCTATCTATGTAATGATTGAAACAAACATCAAAGGCCTCTTATATGATGATTATTATAAATCTTCAGGAATTAAAAGTATATTTTCTATAAGAACGCTCCGGTCAGGTACAGAAAAAATGTAACAATTTTTTTAATTTATCACCTCACAAGGATTCTTACTGATTCCTTAGCTTAGTAAAAAAATTGGTCATAAACCAATTATATGTGATAACTAATTCAAGTTACTTCACAATTATATTTACATAATAGTTTTTATAATACTACCATGTGCAAAATCCATAATCATTTACGAAATTAATCTCCATTCATTTAGTTTTCAAATCAACCATTCTTTTGGTTTCTTTCACTGTAATTTCAATTACATCTTTACACATTGTAATCAGAGTACACACTTAATACTAATATCAAAGAATGTGTACAGCGATTTTGGTAAAAGGAAGACAATAACTTTAGTGGAGGAAACATATTTTTGGAGAAAGATGAAGAGAGATGTGACAAGGTATGTTTCAAGGTGCAAAATATGTCAGGTGGCTAAAGGACATACATAAAATAATGGACTATACATGCCATTACCGATTTCAATAAGGTCATAGATAAATTTGAGTATGGATTTTGCATTGGGATTACCAAATACACAAAGAGGCAACGATTTAATTTTTATTGTTGTAGACATATTTTCTAAAATAGTTCAATTCATTGCATGTAATAAAACCAATGATGCCACTAGAGTTGAAAAATTATGTTATATGCAAACTTACCTTATGGTAAAGCCAAGTTTTATTGCTTGGGCTTCTCTCCCACTATGCATCTCAACAAATTTTCCAAGCTCCTATTCACAACTTCTATCTATCCATCTGTTTGTGGGTGATATGCACTACTAAATTATCGCTTAGTACCCATCTTCTTCAAAAAGTCCTTCAAAAATGACATAGAAATTTTGTGTCCCTATCTAAAGTAATAGTTTTTGGAACACCACACAATCTGACAATTTTTCTTAAAAAATAATTCTACAAATCTAGTGGCATCATTAGTTTTCTTACATGCAATGGAACAATCAATTTTAAAAAATCTGTCTACAACAATAAAAATCCATACTCAAACATGTTCATGGCCCTCTTCGAACCAATAATAGCATGCATAGTCTATTATTTTGTGCATGTCTTTTAACCACCTGACATATTTTACACCTTGAAACATACCTTATCACATCTCTTTTCATCTTTGGTAAACAAACACATATATCTAGGACTAGTATGATATATTTATATTGGTTGCTTTTGTTTCATGTTTTCCTTTTATACACATCCTGAAGTTTTTTGCCTTGTTTGATAATCCTAACACAAAATCCATACTCAAACATGTTCATGGCCCTCTTGGAACCAATAATAGCATGTATAGTCTATTATTTTGTGCATGTCTTTTAACCACCTGACATATTTTACACCTTGAAACATACCTTATCACATCTCTTTTCATCTTTGGTAAACAAACACATATATCTAGGGACTAGTATGATATATTTATATTGGTTGCTTTTGTTTCATGTTTTCCTTTTATACACGCCCTGAAGTTTTTTGCCTTGTTTGATATTGTCTTACTTGTTTGAAAATTTGAATATGCTCCATTATTTATAATCCCCATGTCTTTGTTCACTTACATTGACATTTGAATATGTCACTATGTATTTGTTGGCTAAAAAAATTGTCAAATGAAAAAAATGTAGAATTTCAGTCAACTATGTGGGGACAAAGTCCTCCTATTAAAAGGAAAATCTACCTTTATTGGAAAAAAAGGGATGCATTAAATAAATTTATTTACAGTAAAAAATTCTATGGGGTTTTTAATTTTAACTAAAAAGAACATAAAAATGACAAAAAGGGAAATGTAAGGAAATGAATATGAAGGGAAGAAAAAGAGAAAAGAAAGAAAGAAGGCATAATCAGATAATTCTATCTAGTTAAACATTTAAAGTTGCTATAATAATCCAAGAATTGAAATTTTAACAAATGAAACCTTTATCATGGAAATGAGATGGGAAAGACATATTATAAACATATGAACATGATACATACAACAAGGATATTAGATAGTATTATATATAAATATACACAACATCCTCATATTTCTCAATAAAAACAAACAAATTCTATTTTTAATCTCATAAAGATTTCACAATAACAAAAAATCTTAATGTAGATTCAACAAAACTTGTACACTAAAATATTTGCATTTATTGACTATCCAAAAATAGTATTTTAAAAAATTAAAAGAGGAAGAATGAAAATATATTGACATAGTCATGTATATCATTCATCTAAAAAAATTCATGGCACAATGTATTGTAAATTGTTTATGTATTAATCATTCGCGGGGTTGTACATACAAACTACTTTCTTCTATCTTGCCTAAAGTTCTCATTGTTGAGGTATGATATTCACATTATTAATGTATAATGTTATTATTGTTAGTTACAATAATATGTTAATATATTTGTTAATAGATTTATTACGGATTAGTTTTTTATATAGATATATTGTTAATAGTTAATAATATATCTCATATTAATATAGTGGTTTGTTAGTTGGGAGTTTGTTTGTGAGAGATATTGGTGGAGATTGTATCTCCCCAATTATAGCAAAGGTTTTCATATATAAATGTAATATCCTATATAAATATATAATAAAGTATGAATATTATTATTGTGTTTGAAATATTGTCTCTGTATTTGGTTTTATTACAGAGTGCATGAGGTGAATATTTGTGTAGACTATATTTTAACGAATATCTAGTATCAAAGTAGGTTATGATCTCATTACTATGAACAATGAGAGTCTTGAGAAGAATGGTATGATTTGTTAATACATATATCTAGGGACTAGTATGATATGTTTATGTTAGTTGTTTTTGTTTCAATTTTTTTAATTATGCACATCTTTAAGTTTTTTGCCTTGTTTGTTATTGTCTTACTTGTTTGAAAATTTGAATATGCTTCGTTATTTATAGCCCCCATGTCTTTGTTTACTTACATTGACATTTCAATATGTCACTGTGTATTTGTTGGCTAAAAAAATGTTAAGTGAAAAAAATGTAGAATTTCAGTCAACTGTGTGGGGATAAAAACCTTCTCCTATTAGAAGGCAAATTTACCTTTATTGAAAAAAAGGGATGTAGTAAATAAAACTATTTACAATAAAAAATTCTATGAGATTTTTAATTTTAACCAAAAAGTACATAAAAGTGACAAAAAGGGAAATGTAAGGAAAGGAAAATGGAGGGAAGAAAAGGAGGAAAGAAAAGAAAAAGGCATAATCAGATAATTTTATCTAGTTAAACACTGAAAGTTGCTATAATAATCCAATAATTGAAATTCTAACAAATGAAACTTTTATCATGAAAATGAGATGGGAAAGACATATTATAAACATATGAACATGATACATACACCAAGGATATTAGATAGTATTATAAATAACTATACACAACATCCTCATGTTTCCCAATCAAAATAAACAAATTATATTTTCAATCTCACAAAGATTTCACAACAAAAAATCTTTATGTAGATTCAACAAAACTTCTACACTAAAATATTTACATTTATTGACTATCCAAAAATAGTGTTTTAGAAAATTGAAAGAGGAAGAATAAAAATATATTGACATAGTCATGTATATCATTCATTTAAAAAAATTCAAAGCACAATGTACTATAAATTATTTATGTATTAATCCTTTGTGGGGTTGTACATACAAACTACTTTCTTCCATCTTGCCAAAAGTTCTCATTGTTGAGGTATGGTGTTCACATTATTAATGTATAATGTTATTATTGTTAGTTAAAATAATGTGTTAATATATTTGTTAATAGGTTTATTATGGCTTAGCTTTTTACATGGATATATTGTTAATAGTTAATAATATATCTCATATTAATATAGTGGTTTGTTAGTTGGGAGTTTGTTTGTGAGAGATATTGGTGGAGATTATATCTCCCTAATTATATAGCAAATGTTTTAATATATAAATGTAATATCTCGTATGAATAAATAATAAAGTGTGAATATTATTATTGTGTTTGAAATATTATCTCTGTTATCGGTTTTATTATACAGTGCACGTGGTAAATATTGGTGCAAAATCTATTTTTATGAATATTTGGTATCAGAGCAGGATATGATCTCATTCCTATGAATAATGAGAGTCTTGAGATATCAGAATAGAATATTTGGTAGCATATAAGGATATGATCTCTTTCCTGTGAATAATGATAGCCTATTTAATTGCTATTTTTAGTGAGTTGGTTCATTGAGTGAGTATGAAGAGTTGAGCATTCTATGTGCACCAAAGTGACTTTAAGGTTCTTTAGTAGATGTCAAGGTGAGGTATCCAAATGAGTATTCTAATTATGATAAATTGGTTTTAGTTATGTCAAGGACAAGGTGAGTAGTAGTGTGTTCTGAGTTCATCTGAAAATGGTATGCATGGTGTTAGGGGGAGCATGTGTCTAAGATGCTTCTTAGTTTCCTTGTTCCTATGTGTTGAGTGTATACACATAATATTTTCAACATTTTATCAATTAATGATGCTCTTTATATTTTATGAAGATATCACTAATGATATATTCATAATATATACTTGTGTTCATATATATAATTAAAGAAACCTTAAAAATAAATTCCTAAAGATACATTTTTATTTTATTACAAATATAAATGCAATAATATCTAAGTCTATCATAAAATGACATACAAAATAGAATATAATCATAACATAATAACATATTAAAGTGTTTACAACATCATTATAATTACATGATTCCATCTTCTTAGATAACAATACAATACTTGATAAGCATAGTTGTTGTCTAAAATAGTCATATAGGAAAAAATATTCATAATGAAACCCACTAGTGTTCTATAATCATCAGTGTTGTTGAAAAATTATATTGGAAACTGAAGAGGGAGAGCATCATTGGAGGGATTTTCCTCCAATGACAAATCCTTTCATATCCCATGCACACCTCTCATTCGTGAGAGTGGACCTACCCTTTTGAGAGGGTTTTAACTTTGGAGAATTCAGTTATAGGTCTTCCACACACATATGAAGGTCAAATATATGCATACAGGCCTAATTTAAGCTATCACAAATTATCATAACCTGAATTCCCAATCATAAAAAAAGGATAATGTTGACCAACTTAGGACTATGTGATAGTCGACCATGTCCATGTTGGATGATTCTATCCTTCATCAGTTTTAGTCTCAATTTCTATTTAAATTATAGGGTTAGTTCTTTTTTATTAGTTTAAAGTGTCTGTTAGCTTCACATAATAAAATATCAAATATAAAAAACTAAGTTTGATATTTTCATACATAGTTATTCTTCTTCCATTTGATGGCACTTTATTGAATTTAGTATTTTGCTTGCATTCTACTTGTCAAAAATTGATTTACATTATTCTTTTATATTTCATTCAATCTATATGAATTAGGTTTAATCTACCTATTAATTTAATTTTTGATAAAACATATTAGAGAACCTGCTTTTTATTCGAGCACTGTTTTAAACTTTTTGTCTTAGGGTTTAGATAAATTCATGAACATTTGACACAATATATTTATTTCGACCTTGGATTTAAATCTAACACTAAAGAGCTTGATTTTGACCTCAAATCTAATCCCTGACGCTTAAATCCCTTTATTTTGATCTCAGATCTGATATCGTACATTGAAAAAATATATTTTGACCTTGGATTTAAGAAAATTTACTAATCTCCATACACATTTTTTTTGTTTCTAACATTTCATTTCCATGTTATTGCTTAGAGTATCTTTTTTTAGGATCTTACATTTAAATTTTTTGTTATTTTCTTTTCAAAGAATATATGGCTATATTGGATGAGCATTTTTATGTCAAGTTTTTCAAAAATGAACTAAATCACATGCTAAGATACAAGCTCCATTAATGCAAAATTTTGTAAATCCAAGTATGACATGGGAATAAGAACAATCATATGTTCAAGATGTTATCAGGTCTATTCTAAAACATCCAACTTTACATGCACTTCCTCAATCCCATCCGTCTTCCACATCTCTTCTTGAGGGTGTTTATATGCATATTCAATCAAAAGTACCTAAGGCTTGTGTTTGTAAAGCCCTTCAAAATAAATGATCACTATGAAATAATTTATAAAAGTTGCAACATAAAAATCAATATTTCAGTACAAGGATCATCTTGGTAGAAAATAATATCACAAAGAATCTAGAGCATGCTAGTATTAATCATATATTTGCATTTCCATATAACTATTTTTTACCTAACAAGACTTCAGATCAAGATGGGAAGATAAAGGAAAGTATATATTTAAATAGTGATTTAAGAAGTACACAAAAGGTTAATAATAATTCAAATAAAATTCTAAGAGAAATGCTTCAAAAAAAATTGATAAAACTACCTCTTATACATCCTATAAGAAGATCAGAATATTATTATGCATATCATAGAATACATGGGCATCATACAGATAGTTGTTGGGATTTAAAGAAAAAATTTAAAGTATCATTGATAGTTGTGATCTTATAATAGATATATCAATCAAGAAACTTACTAACAATATGATCACATTTTCCAAAGAACAACTGCAAATAGAAAAAATGTAAAACTCAGAGCCAAAAAGGCTTTAGAAGGCAAAATCAAAGCAAATTACAAAAAGAAAAAGATGAAAAAAGACTAAAAAAATAAATATTACAAAGGGAACAATTAGATCAATAAAAAGAAGACATTCAAAGGAGAAGTTACTAAAAGAACATTTAGAGAAGTTGCAAAACAAAATTAAAGATAAGCAAGCAATATTACATAAAGAATAAGTACAAACAAAATAACTCGAAAAATAAAGGTTACAAAGAGAAAAACTGGAAAGAAGACAAGTTATTAAAATAAAAAATTGAGAAGGAATGATTGCAAAAAGAAAAACTAGAACAAGAAAGGTTTCAAAGGTTACAACAAGATAAGTTAAAAAAGAGCAATTATTAAATAAAAATTTGTGACAACAATCTCAAGCTAAGCAAAACAATATCTTTAAGAAAGGGTTTCTAACAAAAAAGGTTCAAAATAAATACATACCTACAAAAGTTAATGTCACAAATATGGTTTGAAAGGAATTAATTACAAATATTTCATCATATATAGATCTTTTGATTCTTAACCCCCTCATAGATGGCAATAAATGCATTATCGTTGATATTGCATATTTTTGTTAACCTAATATATGTAGCATAACACTTCTTAAATATATTGGGTATAAAAACCAACACTTGGAAAATTTTACTGAGTCTTTGTGCTACATTGGATCTATTGAACTGCCAGTAACACTATGATAAAAAAACATGCTATATTATATTTCACATTGACTCTAACTTGGATCAATGCAATGCAAAACTAGGAAGATCATAGATGAGATCCATGAGTAAAATATTATATAAAGATTATGACTATGTCATATTTGAGTATGAAAGTACAATGGTTACAATTTTAAGAGAGGAAAACTTATATAACAAGAACATACAAAGGAAACTATTTCTTCAGTTATCATTCCAACAAAGATAACTAGCACCATCACAACAAAGGTACATGATACAACACATATGACAAAATAAAATAAATCATAAATTTTAACACCACAATATGAGGTAGTTAATTATATATTTACAAATACAAAAGATAACAAGAGTGGCATACCACAATTTTAAGATTAATAAGATGATTATGATCATGATAATGAATATGTAGAATAAGACTGAAATGACATGACTAATTATAGGATGAATATGGAAATATAATTGATGGTTATCACATATGATATAAAACTTTCATATAAGCATCCCCTTGATGATATCTTTGTCTTGTAGTAATGTCATTTACTGTACATATCTTCTTGATTGTTCATGCTATTAATCTACTTATTATACATACGATCGATTTGATCAATTATTCTAAGCCTTTGGCTCTTATTGAATTTTGAGCCTTTTGACTCTTCATTTGCACTTTTTTAGATCTTAATAGTTTAAAATAATGATATATTTTTCCATATTCTGTCATTTATCTTTTTTTTCGTAGTATGTATTGATAAAACTATATTTTTTATAAAGGACAAAATTGACTAGTAGGGCACAAAACTGACTACCATTACCATCCTCAGTTAGATGATCATATCCTATGAAAAAATTCACTTAAAAATAAAATTTGAGCACACAAAACTTTAATATTTCTAATTTTTAGACATTTTACTTAGTTCCAATATGTAAAACAATACTTATACATACAAAATCTTTCTTTTCTTGTGCTATATTGCTCATACATGCCACATAATTTGACAAGAGTAAATTTGATGAAATAAAGATGTACAGTCAATCCTTTGCATATCTATTATGTTCCTACAATTTTTCAACTACAATCACATATAGAGTGGGGGCATCTTGCTCATACATGCCATGCCATCATTTTTAGTGCATATTTGAAATTGACTCTTGTTTGCGGGTTGTTTAGATCCCTCTCTTTTATTATACTTTTGACCCCAATTGTTTACATACTAGCTTCTCTCTTTCTATTTCAAAATTCAAAAAAGTACAAAAAAACCAAAAATAACAAAAATATTCAAAATAGTTTAGAAATTTAACATCAAGACCTAAGCATAATTAGATATCGAGTTTACATCATTTGTCATTTGTTATTTATATCATGATTATTAGATAACATAATTTTTTTCTATCACATGTGCATTTCACTAGTATTAATGAGTGTTATGCAAGACATACCGATTTCACATGGACTAAGATGTTGGACTTATCTCTACCTAGTAGCCTTGCTTAACTAGGGTCATTTTTTACACAAATTAAAATATTTACAGGTATTATCATTCTATAACTCCTATACTCTTGAGCTATATTTAATTTTACAAATTGATTGCTAACGTTTCTATTTTACATTGTGTATATAGATATGTTATTTACTAGGATATTCTCATATTACATATACATGATCTAGATTATATTTCTAGTTCTATGCTCTGTTGATGCTATTACTTGTACATAGCAGATTAATTTTTTCGTTTATATATTGTGTATGACCCTTAGCCTTTATATAAAAATTATTTGGACATCTCTATTAGATCATTATATAATATGTTCGATATTTGAACATGTCCATCACTTGTGACCCTGGGCCCTTTGTTTGTATGACATTTGAACATGTCCCTTATTTGTGACATTAATTCTTTTGTATGTGGTCCTTGACCTGGTGTATACAAATATTTATTTATGTAAAAATGAACATGTCCCATATATTAAACCTTCAACCTTATTGTCTAACATTGTGATTGTTGTGTTTATGTGCTTGTTAAGCTTGTTAAGTTCGATGAGTGCCATGATCCATATCATGCACTAGCTAATGCAGATGATACTAAATATACAATTTAATACTATGCGCTTCATTGATACATTTCTATAGGCCTTTTCTCATATTTTATATACATAATTCAAATCGTATAAATTTTCCTATATTGACACAATTTTTAAATATGTTTCATTATTTAATGATTACATCTTATCACTCATGATATAATTAAATTTTATTTTAAGATGAGTGACTTTTAGAATCAATTCTCTCACCTAAAAATGGAGAATTTCAGTGGACTTTTCATACATGAGATAAGCTTTTTCAGAGAAAAAATTGTTTTGTTATAGAATATAGTTTCAAAACTTTTAAAATGGTTGAAAATTAAAAAAATAACATAGATTATAGGATAATATGCATGTATATGTACTCACATTACAAGATCAAAGTGCAAATTCATATGTTTTTGGGTATATGATATAGGTTCATGCACAAATTTCAAACAAAAATTACAAATTTGCATCTATATATAGTTACAAATTCTACACCCTATGTTATTTTTAAAAATTCAAGGGGCCATGGTATAGCTTCATGCCATGATTTTCAATACTACTTGCTATCTACAAACATGGTAGGAGCATGGATATTCTTCATTTTATTATATCATGTAATAAATAATAAAGGAGCATGGATGTTATTCATTTATAGTGGTTGATTCAGTTAAAGTGTATAATGCACAACTTAGAGGTTCAATGCGTCATAGTATTATGTCTGTAAATCTATTAGGGACTATTTCAGATAATTTGGACATATCTATAGTCTAACTAAAAAAACAAATATCAATAATACACCTACACTATTCAAAATTTTATAATTTTAAATTCTTTCCAATATAATAAATGGGGAATAAATCCAAATTATTACCATCTTATCCACGTGCAACTTGCGCAAAACCCAAAAGCTATTTATTTTTAAAGATTATCTCCCATCCAATTTAGGGACATAAGTTCAGATTATCTCAAATAGTCCATTAATATAGATTTCAATTCATTTCACATCTTGGAGTTACAAAAATCAACTTCATAAATTGAGGTTTCTATGTACTTCAATGGGTTTTATTTTCTATACAATTTCAAATCAATTTGGGACTTTATCATTATCAAATTCTCCATTGGTTTAGCTAAGGAACCAACTTCTCTAAGTAATTCATGGGAATCACCAATTTTTCAATACTTCAAAGAAGTATCATCTTCAAACAAAGTCATAATAACCATATTGGTTTCACATATATAGGTGTAATCCTTGTTCTTTTCAGTCTTATGAGATTTAAGTTATATTTCAGTTTTTAATTTCACTTATGAACATTAACTACTTTAACATCATAACAAGTTTTTTCATGGAACACCTTGCATGATTTAGAGCTTCTCCTAAAGGCAAAGTGTGTTGTATACTATTTTTTACTTTAGTGATTTCATTTCTAAATTAAAGTGGGGAGGAATATAGTTATTCAAATTTGGTAACAAATACTTGATAATGTCAGTTTTAACCACATTTCATTTTAATTGACTTGAGCACTTCATTTGAACATATTTCACCACCTAACTCTATCCTATACACCTATATGGACCTATTTATTTTATAAATTTCTAATTGATACCTAATTTTTTTTAACTACAAAAAAACTCCTAATCCTCTGTAAGAATAATCCTAGACCCAAACGTCACATGTTTCCCTTAAGGAAAAAATGCACAATAGGGGACAATGGTGGCAAAATTTGTTTTCCCCTATTGTTTTCGTCCTTAGCCATTTAACTACTAGTTTTAATATTTGGACCCTTTCTTCTAGTTTGGATTGTATTTTTAGGATAGGCAATGTGAGGTTTTTTCCTTTTAGATTGCTATAAAGACACACTTAAGTCACCTATTGTACCACTTGAAAATTTAACTATAAAGACATACACTACTGCACATTGAGTAAACTTTCTTATTCTTCTCAATTCTAATTTTAATCATTTGTAGCAGTCTTCAGCGAAGTCCAAAGCCTATTTTATCCAACTTAAGCAATAAAATATTGAGTATTCAGACCATCTCTAAATGTATTCATATAGTCAAAGGAGCACAATTGCACAAATCACTCTAAGTGGGAGATCTACGTGAGTATGAATTCCCTCTTTAAATTATTACATACATAAATAACGATCAGTCATCATGGGGTGATTAGGGTCAGCTCAGTGCATTGCACTCCCCCATTTTATATTTATAGGTTTTCAACTATTGCTATACTTAATAGGGTTTTAACTTTGGAGAAGTCATTTGCAGGTCTTCCGTACACATTCAAAGGTTAAATATCTACATATAGACCTAATTTAAATTATTGCAAATGACTGTAACTTAGTTTTTAATTTTCAGCAAAGGACAATATCAACCAACTCATGGCTATAGTGTTAGTTGATCCTATCCTAAGTTGGATGATTTTGTCCTTCACTAGTTTTGGTTTTAATTTCTATGCAAATTGTAGGGTTGGTACTTGTTTGTTCGTTTTAGGGATTTGTCAGCTTAACATAGATATTAAATAGAAATAACCAAGTTTATCATTTTTATTTATAATTATTATCATTTCATTCGATTGCACTTTGTCTAATTTAGTATTTTGATTTCATTCTGCGTGTCAAAAATTGATTTACAATTTTTTTTATATTTCATTCAATTTATTTTAACTAAGATTAATTCACCTATTAAATCAAATTCTGATAAAACATGTAATTCAAATGATGGTGACAAAGTTAAAAATTAAATTATCTCCTAGACTTACAATTATCTTAAAGACTTCAATTCATGATTCAAATCTACTAATGATCTTTAGATTATTAAGATCAAGGTATAGGAGTTTCTATAGTTTTGATTTCAAGAAAACATATTCAATATGAAACAAGGTTATAGGTGATGAGGCAAACATTATATGTAAATATCAAATTTAAAACTATCTAGTGAATAACTCAAGCACTTATAGTTTACATGAGTCAATGGCTACAAGTAATAGATTTTCCTAGTATGAGCTTGACCATGAGCAAATATGTGAGGTTGTAACCTTTCATTTGGATTGCCCTTCATAAACATAGGCAAAAGAATCCCTTACCCATCTTACAAAAGAATAAGACAATGATATTATCCATATAGAAAACATGAAAAGGAGAAATATTAAAGAAACCTCATCCATTCCCATTAAACATTTCAAATTCAAAGGACTTTATTTCTTATTGCATAGTCACATTATTTACAACACTGATAAACTAATCAAATTGTATTTTCAACTCCTCGATTCATTAAATGATGAGAGACATATTTTATGATTCTCATATTAAAGGTCACATTTATAATCTAGTTATATATGGCTATAAATCCATCATACCAAAGTATAAGCAAACTCTATGTTAACATGATCACTTATCTACATGTTAAATGCTTGTGTGTCCAAGGATAATATGAGACCACAAAGTTCATGTTTTTAATAATTGACCACTAAGTTCATGATTCGTAAACTTTATTGTGGCAATTTTACTACTTAGACATTTAATTGGTTTCATAACAATTAAGTTCACTTGAATTCATAGGTCAATAAGCGAATCTATAATACTCAAGAGATAGGTACTTAAATTTATCACACAAGAGACCATTTTAGTTTGAACATTTCTACAGGCATTCAAGTTATAAATAGCAATAAGATTAGACTTTTCGTAACAATCCATTGGTAATATTAACTACCCAACTAGGATTTAATTCTGAATTTCACTTCCCTATTCCCAAGTTTAAAATACTTGATAGCTCACCTACTTCGTTAGAGATACAAAATATGATACACTATTATTGCTTATTTAGGTAGGGGTCTTTATAGTTTCCAAGTTACGATGGCCTTTCTTTATTGAATAATATTGTGCTAAGTGAGGTTTTAATATTCAAAGCACAAGTGAAAGCTACACAATACAAAATAAGCAACATTTTATCTAAGAATATGAAATAAAAGACTGAGAGGATAATTATTGTATGTATAATTCAACATTATCTCAATATTTTATGTTTGTCAAAGTTAGAAATTATAGAGTTTTGATGCCTCTCACACAACCAACGATATTTCAAAAAGGAAAGCTTACAAGTTTGAATTCGCTGGTATTCGATGTACCAAGTAAACTTTTTTGAAAGCCAAAAACATGAAATTAAAAAGATTAATAAGGTATACCCACCAAATTCAAAGGATAATACAACCATAACTTTTGAATCCAAACTCAAAATGTGATAGTGCCCGTTGAATGAGAGGTTTTAAGTTTCATTTGCCCATAATAATAAAACTATCTAAATCTATCATCTTCAAAGTAAAACTTCATTGTAAACGGTTCATCTTTATGGTCTAACACATGGGCATACTTTCAAAATGTACCAAAATGAGAGCCTTGAATCCATAAAAGGGCATTTTTATCAGATGTTGATGTTTCAAGTGTCTCGATAGATACATATGGCAATGCAAAGGCATACCCAATGTGTGTGGATTGTTGAAGAAATACCACAAAGAAAAGTGGTCTTATGAGAAGTATCTATCATTTAAGGTATTTCATATAAATCAACTATCATCTTGTGGGATGCCATGGAATAAGAATACAAGTAAATTGGATTTACTGACATGGCATGGAGGCATCATAACCAAGAGAATTTTTTTCAATCTTTGAAAAGGATTAATACTTCTCTGCCAACATCCTACAACCTATGAAACAAGGCACTTGGGAAGAGATATACTATCATCATTTTGATCAAATAATTCAGATAAACAATCATTACTACCTAAATTTAGTTTTCCAGCCAACATTTAATCATCACACATAAATTAAATTTAATCAAAGCATAGTCATACAACAATCAACTACAATCAGGTCCAGCCCTGTTTTAAGGATTGGTGTTTTTAGCTAGTACCCTATGGTGCTTTGGAGGCTTAGGTTGTTTATCTCTACCTAGTTGAGTGAAAATAAGTGATGCGATTTGGGCTAAATTGAGCCATATGAAAATTATCATTACTCTAAAGGATGTTAATCGGGGCTAAATCAATTGATTTAGGGTTTAGTTTTTAGTGCTTAGAATATAGGGTATAAGGTTTGGGTTTTAGGGTATAGGGTCCAATCATGAAGGCAATTAGGGCCAATTTGAGCTTGTTGAACCTATTAGTGACTACAAAATATGATTTTGGACTCATTTAGCCCTAATATCATCACAAATTGAGTCAATTGGGGTAATCAGTGATGTGATTTGGGCTAAATTGAGCTTTATGAACCTAATTCTTACTCTAAAGGATGTTAATTTAGGATGAATCGATTGGGTTAGGGTTTAAAGTTTAGGGCATATTGTTTAAGGCATAGAGTATAGGGTCCAATTGTACATGCACTTTGAACTTATTCAATCTATTCATGACTACAAAATGTGATTTTGGGCTCAATTAGCCCTGATGTCATCACAGATTGAGTCAATTAGTCAGTTGGGGAAAGTAGTGATGCAATGTGGGCTAAATTGATCCTTGTGAACTTAATTCTTAGTTAAATGATGTTAATTAGGGACAAAATGATCGGTTTAGGGTTTAAAGAGTTTACAATTTGGGGCTTGGGGTTTACGGTATATGGTTTAGGGTTTAGGGTTCAATCACAAAGGCAATTAGGACCAATTTTAGGTCATTAAACCTAATTTCAAAGAGTTTTTTAATTTAATTTTGCAAGTCACACAATGTATGCATCATAGTAATCATTTCAAGATTTAGAATAGAAGTAGAAGGTGAAGAAGTGACATAAGTTGGAATAAAATAGTTTTTCAAAATAGAAGGATTAACAACACATGAAGAAACTTTAGGTACATTATAAATAAGAGGTTGTTGAAAAACATAATGAATTTTACAATTAAATAATTTCGAGTCACATAAGAGGTAATAGAAACATGTTAAGATATTTGAGGAACTTGAGAAGAAATAGAGAGATGTTGAGGAACAATAATAATTTTAAAATTAGAAACATATTGAGAAATAGGAATAAGTTGAGAAATAATAACATTTTGAGGAATGGGAGAAACAATAGAATTTTGAGAAGTGGTAGAAGCATTAAGAGGGATGAAAACAATATTAGAATCAATATAAACTTGAGCAATGGTAGGATTAGAAGAAATTTGAGAAACAACTATATGAAAAGAAGTGGGTTGAAACTCTTGGATGATATCAATTAAAATGAGAAGTTGATAATGATGTTTTGAAATTAATTCTCTATACTTAGGGGCATGATCATCATTCTAAGCCCTCATATTTCTATTATATACATTATAAGGTACATCTTGAACTCTAGCTCTATCACAAACTCCTTCACATTCATGCACATTATCAATCTGAGATACATTCATAACTTATCATTCAAAGACCCATTATTCTTGTCATTTCCAACAAAAAGTACCTTTTTTTGAGTTACACTAGGTTTATTTTCAAATTGCATTTTCTTTTTCAAATTTGATCTAAAATAAACAAAAGAAATTTCAATAAAATCAATAGGTTCTTGATTAATCCTTGAAGTGTTCCTTGTTAACTCCTTAGATCTAATAAATTTTGGTGACATAAATTGAGATCAAATATGGAACATACATACCATACATGCACACTAAGGTTTAAAAAAAAAATAAAAAAATCCTAGGGCTTGAGATCTAGTACAAGGAAACTAAGATTATGGATTGAAGAGTATGTAGTGGAATTAATCCTGAGAAGATTAAATAAACTAATATTTGTCCTAATATTGAGCAACATATAACCCAATAAGGGTTATAGAAAAGCACATATTCACCAAAATATAATGTGGATAAATAGATTACAACTAAATTGTGACACATATACCCAATTACTTCTAACTAGGCTAAATAAACATGTGAAATACAAAAATCAAGCCTAATTAATTAGTTCCAAAACTAGAGAAAGGTCATCATGAAGTTTATCTTGATTATTGTGAGAAATGGTGACATTCGTTAATATATAATAGTGGAAATGCTTGTTTAGAAATGATAATGACCTCGCCCAAAAATTTGGTAGTAACCAAAGAAGTTTCCTAGGAATGTATTGTACTCTCTCAACGGTTGGAACTGTACACTACAAATATGAAAGATGGTAAATATGAAAATTTTGATTTGATGATTATGCTCCTTTGAATCTAATCTCCGTCGCTTAACTTTTTGTGTTGTTAACTTGATCACTTGTAAAACAAATTTGGAAACAATATTTAAAACTTAAGAAAAACAATAAGTGTTTTAGACATGTTGTGGGTTAGTTGGGATTTTAAGTACAATCTACTTATCAAGTCCTTAAGCAATAAACAATAGCAAAACCAACAAATTGCATAATTAAAAACAATTATAGTGTCATTCAAAACCCTAATGATGAGTGGTGTTTTGTATGTCCTTTAAATGATTGCTCATGCATGTACTTGTTTCCAAGAATAATGAATGTTCTAATATGGCTTGATTTTTATAGAATTCTTATAATTTATCAATAATTATCTCAATATACTCATTGATAAATGATTTACAATGCTTGTGTACTTGTGGACAATTAGAAAAATGAGTGATGAAAGGGGCATGAGCACATATGCTAAAAGAGACCACACCAAAGGCCCAAGAGTACACATTACAGTTCATACATATCTAGGGAGTGTCCTACAATATTGGAAACAAAACTTAAAGTAGTAAGAAGTGGGAAGGAAAGAGAGATCATTAGAGAGGACTAAGTGAAGGTACGAGGACCATTAGAAATTGAAAATGCACCAATAATCCGTAATTTTGACCAATAATCAACAAATACATAAACATCTTAAAATTAAACAAATTATAAATTTACAAATACATAAAAATCATTTTTAAGTGTCTACCTCCCTACACACATATATATAAAAATAAAACACTTATTCTATAAACATTTAAAAATCATTTTGTGTAAATAGATGTTGGTTTAATTGGTGAAGTTGTATGGCTCAAAAAAAAACCCATTAAAGATCAATTTTTGCTACTAGCAAAACCTACCCTTCAAAAAGGATGCCAACCAGATAAAACAGTAATTCATCCCAAAAAGAAAAAGAAAAAACCTAACCTGTAAATATAACATTTAAAAAATCATCATTTTTCTGAAATGTCTGTTACCGCCGCTGCCTGTGTCTCAAACCCGAGCTCCACAGTGATGGTGAAGATGTCGGCGTAGAAGTTCCTGGTCCCAGCATCAGCGAAGCATCTATCTGCTCGCAAATGCAAACTTAGTCCCTAGCCAGATAACCGTATAATGGCTTACAAAAAAATTTCGGGATAAAAGCTTTTGCGATTTCAGGTTTTGAAGACTCGGATGCAGAGGATGACAGAGAGGAGGAGGTTTTTGAGCGGCCAGATTCTACTTTGAAGGCAAAGGTCACTGCTGTCAACGATAAACAAGGTGAGTCTGCCGTTGATAAGGAAAAGGGGTTACGCAGGGGATTTTTAAACCAGTCGAAGCCCAAATCCGCAATCTACAGTTCTCCAAGTGACTTTGGGCTTGATGATCGCTGGTTTTATCTGGGCTGTAGGAACAATTTTAACTCTTTACACAACTGTTTAGATTATTATTTGAGTCAGCTTCCTGTTTCGAGTGTTGGTGTTCCCTCCTTGATAAGAGCTCCTACAGGTCAAGATTCTTTCATTTTTGATCGGCGAGACTATCTCAACTTCTCAGCGACTGTCCCCTCTTGCCCTAAT
Organism: Torreya grandis; assembly: GCA_037957365.1. Classification (NCBI taxonomy): domain Eukaryota; kingdom Viridiplantae; phylum Streptophyta; class Pinopsida; order Cupressales; family Taxaceae; genus Torreya; species Torreya grandis. Next base: position 1,338,279 of record JARHVA010000700.1, on the reverse strand, counting down.
TTCCTTCTTAGTGGTAGACATTCATGTCTCTTTTTCTGAAGATTCACCTGTGTTCTCTCAACCTGATTCTACTATTGTTGGTATGGAAATGAACACAGGATGTACATCCTTGTTTGGCAAATGCGTGGGTATTTTCCTTTATGTTGTTGATCTTCAGCGTTGGGCCTCATCTGCTTGGTCCTCCATTTCCGTGCCATGTTTCTCTCTTCTAGGCAGAGGCTTTCTGGCAGATTACTTTCATGTGTGCTGCTAATTGTTCCAAGGAATCTGGTCCTTGGTTCTTCGGTACCTATGGATTCTTATTTGGACCCTGGACCCCCCTTAAAAGGAGGTGGTTGTTTCAGTTGCTCCTATGTGGTTTAGATTCTACAACCTTCCACCTGTACTAGGTAAGATCACATTTCTTTCTTGTCTAATCGTGGGGCACTGTTGTTAAATTGGAGAACTATAACGGAGGTAGCACTGCCATAGTCTGTGTTTTGATTGATTTTTTTCAAGTTCTTTATCTTCTCTATTAAGGTTGATTTTTTTTTTTTTTTTGGATTTTGGACTCAGTGATTTAAGTATGAAAGATTACTATTAAGTTGTTTTTGTTACAATCATGTTGGGTATTGGGTAAATTTTTGTTTTTTTCAAAAATTTAGTGGTTGACAATAGGTATAGAAGATAAGGGAGTACTTTAAGGATGATTTATATTAGTGTAATCATGGGGTTTTTTATGCTCCATAGTCTAGTTCCACTCGTTCTCTTTCTGTTGAGTCCTTTCCACTTGATCCTTCAATCGTTAAGGAGGTGGAGGAGGAGATTGCGGGTTTTGAGGAGGTTCATGTTTTAGATGTTTTTGGCTCTCCTCCAAAAGAGCTAGTTAGAGAGGAAGCCGAAGCTTGATGTTGGTGCTTCGACCAAACGAAGATGACATAGAACTAAAATAGAGAGGTTGAGATCAGACGCAGAAGAAATGATCAAAGATGGTTCTCTCAAACCAATTGAGAAGATCCTTTCTAGGAGAAAGATGACTCCATTTTGTGGTTGACTCTTCACTTCTTTGATGCTTCTCTGATACCTTAGTTGTTTAGCAGTGTGTTTTTTATATTAATGTTGATTTTTCGATCTGTGTTCTTCTATCCCTTTGTTAACGCTTTGTTTCTTCCTCCTTGTTCCCCCCATTTGTGTCCCACATTAGTTTGCTAACTCTAATCAAAAGCTACTTTACTTCTGAGTCATAACTACAAACTTTATAAAAATATTTTTAGATTCATAATTTCCATTTCAAAAACGTTTACCAATAATAAAAATTATTTAAAAAACAATCTTATAAATAAATAAATATTTTAATAACAACTCCAAAAACATTTTAAAAATAATCTTCTAAATAAATAAATATTTTGATAACAAAATAACATTTAAAAAAAAATCTTTTAAATAAATAAATAAATTTTTACAACACCACAAAACATCATATTGATGATATTGAAAACGTTAAAAAAACATCATATTGATCATCTTACCCCCTCTCCTCCATCAAAAAAAGGGTTGTGGATAAAGATGACACAGCCTAGAATAAAAAGCCAACAAATCCACCTGTTAGATTCTTTTAAATTGAAAATACTACCATTAATTAATCAAAGTGGAAGCATCATCTTTTATTACTACTCTTAGCAAGTAGCACACGATTCCACTTGTATGGAGTTAAAATCATCTTAAATATCTTTGATGTTTTAAAATATATAAACAATTAAATTATATAGAAATAAAACTTTTATAAAAATTAATATCTAATTAAAATTATTTATGAAAATTTGCACTCATCAAAAGTTTTTTAATAAAAAAGAAGAGTTAGAAATTGAGAAGTCTAATTTACGATTTCTTTTGCTAACAAATTGTTTATGGAACCTTTTAACTTAACATTATAAAAATTAAAATTTTCTAATTAATTTATTGAAACAAAAAAATGTTATATAAATTAATATAAAAGAATAGTATCAATTTGAATCCTTCACATTTAATTTAAAAGATATTAAAGGACAATGATAGAAATATCGTAAATTTAAAAATATTGAGAAGTTTTATTTTGCAGGATTTGTGATATGCTTTTATTTATAGAAAGATTTTATCATTTTATCATTTTTTAGTGTGAAGAGATAACCTTAATCTAATTAAATTATTATATTTGATTGTAAAAAATATTTAATTTTAATATAATTAAATTATTGTATTTGATTGGAAAAATTATTTTAAATTAAAAAATAGGTTTCAAATTCCACCATATATTCAAAATCTTACAACCCTTTTTTAAAATAACATAAAAACTATTTAGGTTCCAAATATTTAATTTTAATAATAATAATAATATATTCAATTATGAAGACTTCTTTTCCGTTGCTTCCATTGTCACCTCCTTGGTCATTGCATCGTTGGGTGTCCCTCCAAGCTTCATCAATGTCCTCAACAAGTCTGGAAGAGGAAAGAAGAGGAGCTTGACCCGAATTTCAAGTGGCAGAATCACAAAAAGTTCTATCAACCCCTTTTCTCTCACATGGTGGAGTTGATGGACGTTGTTGTGGAAAGCCCTGGGCTTGCCTCCTTGTCCCTGTTCCCCTCCCCCCTCAGCGCGCTGAGGACCCCCCTTCCTCACCCCAGAGCTTCCCCTTCGCGATAGATCCCTTGCAAGAGAATTTGACCTCCTAGTGAATCCCTCCTCAAGAGGACCCTCCTTGGACTCCCCCTTCTAAACCTTCTAAGCGACAAGTGGATGTTGGAGTGCCTTCGAAGAAGAAAGGACGTAAATCAGAGGCAAAATTACTAAGGGTGGAAGCGCAATCTCTCATCTACAATGGCTCTCAAAGGATCTTGGAAGACCTCCTTTCTAAGTGAGGGTGACGAGCAGTACCGACTTGTAGATAGGTTCCTCTAGTGGACGGTTAGCGGCTATTGGCCTTGAGTGATGTGTTATTATGCTTCCTTTTTTGAGGTGTTTTAGTTTTCTCTGTTATTTTTTTGTTTTATTTCAGTTTACACCAAACTAGTGAATTTTGTTTTTCCTCTCTACTTTGTTCTTCTCTTTTGATTCTCTTCAATTTTTACATCACATCTTTCTTGATGTTTCTCTATTAAAAAGTGTGTCCTATTTATTTTTATCCTTTATATTCCTTTTATTTGTTGTAAAGAATAGCTTCCAATTATATACTTTACCAATTTATAACTTCAATCAAAAACATTTTACTTTATCAAATAAATAATATTAAACAAATAAATATCAAATTTAAAGTCTATAATTTTTATAGACATCTCAAAATAACATAAACAACTCTTATCTCTCATTGTAATTAAACCTCCCAACCTAAAAACAAGATAAACATAAAAACCAAATAAACATATGTGAGGTACACAAAACATGACACATGGAATGAAATGGACATAATAATATCATACACGAGTGACACCAGGCCTGGCCTATTAGTTAACTTATGAGCTAAGAAATAACTAACCCGAATCCAATACATTTTTCTCACTAAAAAGCCATTGAATTCTCTTATTTTTTTTAAAAAATTAACCACTCAATTTAAGGTAGCCGTGTGGAAAGGAAAGAAAAGACGGCTTTGCTTTATTGGATTAGATTTGATGTATTGTTGACTATCTGTAATTCTTTTACTATAATATCTTTGACGGCAAGCAAAGTTTGTTGGGCTCTCACTTTTCTCTCTCTATATATATGACCACATGGCCAAATCCAACACCACAATTCAACAGGAGAAAACAGTGAGTGAAGAGGTGCAATCAGTACTACAACAGCATGTCTGAGCAACAGAAGTCCACAGCTGTGCCACCACCTTCTGGTTATCCAGAAGGATATCCTCCACCAGGTAATTACTTGTTTTTCTTCTTAATCTTCTTCTAGTTGTCTATGGAAGAACTGTTCTTTATGCAGTTAATGACGTATTATTATGACCATGATTACCTTCCACATGATAACCTAAGGTCTATGGATCCATCTCAGGGATACTTTTATGACTTTTTTCTTTGTATTGTGCTACTTTAATTTTAGGTTATATACATTCTGGAAGATGGTTTTAAAAGTGTTTAGTTTTAAAATAAATTTCATAAAGTTTGTTTTATTCTCTTTATTTAAGAGAATTTGATTCTTGTCATGAATGCCCTTATAACTAAAGTTGTAATATACGTATATATTCACCCTTTGTTTTTCTTTTATAGCAAATCTATCTGCTATCATCTGTTTTGTTGTCTGTAGTTGGTATGAGTTGGTTCATAATTTTGCAATTGTAATAGGTTTAATTTTAGATTTATTCAAACTTATCAATTTCAGATCTAATGCATTTCCCATTCCTTCAAACGGTTTGTCCATTTATGTTAAGAAGGCAATAATTTTTTTTTTTTTTTTAAATTATTTATATTTGTATCTGTATTACTTACAGGGTACCCCAGTCAGGCTCCACAACCACAATATGCAGAAGCAGGTCCTGTCAAAACACAGAGTAGAGGAGAGAGAGGGTTCATAGAAGGATGGTATGTATGGCTTTGATCATCATGCTCTTCATTCATAATTTCCAACTCTTATATTCATAAACTAAGGTTGAATGCTTATATTATAAATTTTTTGTCTGTGATTCCAGTCTAGCAGCCTTGTGCTGTTGTTGGTTGTGCGAGGAATGTTGCTGAGAGCAAGGACATAGGCTTCAGTATAGCCTAGATCTTGATTTAATAAATAATAATATGTTGTAATATGCTGACCATTATACAATGGTATAGGATAGCCTAGTATAATTCTCTATCTTGATTTATGCGAATTGGGCACTCCCCAATTTAATTCTATAAATTTAATATGAACTGGTATCTAGGTCGGTTGGATTATGTAGTTTGTACTGTTTTGTTTCCCCAAAATATAATAATATCTTTTACTAAGATGCAAAGATCTCAATTTGGTCACAAAAAGAATTGTGGGGTTATTTTGATGCTTCTTGCATAAAAGTTTAGTTGTTTTGTTCCCTCCTTTTCATTTTTTTTTTTGGTTGAGAAAATATGGTTTATTTGCTTTCAAATATATTTATGAAATGTTGTTTCAAATTATTTTTTTATTAATTATATAAATTATGTATTAATAATAAAATAAAATAAATGATATGATATCATTTCAATATTATATTGAGATTAAGTGGGTTGTAGTCTAACGGTGAAGAGGATAGTTTAAAAATGTGTTGTTTAGTCATCTTTCAATGTATAATAGTTAGTAGATATAAAAAAGGGACGAGGCCGAGATTGTGCTTTGGACGAATTTGACAGAGTGGATATCTTTTAGTCCTTAGTATTAAATTAAAGAAGCATTCTGTATACCTAATCCGTTACAAGGATCCCCACAATATAATGACATTTTAAATATCTTTTATAAGACACTGCAAATTCTTATACATTTTTAATTCTTGGTTGTCTTAAAAGTTATTTTGGAATGGCAAAGCTTTTTTGTATGCATGTTATTTAATATTAAAAAAATTGTCTACACGAACTTATTTTTTTCTTTTTTCTTTTACCTTCACTGTTAAAGCGACTTGGCCATGTGTGATCTATCAAATATCTGATTATGACATGGAATGTGGAATAATTTTCATTTTAATTGTGTTTGTTCTTTCGCATCATATTTTCAGTTGAGGTTCAGAGCCCACTCATTGAGTTGTGTGGACCCTATTTGGCTTTAATAGCAATTCCCTTGTTATAGTCAATGTTTATACTTCCAATGATGTAGTAGACAAGGTAATTTTTTGGCAGTGAATAGCAAACTCTCTCCTTGATGCCATCTGGATTTTATGTGGAGATTTCAACATGATTGAATCTTGTGAAGACAAGGAGGGTTACTCCCAATGCATTGATGCGCCGACAAAATAGAGGTAATTTTTAAGCACAATAAATTCACCTTTTTCAACCCTAACCATCATTGTTGCCTTCTTGCCACCTCATCGTGGTTCACATGGCCCAATCTCTAGCAAGGGCATGAGCAGGTCACCAAGAGGCTTGATAACACCTTGCTAACAGAGCAAAACATTTTTTTCCTTTGCCAATAATTTTTTCTGCCTTGTAGCTGTCATTCGAGATGCTCTACTTTCATACCAGCGCCCCATCAAGTTTGAAATTGAGTGGCTTTCAACCCATCCTAGGGTTACCAAAGCACATCATTACCTTAATTGCTCATCTTTCTCATACCTGAACAAATAAACACATTGTTATAATCTAGAATTTTGTGCCTTTCCCTCTTGGATGTTTGGATGGATCGAACAGTGGGAAAATTCCATAAGTCGGATTGTTACCTTTCTTCACATCTATGGTAGACAAGCAGTGGTTTTTTGTCACAATTCCCATGAGGCTTCACATTATGAATTCATTCAAATTTTAAAAGAGTTAGAGATTTCTCCCTTAAGTGAGGATCTACAAAAGCAAGCTGCCATGTGGCAACACAAACTCAAATTTTAAGAGCATCATCAAGCTAAACAAGAGCCTCATATTCAAGCATGAATGCATTGGCTAAAGAGCAAAGATAAAACATCTAAATAGTTGTTTTCCTCCATTCCAAGCAATCAGCTGAATGCATCAAATTTATCAAGTTGTCTCCCACCTTACACATCTTCCTAATATTTTAAACACTTTCATTTCTCATTACCATAAGGTGTTTTTAGCCCAACCTTCCTTGTCCGAACGTAAGCAAGCTTTGCTAAAATGCCTCCAAGTTGTCCTTGGCAAGCTCATTGAAGCATAAAGAGTGGCATATGATAGACTCCTCTCTATTGAGAGCTCTAAGAGGGCATAATGGAAATGGTCATTGATAAAGCCCCTAACATTTATGGATTTCCCTGTGAGTTCTACCAGGAATTATGGGATACAATGGGTCCTAATTTACAAAGTCTACTTAAAAGTTATTCGAACTAGTTTAATTAACAAACTAATCAATAAAGGTATTATCAAATTCATACCCAAACCTAAGAACCCTGAGCTCATCATCAATTTGCATCCCATTACCCTTCTCAATATTTCCTATAGGATTATTGCTAAGGCCCTTTATCCTAGGGTTATATATTTGCTACCCCTCATAATTCACACCAAGAAAATTGGTTTTATTCACCACCGATATATCTTCAACAACATTATTTTTGTTTGGAAGGGAATGGAATGGGACAAGAAGTCTCATTAGAAGGCTTTATTCATCAATATTAACTTTGAAAAATCCTACGATAGAATCGAATGGCCTTTCATCTTAGCCATGCTTTAGGGTCTTAGTTTTGGTTCTAAGTTTTTCAACATGCTTAAAATACTTTTCCAAGATGTAAGCACCTATATCACCATCAACAGTGTCCAATCTGAGTAGTTTGGCCACTTTCAATCTATTCGTGAAGGGCGACCTCTTGCCCCTTCCCTATATGTGCTAGTTGTCGAGGGGATAAATTATCTTCAAGCAAGCTACACTTCTAGAGGTCTAGTTAAGGGCATCTCTTTTCCCCATTCTCAAAAGCAAATGGTTAATGGGCATTTTTGTTGATGAATCCTTCCTCACCTTAGTTGAAGAGAGGACTTCTATTTCCTATCCATTGAATGTCTAGATATTTTTTTCTTATCTTTCAGTTCTTCCATCCAATGGAAAATACCCAATGTTATAGGTAGTGTATCACCACCCAACCTATCTAGCTTCTCCAATATAGGTGGCTCTAGATTCATCCATGGGAACATTTTAAATTCCTGGCTATCTTGTTTGCTTTTCAAGCCTCTCCCTCAAATCTCTGGGGATACGTGGGTCAAAGGGTTGAAAAAAAAGTTTTTAGATTTCCAAACCCCTCTCTTTAACAAGTAACTTCTAGATTTTCTCCAAGGTTTTCGATGTTACTCATGTTTATTACTTGTCTTTTTGGGTTCCTTCTAAAGCTATCTATGCCAAACTTGAAATACTATTAAAGAACAACTTGTGGGCCAACTTTAAATGCACCCATGGATTTCATCGAGTTTCTTCGAATATCTTCCACAAGCCAAGATCCCTTAGAGAGATTGGTCTCTTAGACATCAAAATCCAAGGGCACAATCTATGTGCTAAATGGATCATTTGTGCCTTGGAAGGGGATGAAACACATAACATTTTACTTAGGAACTACATCACACAAGGCACCCTATGGGAAAAGGAGCTTGGAAAGGTTTAAATCTTCAAACTCTTCTTATCACTCAAGTCCCTGTGGCCATTGTTGGCATGTTTGTTTCTAAGAGTATTTGGAAGGCACATAGGAGCTTCTCAAAAGGCATTTGCATTGGGATGGATATGGCTTCAAGGTTGGGCTCTCTCTCAATTCACACTTTCTTTGGTGATCTCTCATTCTTAACTTTTATGAAGTTTCATTCATTCTTGTGTCATGGATTAAGAGCCTTAGGTTCCTTAAAAAAGATATCTAAGTCATTTCTGACCTTTTTTTCAAGCAAACTAAGGATTGAATGTCAGTTTAATTTTCAGGCTAGTGACCAAGACTTTGTCTTGGAAATTCAAAACTTTATACTTGAAGTGCATATGCATAGAAATGGTGTCCAATGTCTTGCTAGATGGTGGATTGAATGTAAATGGTCTATTGAGATGCAATTCCTCCCATTAAAAAACCACTTACATTATCAAATCATTTCCCCTCAACCCCTTATAGTTGACATTCTCAATTCCAAATGGAAGGTCAATTCCATATAACTAATTTGGAAAAAAAAAATTGAGCGTCTGTGGGTTGCCATTATTGAGCCAAAACAGGAACACTTCCTCTAGTGTATCCTACACCACAAGCTTCTAATTAGCAACTGATTGGTTCACATGGGAATGACTCATCCTATTTGCTCAGTTTGCAATCACCCAAAATCTCTTAAACTATTTTTTAGGCTTAGATTCTCTTACAATTATGTAAAAATGGGAATCATGTTATTTTTCTCTTGCTTCTCTTAAATAATATCTCCCTACACCTAATAGGGTTAATGTTATATCTAATATAATGCTTCATATTCAATTTCAAGAAAATAAAGTTTGTTTGGAGGTGGAACACCTCTAGACTTTACTGTATCACTAGGGGAGTACCTTGTCTACTATTAGTTTAGTCCCTCTTGACTCTCCTCATCGACACTCGCCCCCATGAGACTGTGGATTCAAACAATAGGGAGAACTTGCTCATGAAGTAGATGTCATAGTGGATCCCCTCAATGACAGTTTCTAACACTACCTGTGAGTCCTCTCGCTATCGGTGTATTTGAGTGGTTAGCAACCCTACAAGGGAAGTTCCTTCTGTTAGCACTTGCCATTTCTCCCTTTAGCGAAGAGGCTCTTGAGGAAAAATATAATGATGGTTGGGAGTGTTGGAAGTGGCTGGGGGGTTTGGAGGGACAAACCAAATGATCCTCCACCACTGTTCATCACTCTAATTACTTAATGTTCTTTTTTTGTTGTTGCCTTTATATAGCCATTATTAATTATGTTTTTACCTTTTTAGTTGAAAAGCTTATTTATCTTACTAGTTTGAATTTTCTCAACTTTGACCAATATATTTACCATGGAGTGTGATTTCTCCACTCACTTTTTTTTTACAAAGAGATTTGGAACATAATTTTTTATTAATATATGGAAAAAAAACTTTTCAATAAAAAAATAGTAAATCTTAACTCATATTCACTTAAATTAGTTTTAAAACATGGATTGTTAAATAATTTTATATGTTAATGAATGTTAAGTCATTTGCATGTGTTCAATACAATTCAACTTAAATACATCCGATTTTTACTTTTGACCCTTTAAAGCCATTTATAATAATTTAAAGTGAACTAAATTAAATGGCACATTATATTTTATATAAAAAATCCTCCTAAAATGTATATCATTGGTATATTTTAAATGTTTGTAAATCATAATTAATAATAATATACTAAAATTTTGACATTTAATTGTTTTATGTAATGTATATATTGTACAATATATTTGATATTACAAATGAAAAAATAAATTATCCTAAATTTCAAAAGAAAACATTACACTATATTAATAATTCAAACTTAATATCAATATCAAGACAAAAATTATCAATCTTTGAATTTGTATTTGATGAAATTGGTGTGGTTTAGAATGTGAAAATGGTAACTTTGGCTTGGGATTGAGGTGTTTTTGGGTTTGCCTGGATGCCATTGTTAGTATCAACCACCATTGTTAGTCATTGTGTTCCAAGTCTAACAATTATTTCTATGTAAATATTGCACTTTTATACTAATACAAGCCACTACAAGTGCTTCAATTATGCTTGTGTGTGTAATCCTAAGATTTGATTGTGTGCACAATAACCAAAAATATATCTTTTTCACTTGAAAACCTAGGTCCACTTGCAGTGATATAATTAGGCCTTGAAAATGGGTAGAAAGGTGGGTTGAACTAACCTAAACCACTCCCCATTGAATGGTTGAGCGTTGCTTACACATCAAATACTCCAAAGAGGTAAGTTAAATTACATATATTTTTCCCCAATCGATGAATGTTTGTAATAGAGATCCTTGAATGTGTGCAACCTATAATCTAGCGTTTGATACTTGGTAATTAGAATCTTTGGCTTGGGTTTGAGGTACTTTAGACTTGGCTAGGACCTACTCCTTTTTATCTAATTGGTAAATTATAATAATGGGGCAATGCCTTTGAATGTGAAAGTATTTGGATATGCTTAATTGATACTAACATAGATAATTTACAAAAATAGGATGCAATACTTTATGTCCAAGAAGGTGTTGCACTTATTTGCTTTCTTGAGATTTCTTGGTCACCTGTGATTTTATTATAAGGAAAGACTTTGTGTTACTTTTATAGCTGAATTTTTAGAGCAACGTTACATACTTTTAATTTTTTTGCATGCATATAAAATCATCACCAAAATTTTAAAACATCATTTTCTATAATAGCATCACAGGCCAAAAAAACCATCGCTCTTATACAAAATCATTGTAATGCATTTGAAAAGCATCACATGCATTAGAAAAGCATCACTATCTTAGAGAATCATCTGGGCTTAGATAAGCATCTATGGATTAGAAAAACATTACAAACTTAGAAAAACTTAGTATTAATGTAAATACATTGCATATTTAGAAAAACATCTTAGTGATGTAAACACATCATAGGCTTATAAAAACATTGCATGATATAAAATCATCACAATTTCTTAAAAAGGAATTGTGAGCTTAGAAAAGTATTGCATTGATGGAAAATAATCATTACTTATAAAAGTAACCCAATCTTATAAAAGTTGGGAGATGTATAGAATTTCAAAAATGATCACAAAAATGATTTATATTAGATAGATAGATCTACTTTTAGGCTGTAAATTGTAGCACTTAAAGATTTTTAAATTGGATCAATATATTTATCAGTTCAGATATTCTACTAAATAATTTTTTGGATCCTTTTATACTCACCCAATCACCAAATAATCCAAAGTTGAATCTCACCAAGATGAAAAATAATATTTAATTTTGATTATATATACTAGTGCATTTTAAACATTTGGGTTGGGTGCAATTGGAAAATTTAATTACATTTCAAAATTTACTCATAAACTTTTGGCAAGTGTGATCCCTAGGCCCATAAAATGTGTGATAATCCAAATATTATTGAATGTCTTATACCATTGATTTGTTGTCAATCCAAAAATAAATCTCCATTAGGATTAAAAGTTATTTGGCTATTCGAGGAAGAAATAGTAATGTGCATGGGCTTTTTGGAAAAAATATTATGCAACCTGACATTGTCCACGTAGCCAATCCCGAGTCAATAAATCTCCTCTATTCAAAACTCAAGTATAGTAAGTGGTTGGGAGAGTGAGAGGAAAACGCAGGGTGTGAGAGAGGCCATGTTTTGATCATTTTATAGTTGAAGATTTGTGGTTTATTTGTGCACGTGTAGAGATCATTTGATCAATTACAAGTTTTAAATGTTTTCTATAGGGGGTAGTCCTCCCCTCCCCCCAGGCCGTAAACCCACTTTCAAGAATATGGTGGTTGGAGCTCCATCGGTGAATCTAGACAAAGAAATCGATGCTTTGATGAATGCAACAAGAAAGAGGAAGCTACAAAATCCTGGGGGTGGAACCAAAAAAGCATGAATGCAAGCATCAAATGAGATTCTAATTTCCATGCTTGATCTATCAAAAATAATAATGAATATTTCAAGCCTCTATGGATATAACCTAATATATAAGTTCAAGGGTGCTCAGTTAACAATGAAAGAATTGCATGCATGGACCAAAAAAACTTAGAAATTGAATGGAAAATTTGAATCAGGTTTTGTGCAAAAGGATACTTTATAGGAGTATTTGCCAAATAATCTAACAGAGATAAGGTTTTTGGGGGAGGTCCCTACTTCTTCAAGAATGTGGGTCTCTTCATGAAACTTGGCATACAAATTTTAAGCTAATTGAAGAACTTCCTAGCACAGTCCCAGTCTGGATTTGCATGTATGCACTGCCACAAGAATTTTGGTCCAGGTATGTATTTGAAATTGTTGCTAATATTTTAGGTCATCCAATAGAATTTTCTAAACCCCATCATGGTAGAGGACTTTCTAGTTATGTGAGGATCTATGTTGATTTAGATCTATCTCAGTCATTGCCAAAAAACATCACCCTGAAAGATGGTGAGCTAGAACAGATCCAAGACTTGGATTATGAAAGAATCCCCTTTAGATGTATAAATTTCCATGAGTATGGTCATATATTTCGAGAATGCCCATCTCTACAAAAGAATAATCAAGAGGGCAAGGAGTTGGAAAATATTGGAACAGATGCAAAAGGGTTTATGAAGCTAAAGAAGAAACATGTAACCAAATAAAAAGGTAGGGTGGTCAAAAAATACATCCGAAAGGAAGGGAGAAATGAATCTAACAATAAGGAACTACAAAGAGAAGAGTCTGAAAGGGTGCCTGAGATGCAACAACATAGGGGAAAAGATAATGTTGAACCAAAGGATATAGTAGCAAAGTATGGTTTCAAAGAGGACTTAGAGAATCTATTAAAAGATCCAGAAGTAAGTAACCAATCCAAGATAACTGAGAAAGGAATACAAAATAAAGAAGAAAAGGATACCAGCGTATCAGATAGGAATAAGAGAAAATAAAATTGGACAAGCATGGAGGATTCAAAGGAAACAAAATAAAATAAAAAACATGAAAGATAGTATTGGGGTCTCATAGACCCCCAATTTAAATAGATCAGGAAATTTTAGAAAAAGGAGAAGAGGGATACCTAGTAGAAAAAAGAAAAGACAAGACAAAGCCATAGGGGTGGGTACTCAAATCTAGTTGGACTCAATCTTGGCGAGCACCAAGATCCCCCCTACATCCTGATGCAGATCTTATCCTAGAATATAAGGGGCCTAAACACCACCACTAAAAGAAGGATGTTGAAAAATATTATTAAAAAACATAATGTAAAAGTGATAATTCTTTAGGAAACAAGGCTAGAGAATCTAGAATATTTTGGTAAACATTTTGCTAATTCTCTGGGTAGAACTATTAGCGGTAGGAATGCATTAGGCACAATAGGGGGAATGGATTTTCTCTGGAACAATAATGAAGTGTAATTCCAAATAGTTCATCAACACCCATATTTAATTATTGTTAAAGTGGAAAACATGAAGAATAAACTCTCCTTCTACTTAGTCAACTTTTATGGATCCTAAGGCGAAGAGGAAAGAGAAAAATCATGGAAGCAATTGGAGACTGTCAGGATCTTGCTCCACCAATAGAGCACATATGATTACTTCTTGTATTAACAACTAAACACGAAATTTAACCAGAATCAATAAGTAACTAGAAATATGAAACAACATAGGAATATGAGAGACAATACACAATTGTATTAATAATCACTCAGAAGAATATACAATAAAGAAGATGCTACTTCTTCTTCCACCTCAAAGGCTCGCCACACCTCAAGACCTTCTTCCCTCTCTCTCTCGGTCCCAACAATCAACTCCAATATAGAATTGATGTTCACCTCTCCAACCAGTCAATAACACGCTGCCAGTACATCAAGTACACAACCGTACTCCAAGTAGATCTCCTGCTCTCTGTTGCTACCTGCAAATCACTAGACCTTACTCACCATTGTAGATCTCCAAAAGAAGCCATGCTCACCTACTGACCAAGATCATACAAATACGAAGAGCCCTTCTGATTCTCCAAACCAGCACCCACCTTGGTACTATGGCACTAGGAGGAACTCTCCATTGCTCTCTTCTCTCAGAAGGAGCTTATTTAGCTCTCTTACTCTCTAGCTACAAGTTTACAATACAGCCCATGAGTCCATATATAGATCTCATGCTTACAATAATTAGACTATCCTAATTACAATAATTAGACACGCAACTCAAGACTATAATTAGCCTTTACATGCAAACTCTCGGTTCAACGAACTAACTGTCTGTGCAACGAATAGTTTTGGAACCACCACAGGCGACCGATGTCGGTCCCTGTCTGCTTGGAGGTGACCGACGTCGGCTGACTTCCTGCCGACGCCGGTTGTCTTCAACTCACACCTGCCGATGTCGGTTGTCTTCTGCACTGCAATCCACCGACGCTGGTCTCCCTGGAAGTCAGCAACCTCCTCCATGTTTGCACCAGTTGAAGCTTTTAGCTCCACATCCTAACAGAGACTAAAATCAATAATGATAAGGAAATATTATGGATAATTGGTGGAGATTTCAATGACAGATTGAACACTTAAGAAAAGAAAGGGGGAAAAGGAAAAGAAAAGGCTAATGGAGCCTTTTGCAGCTTCCTAGAAAATTTAGAGTTATGTGAGATGACAATTAAGTGAGGATGGTTTACTTGGAGCAATAAGAGGCAAGGAAAGGATTTGATCTTGGAACGGCTGGACATATTTCTCATCAACAAAAAAAACATGGAACACAACATTATCCTTGAAGCTAAATTTTTAATAGAGTCAAGGTCGGATCAATGGCCTATTTTGTTGCTCATAAATAATGAGGAGCATCCAACTAGGGTGCCATTTAGATTTGAGAAAATGTGGATGAAAAACCCTAAATTGGATGAGTTTGTAACAAAACAATGGAACAAGCCTAATTCTATTTATGGAACAAAAATGTATGTTTTCCATAAGAAATTAAAAGATCTTAAGTTATAGTTTAAGTACTTGAATGAACACACATTTAAGAATATTTTTCATTAGAAGATATTTTTGGAGAGAAGAAGTGAAGAAATCAAAGAAACGAGAATGGAAGGAAGCACTAATAAGGTCCTTCAGTTGGAAGAAGAAGTGGACAGAGCTCTAGAGGATATCTACAAGAAGGACGAAATATGTTGGAAACAAAAATTGAGAATAAGATGGCTAAAAGAATGGGACAAGAACATGATGTTTTTTCACCTCTCTTGTAAAACCAGGACAAAAGAATTACATCAAGAAGTTGGAAACTAGGGAGGGAGCCATGATTGAGGAACCAGAGGCAATCAAAGAACAATTGATTAACTTTTGGAAAAGGATGCTCAATCGAGACAATGAGGGAAGGGAAGAGTAAGAAGAGTTCTTGAACCAGATCCCACACTTAGTCACAGATCTTGACAATGAAAGGCTAATGAGAAATATAGAGTTGGAAGAATTTAAAAAGGTGATATTTGAAATGGAAGGTGGCAGCGCGCTAGGACTTGACAGTTTCCCCACATTATTCTTTCAACATTTTTGGGACCTCTTTGGGAAGGATATAAGAGAAGTGGTGCAAGAATCTTTGGAATCACAAAACATGTTACAAGCTTTAAATACCTCCTTGATAATGTTCATTCCTAAAAAAATTGACAATAGATCTTGTAAATATTTTAGGCTTGTTTTATTATGAAAATTTATCTACAAATTTATCTCATGAACATGAATTAGTGGATTGAACATGAATCCATCAGTATATAATGAGTTGTAGTAGTAGTGCAAGTTGTAGTTGTTGCAGAATTAAAAGTGCAAGTGGAATGCAAAGAGAGATAGAAAAATAGTACACCCCTTGAACTATGAAATGGTGAACCCCCTCCCCTCCCCCAAATGTTGTTAATAATGAGATGCATGCTCAAAAGATGGAGGCACAATAGAGAGTACGTCTAGAATAATCAATGCAGTGAGTCAAAAAGAAAAAAATTAAAAAATAGATGAGGATGTCTGGCTCAGTCAAAAATGCATCCAAGATGATTTAAGAGATTATTTAGAGGTTGAGACTTAGGCCACTACCTTTGAGATGCAAGGTACGAAATCAAAATTTCAATTTTAGTTTTATTTGATTTAAGATTAAAAAATAATTACTCTTATTGTGAATCATGTTTTCATTTATCCTAGTAAAATGAGAGAGGTGTAAAGTTGAGTTTGGCATAGGTTGACACCACCCCATTGTTGAGTTCCACATGAAAGTCAAGTTATATTAGGAGTTCTCAAGACCCATTTGAAATTTTTACATAGCTCCTCTAGGTTTTTATGTCATAATAATGGCAATGGATTATCTCCATTCCCATCAATAAAGTTTGACTATTTTGAGAAAATGTTTTAGTGCGTAGATGATCATGGAAAAAATATTGAGAAAATATAGTGTGAACATGTCTTTAATATGATAATATTTAGGTAAAAAATAATAATTGTATGGATGGAATATTGTTAGTGATTTTTTAAAAAAAATCATGTAACAATATGATAAATGCTTCAGAGTTAGTAAGTTGTTAGTGTAGACACCTAAAACTGGCCACCAATGACCTTCAACTAGGCTTTTGACAAATTTTTAGCAAAATGCACAATTTGGGCTGAAAACACTAAAAGCTATAAACCTATCATATTCAAGTGCCGATTTTGGCTAAAGTATCCCTAAATGTGTCAATGCAATTTATGCAACAACTAACTTTGATCAGATCATTTCAAGTCAAAATGACATTTTTGCACTTGGGTGCTCTAGATTGCTCTTTTCTACCAAAATTATTGCACGAGACACATGCCCTTATGATTTTGTGTTGATGCAATCCTAAATGGGATAACAGATCAAATGCATCTAACACGACCTTCCACTTCCAATCTAGTCAAATTTTGAGCCAATAATATGATGTTTTGACCAATTTGATTAATTTGTGCACCAATTGCCAAGATTTGCACCAAAAGTGATAAATCATGTTTAAAATTAATTAATTTAAATCAAGATTCTAATTAATAATTCCATGGAACTTGTTGAATATCTATTTTTTGAAATTGATATTGAATAACTGCATAATCAAATGACATCATTTCTTAGGAAGATATTCCTATGCCATAAATGCATAAAATATCAAGATTAAGCCCTCCCATGCCTCATTAATGCCTTCCATGTCTCTTTAATGCCTCTCTATCCCAAATATTTATGAAGACATTTATTGAATTTGGCCTCCAAAATTGAATGGATTCTTAACGACATATTTTCATCTTGAGATGGACGGTTCAGGTTCATTCTAATCATTTTGTAAAATCTATAAATAGGAGGCCTTGCCCATTGAATTTTAAGCTTTCTTGGTGTAACCTTAAAATGCAAAAATAATTCCAAAACCTTATGCATATATTTTTGTAATGCCCAATTGTTGAGAGAAGCTTCACTCAAGCCAAAACCACACCAAAGGTGCCAACAAGAGATGAAGCTAGCCACACTCCATTGATGAAGATATTTTGAAGCATAAGTTGAGAAAGCCAAAGAAGGAGACTTGTGGATCAATCAAATATTTGGTAAGAATTTGTGTTTTGTGTTCACATTTCTCTTTCTTTCCATTTCTAGTCGTGTATTTAAATAGTTTTTCCTCACTAAGCTCCCCTAGTGTCTAGGCCTAGAGATGTATGCTAGTTAATATGTTCTTTCTCAATTTGATTTCATTTTGGAACTAACACAATACTAACCACCTCTCTTGAGTCGAATTCCTAGTCTACATAATGGAACCAAGATGCATTCAATTGATTGACTATTCAGAGTGGATCTTCAATGTTGCGTTAGTTAACAAAAATCTAGAAGGGATTAGAATCTATACTGATTTATGTGATATAAACAAAGCTTACCCTAAGGATGAATTTATATTGCCAAATATTGACATGATAGTTGAATCCATAGTGGGTTATGAAATTATTTCATTAATAGATGGATTTTTAGGGTAAAACCAGATCAAGATAACATCAGAAGACCAACACAAAACAATGTTCACCATTCCATGGGAAATATTTTGTTATCAAGTTATGTCGTTTGGTCTTAAAAATTTAGGGGCCACATATCAAAGATCCATGACCTTCATATTTAATGATATGATGCATGACATTGTTGAATATTATGTCAATGACATTCTTGGCAAATCAAAGACCAGGGTTGATCATCCAATAGTGCTATGTAGAATATTTGAAAGACTGTATGAGTAAAATTTCAAACTTAATATTAAGAAGTGTGTCTTTGGAGTCACATTAGGAAAATTTATTGGCTTCATTGTATCTCATCGAGGCATTGAAGTTGATCCAGCTAAAGTCCAAGCCATAACAGAGATGAAACCACCAACTACTTTGAAGCAGCTCTGCAGTTTACATGGCAAAATTTAGTCTATCCAATGTTTCAATCTCAATTAGCTGATAAATGCCATCCTTTTACACATCTTCTAAAAAAAGAGTCATATTTCATTGGGATGATCACTACCAGATAACTTTTCAACAACTAAAATACTATCTAGTGAATCCACCTATTTTTTTGCCTCTTATGCTAGGAAAGCCATTCTTGTTGTACCTATCAACTATTGACAATGCCCTAGGGGAACTTTTGACTCATCACAATGACAATGAAAAAGAGCATGTTGTGTACTATTTATATCGTACACTATTCATGTATGAACATAATTATACGCTTATAGAAAAAACCTGTTTAGCCATGGTCTTTGCAGCTCAAAAACTACGCCATTACATGTTAAATAATAAGACCATGTGTTAGGAACTTGGACTACAATTGATTACTTTTGTATAAGCAACTAAACACGGAATTGAACCAGAAGTAATAAGTAACTAGAAATCAGAAACAACAAATAATAAGAGATACAAGAAACAACCAATATTGTATTAAACTCTTCCAGAATACAATGAAGAAATCTCACTCTTCCCACACCTCTTGGGTGTACAGTATTTCTCTCAAGAGTTCTCTCTCTCAATCAATTACAATCAACTCAATAACCGAGTTGTTATTCCTTTACTTCAGCTGATCTTCTTGATCTTGCACCTTGCAGATCTAATTGGCCTTACTTACTTGCTTGCTTAATTACAATACTCCCCCATGGGTCTCTTAAATAGGATCCAAGGCATACAATAATTAGAAACATAGACTCAAGACTAAAATTAGTCTTTACATGCAAACACTCTTTCCTCCTAAAATTAGAACAAATCTAATTTTGGAAATGCATGCAAATGCACACACACTAGTGACAGACGCCGGTCATTGTCGGTCTGCATATGACCGATGTCAATCGATCCCTGACCGATGTTGGTCGGATCTCATCCAAGCTTGACCGATGTCGGCAATACTGCTGATGCCAATTACTGGCTAAGCCCAGCAACCTCCACATTTGCATAATAGTGAAGCTTTTAGCTCCACAACTTAAAAATCTCCCACTTAGAAATAAATAGCTACACTTGTACCTGTACAGCAACATCCTTTGTCTTGTTTCTCTGGCTCATTTCTCCCTCTTCAAGTTCAATCTTGAAGACCAACAAAAATTGAATGAAAATTCAACTTCTCCTTTGTTACCAACTTTGTTAACATATCTACAGGGTTCTTATCCATATGGATCTTTTCCAGCTTCAACTGTCCATCCTCCAATTCCTGTCGAATGAAGTGGTACCTAAGCTGTATATGTTTGGTCCTTGAATGAAAGGCTGAATTCTTTGCCAAATGAATTGCACTTTGACTATCACTGTACAATCTGCAGCTCTCTTGCTCCTTTCCCAACTCTTCCATGAACCGTGTCATCCATATCATTTCCTTGCTAGCCTCTGTGACTGCAATGTATTCTGCCTCTGTAGTAGACAAGACAACAACCTTCTGCAACTTTGAAATCCAGCTAACTGCCGTTCCACCAACAGTGAACACATATCATGTGGTGCTTCTCCTGCCATCTAAGTCAACTGCCATATCCGAATCTACATACCCATGTAGAGAAGTGTTTGCCCCTGGATAGCATAAATACCTTCTTCTAGGCCCTCTCAGATATCTGAGAATCCACTGAACTGCTTTCCAGTGTTCCTTTCCTGGATTGGCCATAAACTTACTGACAACTCCCACTGCTTGGGCAATATCAGGTTTAGTACATACCATTGCATACATTAAGCTCCCAACTGCTGAAGCATATGGAACTTTGCTCATGTACTCAACCTCATCATGTGATTTAGGACACTGTTCTTTGCTCAACTTGAAGTGTCCAGCCATAGGTGTGCTTACCAATTTTGCATCCTGCATATAGAACCTCTCCAACACCTTATTCACATAATCCTCTTGAGACAAAATTAGCCTGTGATTTTTTTTGTCTCTCTTAATATTCATGCCAAGGATTTTCTTTGCTGCTCCTAAATCCTTCATGGCAAATGTGTGAGCTAATTTTACTTTTAGCTCAGTAATTACCTGCATGTGTGAACCTGCAACAATCATATCATCTACATACAGCAACAAGATAATATAACTACCATTATCCAATCTAGTAAAATAAACACAATGGTTAGATTAACATTTACTAAAGCCATGCTCTATCATAAACCTATCAAACCTTAAATACCACTGTCTTGGAGCTTGCTTAAGACCATATAAGCTTTTCTTCAACTTGCACACAAGTTTCTCCTTACCTTTGACCTCAAAACCTTCTAGCTGATCCATATATATCTCTTCATCCAAATCTCCATGAAAAAATGCTATCTTAACATCAAGCTGCTCAAGATGTAAATCCTCAATAGCAACTAAAGACAATACAGTCTGAATAGAAGTCATCTTTACTACAGGAGAAAAGATTTCACCAAAGTCAATACCTGGTTTCTGTGCAAATCCCTTTTACTACCAACCTGGCCTTATGTCTCATTTGTCCATTCTCTCCTTCCTTTAACCTATATACCCATTTGTTTTTTAGTGCTTTCTTTCTTGCTGGCAACTCAACCAAATCCCACGTTTGGTTCAAGGAATCAATTTCCTCATTCATGCCATGCTCCCACTGTTTCCTGGATTCTACCTGCATTGCCTCTTCAAAACTTCTTGGTTTTCCACCATTAGTGAGTAACACGTAGTATAAAGAAGGGGAATAACGAATTGGAGGTTTGCATACCCTTTAGTCCTCCTTATGGGCATTTGAGACTCATTTACAGCTTGCTGTCTATCCAAATTCTTTGTTAGTGACTGATCCTGTTCAACTCTTGGTCTGCACCTGACCGACGTCGGTTCCACCTGACTGACCTGATCGACGTCGATTATTGTCTGACCGATGTCAGTTCCTACTTGACTGCCGACGTTGGTTACCTGACTGACGTCAGTCTTTGTGTTTTCCTGTGAGTGATGATTTTTACCTGCGAGCTCATTTTGGATCATTACCTCATCCAAATCAAGATTGCCCTGCTCAGAATTATTCAACCTCTTGAGCTGATCACTGTACATCACCTTCTCATTGAAAACTACATCACAGCTTCTAATAATTTTGTTAGTTTCTAAATTCCACAACCGAAATCTGAAATCTCTAAAGCCATAACCAATGAAAGTGCACTGCATAGATTTAGCATCCAGCTTCTTTCTATTTTCTTTATCAACGTGCACAAAAGCTTTAGAACCAAAAACTCTGAGAAATGAAATATCTACCTTTTTACCTATCCAAGCCTCTTCTAGAATTCCACCATCCAGAGCAGTAGAAGGTCCTCTGTTAATCAGGTAAACTGTAGTATCTACAGCTTCTGCCCAAAACTTTAAGGGCAAACCAGCATGCAACCTCATACTCTGTGCACGCTCCATTATTGTTCTATTCATCCTTTCAGCAATTCTATTTTATTGAGGTGTCCTTAGAACCATCCTTTCCCTATGTATTCCACTCATAAAATAGTAACTGTTGAATTTATTGCTGTAGTACTCACCACCATTGTCAGATCTAAGGCACTTCAATCTCAAACCTGTTTCATTCTCAACCAGAGCTTTCCATTTCTTAAATGTGTCAAAAATATCAGATTTCCTCTTTATGCAATAAACCCATACCTTTCTTGTAGCATCATCAATGAAAGAAACATAATACTGTGATCCTCCAATAGAAGCTACCTGAGTTGGTACCCACACGTCTGTGTGAACAAGCTCCAACTTGTGCTTCTTTTTTGTTGACCCAGTTTTGAGAAACCTTACTTTCTTCTATTTTTCAAAAATACAATGCTCACATAAATCTAGATCTCTATTTTTCAAATATGAAAGATTACATTTTGACTTAAGAACATTCATTCCCTTCTCACTCATGTGACCAAGCCTATAGTGCCACATCTTTGCATCTATATCTGAAGTAGATAAAACAGAAGGAGAATAATCAGTAACACAAGTAGATAGATAAATTGTACCTACTCTCTTACCTCTTGCTAATACAAGTGCACCCTTGGAAACTTTCCAAGATTCTGCTGTGAGAGTTACTGTGCAACCCTCATCACCCAACTTTTCTGTAAAAATCAGATTCTTTTTCAAGATGGGTACATGCATGACATATATCAACACCCATGTGTTGCCATTCTGTAATTTCAGCTGCACTTTTTCTTTGCCAACAATTTGACAAAGCTCACCATCCCCTAAATAAACTTTTCTAAAATCTCCATGGACATAGTCATTAAAAAATTCTCTATTTGGGGTTGCATGAAAAGAAGCACCATAATCTAAAACCCATGATTCTACTTGACTATCCAAAGAAAATATAAGAGCATCTTGTGCAACAATACCTACAACATTTGCTTCCTTATTACCTTCTTGCTGATTTTCTTTGTTATCCTTCAACCAACAGTCTTTCTTTGCATGCCCTTTCTTTCCACAATTCCAGCAGATTATACCTCCATTTCTAGATTTGGATCTCCTTTCCATCTTTGACCTTGATTTTCTTTGCTTGCCCTTCTCTCTTTGCCTTCCCCTGCTTTCAATATTTAAAGCATTACTTGATGTTTCCCCTATGCTTTTTTTGCAAATTTCTTCATTCAAGATTACACTAACAACATCATCAACTTTCAAGATATTTGAAGCAGATGCAGTATTGCTAACTGCCATTACCAAGCTATGCCAACTTTCAGGTAAAGAGCATAAGATTAAGAGAGCCTTAATTTCATCATCAAAAACTATTTTGACTGAATTTAACTGATTTACAATTTCATGGAAATCATTAAGATGACTATATACAAATCCACCTTCCTGCATTTGCAAACTAAATAATTACTTCATAATATATAGCTTATTCGAAGCTGAGGGTTTTTCATATAAGTTTGCTAGAGTATCCATTAACTCTACCGTTATCTTTGCCTGTGATAAATTAGAAATCATAGAAGATGCCAGGCTCAATCTTATAGATCCCAGAGCCTTTCTATCAAGAACATTCCATTCTTCATCTTGCATATCTGTGGGCTTACTTGAAACCCCACCCAATGATAAAAATAGATCTTTCTGATACAGATAATCTTCTATCTACATCCTCCATAATTGATAATTCTTGCCATTGAATTTCTCCATTCTTAATTTAATTTTTTCTACCATTGCTTTGCTCCCACTCAAATAGAAACCCCTGTGAGTGAACCTGTAATCAACAAACACTAACCCTCTCTACCACTTGTTAGTGATCCTAGCTTTGATACCAGCTGTTAGGAACTTGGAGTACAATTGATTACTTTTGTATAAGCAACTAAACACAGAATTGAACCAGAAGTAATAAGTAACTAGAAATCAGAAATAACAAATAATAGGACATACAAGCAACAACCAATCTTGTATTAAACTCTTCTAGAATACAATGAAGAAATCTCACTCTTCTCACACCTCTTGGGTGTATAGTATTTCTCTCAAGAGTTTTCTCTCTCAATCAATTACAATCAACTCAATAACCGAGTTGTTATTCCCTTGATTCAACTGATCTTCTTGATCTTGCACCTTGCAGATCTAATTGACCTTGCTTACTTGCTTGCTTAATTACAATACTCCCCGATGGGTCTCTTAAATAGGATCCAAGGCATACAATAATTAAAAACATAGACTCAAGACTAAAATTAGTCTTTACATGCACACACTCTGTCCTCCTAAAATTAGAACAAATCTAATTCTGAAAACGCATGCAAACGCACACACACAGGTGACCGACGTCGGTCGCTATCGGTTTGTATATGACCGACGTTGGTCAATCCCTGATCGATGTCAGTCGGATTTGATCCATGCCTGACTGATGTCGACAATACTGTCGATGTCGGTTACTGGCTAAGCCCAGCAACCTCCACATTTGCATAACAGTGAAGCTTTTAGCTCCACAACTTAACACCATGGTTATTTCAAAAGTAGATCCGCTCAAGTATATAATATCTAAAATAGATTTACAAGGCTACATGGCCAAATGGATCATGCTTCTTAGTGAGTTTGACATCGAGTACGCCAAACAAAAATCCATGAAGGGGCATGTTCTTGCAGATCAACTTGTTGAATCACCCCTTATTGATATAGAGCCATTGACATTCCAATTTCCTAATGAATCCATAATGACCATCATAGAGAAACCTCTTAGGGAGAAACACTAGAAGCTATATTTTGATGGATTATTTACAACACATGGATCTGGGGTAGGCTTTTTATTTATTACACCATAGGGGGATCTAATCCCTAAATCATTTGGGATCAGCTTTCTTTGTACCAACAACATGGTTGAATATCAATCACTTGTTGTAGGGCTTTTCTAAGTGGTACAATGGAACATATATCATCTCAAGGTTTATGGTAATTCTTAGCAACACATGGATCTGGGGTAGGCCTTTTATTTATTACACCACAGGAAGATCTAATCCCTAAATCATTTACGATAAACTTTATTTGTACCAAAAACATGGTCGAATATAAAGCACTTGTTGTAGGGCTTTGCCAAGTGGTACAATGGAACATATCTCATCTCAAGGTTTATGGTAATTCTCATTTAATCATCAATCAGGTTCAAACCACTTTCAGACCAAAGATGACAAGTTGGTGCTATACAAGGCCATGATCTACACTCTCAAGCAATAGATTGATGACATTTAATTTGAGCATATATCAAGGGAAAGTAACAAAACCAAAAATTTTATGGCCACTATTGGATCTATGATTTGACAAATAGACACAACTAAAGAATATCAGTTCCTTGTCAAGAATTTGTTAGCACCAACGCATGAACCTTCAACCATTGTGATGATTTGTGATATTGTTGGTTCTATCTCTATCTAGTACTCAAACCTTTAAAACTAACTTCATGACCAAATTATGCCACCTGACCTATCTTTAAATAAATCCAAAGCCTTTATCCATCAAAACACTTGTTATACCTTATTTGGCTCAACCCTTTACCACCATAGTTTTGATGGAACTCTGCTTCATTATTTAACTTCGATAGAATCTACACTAGCGTTATAATGAGTTCATGAAGGAGTATGTGGAGTCCACACCAATAGGGCACTATCCAAACATATCTTACGTATTGGTTATTATTGGAACACAATGGATGCATATGTAATTGTTTATGTAAAGAAGAGTGACAAATGTCAATGACATGCCAATTTGATTCTTGCCCCAACCAAGACTCTAAAACTAATGTTGAGACCATGTCCATTTGTCACATGGGGCCTCAAACTCATTGGGAAGATCAATCCCATCTCATATGATGACCATAAACATATCCTTATAGCCATTGAATATTTCACTAAGTGGGTTGAAGCTATACCCCTCACTTACGTGACTGGAAAATAAATTTCCATGTTCATTTTCAACCATCTCATTTACCGCTATGGTATCCCCTCTAATATTATATTTGATAATGGAGTATCATTTAAGAACAAGGATGTCAAGAAGCTAGGTACTGAATATAACATCATGTAACACTTTTCCATGACATATTATCCTCAAGATAATGGCTAGGCCAAAGCATCAAATAAAATTATTGTCAACATTCTCAAAAAGATTGTCAATGATGTTGATCATAATTAACACCTTTAGATATTATGTGCCCTTTGGGCATATTGCACTAATCATCATATACCCATAGGAGACACGTTATATTCACTTGTTTATGGTATAGTAGCCATTATTCCTATTGAGGTTAATTACCTTCTCTACGTGTCTCTCTCAAGCATGTCCTAGATGATAATCACTATTGAGTAACTCATCTGCAAGAACTAGAGTTACTTGATGAGAAACACATGGATGTAGTCAACAATCTTCAAGCCTATCAAAATTGACTTTGAGGCCACTACAATCGATGTGTGAAGTATAGAGAATTTGAACTTGGTGATCTTGTCCTTAAAGAGAACCAAAAGAATACCATGGCTTAAAAGCAGCATAAAGGCAAGTTCAAACCCAATTGGGTTGGTCCTTTCATCATTACAAAAAATTATGGAACAGGAGCATATAGGCTTGCCACTCTAGATGGTCATGAACTTGATGAGCAGATGAACATTATCCACCTCAAGCGGTACTATGCTTGAGTAACTTGGTGTATTGTCTATAAGGACCATTTCAAGTTGTATCATTTTATCATTCTTCTTCTTTGTACTATACCATTTTACCATCTTACCAACCTATCACTTTTTCCTATCACCTATCCATTTACCATACCTCCCCATAAACTGAGTTGATTTCTCCCTCCCTACCCAACCTTATGACCTTGAACCTGTTCCATTTGGTTATATTCATAGTCAAAAAAAGGATTCAGATTTCATTTTAGTAGTTATTTCACACATTCCAGATAGAGGCAGTATTTTAGAGCAATAAGACAATAGCTTAATAGTTGTATCCTTCATTTCTTGTTATGTTCTCTCTACCAAGTGTGCCTGATTATAATCGCCTATGGGTAATTTAGTGTTTCACCAGTCTTGCTACTAACTCTAACCACCTATGGGTAAATTAATATCATTGACCTATGACATGGTTTCCTAAGTTATAACCACCTATGGGAAAACAAGGGGCAACACTTGTTTATCATGCCTTGATATACCAACTACCTATTTCCTATGCCATATTGTGCCTTTATACTAACTTCACCTATTTTGTTTGAATTGGTTGCTACATTAGTCAGATTCTTCCACTATAAGTTAGAACTATAGTGACTCAGGGTCCTACTCTAAGACTATGTAGGTAATGCTCGATACTATTTGAGGTCATCTTAGTCATCTTAAGCGATGCTCTCTCCATTTTGTGAGCATCCTAAGCCACACTCTTTCCATTTTGTGAGTATCCTAAGCCACACTTTCACCATTTTATGAGCATCTTAATTTCTCACTCTCACCATTTTATGAGCAACCTAAGCCACACTCTCACCATTTTGAGAGCATTATAAGCCATGCTCTCACCATTTTATGAGCATCTTAAGCCACGTTCTCACCATTTTATGAGCATCCTAAGTCCTAAGTCCTCGCTCTCACCATTTTATGATAAATTTAAGTCAACACTTTCACTATTTTGTGAGCGTGAACCATTTAGTATCTCATCATCCTCCATCAAGTTGAGATACCTAAAAATTTCTAGAAACATTTATAAAATCATTAGAAAAACCCAAAACATTGACTACTTTTTTGCCTTAAATATTTTGAGAACCCTTACTAAGTCACAAGTAAATCATTTTTTCATTAGTTTTTTTATCCTTTTTGGTATTTTATCCCACACTCACCATTTTATGAGTCCATTCCTATTCTTCTATCACATTTATCATGTTTATTTTCGTAAGTTATCATTTTCTTCCCATTTCTTGGGATAACTACATTCAACTTGAAAATTTTATTGGATATTATGTTTATGGAATTATGTAGGTAGCATCCACTTGCTTAGTTGATATGGAGACAACTCGGCCACCCCCTTCTTTTTATTCTATCCCCCTCATCATGTTTGTTTACTAAGTTGTCACATCATCGCATAAGTTTAAGTCATGTTGTTTGTACTAACATTAAGACTAATTGTTATTTGTTTGCTTGTTTGTATGCTCTTTGTTTGTGTGTTTGTTTATTTGATTTTAGCACTGTTGCCTTGATTCAATCTAAGTGTGTCTATTAGGTGATTCTTTGCACATCTATACCTGAATTTATCTATATTCATACATCTTGAATTTATCTATACTTAAATTTATCTATGTTACTGTGCTTATATCTTTAATGCCTTTTCAAACAATGACAAACTATAAACACCTAAAACTAGCCACCAATGACCTTCAACCAGGCTTTTGACCAATTTCTAGCAAAATGCACAATTTGGGTTAAAAACACTAAAATGCATTAAAAGCTATAACCCTGTCATATTCAAGTGCTGATTTTGGTCAAATTATCCCTAAATGGGACAATGCAATTTATGAGACTTCTATCTTTGATCAGATCATTTCGATTCAAAATGACATTTTTGCACCTGGGTGCTTTGGATTGCTCTTTTCTACCAAAATTCTTGCATGAGACACATGCCCTTGTTATTTTGTGTTGACAACATCCTGAATGGGATAAAATATCTAATGTATCTAACAGTGCCTTCCAATTCTAATCCAATCAAATTTTGAGCCAATAAATGATGTTTTGACTAGTTTGATTAATTTGTGCACCAATTACCAAGATTTACACTAAAAGTGATAAATCATGTTTAAGACTAATTAATCTGAATCAAGAGCCTATTTAAGAATTCCATGGAACTTGTTGAATATCTATTTTTGGAAGTTGATATTGAATAATTGCATCATCAAATGACATCATTTCTTGGGAAGACATCTCGAAGCCATAAATGCATAAAATATCAGGATTAAGCCCTCCCATGCCTCATTAATGCCTTTTATGCCTCTTTAATACCTCTCTATCCCAAATATTTATGAAGGCATTTATTGAATTTTGCCTTCAAAATTGATTAGATTCTTAGCCACATATCTTCATCTTGAGATGGACGGTTCATATTCAATCTGATCATTTTACAAAATCTTTAAATAAGAGGCCTTACCCATTAAATTTTAAGCTTTCTTGGTGTAAACTTATAATGCACAAACAATTACAAAACCTTATGCATATAGTGTTGTAATGCCCAATTGTGGAGAGAATATTCACATAAGCCAAAGCCACAAGCCAAAGGTGCCAAAAGGAGATGAAGGTAGCCACACTCCATTGATGAAGATCTCTTGAAATACAAGCTAAGCAAGCCAAAGAAGGAGCCTTTTGGAGCAATCAAGGATTTGGTGAGAAGTTTATGTTTTGTGTTAACATTTCTCATTATTTCCATTTTTAGTTATGTATTCAAATGGTTTTTCCTCACTAAGCTCCCCATAGTGTCTAAGCCTAGAGATGTATGCTAGTTAGTTCTTTCTCAATTTGATTTCATTTTGGAACTAACACGATACTAACCATCTCTCTTGAATCAAATTCCTAGTCTACAGTTAGAACAACTTACCTATAGTCTAGGTGAGTAGTTTATGGAGTTATAATAGGCTTGATATATAGCCTATTTATATGTAAAATATTTTATTGAATAATGTTGAATTGTAAATGACTAATTGAGAACACAATTGTGTTTTGAGTCTTCGACTTTGATTAAATATTGGTTAATTTCTATATTTAATATTAGAGTAGGCACTCTAAAGGACCTATTTATAATTATGGCCTTGTTCTTTGTAGGATCCTTTGAGTTTAGTCCACATTAATTGGTCCTACCATTTGATAGGTTTTTATTTGCCAATAATTTTACAGTGCAAACCATTGTGAATGTTGTTAGCAGTATTATATTTATATTTAAAAAATAAGGGG
Organism: Torreya grandis; assembly: GCA_037957365.1. Lineage (NCBI taxonomy): Eukaryota > Viridiplantae > Streptophyta > Pinopsida > Cupressales > Taxaceae > Torreya > Torreya grandis. Next base: position 1,308,265 of record JARHVA010000700.1, on the reverse strand, counting down.
AAAATATATATTTTGTAGTTTTATTTTAATTTCAATAAGGGGTTTCTAGATTATGTCTCCAAGTTGTATGAAGGGGACATTGCATTTATTCACACCAACTGCACTGTACTTCCCATTTATTGACTTTGGGCATTATATATTGGTATTAACTCAACAAAAAGTAATTTCTACCTCTTGGCTTTCACCATAGCTCTTGTTGTCCTCTATGTATGGCATAGGTGATGACATATCTGGTCTAATGTTATCTCTAATTAGTGAGCTTATCTCTTCAGACTTGTCGAGATCTGTCACAACATGATCCTAGCTCAACCTCTCCCCTATAAGAGTGTACTTTCATCCCTAGATCAATGAATCGAAATTGCATTCACCATACAACCCACACCATTCACCAGGTTCCTCCTTAAATAACTCATGCTTGATATACCTACACAATCAACTCCACTCCCTCCTCTCTTCTCCATGTTGCATAGCTCAAATCTAATGTAGTGACACATCTCAGTCTCAATCTAGCTCGACACGTCATGCATATGCATGGTGTTCATGTTTGACGATCTCTTTTCTGTTTGTATGGTGTTCTTATATTAGGATTTGAATGGTGTAGTATTTCCACTTCCAAGTTCTATAATGACATTTTCTCAACCACTCCTAACTATCAAAGTCCACATATTTATTCAAATATAAGTGGTATTTGTTTAGGTGGTTTTGTGTTTTAGGTATTTAAGAGTGTCTTTATTTTTTAAATTTTTATTAAGTATTTTAGTTTTATATTTTTAGTATGTTTACTATTCAATCAGTTAAAGTATTTTTTTAATAGTTGGTTATTTAGCTTTGTAAAAGTTTCTTAAGGTGTTTTAGAATAGTGTTTTGAGTTTTTAATTTTGTAGTCTTTATAATATTTTAATATGATTTAAGTTTGTTTTAATATTTGTTGTCATATGCCAAGTCTAATTCATTATAGTTTGAGTCTTTTATTCCTTTAAAAAATCAAAGTATTGATTTGTGTTCATTTCAAATTAGTATTATCATGTCTTTTGTCATGAAGTAATCGTTAGTCTTATGTGTCAATAATCAAAGTGTCGAATAAAAATTTATTTGTTATCATCAAATACATTATTTGTGCTCATATGTTAAGTTTTTTTTATAAAATGTCATAGTCCTTGAGTAAACCTTGAAAGGCAGCTTTCAATAAAACAAAAATTTTAGTGTGAGGAATCACATATTTGTAATGGACACATAATCAGTTGAAACTAACGTCTGTTAGTTCAAACTATGGGAGGGAATATTGACAAAATATAGTGTGAACATGTCTTTAGTGTGATAATATTTAGGTGAACAATAATAATTATAAGTATGGAATATTATTAATGATTTGTTAGAACAAATCACGTAATAATATGATAAATGGTTAGTAGTTAGTAAGTTGTTAGAACAACTTACCTATAGTCTAGGTGAATAGTTTATGGAAATGTAATAGACGTGATATATAGTCTATTTATATGTAAACCATTTTATTAAATAATGTTAAATTGTGAATGATTGATTGAGAACATGTTTGTGTTTTGAGCCTTCAACTCTCATTAGATATGGGTTAATTTCTATAAGAAAATGGTAATCTAAGGGGCAAAAAGGCTTGTGTATTTATGAATGATTTATGACTTTCAAGATAATAAGGCTATGGGGAAAGGTTTCCAAAATGTTACTATCCACATAGATGAAGTTTTAGAGAAGAATCCACCAAGTTTGCAAGACTATCCTCTTTTGTACGATTTTAGTGATGTTTTTCCTAATTATCTACCAAGATTAGCTCGACATAGAGAATTTTATTTCTCTATTACATACTTAAATGGTAAAAAATAACTTCAAAGGCCCCTTATATGATGATTATTATAGATATTCATGAATTTAAAGTACAAATGCTATAGGAATCCTTTGATCAGGGACTAGTTGATTTTTTTTTTAAATTTATCACATCTAAAAGTTTTTTACTGATTCCTTCCCTTAGTAAATTTTTTGTCATATACCAATCATACATGTTAACTAATTCAAGTTACTTCATAATTCTATCTATGTAATGATTGAAAGGAACATCAAAGGCCTCTTATATGACGATTATTATAAATCTTTAAGATTTAAAAGTAAAGTTTCTATAAGAATGCTTCGGCCAGGTACCAAAAAAATGTAACAATTTTTTAATTTATCACCTCACAAGGATTCTTATTGATTCCTTACCTTCGTAAAAAATTTGGTCATAAACCAATTATACGTTATAACTAATTCAAGTTACTTCAAAATTATATTTATGTAATAGTTTTTATAAGAGTATAATGTGCAAAATCAATAATCATTTATGAAATCAATTTCCATTCATTTAGTTTTCAAATCAACTATTCTTTTGGTTTCTTTCACTGTAATTTCGATTACATCTTTACACATTGTAATCAGAGTACACACTTAATACTAATATCAAAGAATGTGTACAACCATTTTGGTAAGACGAAGATAATAGCTTTAGTGGAGGAAATGTATTTTTGGAGAAAGATGAAGAGAGATGTGACAAGGTATGTTTCAAGGTGCAAAATATGTCAGGTGGCTAAAGGACATACACAAAATACTGGACTATACATGCCATTACCAGTTTCAATAGGGTCATGGATAAATTTGAGTATGGATTTTGTGTTGGGATTGCCAAACACACAAAGAGGTAACGATTCAATTTTTGTCGTTGTACACATATTTTCTAAAATAGTTCATTTCATTGCATGTAATAAAACCAATGATGCCACTAGAGTTGAAAAATTATGTTATACATAAATTTAGCTTGTGGTAAAGCCAAGTTTTATTGCTTGGGCTTCTCTCCCACTATGCATCTCAAAAAAAATTTCAAGCTCCTATTCATAAATTCTATCTATCCATCTATTTTTGGATGATATGCACTACTAAATTATATCTTAGTACCCATCTTGTTTTAAAAATTCCTTAAAAAATGACTTAGAAATTTTGTGTCTCTATCTGAAGTAATAGTTTTTGGAACACCATGCAATCTCACAATATTCTTAAAAAATAATTCTACAAATCTAGTGGCATAATTAGTTTTCTTACATGTAATGGAATGATCAATTTTAAAAAATCTGTCTACAACAATAAAAATTGAATCGTTACCTCTCTATGTGTTTGGCAATCCTAACATAAAATCCATACTCAAACCTATTCATGGCGCTCTTGGAACCAATAATAGCATGTATAGTCCAATATTTTGTGCATGTCTTTTAACCACCTGACATATTCTGCATCTTGAAACAAACCTTATCACATCTCTTTTCATCTTTGGCTAAAAACACATATATCTAGGGACTAGTATGATATGTTTATATTGGTTGATTTTGTTTCATGTTTTCCTTTTATGCACGTCCTGAAGTTTTTTGCCTTGTTTGCTATTGCCTTGTTTGAAAATTTGAATATGCTCCATTATTTATAAACCCCATGCATTTGTTCACTTACATTGACATTTGAATATGTCACTATGTATTTGTTGGCTAAAAAAAATGTTAAGTGGAAAAAATGTAGAATTTTAGTCAACTGTGTGGGGACAAAGTCCTTCTCCTATTAGAAGAAAAATCTACCTTTATTGGAAAAAAAGGGATGCAGTAAATAAAGTTATTTACAGTAAAAAAAAAATGGTATTTTAATTTTAACTAAAAAGTACATAAAAGTGACAAAAAGGGAAATGTAAGGAAATGAATATGAAGGGAAGAAAAGGAGAAAAGAAAGGAAGAAGGCATAATCGGATAATTCTATCTAGTTAAACATCAAAAGTTGTTATAATAATCCAAGAATTGAAATTCTAACAAATGAAATCCTTATCATGGAAATGAGATGGGAAAGACATATTATAAACATATGAACATGATACATACACCAAGGATATTAGATAGTATTATAAATAAATATACACAACATCCTCATATTTCCCAATAAAAACAAACAAATTCTATTTTTAATCTCATAAAGATTTCACAACAACAAAAAATCCTAATGTAGATTCGACAAAACTTTTACACTATAATATTTGCATTTATTGACTATCCAAAAATAGTATTTTAAAAAATTAAAAGAGGAAGAATAAAAATATATTGACATAGTCATGTATATCATTCATCTAAAAAAATTCATGGCACAATGTACTGTAAATTGTTTATGTATTAATCATTCGTGGGGTTGTACATACAAATTACTTTTTTCCATCTTGCCTAAAGTTCTCATTGTTGAGGTATGGTATTCACATTATTAATGTATAATTTATTATTGTTAGTTACAATAATATGTTAATATATTTGTTAATAGATTTATTACATATTAGTTTTTTACATGGATATATTGTTAATAATTAATAATATATCTCATATTAATATAGTGGTTTGTTAGATGGGAGTTTGTTTGTGAGAGATATTGGTGGAGATTGTATCTTCCCAGTTATAGCAAAAGTTTTCATATATAAATGTAATATTCTGTATAAATAAATAATAAAGTATGAATATTATTATTGTGTTTGAAATATTGTCTCTGTATTTGGCTTTATTATATAGTGCATGAGGTGAATATTTGTGTAGACTCTGTTTTTATGAATATCTAGTATTAGAGTAGGTAATGATCTCATTACTATGAACAATGAGAGTCTTGAGAAGAATGGTATGATCTGTTAATGCATATATCTAGGGACTAGTATGATATGTTTATGTTAGTTGTTTTTGTTTCATTTTTTCCTTTTATGCACATCTTTAAGTTTTTTGTCTTGTTTGTTATTATCTTACTTGTTTGAAAATTTGAATATGCTTTATTATTTATAGCCCCCATGTCTTTGTTTACTTACATTGACATTTGAATATGTCACTGTGTATTTGTTGGCTAAAAAAAATGTTAAGTGGAAAAAATGTAGAATTTCAGTCAACTATGTGGGGATAAAGACCTTCTCCTATTAGAAGGCAAATTTACCTTTATTGAAAAAAAGGATGTAGTAAATAAAGCTATTTATAGTAAAAAATTCTATGGGATTTTTAATTTTAACCAAAAAGTACATAAAATTGACAAAAAGGGAAATGTAAGGAAATGAATATGAAGGGAAGAAAAGGTGGAAAGAAAGGAAGAAGGCATAATCAGATAATTCTATCTAGTTAAACACCGAAAGTTGCTATAATAATCCAAGAATTAAAATTCTAACAAATGAAACCTTTATCATAGAAATGAGATGGGAAAGACATATTATAAACATATGAACATGATACATACACCAAGGATATTAAATAGCATTATAAATAAATATACACAACATCCTCATATTGCCCAATAAAAATAAACAAATTCTATTTTCAATCTCATAAAGATTTCACAACAAAAAATCTTTATGTAGATTCAACAAAACTTCTACACTAAAATATTTACATTTATTGACTATCCAAAAATAGTATTTTAGAAAATTAAAAGAGGAAGAATAAAAATATATTGACATAGTCATGTATATCATTCTTTAAAAAAAATTCAAGGCACAATGTACTGTAAATTATTTATGTATTAATCCTTCGTGGAGTTGTACATACAAACTACTTTCTTCCATCTTGCCAAAAGTTCTCACTGTTGAGGTATGGTGTTCACATCATTAATGTATAATGTTATTATTGTTACTTACAATAATGTGTTAATATATTTGTTTATAGGTTTATTATGGCTTAACTTTTTACATGGATATATTGTTAATAGTTAAAAATATATTTCATATTAATATAGTGGTTTGTTAGTTGGGAGTTTGTTTGTGAGAGATATTGGTGGAGATTGTATCTCCCTAATTATATAGCAAATGTTTTCATATATAAATGTAATCTCTCGTATGAATAAATAATAAAGTGTGAATATTATTATTGTGTTTGAAATATTATTTCTGTTATCAGTTTTATTATACAGTGCATGAGGTAAATATTGGTGCAAAATCCATTTTTACGAATATTTGGTATTAGAGCAGGATATGATCTCATTCCTGTGAATAATGAGAGTCTTGAGGTATCATAATAGAATGTCTGGTAGCATAGAAGGATATGATCTCTTTCCTGTGAATAATGATAGCCTATTTAATTGATATTTTTAGTGAGTTGGTTCATTGAGTGAGTTTGAAGATTCGAGCATTCTATGTGCACCAAAGTGACTTTAAGGTTCTTTAGTGGATGTCAAGGTGAGGTATCCAAATGAGTATTCTAAGTATGATCAATTGGTTTTCGTTATGTCAAGGACAAGGTGAGTAGCAGTGTGTTCTGAGTTCATCTGAAAATGGTATGCATGGTGTTAGGGGGAACATGTGTCTAAGATGCTTCTTAATTTCTTTGTTCCTATGTGTTGAGTGTATACACATAATATTTTCAACCTTTTATCAATTAATGATGTTCTTTATATTGTATGAAGATATCACTAATGATATATTCATAATATATACTTGTGTTCATTTATATAATTGAAGAAACCTTAAAAATAAATTCCTAAAGATATATTTTTATTTTATTACAAATATAAATGCAATAATATCTAAGTCTATCATAAAATGACATACAAAACAAAATATAATCATAACATAGTAACATATTAAAGTGTTTACAACATCATTATAATTACATGATTCCATCTTCTTAGATAACAATACAATAATTGATAAGCATAGTTGTTTGTCTAAAATAGTCATATAGGAATAAATCTTCATAATGAAACCCACTAGTGTTCTATAATCATCAGTGTTGTTGAAAAATTATATTGGAAACTGAAGAGAGAGAGCATCATTGGAGTGATTTTCCTCCAATGACAAATCCTTTCATATCCCATGCACACCTCTCATCCACGAGAGTGAACCTACCCTTTTGCGAAGGTGCTAGACATGAAGAATTGATAGAGTAGAGAGAATCCATGTGGATAGAATAAGTCAACATGCAACACCTCACCGCAATGTAATATAGAATGATATGAAATTTATAATATGCATTGAGGTGTATACATGACTTGGAGAAAAAAATAGGTGACTCATAAATTCATTCTGACCATGGTATTAGGGTACGCTCTATAGTTGAAGTTATTGATTAGTCTTTGGTGACCTTGTAAAATTTCTATAACCCATATGTGCAAAGTTTCCAATGTTTTGTTTTAAAATTTTAGCCAATCATTCATAGACTTCTAATTCTCACATATCTATTTAAATATATAAGAAGCTACCAATATTTAATTAATTATGAATCCAAATTAGGAATTAACATTAAATCTAATACAAAGGTTCTATGCATGTCAAACATAAGACATATTTCCAAACCAAGGCATAACTCAAAAATATAATTTGATGATTAGAATGATGTTTTATCCCAAGTATATGCCTTCTTAAAGTGTTTGATAACCACAAGAAGATGAAATGTTAACAAATAGTTTAACATATATATTTAAAGAAACACCCATCCAAACGACATTCAACTACTTAACATGGGTTTAACTTTCACTTTCTATGGTTTTATCATGTCCATGTTGAATTAACATACTAGTTTGTGATATAAGTTTCCAGTTTCAAAGAGTTATCTTCCAATAGATATTTACATTAATTAATCAACTTCTATAGTTTTTTTATGATTGATCTTAAAGATTCAAATAAACAATTCTTAATATGTCAAGCAAATGCAAGATATCAATTTTTTTTAATGTTTATAAATCAGCCCAAGAAAGGTAAATCATACCCAAATCCAAATCACATTTCCTAGGGTTATCATAATACCATTTAAATTCCAATGAGTATCCATAACTATTATAACGTTCAAACTTCTAATTAACCCAAAACCATGATTTGATAGTCAAAGTCTTAAATTTTTTGTTACGAGTTTAGTACCTAACAAGGGTTAATAATTCTGTGTACATTAAATGATGCTAAAATCTTATTATTAATTCACTCAAATGCATTGGGTTGTTTATGACTAAGATTAAGGTTTTCGTAGCTTGGGATTAGATTAGGGAAAATAAGTGAAAATGATGTACTTTGATCATTTACAAAAGTGATATCATGAGATATTAGTGTAAGGATTAATCATACATTCAAACGATTATGCAAAGGCTAATAATTCAAACCCTTATATTTTCCCAAGATTTTCTAATGTAGTCACTCAAATTTATTTATAAATACTTGATAATGTTAGTTTTTGCCCCATTTCACTTTAATTGATTTGAACACTGAATCTGGACCTATTTTGCTACCTTACTCTATTCCAAGCATCTATATAGATCCATTTATTTTATAAATTGGTATATGACGTCTATAAAAATGTTCTAGTGATTAAAAACACCCCCAAACATTTGTATAAACAATCTTGGACCCAAAAGTCACACATTTTCTTAGGACAAAAATGTATAGTAGGGGACAATAGTGGCATATGTTTTTTCCCCTTGTGGGATATTTCTATCCTTAACCCTTTAAAAATCATTTTTTTCAAATTTAGACTCTTTCTCACACTTTGTCCTATGTTTTTAGGATAGGTAGCGTGAGGTTTTCCCATTTTGAATTGTTATAAAATCACACTTAAATCACCTATTCTATCACTTGGTAATTTCAATACAAATACATATTTACATTACTACACATTGAGCAAAACTAGTTATTCTTCCCAATTATGATTCTAATCACTTGAAGCAATCATCGGCCAAGTTTAAAGCATATTTTCTCCAAGCCAAAGAAAAAACATAATCAAGTATTGACGTCATCTTTAGATGCATTCATATAATCAAAGAAGAATAATTTCACAAAGCATTCTAAGTGGGAGAATTACGTGGACTTCAATTACCTCTTCAGAGTATTAGATACATAGATAATGTTTAGTTATCATGGGAGTGATTAGGGTTAGCTTAGACCATTACACTCCCTTATTTTATATTTAAAGGTTTTTAATAATTACAAACCTTATTAGGGTTTTAACTTTGGAGAATTCAGTTATAGGTCTTCCACACACATATGAAGGTCAAATCTTTGCATATAGGCCTAATTTAAGCTATCACAAATGATCATAACCTGAATTCCCAATCATCAAAAAAGGATAATGTTGACCAACTTAGGACTATGTGATAGTCGACCATGTCCATGTTGGATGATTTTATCCTTCATTAGTTTTAGTCTCAATTTCTATGTAAATTATAAGGTTAGTTCTTGTTTATTAGTTTGAAGTGTCTGTTAGCTTCCCATAATATAATATCAAACATAAAAAACTAAGTTTGATATTTTCATACATAGTTATTCTTCTTCCATTTGATGGCACTTTATTGAATTCAGTATTTTGCTTGCATTCTACTTGTCAAAACTTGATTTACATTATTATTTTATATTTCATTCAATTTATATGAATTAGGTTTAATTTAACTATTAATTCAATTTTTGATAAAACATATTAGGGAACCTACTTTTTATTCGAGCACTGCTTTAAACTTTTTGTCTTAGGGTTTAGATAAATTCATGAACATCTGACACAATATATTTATTTTGACCTTGGATTTAAATCTAACACTAAAGAGCTTGATTTTGACCTCAGATCTAATCGTTGACACTTAAATCCCTTTATTTTGATCTCAGATTTGATATCATATAGTGAAAAAAAAATTGACTTTGGATTTTAAGGAAATTTCCTAATCTCCATACACATTTTTTTTGTTTCTAACATTTCATTTCCATGTTATTGTTTAGAGTATCATTTTTTAGGATCTTACTTTTTAATTTTTTGTTACTTTCTTTTCAAAGAATATATGGCTATATTGAATGAGCATTTTTATGTCAAGTTTTTCAAAAATGAACTAAATCACATGCAAAGATACAAGCTCCATTAATGCAAAATTTTGTAAATCCAAGTATGACATGGGAATAAGAACAATCATATGTTCAAGATGTTATCAGGTCTATTCTAAAACATCCAACTTTACATGCACTTCCTCAACCCCATCCATCTTCCACATCTCCTCTTGAGGGTGTTTATATGCATATTCAATCAAAAGTACCTAAGGCTTGTGTTTGTGAAGCCCTTCAACATATATGATCACTATGAAATAATTTATAAAAGTTGCAACAAAAAAATCAATATTTCAATACAAGGATCATCTTGTTAGAAAATAAGATCACAAAGAATCTAGAGCATGGTAGTATTAATCATATATTTGCATTTCCATATAGCTATTTTTTACCTAACAAGACTTCATATCAAGATGGGAAGATAAAGGAAAGTACATATTTAAATAGTGATTTAATAAGTACACAAAAGGTTAATAATAATTCAAATAAAATTCTAAGAGAAATGCTTCAAAACAAGTTGATAAAACTACGTCTTATATATCCTATAAGAAGATCATAATATTATTATGCATATCATAGAATACATGGACATCATACAGATAATTGTTGGGATTTAAATAAAAAATATAAAGTATCATTGACAGTGGTGATCTTATGATAGATATATCAATCAAGAAACTTACTAACAATATGATCACATTTTCTAAAGAACAAGTGCAAATAGAAAAAATGTAAAACTCAGAGCAAGAAAAGCTTTAGAAGGCAAAATCAAAGCAAGTTACAAAAAGAAAAAGATGAAAAAAGACTAAATAAATAAATATTACAAAGGGAACAATTAGATCAATAAAAGGAAGAAATCCAAAGGGAGAAGTTACTAAAAGAACATTTAGAGAAGTTGCAAAAACAAATTAAAGATAAGCAAGAAAGATTACGTAAAGAATAAGTACAAACAAAATAACTTAAAAAAAAAAGGTTACAAAGAGAAAAACTAGAAAGAAGACAAGTTATTAAAATAAAAAACTGAGTAGGAATGATTGCAAAAAGAGAAACTAGAACAAGAAAGGTTTCACAGGTTACAACAAGATAAGTTAAAAAAGATCAATTATTAAATAGAAATTTGTGACAACAAGTTCAAGCTAAGAAAAATAATATCTTTAAGAAAGGGTTTCTAATAAAAAAGGTTCAAAGGAAATACATACCTACAAAAGTTAATGTCACAAATATGGTTTCATAGGAATTAATTAAAAATATTTCATCATAAATAGATCTTTCGATTCTTAACCCCCTCATAGATGGCAAGAAATGCACTAATGTTGAGATTGCATATTTTTGTTAACCTAATATATGTAGCATAAAACTTCTTAAATATATTGGGTATGACAACCAATACTTGGATAATTTTATTAAGTCTTTGTGCTACATTGGATCTATTGAACTGCCATTAACACTCTGATAAAAAATATGCTATGTTATATTTCACATTGACCCTAACTTGGATCAATGCAATGCAAAACTAGGAAGATCATAGATGAGAGCCATGGGTAAAATATTATATAAAGATTACGACTATGTCACATTTGAGTATGAAAGTACAATGATTACAATTTTAAGAGAGGAAAAACCTATATAACAAGAACATACAAAGGAAACTATTTCTTCAGTTATCATTCCAACAAAGATAACTAGTACCATCACAACAAAGGTATATGATACAACACATATGACAAAATATAATAAATCATAAATTTTAACACCATAGTATGAGGTAGTTAGTTATACATTTACAAATACAAAAGATAACAAGAGTGGCATACCACAATTTTAGGATTAATAAGATGATTATGATCATGATAATGATTATGTAGAATATGACTGAAATGACATGACTAATTTTAGGATGAATATGGCAATATAATTGATGGTTATAACACATATGATATTAAACTTACATAGAGGCATCCCCTTGATGATATTTTGTCTTGTAGTAACATCAATTATTGTACATATCTTCTTGATTGTTCATGCTATTCATCTACTTATTATACATACGATCGATTTGATCTATTATTCTAAGCCCTTGGCTCTTGTTGAATTTTGAGCCTTTTGAATCTTCACTTTCACTTTTTTTGATCTTAATGGTTTAAAATAATGATATATTTTTCTATATTTTGTCATTTATCTCTTTTTTCATAGTATGTATTGATAAAACTATATTTTTTATCAAGGACAAAATTGACTAGTAGGGCACAAAATCGACTGCCATTACCATCCTTAGTTAGTTGATCATATCCTATAAAAAAATTCACTTAAAAATAAAATATGAGCACACAAAACTTTAATATTTCTAATTTTTAGACATTTGACTTAGTTCCAGTATGTAAAACAATAATTATACATTTTTTTTTAAAAAAAATTGTGTTATATTTCCCATACATGCCACATAATTTGACAAGAGTAAATTTGATGAAATAAACATGTGCAGTCAATCCTTTGCATATCTATTATGTTCCTACAAGTTTTCAACTACAATCACATATAGAGTGGGGGCATCTTGCTCATGCATGCCATGTCATCATTTTTAGTGCATATTTCAAATTGACTCTTGTTTGTGGGTCATTTAGATTCCTCTCTTTTATTATACTTTTGACCCCAATTGTTTACATACTAGCTTCTCTCTTTCTATTTCAAAATTCAAAAAAGTACAAAAAAATTTAAATATGCCAAAAATGACAAAAATATTCAAAATATTTTAAAATTTTAAAATCAAGACTTATGCATAATTAGATATCTAGTTACATCATTTGTCATTTGTTATTTATCTCATGATTATTAGATAACATATTTTTTTTCTATCACATGTGCATTTCACTAGTATTAATGAGTGTTATGCAAGACATACCGATTTCACATGGACTAAGATGTTGGACATATCTCTACCTAGTAGCCTTGCTAAACTAGGGGCATTTTTTTACATAAATTAAAATATTTATAGGTATTATCATTCTATAAATCCTATACTACTGAGCTATATTTACTTTTACAAATTAATTGCTAACATTTCTATTTTACATTGTGTACACAGATATGTTATTTACTAGGATATGCTCATTTTACATATACATGATCTAGATTATATTTCTAGTTCTATGCTCTGTTGATGCTATTACTTGTACATAGCAGATTAATTTTTTGTTTATATATTGTGTATGACCCTTAGTCCTTATATAAAAATTATTTAGACATCTCTATTAGATCATTATTTAATATGTTCGTGTCAGGGGATCACTAGCTCTACCAATTAGAGCACAATTGATTACTTTCTTATATGCAATTAAACACGGAATTATACTAGAATGATAAAGTAGCTAGAAACTTGAGACAACAAAGAATTTGAGAGACAATACACACTCTTGTATTAAATACTACTAGAAGAAAATACAATAAGGAAGATGCCACTTCTTCCTCCACCTCAAAGGCTTGCGACACCTCAAGACCTTCTTCCCTCTCTCTCTTGCTCAACACAACAACTCTAAAGCCTGAGTTATTATCCCTCCTTGAATGCTTCAGCTGATCTCCTTGACCTTGCTAGCTTCAATGCTTTTACTTGCCTTAGAATTATTAATTACAATACATGCCTCATGGGTCTATAAATAAGATCCCATGCTTACAAAAATAGAACTCTAGTTACAATAATTAGACACGTAGCTCGTGACTATAATTAGTTGTTTAACATGCAAACACTCGCTTCACTTCACTGACTGTTCGTCAACAGTAGTTCCAGAAATACACAGGCGACCGACGCCGGTCCCTGCTTGTCTGGTGCTGCCGACGTCGGCCGACTCCCTGCCGTCACCGGTCTCCTTCTCCACTGCATCTGACCGACATCGGTCATACTGTCGACGCCGGTGGCTCTGGTTCTTCAACATCCTTCTCTTGTGTTTGCAAACAGTTGAAGCTTTTAGCTCCACACCTTAACAATCTCCCACTTGGAGATAAACAGCTGCAACTTGTACCTGTACCTGTACACCATCTATTTTGTTCCTTAGGCTTTGTATCCCTCTTCAAAGTCACTCTTGAAGACCAACCACCACGCAAACCTGTGATGCAATACCTGTATCTTATGCCACAAGAATTTTATTGCTCCCAAATTCTCCATGACATACTTCTGAACCAACTCTACCCTTAGCTCAGAAAAATCCCTGTATATGAAACCCTGCAACAAGTAACACAATACAGTAACAGGATAATGTAGCTAATATTATCCAACCTGGTAAAGATAAAATACAATGGTCAAACCTCCATTATTCTGCAGCATAATCAAGACCATATACCATAGCCTTCTGTCTCATGTGTCCATCCACTCTCTTCTCTAAAACGGGAATCCATCCCTCTATCCAGTGCTTCCTTCCAGCTGACAACACTACCAACAAATACCTGTTTGGTTCTTCAAGGACTCACACTCCTCATCCATGCCAAGCTCCCACTATTTCTGGATTCTACCTGCATTGCTTCTTCCATCTTCCTAGTTCATGACTATCAGTAAGCAATATAAAGAAGGTGAACAATGAATATGAGGTTCACATACCTTTCCTGACCTCCACATGGGTGTTTGAGACTTATTAATTCACCCAACATCCGTTCCAGTGACCGATCTAGGCCATCTCCCAGTCTGCTCCTGACCGATGTCAGTTCCCTGCACTGACCCTGAATATCGACATCGTTTCCCTGGCTGACGCCGATGTCTCTCCTGCTGATGTCGGTCCTTATGACCAACGTTGGACTTCTCCTATCCGACCTACCGACCCTGCTAGTCTGCACATGACTGATGTCGGTATCTGAATGACTGACGTCGGTGCCAAGCAGCCGACATTGGTGTCTGTGTGTTCCTGTAAGTGATGAAATTTTCATCCGTGAGCTCTTCTTGGATCAAACCTCTGTCCATGTTGCCCTGCTCAGATTTATTCCGCCCCTGTGACTGATCTCTGTCCTTCATCTCCTCCATAAACACCAAGGCTTCTTTGTTCCTGTCAAAAGCATCAATTTTCCTCTTTCTGCAATGAACTGTATCTATGCTTTCCGAATTTGAACACATACCTTTTGAATCAAGAACTTCCATTCCCTTTCTATTCTTGTGACCAAGCCTATTAGGCCACATCTTTGAATCTACACCAAAAGTAGAATCAGTAATACAAGTAGACAGATAAAGAGTATCTACTTTCTTACCTCTTGCTAGAACAAGTGCTCCGTTGGTAACCTTCCAAGAATCTGCTGTGAGGGTTATTGTGCATCCCTCATCTCCCAACGTTCCTATAGAAATTAGACTCTGCTTCAGAATTGGAACATGCATGACCTCTTTCAACACCCATGTGTTGTCAATCTGCAATCTCAGCTGCACTTTCCCTTTGCCAACAATCTGACAAGGCGTACCATCCCCTAAATAGAGCACTCCAAAATCTCCCTGTTCATACTCATAGAAAAAATCTCTGTTTGGGGATGCATGAAAAGATGAACCAGAATCTAAAATCCATGATCCTACCTGACTATCTGAAGAAAGTATGAGAGCATCCTGCATCACAATATTTGCATCCTTTGCTTCTTCCATACCTGCATGTTGATTCTCTTTATCTCTCAACCAACACTCCTTCTTTGTATGTCCTTTCTTTCCACAAAACCAGCAGGTAATACCTTTGGACTCAGATCTCCTTCCCGACCTTGATTTCCCTTGCTCAACCTTCTCCCTTTGCCATCCCCTGCTTTCTACACTTAGAGCATTCCCTGATGATTCACCTGTGCTTCTCCTGCGTATTTCCTCATTCAAGATCACACTCACAACATCATCAACTTTTAAGATTTTAGAAGCAGATGTAGAATTACTTACTGCCATAACCATACCGTCCCAACTTTCAGGCAAAGAACATAAAATCAAGAGAGCCTTTACCTCATCATCAAAAACAATATTGACTGAAGCTAGTTGGTTTACCAAACCATGGAAATCACTGAGATGAGTATGTACCGATCCACCTTCCTGCATTTGCAAAGTAAATAGCTGCTTCATAAGATATACCTTATTAGAAGCCGAGGGCTTTTCGTATAAATTTGCCAAGGACTTTATCAACTCTTCCATTGTCTTACACTGTGATAAGCTGGAAATCACAGACGATGCAAGGCTCAACCTTATGGAACCGAGAGCCTTCCGATCAAGAATGTTCCATTCTTCATCCTTCATATCTGTGGGCTTGCATGTAACCCCACCCAACGGTAAGTACAAATCCTTCTGATATAGATAGTCCTCAATCTGCATCCTCCAATGTTGATAATTCTTGCCTTTAAACTTCTCCATTCGTAGCCTACTTTCTTCTGCCATTGCTGAACTCCCACTCAATCAGAAAACCCTGTGAATGACCTGTAATAAAAAACAATACCCTGCTTCCTGCAAACCATAGCTTTGATACCACTTGTTAGGGGATCTCTAGCTCTACCAATTAGAGCACAATTGATTACTTTCTTATATGCAATTAAACATGGAATTATACCAGAATGATAAAGTAGCTAGAAACTTGAGACAGCAAAGAATTTGAGAGACAATACACACTCTTGTATTAAATACTACTAGAAAAAAATACAATAAGGAAGATGCCACTTCTTCCTCCACCTCAAAGGCTTGCCACACCTCAAGACCTTCTTCCCTCTCTCTCTTGCTCAACACAACAACTCTAAAGCTTGAGTTATTATCCCTCCTTGAATGCTTCAGCTGATCTCCTTGACCTTGCTAGCTTCAATGCTTTTACTTGCCTTAGAATTATTAATTACAATACATGCCTCATGGGTCTATAAATAAGATCCCATGCTTACAAAAATAGAACTCTAGTTACAATAATTAGACATGCAGCTCGTGACTATAATTAGTCATTTAACATGCAAACACTCGCTTCACTTCACTGACTGTTCATTAATAGCAGTTTCAGAAATACACAGGCGACCGACGCCGGTCCCTGCTTGTCTGGTGCTACCGACGTCGGCTGACTCCCTGCCATCGTTGGTCTCCTTCTCCACTACATCTGATCGACGTTGGTCATACTGCCGACGCTGGTGGCTCTGGTTCTTCAGCATCGTTCTCTTGTGTCTGCAAACAGTTGAAGCTTTTAGTTCCACACCTTAACAGTTTGATATTTTAACATGTCCATCACTTCCGACCCTTGGCCCTTTGTTTGTATGACATTTGAACATGTCCTTTATTTGTGACTTTATTAATTTCTTTTGTATGTGGTCCTTGACCTAGTGTGTATAAATATTTATTTATGTAAAAATTGAACATGTCCCATATATGCAACCTTTGGCCTTATTGTCTAACATTGTGATTGTTGTGTTTATGTGCTTGTTAAGCTTGTTAAGTTCGTTGAGTGCCATGATCCATATCATGCACTAGCTAATGCAGATGATACTGATTATACAATTTAATACTATGAGATTCATTGATACATTTCTATAGGCCTTTTCTCATATTTTATATACATAATTCAAATCGTATAAATTTTCCTATATTGACACAATTTTTTAATATGTTTTATTATTCAATGATTACATCTTATCACTCATGATATAATTAAATTTTATTTTAAGATGAGTGACTTTCAGAATCAATTCTCTCACCTAAAAATGGAGAATTTCAGTGGACTTTTCATACATGAGATAAGCTTTTTCAGAGAAAAAATTGTTTTGTTATAGAATATAGTTTCAAAACTTTTAAAATGGTTCAAAATAAAAAAATTAACATAGATTATAGGAGAATATGCCATGTATATGTACTCACATTACAAGATCAAAGTGAAAATTCATATGTTTTTGGGTATATGATATAGGTTCATGCACAAATTTGAAACAAAAAATACAAATTTGCATCTATATATAGTTACAAATTCTACACCCTATGTTATTTTTTAAAATTCAAGGGGCCATGGTATAGCTTCATGCCATGATTTTCAATATTACTTGCTATCTACAAACATGGTAGGAGCATGGATATTCTTCATTTTATTTATATCATTTAATAAATAATAAAGGAGCATGGATGTTATTCATTTATAGTGGTTGATTTAGTTAAAGTGTATAATGCATAACTTAGAGGTTCAATGCGTTATAGTTTAAACATTTCTTAAGGCATTCAAGTTATAAATAGCAATAAGATTAGACTTTTCGTAACAATCCATTGGTAATATTAACTACCCAACTAGGATTTAATTCTCAATTTCACTTCCCTATTCCCAAGTTTAAAATACTTGATAGCTCACCTGCTTCGTTAGAGATACAAAATATGATACACTATTATTGCTTATTTAGGTAGGGGTCTTTATAGTTTCCAAGTTACGATGGCCTTTATTTATTGAATAATATCATGCTAAGCTAGGTTTTAATATTCAAAGCACAAGTGAAAGCTACACAATACAAAATAAGCAACATTTTATCTAAGAATATGAAATCTATAATACTCAAGAGATAGGTACTTAAATTTATCACACAGGAAACCATTCCAGTTTGAACATTTCTAAAGGCATTCAAGTGATAAATAGCAATAATATTAGACTTTTCGTAACAATCCATTGGTAATATTAACTACTCAACTAGGATTTAATTTTCAATCTCACTTCCCTATTCCCAAGTTTAAAATACTTGATAGTTCACCTGCTTCGTTAGAGATACAAAATATGATACACTATTATTGCTTATTTAGGTAGGGGCCTTTATAGTTTCCAAGTTACGATGGCCTTTCTTTATTGAATAATATCATGCTAAGCTAGGTCTTAATATTCAAAGCACAAGTGAAAGCTACACAATACAAAATAAGCAACATTTAATCTAAGAATATGAAATAAAAGATTGAGAGGATAATTATTGTATGTATAATTCAACATTATCTCAATATATTATGTTTTTCAAAGTTAGAAATTATAGAGTTTTGATGCCTCTCACATAACCAATGATATTATAAAAAAGAAAGCTTACAAGTTTGAATTTGCAGGTATTGGATGTACCAAGTAAACTTTTTTGAAAGCCAAAAACATGAAATTAAAAAGATTAATAAGGTATACCCACCAAATTCAAAGGATAATACAACCATAACTTTTGAATCCAAACTCAAAATGTGATAGTGCCCATTGAATGAGAGGTTTTTAGTTTTATTTGCCCATAATAATAAAACTATCTAAATCTATCATCTTCAAACTAAAACTTCATTGTAAATGGTTCATCTTTATGGTCTAACACATGAGCATACTTTCAACATGTACCAAAATGAGAGCCTTGAATCCATAAAAGGGCATTTTTATCAGATGTTGATGTTTCAAGTGTCTCGATAGATACATATGGCAATGCAGAGGCATACCCAATGTGTGTGGATTGTTGAAGAAATACCACAAAGAAAAGTGGTCTTATGAAAAGTATCTATCATTTAAGGTATTTCATATAAATCAACTATCATCTTGTGGGATGCCATGGAACAAGAATACAAGTAAATTGGATTTACTGACATGGCATGGAGGCATCATAACCAAGAGAATTTTTTTCAATCTTTGAAAAGGATTAATACTTCTCTGCCAACATCCTACAACCTATGAAATAAGGCACTTGGGAAGAGATATATTATCATCATTTTGATCAAATAATTCAGATAAACACTCATTACTACCTAAATTTAGTTTTCTATTCAACATTTAATCATCACACATAAATTAAATTTAATCAAAGCATAGTCATATAAGAGTCAACTACAATCAGGTCCAGCCCTGTTTTAGGGATTGGTGTTTTTAGCTAATACACTATGGTGCTTTGGAGGCTTAGGTTGTTTATCTCCACCTAGTTTTAGATTAAGGTAAAAGTAGGTTTTGAAGGGGCCCCGAAACCCTTTACATCAAAAGAGAGATAAACCTTTAAGCACAACCGGGTTTCTAAAAAGAAACCCGAAACCAGTAAAAGCAAAACTAGGTTAAACAGGAACCTGAAAATAGCAAAAAAGACCAGATGTAACAGCTGACAAAACACAGAACGGACCGTCAACAGACAGGATCATCACCCTACAAAACCTCCCATACAAATGAGGTTTTTATTTTTTTGACACGATCGAAGATTCATATCTAGAGGGGGGACCAAAGGCTTATACTTCTTCCTCTTAATTGCTGTCCATCCATCCTCTACCTTTGTTGCCTCAGGAATCCATGCCTCAAAAGACAGTGATCCATGAAGCCCAGGGGACACAGATGCCTCAGCAAAATCCTTATGAAAACTAGCCAAAGTCTGGCTCCTAGGAAGTTCCTCCAAAATAGGGGGAGACCAAAGCCTCCTCAACAACTGACTTAGAAAGATCACTACTCTCAGTCACCACAGGTCCTTCAATAGAATCTTTCACCAGCGATTCCTCCTCAACCATCAGCTCGGAATGGATACTATCTTCATTCTCGGAATCAACTGGAGCTTCCATAGGTTGTTTAGCTATGTAATGTTCGGAGGAAACCTCAGACCACCAAGAATGTGGTCGTCTGGATTTTGATTTCCCAGCCATACAACGAGCAGCAATATGACCCGTCAGGTGGCACTTTCTGCACCAAAAAGGTAAACCCTCAAAATCCAACATTTGTGTCCATGTACCCCTTGGGGAATCCAGACAGATCACCTCAGGAAGGCCCTTAGAAACATCCACCTCAACCATTAAGCGTGTGCAGGTCGAATGGTAACAATCTGAAGTATTTTCATCCACAAATAAAAAATCTCCTATAGCATTTTTGATGGTTTTATCTCCACCTAGTTGAGTGAAAATAAGTGATGTGATTTGGGCTAAATTGATCCATATGAAAATATTCATTACTATAAAGGATGTTAATTGGGGCTAAATCAATTGATTTAGGGTTTAGATTTTAGTGCTTAGGATACAGGGTATAAGGTTTAGGTTTTAGGGTATAGGGTCCAATCATGAAGGCAATTAGGGCCAATTTGAGCTTGTTGAACCTATTTGTGACTACAAAATGTGATTTTGGACTCATTTAACCTTAATATCATTTCAAATTAAGTCAATTAGTCAATTGGGGTAATCAATGATGTGATTTGGGCTAAATTGAGCTTTGTGAACCTAATTCTTACTCTAAAGGATGTTAATTTGGGATAAAACGATTGGTTTAGGGTTTAAAGTTTAGGGCATATTGTTTAAGGTATAGGGTATAGGATCCAATTTTACAGGCACTTTGAGCTTATTCAACTTATTTATGACTACAAAATGTGATTTTGGGCTCAATTAGCCCCGATGTCATCACATATTGAGTCAATTAGTCAATTGGGGAAAGTAGTGATGTAATGTGGGCTAAATTGAGCCTTTAGAACTTAATTCTTAGTTAAATGATGTTAATTAGGGATAAAATGATCGGTTTAGGGTTTAAAGAGTTTACAATTTGGGGCTTGGGGTTTAAGGTATATGGTTTAGGGTTTATGGTTTAATCACAAAGGCAATTAGGACCAATTTTAGCTCATTAAACCTACTTTCAAAGAGTTTTTTAATTTAATTTTGCAAGTCACACAATGTATGCATCATAGTAATCATTTCAAGGTTTAGAATAGAAGTAGAAGGTGAAGAAGTGACATAAGTTGGAATAGAATAGTTTTTCAAAATAGAAGGATTAACAACACATGAAGAAATTTAGGAACATTATAAATAAGAGGTGGTAGAAAAACATAATGAATTTTACAATTAAATAATTTTGAGGCACATAAGAGGTAATAGAAACATGTTAAGATATTCGAGGAACTTGAGAAGAAATAGAGAGATGTTGAGGAACAATAATAATTTTAAAATTATAAACATATTGAGAAATAGGAATAACTTGAGAAATAATAACATTTTGAGGAATGGGAGAAACAATAAAATTTTGAGAAGTGGTAGAAGCATTAAGAGGGATGAAAACAATATTAGAATCAATATAAACTTGAGCAATGGTAGGATTAGAAGAAATTTGAGAAACAACTATATGAAAAGGAGTGGGTTGAAACTCTTGGATGATATCAATTAAAATGAGAAGTTGATAATGATGTTTTGAAATTAATTCTCTATACTTAGGGGCATGATCATCATTATAAGCCCTCATATTTCTATTATATACATTATAAGGTACATCTTGAACTCTAGCTCTATCACAAATTCCTTCACATTCATGCACATTATCAATCTGAGATACATTCATAACTTATCATTCAAAGACCCATCATTCTTGTCATTTTCAACAAAAAGTACCTTTTTTTGAGTTACACTAGGTTTATTTTCAAATTGCATTTTCTTTTTCAAATTTGATCTAAAATAAACAAAATAAATTTCAATAAAATCAATAGGTTCTTGATTAATCCTTGAAATGTTCCTTGTTAACTCCTTAGATCTAATAAAATTTGGTGACATAAATTGAAATCAAATATGCAACATACACACCATACATGCACACTACGGTTTTTAAAAAATAAAAAAATAACCTAGGGCTTGAGATCTAGTACAAGGAAACTAGGGTTATGGATTGAAGAGCATGTATTGGAATTAATCCTAAGAAGATTAAATAAACTGATATTTGTCCTAATATTGAGCAATATATAACCCAATAAGAGCTATAGAAAAGCACATATTCACCAAAATATAATGTGGATAAATGGATTACAACTAAATTGTGACACATATACCCAATTACTTCTAACTAGGCTAAATAAACATGTGGAATACAAAAATCAAGCCTAATTAATTAGTTCCAAAACTAGAAAGGTCATCATGAAGTTTATCTTGATTATTGTGAGAAATGGTGACATTTGTTAATATATAATAGTGGAAATGCTTGTTTAGAAATGATAATGACCTCGCCCAAAAATTTGGTAGTAACCAAAGAAGTTTCCTAGGAATGTATTGTACTCTCTCAACGGTTGGAACTATACACTACAATTATGAAAGATGGTAAATATGGAAATTTTGATTTGATGATTATGTTCCCTTGAATCTAATCTCTGATAACCTCGCTAAACTTTTTGTGTTGTTAACTTGATCCCTTGTAAAACAAATTTGGAAACAATATTTAAAACTTAAGAAAAACAATAAGTGTTTTAGACATGTTGTGGGTTAGTTGGGATTTTAAGTACAATCTACTTATCAAGTCCTTAAGCAATAAACAATAGCAAAAACAACAAATTGCATAATTAAAAACAATTGTGGTGTCATACAAAACCCTAATGATGAGTGGTGTTTGGTATGTCCTTTAAATGATTGCTCATGCATGTACTTGTTTGCAACAACAATGAATGCTCTAATTATGGTTTGATTTTTATAGAAATCTTATAATTTGTCAATAATTATCTCTATATACTCAATATACTCATTGATAAATGACTTACAATGCTTGTGTACTTGTAGACAATTTGAATTCAAATTAGGATCCTATTGGTGTCCAACTTAATATCCAAGAGTCATAAATAGAAAAATGAGTGATGAAGGGGGCATGAGCACATATTGTAAAAGAGACCACACCAAAGACCCAAGAGTACACATTACACTTCATACATATCTAGGGCATGTCCTACAATATTGGAAACAGAACTTAAGGTAGTAAGAAGTGGGAAGAAAAGAGAGATCATTAGAGGGGACTAAGTGAAGGTACGAGGACCATTAGAAATTGAAAAATTTATAAATTACGTGTCTACCTCTCTCTCCACACACACACACATATATATAAAAATAAAACACTTATTCTATAAACATTTAAAAATTGTTATACATGAATTGTTATTAGTTTAATTGGTGAAGCTGCATGGCTCACAAAGAGCACACTAAGAATCAATTCTTACTACTAGCAAAACCTAACCTTGAAAAGGGACGAGGCCGAATAAAACAATGATTCATAAAAATAAAAAAAAAACTATTTTGTAAATATAACATTTAAAAAAACATCATTTTTTCTGAAATGTCTGTTACCGCCGCTGCCTGTGTCTGAAACCCGAGCTCCACAGTGATGGTGAAGATGTCGGCGTAGAAGTTCCTGGTCCCAGCATCAGCGAAGCATCTATCTGCTCGCAAATGCAAACGTATTCCCTAGCCAGATCACCGTCTAATGGCTTACAAAAAAATTTCAGGATAAAAGCTTTTGCGATTTCAGGTTTTGAAGACTCGGATGCAGAGGATGACAGAGAGGAGGAGGTTTTTGAGCGGCCAGATTCTACTTTGAAGGCAAAGGTCACTGCTGTCAACGATAAACAAGGTGAGTCTGCCGTTGATAAGGAAAACGGGTTACGCAGGGGATTTTAAAACCGGTCCAAGCCCAAATATTTTAAATGTTTGTAAATCATAATTAATAATAATATTATTAATAATTTTATAATATTAAAATTTTGACATTTAATTGTTTAATGTAATGTATATATATTGTACAATACATTTGATATTACAAATGAAAAAATAAATTATCCTAAATTTTAAAAGAAAACATTACACTATATTAATAATTCAAACTTAATGTCAATATCAAGACAAAAATTATCAATCTTTGAATTTGTATTTGATGAAAGTGATGTGATTTAGAATGTGAAAATGGTAATTTTGGCTTGGGATTGAGGTGTTTTTGGGTTCACCTGGATGCCATTGTTAGTATCAGTCATCGTTGTTAGTCATTGTTTTCCAAGTCTAACAGTTATTTCTATGTAAATATTGCACTTTTAATCTAATACAAGCCACTACAAGTGCTTCAATTATGCTTGTGTGTGTAATCCTAAGATTTGATTGTGTGCACAATACCCAAAAATATATCTCATTCACTTGAAACCCTAGGTCTACTTGCACTAATATAATTAGGCCTTAAAAATGGGTAGAAAGGTGGGTTGAACTGACCCAAACCACTCCCTATTAAATGGTTGAGTGTTGCTTACACATTGAATACTCCAAAGAGGTAAGTTAAATCACATCTTTTTCTCCAATTGATGAATGTTTGTAATAGTGATCCTTGAATGTGTGCAACCTATAATCTAGCGTTTGATACTTGGTAATTAGAATCTTTGGCTTAGGTTTGAGGTACTTCAAACTTGGCTAGGATCTACTCCTTTTATCTAATTGGTAAATATATAATAATGGGGTAATGCCTTTTAATGCAAAAGTGTTTGGATATGCTTGATAGATGCTAACATAGATAATTTATCAAAATAGGGTGCAATAATTTATATCCAAGAAGGTGTTGCACTTTTTTGCTTTCTTGAGATTTCTGGATCACCTATGATTTTCTAAGGAAAGATTTTGTGTTACTTTTATAGCTAATTTGTTGGAGCAACATTACATACTCGTATTTTTTTTTGCATGCATGTAAAATCATCATAGAAATTTAAAAATATCGCTTTCCTATAATAGAATCACATGCCAAAAAAACCATCGCTCTTATACAAAATCATTGTAATGCATTGGAAAAGCATCACATGCATTAGAAAAGCATCACTATCTTAGAGAAGCATATGGGCTTAGATAACCATCTATGGATTAGAAAAACATTACAGACTTAGAAAAACTTAGTATTGATGTAAATACATTGCATATTTAGAAAAACATCTTAATGATATAAACACATCATAGGCTTATAAAAACATTGCATGATATAAAATCATCATAATTTCTTAAAAAAGAATTGCGAGCTTAGAAAAGTTTTGCATTGATGGAAAATAATCATTACTTATAGAAGTAACCCAATCTAATAAAAGTTGGTAAATGTATAGAATTTCAAAAATGATCACAAACATGATTTATATTAGATCGATAGATTTACTTTTAGGCTATAAATTGCAACACTAGAAGAGTTTTAAATTAGATCAATATATTTATCGGTTCATATATTCTAATAATTAATTTTTTGGATCCTTTTATACTCACCCAATCACCAAATAATCCAAAGTTGAGTCTCACCAAGATGAAAAGTAATATTTAATTTTGAGTATATATACTAGTTAATTTTAAACATTTGGGTTGGGTGCAATTAGAAAATTTAATTACATTTCAAAATTTACTTATAAAATTTTGGCAAGTGTGATCCCAAGGCCCATAAAATGTGTGATAATCCAAACATTATTGAAAATATTAGACCATTGATTCGTTGGCAATCCAAAAATAAATCCCCATCAGGATTAGAAATTATTTAGCTATTCGAGGAGGAAATAGTAACGTGCATGGGCTTTTTGGAAAAAATACTATGTAGCCTGACATTATCCACATAGCCAATCTTGAGTTAAGAATTCTCCTCTATTTGAAAATCAAGTATAGTACGTGGTTGGGAGAGTGAGAGGAGAATGCAGGGTGTGAGAGAGGCCATGTATTGATCATCTGATAGTTGAAGATTTGTGGTTTGTTTGTACACGTGTAGAGATCATTTGATCAATTGCAGGTTTTAAATGTTTTCTACATGGGGGTAGTTATCCCCCCTATAAACCCACTTTCAATAATATGGTGGTTGATGTTCCCTTGGTGAATACAGACAAAGAAATTGATGCTTTGATGAATGCAATAGGAAAGAGAAAGCTACAAAATCCTGGGGGTGGAACCAAAAAAACATGAATGCAAGCGTCAGATTTATTTCTAATTTCCATGCTTGATCCATCAGAAATAATAAGGAATATTGTGGGGATATATGGACATAACCTAATATATAAGTTCATGGGTGGTTAGTTAACAATGGAATAATTACATGCATGGACCAGAAGAACCTGGAAAATGAATGAAAATTTTGAAATCAAATTTTGTGCAAAATGATACTTTATAGGAGTATTTGCCAAAGAATCTGACAGAGATAACGTTTTGGGGGGAGGTCCCTACTTCTTCAAGAATGTGGGTCTCTTCATCAAAAATTAGCATACAACTTTTAAGCCGACTAAAGAACTCCCTAGCACGGTCCCAGTCTGGATTTGCATGTATGCGCTGCCACAAGAATTTTGGTCCAGGTATGTATTTGAAACTATTGCTAATATTTTAGGTCATCCAATAGAATTTTCTAAACCCCATCATGGTAGAGGACTTTCTAGTTATGTGAGGATCTATGTTGATTTAGATCTATCTCAGTCATTGCCAAAAAACATCACCCTGAAAGATGGTGAGCTAGAACAGATCCAAGACCTGGATTATGAAAGAATCCTCTTTAGATGTATAAATTTCCATGAGTATGGTCATATATTTCGAGAATGCCCATCTCTACAAAAGAATAATCAAGAGGGCAAGGAGTTGGAAAATATTGGAACAGATACAGAAGGGTTTATGAAGCTAAAGAAGAAACATGTAACCAAATAAAAGGGTAGGGTGGTCAAAAAATACATCCCAAAGGAAGGGAGAAATGAATCTAACCATAAGGAACTACAAAGAGAAGAGTCTGAAATGGTGCCTGAGATGCAACAACATAGGGGAAAAGATAATGTTGAACCAAAGAATATAGTAGCAAAGTATGGTTTCAAAGAGGACGTAGAGAATATATTAAAAGAATTAACAGTAGGTAACCAGTCCAAGATAATTGAGAAAGGAATACAAAATAAATAGGAAAAGGATACCAAAATATTAGATAGGAACAAGAGAGAATAAAATTGGACAAGCATGGAGGATTCAAAGGAAACAAAATTAGAAAACATGAAAGATAGTATTGGGGTCTCACAAACCCCCAATCTAAATAGATCAAGCAATTTTAGAAAAAGGAGAAGAGGGATTCCTAATAGAAAAAAGAAAAGACAAGACAAAGCCATAGGGGTGGGTACTCAAATCCAGTTGGACTCAATCTTGGCGAGCACCAAGATCCCCCCTACATCCTGATGCAAATCTTATCCATGAATATAAAGGGCCTGAATGCCCCCACTAAAAGGATGTTGAAAAATATTATTAAAAATCATAATGTAGAAGAGATAATTCTTCAAGAAACCAAGATAGAGAATCTAGATTATTTTGGTAGAAGTTTTGCTATTTGTCTGGGTAGAACTATTAATGGTAGGAATGCATTAGGCATGATAGGGGGAATGGATTTTCTCTGGAACAATAATGAAGTGCAACTCCAGATAGTTCATCAACACAAATAATTAATTATTGCTAAAGTGGAAAGTAGGAAGAATAAACTCTCCTTCTACTTAGTCAACTTTTATGGAACCCAAGGCAAAGAGGAAAGAGAAAAAGCATGGAAGCAATTGGAGACTGGAATCAATAATGATAAGGAAATCTTATGGATAATTGGTGGAGATTTCAATGACAGATTGAGCCCTTAAGAAAATAAAGGGGGAAAAGAAATAGAAAAGGATAATGGAGCCTTTTGTAGCTTCTTAGAAAATGTGGAGTTATGTGACATGAAAATCAAGTGAGGATGGTTTACTTGGAGAAATAAGAGGCAAGGAAAAGATTTGATCTTGGAACAACTGGACATATTTCTAATTAATAGAAAATTGATGGAACACAAAATTATCCTTGACGCTGAAGTTTTAAGAGAGTCAAGGTCAGATCACTAGCCTATTTTGTTGCTCATAAATAATGAGGAGCATCCAATTAGGGTGCCATTTATATTCAAGAAAATGTGGATGAAACACCCTGAATTGGATGAGTTTGTAACAAAACATTGAAACAAGCCTAGTTCTATTTATGGAATGAAATGTATATTTTCCAGAAGAAATTAAAAGATCTTAAGTTATCTCTTAAGTACTAGAATGAACACACGTTTAAGAATATTTTTCAGGAGAAGAGAGTTTTGGAGAGGAGAAGTGAAGAAATCAAAGAAAAGAGAATGGAAGGAATCACTAAGAAGGTCCTTCAGTTAGAGAAGAAGAAGTGGAAAGATCTCTAGAGGATATCTACAAGAAGGAAGAAATATATTGGAAACAAAAATTGAGAATAAGATGGCTAAAAAAGGGGACAAGAACACGAGGTTTTTTCACCTCTCTTGTAAAACCAGGACAAAAGAATTACATTAGGAAGTTGGAAACTAAGGAGGGAGCCATGATTGAGGAACTAGAGGCAATCAAAGAACATTTGGTTAAATTCTAGAAAAGGATGCTCAGTTGGGACAATGAGGGAAGAGAAGAGAAATAAGAGTTCTTGAACCAGATCCCAAACTTAGACACAGATCTTGACAATGAAAGGCTAATGAGAAATATAGATTTGGAAGAAGTCAAAAAGGTGATATTTAAAATGGAAGGTGATAGTGTGCTAGGACCTGATGGGTTCCCCACATTCTTCTTTCAACATTTTTGGGACCTCTTGGGGTAGGATATAAGAGAAGTGGTGCAAGAATCTTTAGAATCACAAAGCATGTTACAAGATTTAAACACCTCCTTTATAATGTTCTTTCCTAAAAAATATAACAATAAATCCCCTAAATATTTTAGGCCTATTTCATTATGTAAATTTATCTACAAGTTTATCTCAAAAATTATTGCCTCAAGACTGCAGGGCATCCTCCCTAAATTGATTTCAAAAGATCAAATAGGCTTTGTGCAAGGCAAATAGATTTTGGATGGCATAATTATTGTCCATGAGGTCATTCATTCCTTGATAGGTAATAAGAGGCAAGGGATGTTGGTCAAGCCAGACATATCCAAAGCTTTTGATAGGGTTAATTGGTCCTTTCTAGAGAGGGTCTTATAGAGATTTGTCTTATTCTACTTTAGAAAAAATGGATTAGAAGTTGTTATTCAATTCCAATATTCTTGATCATGGTGAACAACTCTTTGGGAGGATTCTTTTCTTGCTTGTGAGTACTCAAGTAAGGGGATCTATTATCCCCTTATTTATATTGATGTTTGACTCCCTATGAAGGATATTGTAGTCCGTAATGAATAGCAAAATACTGCAAGGCCTTCAAGCTACCACAGATGGTGATAAGTGAACACACCTCCAATTTATAGATGACACTCTGCTTTTTGTTAACCCATCAATAAAAGAAGCCAGAATAATTCAAGATGCTTTATCTAGATACAAAAAATATTTAGGGAAAATCATCAACAAAGATAAATCGAAAGTGTTTTGCCTTAAAATGTCCCCCAATCTATAGTTATTCCTGAACAGGATTCTAGGATTTGAAATTGTCCCCTCTGAGATATATATTTAAGTTTCCCTCTATTCCATGGCAAAGGAGGTAATAAAATATGGGGGGAAATAATTGAAAAAATGAAAAGAAAACTTGGTGGATCGAAGGGGAAATATTTATCCCTGGCAAGAAGGATAACTCTCATCAAATCAATTTTGCAGGCCACCATAGTCTACTATTTTTCTATGTTAAAGGCCCCTCTAGAAGTGCTCAATCAAATGAAAAAATTATTTAGAAAGTTCCTCTTGAAAGGTACGGGGGATACAAACAAATTTCCCCTTCTAGCATGGGATAAGGTTTGCAAATCCAAAAGTCAGGGGGGGGTGGGATTAGAGATCTAGATAAACTGAATAGAGATTTAGTAGCCAAGATTGTATGGATATTGGGTAAGATCTCAAGAGCGATTTGGAGTAAGATACTAAAAAAATAATAATTGTATAGTAGATATCAAGCCAGAATCTTCACTAAAGAAAACCTCCTGCTTGGATCGGTGATATGGAATAGTTTGAGGGAAGCCCAAAATATTATATTAAAAGACCATTTCTACAATGTTAGGAATGGGGAGGACACAAACTTTTTGGAAGATTGTTGGATCTCCTCAAAACCCTTAAGTATGGAGTTAGATTTCAAGGACTTAAAAGAAGCCAACATAAGATAGTAGGAATGTAAAGTCAAAGATTATTGGATAGAGGAGTCAGAATGTTGGTATAATACTCTTCTCTGAAAAACATTCAAGAAGAGAGTAGATAGCCAAGATGAATCCCATAATAAAATTAATGCTTATTTAGAAGGATTTAGAATCCCTTGGAACCCAAAGAAAAATGTTATTAGGTGGAATAATTAAGGGTTGGGAGACTATTTAGTTAAAAAAGGTTACAAAAGACAGTTGGATCCTTAGTCCAACTCTTTAGACAAGCAAATTTGGAGCTCAAAAGCCTGAACAAAAGCCAAGTCCTTTCTATGACTAGCAACACAGGGAAAAATACTTTTTTATAGGGGAAAATTTGAGTAAAAGAGGATTTCACAGCCCATCCAAGTGTGTATTATGCTATCAAGAAGAAAGCGTGGTTCATTTACTGTTACAATATCATTCTATGACTAAACTTTGGAATTATTTCTTGAATAGTTTTAATGTAAAATGGAGTTTAAGTCAAAATTTAAAAGGACATCTCAAAGCTTGGAGAGCCAATACTAAATTGAATATAATTAGAGATGTCTAGGATATGGGCCCGAGTATGATAGCATGGAAAATATAGATTGAAATAAATGCTATAATATTTTAGGATAATGTGAAATTCAAGCTTCCTTAGAGAGTATGTTCAGAACTACAAAACAACATCAATTAGATAGCAGGATTGTTCTAACAAAAGAAAAATAAGGAAGCTAGCCTAGAACAACTAAAGATATTGGGAAACTAGGAAGGTACCAAAGCATTATACAAGACATTAATGCCCAGTGAAAAGCAAAAGAAGAAAGTCTTAAGGAAAGAAGTGAAATGGTTCCCTCCTAAGCAAAGTTGGAATAAATTAAACTTTGATGGTGCATCTAAAGGCAACCCAGGGCACTCAAGAGTTAGAACGTTAATTATAGATCATATGGGGTAGTTGATTGTTTATGAGACCCATTATATGGGAATAAACTCGAACAATATAATAGATGCTGAAGGCCTAGTTATGGGTTTCAAACTGGCAATTAAAGCAAAAATAAAAAATATATCAGTTGAAGGGGATTCAATGTTAATTATTTGAGCATGAGAGAGGGGTGAGGTAATAAATTAGAGAATAAATTTTTTTTTAGAATAAATAGAAGGTTAAGTTCATTTTTTTAAAATCTCCAAGTTCATCACATCTTTAGAGAAAGCAACATGGAGACTGATTGGTTAGCTAGTTGGTGTGCAGAAAAGAGACAATCAAGCATAACAGAAAGGGTGAGAGAATATTCCAAGGACCCTGAAAAGGCACAATGGATTTCCATTCTTAAAAAGGAATGTATATCACTATAAGGAGATCAACTCGAAAGGATGAGATGAAAGGTAGTGATCATGTCCAAGTTAGAGAAATCTCTCCTAGGGCGTGGAGAAGAAAGGAGAAAGCAGAAGAGGTGCCTAATGAAAAATTTCTAGCATAAGAGTAAGAGGCGTGTTAGAAGTCAGGGAAAAAATAATAAAGTTGATGCTCATAAATTAAGCTGTCAAAGGTAGTTTACAACATCTAATCCCTAACAACGATGGCTTTGGCCACTAGTTAATATTAGAAAGCAGGTGTGTGATAGTTGGCAATTGCATTTAGCATATGAAATGAATTTAGAAAGCTTTTATATCATCTGGTGACCTAACCATAGAGGAAAAGAAGGAGAAAACATTGCATGGGTATCCCTTAAAGTGTTAGTTTTACTCCATTTTCACTGTTACATGACTAAAGATGTCAAGAATTGTATATTCATTAAATTTGTGTTATCAAGGGATTCGAAAATGGAAACAAATGTAGTAAATAGGAAATTTTCCAGCCCAAACATAAGAAACATGATAGAGGTAAAGTAAAAATAAGAAAGAGGACGTCCACAAAGCTGGCCAACTTAGGTAGAATACAACAACTAAAATTCAAGAGTGATGATTGAAAACGTTAAGAAATCATCATATTGATTAAAAAAAATATGGATAAGGATGACACAGCCTAGTCAACAAATCCACCTGTTAGATTCTTTTAAATTGAAAATACTACTATCAATTAATCAAAGTGGAAGCATCATCTTTTATTACTACTCTTAGCAAGTAG
This sequence comes from Torreya grandis, assembly GCA_037957365.1. Classification (NCBI taxonomy): domain Eukaryota; kingdom Viridiplantae; phylum Streptophyta; class Pinopsida; order Cupressales; family Taxaceae; genus Torreya; species Torreya grandis. The sequence continues at coordinate 1,275,587 of JARHVA010000700.1, read as the reverse complement.
CACACGATTCCACTTGTATGGAGTTAAAATCATCTTTTATCTTTAATGTTTTAAAATATATATATCTTAAATTTTTTTAAAGAAGAAGAATCTAATTTGTCTAAATTATGGTAGGCGTTAAATGGCTGAAATTGCAATGAAAAAAATAATGCATGGAAAAAGTTAAATTGTAAGGTGGTTGAAATGGCCATGTCTTCTTGGTAAATGTCCCAATTTAAATTAAAAACGTTAAAATAAAAGTTTGGTTTTAACTTTAGAGAAGGAAACTTATGAGGCAGGCACACATTTATGTCATTTCAAGTTCAAATGCATTGACAAGTTTTGAGTTAAGAATAATTTCTTCTTTTATTAAAAATAATTTTAAAATATAAATTTAAGTATATGATTTAAATGTTATATTAAATTAAATTATTATTTATATAAACAATTAAATTATATATAAAATAAAAATTTTATAAGTAGGTTTTTCTAGTGGATGGTTAGTGGCTTTTGACCTTGAGTGATGTGTTATTATGATTTTTATTTTGAGGTGTTTTAGTTTTTTCCTATTATTTTTTCATTTTATTTTGGTTTACACTAGATTAGTGGACTCTGTTTTTCCTCTCTATTTTATTCTTCTCCTTTAATTCTCTTCAATTTTTACATCTCATCTTTCTTTATATTTTTCTATTAAGAAGTAGTGTCCTTTCTGTTTTTATCTTTTATATTCCTTTTATTTGTTGTAAAAAATGGCTTCCAATTATATCCCTTACCAATTTATAATTTCAATCAAAAACATTTTACCTTATCAAATAAATAATATTAAACAAATAAATATCAAATTTAAAATCTAAAATTTTTATCAATATCTCAAACTAACATAAACAACCCTTATCTATCATTGTAATTAAACCTCCCAACCAAAAAACGAGATAAACATAAAAACCAAATAAACATATGTGAGGTACACAAAACATGACACATGAAATGAAATGGACATAATAATATCATACACGAGTGACACCCGGCCTGGCATATTAGTTAACTTATGAGCTAAGAAGAAATAACTAACCCGAATCCAATACAATTTTCTGGCTAAAAAGCCATTGAATTCTCTTATTTTTTAAAAAAAATTAACCATTCAACATAATTGTCTCTTTCAATTATTTTAAGGTAGCCGTGTGGAAAGGAGAGAAAAGACAGCTTTGCTTTATTGGATTAGATTTGATGTGTTGTTGACTATCTGTAATTCTTTTACTATAATATCTTTGACAGCAAACAAAGTTTGTTGGGCTCTCTCACTTTTCTATCTCTATATATATGAACCGCATGGCCAAATCCAACACCACAATTCAACAGGAGAAAAGAGTAAGTGAAGAGGTGCAATCAGTACTACAACAGCATGTCTGAGCAACAGAAGTCCGCAGCTGTGCCACCACCTTCTGGTTATCCAGAAGGATATCCTCCACCAGGTAATTACTTGTTTTTCTTCTTAATCTTCTTCTAGCTGTCTATGGAAGAACTGTTCTTTATGCAGTTAATGATGTATTATTATGACCATGATTACCTTCCACATGATCACCTAAGGTCTATGGATCCATCGCAGGGATACTTTTATGACTTTTTTCTTTGAATTGTGCTACTTTAATTTTAGGTTATATACATTTTGGAACATGGTATTAAAATAAATTTCATAAAGTTTGTTTTATCCTCTTAATTTAAGAGAATTTGATTCTTGTCATGAATGCCCTTATAACTAAAGTTGTAATATACGTATATATTCACCCTTTATTTTTCTTTTATAGCAAATCCATCTGAGATCATCTGTTTTGCAGTCTCTAGTTAGTATGAGTTGGTTCGTAATTTTGCAATTGTAATAGGTTTAATTTTAGATTTATTCAAACTTATCAATTTCAGATCTAATGCATTTCCCATTCCTTCAGACGGTTTGTCCATTTATGTTAAAAGGCAATAATTTTTTTTTTTTTTAAATTATTTATATTTGTATCTATATTATTTACAGGGTACCCCAGTCAGGCTCCACAAACACAATATGCAGAAGCAGGTCCTGTCAAAACACAGAGTAGAGGAGAGAGAGGGTTCATAGAAGGATGGTATGTATGGCTTTGATCATCATGCTCTTCATTCATAATTTCCAACTCTTATATTCATAAACTAAGGTTGAATGCTTATATTGTAAATTTTTTGTCTGTGATTCCAGTCTAGCAGCCTTGTGCTGTTGTTGGTTGTGCGAGGAATGTTGCTGAGAGCAAGGACATATGCTTCAGTATAGCCTAGATCTTGATTTAATAAATAATAATATGTTGTAATACGCTGACCATTATACAATGGTATAGGATAGCCTAGTATAATTCTCTATCTTGATTTATGCGAATTGGGCACTCTCCAATTTAATTCTATAAATTTAATATGAACTGGTATCTAGGTCGGTTGGATTATGTAGTTTGTACTGTTTTGTTTCCCCAAAATATAATAATATCTTTTACTAAGATGCAAAGATCTCAATTTGGTCTCAAAAAGAATTGTGGGGTTATTTTGATGCTTCTTGCATAAAAGTTTAGTTGTTTTGTTCCCTCCTCTTTTATTTTTCTTTCTTTTTTTTGGAAAATAAGGTTTCTTTGCTTTCAAATATATTTATGAAATGTTGTTTAAAATTATTTTTTATTAATTATATAAATTATTTTATTAATAATATAATAAAATAAAATAAAATAAATGATATGATATTATTTCAATTTTATATCGAGATTAAGTGGGTTGTAGTCCAGCAGTGAAATTAATATTTTAAAAGGTGTTGTTTAGTCATCTTTCAAGGTATAAATTTTAGTAGATATAAAAAAGGGACGACTCTGAGATTGTGCTTTGATGAATTTGACAGAGTGGATATCTTTTAGTCCTTGGTACTGAATTAAAGAAGCATTTTGTATACCTAATCCGTTACAGGTATCCCCACAAAACTCAGTTAAAAAAATATATAATGACACTTTAAATATCTTTTATAAGACACAGCAAATTCTCATATATTTTTAATTCTTGGTTGTCTTTAAAGTTATTTTGAAATGGTAAAGCTTTTTTGTATGCATGTTATATAATATTAATTTTTTTGTCCACACGAACTTATTTTTTTGTTTTTTCTTTTACCTTCACTATTAAAGCGACTTGGCCATGTATGATCTATCAAATATTTGATTATGAGATGGAATGTGGAAGAATTTTCATTTTAATTGTGTTTGTTCTTTCGCATATTTTCAGTTGAGGTTCAGAGCCCACTCATTGAGTTGTGTGGACCCTATTTGGCTTTAATAGCCATTCCCTTGTTATAGTCAATATTTATGCTTCCAATGATGTAGTAGACAAGGTAATTTTTTGGTGGTGAATAACAAACACTCTCCCTGATGCCATCTGAATTCTATGTGAAGATTTCAACATGATTGAATCTTGTGAAGAAAAGGAGGGTTACTCCCAATGCGTTGATGCGCCGATGAAAGAGAGGTGATTTTCAAGCAAAATAAACTCACATTTTTTTATTAATTATGGGATACAGTGGGTCCTAATTTACGAAGTCTATTTTTTTGCTTTCTTGAGATTTCTGGATCACCTATGATTTTCCTAATTTACGAATTCTACTTTTTTGCTTTCTTGAGATTTCTGGATCACCTATGATTTTCTAAGGAAAGATTTTGTGTTACTTTTATAGCTAATTTGTTGGAGCAACATTACATATTTGTAATTTTTTTTTCATGCATGTAAAATCATCACAAAAATTTAAAAATATCGCTTTCCTATAATAGAATCACAGGCCAAAAAAACCATCGCTCTTATACAAAATCATTGTAATGCATTGGAAAAGCATCACATGCATTAGAAAAGCATCACTATCTTAGAGAAGCATATGGGCTTAGATAACCATCTATGGATTAGAAAAACATTACAGACTTAGAAAAACTTAGTATTGATGTAAATACATTACATATTTATAAAAACATCTTAATGATGTAAACACATCATAGGCTTATAAAAACATTGCATGATTTAAAATCATCATAATTTCTTAAAAAAAAATTGCGAGCTTAGAAAAGTTTTGCATTGATGGAAAATAATAATTACTTATAAAAGTAACCCAATCTAATAAAATTTGGTAAATGTATAGAATTTAAAAAATGATCATAAACATGCTTTATATTAGATCGATAGATTTACTTTTAGGCTATAAATTGCAACACTAGAAGAGTTTTAAATTGGATCAATATATTTATCGGTTCATATATTCTAATAATTAATTTTTTGGATCCTTTTATATTCACCCAATCACCAAATAATCCAAAGTTGAATCTCACCAAGATGCAAAATAATATTTAATTTTGAGTATATATACTAGTGCATTTTAAACATTTGGGTTGGGTGCAATTGGAAAATTTAATTACATTTCAAAATTTAATTATAAAATTTTGGCAAGTGTGATCCCAAGGCCCATAAACTGTGTGATAATCCAAACATTATTGAAAATATTAGACCATTGATTCGTTGGCAATACAAAAATAAATCCCCATCAGGATTAGAAATTATTTAGCTATTCAAGGAGGAAATAGTAACGTGCATGGGCTTTTTGGAAAAAATACTATGTAGCCTAACATTATCCACATAGCCAATCCTGAGTTAATAAATCTTCTCTATTTGAAAATCAAGTATAAGACGTGGTTGGGAGAGTGAGAGGAGAATGCAGGGTGTGAGAGAGGCCATGTATTGATCATCTGATAGTTGAAGATTTGTGGTTTGTCTGTACACGTGTAAAGATCATTTGATCAATTGCAGGGTTTAAATGTTTTCTACAAGGGGTAATTATCCCCCCTATAAACCCACTTTCAATAATATGGTGGTTGGGGTTCCCTTGGTGAATATAGACAAAGAAATTGATGCTTTGATGAATGCAATAGGAAAGAGAAAGCTACAAAATCCTGGGGGTGGAACCAAAAAAACATGAATGCAAGCATCAGATGTAATTCCAATTTTCATGCTTGATCCATCAGAAAAAATAAGGAATATTGTGGGGATATATGGACATAACCTAATATATAAGTTCATGGGTGGTCAGTTAACAATGGAATAATTACATGCATGGACCAGAAGAACTTGGAAAATGAATGAAAATTTTGAAATCAAATTTTGTGCAAAAGGATACTTTATAGGAGTATTTGGCAAAGAATTTGACAAAGATAACGTTTTGGGGGAATGCCCCTACTTCTTCAAGAATGTGGGTCTCTTCATCAAAAATTAGCATACAACTTTTAAGCCAACTGAAGAACTCCCTAGCACGGTCCCAGTCTGGATTTGCATGTATGCACTGCCACAAGAATTTTGGTCCTGGTATGTATTTGAAACTGTTACTAATATTTTAGGTCATCCAATAGAATTTTCTAAGCCCCATCATGGTAGAGGACTTTCTAGTTATGCGAGGATCTATGTTGATCTAGATCTACCTCAGTCATTGCCAAAAAGCATCACCCTGAAAGATGGTGAGCTAAAACAGATCCAAGACCTGGATTATGAAAGAATCCCCTTTAGATGTATAAATTTCCATGAGTATGGTCATATATTTCAAGAATGCCACATCTCTAAAAAAGAATAATCAAGAGGGCAAGGAGTTGGAAAATATTAAAACAGATACATAAGGGTTTATGAAGCTAAAGAAGAAACATGTAACCAAATAGAAAGGTAAGGTGGTCAAAAAATACATCCCAAAGGAAGGGAGAAATGAATCTGACAATAAGGAACTACAAAGAGAAGAGTCTGAAAGGGTGCCTGAGATGCAACAACATAGGGGAAAAGATAATGTTGAACCAAAGGATATAGTAGCAAAGTATGGCTTCAAAGAGGACGTAGAGAATCTATTAAAAGAATTAGAAGTAGGTAACTAGTGCAAGATAACTGAGAAAGGAATACAAAATAAATAGGAAAAGGATACCATCAGATCAGATAGGAACAAGAGAGAATAAAATTGGACAAGCATGGAAGATTCAAAGGAAACAAAATTAGAAAACATGAAAGATAGTATTGGGGTCTCACAAACCCCCAATCTAAATAGATCAAGCAATTTTAGAAAATGGAGAAGAGGGATACCTAGTAGAAAAAAGAAAAGACAAGACAAAGCCATAGGGGTGGATACTCAAATCTAGTTGGACTCAATCTTGGCGAGCACCAAGATCCCCCCTACATCCTGATGCAAATCTTATCCTCGAATATAAAGGGCCTGAATGCCCCCACTAAAAAAGGATGTTGAAAAATATTATTAAAGATCATAATGCAGAAGTGATAATTCTTCAAGATACCAAGATAAAGAATCTAGATTATTTTGGTAGAATTTTTGCTAATTGTCTAGGTAGAACTATTAGGGGTAGGAATGAATTAGGCATGATAGGGGGAATGGATTTTCTCTGGAACAATAATGAAGTGCAACTCCAGATAGTTCATCAACACAAATAATTCATTATTGCTTAATTGGAAAGTAGGAAGAATAAACTCTCCTACTTAGTCAACTTTTATGGAACCCAAGGCAAAGAGGAAAGAGAAAAAGCATGGAAACAATTGGAGACTGGAATCAATAATGATAAGGAAATCTTATGGATAATTGGTGGAGATTTCAATGACAAATTGATCCCTTAAGAAAATAAAGGGGGAAAAGAAAAAGAAAAGGATAATGGAGCCTTTTGTAGCTTCCTAGAAAATGTGGAGTTATGTGACATGAAAATCAAGTAAGGATGGTTTACTTGGAGCAATAAGAGGCAAGGAAAAGATTTGATCTTGGAATGGCTAGACATATTTCTAATTAATAGAAAATTGATGGAACACAAAATTATCCTTGACGCTGAACTTTTAAGAGAGTCAAGGTCAGATCACTAGCCTATTTTGTTGCTCATAAATAATGAGGAGCATCCAATTAGGGTGCCATTTATATTCAAGAAAATGTGGATGAAACACCTTGAATTGGATGAGTTTATAATAGAACATTGAAACAAGCCTAGTTCTATTTATGGAACAAAAATGTATATTTTCCGCAAGAAATTAAAAGATCTTAAGTTAGCTCTTAAGTAATAGAATGAACACACATTTAAGAATATTTTTGAGGAGAAGAGAGTTTTGGAGAGGAGAAGTGAAGAAATCAAAGAAAAGAGAATGGAAGGAATCACTAAGAAGGTCCTTCAGTTAGAGAAGAAGAAGTGGAAAGAGCTCTAGAGGATATCTACAAGAAGGAAGAAATATATTGGAAACAAAAATTGAGATTAAGATGGCTAAAAGAAGGGGACAAGAACACAAGGTTTTTTCACCTCTCTTGTAAAACTAGGACAAAATAATTACATTAGGAAGTTAGAAACTAGGGAGCGAGCCATGATTGAGGAATCAGAGGCAATCAAAGAACATTTGGTTAACTTCTAGAAAAGGATGCTCAGTTGGGACAATGAGGGAAGAGAAGAGAAAGAAGAGTTCTTGAACCAGATCCCAAACTTAGTCACAGATCTTGACAATGAAAGGCTAATGAGAAATATAGATTTGGAAGAAGTCAAAAAGGTGACATTTGAAATGGAAGGTGACAGCGTGCTAGGACCTGATGGTTTCCCCACATTCTTCTTTCAGCATTTTTGGGACCTATTGGGGTAGGATATAAGAGAAGTGGTGTAAGAATCTTCAGAATCACAAAGCATGTTACAAGATTTAAACACCTCCTTTATAATGTTCTTTCCTAAAAAGTATAACAATAAATCCCCTGAATATTTTAGGCCTATTTCATTATGTAAATTTATCTACAAGTTTATCTCAAAAATTATTGCCTCAAGACTATAGGGCATCCTCCCTAAATTGATTTTAGAAGACCAAATAGGCTTTATGTAAGGCAAATAGATTTCAGATGGCATAATTATTGTCCATGAGGTCATTCATTCCTTGATGGGTAATAAGAGGCAAGGGATGTTGGTCAAGCTAGACATATCCAAAGCTTTTGATATGGTTAATTGGTCCTTTCTAGAGAGGGTCTTATAGAGATTTGTCTTTATTCTACTTTAGAAAAAATGGATTAGAAGTTGTTATTCAATTCCGATATTCTTGATCATGGTGAACAACTCTTTGGGAGGATTATTTTCTTCCTTGTGAGTACTCAAGTAAGGGGATCTATTATCCCCTTATTTATATTGATGGTTGATTCCCTGTGAAGGATATTATAGTCCGTAATGAATAGCAATATACTGCAAGGCCTTCAAGCTACCACAGATGGTGATAAGTGAGCACACCTCTAATTTACAGATGACATTCTATTTTTTGTTAACCCATCAATACAAAAATTTAGAATAATTCAAGATGTTTTATCTAGATACAAAAAATATTTAGGGCAAATTATCAACAAAGATAAATCGAAAGTGTTTTGACTTAACATGTCCCCTAATCTGCAGTTATTCCTGAACAGGATTCTGGGATTTGAAATTGCCCCCTTTGAGATATATATTTAGGTTTCCCTCTATTCCATGGCAAAGGAGGTAATGAAATAAGGGGGTAAATAATTTAAAAAATGAAAAGAAAACTTGGTGGCTCGAAGGGGAAATATTTATCCCTGGCAGGAAGGATAACTCTCATGAAATCAATTTTATAGGCCTCCATAGTCTACTATTTTTCTATGTTAAAGGCCCCTCTAGAAGTGCTCAATCAAATGAAAGAAATATTTAGAAATTTCCTCTTGAAAGGTACGGGGGATACAAACAAATTTCCCCTTCTAGCATGGGATAAGGTTTGCAAATCCAAAAGTCAGGGGGGGATGGGATTAGAGATCTAGATAAACTGAATAGAGCTTTAGTAGCCAAGATTGTATGGAGATTGGGCAAGATCTCAAGAGTGATTTGGAGTAAGATACTAAAAAAAAACTTGGATAGTAGATATCAAGCTAGAATCTAATAAAGAAAACCTCCTGATTGGATTGGTGATATGGAATAGTTTGAGGGAAGCCCAAAATATTATATTAAAACACCTTTTCTACAATGTTAGGAATCAGGAGGACACAAACTTTTGGGTAGATTGTTGGATCTCCTCAAAACCCTTAAGTATGGAGTCAGATTTCAAGGACTTAAAAGAAGCCAACATAAGATAGTAGGGATGTAAAGTCAAAGATTATTGGATAAAGGAGTCAGAATATTGGTATAATACTCTTCTCTGGAAAACATTCAAGAAGAGAGCAAATAGCCAAGATGAATCCCATAATAAAATTAATGCTTCTTTAGAAGGATTTAGAATCCCTTGGAACCCAAAGAAAGATGTTATTAGGTGGAATAATCAAGGGTTGGAAGAATATTTAGTTAAAAAAGGTTACAATAGACAGTTAGATCCTTAGTCAAACTCTTTAGACAAGCAAACTTTGAGCATAATTTGGAGCTCGAAAGCCTGAACAAAAGCCAAGTCCTTTCTATGACTAGCAACATAAGGAAAAATACTTTTTTACAGGGGAAAATTTGAGTAAAAGAGGATTTCATAGCCCATCCAAGTGTGTATTATGCTATCAAGAAGAAAGCGTAGATCATTTACTATTACAATGTCATTCTATGACTATACTTTGGAATTATTTTTTAAATAGTTTTAATGTAAAATGGAGTTTAAGTCAAAATTTAAAAGGACATCTCAGAGCTTGGAGAGCCAATACTAAATTGAATATAATTAGAGATGTCTAGGATATGGGCCCGAGCATGATAGCATGGAAAATATAGATTGAAATAAATGCTATAATATTTTAGGATAATGTGAAATTCAAGCTTCCTTAGAGAGTATGGTCAAAACTACAAAATAACATCAATTAGATAGCAGGATTGTTCTAACAAAAGAAAAATAAGGAAGCTAGCCTAGAAGAACTAAAGATATTGGGAAACTAGGAAGGTACCAAAGTATTATACAAGACATTAATGCCCAGTGAAAATCAAAAGAAGAAAGTCTTAAGGAAATAAGTGAAATTGTTCCCTCCTAAGCAAGGTTGGAATAAATTAAACTTTGATGGTGCATCTAAAGACAACCCAGGGCACTCAGGAGTTAGAACGTTAATTATAGATCATATGGGGTAGTTGATTGTTTATGAGGCCCACTATATGGGAATAAACTTGAACAATATAATAGCTGATGAAGGCCTAGTTATGGGTCTCAAACTGGCAATTAAAGCAAAAATAAAAAATATATCAGTCAAAGGGGATTCAATGTTAATTATTTGAGCATGAGAGAGGGGTGAGGTAATAAATTGGAGAATAATTTTTTTTTTAGAATAAATAAAAGGCTAAGTTCATTTTTTTTAAATCTCTAGGTTCATCACATCTTTAGAGAAAGCAACATGGCGACTGATTGGTTAGCTCATTGGTGTGCAAAAAAGAGACAATCAAGCATAACAAAAAGGGTGAGAGAATATTCCAAGGACCCTAAAAAGGCACAATAGGTTTCCATTCTTAAAAATGAATGTATATCACTATAAGGAGATCAACTCAAAAGGATGAGATGAAAGGTAGTGATCATGTCCGAGTTAGAGAAATCTCTCCTAGGGCGTGGAGAAGAAAGGAAAAAGCAAAAGAGGTGCCTAATGAAAAATTTTAGCATAAGAGTAAGAGGCGCGTTAGAAGTCAGGGAAAAAATAATAAAGGTTATGCTCATAAATTAGGCAGTTGAAGGTAGTTTACAACATCTAATCCCTAACAACGATGGCTTTGGCCACTAGTTAATATTAGAAGGTAGGTGTGTGATAGTTGGCAATTGCATTTAGCATATGAAATGAATTTAGAAAGCTTCTATATCATTTGGTGACCTAACCATAGAGGAAAAGAAGGAGAAAACATTGCATGGGTATCCCTTAAAGTATTAGTTTTACTCCATCTTCACTATTATATGACTAAAGATGTCAACAATTGTACATTCATTAAATTTGTGTTATCAAGGGATTCAAAAATGGAAACAAATGTGGTAAATAGGAAATTTTTTGGCCCAGGCATGAGAAACATGATAGAGGTAAAGTAAAAATAAGAAAGAGGACGTCCACAAAGCTGACCTACTTAGGTAGAATACAACAACTAAAATTCAAGAGCGATGATTTTAGAAAATGGAACATAATAGAAGGCTAGTATGGACAAAAGGCCAATCAATTGAATTTAGTATGTTTCCTTCTTAGAAAACTACTCGTTGGTAGAAGGGAGGAAGGAAAAATTGTTGCTTAGGTTCATGCATAAAATGATAATAGAGCTACAAATTTATCATGACAAATCTGAAGCTATTAACGGATTCTCATTTCTTGAATTCATGCTAACAGGGACTTGGCATTTGACAAAAGATATGATGACACACTTACAATTTATTTGTTGCACCCTTTTGATTTCAATAATAGTGCTGGTATGGATCAAAACTTTAATGAATATTTCCAATGAAGAGCACGTAGAGGGAGGGGAAAGGAGCAACAAGGTTCACCACATAACTTCAGGTCAAGTGGCATTGGACAGGGAAACAATGATGAGCAAAATATAGGAATTCATTCCAATGGTAATCATAAATATAAAGAGCAAAAAATTTATCCAAGGGGTCAAAAGGGTCAAGAAAGAAGCCCGATAAACTCTCCCTAGATTCACTTGGAATAAGAACACAAGAATAAGAGGTTCCACACCATTTATTAGGGAGGAAGAAAATGGATTAGGTGAGCAAATGAAGAAGGATGATCGATGGAGAAAAATAAAGGGATCGTCATCTCTGAGAATAATGCAAGGCCAGAATCTATCAAGAGAAAAGCCTCACGAGAAGATGTAGGCCCGTTAAAATATCATCACACAAAGAGGAGGGTGATGCAATGAAATTTGGCAAAGGAGAACGTAGTTTAGTTCCTCAAGATAGTAGATCAACTAAAGGCAAACAAGAAATCTTGTAGGAGAAAAGATTCAGGATGGAAAAAATAAATGATACCTTAATAGGCATCAATAACTTGCTCCTTAAACAAAATAATGAGAATCTCAAACATCAAAATCAGATATAAATGGCCACTAGGCATTTCAAGTAATTTTTTGTTGTGCACTATAACATGATGAAAGTGGTAAACGATAACTTGTTGTACCTCAAAAACGTTATGGCATGTATCTTAAAGGAATAAAAGATCCAAACACAGGTTTTATCAATGATTTGTATTAATGTTAACAAAATCAAATCTATCCAAAGCCATATCAAAAAGCTGGTGGAAGACACCATAAGCATTAAAATTCATCTGCACCACTGGCACTGCATCCAAGGGCACAAGGGTCAGGTGGCTCAGTTAGAAGAAGTCATTGAAGTTATCGAAGAAGCACAAGACTAATTGGCTGTAATCATGTTTTATAACTGTTATCTGGTCATCAGCTCTCATGAGTATAGTATAAAGGTAATAGGGTATAGGCATACTTTCCATATTATATTATGCTACTTCTTTAAGAAATAAATAAATGTTTTTACTTTAAAAAATAAATAAATAAATCTCCTCTATTCATCTAACTATGAATATCCATCAATAAATTTTTCCCTACTTGTGTGTTTATAGAAAAATCAATTCAAAACAGGAATTTTTTAGCACCAAACAGATATAATGGTCAAAAATTGGGGTATGTGCATGGACTTGGAGAATAATTTCATGGACATTTCCCATAACATGATCACGCTATTCAATAATGTGATCATATTATTGAAATAATATGATTGTATTATTTAAATTATAGCTTGGTAATTACTGAGCCATAACACAATCATGTTATTTAAAATAATAACATGATCGCATTAATTAAAATAAATAACATGATTGCATTCCTTGTGTCACTAAAAATTTTAAAAACCAAACCCAAATGCAAAATTTACTCATTTTGCATTTGAGCGTTCTTTCTTTCCCCACTCTCCTCCACTCCGTGATCACATTTTACCTTAGTGAGGATAAACCTTATTGCAATTCATCTAAAGAAGTCGTTAATTGACGATGTTGCCACATGGAAGAGGTAAGTGCTAAAAATCTACACTTGTTAACCATAAATTTTAGTATTTTTTTGTTATTTTCATTGTTTAATTGGTAATTTATTTATTTTGAACAACCCATCCTGCCAATCCTCTTGTTGCTCTACCTAACCCTCTTGTTCCTCCTCCTAACCCTCTTGTTCCTTAGCATAACTCTCCTCCTAACCCTTCACCTAACCTTTCTCCCAACCCTCCTAACCCTCCTATAGTTCCACAAAATCCCCCATGCAGACATGAGAGTCTAGATGACCACATTATGGAAAATAAAATTGAAATTGAATGATTAATTGGGAGAATTAGGTATCCCACTTCCACCAACACCTACCACATCTATCTATCCAAGATTGAGTAAAATTGATAGATGGATTTCATATCGGGATAGTTATAGGGATTATTATTTTGATAAATTATTAGCACATGAGGTTAAGAACAAAGACATATCAAAATCCTCCATTTGTGCCTTATTCATTAACCCAACCACCAATGCACCATTTCCAATAACTGCTAAATATTTTCCAATCCATCATTGCCAACATAATTTAATAACAACCAAGTTTTGGGATTGATGGTGGATGGTGTTTAATTATCTACCATGTAACAACCATGAGGTCCCATTGCATTTTTCTATGAAATTCTACTGTGAGTTTATCCTTAATAAGATTTCAAACTATTTTGATTAAAATGAGTTTTAGGGTCGAGGGAAAGACTCTGCATAGGATCAACCAGGTGCACATCATGCACCTAATTGGCCTACAAGGATCCATATGCAAAAGCCACTTGAACTCGAGATCCCCTCTGTAGTTCAGTAGGTCATGGTGATCAACACTCTATATGTACTTAGTTCACTCACTAATCCACTTGTTCAACATATAAGTAGGCTCTCACAGACTGATGCTAGAGATACACCACCTAGTGTTCATACTCGATCCCACCCTTGAAGGTCTTGTGGAGCTATATGAAATGGAAATTTTGATGAAAATGACGCTGGTGATTTAGAGGTCTTGGATAATATACTTATGAGTGATGAGTTTTTGGCATGGACATTTGGTATGCAGACATCAACCACTACATAAATGTAGGTATATTCTATATAAATGTCATGTTAAATTAAAGTTATATTTACAAATTTAATTTAGCTAACAATTAATTTACATAGAAATTAAATAATATATATGTCATTTTTTATGTCCTAGGAGGTGATAGTGCCTTCATCATCATAGTCGATATTTGCAACATTTGATTTGATGCAACCATTGTTTACAATTTTGGATCTAGTTGCTGGACTATCCACTACTGCATCTGTCTTTGTTAGGATGAAACCTTTTACTCATATAGAGGTAAAATTTTGAGTTGATCTTATGCTTTATATACATTTAGTTTATGTATATTTGCCTTGTAAGTTTAAGTTAAATTTATCTATCAAGGATCTCAAAATTCAAGTACATTACTATTAAATACACTCTTGGTTTAATAAAGGAGAAAAACTTGCCATATATATCTTTGATACTTTATAAAAAATTAAGTGAGACCTTGTTTACATTCAATTGATGGCTCAAGTAGACACTCCTCTATCATTGTGAGCTGAGACAGATATAGGCATTGTTGCTACAATGCCATTTACATAGGCAATGACAGAGGTATATATTAACTTGTGATTTTGAATTTTAAAAATAGACTTGTTTTAATAATTTTACTACATACTTGGGGCAAATATAACTTATGTGAATGTATTGTGTATGCATGGTCATCCCATGACATTTGATAGTCCTAGTTAGATGATTAGTAGGGAAACTTCTCATGTTTCTTCCCTATTTCAAATGCCTATTCGAATAGTTGAGCCTACCACTAATTCGTTTAAGCATCAAAAAGAGATTGAGCAATATCACAAGCTTGTAGCAAGTGCATGTTTAAATGTTTTTTTATTCTAGTTTAATATTAATTTCTTAATAATTGGTTGAATGTATTTTATGTTAATTTTATAACAATACTTGTATTTGAATAGGTTCATCTACAAGTGAGCTATGAGGATAGGACCCAAAGTCAGATCTTGGAGGAATCCAAGGCATTAGAGGAATCTCGATCTACCAACAGGGCATCCTAGGGAGAGTCTTTTTCGATGAAGGCAAAGATAGGGAGGCTATTTGATGATTATAATGCCTTACATGAGATTTGCTTTTTTGTATGCCTACATGGCAATGTACACATTTTTTGGTATTGCATATGTGTATATGACATTCACCTGACATTAGACACTATATTGGTAGATGTTGTAATATTTTGTATGCCTATCATGGCAATTTATGTATTATTGACATTGTACATGTGCTTATATGATTTTTTTAGAGTTTTCATCTAAATTATGTTAATCTATCTAATTTATATTTAGTTTCAATTTAAAATGTTATTGTATAGTGTTGTTTTGATCTTCCAATATATTATCTATCAGATCTAGTATTTAATGTTTTACACAAATGAGGATTAAAAAATTATTCTTTTTAATGCTATAAATCTTTGATCTTCCATATTTTTTTTAAATTAAAGTTTTTATTTGATTGTGTGTAGTATAAATGACTAATAACACTCTTATCTATTTTGCATTTGTCATCACCCATTTACAACTTTTCAACTGATTATTAACACAATTTGATTTCACTTAAGGCCCATACCCAATCATGTTCATACTTGTATAATACAGAGACATAAAATCATTCATAAATCCCTACAAATTTCTAACTCGGATACCTATACCTAAAAGTTACCTGATCTTTCACCTTCACCTGGCTCTAATGCCTTTTTGGCTAACTTTTCTTGGAATTAGGCCTACTACTTGTATGCCTTCTATGATTCTTGTTCCTTTATATTTTACCTGACTCTTGAGTAGTCTCTATCAATACCTCTTCTTCTCTCAACTCGTTTTGGTGACCATGTACATGGTCTACTTATTCCTCTTTGTAGCTTTATCTTTGCTAAACTTGCAAGATGAACTTATGCCTGACCTTGACTATAATGTATTTAGTCTAATAAAATACAACCTTACTGACTTGAAACAAAATATTCACTCATGAGACAATGATCCATCTTTGGCCAAAACCCTTTATCATCCCTTAATACCACCTAATGCATAGTTTGATCTTCTATGTTTAATAAGGCTATGAAAGTCTTATTCATATGATCTAAGATCATGAAGAATTACAACCTCACTTATCCACTCTTGTTCTCAACTTGATTCAAAATCTACTCTCAAACAATCTTCTTTTAAACTAGTCAATTACTCATTAGGTCTACTCTTAACTAGTCACCAATCTCTCATATCTACTTTCCTTCCTTTGAATAATTCTTCTTTAAGACACTTTGGATAGGTCTACAAAAAACTAAAGGATTTGTGTAGGTGTCAAACTTAAAATAAATAAACCAACTATAGGTCTCTAAGAGATTGAGCTCTCATTCTCAAATTCTATCTTTTTAAGATTCGAGGTCTCTAGACCTAATTGTTGCTCCAATAAGTCAATTTCTAAGAATAGAGTTTATAGATCTAAAAAACTTAATTTTTAATATTATTTTTTTAATTATAACATGTTATAACCCTTACCCAAGTTTATAGAACTCAAATCAAGCAAAAACTCATCTTACGTTATGCATAACATTCTCAATAATGGTATTTTATAGGTATACATAAAAACAATCCTTTGTACCTGTAATTTCAAACCTCTTGTCAACTCAATGATCCTTGGAATAATTTATAAGATCCCCTACTTGATCACAAAGATTCAAATCTTATTATTCAATTATTTTAGTTTTAGAGGTGTTTTACCCATGAAACCCTTACTTCAGATTTACTTAGAATTTTTGCAGGCCGAGAGCTTATCTAAGACTATTGTCAACATAGATTCTACATGTATTTGGTGATGATCCTGCATCACCTTTAATATCTTCCAATCTACCCCTTTTTTCATTCACTCTGCACACTCCCTCACTATAAAGCCCCTAGGTTTGGCTATGCCTAAATGCCTTCTTCTTATTTAATACTTTCAAGAACACTTCCTCTATCTCTTATATCCACCTATCCAACCTTCATTCAACCCACTCAATATACTTTCAAATGCCTCCACACTCCTTTAGACTTTCTTGCACTTTTTTCCTCCAAGGGATATTTCGCCTAATAGGCCTAATGTACGTTCTTGAGACTGGTTTTTGACCCTTTAACACCTCACTCTTGACATTCTATTGCTTTCTAGACTTGTCCCTTAAGGGTGTTAGGCCTCCTAAAATGATCTTTGATAACTAATATTTGAAAATACCACAAAACTATTCTAGCCTCCAAATTACCTTGACCACTTAAAAAACACTTTCATGCAAAAGTGGGTGAGAAAAGGGAGAGAGGAGCACAGAAACACTAACAACAAATGTTGTCAAAGTTTAAGTTATGGTTATAGTTATGATGCTTCCTACCTAAAAAATGAAACTACCAACACATCTTGGGGGGATGGATAATGTCTATGACCAGGTTCTTGGCCTCCCATCAGGCTTGATCAACAAACCCACCACCCATTCTAGCCTTGAGAATGCCCTTCCCAACACAAGAAAAATGCAATTTTTAAGCCTAAGTTCAAACACGCATAAAATGAAAACTGAAAGTCATTTCCATAAACCAGCATATCCCTTTCCTACCTATTTAATCCCTTTAATCACACCCTAGATTAATCAGGTGGAACCTTCTAGAGAAATCTTTTGGATGAGTTGCAGTGACGGGTCCAAAAATGCAACTTCTTGGCATTGAATAGGTATTTTCTTGAGCTCTAAATGTCATTTTTGCCTCCAAAACCTCCAATTGAAAATTTATCACCGCGGTCACATCTAGGTAGGCAAATTACATGTTATCATACTTCCATGATGTTCAAATCCACCTGAAAGTGCATTTTCACTACACTTCAAGAGTGTAGAAACATTGACAACAAATGTTGTCAAAAATTTATGGTTATAAAACTCTGGTTTCGATGCTTCCTGACCAAAAATTGACACTTAAAATACATTCAGGGGGGAAGATAACATAGGACCAATTTCTTGGCCTCCCATTAGGCTTGATCGACAAATTTACCACCCATTTTGACCTCAAGGACACCCTGCTTAATACAACAAAAATGCAATTTTTAAACCTAAGTTTAAACACGTGTAAAACAAAACTTGTAAGTCATTTAAATGAAGCATTAGATCTCTCCCCTGCCTCAATCCCTTTTATCACACCCTGGAACACTCAGGTGGAACCTTCTAGAGCAATTTGTTGGACAAGTTGCAGTGATGGGTCCAAAAATGTAACTTTTTAGCATTGAATAGGCAACTTTTTTGAGCTCCAACTGCCATTTGTGCCTCTGAGACCTCCATTTGAGAATCTATTAATTTTATCACATCTATATATGCAAATTACATGTTATCACACCACCATGATGTTCAAATCTACCTAGAAGTGCATTTTCACTACCGTCAAGGAATACAAAAACACTGACAATAAATGTTGTCAAAGTTTAAGTTGTGGTTGAACTCTAGTTCTGATGTCTCTTAACAAAAAACTAACACTTCCAACATGTCTGAGGGGAAAGATAACATCTAAGACTAGGATCTTGGCCTACTATCAGACCTGATTGACAAACCCACCACCCATTTGGCCTCAAGAATGCCCTTCCCAATACAATAAAAATGCAAATTTTAATCTTAAGTTTAAATACGCATAAAATGAAACCTATAAGTCATTTACATGAACCATCATATCCATCCCCTACCTCTTAATACCTCTAATCACACCTTGGAACACTCAGGTGGAATGTTATAGAGTAATCGATTGGATAAGTTGCAATGATAGGTCCAAAAATGTAACTTTTTGGCATTGAATAGGCAACTTCTTAGTTAAATGTTCAAAGATGCATCATTTAGATTTTCAACAATTTCAATTTTTTTATCATCCATGTTAGATGTTATTCACCCTATTATGTACATTATATATCTCATCTTAATCAATTTTTTCAATGAAAGAGATAATTGACATCTTTGACTATCATAATCCAAATTATGAAAGAAACTATCCCAAATTTGTTGAGCCAGCCTTCTTGAATGGTGATCAGACATTTTGTTATTCATTGGTTCTAAAATATTTTCATTAACTTTAATTAAGTGCTTGTGTTTTCTACCCACAATTCTTGGGGGTGTTGTTAATGGTGGAATTTGTTGAGAGGGTATTTCAAAATCGTTACTAATTTTATTGTTTAGAGGTGGGATGACATTTTCTTCATTGTTTATTTATTCATTATATGTTTCCATGAAATTTTATTGATTGTTAATTTCATCATTATTTGTTTCCATCAAATTTTCTTCATTCATGGGGCCTGAAGCATCATACATATATTCATCATTAACTTGGAATTTTGAATGTAAACTTCCAACATTATCTAATTCATTATTGTTAATTGGCTCGTTATCTATGGCATTTGGTTCATCAGGATTAGGGTTTGTACCTTGTCTACCATAAAGTTTTGCATTTGTATCTTGTGTTTCTATCTCAAATCTTCTAATTCCTCTGGTGTTTTTTTGTTCAACGTCTTCCTCTTCCTCTTCCTCGAACGTGACCATCACCCATCAAGGATAATTGACAGCTTTTCAACGGTGGGGTCAAAAGTACATAGGTCTCACAGGGCCCATAGAGAATGTTTGTGGGTACATAATTCTCGATTTGGGTTAAAATAAGACATTGAAAAGTGAGATTTGTCTCTATTAATAATAACACAATCACATTATTCTTAATACTTGATTGGGTTAAACATAAACATTTAGAAGTGAGTTTTATCTATATTAAGAATAATGTAATCACATTATTTAATAATGCAATCACTTTATTTAATGACGTGATTGCATTATACTTAATATAGGTTAGGGATTAGGTGTTAAGTATTAGGGATTAGGGCATTAGTGCATGGGGTTTAGGGATTAGGGCATAGGGCTTGCAATTTATATTTTAAGGTTTAGGGATTAGGGCACATGGTTTAGGTTTAAGGGTGTATATAAAAATGGGTTAGGAAAATACAAACTAACATTACACCAGAATGAGTGGATCCACATGAAAAATTATAGAACCAATCAAGTGTATAATCCTTCAAGATTTTTAGAAATAGCCTAGTTAATAATCCATCATCATGAAAATGTTATAGATAAAAGACACAAAAGGATTTAATATGATGAGAAGGATACCCTTTCCATTGAACAAATCAAATTTTGGAGTTACAAATCCTTTTGGAAAGGGATATGCAAGAACTTCCTAAGATAAGGGGCTCAAAAAAATATCATTGGAAATGACCTTACTATTTGAATTTTGAGAACTTTGAGAAAGCATTTTAATTTATTTTTTCTAGTTACACAATGTATATATCATAGTAATTTATTTTCATAATTTGGAATTGAAGTAGAAAGTGAAGAAGTAGCATAAGTTGGAATAGAAGAATTTAAAAAAATAGAAGGATTAACGACACGTGAATAAAAATGAAGAACATTATAAGGAAGAGATTGTTGAAAAACATAAGGAACCTTCAAAACTGAAGCATTTTGAGGCACATATGAGGTAATAGAAACATGTTGAGTTATTGGAGGAACTGGTGAAGTAATAGAGACATGTTGAGGAAAAACACGAATTTGATAATTAGAAACATGGTGAGAATTAGGAATAACTTGAGAAGTAATAGGATTTTTAGGAATGGGAGAAACAATAGAATTTTGAGATTTAGGAGAGCCATTAAGAGGGATAGAAACAACATTAGAATCAATAGAAACTTGAGCATTCGTAGGATTAGAATAAATTTGAGTATCGCATACGTGAGTAGGTTGAAACTCGTGGATGATATCAATCAAATTCAGAAGTTGATATTGATTTTTTGAAAGAAAGTCTCCATATTTAGGGACATGACCATCATTATGAGCACTCATATTTCCATTATATACCTTATAATGTACATCTTGGACTCTATCCCTATCACAATCTCCTTCACATTCATGCACATTATCAATATAAGATAAATTCACACAACTTATCATTCAAAGACACATCATTCCGACATTTCCAATAAAAAATATTAGTTTTTGAGTAACACTAGGTGTATTTTCAAATTGCTTTTTTTTTCAAACTTTATCTTAAATTAACCATAAGAATTTCATTTAAATCAATAGGTTATCGATTTAGTAATTTTCTTAGTTGGATCCTTAAATCTATTAAATTTTAGTGGCATAAATTGAGATTAAACATGGACCATACACATCATACATACACACTAGGGTATAAAAAATAGAAAAAATAATCTAGGTCTTGGGATCAAACATAAGGAAACTAGGGTGAATGGATTTAAGAGCATGCAATGAAATTAACCCTAAGAAGATTAGATAAACTCATATTTTTCTTAATATTAATAAATATCTAACCCTATAAAGGCTATAAAAGAGCACATGTTTGCCAAAATATAATGTGGATAAATGGACTATAACTAACCAATATCACAAATACCCAATTACTTATAAATAGGCTAAATAAATATGTGCACTACAAAAATTAAGCCTAATTAGTTAGTTCTAAAACTAGAGAGGGTGATCATGGAGTGTATCTCTAATATTGTGAGATGTATGGTTGCATTCGTCAATATATAAAATTAGAAATGCATGTTCAAAAGTGATAATGACCTTGCCTAGAAATTTAATATCGAATAGAGAACTTTCCTAGGAATGTATTGTACTCCCTTGGTGGTCAAAAGTGTACACCATTGTTATGAAAATGGTATATATGGAAAGTTTGATTTGATGGTTATTCTCACCTTGCTTTGATCTCTAATAACCTCGCTCAATTTTTTGTATTATGATTCTAAACACCTACAAAATAAATTTGAAAATAATATATAAAACTTAAGGGAAACAATAAGTATTTTAGGCATGTGTTGTGGGTTAGCTTGGGTTTTGAGCATGCAATCTACTTATGAGGGCCTTTGAAAATAAACAAATTACATAACTGGAAACTATTTTAGTTTTATACAAGACCCTAGTGATGTGTGGCATGTGTCTTTTAAATAATTGTTGAAGCATGAACTTGTGTACAATAATAGTAAATGCTCTTATTATTGCTTGATCTTTGTATGTTCTTTTGTTTTCCGAATAATTATCTATATATGCTTAATGTGTTTTTTGATAAATGAATTACAATGTTTGTGTACTTGTAGACATGTTGAATTCAAGTTAGGACCCTATTGGCATCCAAATTGACATCCAACGATCAAAAAGAGAAAAATGAGAGACAAAGGGAGCATGTGCACATATATTAAAAAAGCCCACACCAAGAGCCCAAGAGTATATGCTGCACTCCATACATATCTAGGATGTCTCCTACACTACTGGAACAAAACCTTGGGCAACAGGGAATGGGGAGGAGAGAGAAAAAGATGTTGGAGGGGGTTGAACTAAAATTAAAAAAACACACCAATAATGTTTAATTTGAACCAATAATCGACAAATATATAAATATCTTAAAATCATACGATTTTAAAACTTTTAAATATATAAAAACCATTTTTAATTATATATGTATATGTATATATATAACACTCATTCTAAAAATATTTTAAAAATAATCTTATAAATAATTTTTTTTTTTGATAACAACTCTATAAACATTTAAAAAACAGTCTCATATATAAATATATAATAAAATAATATTTAAAAAACAATCTTATAAATAAATATATATTTTAAATAATAAAATAATATTGTTAATTTAAAAAATTATATAGATATTTTGATAACAAAATAATATTTAAAAAACAATATTATAAATAGACAGATATTTTTATAACGAAATAATATTTAAAAAACAATTTTATAAACTAATAGATATTTTTTGATGATAAAATAATATTTGATAACAACTTCGCAAACAAATGAAAACATTAAAAAATCTATCAAAATGATCATCATGACCCCCTCCCCTCTGTGAAGAAAGGGGGTTATTGATAAGGATGACATAAAACAATCAACAACTCCACCTCTTTCTTACATTCTCTCTCTCAATTCCATTCCAAACTTTTTACATGTCAACAATTGTGTACAAGAATTTTAGATATTTGAAAAAGTGGAAGCATCATCTTTTATCACTACTCTCACCAAGTACCACACGATTCCATTTTACTTGAGTTTAAAATTATTTTTTATCTTTATTTTTCAAATAGAAGATTCTAAAAGGGTGGTTTAATGGAAAGGGCAAGTGGAATTATTTTGCAGTTATACACGAGTTTTGTGTAAATGTAAATCTAATAATAATAGATTTAAAAAAAAATAGGAATAATAATTATATAAGAAAAATAATTTTAGAGATGAATAATAATAAAATGTAAGAAATTACAACATAGGTATAGTCAAATTTCTTAAATTTTTTTTATAAGAATAAATTTTGCAATTTTTGAAATTTATAACAATATTTCATATCCCTATTCTTAAAAAATCTGTAAAATAAAAAGATAAATAATTAAAATTACAATGAATATATATATGTATATAAAATTACATTCTAAAACGATTTAAATGCCTAGTAAATGTCCCAAATTAAATTATAAACTTACATATTAAATTATGAATTTCAAAATAAAGTTTGGTTTTAACTTTAGCTATGGAAACTTATCTTGTAAGCATATATTTATGTCATTTCAAAGTTCATATGAAAATATCTTAAATTAGTGTTTGAGAGATTTTCATTTTGGAAGATTTGTTATATTATTTTATTTATTGAAGGATTTTATCACTTTTATAAAAAAAAAATTGGATTATTTAGTTAGAATTTTTTTACTATAAAAAATAGGTTTTAAATTTTTTATATATTTAAAGTTTAAAAAAATAAAAATAAAAATTAATAATAAAAAACAAATAAATATGAAGGAATGTTGTTGTTGTTGTGCAGAAGTTTGAAGTGGTATGGAAAATGGATGTTGTGCAAAAGATAGAATTTATGTGGAAGATTGTTGCAAAAGGTGTAAAACATACATTTGACTCAACTCAGATCTATAAGCAAAATTTGAACTGGAAAGAAGCTTCTACCAGATCTGGTGTTGCAAATGGTTCCTCTATTCAGGTCAGCTATGGAAGAACTGAAATTTTTGAAATGTTTTCCCTCACCCCCCTTGCAATCAAAGGCAGAACCCCTGCTACCAATAGAGTCATGGATGTCATGGAACTAAACGCTGCCACAAACCCTCAAACGTATATATCTTTTGCCAAGGTAGTATCTCGTAAGTCAGATCAAAAAATAGATCCCATACCTCTCAAACTTGCATTTTCTGACCTTGTAATTTTTGATGAGGAGACTAGACAAGTGATCAAATCAGAAGAATTCTTCTTAGTCAAAAGTCTCATCTGCATATTCGTGGAGCACTGGCCAAAACTTCCAAAGTTGCATGCTTGGATCTTGAAGCATTGGCAACCCCTTCTAACAGGGACTTTTGATAGTTACCTTTGTGCAAAAAGTTTCAAGAAGAGACTCAAAACAATTTCTAGTGCTTGAATCACCACCCCTAGTCATCAAACCATAGTCCCCTGCCTTCAAGCCCCTTATAGAAACACTTAATGTAAAATCTATTTGGGTTTGCTTGCCTCATCTTCCTCTTCAATTTTGGACTGAATCCAATCTAAAGGTTATTGGTAAATCACTGAGTGATTCCTTGCAAATGCATCTAGATACTGATCATTTTTATCACACTACTTTTGCCATAATTTCAGAGAATATTGATACTTCCAAGAATTTGTTTGAAAATATCACTTTACAAGTTGGGGACCGCTCTTGGTCCCAACCCCTGAATTACAAAGGTTTACTATTTTGTTGTCGTAGTTGTTTTAATACAGGGCATTTGACCAAAAACTACAGTTCCATCAAAAAAAAAAAAAAAGAAGGAATCCTCTTGGTGGAAAGACCAGAACCTTGACCATCTACAGGTGGATGTTGAAGAAAATTCAGATGGTTCTGATAGCGATTCTACGTCACCTTTGGAAGATCTTGAACCCTCTATTCCAAATGAGGACCTTAAAAGTCTCCCTCAATCTAAAGATGTTCTGCTGAAAGATCTAATCTCTCCAAGGAAAGCCACGAACACGACAGTCCCCTTCGCTTCAATCTCCTCCTTTGAGAAAACCCAAGAATGGAATTATCTAGGGTAGAAACATTTGGGAACCTAGTAGTGGAAGACAAATCCCAGCCTTGTGTTGTTGCAAAAGCTAAGGCTGGAATAAGGTTCAAAAAAAGAAAAAATGTACAAAAATAGTGTTATAGCCCCCCTGTATGACCCTCTGCTCAGGGGGAATCTATGTTAAAACTCCTTGCGTGGAGGGCCTCTAAACAGAATCATAGAAGACAGTTGTCGAAGGTAGAAAGAAATTGAAAGTTCGCTGAAAATATCCAGTAAGTGTTTGGTTAGAACCACTATTTAGTTTAACTTGTTAGTTGTTTTTGGCATGTTATTATGCTTGCGCCATTATCATTAGTGGAGGCATCTCATTTGTATATAAACAATTCATATTTCTCTCATTTATATTAAATTTCGAGATCTTCAAAATCCATAACTGAAAAAATTTAAAATCGACCATTTTATTAACATCTCAAATTATTAAATAGACTTAAATCAAATTTCTTCCACCCCTTACCTATCATCTCAACATAAAAACTTATAAAAAGTATCAAATACAACATCAGGTCTGGACTATTACTCTACGTATAAGCTTAAAAACGTCTAATTCTCAAACCCAATTCCTTTTTCTCACTAAAAAGCCATTGGATCCTCTTACTTTTAAAAAAAATTAGCCACCCTATATAATTCTCTTTCAATTTTTTTAAGGTAGCCATGTGGAGAAAAGGAAAGATAAGACGGCACTGCTTTTTTGGGTTGTATTTGATGCGGTGTTGACTAAATGTCATTCTTTTATTATGGTATCTTATCTTTAACAGTAAGCAAAATTTGTTGGGCTCTCTGCTTTATCTTTATATATTAAACAGATGGCCAAATCCAACAGCACAACTCAACAGGAGGGAAGAGGAAGAGTAAGTGAAGAGGTGCAATCAGTACAACAGCATGTCTGAACAACAGATGTCCACTGCGGTTAAACCACCTTCTGATTATCCAGAAGGATATCCTCCACCAGGTAATTACTTGTTTTTCTTCTTAGTTCTTCTTCCAGTCTTCTATGGAAAAAAATTGTTCATTATGCAGTCAAGGATGTATTATTATGTAATGATTACCTTCCACAAAATCACCTAGGGTCTATGGATCCATCTCAGGGATACTTTCAGTGTCCTTTTCTTACGTTCAGCTCGGATGAGATTGTCAATTAGGTTTCAATGTTTATAGTTTTTCAAATCTTCAAAATAAATGGCACAATTTTTTAAAATATTAATACCAATAAATGTAAGTTCTATGTAATGATCACAGTATCAACAAGTAGTTTATTGATCCCAATCAATAGATATTAATATATATGAATATGATGTGTTACCTGTTGATTGGAGGTCAAGTGACTCCCCTGATGCAATCCTTAAACTCTCCCATAAATGTGTTACCATCTTCTATACTGTGGTAAAGCAATTCTTTTTAACATAAAAGAGAGCCAAAATAGTTTATAAGCACCACTAAAAAAAATGAAGAAAATTCAGGAGCTTAAAAGATTTTATGCTCTTTGAATTTGTTACTTTAATTTTAGGTTATATATATTTTTGAAGATGGGTTTTAGAAATGTTTAGTTTTAAAATATATTGTCAAAATTTTGTTTTATTTTCTTCATTTAAAACTAATTTGACTCCTATTATGAATGCCCTTATTATTAAGGTGATTGGAATATTAGATGATATATGTATATATTCACCCTTTGTTCTCAAGGTCTTTCATTAAAAAATCCATCTGCCATTATCTATTTTAGGTCTTTTATAAAAAAACCGTCATTATCTATTTTGCAGTCTGCAGTTAGTGTGAGTTGGTTCATAATTTGGCAATTGTAATTTTTCCTTGAAAAATCTGTTAAGGTGGATTGCTTTGAAATTGATGATATCTAAGCACCTGTTTTAAGCTTATTTTTAATGATGGGTCCTGTGAAGAGACTCCTAAATGTTTGACCATATGTTACTTAACCAGTTAATTCTATAAAATTCTTATAATATAATATATTGCAAAATCTCTCTCAAAAATAAAATTTAATTATAACAGAGTTATTTTTTCTTTTTATCTTTGATTTTTTAATTTTAATGCATAGGTTTAATTTTAGATTTATTCAAACTTATCAATGTCAAATATAATAGATTTCCCACTCCTTCAAACGAATTATCCATTTATGTTAAGAAGGCAGTAAAATACTTTTCTTCAGTTATTTATATTTGGATCTGTATTACTTACAGGGTACCCCACTCAAGCTCCACAGACACAATACGCAGAAGCAGGTCCTGTCAAAACACAGAGTAGAGGAGAGAAAGGGTTCATAGAAGGATGGTATGTTTGGCTTTGATCATCGTGCCCTTCATTCATAATTTCCAACTCTTATATTCATAAGCTACTTAAGGTTGTCTGCTTATGTTATATATATTAATATGCCTCTGATCTCTGATCTTCATGCTCTTCAATCATAATTTCCTATATGCATAAACCAAGATTGAATGCTTATATTATAATTTTTTTGTCTGTGATTCCAGTCTAGCAGCCTTGTGCTGTTGTTGGTTGTGCGAGGAATGTTGCTGAGAGCAAGGACATATGCTTCAGTATAGCCTAGATCTTGATTTAATAACTGATCTTATACTATTAACATATGTTGTAATATGCTGACCTTTATACAATGGTATGAGATAGCCTAGGATAAGCCTATGTCTTGATTTATAGGAATTGGGCAGTACCCAATTTACTTATTAATAAATATTATTATTAACCATATCTGGTTTGTTAGATTTATATGAACTTGTATTTAGAAGGGTTCGATTATGAAATTTGTAATGTTTTTTTTTTCCAAAATATAACAATATTTTTTATTAAGGATACAATGGCACAGCTGCAAAGATTTCAAATTGGTTAAAAAAAAAGAATTGTGGGGTTATTTTCGTACTTTTTGTATAAGAGATGATGTACCTTCTAAAAATGATTATTTATTTATTAATAATATAAATTATATGTTAATAATTGTATTTCAAAAGAGATAATATCATGTTAATATATCAAATCAATCTTAAAGATTCAAAAACAGTTGTTGATTTAAAATTAAAATTAATATGTTATCAAATTTTAAATTTTTCAATTAAAAATAAAATAAAATTATCCTTTAATTTATATATTAACAAAATAATACTAACAATAACATTTTAAATGTTCCTTAAGAGCTAAAGAGCTAAATTGGGTACTTGGGATTGGATATTATGTTTTCCTAAAACTAGGTTTTAAAAAAAGTAATACTTTAAATGTGTTTCATTAAATTTTGGACAATCTTATCTACTTTGAATTTTTGGTTATATTTTAATGTTATTTTTAAATGGTAAAGTTTAAAGATCCCATGTTTACTTAGATTGGTTTTAATGTACTGATTGTTTAGTTCTTTTGTATGTTGATAAGTGTTAAGTTGTTGGTATGTGTTCAATATAATTTTAATTGAACATATTTGTTTTTACTATTAGAATGCTTTCGCAAGATTATTATTAGTGAAATAATAATTTACAAAAGGTTACACGGTAAGGTAGTCGATTGATATGCACAACTCAGAATCATTGTCATAGAAAAATATCAGCTCAAAATACAAATACAAAGCAAACAAGATCAAGTAGCAACTTTAGTGAATTCAAAACTAAAAACAACACCAAAATTAACACACACATATAAGAACTAGGCATAGGACGTTGCATTAGAAGGAAGTGAAGGATCATCCTTGGATGGTATAGTGTTCCAAGAGGAAGGATCTGGTAAGAAAGGATCTAGAGCCACCCAACCATCTATGGGGTTTGGAAGAACTATATAAACAATAATATCCCACCTAACAAAAGGTTACACCACAATACTAAAAGGGCCACCTGGCGACCCCTACCAATAAGGATTAGTAGCATATTGCCCATGAAATGATGATAGACTCCATCCCCCTTGTTGAGGGGAAGGGAATAACTCATTACAGTTGTGAGACCGACTCTATCACCCCATGAGTACTAGAGGTGGAGGGCCATGTGGTGGATGATTCAAGGGGACATGACTCATAATACAAGGAGCACTCCCCAATGATCAAGCAATGCTTGTAGATCCCTGACCTCCATGGTAACTTTTATACTTGGACTTGAATCTGCATGTAGGCTGAAGATCATGCAAATACCTAGTCATTAATATAGAATTGACAAGAAGATTCCTCGTTAAATAAATTAGAATTTCTAGCTTTCCATAATGGAAACAAAATAACAACATTGAAGAAATTCCATATAAAATATATAGTAGTTGGACAATTAGTAGAATTCCCAAGCAGGGCCAAGCGCCTTGAGAAAGGTTCAAATTAGTCAAAAAAATCCATTAGTTAAGAAATACCCACTTTTCCCCTGACTACTAATACTCATCGCAAAAAATTCCCTACCTATGTATTTATAGAAAAATTTAGTTCAAATTAGGAAATTATTAGCACAAACTGATACAATGGTCAAAAAGTGAAAAAGATGGGATAAAAGGAAGCAGTGCACCTTAACTTTGAAAAACCCAAAAGGTGTGCCCACGAAGATGATGCATTTAACAATGTGCCCAAAGTTTTGAAAAAGAGAGGAGAGACAAAGGGGACCATAAGAATAGGGGGAATGATGAAAACTTGACACACATGTCAATAATGCATGGCTTTAACCAATTATCAACAATCAGACAAGTACACTAAGATCATGCAAATTTAATGACTAATAAATTCCTTGTGGCTATTTTTAAGTGTCTACAACATTATTTTTCATACTTAATTTTAAAATTATTTTATCTAGTTTTATTTTTTTAATTTATATTTTTTTAATTTTTTTAATTCACTTTTTTTAATCATATAAATTATAATGTGGATAAATGGATTACAAATAAATTGTGACACAAATACCAAATTAATTTAACTAATGTGCAATACATAAATCAAGCTTAATTAATTAACTCAAAAATAAGAGGGGTTATCATGCAAGGTTTAAAGGTGTATCTTAAATGTCATGAGATCTCATGATAACCATAAATATATAACAATGGAAATGTGTGCATATAAGTGACAACACAACCTCACCTAGAAATTTGGTAGTGAACCAAGAACTTTCCTAGGATTGTACTCTCCTAATAATTGAAAGCATAAACTACAAATCTACAAAGTGACATATAGGAAACATATGATTTGATGGAAACACTCACCTAATTATGATATCTAGTAAGCTCACTCAATTGTTCAAATTGGTATTCCAATCACTTGTAAAACATATTTATATCTTAAACATAAGTAAAATAATAAGTGTTGTTTGGCCTGTGTTGAGGGTTAGCTTTGTTTTGAAGTATTGTAGGCCCTTAGATAATAAACAATATAAAAAATAAAAAATTGCATAATTGGAAGCAATTTTAGTATCATATAAAACCCTACTAATGGGCAATGTGTGTCCTTCCAATGATTTATCTAGTTTGAACTTCTGTGCAACTATAATGAATTATCTAATGGATTCTATTTTATTGATAAATTACTTACATTGTTTATGTGTTTATAGACATAATGGATTCTATTTTTACCATTTAGGACTTTGATGGTGAAAGTAAATCCTATGTTGTTAAAGAGTTGAGTATACTAAATCAGGGTAATAATATAAAATAAATTCAACCACTAATTTGTTACAAAATTGACTAAATTTGACCTTTTTAAAAATAGTAATAAATAATGCAAATAAGAACTTAGCTAAAAAATGCTGAGGCAGATGATCTAGAATCCGAAAACTAAAGTAGAGGCTAGTCTGAGTGTCATAAACAAGATCCTAGTGTCAAAACCTCTCTCAAAAAGTAGTGCCTGCTGGCCATTTTTTGGCCCACATATCAAAGTTTGCCTAAGTATGAAAAAGGGAGCTTTCAGGGAAGAACATGGTAGGTCTTTGGGAGGACTTCAAGTTTTCCAGTAGTGACAACTTCGAGTTTTTTGAAGGCATAGTGCAAATCGGGTTTCCAACAGTGCTTAGCTTCTAAATGTTTTATAAGTAGAATTAATTCAGGTTTACAACCCTGAATTACTCATAGACAATGTATTTTGGGTTCTCTAGGGGACACTACTTGATTGCTTCATAAGTTGTGAGCAGTCAAAAACCCGAAATAAGTAAATGGGCTTGACAAACCTGATTTGGTCTTGAAAAATGGTGTTTCTCGAGTTCTTCAAGGGAAGAGTCTTTTTCAAAAAATCCTTAGGGGATTTTTAGGGCAAAAAGGACCAGTCAACTTTTTTGAAGGTACACTTCAATTTTTCTGAGGGGCTTTTTCTTCTTTAAGTGGACAGTTACAATTTTCCTTATGGGCTTTTTCTTCTTTAAGTGGACAGTTACAATTTTCCTGAAGGGTATGTTACCCTTCGGAGGGACCATTTCAAAATTCCTGAATGGTATCTTTCCCTTCGGTAGGATCATTCATGGGAGTTTGAAGGGACATGCAAAAATACTAAAGGGTCTCTTACCCTTCGAGAAAGTCCATTTTGAAAAGCTCTAAGGGTAATTTTGAAGATAGGCGCGAATAAAAAGTTTGAAGGAATTCCTTCGAATAAATTATTTGAAGAAATTCCTTTGGGATATTTTCTCAAAAGAAATAAGCCTAAAAATAAAATCAAGGCCAAGTGTCCAAAGGAAATGATGGGTCAATAGATGTCCAAATCAAGATAAGTGACTAGCCGTTAGAAATAATCAGATTTGAAAAGCTCGAAGTCTTAAGGCTTGAGAAACAACAAAGTAAGAAGGCTTCAAGATGGACAAGCTCAAAGTAAGTAGAATTGAAGAACCCAAATTCCTCTGCATAGAGTAAATCAAGTTTCTCTAGATACTCTACTTAAAAGGCTTTATAAGCGAAGGATCTAGGAAAGTTTGAAATTGGAGAGGCCAAAGAACCTGAATTACTCTACATAGAGTAAATCAGGATTCTCTAAGGGCTCGACTAAAGCTTGGTCTAGCAATGCTATAATCATGATGCAATGAATGGAAGGATACCACATGGTGTAACTGGAGTAGAAAGGGCCAATCAATAAAGGATAAGTGGCACAAGGATGTTCAATAAACACAGGAGAGTCTGAGCGGCTAGTGGCTAGAAGTTATGAAGGTTCTCATCTACCATGGTTCATTTCCCACAATCGTCGTTTGACACTTAAATGTGTCACGCCAAGAAGAAACATTCCATCTGCTCACAACATGACTTTTCAGACGTGCCAAAGAAAGTCTTAAAGACAAGAGGGGCTTGAGAGTATTGGGAAATGATATGGAACGGTGCATTTATGAACATCAAGGAAGGACAACAAGAGGTGGCATCCATCTATGACTTCTTATTTCCTCCCTTTCTCTCTCCCCTCATTTCTATATAATTAGAGGCCTTGGAGCCTAGAAATGTATCCCCAGACTAGTGATAAAATCACTCTACAAAAATCGTTGGTAATGAACCTTTGAAGAAATAAAGATTATTTTTACCTATCTCTTTGTCTGAAAATTATGTTGAGTTAAATTGTACACTAATAGCGTTTTGAAGAAGCATCCTTCCAACCTTGTTACCCTTCTTTATTACTTATTTTCAGGTGCTTTCTAGTGAATTGCAAGTCTGAACACATGCTTTTCAGCCATTAGTGGATACTTGGTGTGAATTTTGAAATTCATCTTTGCCTCATGTGGTTCAGTAAGCCTAGTTTAAGAAATACTTATGCAAGCTAGCTAGTTATGAGGTTGTGTAAGCCAACTTGTCTTATGTTGAATTAGTGTCTTTTCCAAGATAGGGGGATCACTTACTTTTAGTGCATCACCTCCCTTAGCTTAGTTTTCTTTTCAAGTAATCTCTTTCCCCCTTTTCCTCAGCCATTAGTAGAGTTTAGAATAGAAACCCAAAGAGCTGAAGTGAACCACCTGAGGAACTAGCCTCATTAAAAAGTCTAGAGGTTCAACCTCTCCATAGGACACCTACATCCTGAGGTTATTCTCATGCTTATAGTTGGAAGTGAGAGAGCCTAAAGAACTCTCTCACAAGGGTGCAATTCCAAGCTATAACAGTTCTGGCATGCCCAATGGGACCACTACCATTTCACTTCCATTTTTATGAAAATTTTTGTTAAATTTGATGCTATTTTGATCAGTTTGCAGCAGTGGTAGCTTTCATCCTTCAGCATCTGGTGACTCCAAAGAACACCTAGCTATTTGGTGGCAGAGCAGTAGCTGTCTTTCATGCCAAAGGTGACTACAAGATCAAATTCTGTAGGTATTCCTTTTGATTTTTTTGAATCACCTTTAAATTGAATAAGAAGGTTAAGGCTCACCCATACTCACCCTTATGTAAGAAGCTATCCTCCTAAACCAGTCATAAAGTATACCTACACAAGAAGATCTTTATCAGCCCCTCTTGGTGCCATGATTCCCCAAAGAGCTTTTGTGGGCTTCAATGGCCAAATCCCTTTGAACTTACCATAGTATGATCCTATACTATTAGAAACCCTCAAAATTTTTCCTTATTACATAGGAGACCAAAATTTAACTCATACTGAACACATAACAGACAAAGCCAACTTTTGCAACATTCACAATATCATAGTGGAGAATGTGGCTATTAGGATATTGGTTGTATCCTTCAAAGGAAAGACATTAAATTGGTATAGGGGCCTATTTCCTAATTCTATCCATTCATGGGATGAGCTAGGAACAGCCCTATGTAAAAGGTTTTCAGATAAGAGTAATCATTTGTCACTTGCAGTGAAGCTGACCACAATCAAGAGAGCTCCTCATGAGGTCATGCAAGACTTCAATATGAGATTTCAGAAGGCATGGGATAGAATTCCAGCAACTTTTAGACCATCTCCAAACATTTCTTTCTTATATTACGTGAAGGCTCTCAACAACAACATAGATGTAATGATTTAGACTATGGGAGGAGACATACTCCCATATGCATACAAAGTGGCTATCAAGGTAGAAAATTGCCTAGTTCAGGCTGGCAAGCTTACTCCCAGACCTCCAATGCCTCTTTTTATAGAGATTAGACCACCTCCTACAGTCATTCCTCCACTTGATGTTATACTTCCAATGGTAAAAATTGTTGTTGTGCCTTCACCTAAGCAAGAGAAGGCCTCTACAAGTGGTTCCAATGACTCCCAAGAGCAGAAGAATTACTTGGAGTTGAAGAGAATGCTCCAATCCTTTGGAAATGATGTGGTCAATGTCAAGAGGCAAGCTTATAAAAAGCCTTATTAAGCTCCATATTAGCCTCAGCAGTAGTCTAATCAAGCTAATAGGTCACCCTACAAAGGAGGTTTCCAAGGATAGAGGCAACCTAACTATGCTAGGCAGCATAATTATAATCTGAACATGGAATCCCCTTCCAACTCCTTGGTCTAGATTCGGAACAATGTGGCTTAAGAGGTTAAAGGGATAGTACCTTAATATCATTCTTTTGGACAATCCATTATCCCAACTAATGGCTCTAACCAAGTTTTCAATGATCAATGGTAGTAGGTTGTTGCTTATGGATATAACTAGGCTCTTATGGCACAAAGCACAGAGGTGCCCACACTAACAAAGCAAGAGAAATCTCTACAAGAACAAGGCTTGGATCAAGTTTCAAACTAGCTGGAAGCCTTAATGGTCATTAGTGAGCAAGAGGAGTGCTATGCATCCAATCAACAGGCCATTCCCAGTCTACATCACATCCCTGTCTCAGCAAATACAAGGTTCAAGAGAAGGAATATGGGTGACAATTAGGAAGCTTTCAAAGAACCTATTATTGCCACTCCTTCATTGACAAAGCCAACAGTAGTAGCTCCCAAATTTTAGGTAAAATATGGTGGTACGCTTATCAACATTGTGAAGAAAATGAAGAAATCCAGTGTGAGTGTGCCAATGTGGGACATGTTTTCCTTGCTTGGCCAAGTAGACATCTTAAAGGAAGGATTGTCCAAGATAGGTGTTACTATAGCTACAAGTAAGAAGCCAAGCAAGGTAGCTGAATTCCTCACTAATGAATTCAAGAGTCATGTGGGAGAAGGGTCAAGTAATGTGACCAAGCATCCCCTTTCTACATCTCTTTGATCAATGGTGATTCTTTGGTGCACAACTACTTGGTGGATAGTGGGGCCATCACCTCAGTCATGCCAAAGTCTATTTTTGACCGATTGAACCTCAAGTATGAGCCTCACACTAAAGGATTAAAACTTGATGGTTCTTCCACAAAGCCATTAGGCATCATCAAGAATTTGAGCCTAACCTTGCATGCTTATCCTAGCGTGTCCATGGTGCAAGATGTGTTGAATCTAGATATCACTCATCACTTTGCCTTATGTCTTTTCAGAGAGTTCATAGCCAAGATTGGGGGCTACCTTGTAACATATTGGCCTTACATGGCATTAAAAACAAGGTATGGGACTAAGGTCTCAATGAAGGTTGAACCCATGGCATAATTCCATATTGAACCCCATCATCTAGATAATATAAGCCTCAATTGTACCATCCTTGATGAGGATGAGTTTACAATTGACCAAGAGTTGAACACTCATCTTGAAGAATTTCTAGACTTGTTCTTGGATGAGTTATGGGGAGATAACCAATTTTTCAACCCTTTGAAAGGTGTTGAGGAAAGAGATATGGGTGTCTACCTACTGCATGAAGAGAATCAACCCATGCCTTCACTCATTAGACCTAAAGAAGACCCTAGTGGTTTATGGAAGTTGTTCTTTGATGGCTCAAGGAGTAAGAATGGTGTAGGTGTTGGGGCAATGTTGGTTTTACCCTCAGGTAACAAGCTTTTCTCTTATTATAGGTTCCATTTCGGTTGCTCTTCAAATGCAGTAGAATATGAAGGCTTGATATGTGGCCTTCAATGGGCCACCAAGAGAGGAATCAAACTATTGCAAGCTTATGGAGATAATGAGCTCATAGTTAACCAAGTCAGAGGCTTGAACGTCACAAAGAATTCTTTGATGAGGTCCTACAAAAATAAAGTGTGGGACTTGATTGAAGATTTTGAAGCCTTTAACATTCAAGCTATCCCAAGAGATCAAAACCATCATGTTAATAGGTTGGTAGCCATAAGAACTCAGTTTGACATTGTAAGTGATATGAAGGAAATCAAGGTTCAATCACATGTCAAGGTAGTGGTGAGATTGTTAGTGGCAGATAATGAATCCCATTGACAAGTTTTCGAGAGTGACAAGCAACTTGTTTATTTATTGGAACAGGATGCTAAATTCTTCTCTTCCAAACAAGCTAAATTGTAACATCAGTATGAGGATCATATTATTCAATTGAAGTCAAACAAACTTCCTAAGGGGCTAGTTACACTTGAGGGCCTTTTTCATGAAGGATACCATATAAGGAAAGAGAAGGTAGTAATGTTTACTAATGAGGAAAACTATGAGAGATTCCTCATCTTCAAGGAAAAAATTCTCAAGCTGGGGAAGGTAAGCAACAAGGTTGAGAGGCATGCTTTCATAGCACTTTGCCAAGAGTATACAAATATTTTTGCTTGGGAGTACAATGACCTAAAAGGTTTTGATCTTGAACTATCCCAACACACCATAGAGTTGGAGGCCAATGCCAAGCATGTAAGGAAAAAGCAAAGACCAGTTAACCCCAAGAATGAGGAGCTAATGAGGAAGGAACTAACCAAGTTGATCGAGTCTAGAATCATCTTTCCCATCAAGCACTCATCATGGGTAGCCAACTTGGTGCCTGTAACAAAAAAGAGTGGGGAGATTAGGCTTTGTGTGGATTTTAGAGATTTAAACAAAGTATCCTTAAAGGATCACTACCCCTTGCCATCCATGGAGAAACTTCTCCAAGTAGTTGCAAGATCAAAATGTTTCTCTCTATTAGATGGGTTTTCTGGTTACAACCAATTTTAGGTGAAAGATGAAGATCGGTACAAGACTGCCTTCACCATAAAATGTGGCATGTATGCATACCAAAAGATGCCCTTTGGTCTATCAAATGCTGGCACAAATTTATAAAGAGCCATGGACATGGCTTTCCAGATGATGCTAAGCCAAATGGTGCTAGTTTACTTGGATGACATCACAATTTTTTCCAAAAATGCCAATGAGCATATGAACCACCTAAGGCTGATTTTTGAAAGGTGTAGAGAGTATGGGATTTCATTTAATCCCAAAAAGTGCATGCTTACCATGCATGAAGACAAGCTATTAGGCCACATCATCTCAAAGGAGGGGTTGTCTATTGATCCTAAGAGAATAAGTGCCATCTTGGCCTTATCCCTACCCAAGCATAAGAAGGGACTCCAAAGTTTCCTTGGAAAGATAAACATCGTGAGAAGATTTATCCCTAATTTTGAAAATTTCGTCAGATCCATCACTGCTATGCTGAAAAAGAACCAAGTGTTCACTTGGTCAAACAAAGGCAAGTCATCATTTGAGGCTATCAAGCAAGCCATCGTTCAAACCCCCACACTTATGAATCCTAATTTCTCAATGGATTTCATATTGTATGCTTTTTTCAACATTTATAATATATCAGCTATGTTGATGCAAAAAAATGGTGAAGGACTTGAGTAGCCATTAGAATTTTTTCAGTTAGGGGCTTGAAGAGTATGAGGTGAGGTATACCTTTGTAGAAAATCAAGTCTCTACATTAGTAAGGATCCTTAAGAAGTTCAAGGCAATGCTATCCAACAACAAAATCCACCTTAT
This sequence comes from Torreya grandis, assembly GCA_037957365.1. Classification (NCBI taxonomy): domain Eukaryota; kingdom Viridiplantae; phylum Streptophyta; class Pinopsida; order Cupressales; family Taxaceae; genus Torreya; species Torreya grandis. The sequence continues at coordinate 1,237,673 of JARHVA010000700.1, read as the reverse complement.
GGTGTCTAATCCTGGGGTAAGAGACTTCCTTCTTAACAAGGATTTGAGCAAAAAAAGAGTTGGTTGGATTGCTAAAGTCATAGAGTATGATGTGGAGATCAAGGTCACTAAGCTAGTAAGAGGTAAAAGCTTATGTGATCATATGGTTGATGACCTTCATGAAGACAAAGAGGTCATCTTGGTAACACAAGATAACCTAAAATCAGATGCACCTCCACCTCACACTAGTTGGCTCCATGATATGACGCACTTTCTGCTAGCAGATGAGTGCCCTCAAGCTTTGGACAAAGCAAAATGAAGGTATTTCAGACTTTAGTCCATATCTTATGCTTTAGTTGATGACATTTTAATCAAAAGAGACCTTAATGGATTGATCTTGAGTGGGTGAGGAGGTGTCAAGAATGTTCTCTTTTCGTATGTAAGCAAAGGTTAGCAGCTTTCCCTCTCAACCTGATTCAAGTGAAACAACCATTCATGCAGTGGGGTTTGGATTTAATTAATAAGATCAACCCCCCATCAAGTGCAGGGCATAAGTGGGTGCTTACTATTACTAATTACTTCACTAGGCGGGTGGAAGCCATTGCATTAAAGGAAGCCAATGAAAGTCCAGTCTTAGACTTCTATGATAGCATTGTGACTAGGTTTGGCATTCCATCCACTATCATATTTGATAATGCATTGGCTTTCCTTGGTTTGAAAAGAAGTGAATGGGCTCTCAAAATGGGCATCTACCTCAGTGCTTTCTCAAATTATTATCCTCAAGGAAATGGATTAGCTGAGTTCCACAAATAAAAATTTGCTAAAGATTATCAAGAAGACCATGGAGAAGAATCAGAGGACATGGCACACCATGTTAAAGATAGCCTTGTGGGCTGACCGGGTAACTCCTAAAGTTGTTGTTGGTAATTCTCCATATGTTCTAGTATATGGAAGGGAAACCAAGTTACCCATTTCCCTTGAGCTTCCTACATTAGAGTTAGCCCTTCAGCTAGAGCTACCAGAAGATAAACCCATGAATTGGAGATTGGTAGAGCTCACAAAACTTGAGGAAACAAGGGACCTTGCAATGAAGGCACTAGAGGCACATCAAGCTCAGGTCAAAAAGGATATTGACAAGAGAGATACAATAAGGAACTTTTAGGAAGGAGACTTGGTTCTCAAATGGGACTCAAAAAAGTCCAAACCAAGCAACATACCAAGTTTGCCAACTTAAGGAGTGGCCCTTATTTGATCCATGGATGCAAACAACATAACACTTTTTAGCTCACCCAACTATATGGGGAGGTATTACCCATCCCAGACAATGGGATTCATCTAAAGCCATGTTATTAGAAGATTTTGCATCCATTATATGTTGTTGTACATTTTGTATAGATTTTCATGTTTTTCTCTAAGTGCTTTTTGCAAATCTATTTCAGTTGTGTGTTTTCCCTTCCCTAAGTATCATGGGCACAATTTATTTCATTTCAATTGTCCTTGTTGCTTCAAGGGAGATTTATAGAAAGAGCCAGCTTTGTGCAAAAGTAGTGACTCCATGCCTAATGGATCAAACAAAACAAATGAGTTGGGTTCTCAAGCATAGCAGGCATGCTTCCCTACTAATTGCCAAAAATATTGGCCATTTTTTGGCCCACATATCAAAGTTTGCCTAAGTATAAAAAAGGGAGCTTTCAGGCAAAAAAATGGTAGGTCTTTGGGAGGACTTTCGGTTTTCCAACAATGACAACTTTGGGTTTTTTAAGGCATAGTGAAAATCAGGTTTCTAACAGTGCTTAGCTTCTAAATGTTTTATAAGTAGAAATAATTTGGGTTTACAAACCTGAATTACTCATAGACAGTGTATTTTAGGTTCTCCAAAGGGCACTACTTGATTACTTCATAAGTTTTGAGCAGTCATATAACCAAAATAAGTAAAAGGGCTTGATAAACCCGATTTGGTCTTAAAAAATGGTGCTTCTCAGGTTCTTCAAGGGATGAGTCTTTTTCAAAAAAATTGAAGGGGCTTTTTAGGGAAAAAGGGACCAATCAACTTTTTTGAAGGTACACTTCAGTTTTTTTGAAGGGATTTTTCTTCTCCATGTGGACAGTTATAATTTACCCGAAGGGTATGTTACCCTTTGAAGGGACCACTTCAAAATTATTGAAGGGTATCTTTCTCTTCGGGAGGATCATTCATGGAAGTTTGAAGGGACATGCAGAAATCGCGAAGGGTCTCTTAGCCTTCAGGAAAGTCCATTGTGAAAAGCTTGAAGGGTAATTTTGAAGACAGATGGGAATAAAAATTCTGAAGGAATTCCTTCAAATAAATTATCCAAAGAAATTCCTTCGAGAGATTTGCTCGAAAGAAATAAGCTAAAAAAGAAACACGAGACCAAGTGTCTAAAAGAAATGATAGGCCAATGGATGTCAAAATTAGGATACGCGACTAGCTGTTAGAAGTAATTGGGTTTGAAAATCCTATGGTCTTAAGGCTTGAGAAACAATAAAGTGAGAAGACTTCAAGATGGACAAGCCCAAAGTGAGTAGACTTGAAGAACCCGAATTACTCTGTAAAGAGTATATCGAGTTTCTCCAAATACTCTACTTAAAAGGCTTTATAAGCAAAGGATCTAGGAAAGTCCAAAGTTGGAGAGGCCAAAGAACTCAAAATACTCTGCATAGATTGAATCAAGATTCTCAAAGGGCTCAACTTAAGCTTGGTCCACCAATGCTAGAATCATGATGCAACAAATATCAAGTTGTCATGTGGCATAACTGGATCAAAAGGGCCAATCAGTAAAGGATAAGTGGCACAAGGATGTTCAATAAACACGAGAGAGTCTGGTAGTTGGAAGTTATGAAGCCTCTCATCCACCATAGTTCATTGCCCATAATTGCCATTCAACGTTTAAATGCATCATGCCAAGAAGAAACATTCCAGCTACTCACAACATGACTTTTCAGATGTGCCAAAGAAAGTCTTAAAGACAAGAGTGGCTCGAGAGTATTGGGTGGCAATCTAGAATGATGCATTTATTAACATCAAGTAAGAACAACAAGAGGTGCCAACCATTTTTGACTTCTTCTTTTCCCCCTTTCTCTCTCCCCCCTTTTTTATATAAATTAAGGCCTTGGAGCCTAGAAATGTATCCTTGGATTGGTGATAAAATCACTCTACGAAAATCATTGTGTAATGGATCTTTGAAGTAATAAAGATTATTTTTACCTATATTTTTTTTTTAAAATTGCATTGAGTTAGCTTGTGCATTAATAGCATTGTGAAGAAGCATCCTTCCAACCTTATTGCCCTTCTTTATTACTTATTTTTTGATGCTTTCTAGTTAATTGTAGTTCTAAACTCATGCTTTTTGGCCATTAGTGGATACTTGGTGTGAATTTTGAAATTCATCTTTGCCTCATGTGTGGTTCAGTAAGCCTAGTTTAAAAAATACTTATGCAAGCTAGTTGGTTAGGAGGTTGTGTAAGCCAACTTGTCTTATGTTGAATTAGTGTCTTTCTGAGGATAGGTGAATCACTTAATTTTAGTGCATTACTTCCCTTATCTTAATTTTCTTTTCAAGTAATCTCTCTCCCCTTTTTCCTCAGCCATTAGTAGAGTTTAGCATAGAAACCCAAATAGCTGAAGTGAAGCACCTGAGGAACTAGCCTTATAAAAAAATTTAGAGGTTCAACCTCACCATAGGACACCTACATCCTAAGGTTATTCTCATGATTGGTGTGAATTTTGAAATTCCTCTTTGCCTTGTGTGTGGTTCAGTAAGCCTATTTTAATAAATACTTATGCAAGCTAGCTAGTTAAGAGGTTTCATAAGCCAACTTATCTTATGTTAAATTAGTGTATTTCCCAGGCCAGGTGGATCACTTACTTTCGGTGCATCGCCTCCCTTAGCTTAGTTTTATTTTCAAGTAATCTCTCTTCCCCTTTTTCTCGACCATTAGTATAGTTTAGCATAGAAATCCAAAGAGCTAAAGTGAAGCACTTGAGGAAATAGCCTCATAAAAAAGTCCAGAGGTTCAACCTCACCATAGGACACCCACATCCTGAGGTTATTCCCATGTTTATAGCTAGAAGTGAGAGAGCCTAAAAAACTCTCTCACAAGGGTGAAATTAGAAGCTATAATAGTGCCCTAATTAGTGTCCTTATTTTGGTGCTAGTATCCTTTGTGTAGGACTATCTCAAGCTTTTGGGTGTACTTGTGTCCAGATATATAAGGTCTGTTCCTATGTGCATGGGTTTTGAAACCCTGTAGATGCCCTATTTTCATTATTTTTATGATAAAACCCTAATTCTCCATGGTGCTAGCGCATCTGATTGATACAAGCATAAAAGTGTGTTTGTTAGTGGGGTAGGCTAGACATCCTCAACACCCCGCTATGATGAGAGTTGCCTACATACCAATACTCTGAAGAGAGATCAAGCCCGATGTAGTTCTCCTCACCTAAGTGCTAGTGTAAGTGCAATTGAAGATAATATGATAGTTGAATGGAGTGCTTTAAATGTGTTTGAGATTGGAAATCTAAATAATCTAAGCTTAGGAATGTTGTAGATGGTAGTATGCAGAAGTAGGGAAGAATAGGGATTGATAACCTTAATTGTGCTTAACTTGTTCTGAGTTTGCATATGTAATGTGCATTTTATTTCCATCCAGTGTTTAGAGGGATAAAAATCATATATATATATATATATATATATATATATATATATATATATATATATATATATATATATATATATATATATATATATAATTGTGCATAACTTGTTCTGAGTTTGGATATGTAATGTGCATTTTATTTCCATCTAGTGGTTAGAGGGATAAATATCATGTGTGTGTTTGTGTGTGTATATATATATATATAATATATGGAAACAATAAAGAAAGGACAATAGTGCCAATATTAGGAAACTGGCACCATGTGGCACTACTATCCCTATTATGGTTCTAGTGTCCAAGCGGCAGAACCATAAGCACGAAGGGCCAGATGCAATAATGAGGGTTTGGGACTACTTTAGGGATGACTAGGGACACCTATGGCCTACATGAAGGCTAGATAAGTGTGCAAATAGGCTTTAAGATAGGTCTATGGATAATATAGGGATAAGTCATCTCAAGGATCACTCTTAACACTCAAGTGTCTATCAGAGTTATTGCCAAAATTCGGATAATGCAAGTGCAATGGAGACGTGATCACACAAGTTGAAGCAAGTGCACACCACAAGATGCTAAAGCAATTAGAAAACAACACAATAAGAGAAATTGCACAAGACAAAATAGAGAAAGCCAAAATTTGATTAGCATGAGATGGCCGAAGTGAGGATTACAAATAGGAGAGTACGAAAGTAACTCCTCCACAAAAGGTGGACAAGGCACCCCAAGAATAGAAGGTAACTCCTCCATGAAAGGTGGTGACAAGGTGCTAAGAATAGAGAAGTAACTCCCATCAAGGGAGTTACTTATGACACCTATGACACATCTATGACACACACCTCCACATAAGCTAGCCTATCCCAAAAATGTAGGAAAACTCCATGTATGCTCAAGAAATACAATTTCCCTAATTAATAAATAGGGAAAAATAAAAACCTACACTAATACCCCCCCATAAGCACAGCTTAGGTGGGTAGTGTGAAAATAGAGAATGGGTCCCGACAACTAGGCCTGATGAAGTACCCATGTACAAATGCAATCTCTCATAAGATAGAGAAAAGGAGAAAACCCGTAGGAAAAAACTCCCCCCCCCAAAAGAGAGACATAAAAGAAAAGAAGAGGCTAGAAAGCCCCCCTGAAGATGATGCTGCTACAGATGTGGACCGCACCCCAAGAAGAGCTCGTAGATGAATGAACTTTCTCTCAGTGAAAGGTTTGGTGAAGATGTCTGCAACCTGCTCCGAAGACTAGTAAAATATCAATTCAATGACCTGACTATGAATAAGCTCCTGAATGAAATGCATGTGAATCTCTATGTGCTTGGTCTGCCGGTGCTGAACTAGATTCCTACAAATCTGAATGGTACTCTTGTTGTCATAATAAATGATGGTGGGCTGCCTGATGGGAATGCCAAACTCAAAAATAATCCCCTGAAGCCAAATAGCTTGAGTAGTTGCATTAACAGCTCCCTTGTACTCTGCCTCTATGGATGATATAGCAATAGCATTCTACTTCTTGCTAGACCAACTGATAAGACCAAAACCTAGAGAGAAACTGTATCTAGAAGTGGACTTACGACTCTGTGAATTGCCAGCCTAGTCTGAATCTATATATCCAACCAAGTCAACCTCTATGCCAAATCTGTAATGAATCTCGTATCTATGTGAACCCTGTATGTAATGCAAGATCCTCTTAGTTGCTTTCCAATGTAGCTCATGGGTTCCTGCATGAATCTGGAGACAAGTCCCACTGTATATGAAATGTCAAGCCTAGTGTGAGTCAAGTAGATGAGACTACTAGCAAGTTGTTGATACCGAGTGGCATCAACCAATGGTGAAAAACAATCAGTCTCAAGCTTGACTCTTGATAGAAAGGGAGTTAGAGATGGCTTGCAATCAGCCATGTGAAACTGAGCCAATAAGTCAAGAGCATACTTAGGCTGTGCAAGAGAAATCCCTGAATCTGACTGTGAGATCTCAATGCTAAGGAAGTAGTGCAACAAACCCAAGTCTATCATGTCAAATTTGTCTTGAAGAGATGCCTTCACCGCTGCAATAGCTGATGAAGAACTCCCAGTGATCAAAAGGTCATCAACATATAGAACCAAAATCAAGAGCAAATCATCCTGCCATAAGAAGTAGACATTGGGATCAGAATGGCACCTAGTGAAACCTACTATGAGAAGGAAGGAATCCATCTTGGCATACCAAGCTCGAGGGGCCTATTTGAGGCCATAGATAGATTTCCTAAGTCTACATACTAAGGAAGAATCCTGAACAAATCCTGGCGGCTACTCCATGTAGATCTCCTCCTCAAGGTCTCTGTGAAGAAAGGCACTCTTCACATCCATCTGATGCACATCCCACCATGTGTTGCAGCAATAGCCAAGGTGAGTCAGATAGAATTCATCTTTGCAATGGGTGCAAAGGTCTATGAGTAGTCAATGCATGCCACCTATGAGAAACCCTTAGAAGCCAATCGCGCCTTATACTTATCAACCGACCCATCTGCTGCAAACTTGGTCTGATATATACACCTACATCGAACCATCTTTCTTCCCTTAGGAAGTGATGTCAAGTCCCAAGTGTGATTCTTGATTAAGGAAGAATATTCTTCCTCCATAGCACTATCCCACTCAGGTACCCCCGATGCCTCTTGAAAAGTCTGTGGATTCAAAACTAAAGCAAAGAAGGCATGTGGATCTCTCTAAAAATCCCCCTAGTACGTCTATCATCTGTGGGATCTCTTGCCCAAGTGCCAGCACTCTAAAGTGTTTGTCTGGCACAAAGTGGCCCAGAAGTGGGCAAGTCAAGTGCTAACTCCTCATCCTCTAATTGACTAGAGGTGGATGACTCTGCATCACTGTCCTCATTGTCTAAACTCGAAGAAGAAGAAGATGACTCTTGCTCAAGAACCTGTTGTGGCTGATCTGAATCTGACGAGGAATCATCATGAAGAAGTAGATCCGATGAGGGAGAAGAAGTGTCAAGTGTTGAGTCTCTAGGACTCTCCTAAAAATAGACACTTCTCTCGATGAATAACTCATGAGTGACTAGATCTAGAAGGTGATATCCCTTAATACCATTCAGATATCCTAAAAAGATGCAAGGCTTGGACTGACGTTCCATAGCTTTGCGTTTCTTTTTCAAAATGCGGGCCATGGCTGGGGATTCAAAAACCTTGAGGTGCTCAACATTAGGTTTCCTTTTATGCCAAGCTTCAAAGGGTGTTATCCCTTTCAAAGCTTTGTGAGGAACCCTATTCTGAATGTAGCAAGCACAATTGATGGCTTCGACCTAGTACTATGGTGCTAAAGATTTGGAGTGAATCATACAGCTAGCCATCTCTTTCAAGAACCTATTCTTACATTCTGGAATCCCATTCTATGAATGACTGTAGGTGACTGTGTGCTACAAATCAATCCCCTCTGTGGTGCAAAATTGTTCAAACCTGATGCTGACATACTCCCCTCCATTATCAGTTCAAAGAACCTTGATGGATTTCTCACTTTGTTTCTCAACAAGAGCCTTGAAGTCTAGAAAATTTTCAAACACTTCAGACTTTTGTATGAGAAAATATATCCAAGTGTACCTAGAGAAATCATCAATGAAAGTGAGGATGTACTTGGCCCTTGTGAAAGATGGTTTGGGAAAGGGTCCCGATACAACACTGTGGACTAACTCCAAAGGTTGTGAAGCCCTCCAATCTTTGTCTTTGTCAAATTTTGCTTTGAGATGCTTTCCAAGGGAGCACCCCTCACAAAGTCCTTTTGAGAATTGGACACGAGGCAAGCCAATGACCATGTCATTTTTACAAAGTTTCCAAGAGAGCAGTAGTTAAGGTGGCCAAACCGCTCATGCCACAATTTGCTAGCTCCATTTGAATGAGTTAGCAATGTTGTAGGAGAAGAATCTGATGCAAAATGTGAAAAGGTGTATAACTTGGCTTAGTGATCTACCCTTCCCACTGCTAATGTAGTATCACTATGCAACTCTCTGATAGACACATAATTTGGTGAAAATTCAACTCTCATGACCTGACCAATGTGAGTGATTTGGTACACTGATAGGAGATTAGTTGAAAGAGAAGGAATACTTAGAACATTGTTGAATATTCTTCCTTCCATTTCAACTGACCCTCTCCCTGCAACGAAAACTGATGTGTCATCACCCAAACTAATTGAAGTCATGCTACAAGGCTCTAAAGATGAAAACTCAACTAGTGAAGAGCCCATGTGGTGAGAAGCACCCGAGTCGATGACCCATGAAGATGTGGAAGCTGTTATAGCTATAAGGTCCTTGCCCTTTTCTTTCTCCTTACCCTTGCCTTTTACCTTAGTAGAATCTTGGGTAGATGAATTCTGCTTGAAGGACTCTAGAACACCTATGTTGTTTTTCTCTAGAAGATGAGTTAGGTGATCTATTTATTTCTTCATGCATTTGTGTTCATCATGCCCTATCTTTTTACAATAGGCACACTTAACCTTCTCCTTCTTCGATTTAACATTGGAGGATGAAGACTCAGGGTTGTTTTTGGCAGGATTATTGTTTTCTTTCTTCTTCTCCTGATCCTTGTTCTTTTTCTTCTTCTCATTTGTTGAAGTCTTGTCATTACCATTTCCAGCTATCAAAGCTTGGGGTTGAGTAGACTTCATTGTGCCCCTTTGAATTAGCTTATCTTGCTCCCTAGTCAAGTTGGCAATGAATGAATCCAAAGAAGGCATTTTCCATGTAGTGCCAAGGGCACTTTTTGTGGCATGGAAAGTAGACACAAAGATTGAATAACTTGGACCTAGCTTTGCGAGAATAGAAAGTATGAGTTGATTATATTTCTTCTCTATCTCACATTCTTTCAATTGCAATCTAACGGCCTTAAACTTAGTGAAGAAGTCCTGTAGGGTGTCAAAGTTGCTAGGACTTAGACTTATGAGTTTGTTTTCGAGCTCATGACCTCTCATCTCATCAAGCTTCCTAAATAACTTTTCTAAGGTGTCCCATATGTCATCAAGAGTTTGGGAGGATTCTAAGTGGAAGAGAAGTTTTGGAGACATAGACAAGCTCAGTAACCCATAGGCTTCATCACTACGGTTGTACCACTTAACTTTTTCAGCATCTGTGTTGGATTCTATTTTTGTACCCATGGTGATCCTATACAACCCTTTGCTTCTAAGAATGATTGACATTTTAACTTTCCATTCATGATAGTTGAAGGGTGTTAGGGGTTTAAGTTGAAAAGAATCCATTTGTTAGCTGAATTTAGGTGAAGTTGTGTTGATTACAAGTTGTGAATGTATGCAGAAAGGATAATGAAAGCAAGTTGTGAAAATTAATCACACCCCCCTAAAATATTGAGCCCCCCCAAATATTCAAGTGCATGTTCAAAATATGTCGGACTCAGCCGAAAATGCATCTTAGAGCAATCAGTGCAAGACTAAAGCAAACAGGACGTCAGACTCAATCGAAAATGCGTCTCGAGAGACCCAAATTTTTAGCACTTTATAAACTAATGCGTTTTTGAAAAATAACAACTCTACACTGTGGAGAATTGAATTACAAGCACTTTTGAAAAAAAATGGCACCCAAAACTGAGCTACCGTTTGCAATATTTTAAAGTTACAATTTTTTCGTAAATTAGTGTTTTTGCAAAAAAAGCACTAAAACATTAAAAAATGTCTGTTATGGGGAGAGAAAGTGGCCTTCCAACCACTCATTGGATTTAGCATGGAATGAAGAATCTAAAAGATGTCTTTGTGAGGAGGAATTGGCCTCCCGCCAACTCAGGCCTCACCCTTCGTCTTCGTAGGTCGAAGATACAAGTTTTAATTGAAAATCCCCAAAAATACAAAACTGTCTAAAAAATTAAATACTCAGTCAAATTGACTGATTTTTGTTTTATCAAGTCAATTTTAACTAAGATAATTGAAGCATAGACATAATTAACCTGCTGGCCAAGCATCTAAGTGTCCACATGGGACGCCAAGCAAGGAGAGGGCGCCAAAAACACAGTTCAGAATTTTACTAGCAAAAAAGACAAAGAACAACATAATGTTTTCCAAAAAACAAGGCACATTTCTAATTTGCTGGGCAAGAAAGGTCAGAGATACTGAAATAGCAGACCTCACAAATCCCAACGCACAGCATGCAAGATTCAATGCAGCAGAGAAATCCAAAAAAAATGCGCTATTTTCACAAGAAAGCAGCCCTATTTTGGATGCGTCGTACAATGTTCTTGGTGCTTTGCTGGGTAAAAAAATACTGTGGCGTGGACAGAAAAGGAGGTAGGCATAGAAGGCTGACCAAAAGGGCGTGCCGTACGGCTTATGGCAGAACTGAATGCTTGTTGAAGGTGCCTTGCTTGCTGAAAGGATAATACAAAATATGCTCTACCAAATGAGTTTCCAGCACCCTCACCAAAAAAAGGAACCCAACAGGCAGTTCACAGCAGTATGAAGAGGCTTGCAACAAAGTGAACTCCTCCCTCTGCTACTCCACACAACAAAGGGCACCCAAAGGCCAAGGATTTCCAAAGAAAATAACCAAAAATGATATAGACAATTTTTCTTTTAATTTTAGACCAAATCTAGAATAAAAAAAAGAACTCCACTCCTCTTGATTTTAAAAAATAAGCTAAAAGCATAATCACACACAAGATTATTGGGAAAGCTCTGATACCATATCAGAGTTATTGCCAGAATCCAGATAATGCAAGTGCAATGGAGACGTGATCACACAAGTTGAAGCAAGTGCGCACCACAAGATGCTAAAGCAATTTGAAAATGACACAATAAGAGAAATTGCACAAGACAAAATGGAGAAAGCCAAAATTTGATTAGCATGAGATGGATAAAGTGAGGAATACAAATAGGAGAGTACGAAAGTAACTCCTCCACAAAAGGTGGACAAGGCACCCCAATGTTAGGGTGTGGAGCTAAAAATTTCACCAAGGAGCATTCATTATCAGGTTCGGGTCTACATAGACACCGGCGTCGGTCAGGATCGACCGACGTCCGTCACAGGCAGTTACAGAGGCGTCGACGTCGGCAGAGTGTTGGTCGATGGCGGTCACAGACAAGCAGCAGGAACCGACGTCGATTACCTGCGTGTCCAGAAAGCTATTTCCGTGGACAGAAGCGAGTGTTTGCATGATAAGTTTGAGTTGTAGACTCAAGCTCGCATCTCTATTATTGGCATTACTATTTTTAGAGCCCTTGTTCAAGTGGCTTAACTGCTTGTTGGAAGTACATGCTCAAGTCTCCTAATTCTATATGTAGAATTAGATCTTCTTAGCTTTGTAGTAGATTATTGTAGTTGGGTGAATTATTGTAATTCATTGTGTGTGAAGAACAGTACATAATTGAATCAATCCAGGCTTGTTGGAGTTGATTGTTCTTGAGAGAGAGAGCTCTTAAGGAATAGAGATCTAGTGAGAGATCTATACATCTAGGAAAGGTGTGGAAGAAAGAAGCTTTCTTCAATTGTATTCCTTTTGTAAAGAGTTTGTTAATACAAGTTTTCAGGGTGTTTTCTTGTATCTCTTGTTCTTGCTATTATCATTCTAATTACTTGTCAATCTGATTTAATTCCACGTTTATTGCTGTCACAATTGTAATCTATTGTTGGATTGATCCCCCAACAAGTGGTATCAGAGCCTTGGTTGCAGGTTCAGAGCTTGATATCTAATAATTGGTATCAAAGTTCAGGTTCACTAACAGGTAATTCAGATCTGTGTAGTGTGTATTGATTACAAGTTCTCACAAGAGTTTCTGCAAAGATTTTTGTTTGAGTGGGAGAAGCAATGGCAGATGAAAGTAAATTGAGAATGGAAAAGTTCAATGGAAAAAATTACCAACACTAGAGAATACAGATAGAGGATTATCTGTATCAGAAAGATCTCTACTTACCGTTAGGTGGGGTTGCAAAGAAGCCCAAAGACATGGAGGATGAAGAATGGGAATTTCTTGACAGAAAGGCTCTGGGGTCTATAAGATTGAGTCTAGCATCCACTATGATATCTAATTTATCACAGGCAAAGTCTACGGTAGAGTTGATGACTACGTTAGCAAATTTGTATGAAAAACCCTCAGCTTCCAATAAGGTATATCTTATGAAGCAGTTATTTAATTTACATATGAATGAAGGTGGATCTGTTTCTACTCATCTGAATGATTTCAATGGTATTGTGAATCAATTAAGTTCAGTGAATATAGTATTTGATGATGAGATAAAAGCTCTTTTGATATTATGTTCTTTGCCTGAAAGCTGGCATGGCTTAGTAATGGCAGTAAGTAATACTGCATCTGCATCAAATATTTTGAAAGTAGATGATGTTGTTAGTGTTATCTTGAATGAGGAAATACGCAGGAAGAGCACAAAAGAGGCATCTGGGAACGCTTTAAGTTTTGAGAGCAGGGGAAGGCAGAAAGAGAAGAGCAAGAAAGGCGGATCAAGATTCAAGTCAAAGGGGAAAGGCAGATCTAAATCCAAAAATGGCAGAAGGCCACAATGCTGGAATTGTGGAAAGATGGGGCACATAAGCAGAGATTGTTGGTCAAAACCTAAGGAGGACAACCAGCACGAAGGAAAGGAAGAAGCCAAGATTGCAGGTATTGCACAAGATGCTTTAATTTTCTCTCTGCATAATAATATAGAATCTTGGGTATTAGATTCTGGTGCATCTTTTCATGCTACTCCTAACAGGGAATATTTTAGTGGCTATATCCATGGAGATTTTTGAATAGTGTATCTAGGGGATGATGAGCCCTGTAAAATAATTGGCAAAGGTAAAGTGCAGCTGAAGATGCAGAATAGCAACACATGGGTGTTGAGAGATGTGATGCATGTTCCTAGCTTGAAGAGAAATTTGATCTCTACAGGAAAGTTAGGGGATGAGGGTTGTACAGTAACTCTCACAGCAGAATCTTGGAAGGTGACCAAGGGTGCACTTGTTATGGCTAGAGGTAAGAGAGAAGGTACTCTCTATTTGTGTAATTGTGTTACTAACAAATCTCCTTCTGTATTATTTACTTCAAATGTGGATGCTAAATTGTGGCACTCAAGGCTTGGCCACATGAGTGAGAAGGGGATGTCAATTCTTAAGTCCAAAGGTATGCTTTCAGATTTAAAAGGCATAGATCTAGAGTTTTGTGAGCACTGTGTATTTGGAAAATAGAAAAGGGTTAGTTTTCTCAAAATTGCGTCTACTAAGAAGAGGCACAAGTTGGAGCTTGTTCACACAGACGTGTGGGGACTGGCTCAAGTTGCTTCCATTGGAGGATCACAGTACTATGTATCTTTCATAGATGATGCTACAAGGAAGGTATAGATCTATTGTATAAGGAGAAAATCTGATGTATTTGATACTTTTGAAGTTTGGAAAGCTATGGTTGAGAATGAAACAGGTAAAAGATTAAAGTGCCTGAGATCAGACAATGGTGGTGAGTTCTGCAGTCATAAGTTCAGAGATTATTGTTACATGCATGGAATCCGTAGGCAAAGGACGGTTCCAAGGACACCTCAGCAGAATGGTATTGCTGAAAGGATGAACAGGACAATAATGGAGCGTGCAAGATGTATGAGATTGCATGCCGGTTTGCCCTTACAGTTTTGGGCACAAGCTGTTGACACTGCAGTGTACCTGATTAACAGAGGACCCTCTACAGCTCTGGATGGTGGTATTTCAGAAGAGGCATGGACAGGTAAAAAGTTGATCTCTCATATCTCAAAGTTTTTGGTTGTGAAGCCTTTGTGCATATAGATAAGGAAAATAGAAAGAAGCTTGATGCTAAGTCTATAAGATGCACATTTATTGGCTATGGCTCAGATGATTTTGGTTACAGATTGTGGAATCTAGAAACTAACAAGGTAATCAGGAGCCGTGATGTTGTTTTCAACGAAAGAGTGATGTATTGTGATCAGCTAAGGAAGTTGAATCAATCTGAGCAAAGCAATGGTGAATTGGATGAGGTGAAAGTCCAAGATGAGCTCGCGAGAAAAAGAAATAATCACTTGCAGGAAAACACAGAGACCGGCGTCGGCAGGATAGAAATCGGCATCGGCCATACAGAGACTGACGTCGGCCATACAAGTACCGAGGTTGGTCAGGCAAAACCGACGTCGGCCAGTAATAGGTCTGCAGGTGACCGAGGTCGGTCACTATCAGAGAATTTGGGTGGACAGCGTGTTGTGGACGAGTCTCAAACACCCATTAGGAGGTCAGAAAGGGTGAGTAAGCCTCCAATTAGATATTCTCCTTCTTTATTTTATCTATTGCTAACTGATGGTGGAGAACCAGAGAGTTTTGAAGAAGCAATACAGGTGGAGTCCAAGAGTGAGTAGGAGCGTGGCATGGTTGAGGAGTTGGAGTCCTTAAGAGAGAACCAAACATGGGATTTAGTTGAATTGCCAGCTGGTAAGAGAACACTCAAGAACAGATGGACCTATAGGTTGAAGGAAGGTGAGAATGGACAAATGAGATATAAGGCCAAATTAGTAGTAAAAGGATTTGCACAAAAGCCAGGTATCGACTTTGGTGAGATTTTTTCTCCTGTTGTTAAAATGACTTCAATAAGGGTTGTATTGTCTTTGGTTGCTTTTGAGGATTTTCATCTTGAGCAGCTAGATGTTAAGACAGCGTTTCTTCATGGAGATTTGGATGAGGAAATTTATATGGAACAGCCAGAAGGATTCGAGGTCAAGGGTAAGGAGAAGTTTGTGTGTAGGTTGAAGAAAAGCTTGTATGGCCTCAAGCAAGCTCCTAGGCAGTGGTACTTAAAATTTGACATGTTTATGACTGAGCATGGCTACAGTAGGTGTCAATCAGACCATTGTGTGTATTTCAAGAGATTTGATAATGGTAGATATATTATTCTATTGTTGTATGTAGATGATATGCTAGTTGCAGGATCTCACATGCAGGATATCTCAGAGCTTAAGGTAAAATTATCTCAAACATTTGCTATGAAGGATTTGGGAGCAGCAAAGAAAATCCTTGGCATGAGCATTAAGAGAGACAGGAAAAATCACAGGTTGATATTGTCTCAAGAAGATTATGTGGACAAGGTGTTGAAATGGTTCAATATGCAGGATGTTAAACCGGTAAGCACACCTTTGGCTAGACATTTTAAGTTGAGTAAAGAACAATGTCCTAATTCATATGATGAGGTAGAGTACATGAGTAAGGTTCCATATTCTTCCGCAATAGGGAGTTTGATGTATGCAATGGTGTGTACTAGATCGGATATTGCCCAAGCAGTGGGAGTGGTAAGTAAGTATATGGCCAATCCAGGTAAGGAACATTGGAAAGCAGTTCAGTGGATCCTTAGATATCTGAGAGGAACCAGCAGTAAGCACTTATGCTATGGAGGTTCAGATACTTCTCTACATGGTTATGTAGATTCAGATATGGCAGGTGATTTGGATGGCAGGAGGAGCACTACAGGTTATGTTTTCACTGTAGGTGGAATGGCGGTTAGCTGGATATCTAAGTTGCAGAAGGTTGTTGCCTTGTCAACTACAGAAGCAGAGTATATTGCAGCCACAAAAGCTAGCAAAGAGATGATATGGATGACACGATTCATGGATGAGCTTGGTAGGGAGCATGAGAGTTGCAGATTGTATAGTGACAGTCAGAGTGCAATCCATTTGGCTAAGAATTCAGCCTTTCATTCAAGAACAAAGCACATACAACTAAGGTATCACTTCATACGACAGGTATTGGAAGATGGTGAGTTGAAGCTGGAGAAGATCCATACAGATAGGAATCCTGCTGATATGTTAACAAAGCCGGTTACAAAGGAGAAGTTGAATCTTCATTCAACTTCTGTTGGTCTTCATGATTGAGTTGAAGATGGAGGAGCTAGAAGATGTTGTTGTACAGGTACTGGTGCAGCTGTTTATCTCCAAGTTGGAGATTGTTAGGGTGTGGAGCTAAAAACTTCACCAAGGAGCATTCATTATCAGGTTCGAGTCTACACAAACACCGGCGTCGGTCAGGATCGATCGACGTCGGTCACAGGCAGTTACAGAGGCACCGACGTCGGCAGAGTGTCGGCTGATGGTGGTCACAGACAAGCAGCAGGAACCGACGTCAGTTACCTGCGTGTCTAGAAAGCTATTTCCGTGGACAGAAACGAGTGTTTGCATGATAAGTTTGAGTTGTAGACTCAAGCTCGCATCTCTATTATTGGCATTACTATTTTTAGAGCCATTGTTCAAGTGGCTTAACTGCTTGTTGGAAGTACATGCTCAAGTCTCCTAATTCTATATGTAGAATTAGATCTTCTTAGCTTTGTAGTAGATTATTGTAGTTGGGTGACTTATTGTAATTCATTGTGTGTGAAGAACAGTACAGAATTGAATCAATCCAGGCTTGTTGGAGTTGATTGTTCTTGAGAGAGAGAGCTCTTAAGAAATAGAGATCTAGTGAGAGATCTATACATCTAGGAGAGGTGTGGAAGAAAGAAGCTTTCTTCAATTGTATTCCTTTTGTAAAGAGTTTGTTAATACAAGTTTTCAGGGTGTTTTTTTGTATCTCTTGTTCTTGCTATTATCATTCTAATTACTTGTCAATCTGATTTAATTTTGCGTTTATTGCTGTCACAATTGTAATCTATTGTTGGATTGATCCCCCAACACCCAAGAATAGAATGTAACTGCTCCATGAAAGGTGGTGACAAGGTGCTAAGAATAGAGAAGTAACTCCCATCAAGGGAGTTACTTATGACATTCTTATGACACTTATGACATATCTATGACACACACCTCCACATAAGCTAGCCTATCCCACAAATGTAGGAAAACTCCATGTATGCTCAAGAAATACAATTTCCCTAATTAATAAATAGGGAAAAATAAAAACCTACACTAATAGTGTCATTTTTAGGTGATTATATTTGCCCCCTTTATTCTAGAAATGTAACAAAGTGAAATAACTAGGATAAAAAGAAAAGGAAGGGTACCTGGACTTACATAAGAGGTGAAGCCTATGAGTCTAGATTTGAGTATGTGAAACATGCTCCAATGCATCTACTACAAGTGAAATGTGCATTGATTAGTCCTTACTTAAGAGATATCAAACGAAAATAAAAAATTAAGTAAAGTAGCAAAATTGAGTAAAATTGAGTAAATCTGAGTAAATGGATAAGAGAGAGGAAAGAAATGAATACACCTCATTGGGTATGTAAAAAAATGTATAAACCTAGTGATAACCCATGTGTGAATGTATATAGTGATCAATCGATGAATAGTTTAGACTACGTTCATGGCTTGCTCAATCCTCATGTGCGGGTGGCTCAAGAACTCAATCCAGTTTTGACTCCATCATTGCCCACCCTTGCTTGGTGGATCATGACCTATAAATAGCTTTGATTGGATTGATGGTTTATCCAACCCTCTCATGTAGGTGGCTCAAGAACTCAATTAGACTATGACTCCATCATTTCCTACCCATGTGTAGTAGATGCATCTAAAATTGAAACTACACAATGTAATTAGAAATGTCTAACTAAAATGTCAGCTCTATAGCCACTTGGGTATATTGGCATTTTTATGCCACTCAAGAATGCCAACCACTACAAATGTAGTAAGGCATGAAACTAGTGTGTAACATGGAATATGATATCTGATGTATTTAGTGTAGAGAGTGACATGGAATTTGTCATTCCATCTAATCAATCGGTGTGTAGGTAAGCATACAAAAACAATGTGCCACCCACATGCCCCAAATCTAATATCTAAGCATATGAATTTTGGATTGAGATGTAATAATCTATATTTAAGTATCTAAACTATAATCGAGAATGGTCATGCCATGCATGATGCCCCCAATCTGAGCAAGTTAGTATGAATCTGAGCTAAATTGGTATGAATCTTATCAAAACTAATAAATTTATAACTAAACCTATGCAAACATGGACTATACCTATTATACTTCTCTATCTAATTTGGATTTTTTTGAAGTTGAGGCTACTAGATAGTAGCACCATATTTTGGACAGTAGCACCATGTGGTGCTATTGTCCCAATTTGGGTGCTAGTGCCCATCTGCTCTAATTTTTGTGCAATTATATTGATCTATGTGTCACTATTTTCCCACTATGTTAACCTAAGTATAATTTCTATAATATGAGCCTGTGTGCTAAAAAATGTACGAAGTCTATTATAAAAGCTTCATCTCTATGAAAAACCCCTATGAAGCCCCCTTTTTTTAGGGCATTTATTGAACTTGTGCAATAAATGTCATCAAAAGAAAAAGCTCTGAAAAATGTGTGTTAGCTAGAGCATATATCATATCTATGTAATAATCTAATATAACATGCATACATAACATCAAAATGTAAGATAATTTAAACATAAGTTTGTAATGTCCGATGTATGTCATGTCTAACATTCACAAGGCTTTCAATATAGACATAACATTATGCATAAAATCAAATGTAGATAATAACTAAGTAGCTACTTAGGGGGATGGGCTATGATGTCCATCACGACACCGAAGTAAGAAGGGAATATGCATGAAGTCCCTTATAGCATCTAAAACTAGAGTGTTTAACAAGCAAGAGATAAGTGTCATGCCATGATGCATACAAGAAAGAATACATACAACACACATGAGTCACGTAAATTAGGCCAAGGGACCTGTTGACACAGTGGATTGCACCCTGGGTAGGAAGCTGAGCTCCTGCCTTCCACATGTCAAAATAGAAACTCCCCTCTCGCTTGTGGGACCGACGAAGCTGGAGGGGAGAGTCTCTAGATAAGGGCTAGCTCCCTTTAATGCATCTGAGTTATTCCAATAAGTGCTAATACATATATATATATATATATATATATATATATATATATATATATATATATATATATATATATATATATATATAATGGGGGGAATGAAAAGGGAGAAGGATTACAGGAAAACAAAACCTACTCTAAGAGGGTGATGCACCAAATAACTTCGACCTACTCACACTCACACTCTAAACCATAAGACACATACATACACTTTAACTGGTAAAAGGACCATACTGCAAGAAGCTTAACAGGGAGGCTTTAATGGAACACACAAAAAAAGGGACTCACCATAGGTGCTGTAGAAAAAGCACACTATCTAGTAACCTCCTTCTGTCTTTGTGCTCCAGGTACAGATCTTCTTGTCACCTATAGGAATGGTGCCTTATAGATACCAGATGTGTTGGTTTCAACCCTATGAAAGCATTAGGAAGCAATGACTAAACACAAGAATAACACTCAGACACACTCAGAGATATCTAACCAGAATAGAGGTAAAAATGCATTTTATTGATTCCAGGTGAAAATTTTCAGGGCTTCACCTTACAATGTGAAAGATCGATCTTTTAAAATGAGAAGTTACAATATATATATAAAAGAGGGAACAAAAGCGCTTTCTTTGAAAAAGACTTTTGGTGCCCTTTGACAAGTGGCCCATGCGCATCCCAAGGGCATTGGGAAGAGGAAGCCGCTAAAATATAAATGATGTGTCAGTTCTGATTCTGACTTTAGGTATTTAAAAACATAGGCCACACTATTTCTTCATAACCAAGACTACTCCTTGAAGGCACCCACATGGTTTGTCTGCTCATAAATGAAAAATGGAGAAAAAATGGGTCACACCATTCATTGTTTGCATCCCATTTATGACCACTTGGTGAGCACTGTTTGAACTGCTGGAGTAACTCCTTGAGTCAACGCCTTCCTTCACCACTTGGACTATTTTATCTATTTCTACACTTGGCTCTTTTGGCTTTTCCTTGCCGTGTCTCTTATGCCTCCTTTGGCCCTCAGGGGCTATCTTCTCATCCTTGCTGGCTCCTTGGGCTCTTTTATTAGCAGGTCGTTGAGTTCATTCTCACCCTTTGTCTTTTTCCAATGTTGTCTTCCTAGTTTTGTCTTTTTTGCTGGCTTCTGTCTCTTTATCTCTTTGTTCTCTGGGCTCTTTTCTGGTTGGTGCTCAAGAATTCAAAGATCAAACGGCTATTTCTCTGCTGTAAAAATGACGTTCGTGGGCCCGTCACTGTTTGAAAAATAATGGCTAGTCTATTTCATTGAAGTTGATGGCTTCGGAGACGTGACCATCTTTGACAATTTCAATGGTCTTTTCTCTTCGGCCTTTTGTCGCTCCCTTACCTTCAGGATTTGCTTTGGACCCTCCCAAAGGGGAGGTGTCCCTTCGGCTTTGGAGATGTTCCCTTCGTTCGGCAGCTGAGAGTTCCCCGCAAGGGCACTTGCCCTTCAGGGTCCTTCGGCAGCCTTTTCTCTTTGGTATTTTCTACGAACATTTTTTGCAGACAATTTTCTCGTAGACTTTTTTCGTGGACTTTTTTCCGCAGACAAAAAGTCCGCAAGAATTGTCTTCGACCACTTTGATTTCCTTCAAAAATTCTCTTTTGGGCTTTTCTCCCGCAGCTTCCCCAAATTTCTTTGGACTTTTTTGTCCAAAGGAATTCCTTCAGATAAAAAGTCTAAAAGAATTCATTTCTTGCCTTAGTCTTTTCTTCAACTTTCTTGCTCACAACCCTTCTGAATTTCTTCAAACTTTTTGTCTGAAGGAATTCCTTCAGACAAAAAGTCCAAAGGATTTCTTCTTTTGCTTCTTTGACTACCTTCAAAAGTGCCCCTTCTGGAAAGTTGAAAATGACCCTTCCGAAGGGTGCCTCTTTGCCTTAAACAAATTTCTAAAAGAAACTTACCTTTTTTGGCTTTCTCTATGGCCTCTTTGCGAATGTTCCCTACCCTCCGCAAGGGCTCTTGAGATGGGACTGCCCTTTGCAAGGGCACTTTTCCTTCGAGAGACTCTCTTGAACTTTTGATTGAACCACTCCTTTGAACCAATCGTTGAACCAACACTTTGAACCAAGCTTTGAACCAAGCCAACTGAACCAAGTCGTTGAATCGACTAAGTGAACCAAGAGATTGAACCATCTGATTGAAACAAAGCATTGAACCAACTAAATTGAACCAAGCCTTGAACCAAGTCTATGAACCATTTGATTGAACCAAAGCCATTGAACTTTGCTGATGGACTTTGCCGTTGAACCAAAGCATTGAACCAAGGCATTGAACCAAAGCATTGAACCGGTTTAATGGTTCAACAGTTCAAAGATGCTAACTCATGGAAAGATCATGTCATTGAACCACTTTCCCAACCTTAAGGAAAAGTGTCTTGAACCCTTTTAGCTCTCTTTCCTTATAAATTTCTTCAGACAAGAGTCTGAAGAAGCTTTGTAAAACCTTGCACTCTTTGAATTGGTTCTTCATTTGCCGAAGGAACTACCTACAAAGTCCATAGAAATGGACCTGTAGAGTCCATAGAAAACATGTAGAGTCCGTAGAAATGGACCTGCAGAGTCCGTAGAAATGCCAAGTCTTATGCAAAATAAAAATGTACTAGCTCAGAACAGTAGGGAAAAAAAAGAGGAGACCGATTTTGGCCTGCAGGACCAAAACGGTCAATAGGACCATAATACAAGGGACATGGGAACATGCCACTAAATCTAAGAAAATAAGACATACAAGGACATGTTCAAATGTCCACATACGTAAACAACAAGCAAGTTAACTTAGAACCACATAGAAGGACATGTTCAAATGTTCGCATACATAATCAGGAAGGCACACATAAGGACATGGTCAGATGTTTGAAGCATACAAACTATGAAAAGAAATGGTGTAGATCCGAAGATCAATGTCATATTCAAATGCCCTAAACATAAGAAGCATAGATATATAATTAATTCTAAACTAGGAAAGCTATAAATGAAAATATGCATGAACATGTAACACAAATCTATGTAAAATCCAAGATATACATATACTTAGTCTAAAGTAATAATAGTTGACAAAAAATCTGAGTAAGTGTAGCATGATCAATATCAAGATATAACAATGCTAAAGCTGTAATGTAAAGTGTAGAAAGATGGAACCTGGTAATTGAAACTATGTATGTGGTGCCCCCAAATGGGTGAATGTGTCCAATGAAGAACCCATATATCTATGTAAATGCCCCCAATGTGTAGATAATAGTAAATTTGGATTGAAGTAGTGGACCGAAGTCATGAAGGAAATCTAAAAGCACTCGATAAGAACAAGTGAGGCATGTATGTATAATAAAATTGACTATACTAAGATAGTTTGCATATGTAATGTCTAGAAAATATAAGAAGTGTACACATGGTAATGCATCCAATCTATACTTTTTTATTTTCTAATTAAATATTGTAATTTTTTTGTGTTTTTGAAATTTTATGTTGTTTTTGTATTTTATGGATATAAGCTATGTACAAGCAACATAAAAATGAAATTATATACAAGGAGCAAGAAATAAGGAAAGTATGTACAAGAAGGGAGGAACAATACTAACCAATGAGTCTCATAGGAGACTCACTATTAATGTGGCATCTATCAAAAATAAGAACGGTAATCTCTTGTGCCATGTGATTACTATGATGTAATTGAATGGTGTTGCAGTATGAATGTAGGTATCGTTCATCATCGAAATCATAATAATCATAATAACCTAGAATGCTATAGAGAATTGCCTCATATTATGGAGTTAAGATTTCTAAATTGTGTTTTGGAATATTGTATCTAATTTTGCCCTATGAAACTATGTTTATTGTAGGCATATGTTTCTATTGAGGCTCTTTTCCTAGGAAGCCTTTTTTGAGAATGCTTGTAGGTTTAGCATGATTTTGAATTTGCAACTTAAGTTATTACTCTTTTTTTAACATTTCCTATGTATCTAGACTTGTTACCTTGATAAAATGTATTTTTGAATGATTTACCTTAGGATATTCAATAAATCTTAAACCTAGTTGACCAACATTATTAATTGCTAGAATAGGATCAGTGATGCCTTGGGCCTGCTTGTCCAAACCTTGACCATGATAATCAAACTATTGTAGATAATTTTTACCAAACCCATACTACTTTGAAAGTTGAGTTTCATTTTGGAGAGGTAGATTTGT
This sequence comes from Torreya grandis, assembly GCA_037957365.1. Taxonomy (NCBI): domain Eukaryota; kingdom Viridiplantae; phylum Streptophyta; class Pinopsida; order Cupressales; family Taxaceae; genus Torreya; species Torreya grandis. The sequence continues at coordinate 1,214,045 of JARHVA010000700.1, read as the reverse complement.
ATATTTTACTTTCTTTACATGTGCTTATTGTACCATTTCTTGCTCTGATTGTGCTTTGTGAACGTTTTTTTTGTTCTGAGTTATGCTTTAGTAACCACTTTTGTATTGTTTCTAAATTTGACCCTTTTTGAATTTGTAGATGTATCATTATATGTTGTTTGGATGAAGTGTCACTATGTGAGTCATTTATATCCATTATCTACTACATTTTCCTTTTCAATACTAAACATGAATTGGTGTGGTGCCCATGCATTCTATGATATGCACAAAAATATTTGGATCTCGTCATTAGGTGTAGAGGAGGTAGGTTGATCAAATTAGCTTTAATCATTTTATTTAGTATCTCACTTGAGCTCTTATGGGACCCTTGTAAGATTTTTGAATCACTTATAATATATTTATTGTGTTTTACTTTATTATTCTAACATGAAAGAGTGCTAAGCATAACTTTGTTAGGTGTAAATGCATATACATGGTTTACACTAGCTTATTTTTAAGACTTTGTACATGGAATGTGATTTTCCAATAATGTGACCTCTTCACTTAATAACTAATTTTGATTATATAATTTTGATATTAGCTTGCTCATACTAATAATTTGATCCCTTAGAGTCTCACAAGTGCAAACCCTAGTTGCTTCTGATTGAACATGTAGGCACAAACCTTGTAGGGGAGAGGTGTGGATAGGTTGAGTATGGGCATTAAGAACAATAATATAGGATGCTTCATCTCATAGAGAAGTGACAACATGGACCTGGTTAGAGGTAAAGTAACTATCACCCTCATTGAGATGAGGATGAGAAGGAGATTCTTTCTAGTGCATAAGATATGACATTGAAATTTGAAACATAGTTGTTAGTGTATTTGTTGAATCCTCTATGTGTGTAATGGTTTTATCGTTAATGTAATTCCACATAAGAGAAAGATAAAATTATATGAAATATGGCATATATTTGAAATAATTTAAATCATCATGTACATATTTGTTTATGTCATTTTAAAATTCATTCCAAATGAAAGGAAATAAGCATGCAAGAGAAACTAGAAAATCTTGCATCAAAAAGTAATTAACTTCAACTGTCATTATTATCATGATTATATGAAATATAAATCTGATTGGGGGTCTTATAAGAATGGAAACATAAACCGTAGGGTTTTCTAAGGTTAGTTTTTATGTGATATTTGAAGTAAGTTGAGTTCACCAAATGTTTTAACCTTTTAGGACTTAGATGGTGAATGTAAATCCTATGTTGTTAAAGAGCTGAGTATAGTAAATTAGGGTAATAATATTAATAAATACAATCACTAATTTGTTAAAAAAATTATTAAATTTGACCTTTTCAAAAATAGTAATAAATAATGTAAATAAGAACTTAGCTAGAAAATGATTGAGATAGATAAACTGGAATCTAAAAACTAAGGTAGAGGCTAGTCTAAGTGTCACAAACAAGATCCCAATTTCTAAACCTCTCCTAGAAATTAGTTCCCTAATTGGATAGTAGTACCATGTGATGTTAGTGTCCCTATTTTGGTGCTAGTGTCCTCTATGCAGGACTATCTCAAGCTTCTAGGTGCACTAGTGTCTAGATCTGTAAGTTATGTTCCTGTGTGCATGAGTTTTGAAACCCTGTAGATGGACTATTTTCACTAATTTTATGAGAAAAATCTAGTCCTCAATGTTACTAAGACATCCAATTGATACAATAATAAAAGTGTGTTTGTTATTGGGGTAGGTTGGACATCCTCAACACCCTATTGTGATGAGAGTTTCCTGCATACCAATACTCTGAAGAGGTATCTAGCTCGATGTAGTTCTCCCCACCTAAGTGCTAGTGCAAGTGCAAGTGAATCTAGTATTATATTTGACTTGATTTCTTTTAATGTGTTTGAGATTGAAAATTTGATTAATCTGAGCTTAGGAATATTGTAGATGGTAGTATGTAGAAGTAGGTTAGAATAGGGATTGATAACCTTAATTGTGTACAACTTGTTCTGAGTTTACATATGAAATTTGTATATGATTTCCATATAGTTTTTATAAGGCTAAAAGTCATGTATATATACTATTTTAGTGTTTTTATGGGTGATAAAACTGGTATAGGCCAACCCTTGGAGGTTTTAGAGTTGGAAAGATATCCTTTTATGGAAAAGGAGGGAAAGGATAGTAGCACCAATACTGAGACACTAGTGTCATGTGGTGCTACTGTTTATATTATGGTGCTAGTGTGCAAGTGGTAGAACCCTAGGTACGAAGGGCCAAGATGTGAGAATGAGGGTCTAGGACTGATTTAGGGATGACTAGGGATGCCTTTGGCCCACATGAAGGTTGAATAAGTGTGAAATAGGCTCTAGGATAGGTTTAGGGCTAAGCTAGTGATAGGTGGTCTTAAGTACCACTCTTAACACTCAAGTATCACTTTTAGGTGATTACAGATTCAAAGTATGACCCTAGCCCAAATTGAAATTCAAGGATAAAAAAAATAAAAAAGTGGACAAAGGGGACATGTGCATATAACCCAAGAAGCACCACATCAAGTGCCCAGGAATACATGCTACACTTATGGTAGACCCACTCTATGCTCTTGACATAAAATGAGGTAACATGAAATGGGGGGAGAGAGAAAGAGATAACTAGAAGTGGATAAAATAAGGTATATGAACTGTAATTTAGAAAACATGCTATTAAAACTTAGTTTCAACCAATAATTGACTAGTACACAAACATCCTAAAATCATGAACTTTAATGATTACTAAATGCTTAGGGGCCATATTTTTTTATATGTCTACATTTTCCACGCTTTGATGTGTCTGAGACCTAAGAGATATTCTTGGAATCAAAGCATGAATAAAACATTATAGACCTCATTTAGGGGACATGAGGGCATAAATAATCATATCATAGGTTTTCATACACTTCCTAGGTGGAAATACACTCAGGGTTCCATCCAAATGCCCTTCAGGGCTAGTAAGAAGGAGATAGCTCTTAAACCCCAACACCCTGACCAATGTACCTTGAGCATACATAAGGGTAATAAAGACTTAAAAGGAATGTATAATAATTGAGAGGGATGTTTTATATGTTTTTTAATCTATCATAATAGTCAGATGAAGTTTAGATACACAAAACTCATGTTTGAACTCTCTCTAGCCTTAAGAACGCTAAGTAGGCCACCCGAAGAGCAACTTCAGATGCTCATACCATAGCTCACACTTTGCATTGGATTTTGATAATTTTGTAATATTTTAATGGGTATAATGATAATTTTTTCCAAGTTTAAGGACGTCATTTAATTATCTTTTCTTTATGAACAATCATTAAGACCCCAAACAGGTTTAAAACCTCTCTTACACCCTTATAGTGACTAGTCATGGGAAAAAGAGCTCAAAATCACATGCTATGACATATTTTTATCTTTAAACCTCTTGGATTTTTTTTAGGAATTCAATTAGGTTACCTCCATGAACTTTTATACTAACATCACTTTGTATGGATTGGTACAAATGCCCTATGTTTGCATGTTTTTGGTGTTTTTGGTGTTTTTCAGGTGTTCTAAGAAGGGGAGAGATTAAAATCATGGGATTAGGTAATTTATTAATTTTAACATCCATTAAAGTCTAAAAAAAATTATATGAGTTTATGGAAGTGATCAAATCAAGCCCATTTTTCAAGGTAGTCTTAAACAAGCTCAAAATGAGACTAGGTGGTAAGGCCATTTCTTGGTTTACATACTTCCATAGGATCTCAAGACTCCAAATTTGACATGGAGATTTTTGATATCCTATATAAATTTAATAACATGATTTTGGGTGATTTCACATGTGTGTAATAAGTCTAGATCAAGAAAATAGGGTGCAAAGCAAGGAGGCCTAATTCAACAGAGAGAAAGGTAGAAAAGATAGACTTCCACTAAGAGTCTAAAGATTAAATTTTAAATGGAGATATAATTCCATATGTGGCCCTATAATATTCCCTTAGTTTTTAAATATCATGTGTATAACTCCCTACACAAGGAGTTTATTGGAAAAAAAGGGCTGCAAGAAAATTAGGCCTAGTGAAGGCTTAAGGGGCAAAATGAGTTATTCAAAGTTGGTATAAGAACAAAAATAGTGTGTTTTAGAACTTATAACATATTTTAAGACAATTCATGTCGTTTGGATGAGCTGGATAAGATGCACTTGAGTTTTGAGCCACTTGAACCAAACTAGGTGTGGGAAATGAAGAGTTACAAGACACCTATGCACATGAATGATGGAATGGAAGGTCAAAAGAGTTTCCTAGTAATTTAAAATGTTCAATGAGTGATATGATATTATTTAAATTTGAATTCATGATATATAAATCCATTTGTCACTCCTTTCATGCAAAGAGGGGCAGTTTTTAAGGAACTAGTCAAGGTGTTAAGCAAGTTTATAACCCCTAAACCACTTGGAAGGTTGGAGATGCTTCAGCAGTGATACACATGGACTCAAAGGTCTTATTTGTTATATAATTACTCCTCTTCTTTTTATAACTCTCATTGACATTTGTCAATCTTCTTCTACCACCTCTCTATCTCTCTTCACCATTCTTTATAAAAGCAGCCACTTTTGGTTAAGTTTTTAAGATGCACACCTAGTATGGCAAATCCCTAATGGTTTAAATACTATATATGCCTTTGAATAAATATTTTATTCTAGTTTTGAGTTCATAACTTCTTGTCTAAGTGTATGAAGTAGTGCATAGTGGAATGACAAATGATAATAATCTATATTTGTGTTCTCTTTACTCTTTCATGTATGGTGTAAGTAGTTTGCTCTCTAATAGGACACATGAAGTGTAGTTAGTGTATTTATCTATATTTAAGTATAATAAATAGCATTAGTGTCTACAATCAGACCTCTTATTCATTCACCTTGAGAAGTGCAATGCATGTCACCTTCATGTTTGAAACATTTATGTTAGAGCAATCTAGGATGTTGAAGCTAGTCTTGTGAGTCATATTTCATAGTGAAAGTATATGGTAGTATTGTGGAGATAAATTTGGTACATTACCTTATTCTAATAGGTTACTTTCATGTTCCTTCTATCTCTTTTCAACCCCAAACAAACAAGTAGTATAGGCAATAAGCTATCAAAGACAAATATAGGGAGCTATCCCTTCAATCTAGAGGTCTACCTCTACTATAGGCAACCCACAGGCCTAGAGGTAATCTAATGTTTCACTCAATTTGGAGGAAGCTTAAACAACCTCTCCAAGGGTGCAAAATTGACTGATAATAAGACTATTAAACATCATTGGATAGCCTTGTGTAGATAATACATTCACATTAACTATATCACAAGTATAGATTTAAAGTATTAGAACAAATATTTATTCACAATTCAACATTACAAGTTAAAATAACTCATTGAGTGGCTGTGCAGATAAAGTCACAACATCAATGCCTAATTTTTCCCTTCATGTATCAATGGAGGAGTCTCTACTATGGTTGTCAACTGGACAAACAAAATATGATTTTTAGTTCAAAATATCTATATAAATAAATGTACATGTACATGAAATATAATATTAAGGAAAAATTAACTTTGTATATGTATAGGTTGGCTAAACAATAGTAACATAGACACTAGTAAATGACCCAAAATTTGGTTGTGTAAATATCGGGACCATCTTCTCTTGCAACATAAAAAATTAAAATTATATTATTAACTTTTATATGTAAATTAATTATTACATTTTAAATACAAATATATATAATTTAGCATGTCAAATATATAATATACTTGTACAGGTGTAGTCGAGGTCTCCACACCAAATGTATGTGCAAAAAAATTATTTGTCGTGACCATAGTATCTTTCCCCCTCAAAGCACCACCATCCTCGTCTAAAGTTCCAATGCATATATTACCACAACATTTTCAATGGTATGGTTGGGCATTAACAACTCTAGCATCAATGTAAAAAGTTCAACAAGGATGTTAGTAAGTGCATTAAGTGCATCCAATTGAACAAGGGTGTTAGTAAGTGCATTAAGTGCATCCAATATGTCAATCTTGACAACCTACTTCACTACATAAGGGATTGTCTTAGGCTGACATGAAGTTTGGATAGGGACTCTTGCAGGATGATTAGGTGCACAAATTTTCCTTGGTCTATCATGTGCATAACCTTTTCCTCGGCCTTAAAAATTTGAGTGATCAAAATAACTGGGAATTTCAATGAGGATAAACTTGCAATAGAGTTTCATTAAAAAATAAAAATAAACCTCATTATTTTTACAAGGCACATAATCAAATACCATTCACCATTGGTCCTAAAAGTTGTCCCTTTTCAAAGGAAGTTTGAACTAGTGATTTGGGAATTGTTTACAAGATAATGGAAGTGGTGCATTGGTTGATGGATCAATGAATAATACACAAATTTGGTCTTTTGATTATCTTTTATCCTTCACAGCATGCACTGAACATTTTTTAGCATATCAAGCCCTATATCTATCTCTATAAGATTTCCATATGTCAATTTGACTCATTATCGAGTCAACTTGGCCTTGTAATTTCTTTAAGTTATTTTAAAATTAATTACGATGGGTGTTGGTTGAATAGGGAACCCTCATTATCTTAATTATCTCTTCAATTCATAGTTTATTTTCAACTATATATGCGGCCAAATCCCCTTGACTACCTGGGGGGTCTTGTGGAATTGCAGGAGGGATAAGAGGGTTAGTTTGGCTAGGAGGGTTACGAGGGTTGGGAGGGTTAGGAGGGTTTTTTATTGCACTTGAATGGGTTTCACAAATATAAAAATAATTTGTTGTAACAAAAAATTAATGAAAATCTAAACTAATTAGTAAATTTTGTGTTAAATTACAATAATTTGGTTTACTAAACTCTCCTTTGCCATGACATTATTTAATTTTTAATGAAAACTCAAGTGAGTATGGTGGAAGTGGTTAATTTGTCTCCTCCTGGTAATGGTAGGTCATAACATAAACACGGCCTATGTCGTAAAGGACAAATGAAGAATTAAGCATGTTTAACAAATGAGGAATGAAGTCTTATTTTTTGGTTAAATTGTAATAAATGTGTTTAGAAATGCATACACATTTCTATGTCATAGGAATGTGTATGCATTTCTATGTCATAAGAATGAGTGTGTGTTTCTATGTCATTGGAATGCATATGCATTCTTATGACATATAACGTAATCATTGAGCCTATTTAAACATAATGTGTGCGTGTTATGTTAATAACACGTATGCATTTCTACCAATTTCATGAAAATGTCCATGAAATGGTCCATCGAATCACTAAACTTACATAATTTCATGTACTTTGTTGATAAAAAGGATTGAACTGAGTATACAGTGAAATGAATTTATGATGTTGTAGAAAATTTACAAAGGAAACTATAGAGTTACCCTTCACATAGGCATGGTGAAAAACAAAACTACATCCATTTCACTTATTCTTCACTTGGATCTTCTACTCAACTTTGATCTTAGAAAACTTCCTCCCAAGTAAATTACCATTTGGGAAGGTAGGATGATAGAGTTTACAAATGGGAAAACTAGGAGAGCACCAATGAGGCCTCAAATGCATACTATTATGTTGCACTATTAGGATTTGCTTATGGAGATACATATTTGAGTGCAACTATTATTTGTATTCCATAGGCATAGTGACAAACTCTCTTGCAACTTCAAGTATGTCATTTATGACTATCTCAGGGACTCCATGATTAATAATTTTAAAGAAACATGAAAATGAATGGTTTTTAATACAAGACTTAATTTATCCACATCATGATAGAGTAAAGTTGAAAGCTAGTTTTACATTAAAATATATATCTTCTAAGAAAAACATTAAAATTTCACTCACACTTCAAAAAATCCATCAATTTGACAAGTAGATCGATTTTGGTTAATCAATTATTGCTCGTTCAATCCATAAAGGCTAGTGAGAACTAGGAGGGAAATATTCTCCCATTGAGCTACCTCATTTAGTTTTGGCGTCCCACTAGGAGGTCTAATAAATGCACATCTCATGAGGTTAGTGTTGATTTTATCACTGGAATTTGTGTTGTGCTAACAAAAGCTTTGCCATGGCCACTTCCTATTATGAGTTATTTTTACTTGTGGCTAATATCACTAAACATACATAGTTGTATATAGATGTGAAATGAATAATACCAAAGAACATATTCAACTATGCTCAAGCTTTACGTAGAAAAGGTATAGGAAATGAAAATATCTACCATGAAATCAAATCAAATCCAAGATATCACTGACCAAAATATTTGTAGTGTCAACATCTTTCAACAAAGAAACGCCTCAAAAGAACGTTTTCACACTCACTTTATTATATGAAAAAAGATATTTAAAAGTTACCAAGACTAATCTATGGAAGCAATATCTCAATAAAATGCCTTCAATGTAATCGTCTTTTATCTTTATTGTTTTAAAATATATATTTGCATTTTTTTTAGAAAAAAATTGTATATCAATATTTTAACATCAAGGTTAAAATATTGGTACACAGCGTTTGTTGGCTATAATTTAGTAGCAAGAATGAATAACCAGATTGGCAAACAATAATAAACCAATGAAGAAGACTAATACATATAGTAACACCCAAATGAAACCAAAAGATATATTGTATTCAAACAAATGGTCTGCTTGAACCTCTTCTTCTCACACTTGCCTAAATAGGCTCTTCATCTTCTCATTTAACTCTTCCTTTCCTTTAACTCTTCAACTCCTCCTTAACATGTATATTTATTTTATTTTACAAATAATATTAAATTATTCAAACTCTCATTTCCTTTTACCCTTGTTAACACTCACCTAAACTTATACAACTATCTTGTCCGAAACATACAACGACCCTAAAAATTCAAATTATTACAATATTACTTAATTCCAATACATTTGAGATAACTAATCTAATCCTACTCTTACTTTCCACGACCTCTCATTCTAAAATCCCCTCTTATACAAACTCGCTCCTCTATAGCCTCTCCTTATACTCACTCCTCTCCACTAACTATCCAAACAGCCTAAGTGCATTAATAATATTACAAAACTATAAACCCTTCTTTATAATATCCACTACAGCCACTATTATTTAATTTTTGAGGTGGTGATTCAATGTACCCTGCATCATCCAGTTTCTCAAATGATTAGGGCGTACATAAGAACACAACAGGTTGCTGCTGTGCAACTCCAACACTCTGAAACCTCTCCTATCTATCCATGTCCCATATCAACTCCATTAGCACTTGCAATATAATCTCTATAACACTAATATACAGAACTGAATGGCCAAATTTGGTACAGCTCATTAGCTTTACTTTAACCAACTTTATAGTAATAATAATATAGCCAGCTAGTAATGTGTTATGAGAACGGTCGGGTTCGAAAAAGATAAAAAAAAGGTCCATCAACTCCTCGCAGCATTTGGTGCACCTGCACTCTACCTCGAAGGAAATCGATAAAATGACTGTTCACGGATTTGCATTCTTGAATTATTTCCTCCTCGTCAAAAAGCTTCTGGGTTGATGCTGTTGTTTCTAGCTCCATCAAATTTTCCTTCCTTCATTATTTTATTTTACAAGTATATTTGCCTCTTTTGGGTCCTTCACATTCAAATGTGAGAAGACATATGAGCTCCACAATCACTTATCTTTAATGGTAGACCTGCATTGATTACCAAGCCACGTTCTGATCTTGTGCATGGTGTCTTTGAGCTCGGCGACCCATCTTCCAGAAGGCCTCCATCTCCTTAATCCTGGCCTCAAATCTGCCCCCTGAATAAACACGGTGGGCCTGGACAACATTCCATTTTGAATTGTTCAGACCCATCTGACATATCACTTGCTGCTTCTTTCCGTGAACACTTCAGTGCATAACGTATGTGGAATCTTCTTTACTTACCAAATAAATTAATTCCATTGTAGAAATATCTATTTTCGACTAATTTCTCAGTTGTAACGCTTTCAACACCCAATCTCTTCCAAATTTTTCGATCCATTCTGATCTATGTCGATTGTATCAAACTGCTCTCGAAGACCAGTGATCTCTTTTGAACCCAATGTAGATGCTGATGCCTTGACATCCCCAAACATGACAAACACCTTTCTCACGACCGCCACCACGCCTCTCCCCCATATGACAGTCAATCAGCTCTGTATTCTGCTACCCTCACTATGCACCTTTACATGAAACTCGTTGGCCTAGATGAAGCCAATTCTAAGCAAGTATGGAGGTCTATAAATGATCTTTCGTACGCTATGGATCCCCTGATGCTTCTAGAGCTGCAAGAGAAGCAAAATACCCATGAATTTCCTGAGTTGCTTGCTTCAGGGCAGGGGGCTTCTTTTCCAGGGGGCGACCCATATTTCATAACAAAACACCCACTTCCTAGAATGAATATAAAACCATATGCATGAATTATATCCATTCTCTCACTCCAACTCACTTATCGATTTGACTAGCGTACCAATAAAATCTTAACAGGAGCTCAAACATCCCAACACAAAATTCAATTTGCGAAAGATCAGAAGTTTTTCAAATTCCCAATATCAAGCAAAATCCCCACAAAACAATGAAAAATTACATGACCCGCGGAAGAGAAAAAAAAAGTTACAACGGAAGTAGGATTCAAAATCTTCTTCCTCCCTCTCAAGTATATCTTCAAGACCTGTGTACTCTTTAACAGCAGCCTTATTTGTTGGCTATAATTTAGTAGTAACAATGATTAATCAGAATGACAAACAATAATAAATAAATGAAAGAACATTAATACACATAGTAATACCTGAATGAGATAAAAAGATATATTTTATTCAAATTAATGGTCTGTTTTCTACTTCTTCATACATTTGTTTAAATTGGGTCTTCAACTTCTCATTTAACTTTTGTTTTGTTTTAACTCTTCAATTCTTTCTAAACACATATTTATTTATTTATTATAAATAATGTTAAATTATTCAAACTCTCTTTTACTTTTATCTTTGTTAACATTTTTTTCCAAAAAAAAAAAAAACTATTTTATACATTGTGAAAGTATCAAATCTCTTTATTTTTTTATAAAATTTCATACAAAAAAGTATATTAAATTAGTATTTTTCTTTAAAAAATTAGTTTTTAATTATAAATTTAAGTTTATAATTTAGGTAGCATATTAAATTAGTTTAAATTATAATATTATCAAAAATATACGAGAATATTATCATTTCAATAATGATTATTTATGAATCATTCAAATAAATAACTAAAACATATATGAATACAAATTTCATAAAAATTAATATCCAATTAAAATTGTTAGATAAAATTTTCAATTTAAAATTAAAATATATGATTGAGTTGTAATTAGGTTAATTCCATATTGGTAATAATTATAAGACAAGAATGATTTATTAAACACTTCACTCACCAAAAATTTTGGTGATAAAAAAAGGTTAGAAGTTAGAAGCCCTCCCCCAACTAACAAATTATCATATTAAATTTAATAGAATATCTTAAATTTAAAAATATTTAAAGATTTTTATTTTAAAAAATTTGTTATATAATTTTATTTATTAATCGATTTTATCACTTTCTATATAAATATTAATAAATAACCTCAATTTAATTACACTATTGTCTTTGATTGAAACTTATCTTTTCATTTAAAAAATAAATTCCAAATTCTATAATATACTTATATATCAACTCTTTTTCAATATAAATAAACAAATATCAAATCTCTGTATTTCTCCTCCCCTTATCTATCATTGTAATTAAACCCTGGACATACAAACCTGTCAGGTACACTAAACATGACCCACGGAATGAATTGGCCACAATAATATCAGACACATGGGGTGCACATCAGGCCTGGCCCATTACTTTACTTATGAGCTAAGAAGTAACTAACCCTCCACCCAATTCTGTTTTTCACTTGAAAAGCCACTAAAAACCCATTGGATTCCTTTATTTTTAAAAAAATTAACGACCCACATAATTGTCTCTTTCAATATTATTAATTTTGTAGCAGTGTGGACAAAAGAAAAGACAAGACTGCTCTGCTTTATTGAATTTGACGTGTTGTTGACTAATTGTAATTCTTTTACAAAAGTATCTTTGACAGTAAGCTGAGTTTGTTGGGTTCTCTCCCTCATCTCTTTATATCAACCAGATGGCCAAATCCAACACCGCAACTCAAAAGGGGGGAAGAGTAAGTGAAGAGGTGCAATCAGTACTACAACAGTATGTCTGAGCAACAGAAGTCCACTGCTGTGCCACCACCACCTTCTGGTTATCCAGAAGGATATCCTCCACCAGGTGATTCCTTGTTTTTCTTCTTAATCTTCCTCTAGTTGCCGAAGAAGAATAGTTCTTTATGCAGTTAACGATGTATTATCCTGATAATGATTATTTTCCACAAGACTACCGAAGGTCTATGGATCTATTTCAGGGATACTTTCATTTCTTTTTCTTAATTTTAGTTTGAATGAAATTATTAATTTGTTCTTTTTGTGGTTTTAGGGTTTTTGTTTTCCAAGCATAGTTTAATGTGTTGGTGGTAGAGGGTACCCTCTACCATCAAAAATGATGAATAATCTTGTATATGTTTTATTTATAATAAAATTATAAACTTTATTTTATCAAAATATATTTGAGTTCTACCTAATAAAACGTGTTAATATAAATAAATAGCTTGTTAATTCTGATCTATATTAAGACCTATTGATTAGAGGTCTATAGACTACCCTGTTGTAATCCTTAAACTATTCTATAAATGTGTTTCCATCTTCTATTTTGTAGTATAGCAATTCTCTTTATCATAAAAGAGAGCCAAAATAGTTTACAAGCACCATAAAAGTATGAAGATGAAATTTCAGGAGCTTAAAGATTTCATGCTCTTTGAATTGTGCTACTTTAATTTCAGGTTTTATATATTTTTGATGATGGGTTTTAGAAGTGTTTAGTTTCAGAATAATTCCAGAAACTTTGTTTTATTCTTTATTTAAGACAATTTGACTCTTATTATGAATGTGCGTATAATTAAGGTTGTAATATTAGATGATACATTATATTCGCCCTTTGTTCTCAAGGTCTTTCTTAGAAAATCTATCTGATATTATCTATTTTGCAGTCTGTAGATAGTGTGATTTGGTTCACAATTGAAATATTTTCCTTGAACGATCTATTAAGGTGGAATGCTTTGAAATTAATCATATCTAAACATTTGTTGTTTTAAGTGATGATTTTTTTTTATAAATCATGTAGGATACGATCTTGATTTTAATTTTTTGATTTTAAGTGTTGATTTTTTTCAAAATTATTTAGAGTACGATTTTAGTTTTAATCGTTCAACTCTCCGTCAAAAATATCTAAAAGAATTTATACCTTAATAAATGGATATAAATAACCATCATCTTCACCAATTAAACTACAACCCTTTCGATTTAAACTTAATAAGTCTTATATAAAAACCTTTAAATGTTTGTTTCATTGTATACTATTTATTCAATTAATTCCAGAAAACTTTTAAAATACAATATGTTACAAATTATTTTTTAAAAATAAATTTTCAGAATGATAAAGTTTTTTTTTCCTTTTTTATCTTTGATTATTAAGTTTAATAATATTAATGCATAAGTTTAATTTTAGATTTAATCAAAGGCTCATCATTTCAGATATAATAGATTTCCCACTCCTTTTTTAATTCGGATCTGTATTACTTACAGGGTACCCCACTCAAGCTCCACAGCCACAATACACAGAAGCAGGTCCTGTCAAAACACAGAGTAGAGGAGAGAGAGGGTTCATAGAAGGATGGTATGTATGGCTTTGATCATCATGCCCTTCTTTCATAATTTCCAAATCTTATATTCATAAACTAAGGTTGTATGCTTGTGTTATATATATTAATATGCCTCTGATCTCTGATCTCAGATCTTCATGCTCTTCAATCATAATTTCCTATATTCATAAACTAAGGTCGAATGCTTATATTATAAAATGCTTGTCTGTGATTCCAGCCTAGCAGGCCTGTGCTGTTGTTGGTTGTGCGAGGAATGTTGCTGAGAACAAGGACATATGCGTCAGTATAGCCTAGATCTTATTTTAATATATGATCTTATACCAAGACAATATGTTATAATATGCTTACCTTTATACGATGGTATGGATAGCCTAGGATAAAAGCCTGTCGATTTATGGGAATTGGGCAGTCACAAATGCACTTGTATTTATTTATATATATAAATATAATAATAATTATTATAATATTGTTATTAGCCATGTCCGGATAGATTTATATGGACTGCTATTTATGAAGGTTGGATTATGTAGTTTGTACCCTTTTTTTCCCACAAATATAACGATATCTTTTACTAAGGATACAATGGCACTGCAAAGATCTCAATTTGGTGACAAAAAGAATTGTGTTTATTTTGTTGCTTCTTGTATAAGAGATGTATAACAAATATTGAAATACTTTTTTTTATTAATAATATAAATTATATATTAATAATTGAACCTCAAAAATATATATATATATATATATCATTTTAATATATTATATCAATCCTAAAGATTAAGTAATAGTTATTGATTTAAAGTTAAAATTATCATTTTGTACACTTTTTTTCATTAAGATAATTTATAATATAATGTTTTATTAATATATAGGAATAAGTTTTTTAATTGAAAATGAAATAAAATTATAATTTAATTTATATGTTAAGAAAATAATATTAACAACATTATAAATATTCCCTAGTGTTAAATTGGGTAGTTGGGATTTATATTTAGGGGGAGCTCTGCACTTGTTATGTCCAACTTTGAATAGGGTTCTTTTCCCCTATATGTCATACTGCCACTGTTATCCACATTGTGGGATATTGTTAGTTGTATTTATTCCTTTTACTTCTTGGGCTTCTGGGCTTTTGGTGGTCTTTTCCTTATTTAATGGGCTCTCCTCAAGAGCTTGTGTTGTTTGATGTAGCTCCACTAGGAGAAAATAACCATGGCATTGAAGCGAGCATGCATGTTTATCCCCAAAGTATACCACAAGTTCATGTACCCATTTCTCAGGATTTTTCTCTTGATGTTTTGCTTGATTTGCATGATTTTGATACAACTTGTCAGTGGTTAGAAACCCACGCCCTTATTGGTTATTTTGTGGGCCAAGCCCTAATTGAATATATGATTTGAAGCTAGTTCAAACCAACTGGTTGACTCATGGAATGAAGCTAGTAGGAATTCAAACCCTGACCAAGGGGTTTTTCCTTTTTAGGTTTGAGAACCTATAACATTTTGTCACCATTCACAAACATGGCATAGTTTATGTGCAAAGCTCTTTACTAGTCTTCTCATTGTGGACCAGAGACTGTCGTTTTGGATAAAACGAAGCTCAAAATCCCTATATGAATAGAATTCCATGTCTTGCCAATGCCTTTTTGGGCCTTCTTGTAACAAATGGTCAAACCCCTAGGACAGTCTGTCTATTTTGAGACAAATCAATTCTTTATTGCATGTACTTAACGTTGTGTGGAAGTGAACGTCTCTCAAGACCTCCGAGAGACTATTGACATCTAGATAGGCAACCAACATTTCACTCAGAGGGTTTTATACATTAACCTTCCCAATACCTTTTTTTGTTACCAAGGTTTAGACCACATGATTAAATATTTCCCTCTGATGGCTAACTCGAACCTACCACCCAAATCAAAAACAGAGCCCTCTTGCCCACATGTGGGGGTGAATGATGGCTGGTAGGTGGTGGGGAAGAGAAATAATCTGAATATAAAAATATGAAAGCCCCTGCAAGCAATATCAAGCCCATGGTTCCATCTAACACCACTTGTCAACCTCAAACCAAAACCTTCATGATCGCACACCTAAGCCAAACCCTTGTCCTATGGTGACAATTGTTTCTCATGATTTTAATACCATTTTGAAAACATCAGAGTTTGTATCCATCGGGTTCTCTTTTTATCAAATGTAATATGCCCATGCACCCTTAGTGGTTGTCTCGACTGCAAACTCACAAGAAATCCTTATAAGTAACCAATGTTTCACTCAGAGGGTTTTATACATTAATCTTTCCAATACCTACTTATGTTACCAGGGCTCAGATCACATGATTAAAGATTTCCTTCTAATAGCTAACTCAAACTTGCCACCCAAAGAAGAAATAGATCCATCCTACCCACAAGTGGGGGTGGATGATGGCTAGTAGGTGGTGGGGAGGAGACATAATCTAAATAATCAAAATGCAAAATCCCTTGCAAGCAATATCAATCCTACGGTTTTAGCTAACACCACTCCATCAACCTCAACCCAAACCCTTCCTCTTCGCACACCTATGCCAAACCCTTATCTAGTGGTGATAAGTGTTACTTAGGCTATTAATACCATTTTGAGAACTCCATAGTTTGTACACACTAGATTCTCTTTTTATTAGACACAAGATTCATAGGCACCCTCAGTGGTTATCTTGATTGCAAACTCACAATAAATCCTTCTCTCCCCATGCAGGCAAGTGACTCACTGATCAAGGTGTCCCTCACTTGGTAGTGCAGATGAGTTTATTCAGTCTAAGAGGTGGTCTATTGAGTTTGGGGTTTTTTTCACAAGTAAACATGACTCTATTTTTAGCAACAACCGCTTTGTAGCATTAGAGGGCCCAAAGGGCAAAACCATGAACCTTGATAGTTTTCAATGAATGTGTTCTCATGAAATGCACGTGGATTGATAGACCCAACACATAATATTTTAGTGTGGGACACCATGTAGAAGTTTTAAAGATATGCATATCTTATTTTTATAGGAAGTTAAAATTACTAGTTTTACACTGTCGATGTCAACTAATGTCATCTGGCCCAATGCTACTTTTCACATGTTTATACATAAGGTGGGGTGTGGTGGCTTAATCACCTTGATTGATACACTTTATGCACTTTATGTGATTGATTAGGGAGTAGACCCATCTAATAATTCTATTTAGATGATTTTTAATTTTGATATCCAGATCTTCGACATTGTCAATATTTATACTTCTAATGATGTCATTGAAAGGATGTCTCCGTGGAGATGGATGGCAGATTCCCTCCCAATGGTCCACTAGATTATCTATGGGATTTTAACATGATTGAATTTGTAGGGGACAAAGAATGGATCCTTCTGATGTAGTGGTGTGTTAGTGAGAGAGAAGCAAGGTTTTACCTATGTAATAATTTGTTATGTTTGACCTGAACCATCCTCATAGGAACTCTTCCCCTATAGTTTGGTTCACCTGATCTAATTTTTTTCAAGGATTTGAGTCTTGAAAAGGATCGATCGAGCCCTCTACTCAGACCATAATATTTTCTCTATTTACCAAAAAATTTATTACTTGATTAGTGTTTTTCTTGATGTCCTTCTCTCTAACAAATCAACAGTGACCTTTGGTTGGAAGGGGCAATCATATGTAATACCATGAATTGTGATAACCTTAGTATCCAAAATATATTTCAAAAAATTATGTATTATATAAGGTATTATACAAATTTATTGAATCAAAGGACATCCCAATAACATATCAAAGACTCCAGCAATAAGCACTACTATAAACTTAGTGGCCACATGTGCTAGACCAACCTATAGTGGTAATATGATCTCACAAATAGAACACTAAACATGGCCAATGGATCCATTTATTACTATTGTTATAGGAAGGATATCCATATATGTGTATCTAAAAAGAGAGAGAAGTTTGATAATGCACCTATTTAAATCTGAACCATTATCAACCATGATACTCTATATTGATCAATGTAAGTTTGAATGAACAAAGAGTGCAAGTCAAAATCATTTTCGACTATCTTATGCTCTATGAATGTGATAAATGGTTGAGATTGCACTGAAACATGATATGTATCAATGATGGCATTCAAAGGATGTTATGCCTATGTATGAGAATGATAAGACGTTGGTGGAGGGTGTGCATTGTATGTGTAATGCACTTCTAATTTTTTTCTTTAGTTGTATGCTTAGGGAAAATATCATTGAATATCTTCATTGTTCTACTCTCATTTGGTTGTCTTTATACTATTGATATATGTATGCACATCAATAATGTTTTTACATGTCAAATCCTATATCTTATATCTCAAATGGATGCATTTGTTGGTAGTATGTATTGGTGCTCTACGAAAATCACAAAAAACAATTTTGATCAAATCATTTTAGAAGAGGCTTACTCACATCAACCTTTTTAATGGAAGGAGCTATATAAGATTACATTCTAATAACTTTTGTATCACCTTTTAGGGAGCTTCTGGAAAGTTGATAAATTGTTTCCTTGGATGATCTGATAATACAATACATGGAGTAGAATCTGAAACAACATTCACTATTATCTTTTGATCATTTTTATTTTCACGTGGTCTCACCCCTATGGTGGTTTGCTCATATTATTTGCATGAGAAGTAGATATTGGGTTGGTTTCATACTTTAACTTACTCAATGACAACAACTTGACCTCTCTTTCCTTAATTGTGTGACACAAATCCTTATCTATCATAGCACTCATCATCTTGGATAATGTGGTCTTATAATGTAATACATATTATGTGATAGGTTCATTTGATTCTTGTTTGAGCTGATCAATCCAAGCATATTAAATCTTTTCACTTATATTAATTTATTTTTCCATTATGTTGTTATCAACTAGAATCTAAAAATGTTTAACTTGAGCATTGCTTAGTCTAGCACTTCTTCTATGATAAGCAAAAATAACTTTCTTAGATTGTCTAAAATATGAAATAGAAACATGGAAGATTGTTGTTAACAAAGAATTTATCAAATATAAAAACCCTAATATATCAATTGAAACAATAAAAAAAAGAAAATAAATCCTAGCAACATATTTGGTTAGGATTTGTAATATTCAATCAATAGACAAGATCACCAATACATTTTATCAATATTGAGGAATTAAACATGAGTTAATTTTAATTATGACAAATTACTGAGTAAAATCAGAGTGTATAAGATATGCAATAAACCATGCAATTGATTTAAAACTTACTATTTATGGAAAGATGCTAAAAGGGGAAATACTAAAGACAAATTTCTTAGTTGACGCTCAGATCTGATAGACTATAATAGAGACTATATGATCAACTATGTGATTGTAAGATGGTGTTATGAACCAAGAAAAGAGATCCTTTCAAATCTGGGACAAGGTCATGTTATTTGGATAAGACCAATATGTGTTGTCATTTATACGATGCACTGATGTCTCGTAGGGTTTTTTCCCTCTGTGTAAATTTAGATCAGTGTGTCTTTGCCTATAGATCTTGTGTGTGATATCAGAAGTTCTCCATTCATTGTGAGATCCATTGTGTACCTTCTTTTTCACTTGGAACACCATCTCAATTTACAATGAGTAAAAAATGTGGTGGATGGATAAAAAGGGGTCAGTGGCTAAGTTTGAGCTTGACCTCAACATGCTCAGTGTTGAGTGCTACCTACATACCAATACTCTAAATATATATCAAACTCCATGCAATTATCTCATATTACGGTGGGGTGTGTTTGAAATACTTGTGTAATGTATATGTTGGTATAATATTGGTGTAATCATATGATTCAACAATGACGTGTAACCTTGGAAGTGTATTCAAACTTATCTCGAGGCTACTTGGATTGTGTGGACTCAAATTTGGGAAAATTAGGTGTTTTTCCTCTCAATGTGCAATTATAATAAATTTGGTTTTTGCAATTTAGAAGCCTCTTTCCAACTAGTGAACAAATGAGTGTAAAATGTGCTTATATAGGTCTTTTTAAAATTTTCTCGAATGGGACTTGAAAAACATGTGAGACGCCCTATTAATTGAATTAAAATTTGAGTAATTAGTTGTTATTTAATGGGAGGATGAAATTGGTGGCTTTAGACACAACCAGTAAGGGGGATTACTCCGAAGGAGCAGGCTTGTCTAAGAAGTAGAGACAACTAAGTTAGAAGTGTGATACAATCAAGGGATGAGTTTAGGTTGTTTGGAATGAGGAATAGGAATATTAATTATCATAATTACTTAAGGATAAATATCGTCTACATATAAATAGAGGAATGATGATTTAGAACCATGAAATTTAGTATAAGCTAAGTGTGTATAAAAAGATGGTCACAATCACATTATTTTAGCATTAAATATTAATTTTAGTGACTAAAAAGATATACACTCTTATATAGTCTAAAATATACTTGTATTAGTACTCTTTATGGATAAACAGAACTTATGTGCACATCATTATACATATTTATAATAAATTATTTATAAGTTACTTATAATAAAAATATCTTTAGTGATTATCTTCAAAATATGGTTTTTATGTTTTGAGTTAATATCCCTAGTACATATATATTTCTTCCTATTTTAAACATCTTTACTTATCTACATAATAAGTTGGAGGGTATGGATGAAGGTAATATCTTTTTTCCCATTGTATGTTATTTTAATTTGTATTCTTCATAAGAGGAGGGCCTTTTGCCTTTCTACATCTTTGAGATTAATATATCAATTGTCATTCTACATTGATTATATGTTTGTCTATATTACTTTAATGTTTCATAGAGATGTACATGTAATCATGGATAACAATATTGAGGTTGCTTATTCAAATATCTTGGAACCTGTAATAGATTTCACCTAAAACGGACCCTTTCACAAATTTAATACTAGAATTCATGCATATCTATAGTTCTATTTTTTTAGTCTAAACAAATCAGCAAGGAAACATTCCCCTTCTAATCACAGGGAATTGTATTCATAGCGTTATTGAATCTTGTAAACATCTTTATATTTCCCTATACTGTATATTTAATAGAAGTTACATACTTTTACATTCAAGTCTATTATTGGTTTACTATTGTTTATGTTTGCCTCTGCACATTCTACAATCCACATCTTGTTTCCAAGCATGGCATTGCCCACTGCACCCACATCATAGGCCCTATGGTATGGATCAATCATACTACTCAAACTAAGCTCAAATTTCAAGGCAAAAGGGACAACGTCAAGAACACATTTCTAGACCCACAATCTAAAGACAAAATTATAACAAAATATAAATAAAATAAGAGCCTTTTATTATCCTTATTTTTAATGTATAATTAATTATCGTGATTAATTAGGTGTTGTTTATTCTACTTTACATTTCGATGTTTAATTAAACAAAGTTCATTTATGATACTAAATTTTGATCTAAAAGTACATTTATAAATATTTAAAAGAAAATGTTGGGACATTGAATTATCATGGTATAAGAAAAAATCATAATTTTTAATAAAGAGAATTTTCATTCAAGTATAATTCAACTCTGAACTTTGATACTTTTTTGAAGAGGGGAACTCTACCGAACTACCCATTAAATTTTAAGTAATAAATGCCTTAAATATACTACTCCACTAAATCTTAAAAAGAATTCTACAAACTATCCACTAAATTTTAAATACTAAATGTCCCAAACATAATACTCCATTAATTCTTTTCTAATGCCATAAATAATAAATTATTATATTCTAAATTTAAAAACTTATTAGTGCTTAGATTCAAATGTGGAATTAACATATAATATTTTCGAACAATAAGTTATGCATAATTGTGCTTGATAAATGGATGGATGCAACTATCCATTAAGACTAAATTTATTGGGAAGTCACCTTCAGTGCCTTCTGCTTTTTTAAATTCTTTTTTCATATAAAATGAAATCTAAAATTTTTTAAATTCTTTTTTCATATAAAATGAAATCTAAAATTCTCCTCAATACTACCGAACTCTCATATCTCTCCTTTGTATAGGAAATGAGTATATATGTATGATGGTGTAAATATAATTTTTATACACGTTTCAATTAATAATTTAATTTTATGGTTTATTTTATTTATATATTTTTTTAATTTTTTAATTTTTATTAAGGTAAAATATTATATTTTTCATTTTTTTAAATTGTAATCAATCCAAAAATTGATTTGATATATTTTTTTAATAATTATTAAATTTGATATTAAAATGTTCATTAACATGTGATTATGAAATATTATCAATTTTTTTTTAATAATCTAATATTTATTATTGAATAACAGAATTTTAACAAATTGAGACAAAGATCATGCTTACTAAAAATTCACCAATTTTAAAATATCTATTCAAAATAAAAAATGTTAGATGGTAGAATTTTTCTTGAATTAATTGTATAAATTTTTTATTGTCTGATATTTTAGATCTCATTACAATTTTTGTCTAATGTTTTGAATCTCATGCGAGATCCATGTGGTGAAATCTGAAACATCAGATAATAAAATTTTTATAGATGCTTGCCATTGAGTCGGCCCTTGTTTTTTTGCCTTCCTAGCTTTGTGTCATAATGTGGCCTTAGTCGCTTGTGAGACTTGCATTTATCACCGTTTTAGGGTTTCTCATCTTCGGGCAAGGCCAACGTTTATAATGCCCTCTCCTCTTTCTATCCCAGTTGTTTTAGCCACAGAAAAGAACGGTGAAGCATCAAGCAATGGCCCCTTACAAGCATTCAAGGAAGTTTGTTCCAAAGGTATACCACAAGGTAATGCTTCGAAACCTGATGTTATATTGCCTATTCCTAAATTTAATTATGCATGTCAATGGTTACAACAATTATGTTTAATAAGCTATTTTGTAGGGAGAATCCCCTTTGAAAGTATGCTTTGGTCTTGGCTTCAAACTCACTAGGCAACTCACGACATTAAGCTAAAGAGCGTCTAGAATATGACTAAGAGGATTTTTCTTTTTCGCTTCTCTAACCCTTCCCATGCAGGAGGAATCCTCCATAGGTCAGCCACTTGGTATGTTAAGAACTCACTTATGGTTCTCTCCTCGTGGACACGAGACTTTGTGGTCTGGGAGCACACCACTCTCAAATTCCCAATTTGGGTTGAATTCCATGGTCTCCTGCTCCCCTATTGGCACTTTATTCATCAGATAGCATCTTTCATAGGCTAGGGGGTTTGTCATAAACAAAATCGATTCTACTCAGCTAGACCACAAAAAATTGGCTATGTAGAAGTTAACCTTTCCCGAGACCTCAAGGAGTTTATGGAGATCCAAGTCAGGGATGTGAGGCACTCCCAACGAGTCATGTACATCAATTTGCCTAATACTTATTTTTGCTGCCAAGCCACAGACCATAAGATATGAGATTGTCCCCTTCAGTTGGCTCACAATAATGCATCCAACCGCTCATCCTCTCCCCCCAAGCCCTCTCCTAAAGTTAATAGGAAGACAGCTAAAGACGAATGGACCATAGTTGTTGCTCCCAAAAGAGGCAAGCCATCTTCAAGCAATGGCTCATAGGAGTAGGCTCTTGTTGTGAAAGAGCCCTCATCAGTTGAAGCCCCAAAATTAGGATAGAAGCCCAGGGTGTTCAACAACCCTCTATCTGCTAACATTTTGTCCCAAGATTTTGAGGTCTTTGTGCCCAATTCTTCCAAATTTTTAGACTCACAACCAACCACTATTCCACTTCTTACTCGACAGGAAACACCCAAACGCTCTCGTAGCTCTCCTGAGAGAAGTGACGAGGTGGAGGAAGGAAAGTATGAGGTTGACCCTACTGTGATGAAATAATTTGATGATTTATTGAGTGCCAACAATGGGTACTTTCTATAGAATTGGTATGACGTCCTGGAGGGGCCAGACTCGAAGGACATATCCCTAGACACCCGTCATCTATGAATTATTTTTTTTGGAATTTTCGGGGTCTCATGAACCCAAAAGAAGAAATTTTTTGAGATGGACATTCTTTGTCTACAGTAAGTCAAGGTGGTGGATTTCTTATTGATGATTGTCAGTGATTATAATTGGCACGACAGTATCATTCTTCATAGCAATCATGCTGCAAGACATGAGGATGATCACTTTCAACTCTCCAAGGTGACAGCCACACTTAGTGCAATCTGGCATGGACCCCACTAACTAGTTAGTATGGGCTCTTTTTAGCATTGAAATCCATTCTTTTGGCTTTATTAATATGTATGCCTCAAATGATGCTTTAGAGTGTACCCATTTATGGTGATGGATTGATGATCTCCTCGATGCCCATTGGGTATTATGTGGTGACTTTAATATGGTGGCATCTCCCAAGGACAAGTTGGACCACTTATCTATGAGGTGGGCAGCTGGAGAAAGGGAGGTGTGGTTTTACATGTGCACTAAGTGGGGCCTTTATGATCCCAACATAACCCATCGGCCTACAGATGGAGTAACTTCAAGGAAGGCCCCACTTGAATTCTAAATCATCTTGATAGGGCAATGATGTCCTCCCAACCGTACTTCTCTTTTGATAATGGTTTTTTCCTTTGGTGTAGGCACTATCAGACTTTAGGATTTTTGATACTCCCCGATTAGGTTCTAAGTGACATGGCAGTTTATGAAGCCCAAAGTCTACAAAATGTAATTTTTTCTGAACACCTCCTTGCTCAAGCATGGGCCCACAGTGGCACACATTATGATAGTTTGGAATTTAGATCCATGCCCCTCCTAATAATCTGGTTGGATTCTTAGGTGGGATGATGCCATCAAATGAACCTCTTACTTTCTGCAGATATATGGCTACCAACTTGCTAAAATTTGGAGACACTCCTACTCTACTACTTCCTCCAAGCTAAGTCATGTGGCTCTATCCTTGGAAAAATATCCCTTTAATGAGATCCTGCATGTAAGAGTTACTTCTTTGTGGCACTGCATTGAGATTGAAAACAACTACAATGCTCAGGGAGCCCAAATCAAAGCCAAACTTCATTGGCTCAAGATAGGGGACAAATCTTCTAAGGAGTTCTTCCAAATGTTGTAATCCAAAAACTTGAAACAACAGATACAAGTCATTTTTGAGGTTGGTAGTAGGATCATAGAGACTCGACTAATAGTCCAAGCTTTTATCCACCATTATCAACAAGTGTTCAAATCCCAAGCTTCTTCGACTGAGCGCAAATCCACCCTTCAGCAATGTCTTTTAGTGGTGCCTTAAAAAATCACTCTTGCCTAGCAAGTGGTTTGCGACAGGCCCCTCTTTATTGATGATTTGCATGAAGTAATGTCTCACATGGCTAATGACAAAGCCTCTAGCATTGATGGCTTCCCCTATGAATTCTATAAAATGTTTGGGACCTTATGGGCAGTGACTTGCATAAGGTTTATCAAGAAGCATTTTGCAAGCATTCCATAAGTTCAAATATAAATAAAGGAAATATCAAATTCATACCTAAACAGGGAGATCCTGAGTTAATATATAATTGGTGGCCAATCACCCTCCTGAATGTTTCCTATAAGATCATTGCCAAGGATTTGGTAATCCATCTATATAATATAATGCCTCTCATTGTGTGTATAGAACAAACAGGCTTCATTAAAAGCCAATATATTTTGGATAATATCATTGTCATCTGAGAAGGCATGCATTGAGCCAAATGATCTAAATATCAACCTATTTTCATCAAAATTTATTTTGAAAAAGCCTATGATCGCATCGAATGGCCATTCATTCTTTCCATGCTTTGAGCCCTGGACTTTAGGTCCATATTCATCCAAACCATTAAGATGATTTTCTTAGATGCCTCAACTATCCTTGACATTAATGGAGTCACCTATGAGCAATTTGGCTTATTTCATTCTATTCATCAAGGGTGTCCTTTGGATCCTACCCTTTATGTGCTTGTTGCTAAGGGTTTTGGATATCTTCTTAGCAATTCCCAAGCTATGGGCCTTGTTAATAAAATTTATCTCCCTCCTAATGTTGTAAACCCACACGAAGATATGCAACTACTCAATGGTCACTTTTTTGATGACTCCTTTATTACTCTCATTGAAGATGAATCCAATGTGGACAATGACTTGTAGTGTCTCAACACATTCTACCTGGACTCTAGCTTCGACTTCTAATGGCAGAAAACTCATTGCTATAGACAATATTACCTCCCTCCATCGACGTGGGTTGCTAAGTTTGATTGAAAGTGGATCTAACATGATGAAAGATTTAAATTTCTTGGAATCTCCTTTGATTTTAATGCCTCACCACCTTTGTTGTGGCAATATGTTGTTGAGAGAGTTGCTAAGAAGTTAGAATTCTAGGTGACCAAGTCTCTTTCGTTAGTAGGGAAATTTCAAATATGCTAAAAAATTCTTGCGTCCACTCATGTGTACTACTTATCATGTTGGGTGCCTTCTAAAAATGCTTACCAGAAGTTGGAAAAGTTGCTCAAAGATTTTCGTTAGGCCAATTCCCCATAGGTTAAAGGATTCCATAGGGTGGCTTGGGAATATTGCTTCCTTACGCACTATGTTAGAGGGATGGGACTCATTAATATAGCCTGAAAAGGAACTAATTTATGTGCCAAATAGATTATGTGGGCTATTGAGGGTCAAGAAGCTTGGAAGGTGTTGTTTAGACATTTTATATCCTTAGGCTTGCCCAAGGGCAAGAAGGCCTAGAAAGGGCTTAGCTTCCCCAATTCACTCTTCATTTAGTCTCCTATCCAAATCACAAGGTCCTTTGTGGCCAAAAGCATTTGGAAAGCCTAGGAAAAGCTCAAACCATGGCTTCTCTAGAATGGCTCAAATTTTTAGATCGAGCTCTCTGCTAACTCCCATTCTCTTTGGTGGTCACCAATTTCTCTCGTAATGAGATGCCCCTTGCAGAGGTCCCTTGGGTCAACACTCTCAAGCTCTATCGTAGAGGAATTCATATCATCTAGGATATCTTTTGTAGGCACTCTTGCTCTTGGCTATCCTGGGAGGAGGCAAAAGCTAAATTCAAGCTAGCCAGTGCAGACCAAGAATCCTATCAAGAGATCCTCAATGTCATCCCAATTTCCATGCTCCATGAAATCTTAGTCGATTCCACTCAACCATGGTGGAAATACTAGTAATGGTATATCAAGACCCATTTTCATAACTACACCCCTCAGCTTGATTACACATGGCTCACTCCCCTTTTTCCCATGATTGACAGGCTTAACGCCCGTTGGGGGTTGTAATCATTTGTTAAAATGTGGATATTTTATTTTAACATTATTTGGGGGGCTTTTTTGGATCCCAAACTTACTCATTTTCCTTGGTGTATACTACACCAAGGCTTCCCTATTGGCAGAAGACTCATCCAAATTGGAGTCCACTTACATGCTCACCCCTTATGTGGCCACCTCAAGACTCTTTCTCATATCTTCTAATTATGTTCCAAATCTCAAAGGGTATGGACTTGGATCCATGATCTTTTCAAGCCTTTCTAGCTCAAATTTTTAGTTGGCAGCATATCCTCCTTGGAGACAAACCCACGATTCCCTTTTAATACACGCAAGTCTGGCATACTTTCAAAGTGGAGATTATCTTCTGGATTTGGAAAGAAAGAAAGAATTCTTTGTTTAATCATGTTTATACTAATTGTAATTTTTTTTACTTTACATAAATCTTATATTATCTCCAATGTTCTCTTGCAGATTCAATTCCAAGCCAATAAAGTAGCTATGGAGCTTGGGTATCTTCAGGATCTCCTCTCCTATTGAGGAGATGCTCTGTGTACTATATCTCAAGTTATGTCTTCTCCACCCAGGGATCTTAGATTAGATGATAGAGTGTCTTGATTTCCTTGTGATGGGTATCATCATAGCCATTCTAGGCACCACTCTCACAGTGGCACCCCATACCAGCACATTTCCCCTCCTGGGTAGCAGTGAAGGTGGCAGCGACTGCCTCCTTCCCTTGCCGAGCAGGATGGTTGGGGCACTCATCCTCCTCCATACTCATATTCTTGGGGGCACCACTTGGAGGTTGAACGGATGTGTTGGATAAGTTTCCCATGCTTTATTTGGCCATCTCTCCAACTTGAACATAAGCAAAAAAAGATGACAAAAACACTACCCAAGTTATTGGTTGGGAGCCTGTTCTAGATGGTAATTACTTACCAAGCTCAGGTTGGGGTCCTGATGATATGGATCCTCATCCTTTTGGCCTTGCTCTTGATGCTTAAAAGTTCTCTTTTTTAATAACTTTTTGACTTGTTTCTAGGCTCTGCCTAGTTTATGATCCTTGTGATTTTGATCCTAGGCTTTGCCTAGTGTGACGTGGTGTGCTTTCATACCGCTTATATTTTTTTTGTGAATTATTTGTATATTTTTGTTTAGTTAATATATATATATATATATATATATATATATATATATATATATATATATATATATATTTCATCAAGAAAATATATACATTTGATTCCAAAAAAATTGTACCACTTATTACACTCCAAAGAAACCAAACTTGAAACAAAAATATTGGATTAATCCAACATACACTGGATATGAAGACTACGTCCAAATTATGAGCACTTGTGCACTAATTTAAAGTCAACAACCTCTCTAAAACATCTTATGTTTTTTTTTATTTTTTATACCTTACATGTAAGGTCACTACAAGTTAAAACTGGTTTTGCTAACACTCTACCTGTGATTAACAATCTACATGTATGAGACAGTGCTTTTGCCTCTGGCTTGTATACAAGCATGCATTCAACATGCCACTTTGATCATTATCCAAGATAACCACTAATTTTTAAACCATTTATTCGTGAATGCATATGGTGTTGTTTAGCTTTAAACATAGCCTTCATGCTACAAATTGCTATGCTCAACCTATTACGTGCATCTATCATCAGCAAAAAAAAAATTGCAGGTGCTTCCTAGAAGTTGGTTTGACACTTGAGATCATGAATTTCCCTCATTAGACATATAGCACCTATGGAATGACTTTTAAGTTGTTGGTTTCCGTCAAAGTGATATATAAGAGACATACAAAAACCTCACAAACACATAACAGTTAATTATTTAAACTTCCAAGTTTATCCACGTAGCTGGAGAACTATGGAACATTGGAAGTTAACACCAAATCTATTAGAGGTAACTCCCTAGGTAGCCATTAATGCATGAAACAATCTTGGACATCATCAAGAAGGTAAGACCTTTGAGTTTCAACTCCCTAATGAGTTTGTTGAGGTCCATGTAGACATTTCCCAATATACAATTGTTCTTTTTTTCCTTAAAGGCATTCCTTCTTAAAGTGTTTTTTATAGATGGACACCCCAAATCTAGGAGTCCAAGGGGTGGAAAATTGATTCTATAAGGGATTTAGGTAGAGGATATCTTTTTTTTCTGATTTTACCCACATAACCTTCAATATGGCACATGGGTTATTTGTGGCCAAGGTTGTTATCTTCAAGGATAGAAGCTCAATTTTCACTCTAAAATACCATCCCACTCATGGTACCCCATGTGGATTGAGTTCTCTTTTCCTAACCTAGTTGTTAGGCCCTTTCTTCACAAGCTATTCAATCAGTTGGGAATCATTCTCTAGTGTAGAAGTGAAAGACAAATTTTTAGGCCTCTAAAAAATCCTAAAGTCTGTGAAAAAGACCTTTCACAACCACTACCCACTTCAATTCATCTATTTGGCCCAAGCTTCACCCAACTCCAACATGTTTTTTACCTCAGCAAACCCAACACATGTTTCTATTATCAAAAGATGGCCATTTAATCTAAGACTGCCCTAAACACAAAATTAAGCAACACAAAATAGATGAACTTACTACAAAGGTATATGTCACTCACCCCTTGGTTCCACCAAAAACACCCTCTCTACCCTTGAGCAACATTAGTTCCTATACTCCCAACCATAGTCTACAAAATAATGACACTCAACTTCTCTCTACTAACCCAACCCCTAATTTTGTTCAAGAAACTCAAGTCAATGATATACACCTTCCTGGAAACTAAAACATTGTTGGAAAAGGAACTAGGTCCTCCTCAAAAAGCAAAGACCCCACAAGATCCCTACTAATACAAGAACTAGGTCCAATGTTGGGGATGCACACAAAGTGACTAAGCTAAGATTTTATGGTGTGAAGAGATCTTGATCAGTGAAATGTGTTAAATGAACCGCATTTCTAATGCCTATCCTTAATCTTGGATCCAACCATTTCACCTTACCTACTAATAAAAAGGTCAAGAAGCCTCTTTTTAGTGGTGTCCCATGGAGCTCTCTCTATTTTCAAGGAAAGTTTTGGGTTTAACCCTCCATGAACATAAATTCCATGTTAAATGAATATTACAAGATCATCCTTCTAAAGTTAATTTCCTTTAGGTGGTTAAAGTTGGTGGCCTTGCTCTCCCGTTCAATCTAAATTGCATTAAAAAACACCTCTTGTCTTACTATACCTCTCATGGAGACGGCAAGGAGGTGCAATTTTGATTTTATCACCCTCCCTTTCTTCCAAGATTATTACCATTGGTGAAGACCCTGCCCATGAATGTGTCTAGGATACAATTTGAATTGAGGAGCAAACCATTAGATTTTGTTTAATGTATGCTCCATATGTAACAATAAAATGCATTACTCCTTGGAACTAGATGAGTTCAAATCTTCCCCTTGTGTATTGGATATTAGGAGATGATTTCAACATGGTTGAGCACAAAATAAATCCCAACTAGTCTCATTCATCTCATTTCTCTACTAAGGAATTTTCATCATGACTACATTATCGTAACTCCTTGGGAGTCTTTGACCCAATTTTTGGATGTCTATATCCATGAACAAGTGAAGTTGGTTCACTTGGTCCAATAATCAAGTTGGATATCAAAGGCAGCTCAATAGGCTAGACAGTTTCTATGTTACTGCATTTGTCAAATCACTTATTTCCTTTCCTCAAGTTACCACTCTCAATGGCATTATCTTATTTGATCATGTTCCTATTTCATGTTCCTTTAACTTAAACCCTTCTTCTCCTCCCTATACTCAAATCCCCTTTAAAATAAACATTTCTTATCTATCTTCCCCACATTATATAAACCAAATTTATGTTATTTGGGAGCTACAACCCTAGCCTGCTTCATTTGTAGGTTGAATTTTATAGTGGGAAGTTATTGTGGCAAGAACAATCAAGTTCCTTAGAGGATATGGCAAGTTTATAACCAGACAAAGACAGAAGAAATAACACAAGATTAGTCAACATTGCCTTTCTCTTGAGGAACATCCCAACAACACCTTATTATAAACCATTGTTACCAAAACTAAATCTAAATTTTGAAAATTTGAAGTTTGTAGGGGTCAAGGTGCCAAAATGCAGGCTCATATTTTCTAAATTTAACATGGTGATCATGGTTCTAAATACTTTTTAAAATATTTGCAACATAAAAAATACCATGAGAAGATATCATCCATTATTATTGAGAATGGAGTGGAAGCCTCCTCACTTGATGATATCAATAAAGCTTTATTCCAACATTATACTAAGCTCTTTTAGGAAGAACACCAGCTTGATGAATATGAATTTTTTTTTAGAAGAATGACTGCATGAATGATTTCCTTGCAAGGTGGATTGGGTTACTAATCACCTTCTTGAGAAACATCTCACTATAACAAATCTTGAAACAGTTCTTTGGACACTAAAGACTGAAAAGGGCCCTAGCTTGGTCCCAATTGAAATCTTTCAAGGTATATAACCTGTTAGTGTAAGCTTTTTCCCGCAATGTGGTTTTACCTATACGGTCTAGTAAGCTTTTTTAGGTTTAATAAAAGTCATTGAGGAAAATAATCCCACATGCATGAGGATGTTGGGAAATGTTTATTTTCCATCTATATAATAAACATTCCTATGTAATTTTTGGCTAATGCTTAATAATGTAACTTTTGTTTGCGAAGACAAGTTTCTTCCTTTGAGATGTTTCTTTTAGATTTCATTATTTCATATAGGTTTTCTTCATGCATTAGATCTTATCCAGTTGATCCTAAATTTTAACCCACTCTAATATGGTATTAGAGTTTTGTTGGTAGCCAAATGTCATTGTTCTTGTTATGAGATGTAGTAATTTAGCTCGTTCAATTGATTTGTTTGATTTTAGTTTTCAAAGGTTTGGTGGGGTTTCTATAAAATCCATGTATATCTATATAGTTTAGGTCTCCAAATGAAAAATATACAACACTAGTGGAATCATAAGGTGTCAAAACCTTAAGATTGGTTGTAAACATGACATAGTTTCATGACAGTGAATTTTTCACTATTTTTGGAGGGTTTGACAGTATTTTCTCAAAATATATAGATTTTATACCACCTAATACTTGAATTAGAAAAGGTTTTATGGGTTTTACAAAAAAAAAGTGGGTCTTTGACTAGTTTTTTAGGAAACCATATATATTTTTCAAGATCTGAGGTTTTCCTTGTTGGTCTTTGCGCCATTTTCCATTGGTTCGGTGACTTCTACAAAAAATATGGACTTGGAACTTTTCTAGTCTCCTTCACACCTACATTTCTTCCATGGCTATGCCACCACTCATTTTTCCCTTACATGAATTTGAATGTGATCCCTTCACATCTCAACATGTCAATGTCCTTGACTGACCATCCATGACTGTCACGAACCTATGCCCCTGTGTGTCTGAGTGCTAGCATCCCTATATATCCATCCTCTGAGCTCATACAAACATGAACCTACAAGTGACCTATGCACATTCATATCCAACATGTCTACATTGACATCTATGCATCCTCTATGCACGTGTGACAATCATGCCCGTGCACCCACCTAGTTTGCAATGCCTCTCTCATGTGTTGCTCCCAGTCATGACAATTTGACTGACATAGAAATCCATGAAATCATGGTTTGTGCTCATTCTCTTCTTCAATTTATGCATAGCTGTCAATTTTTTGATCTTGAAGGGTGGCATTATTCATGTTCAAAATAGAGGTATTTTTTGGATGATGTCACTCGCCCATCAATCACATCAATCAAAGTAAGGGAAGAAGAGCATCCAAATTTGGTCTAAGCCCCTAGTCATATGATAATTAATCCCATGATCACTTTCAACCCAAAATGGCTTAACTTTTGCTCCAAAAGGGCATAATTTTTTTGTGGAGAAATTGATTCCAAAATATTTCCACAATTTGCACACCTAATTTTTTAATGCAAAGTGGAGAACATTATTTTTTTATGAAAAAGAAACATTCAAATGTGCATAAGTTTCAACGTGATACTCCTTTTTAGGTGCCATTTTTTTTAATGTGTAAGTTTTTTTGAGTTTTATGCATTGGTGATATTCTCATAATTTATAAATTTGAGCCTCTACATATTCAAGAGATGTCATATCCATAGTCTAAAGCACATGTAAGTCAACACATATTTCCTTTATGCATCATAAATCTCAGTTGCTTTCTAATTCTTACTCCATGCAAATATCAAAAATGGAAATTCAAAGTGCATATCCTCTTAAGGAACAAAGATTTGCCCTGAATCATAATGGGTATAGAAATATAATCGAGATCTGAAGTAGAGAAGGTGAAGTGGTACAACCAAAGTGATGAATCCTATGGTATATTGTGCTTGTCTATATCTCCTGACTTACTCTTTCATATAGAATATACAACATCTCCAAATCAAGTGTGATCCACATTGGAAAAACTCTTTGAAAAGCAGGACATCATGAGGGGTCATGAGTTGGAAAATGAGCTCATCAATTTGAGCCGAGACAATTTTGATATGATTCAAGACTTCTTCACCAAGTTCAAATCACTCAAGTTATAGTTGAAACTATACATCATTGACAAAAAGGATGCTCAATTGATTCTTTCCATACATACCAAGTTGGGATCTAACTATTTTGTATTTGTTTCTACCTTCCATGCCATGAAACATGCCATTGGAGCTATGTGGACCATGTCATCCTTGGATGATTTTATTGTTGACTTGACTTGGGAAAAAGACAAACTCATTCAAATGGGTACACTAAATTCTTCCAAATCGCATGACTTGATTTGAGTCATGACAAATAGAAGTCTTATGGTAGCAAGGAGAAGAAACCAAATAAGGACTCGTAGAAAAAAGGGTCAAAATTTTGATGCTAAGTTAAAAGAATCAAAAGTATCCTCTTCAGACAGGAAATCCAAGAAAGAGTGATTCACATACATCTATTGCCAAAAAAATTGACATGACGAATCCAAATACATGAAGAAATAGATTGACTGTTGTCATCAAATTCTACACCCTAGGACACTCTATTCAAGATCTTACAATTTTATGCAACATTAAATCATCTCTCAAGTTGTGGGGACTTGAATAAGAGATGAATCTCTAGATTATAAGGGCTATCTCCCTACATTCTTATTTGAGTGTCTATAACCTAATCTAATGCTTGTTTATGAAAAGAGTTAGAAGCTTGCATAAAATGGAAACTACACTAAAGAGGTGATCCACCAAGAGATATCCCATAGAATATCAAACTTCTACTAAACAACAATGGTTTTCAAGATCAATTCTATGCATTGAAGGATCCTAACATAGTGTTTCAATGTGAAGGTATCATACTTGGGACAATCAACAAGATAACTGACCTAGGGGTAGATTTCACACCATAGAGACAATTGCATACTTGAAGAAGAGCCTATTAAATTCAACACACTTCACATGACCTGTTAAAATTAGAACTCTTGCTTAAACATGAAAGATAAAGGGAGTAAGGATGATACTATCACTTAGCTCCACTATACATCACTCACACACTTAGAAAAAATGTTCACAACTCAAAATTAGACTTGTATTTAATTTTCAAATACAAATTTTAATTTCATATCAGTAGAGCTTTACCATACCAACTATGGTCTCTTTTACAATGGCCAAAATGGCTTAATTTATAGAACTTGAGAGAAGAGAGAGAGAAGAGAAGTTCAAAAGGCACAAGGAAAAGTGTTCAAAGGATAAAATTAGTTACAATGCATGTGGATGGAGAGATAAGTCAAGCCATGCAATGTCAGGAGCTACAAGTGTCATTTCCAATCATCCAAAACCTACAAAGTATTCAAGAAACTCCTTTTGCATAGAAAACTACCCCTCATGATTAGCCTTCCAAAACTACCTTATCATTGAAAATGACCAAGTATGATGATGGATTTGAGTGATAGGGGTTACTAATAATCCTTCACATTCATTGGAGAGGTTCATGATATCCCTATCATTCTGGCCATGCACCATCATTCAAGACAGTCCCAAAATGAGCTCTCTCCATGCAACTTTCACACTTGGCACCTAAAACTTTCCCAATTATTTAGTTTGATCCATGCACAAGGGTGAATGACACTTTTCAAAAAAAATCATATCATTAATTTCAATAAATTATCCTTAAAAGGCTTTCCAAATTGAAATTCACCACTTTCTCCTAAGTGTTCACTATTTGCCCACTAGACTGGCTAAAATGAAAGAGATGGAAGATAGGCTTAGGAGAATATAAACCTAATAAAATTACCATTAATAATTATAAAAATTCCTAAACTCTCACCCAAAACTGATTTGGCCTCTTTAAACTTCTCCATGCCTACAAAACACATAAAAAGGTCAAAAAGATCCATGTTCTAACCTATTTCAGGCACATACAATAAAATTGCATTGGAGGGTTCCTGAGAGAGTCCTTTTCATGATCCCAAATTTTCATTACATCTCCACTTCTATTAGGTTGTGGAGCTAAAAGCTTCAACTTTACAGACGAAAACTAAAGGTTGCTGAAGAACCAGAAGCACCGGCATCGACAGCATGACCGACGTCGGTCGTGACCAGTGCAGAAGGCAACCAGCGACGGTAGGAAGTCAGCTGACGTCGGCAGCACCAGGCAAGCAGGGACCGGCGTCAGTCACCTGTGTGTTCCAAAACTATTCATTGCATGAATAGTTAGTTAAGTGAATGAAGTGTTTGCATGTAAAGGCCAGTTAGAGTCTTGAGCTGCGTGGATAATTGTCTAAATTAAGAGTCTAAGTTATTGTTTAAGTCTGGGATCTATTTATAGACCCATTGGCATGTATTGTAAGTATGAGCTGATAAGAAAGGCAAGGAAGATCCTTCCATTATAAGATCATTGAGTTGCAGGTTGTTGCAAGCTCATAGAAGATCTACATGTGTGAGTATGGTCTGTTGAATTGCAGGTTGCAGGTTCATGGGAGATCAACTTGAAGTATTATAGAGTGCTTGGTGTACTGGCAGGGTTATTATTGAGTGGTTGGAGAGGTGAACACCAATTTTGTGTGTGAGTTGTGTGTTGGGACCATTTTTGGTAGGAGAGTGTTTTGAAGAAGAATTATTGTACACTTGAGGTGTGGGAAGCCTCTGTAAGGTGGAAGACTGTGGCGGCTCTTTATTGTATTATTTTCTGTAAAGTGTTAATACAAGATAGTGTATTGTCTCTCATATTCTGTGTTATTTGTGAATTCTAGTTACTTGTGCTTCTGGTTATTTCCGCATGTTTAATTGCTTATATTTGGTAATCATATTGTGCTCTTTTTGAGGAGCAAGATCCTAACAAGTGGGATCAGAATAGGTGTGTTTGTTCTTGGATTCCCTTACAACTGGTATCAGAGCATGTTTGTTGTTCTAGGTACCTGACAAGTGGTATCAGAGCTTTTAGGTTGGGATACTAACAGATTGGATTAGATCTGGTTAGTGTGTTTTGATTACAAGTTACTCACAGGGGTTTTTGTTTGAGTGGGAGTAGAGCAATGGCAGAAGACAGTAAGCTACGAATGGAGAAGTTTAATGGCAAGAACTACCAATTATGGAGGATGCAGATTGAAGATTATCTGTATCAAAAAGATTTGTACTTACCGTTGGGTGGGGTTGATTGCAAGCCCCAGGATATGAAGGATGAAGAATGGGAGGTTCTTGATCGGAAGGCTCTGGGATCTATTAGATTGAGTCTTGCATCGTCTGTGATTTCCAGCTTATCACAATGTAAGACAACAATGGAGTTGATGGAATCTTTGAAAAATTTATATGAAAAACCCTCGGCTTCGAATAAGGTATTTCTTATGAAGCATTTATTTAATTTGCAAATGTTAGAAGGTGGATCTGTTCATAGTCATCTTAGTGATTTCCATGGTTTGGTAAACCAGTTAAGTTCAGTCAATATTGTTTTTAATGATGAAATTAGAGCTCTCTTAATCTTGTGTTCATTACCTGAAAGTTGGGAAGGTTTGGTAATGGTAGTTTCTAATACTGTGTCTGCTTCAAAAGTCTTAAAAGTGGATGATGTTGTGAGTGTGATCTTGAATGAAGAGATATGCAAGAAAAGTATAGGTGAATCATCAGGGAATGCTTTGAGTGTTGAAGGCAGAGGAAGGCAAAGAGAGAAGATAGAGCGTGGGAGATCAAGGTCAAAGATAGGCAGGAGATCCAAGTCCAGGTATGGCAGAATAACCTGCTAGAAATGTGGAAAGCAAGGGCACTTAAAGAGAGATTGCAGATCGAGTGAAGATTAGCATGAAGGACATGAAGAAGAAGCAGATGTTGTGGATTACATTGCACAAGATGCTCTGGTATGTTCTTTGGATAAAGTAGAATCTTGGGTTTTAGATTCTGGTGCCTCTTTTCATGCATCCCCACATAGGGAATTTTTTCATGAGTATGTCCCGGGAGACTTTGGAGAAATTTGTGTAGGGGATGGTAAGCCTTGTCAGATGGTTGGAAAAGAGAAAGTGAAGCTAAAATTGCAGACAGGTAACACATGAGTGTTAAAGGAGGTCATGCATGTCCTAGTTCTAGAGCAGAATTTGATTTTTGTAAGAAGTTTGGGTGATGAGGGTTGCACAGTAACTCTCATAGTGGACTCTTGGAAGGTTACCAAGGGTGCACTTGTTGTAGCAAGAGGTAAGAAAGTAGGTACGCTTTATCTATCTACTTGTATTACTGATTCTCTTTCTGGGTTATCTACTTCAGCTGTAGATTCAAAGATGTGGCTTAATAGGCTTGGTCACATGAATAAGAAAGAGATGCATGTTCTTGAGTCAAAGGGTATGCTTTCGGATTTGGAAGGCATGGATCGTGATTTCTGTATGCAGAAGAAGAAGGTAACGTTTCTTGAGGAATCCGATGTTAGTGACAAGAGCAAGAAAGCCTTGGTTTTCAAAGAGAAGGTGACGAATAGAGTTCAACACAAGGGGCAGAATAATTCTAAGTAGATCAAGGGTGATTTGGACAAGGGTTTGATCCAAAAGGAGCTCACGGGAAAAGGTCAGTTCTCACTAGAAAAACATAGAGACCGACATCGACAGGAAAATTGGCATCAGCATCCAGACAGGGACCGACATCGGCTATATGCAGCCTGACGTCGGTGACTCAAGGCAAATAACTACTGACGTCGGCCAAAGGAAACCGACGTCGGTAAGGAGGCAGTTGTAGGGAACTGACATCGGTCGGGTGCAGACTGAGATGTGACCAGCATCGGTTACTAAGAGGAATTTTGGGTGGACAGCAAGCTGTCAAAGAGTCTCAAGTGCCCATATGGAGGACTTAAAGGGTATGTAAGCCTCAAATTCATCATTTCCCTTCTTTACACTACTTGTTGCTCACTTATGGCATAATACCAGGAAGTTATTAAAGAATCAGAACAGGTAGATCCAAGAAACAGTGGGAGCTTGGCATGGATGAGGATGTGATTCCTTGGAGGAGAACCAAACAGGAGTTTTGGGTAGAGTTGCCAGCTGGAAGTAAGCAGTGAGAGACGAATGGATGTTCAGGATGAAGAAGAGCAGAAATGGACATGTGAGACGAAAGATCAGGGTATATGGTCTTGTATAAGCTGTAGGGCAATGGAGGTTTGATCATTGTGTTTCTCTTTACCAGGTTGGATAATATTAGCTACATTATCCTATTACTGTATGATGTGCTTGTTGCAGGGTTACATATACAAGGTATTGCTGAACTAAAGGTAAAGTTAGTTCAGGGGTGTGTCATGGAGAATCTGGGAGCAGCAAGATTCTTTGGCATGAGTGTGTTCTAGAGACATGGAAGGTCATATGTTGAATTTGTTTCAGGATGATTGTGTGAGATCGGTTAGCACGCCGATGGTTGGACAGTTCACAGAACAGGTGTCTTGATTCACATAATGAGGTTGAGTGCATGGTATGTACTAAACCTAAGTTTTCCCAAGCATTGGGAGTTGTCACAAGTTAGGAGCCAATCTGGGAGAGAAGTACTGAAGGGCAGTTCAGTGGATTCTTAGAGGGACCAGTAGCAGGTGCACATGTTATGCAGGTTCAAGTTATTTTCTACATGGTTTGTAGATGCGGATGTGGCAGGTGATTTGGTTGACAGATGTTCCACCACAAGGTGTGTGGTGGTTGGTCTTCAAAAGTGATCTTGAGGAGGGATACAAAGCCAAGGGAACAAACTAGACAGAGTACAGGTACAGGTACAGTTGCAGTTGTTTATCTCCAAGTGGGAGATTGTTAGGTTATGGAGCTAAAAGCTTCAACTTTGCAGACAAAAATTGAAGGTTGTTGAAGAACCAAAAGCACCGACATCGGCAGCATGACCAATGTCGGTCATGACCAGTGCAGAAGGCAACCGGTGATGGCAGGAAGTCAACCGACGTCGGTAGCACCAGGCAAGCAGGGACTGGCATCGATCGCCTGTGTGTTCCAGAACTGTTCGTTAAGTGAATGAAGTGTTTGCATGTAAAGGCCAGTTAGAGTCTTTAGCTGCGTGGATAATTGTCTAAATTAAGAGTCTAAGTTATTGTGTAAGTATGGGATCTATTTATAGACCCATTGGCATGTATTGTAAGTATGAGCTGATAAGGAAGGCAAGGAAGATCCTTCCATTGTAAGATCATTGAGTTGCAGGTTGTTGCAAGCTCATAGAAGATCTACATGTGTGAGTATGGTCTGTTGAATTACAAGTTGCAGGTTCATGGGAGATCAACTTGAAGTACTATAGAGTGCTTGGTGTACTGGCAGGGTTATTACTGACTGGTTGGAGAGGTGAACACCAATTCTGTGTGTGAGTTGTGTGTTGGGACCGTTTTTGGTAGGAGAGTGTTTTGAAGAAGAATTGTTGTACACTTGAGGTGTGGGAAGCCTCTATAAGGTGGAAGAGTGTGGTGGCTCTTTATTGTATTCTTTTCTGTAAAGTGTTAATACAAGATAGTGTATTGTCTCTCATATTTTGTGCTATTTGTGAATTCTAGTTACTTGTGCTTCTGGGTATTTTTGCATGTTTAATTGCTTATATTTGGTAATCATATTGTGCTCTTTCTAAGGAGCAAGATCCTAACAAGTGGGATCAGAACATGTGTGTTTGTTCTTGGATTCCCTTACAACTGGTATCAGAGCATGTTTGTTGTTCTAGGTACCTGACAACTTCATCTTCATTCTTAATTTTCAATCTCTTCCCAATCGAGTCCTTGCGAAGGATTTGTAAGGGTTTTGAGGTGGTTTTCATTCCTAACATTTGTTCATAGCCATGGCACATTGTAAATTTTATAAAATTCCACTAATGGATTCTAAAATAACCCCTTAAACTTATTTTAATGACTCAAGGTCCCATGCAAATTATCATGAAAGATATGAGCATTCCAAGATGGCCATTCGAGTCATTTTCAAGCATTTTGTAGGGTCTGAGCACATTCTAGGCCAAAAGATGACTTCCTGGTGGATATATTACAAAAAAAAAGTTTAATAACATCTAAAACTTCCCTATAAACATTGTACAATCCCTATACCAACTCAGCTAAGGTTTAGAATGAATCTGACCCCTGTTTTGGAAACATGTCTAGGCCTTGCCAACTAGGTATTTCTACACCTTTGAAACAAATGACCATTATCGACACTTACCATGCACTAATATATATTTAACACATAATTTTCACCCCATTTAGGTGATCCAAAGCATTACAAGGCTTGGCAAAGGCTAGAACTTGAAATGACCTTGTGTTTCACACTAAATTTGCATGTTTCATCATTAGGTCTACCTGGAGACCTTCTGGTCTAGACCACCTTGGTTGCATTAAAACACTATATACCTATTTATCATGTTTCTCCATGTTTCCCCCATCTATTCAAACATTATTTTCTGATCCAATTTATCTTTGGTTCACCATTCCTCACTTTTCCCCAAAACTGCCATTCTTGTGTATGAAGGAAGCACCTTACCTCTGAGATAAAACAGAGAGTATTATCCCTATTATTTTATGTAAATTGAATACTTTGGGCGATTAAAAATTTCATAATTACCAAATTTACCAAATTATTTTTTTTGGTTCCATGGTTAGGGGGTCTAGCCATCTCAATCTTCTCAAGAAAAAGGTAAAAACCCTATTTTTTTACATATTCTTGCTCAAACATCCTCATGGATGCTCCTTTCAAACTAATTTCATGCATCCAAGTTGCTTAGACATGTTCTCCACCCTAATTTAATGCTTATATAACCTATTAATCCACCCAAAACCTTTTTCCTAAGTGGAATATCCATACTCACCCCTTGAACCAAGGGTTTCCCTAACCTGCCTGTACGGACTTAGTCCATTTTGCTAAGAGAAAAGGGGACTTGGGTATATTGAGAGTGTATCAAGAATATAATTACATTAATTTTATCATGAGGAATCATATTACACTGCTTTAAGTTCCCCACTCCTTCCTATGTATCCAAGCTTTCACCTTGTTCCGTCCAAGTTAGGACCTTGCTTGACTATAACAGTGAACAAGGGTGTTTTCTTTGAGGATACCTTTCTTTGGAGATCCTATCAAGGTGTCAAGACATTATATATATCAATTGACACTCTTATTATGCTAATTTGATCTTATTATATTTATCTATCATCTTTGCACTTTAAGGCTTCCAATTGCTCACTGCCCTCTGTAGATTGAGACACCCTTAAGACCCTGCTTGTAGGTGATTTTAGGTGGTCATAGGCATGATATTGGTCTTGATTGATGATTTATAAACTTATTTAGGTCCTCCAAGACATTATTCCTTGACATTACCACCTCCTCAACCTAAAAGTGCTTTAAAGCTTCTTCAAAGTCCATAATCTCACTCCATTGCCTATCTCAGCTGCAGGTGACTATGTTTCATTCATTTTAGGCCTACCTATAGGTTGACTTAGCTAAAAAT
The DNA here is from genome assembly GCA_037957365.1 of Torreya grandis. Classification (NCBI taxonomy): domain Eukaryota; kingdom Viridiplantae; phylum Streptophyta; class Pinopsida; order Cupressales; family Taxaceae; genus Torreya; species Torreya grandis. The sequence continues at coordinate 1,172,091 of JARHVA010000700.1, read as the reverse complement.
GGAATTGGTCATGGTGTCTATGATGTCACAGAGGTAGTTTTTTGCTTGAAAACCATAAACTCTTTCATCTTGTTCATGATCACACTTGTTTCATAAGCTTTAATCCTTTCTGCCTATAGGTGTCCTCTCATAAGCTTATGTACGGACAGAGGAGAATGTTTTAGGGGTCAAAACATCAAATTCACTTTCTCCAATGAAATTTTAACTTATGGGTATCATTTGAACCAATTTCAATGTTCCATATTGATGTCTTATTATAGGATTGAATTTATGAATTGCAAGTTCACCTTTCTACCAATCTCTAGTAGGTTTCACTGTCAAATTTAGTGGTTTTGAGGGCACTTTTGGGTATTCAAAAGACCACCCTTCATTATTCATTATCCTTCCAATTTTTTCACATTCATTATCCTATGATATGGATACAATATCATTCAATTTATACACCTTAGAATCTCATATAAACATGTTCTATGATACCTCAAAAAACCTCCTAGGCCTCTGTTTGCAACTTTCAGGGATTGTGGGTCTGAACACAATCATCTCTCCTTGGAATGGTTCTCTAGCACCAAGTGTCTACCGAAGGGGTTTTTAACATTATACCATGCCCTTATACCCTCCAAGGCACAATTATATTCCTCCAAGCATCATCATGATGTCATCAAGACTATGAGTGAGTGCCTTGAGCTGTATATGCATATGGAAACTTGAAAGAACATGAATTTGCAAGGGTAAGTTTCTCCAAACACTTCAAATGCAATTTTCAACCTTCAATTTGGATAACCTCATCAATAATATTTTTAAATCAACTCAAAACAATCTCTTCAATGTGAATATCACCCTTCAAGTCACCCATAGATGGAAAGAGTGGATCATGACAAACCCACATAAGCCTAGAAGAGGTCTATGAAGATATTGAGACTTTCAAAATAAAATTAACAATTATAAACCTATAGATAAGTCTTTATTAACATAATAAAACATCAAATCAAAACAACATTTTTTGAAACTAGCTCAAAAGGAGACCCCTCATAGTTGCACACGCATAAAAAGTTGCATGGAGTGTTAACAATGGTTCATAAATGAGGAGACACCAATCTTAGACTTATTAATATAAAATTTAAGTTTTCTAAGATTAATATCTACCCTCAAGACCATTCTTCCTAACTCCACCTGTACGGTCCACACCAAGCATCACAAGTTGACCCTTTTTTGCTTGCCAAGACAAGAAGGAAGGAAAATAAGTTGCATATGGAATTTTTGATGAACTTTATACATTCAAAGAATGTAAATTGGTGAGAGGAGGTTAATATAGACTTCACTCACATTTTTAGCTAATGGTGGACTCAAGAAGTCTGTTAAAGTGCCCAAAAGCCCCTAATATCAAGGAGAAATTGCCATTTACTAAACATAATTGCTTCTTGGCTGACATCTAACTAATCCTGACATTTTATTGACCTCTTCCACATTTAAACTCACCTTGGTGACAAATTGACTTGCATTAAAGTCTGTACAAGTCATTAAATGGGCTAAAATGTGACCAAAAGGCCCCTTTTGCATATGAGACATAGCATATGACCAATTTATGACTTGTAAACATATAAAAATATTTCAAGGACCACCTTAGGACATTTTAAACACAATTTTATCCTTTGAATACCTTTTACCAGGGTTTACCAACCTTTGACTTTAGTTGACTAGCCTAGTACAAAGAGGGTGGACTACAACAAAGACTAGGGAGAGGATCAGTAAGACAATAGACCAACATAACACCCTATAGGACACATGGGAACCTTATTCAAAAGTTAAAAATAGTATGGGTTGACTAAATTTTACTGTAAGTCAAATTGAGTCAACATTGACTAATTGACAAAAATCTTAAGAAACACAACATTATTATCCTTGATTCTTCTAATAAGAGTTTATCAGAACAAAAGTCTTCTAAAGCTAAAGACATTAACCAGGGAAAAGATAAGGGTTGCTGGACCCCAAATTTTGACTAAGTGTTTTGTCTTTTTGGTATAAAATTAGCACGATGCAATAGGAGCATGGCATAGGAAGACCGTGGCATGAAACCAACGAGGCACGAGAGGACAAGGGCAAGGAATTTATCAATGTGAGAAGACCTAGTCAAAGAAAAAACATAACTACAAAGAATCTGAGAGCATAGGAATCAAAACAATATCAAAAGACTTGGGGAGTGCATGGGAAGTGGGAGATGGTTAAGGAGCGATTCTCAAGGACCATCTAGAATTTAACCATCACGTGTTTCACATCAACCTATGAAGAAGAGGACATTTGGTAGTAAGGATCTAGCATTGAACAAGAGTATAGGGGTGCAAAGGCATGGGTTCGTAGGAGATGAAAATTGAAAGACTTATATGACTCTCAGTCTACTAAGATTTTGTTGGCCAATCACCCATGTTGTCATTTATTATGTAACTACTTAGTCAAGAAAAAACAAGTATAAATACCCCTGTGTCGAATCATGTAATGTGACTGGTTATGGATAGAATATTGGGAATATATAATATAGACATGTGGATATTAAAATAAGTTCAAGCATTGTGTATTTATGTTTAATTGATAATTAAGTATGAATAGTGGATTGGATTGACTAATTCTGTTGCTTATCTCTCATAATGGGATTTATAGAACATGTATTATGAATTGACAATCCCTTGAACTTCATGGCATTTGTGTTTGTGTTCTTAGTGGTTGTGATTAACGAGACAAGGTCTATAGTAGTGAATTTATTTTTCTATGAAATTACTAATAAAATATATGAATAAACTCAAGTATATGACTACTGTATTATTGAGCAACATAACCCATGAGAACTGGTCTCTTGATGCATGCTATGGGTGAGCATGCAAGACTATAGTCTTGCATGAAGGGCCAACACACAACCCTATTGGGGCTACACTCTAGTGCCTATATAAAATGTGATTAAGAGAATAAAAACCCAACATTTTGGTTCCATTGCTAGGACCCGTAGTGCTTGTTGCATAGTAATTGAAGATGTTTGAATGAATAACCCTTTAAATTATTGAATAATGTATTACCGAGGTCGAGGATAATTTTTTGGTTCCTTATCTTGAACCAGGAATTTTCACACGTCAATGGGTGGAACAACATCTCTACAGTGAATTATATGAAACATTTTTTGTCAAAGTACCTGGTCATTTGCATGTTAAGCTTTCTGCTTATGCTCAAAGACGATCATGAAATTTTGGGAGGAGACTATCAAGGGATCTGTAGCTCTACCAATTAGAGCACAATTGATTACTTTCTTATATGCAATTAAACACGGAATTATACCAGAATGATAAAGTAGCTAGAAACTTGAGATAGCAAAGAATTTGAGAGACAATACACACTCTTTGTATTAGATATTACTAGAAGAAAATACAATAAGGAAGATGCCACTTCTTCCTCCACCTCAAAGGCTTGCCACACCTCAAGACCTTCTTCCCTCTCTCTCTTGATCAACACAACTCTAAAGCCTGAGTTATTATCCCTCCTTGAATGCTTCAGCTGATCTCCTTGACCTTACACCTGTAGATCTCCTTGACCTTGCTAGCTTCAATGCTTTTACTTGCCTTAGAATAATTACAATACATGCCTTGTGGGTCTTTAAATAGAATCCCATGCTTACAAAAATAGAACTCTAACTACTAAAATTAGACACACAGCCCGCGACTTAAATTAGCCCCTTAGCATGCAAACACTCGGTTCAACTAACTAACTGTTCGTGTAACGAACAGTTCTGGACCGCATAGGCGACCGACACCGGTCCCTGCTTGTCTGGTTCTGCCGACGTCGGCCGACTCCCTGTCGTCGCCGGTTTCCTTCTCCACTATCTGTGACCGACGTCGGTCATGCTACCGACGCCGGTTCCTCTGGTTCTTCAGCATCATTCCTCTTGTGTCTGCAAACAGTTGAAGCTTTTAGCTCCACACCACAAAAATATCCCACTTGGAGATAAACAGCTACAACTTGTACCTATACCTGTACACCATCTATTTTGTTCCTTAAGCTCTGTATCCCTCTTCAATGTCACTCTTGAAGACCAACCACCACGCAAACTTGTGATGCACTACCTGTATCTTATGCCACAAAAATTTTGCTGCTCCCAAATTCTCCATGACATACTTCTGAACCAACTCTACCCTTAGCTCAGAAAACTCCCTGTATATGAAACCCTGCAACAAGTAACACAATACAGTAACAGGATAATGTAGCTAATATTATCCAACCTAGTAAAGATAAAATACAATGGTCAAACCTCCATTGTTCTGCAACATAATCAAGACCATATACCATAGCCTTCTGTCTCATGTATCCATCCACTCTCTTCTCTAGAACGGGAATCCATCCCTCTATCCAGTGCTTCCTTCCAGTTGACAACACTACCAACAAATACCTGTTTGGTTCTCCAAGGACTCACACTCCTCATCCATGCCAAGCTCCCACTATTTCTGGATTCTACCTGCATTGCTTCTTCCATCTTCCTAGTTCATGACTATCAGTAAGCAATATAAAGAAGGTGAACAATGAATATGAGGTTCACATACCTTTTCTGACCTCCACATGGGTGTTTGAGACTTAGTAATTCACCCAACATCTGTTTCAGTGATCGATCTAGGCCATCTCCCAGTCTGCTTCTGACCGATGTCGGTTCCCTACACTGATCCTGACTATCGACGTCGTTTCCCTGGCCGACGCCGGTGTCCCTCCTACCGACGTCGGTCCTTATGACCGACGTCGAACTTCTCCTGTCCGACCTACCGACCCTGCTGGTCTGCACATGACCGATGTCGGTATCAGGATGACTGACGTCGATGCCAAGCTACCGACATCCGTGTCTGTGTGTTCCTGTAAGTGATGAAATTTTCATCTGCGAGCTCTTCTTGGATCAAACCTCTGTCCATGCTGCCCTGCTCAAACTTATTCAGCCCCTGTGACTGATCTCTGTCCTTCATCTCCTCCATAAACACCAAGGCTTCTTTGTTCCTGCCAAAAGCATCAAATTTCCTCTTTCTACAATGAACTGTATTTATGCTTTCCGAATTTGAACACATACCTTTTGAATCAAGAACTTCCATTCTCTTCCTGTTCTTGTGACCAAGTCTATTAGGCCACATCTTCGAATCTACACCAGAAGTAGAATCAATAATACAAGTAGACAGATAAAGAGTATCTACTTTCTTACCTTTTGCTAGAACAAGTGTTCCCTTGGTAACCTTCCAAGAATCTGCTGTGAGGGTTATTGTGCATCCCTCATCTCCCAACCTTCCTACAGAAATCAGACTCTGCTTCAGAATTGGAATATGCATGACCTCTTTCAACACCCATGTGTTTTCAATCTGCAATCTCAGCTGCACTTTCCCTTTGCCAACTATCTGACAAGGCGTACCATCCCCTAAATAAAGAACTCCAAAGTCTCCCTGTTCATACTCGTAGAACAAATCTCTGTTTGGGGATGCATGAAAAGATGAACCAGAATCTAAAATTCATGATCCTACCTGACTATCCGAAGAAAGTATGAGAGCATCCTGCATCACAATATTTGCATCCTTTGCTTCTTCGACACCTGCATGTTGATTCTCTTTATCTCTCAACCAACACTCCTTCTTTGTATGTCCTTTCTTTCCACAAAACCAGTAGGTAATACCTTTGGACTCGGATCTCCTTCTCGACCTTGATTTCCCTTGCTCAACCTTCTCCCTTTGCCTTTCCTTGCTTTCTGCACTTAGAGCATTCCCTGATGATTCACCTGTGCTTCTCCTGCGTATTTCTTCATTCAAGATCACACTCACAACATCATCAACTTTTAATATTTTAGAAGCAGATGCAGAATTACTTACTGCCATAACCATACCGTTCCAACTTTCAGGCAAAAAACATAAAATCAAGAGAGCCTTTACCTCATCATCAAAAACAATTTTGACTGAAGCTAATTGGTTTACCAAACCATGGAAATCACTGAGATAAGTATGTACCGATCCACCTTCCTGCATTTGCAAAGTAAATAGCTGCTTCATAAGATATACCTTATTAGAAGCCGAGGGCTTTTCGTATAAATTTGCCAAGGACTTTATCAACTCTTCCGTTGTCTTGCACTGTGATAAGCTGGAAATCACAGACGATGCAAGGCTCAACCTTATGGAACCGAGAGCCTTCCGATCAAGAACGTTCCATTCTTCATCCTTCATATCTGTGGACTTGCATGCAACCCCACCCAACGGTAAGTACAAATCCTTCTGATACAGATAGTCCTCAATTTGCATCCTCCAATATTGATAATTGTTGCCGTTAAACTTCTCCATTCGTAGCCTGCTTTCTTCTGCCATTGCTGAACTCCTACTCAATCAGAAAACCCTGTGAATGACCTGTTATCAAAAACAATACCCTACTTCCTGCAAACCGTAGCTCTGATACCACTTGTCAGGGGATTTGTAGCTCTACCAATTAGAGCACAATTGATTACTTTCTTATATGCAATTAAACACAGAATTATACCAGAATGATAAAGTAGCTAGAAACTTGAGATAGCAAAGAATTTGAGAGACAATACACACTCTTTGTATTAGATATTACTATAAGAAAATACAATAAGGAAGATGCCACTTCTTCCTCCACCTCAAAGGCTTGCCACACCTCAAGACCTTCTTCCCTCTCTCTCTTGCTCAACACAACAACTTTAAAGCCTGAGTTATTATCCCTCCTTGAATGCTTCAGCTGATCTCCTTGACCTTACACCTGTAGATCTCCTTGACCTTGCTAGCTTTAATGCTTTTACTTGCCTTAGAATAATTACAATACATGCCTTATGGGTCTTTAAATAGAATCCCATGCTTACAAAAATAGAACTCTAACTACTAAAATTAGACACACAGCCCGCGACTTAAATTAGCCCCTTAGCATGTAAACACTCGGTTCAACTAACTAACTATTCGTGCAACGAACAGTTCTGGACCGCACAGGTGACCGACGCCGGTCCCTGCTTGTCTGGTTCTACCGACGTCGATCGACTCCCTGCCGTCGCCGGTTTCCTTCTCCATTGTCTGTGACTGACGTCGGTCATGCTACCAATGCCAGTTCCGCTGGTTCTTCAGCATCATTCCTCTTGTGTCTACAAACAGTTGAAGCTTTTAGCTCCACACCACAACAGAGACAAGCTTGGACATTATAATGTCAAAGGGCTTTGGCATGACTAGGAACACCATGGACATGAGCTGTTAATATCTGGTGAAGAAGAGTGTTGTATAGCTACATTTTGGAGTATGTTGTAACCACTTACTTTTGTCCTAAAAAAGCTACGTTCTAGTTTCTCAGAGAACCATGTGGTCGGTATATTAGACATTTCCCACTAGAAGTCAAGAATTTGTTCATTGATTATGGACTCAAAAATTTACCAATGGAGGGATAAATCCATCCTTGCATGAGTTGCACAGTTGGGAGGGGAATATAGAAGTGTGGGTGAAGAATTTTAAGTTCGAAATGGTAGCTAGTCAGTGAGCATTGCTAAAGCAAAAATATGATGAATCTCGGTAGAGGATCATAGGAGGAAGTGGCATAGGAAGAGAATGGGAGAACTTAGGAAGTGTTGATAGGATCTGTAGGGAAGCAGGAATGCACAAGGACTCCATCACTTTCAAACCATGCCCCATGCCAATTTTATCATATGAAGGATAAATTATTCAAATAGAAGAGACTAAATAACCAAGTTTCCCAACCATAGTGCACACTCATGCTTTTAAATCAGATGAATGATGTATACATAATTGGGATATAGATAGTGTAGAGTCAGAAATTGATCCTATAAGGGAAATTGTAGTTGAGCCAATTTTAATTCATCTAGAATTAACATTTTCTTTTCCTCTTCAAGGGAATTTCATGGCCCAATTTGAAATGCCTGACAGACCTAGCATTCATAGTGGATAGAGTATAGGCCCAAATATTATTAATCAATCATCACACCCCACATCATGGGTGTTGATGCTGGAGGCACTAGAGGCGGACTAGGAGGTGGCACGTGAGGAAGTGGTGGACTTTCCCCTCAAGGAATAGGATCTATGGGTTCTCAACAATCATTGGTGTAAGCACCTTAACTAACAATAGTATATTATGAAATGATGTTTCACCTACTGAATATCAGGGCATGGAAAATGCTATAGAGCATGTCCATAAGTGCAAACTCATTTGAAGGGTGTGAGGCATAACTTTTTTTGAGTGAAAGGCCACACAATTCATGACCACACTTTTGTAAAAAGAGCATAAGTGGTATAGGAAGTTAGACCCTCAACAAGTGGTAAGTGATTATGATTAGCTCAAATTAGCATTCCTTCAAGAATTTGACATTCCTAAATTTAAGCAACAAAGTATTGTTGTCCTAAAAGATATAAAGCAGGATCTCACTGAAAGTGTATAGTAGTATGACACATGGTTCAAAACACTCTTATCAAAAATTTCATTTGAAATTAATGCTACTCAACATTCCCAATGGTTCATGGCAGGTTTGTTTCTTCCCTTTAGATGAACACTATCTCAGAAGACCTTTATTAGCCCGTGCAAAACCCTGGAAGCCACCCTTTATGTTGAAGTTGTTGGTAGTATTGACACTGAAATAAATCATTTCATAGAAGCCCAAATAGCTTCAATGTCATCACAACTATAAAAATTGACTTTAAATAATGTGTATAACAATCATATTGGTCTTTGGTGTACTGATTACGAGTCTTATGGTCATAACTGAAGTAACTGCCCATGTAAAAACATCCATAATGTACTAAAATAACCATGTGAAATTTACCAGGAAGAGAATGATGTACACTCTTGCCCTTTCTTATAGTATGCTACACATTCTAAGGTGTCTGAATACTGAAAAATATGTGATGCCTACACCCATGATACAAATGATTTCTAGTTAATTAGTGATATACATGAGGCATGCACACATGGTACCTACCAAACCTATATTTCCAACAATCAAGATAATGGTGGATATTTTGGATGAGGTCAAGGTTGAGGATGGGGATGAGGCAGTGGCCATTTCCCACCAAGAATGTGTTATAAGTTTGGATCTCCAGATTACTATCAATGAGATTGTCTCGTTTACCCAACATGTGCCTTTTGTAAAAAATAGCATCAGTTGGAAGAATGTCCTGACCTATACATGACCATCACTAAGGAAAGAAATGAAAAAGGTGCAGGTATGATTTAAATTGAGAAACCTCACTAGTAGTCGCACTCTATTACCCCAACATCCCAACAAGTGAATATCACTATGCGTAGTAGTCGACAATCTCAGTCTACATCTACTCCTATTGAGAAGATGTAGTGTGAAGAGCCTCGTGCAAGGAAGTATATTGATGCCCAAAAACAAAAGGATGTACTCTAGGATACAATGACATTGGTAAGGGAACTACAAGGAGAAATTCAATTTATTGACCAAGAATCAACACAATGTGCTGATATGCAAAAGGCCACAGAACCTCAAAACGTGGTGCAAGGCAATTTTCAAGATTTTTGTAAGCATATGTTGGACGAAGACATTGTACCACAATTGAGTAATTGGCTAAAAAATCAAATACAAACACCAACCGATGTTCAACCTTAATTGATTCAACCAACTAAGGATCATCGATTGAATCATGCTCGATGACAGGATACCGTTGTTCCTCATAACCCTCAAGAGGACAAGGAAATACTGGTGAATATTAATATCGATGGTTGGGTAATTTAGGGTATCTTGGTTGACACTGGAACTAAAGTTAACATCCTCACAAAGGATACATGACACAAAATGGCTATTCTATCATTACAATTGTGGCCGCACATATTGTTTATGGTTAATAAAACTCATGCATTACCATTTAGCATCTTTAAGAATACAATGGTTGATATCCTTGGAGTACCCTTCCAAGCTGATTTTGAAGTCCTTGAGCTAGCTGAGGTAGATGATTTTTCATCTCTATTGGGGTGACCTTGGTGTTATGAAAACAACATAGACTTAAGCTTCGAAAATTGCTACATTAGTTTTGAGAATACTGATCAATGCGTTGTTATTCCATTGGATCAAACACATGGGCCCCTATACATAGAACCTATCAATATTAAAGAAGATATTAGCCACATATATAATGTCACAGCCAGAGATGGTGAACATCATGATCCTAATCCTTATGGCATCCTCCAATGGATGGACACTCAGTCCCTTTCTGATACTACATGTAACACTTTTAATTTGGGCCCATGATGACTATGACCTCACTGGAAGAGTGTGTGGTGCCATCGGTAATTGTGAGAATGATTTACACTGGTATCATAAATGTCATAGTTTTGTTCTCCTTATTACCAGACAAGTCATAAGAGTACTAGTTATGAATGCACCATTATAAAGACTTGATGAAGCTCCTCGGTTTCATAGACAAATAGAAGTCCACAACTTTATCCAGTGCCTTGAAGACTTCTATAACTTTGATAATGATTGTATGCAATCATTGGTTCACCTTTTTGATGGCATAGTCACAAGGTGGTGGCGAACCCATAATGAATGAATTTTCCTTTGGGATCAAGTACGCTCTACTTTCCATCAATGGTTTCATCATGACAATCAAATACGAGGTACAATTAGTGATAGTAGAGTACGAGCACCAAAACCACACATAGAAGCTTGTGAATCCATGTGGAGGACTGAAGAGTCTTTCTTACCAAAGTACCTATGGGTACATGTTTTTTACGTAGTTTTATGAACTTGGGATAGAGCATGGTATGTTCACGAAGAACAACATATGGGTACTCATTTTTGGCATATGTTGAAAGAGAGCATGAACTCAACATTATCCTATTCATCTCTGAGAATGGATTTGTGCCTCACTCCCTAGTTTATACACAAAGTAGTTGTTGGTGACCCTACTCCCATTGAAGATCTCTTGAGATATATACATGATGTCCTAAAAGAATGTTTAGTTATTTTGCATGATCCATCTGAACAACCCATTCCCGTGCCAAGCCCTGTATTTGATCAAGATTGTTGTGATGAGATATGCCTAGGGATGCAAAAACTAGTATTTCAGGTGGATGAATGTGAAGGGTCTAACCCACCTAACCCATCGGCAAACCATTTGTATATCCCTATAGACTATGGTGCATGAACTGTTCATGATACTGGTACTGATGTAGGCCATCTTTACTTAGAACCTCTCCAAACTATCTAGCGCAACATCAACATAGAAGAAGAACCAAAAATAGTTATTGTAGGTAACTACTAGACTAACACAGAGGTCTCAAAAATATCTAAATTATTAAAATAATACCAAGAAGTCTTTCAAAGAATTTATAGTGAGATAAAGGGTATTCATCTATCTCTAGGAAAAATGCATATCAAACTACTTGACGGTGCTCGACCAGGCAAGAAAAAGCCATTTAGGATGAATCCAAATTTAAGTGCACACGTGAAGGAATAAATTGGCAATATGTTTCACACCGGAGTGATCACCCCAATTGATGAATCAGAGTGGGTCAATCCCATGGTCATAAATATAAAAAAATATGGACGCATTAGGATTTGCATTGATTACCATATACTTAATGCATCTTGTGTTACTGATCCCTTCCCAACACCATTCACAAAAAAAATCCTTGAAGGAATCAAAAGGTGTGAAATTTATACTTTCACAAATGGATTCTGCAGGTACCATCAAGTCCAAATCACTGAGGAGGATCGACCTAAGACTACGTTTTCCACCGAATAGGGATCCTTCGCATATATCGTTATGTATTTTGGGTTGAAGAATGCAACTGTTGTATTTTCCCATATAGCCATTGAGGCCTTTAAAGACTTCATCCATAAATTCCTGCAAGTCTACTTAGATGACTGGATAGTTTGTGGCTTGGTAAAAGACCATTGTTCTAATCTATGAATCACGTTTGAGCATTTCCAAGTCTTACAAATATCACTGAATCTAAATATGTGTCTTTTTCCTACACCTTTTAGTGTTCTTTTAAGACATATTATCTGCAAGGATGGACTTTTGGTAGACCCAACAAAATTATATATCATTCTTCACCTCCCAATGCCAAAGTGTTAGTGTAAAGTTCACACCTTTCTAGGACATACTAGGTATTATATAAAATTCATTCAAGGATATGCAAAGGTTACCGCACCTTTGGAGGAACTATTAAAACATAAGAAACACTTTATCTGGACCTAATCTTGCCTAGAAGCCTTTGAGGTCTTTAAAGGCAAAATGGACACTGCTTCGATTCTACAATTCTCTGATTGGACAAAACCATTCCATGTCCATGTTGATGCCTCTGGAATGGTCGTTGGTGCAATCCTTGCACAACGAGGTGAAGGTCACCTTGATCACCCTATCTATTTTGTTAGTAGGAAACTTACTCCAACTAAGAGGAATTACACCACCATAGAGCGTGAAACACTTTAAATGGTTTATGCTTTGCAAAAAAATTGATAATATCTTTTGGCCACTCCTTTTGTATATTATACATACCACAAGGCTTTAAAATATCTGGTCAATAAACTTATGTTGCATGGCCGCATCTACCACTGGATATTATTATTTCAAGAATTTTAATTCTCTATCATGGTCAAACTGGGAAAAACTAATTGTGGTTTTGACCATCTTTCTGAAATTGATTTTGTAGATCCACCGCATGCCATTGAGGATGACCTACTTGATGTTCAACTATTTCATGTTTCTCATGTTCCTGAGGAGTTCAAAAATATTGCATCTTTCTTAACTACTGGCTCAGCACCCAATTGTCTAACTCCACGGGCCAAGAAATAACTCGCAGTCTACACCGCACATTTTTAGCTCATTAGAGGGGACCTCTACAAGTTGGTCGAGATGAAGTTCTTCGACACTATGTCATCAAACATGAATGCTCCGAAGTACTCCAAGAAGTTCATGAAGGAATTGTAGGTGGACACTATGCTAGGGAGGCTATTATGTGTAAGTTACTACAAGATGGATTATTTTGGCCTACCCTTTTTTAAGATGCTAAAATACATGTTAAGAAATGTGATATTTGTTAGCGTGTTAGAAAACTAAATCACTAGATGCCATGCCATTATGTCCTTTTCTATCTCACGAACCATTTGAAAAGTGGGCCATTGATATTTTTGGACCCATCAATCTAGCTGGATGATATACAGGTTAACATTATATCATTACAACAATTGATTATCTCACGCATTAGGTTGAGGTTGTGCCAACAAGGGATTGTATTGTTGCTACTACTGTGCATTTCATATGGAAACATATCATACCCTGTTTTGGTTGCCCATTAAGTTTTACTAGTGATCATGGTACACATTTCCTCAATGAAACTATCTGCATTTTACTTTTTGAGTTCATGATTGCCCATCACAAAACAACACCATATCATCCCCAAGCCAATGGCACTGCCGAGGCATTCAATAAAATCTTAGGCACAACACTTATAAAGATTTGTAATATTGGTCATATAGACTAGGATGATAGAGTGTGTGTAGTACTTTGGGCTTATCGAAAAACTTATAAGTGCATGAATAAGAACACACCATTCAATCTAGTGTATGGCATTGAAGCAGTTCTACAATTGAATTCTTGGTACCATCTCTTCATATTATATGCATTAGACAATTGGATGAAGATTCATCATTAAAAACATGTTTGGATGCTTTCTTATAGTTGGATGAAGCTTGTTTCCTTGCTCATTAGATTCAATATGTGGATAAACACAAATAAAAGGCATGGAATGGTCGACACATCAAACATAAGACATCTACCCTTGGAATTAAAGTCTTGCTCTACGACTCCAAGTTTATGCACCACTCTGGAAAACTTCGTATTCACTGGGATGGTCCTTTTATCGTTCATAGCATTTGCCCTATCAGTGCTTACTGTTTACAAAGATTGGATGGCCAATTTCTTCCTAGACATTACAATGGTAGTTAGCTACGGTCGTACTTCTCTTCTTAAAAGTCTATTTTTTGTAACAATAAGGCTTGTGCCATTAGTTTAGGATTTCATGTTTTCAATAAAAGTGTTGCCTTAATTGCATGCAAAGTTTATTTTATAAAGGTTTATTTATTTTTTATATACTTGTAATTTCAGGGCACACTTTTAGTTTGGGGTAAGAGGTAGTACATGTATTCATGTTAAGGATGTGCACACAACTTAAAGCGTGCAAGTTAGACAGCCCTAGGATAAGAGATTTTCGCCAAATAGTTTGAAAATTTGAAATGTTGAATAATTATCTTCCACTCCAAAGAAAAGCGTGGGATAAGACATGCCATTAATATGAAAGGATTAGTAGTTGAGATAAGTATGCCAACATCATGACAAGACAATACCATTAAATACATTTATGGTGAGAAGCAACGGTCGAAGAACGATGGCCATTACAAATGCATTAATGATGAGAAGTGATGATCAAAAAGAAGGGGGGTAGTTAATGCAAGTTACCCTCTCGAACCTATTAAAGGAGTTGAGAGCTCATTTTACCGTTGCTTTCATTTGAGTTCTATAGAGTTAAAGAGTGAACTAAGTCGAGGTGATTCCAAAGCAAGTGTAAGTCCAGAGCATCAAAATCCTATAAATAGCTATTGAGAGAAACATTAACTAAGTAATCAAGCATAAAGCTAACCCTGAAACATGACTTACAATAGAGAGAGCTAGTAGTTGCAAGTTGTAGGGGTAGATGTCTGCCATTAAAGGGCGATGAAGCAGGAAAAACCAAGTCATCTACATTGTAATCACGTATTCTTTTGTGAACGTTGGATAATTGCACCTCAACCTTCGAGCTCCACAAAAGGTGATGCAGCCTAAGAAGAATGCCTTAAGAAATGATCCATTGGAAACCATACTAAATGAATAAGTATCCCTTGGGGGGAAGTAGTGCTAATCAGAGAAGAAATAGTTGAAGAACAACCACAGTGCATGAAAGATGAAGAATCTAGGATGGCACGCCAAACAAAGAAGGCACAAGCACCTCTACCCCCAATGTTGATGATAAAAGAGATGCAATACCTGGATATGGTGATGCACATAGAAAATTGGGTATCAAAAGTACCCTCTTCTACTATACTTGATTAAAACCACCATCAACTAGAGAATGAGGTTGAGTTGAAAAATGACTACCGAGTTGAATGATAGAACACCAAAAATCAATTGGTGTATGACCTCAAAATTTTCATTGCCTTAAACACTGCAAGATTATTTCATTTGTTCAACCTTCCATACTTTGGAAAACTTGTGGAAGCAGTGAATTTTGTACTCTCACACATCCATGAGGACTACCTCTACTTTGTTAGGCATAGCATGAAGATTACACCTGAGAGAATAAGCAAGGTGTTAGGACTGCAATGCTCCAGCATGGATGTGGAGTTTGACCTAAAAGACTCAGATGAAATAAGGAAAATAGTAATGGTGTTCATGTACCAAAAATAGGGCCATGCCATGCACATCAAAAACCTGTAAGATCCTACCCTCTAGGTAGCCACATGCATTGTCATGACCAAGATCATTGGCACCAATAATTAGAAATAGGTGGATATGGCTCACCTCTACATCACTCACTAGGTGACTGAGGTCCTGAAATACAATTGGGTAATGTATTTTTCCCACAATATCATAGAAGATGCTGAGAAGATCCATCAGATACCAGGCCATAGGTTTCCATGGGGGGTATTTTTGTTTTTAATGGTATTTGATGAGATCAGTGTACCAAACTACACCTCGAGCAAACTAAAGTGGGCATACCCACCCAAACACAAGTCCCCCATTGAGTGATATAAGGCATTCACATGCCCCAGGCATATCACCCCTATATACAAGAATAAGATGAAGTCATGGTATGACAGTATGAAGGAGGCCTTTGGGAATGAATGATGCATTCTTAAATATTTGCACATCTAGGTTGGTAAGCAAGCCCAGTTTGTCATAAAGCAACATTTCTCTCTATAGCACATCAATATGGTCCCTTCTAGATAAATTTTTGCTTGGTTGAAGCTACCTTATGCCTTCATGACATAGTACTTTATCTATTCGATGAATCACATTTTTGATGCATAGCCTCTCACCCTAAAAGTGGACCAAATTGACTTGGAGATTCACACTCTCTAGAAGATGTATGTCTATCCTAACAAGAAGGCCTACAAAGAGAAGCAATAAATTGATAACATCGACATCAAGGTCAAGCAGACCACGGTCAGGGACCAAGTGCACAATCTATTTTACATGGTGTGGCCCAAGAAGAAATATTCAAAAGGTGTAGAGCATGCAAGGAAAAACTTCCACCTGTAACACAACTTGTGAAGAAGCGGGTTGGCAATGATGCCAACACAAGTTCACAGTACAATCCTCCACAATGGAAAAGGACTACCTAGACATCGCCACCTAGAGCTTCACCTTCATGGGATTCTCCATCAAGAGCTTCACCTCCACGAACTTCACCTAGATCTTCACCCCCATGGGCTACTCTACCCATAGCTTCATCTCCAAGAACTTCTCCACCAAAGGCATCGCCACTAAGGGTTTCACCATCAAGGGTTGTGCCTTAAAGTACACCAAAGAAATACCCACCATTACCCGCTTTGAAACTAGTGCAGGAAGAACCTAAAATCCATAAGGAAGAAATGAAGGAATCTAACTTCGAAAAGACACCCTCCCTAGTGCGAGAAGAGGAAACCACCTTTGATGAAACACAACTAGACATTGGAGGTCCATCTGGCAAAGAGGGGGATGGTTTTGATACTCAGTAGATAAGTAGAATGGCCATCAGTAGCACTTCTTTGGCTACAGATATAAAGGTCAAAATCCTTGAGCGTAACCCCAACAAAATAAAGGAGCCTATCATTTCTGAAGAACAACCACCTTTGATTGATGCATCCACCAACTTGCACGCTCAATATAAAATAGGTATCCCAAATAAGATGCTTTATTTATGGCTACATTTCCTTCCCTAGGATGCAATTATTGATACAAGGTGACAAATGTCATTCCTTTTGGACATGTATAATGAAGAGTGCCATTTTGAGATTCCTCCAGACAGCGTCTTATTAGATTCTTAGGCACCAGCGCTATCAAATCCACTATGGGTTGATCCTCATAAGATCTCCCCTCTGCAAGCTAGCACTGCATTTTTTAAAATGGATTTTGAAGTTGCACGCCAAAATATAATGTTAGAATCTGACATACGTGATGTAAAAATGAAACATGGCTAGGTAGTGGCAATGTACGAGAAAGAAGTTGCCGCTCGAAAGGCACTTGAAGCAGAAGTGGCCATGTTAAAACAACAAATGAATGACGCCACATAAGCCAAAGTAAAAACTTTGAATTATGTAAATTTATTTTGGGCCAAGAACTAACATTGGCAAATAGAGCGCCTTTAGATGAAGAAGCTATGGATAAATTGGAGACCTTAGTAAATCTCCTATTGAAACGCTGCAAGGAACAACCCGTGCCAAGAAATGAAGCATTATGGGAGGCTAAGTAGCTTATCGAGGCTGTGAAATTCTGTAAGCATGCCCTCAAAAGAGTTGGGGAAGTGATCTCCAACTTGGATGGGATTTGTTAAAAATTGGCATGTCCTAATAAAATTTTGGAGGCTCGGCTCAACGTAGAAGATTCTTAAAGGCAGCAATTAACATATGTTGCCCTCCTAATAAAACACTGCACCGAGCACGCAAAGGCATTTAAAGATGTTAAATATATGGAGGAAATAATAAGCGTGCATTAGTGTTAACTTAATGTCAATTTTGCATCTCTTCAAGGACAGGGTATCGTTGAGGTCGCTATGCTTAAAGAGGTTCAGAAGGATGCTAGTGCATCCCTTGACCAATTGGTTAATAAGGCCAACAAATGTCCTAACCAACCTGAGGAGATGAAGAAATCAAAGGTGGCCATCAAAGAAATAATGTCCAACTTGTTCGACACTTTGTCACATTACGATAGTGTTAGGAAGTAGATTGAACAAACAGGACCTGAGTTTTTAGCTAAGGCTAAAATCGAGACTCAGTCCAAGATGGACTAAGAGCATAGTGTGGGGTGATGTTGGACCCCAAATTTTGACTAAGTGTTTTGGCTTTTTGGTAAGGAACCGACACGAGACAAGAGGAGCATGGTGCAAGAAGACTGTGGCATGGAACCAATGAGGTGCGAGAGGACAAGGGCATGGAAGTTATCAGCATGAGAAGACCTAGTCAAAAATAGAACATAACTATGAAGAACCTGAGAGCATATGACTCAGAATAGCAGAAAAAGACTAGGGAAACACATGGGAAGTGAGAGATGGTTGAGGAGTGATTTTCAAGGACCATCTAGACCTTAACCATCACGAGTTTTGTACCGACCCACAAAGAAGAGGATATTTGGTAGCAAGGATCTAGCATCGAACAAGAATATAAGGGGTGCAAAGCGCTGAGTCTTTAGGAGAGAACAATTGAAAGACTGCCATGACTCTCATTCTACTAAGAGTTTGTTGACCAATCACCCATGTTGTCATTTATTATGTAACTACTTGGTTAGGGAAAAATAAGTATAAATACTCTTGTGTGGAATCATGTAAGGTGATTGATTATGGATAGAATATTGGGACTATATAATATAGACTTGTGGATATTACAATAAGTTCAGGCATTGTGTGTTTATGTTTAATTGATCTTTAAGTATGAGCAGTGGATTGGATTAACTAATTCTGTTGTTTATCTCTCATAATGGGATTTATAGAACATGCATTATGAATTGACAATCCCTTGAACTTCATCGCATTTGTGTTGGTGTTCTTGGTGGATGTGATTAATGAGACAAGGTCTATAGTAGTGTATTTCTTTTTCTATGTAATTACTAATCAAATATATGAATAAACTCAGGTATATGACTAGTGTGTCATTGAGCAACATAACCCACAGGAACTGATTTTTTGTTGTGTGTTTTGGGTGAGCATGTAAGACCATAGTCTTGCATGAAGGGCCAGTGCACAAGCCTATTGGGGCTACACTCTAGCGCCTAAAGAAAATGTGATTAAGAGAATAAAAACCCAACAAGGTAAAAACACTTGTTGTAGTTGCATTTCAGCGTTTCACATGGGTTATTGATTATAGTGCATCGCACCACATGGCTTCATCGCAAGGCATGTTCTCATCCTTAAAGCCTTGTTCTATGCCTTTCATTTTATTGGATGAGAATACTTCCACGGAAGTTAGTGGGATTGGATCAGTTGAATTGAATGATGAGACATTTCATGATGTTCTATGTGTTTTCTCTAAATCCACCAATCTCTTATCTTATATCAGATCATTCGCATCGGTTCGAGAAAGAGAGTTGAGTTCATACTCAATTCTATGGTTATTAAGAAACAAGACAATGACCCAGTGTTGCATTTGGGAAAGCGAATCACCAATTATGATTGTGTTGGGGAATCCAAGAACAAACACACCTATTTTGATCCCTCTTGATAGGATCTTGCTCCTCAGAAAGAGCACAATATGATTACCAAATATAAGCAATTAAACATGCGAAAATAACCAGAAACACAAGTAACTAGAATTCACCAATAGCACAGAATATGAGAGACAATACACTATCTTGTATTAACACTTTACAGAAAAGAATACAATAAAGAGCCGCCACACTCTTCCACCTTACAGAGGCTTCCCACACCTCAAGTGTACAGTAATTCTTCTTCAACACTCTCTTACCAAAAACGGTCCCAACAACCAACTCACACACAAAATTGGTGTTCACCTCTCCAACTAGTCAGTAATAACCCTGCCAGTTCACCAAGCACTCTATAGTACTTCAAGTTGATCTCCCATAAACCTGCAACCTGCAATTCAACAGACCATACTCACACATGTAGATCTCCTATGAGCTTGCAACAACCTGCAACTCAATGATCTTACAATGGAAGGAACTTCCTTGCCTTCCTTATCATCTCATAGTTTACAATACATGCCAATGGGTCTATAAATAGATCCCAGACTTAAACAATAACTTAGACTCTTAATTTAGACAATTATCCACGCAGCTCAAGACTCTAACTGGCCTTTACATGCAAACACTTCGTTCACTTAACTAACTGTCCATGCAACGAACAGTTCTGAAACACACAGGGGACCGACGTCGGTCCCTGCTTACCTAGTTTTACCGATGTCGGCTGACTTCCTGTCGTTGCCGATTGCCTTCTGCACTGGTTATGATCGACGTCGGTCATGCTGCCGACGCCGGTGCTTCTGGTTCTTCAGCAACCTTCTGTTCCCATCTGCAAAGTTGAAGCTTTTAGCTCCACAACCTAACAAATTGTATACTTTCTCACATTTTGCTCGTGATCAACCCTCTACTGCACTGCTCACTCATTCATATGGGTTGAGTAAATTATGACATGCACAATTTGATCATCTCAATTATCACTAACTAGAGCAACTCAATCATCAAGACATGGTTTCAAAGTTACCATGAGTTTAGTTTTTTGATAGAGTTTGTTAAGGTTGCATACTTGGTAAGCACCATGTGGAAAACTATGACAAGGACAAATCATGGAGAGTTGAACAGATATTGGAGCTTGTTCACAGTGACATTGTTGGTCCATTTTCAAAACTTTCATTCAATAATATAAAGTACATGCTTACTTTCATCGATGACTTTTTTAGGTATGCTTGGGTGTATTTTCTTAAACAGAAATCAGAGGACTTTGACCCATTTTCAGGATTTCAAGGTGCTTGTAGAAAAACAATCAAATAAATCCATCAAGATTTTGCACACCGATAATGGTGGTATGTAAGCAACCATTGAATAATTACTCATTTCAAAGGGGATTGAAATATAACGTATTGTTCCATATAGTCCTCAGTAGAATGATGTTACAAAGCGCAAGAACGGATCCTTGAAAGAAATGGCCAAGTGTATGATACACTCCAAGTCACTTTCACCTCAGTATTGAGTTGAGGCCATCAACTATGTTTGTTATATCCAAAACTATATTCCTCTTAAAAAATTGAGAGTCACTCCTTTTAAACCCTGGAGTAGTCAGAAACCCATAGTGGATCACTTTTGAGTGTTTGGATCTCCTGCTATGGCCCACATTTATAAGAAGAAATGTAAGGCAATGGAACCTTAGAATCAGCATTGCATATTTGTTAGATATCCTAAGGGTGTTAAAAGATACAAGCTTCTCCATCCCACCACTCATGAGTTGTTCATGGAGAGGAGTGTTCATTTTTCAAAGGGTCTTTTTGACTCCATAGTCAACCCCTCTCCCCTTTCCTTAGACACACTGGAATTTGTTGATAATTTTGATGATTCAAACTCACTTGATTAGCTACCTAATGATCATGATTCTTCTTCTAGTTTTGATGATAAGAGTAGTGATGAGGCATCCCCTCCTCCCAGAATATCTTCAGAGGATGAGGAATCTCCTCCTAACTCTTTGAGTATTGGTCCTCTTTGGGCCGGACAAACACTGCAAAGTGTTGGCAAATAAATTGGAGATCCGTCAAACAACATGTGAACCCATTTATAATTCCAAGATGCCCCACATGCTTTCATTGCATATAGTTCTGATCCACGGTCATTTCGTGAGACATCAGGTACTCTTGAGTGGGGATTATGTTATAGAAGAAGAGTATAGTTCCTTGCAGAGGAATAACACTTGTGATTTAGTCTCACTTCCTGAGGGAAAAAACATAGATGTAGATGGATTTACCAAACAAAATTTATAGCAGATGGGTTCGTAGACAAGTTCAAAGCAAGGTTGGTAGCAAAGGGTTTTTCTTGGATACCTAGCATTGACTATAACGAGACATTAGCTCCAGTTGTTATAATGAACTCAATCTGACTCACTCTCATCACTGTTGCATCACATCATTGGGATGTTCATCAGATGGATGTGAAGAGTGTCTTTCTTTGTAGTGACCTCAAATAATAAAAATAAATGGAGCAACCACAAGGATTTGTGGAAGATTCTTCTTTAGTTTGCAAACTTTGAAAATCCATCTATGGCCTCAAACAAGTTCCCCGAGCTTGGTATGTCAAGATGGACTCCTTTCTTCTTTTGATTGGGTTCACTAGATGTCATTCTGATCTGAATGTCTACATTTTATGATAGGATGATTCACTATTGATTTTGGTTCTTTACATAGATGACCTATTGATCACAAGTAATTCTTTATCCACCATCATAGCAGTGAAAACTACTTTGTCTAGCAGGTTCTCAATAACTGATTTGGGCTTATTGCATTACTTCTTCAGGGTTAAAATTTTTCAATCTAACTCCGAGATCACTATTGCACACTCCAAGTATGCTCTTGATTTGATCGCACAATTGAACATGGTTGACTATAAGCTAACTCCAAATCCTTTTCTATCTAGTGTGAAACTTGAGGCTGATTATTCATCTCCTTTGGTTGATACTACCTCGTATAGACAACTTGTTGGTAGTCTCATCTACTTTACGCACACTAGCCCTGACATTTCATAAGTAGTGGGCATGGTCTCCGGATTCATGCAGGTACCACATGAGCTATACTAGAAAGCAGCGAAGCAGATTCTTTACTATATTCAAGGTACTCATAGTTTCAAGAGTCACTATGGAATGGGCATCGACATCGATTTGATTGGTTATACAGATTCAGATTGCACTGGGGACATTCAGAGTTGCAAGTCTAGTTTAGGATATAGCTTCTCTCTTGGTTCAGGGTGATTAGTTGGTCAAACAAGAAACAAAATGCTATTGCTTTATCTTCTATAGAGGCAAAATATAGAGGAGCTATTAATGCTATCACAGAGCCTATTTGGCTTCATGGGATTCTCACTGAGTTTGGCATCCAATTTCGATGACCAGCATGCATTTCTCGCAACAACCAAAGCACAACCCAACTCTGTAAAAATCTAGTACTCCATCAATGGACCAAATATATCAATATTCATATGCATTTCATTTGAAGCTCATCCATGAGCAAGGCATTGATCTCCACTACATCCAGACAACGGAGCAAAATGTTGATATATTCACCAAACCCTTCACTGAGAATAAGTATCTTCATTTGCAAGTTCTTTTTAAGATTTGGGTAGCTCCATCTTCTTATTCTTCTAGGAGATCGTCTCTATGTACTTGGGTACCTCATCAGGGCTTTGTGTTGGGACCCAATTCTTCTACCCACCTAAGCTGTGTATAAATGTGAGGTGTTAGTGTAGGTTTTTTTCCACTATGTGGTTTTACATACACGGTTTAGTCAGGTTGCTTAGGTTTAATAGAAGTTGTTGGAGAACATAATCCCACATGCATGAGGATGTTGGAACATGTCTATTTTCCACCTATATAATGAACCTTTATATGTACTTTTTGGCTAATGCTTATTAATACAACTTTTGTTTGTGAAGACAAGTTTTTTCCTTTGAGTTGTTTCTTTTCGATTTTACTACTCCAGACAAGGTTTCTTTGTGTATTCGATCATATCCAATTGATCCTCGATTCTGGCCCACTCCAACATGGCCCACCCTCAAGATAGACTTTGTTTAATATGTACATGGAGGTGGAAGCCAATGGATCCTTGGGCATTGTCATTAATCATGCCCTAACCAAATTAATTCCTATGGCAATAGGAATAGGATATGTGGTTGACATGCCATTACTCTTCTTAATGTATCTTAGAAATTTATTGCATCAGCGATTGGTATGAAACTTAAACCTATCACTTAGGGTATTGTTCGTCATGAGCAGACCGAATTCATAAAGGGTTGATACATCCCAAATAATCTTCTCTACATATTGGAAACTGCTCAATGGGCTGAAAATTTTGATCAAGATGCATTATTGGTCAAACTTGATTTTGACAAAGCATACAATGGTGATTTATCCTCAAGATGCTTGAGTGGTTAGGATTCGGTCCTCATTTTAGACAATGCATTATTGCATAAGCTATTGCTATGAAACTTAAACCTATCACTTAGGGTATTGTTCATCGTGAATAGAGCGGATTCCTAAAGCGTTGATACATCCTAAATAATCTTCTCTACACATCAAAAATTGCGCAATGGGCCGAAGATTTTGATCAACATGCATTATTGTTCAAACTTGATTTTGACAAAGTATACAATGACAATTTATCCTCACGAGTGGTTAGGATTCAGTCCTCATTTTAAACAGTGCATTCAAATGCTCTTTGTTGAAACGCAAGCTCAAGCCATGGTTAATGGCAACCTCACAACATCCTTTGACCTCAATGCTCCATTTGCCAACGTTGTCCACTCGCCCCTTTTCAATATGTTTTGGGTGTTGATGCACTTGGCTATATGCTCCAACTAGCTCATCACCGAGGAGATTTGAAAGGAATTACTCCTATACATGGCTCTTATGCTCTCAACTCTCATTTCATTGATGATTATCTCCTCTATCTACAAAATACTAAATAGGGAAATGTTAATGACCAATCAATCTTTGATGTTTATTGTGATTTGTCTCGATCCAAGTTGTGTACTCACAATACAGAAGTAATCTTCATCTACAGTGCTCCAAATTGGGCTTGGATCCCCTCAACATGGAAAGTCATTGCCCCCATGCCTCCCCCCCATGGAACGATTATCCATTACCTAGGTATTCCATTTGGTATTCCCTTTTCCCCTTGGGACACGTGGGATTGGGTGCTCAATAAAATTCAGAAAAAAAAGGGTGGAAAATTGGTCTTGTAAATTTCTCTTCCTAACAAGGAGGTTAATTGTTATCAATCGCATTTTTTTTCCCAACCATCATACTACTCGTTTTACTAGCTTCCTTCAAAATCAGCATATGACAAACTTGCACAATCGGTCTACAATTTCCTTTGGAGTAGTGACTCCGGTAAGAAGAGGATGGCAATGATTTCTTGGGAGCTTTGCACTCAACGTAAATTTGCATGTGGGCTTGGAATCATTGACCCAGTACAAAGGAAATATCTAACTGTTAAATGGTTTGCAAGAGCTACCCAAATTATCAAGCCCTGGGAGATCCTTGTTTGGGAACGGGTTCAACATGCATCTCATAAATGCTCCTAGACTTCCATTCCCTAGGAAGACAATCCTAATGCATTTTTTTTCACATTTTTTGCTCTCCCTAGACATAATTGGCAGCTTGGCAAGAAATGGCATCTCTTGTCCAATGGTACCACCATTCCCTTTAGCATGGATTGAGTATCCCAAATCTAGTGTTTAGTGGAATTGGGGTAGTTGATCTAATGACCTTCCCCTTGTTGTCCACCCAAAATTCAATGCCAAATCTTTTAGTTAAAGGAAATTGAAATAAGGACACCGACAACTTGCTTCCTTGAAACCGGTTGTGGTATATGTTTGGTTTGCCCGCAAAACTTAAACAAGTATATATTTCTCTTGTACAATTGATCCCCCCTGGAAAGATTTGTGATGGCCAAACTAGGAGGCCATTATCACAATCACACCAAGGTTTTTGTATCAACTCATTCAACCCATGTTCTCACTATTCTTTTAATACTAAATGTTTTATGTCCTTCTCCAACTCGCAATGGCAACATTTAGTTAAGACACCATTTTGCAATCCCCTATTTATCCAAATGTCAATTATTGGGCTGACATATTCTACATATTAAACTACTTGTCAGCCACAGCTTGTCCAACCCTGAACTTGCTACAAACAAATGCACCTTTTACCCCACCCTTGAAACTATTCCCCACCTTGTCTTGCATTCCCCATCCTCTTATCAGCTCTATTCTTCCCTTTGTTCCCCTATTCCAGAACTTTTCCCCCACAATTTAATTTTAAAAATTGCCTTGCTTAGCATTCTCTGCCCTCCACTCTCAATTGTTTGGAACCCTTGCCGACAGGGCATCCTCTTTCACATTTGAAAAAACGATGCCAACTACCGTACTATAGGAAAAGTACTATTCTAACTATTCAGTGAACTCATGTTCTGTCTTCTATCTATTTGCAGTTGGATCAAATTAATACTCTCAACTAAGAAATGCGTGTTGTGCCCAAAAAGATTAAGGAACGTGTCAAACTGTTGCAAAAGAGTGACTTTCTCCGCATAGGTTCAGCTCCTCCAAATGTCAAAGTTTTATTAAATATCTTGTTGCGGAGTTTAGCTTTGTGTCTTTGCTGCTGTTCCGGCCTGTTATGTGCCATAAGCGATGTTTTGTATCACCAGTTACTGGTTTTCAGTGGAGGCCTTGATATCTTGAACTTATTTAGCTTTCTGATTCTTGTGTTCTTTGCTTTTTTGGTGATACTAGCAGAATATTCAATTTAAAGAAACAAATAAATAAATAAAAACTTAAGTTTATCAAGTAAGAAATATGTGTAATTTTAAAATGTCTGGATCACCCATCATAAATATAGTTTAGTAAGGTTACGAATTGATTCTCTACATTAGCTAACAAATGTTACAAGGGAATTTCGCTGAGTACCAAAGCTTTCTTTTTCAAAAACAAACTCTTTAAGAATAACCATTTGGCTATAAACAGCCCTCACTGCAAGTCAAAATGAATTCATTGAGAGACTGGTAGATCAATCGACAAAAGACTTGAAAAGAACACAAGCTATTAGTTTATTTTAAAGAATACTCTCTCTTTCATTGTAAGACTGGTATTTTGACCAAATCTTAGTCTTTAATTATTGAGCCAATTGACCTAGAGAAATAAGCAACATTTAGACACAAATGTTAGCACCACTATGGAATAAATAGGATCATTGTAGGGTAAAAACTGAGCCCATCTGATCATGCCTTGGGTCCAACAACCCAAAAATCTGATACCGACCAGAAAAAAACAAAAGTATGTCACGAACGAACATGATGTTATGAATAACTCATGAGGTACACAATTATTTTAAGTTGTCATAGTTGTCTACAAATTTTCCTCCAAAATTGTCCTGCTTGACAATTGTGAAACATCCTGATTTTACGTAAAAAGTACGTATTTGCAAAATGTAATAATAGGAGACACTGGAACTCCCATTGAATTAAAATTTGCTTTCAAATGACTCGTGCAAATTCCCTGATAGGATTATTAAGAATCCAATAATATTTGGCCGAAGAAAAAATCAAAATTTGTTTACAGAGATTTCTACGAAAGAACATTATGGTGCAACACAAATAGCCCAAGAAAATGGACGAAAAGCCCGTAGACAATAATGCTTTCCTCGACAAAATGAGTTAGTGCAATGAAAGGAGTTAGTGCATGTGACCAGATCTGGCCATTTTGACTCTTGTAATCTATATGTAAATCAGTTAAAAGAACATAGCATATCCAACTTAACAAACCGTCGTAATAGCATGTGAAGCCTCACTCTTTCATGGGCAATGCGCACATTCAGCTCAGCACAAGATTGTCTGTTCTCTTTCCATAGAATTGCAAGATAAATAGGCTGCAGCATGCACAAACCAGGATCTAGTATATCACAAGATGGAATTCCAAACTCAAGCGCAGAACGCAGGAGACCAATGGAAATTTGCCTCAGTGCCAGTGGAGAGGCCATGTGGGAAACAGCACTAAATGGCAACCCTGTCATCATATTCTCAGTGAAACAACATAGAGACAACACTCTGTGATTCAGTAGAAGAATAAACCCTGCAACGTGAATTAAACAATACATCACTTCTAGCCTTTTTGATGCCATTGTCTTCCATGAGCCCATATGCAATTGACCTGGAAAGAATTTCCTATTTCCCTATCTCCTTCCAGTTGCTGTGCTCATAAATACATGCCAGATGTCATTAAGCAATAGACTTCTTGAAATTTGTATTCATTATAAGATCACGTAAAAAGCTTTAAGAAATGAAACCAGGATTGCTCAAATGAGCCTCTAAACTGGAGATTGAATTCCACCACCACAAAATTTCCATTTTCTGTCACTGCCTTTCTTCAGAACGTACCGTATATGATATGTGCTGCATTTGATCCAAGTTAAACACACAAAGCAGAAAAATTATTAGAAATTCTGGCAGAGATATCATTTAGAACACAATTAATTTGATCGTGTCATCAAACTCCTATAAGACTATCAACCAACCTATAGTAATTTGGATTCTTAAGCTGGGACTCATCAACAAGTTCAGCTGCTTCTTCCAAAACTGCTTCTACTTCTGCCACTTCCCAACCCATGTCATCGGATGAAATTTCAGCATGCACAATAGATAGATGTAGAAGTACGAATCTCCAAAAGCACGACCTTAATTTTGCAGATTCTGCCAGATCTTGCCACTATGCCAAGATGGTCCAAGAAACAGAGCCATGAGAGGCAGTACCAAAAAAACAAAGAGTGGATCAAAATAAAAAAGAAAAAGCCAATCATGCCAGTACCAAGATTGTTCACCTGTGAGAGCATGGGCTCTGCAAGAATTTCAGATAGACGATGGATCTCATGGTTTGGTCCCAGGGCCTCAGCTTTAATACTCTGCCAGCGCCTGACCAGAGACTCTGCTTCTCTGAACGCCATCTGTTTTCTGTAAAATACATTGCGCCTTGACTTCCCAACCAAGAGTGAGAGATCTGTAACAGGCCAAGCATTTATATCAGCTTGATTTTCACGCTGCTTCGTGAATGGGATCAGAGAGTTTGCAATTGCCATAGTTATCCTGCGTCCGATGTCTCCTGTTAGGATCTGAGTAGTGCTAGTTGAATGACTTGATGACCGATCTGTAGAACCTGCAGATGGTTTTATTGAACAATCTGGTTGTGCGGCAAAGCTTTTATATGAATGCAACATTGGTTTGGATTGCATATGCAACCTAATGGATATAAATGCACAACCTGCAACGAGAGCAACAAAAAATAATTTTCCTGCTGTTTTACCCTTCCCTAACCAGCTTCTAGATAGTTGTTTCCTTGAGACCCCGACATTTTGGTTCCATATTAAGGATGAAGCATTTCTAGACTTCTTGAATATTGAATGAATTTGGGTACTGGATGGCGAAAGGTTGCCTCCAGCTTCAGGAATTTCAGTTGGAGAAGAGCAAGTTAAAGCTTGAACAGAAGAGCTTAATGTCTGTGACTGTGATGAAGTATAGGATGGAAACCTGTGTCCTACAGAAGGTAGTGGACGGTCAACATCTTTTCTTTTCCAGCCATTTATAGGCATTTTGACTTTGTTGAAGTAGTTTACCTGCAGAAGAAATCAACCATTCCAAGTGAATCAAAAACCAGATATACCTGTCAGCAACCTTTCAGAAATCCCAATTCTCCCAGAGCCACCCTATACTAAACTCACCAAAGAAGGTGTACAATCTCGCGTATCCACAAAGGCCCCAAGTACAACATCCTTCATCCATTTTTCCTGATCAATTTCAGCACGTCTTCTGGCATAAGACAGAGTTCCAACTTTAAGCAACACAAGCTCCGCCATACAGCTCCATAGCATCATGCACTAGTAATCCATTGAAAACCAAAAATTTGCAAGGAAACAGATGTTGGAGATGCAAAGATGAAAGATACCAAGGATGCATACAAGTCTACACCTCCGTTATCTGATTTTTGTGAGCCTTTCTCAACCCAATGTTGTTTTCGTGAGCTCCCATTGAGACCAAGCTTTTGAAGATCCTCAGTGAGTACAACTTTACCCTGAATCATGCATGACGAAATCAGTAAAATACATGCATTTGGTAAAAGATCTTGGAGGGCTGAGAAAGGTTACCTCTCCTAGAAGTATTTTGCACATTTCGCCCTCCAAACTCAAATTGACAGCTTCAGTCCTTTCCAAGTTCTCTATGATATTATTGGCCTTTTCAATCTGTAAATGCAATTGGATATTCAATAAAGTCTCTGGGATTCTCTGAGTAAAAACATTCCTTCAAAGCATCACAAACAAGCAAAATGAAAAGCATACTAGCTCAGGACGCTTGCTTGAAAAGCCGACTGCAATATGGGCTAGTAATGCCATGTAGAAGCAATTAAAATCTATAACACTCCGTTGTTGTCGAGCTTCTGAAGAACTATAGTTCTTTCGAATGGCAGCAAGTGTGTCCCATGGAAGCAAACCAACAATTTCAACTGCCAGCAATTTATTCATTGCTTGACTTAGGAAAATTGGCCAATCTGTAACTGCGCATGACACTTCAGCTTCCAAACCTTGTCTAAGTAATTCACGCAATGCTGCCAAGGCCCCCTCTCTTCGTTCCACATTCTCCGGTGTTCGAGGCATACTAAGATGTTCTAGCAAGCATGTGGGTGCAAGCTCCTCTAGAGATGCTTCAATCTATATGAGAAAAAGAGCACAGTTGAAAAATAAGACAGTCTTAAAATAGAAAGAATGCAAGTATTCCAAATCGGACCTAAAAGAAAAACTATGTACCTCTGCTAAGAGAGTCAGTTTTGCCAAAGATCTTTTGCTCCTTAGCAACAACTGAGCTCGAGCAAGGGCATCAAAACCTCTTGAAACCCTGCCACTTTCAAAGCCTCTTCTGGCTATGGAACACTGTAAATAAAAAGATTATAAACAAAACACTTCTGTCACAGCCTTAGCAAGCCAAAGAGGAATAACATATAATAATATTGGACGACGAGAGGGAGACTTCCAAGATCTCCTACCTCTGACAATGCCATGGAAAGTAGAATATCATGAATGTAAGGCTTGGCATTGGCATGTTGCATGGTGGCTCGGCCTACATCCAATACCATATTGTCCTCCCCAACCTGTGCAGAGCCTCCAATTGTCATAAGCCATTACAATCACCTCCATTCCTTTTCAGAAAACCTCTCCCAATCCCCTGATCCCCACCCCAAATACAATAGAATCTAAATTGAAAAGGAAAATGAAAACAAGAATGCGGTAGAGTAAAATCATCAAACATCAAAGGTCTTACTTCTTGCAAGAGAGACAATGCAGCGGACAGCCATGGCCAAGGAAGGCTTAGAGAAGATTTTGGGGGAACACGTTCCCTCACATTCCCTGCAAACTCTGGCTCAAAAAGAAGCTTATCCCGTACATCCACCAACACCTCCTGCAAGCCATCAACATCAAGCTCTCAGCTATACCGCCATTTATGTGCTATTCCCACTCACACATACATTCAACCATGGCACTATTTATCTTCTTTGCCTATTGTCCTACACCCACATAATAGCATATACACATACACATTCAACTACACCGTTGTTTATTTTCTATGCCCACAACTATAACCATTTTTTTCTTCAACTCACAGACATGCACATTCAACCATGCCATTGTTTGCCTTCTACGGCCACACACTCATATAGATATACAAATTTTGCATTCAAGATTCAACTTGCACCCAGCAACATTGCTTCAAAAGTTTCATACATTTGCAGCCCTACCATTCTGCCAAATGGGTACCTTGGCAGGTTGTATGGCAGCCAAGAAAACTTCACCAGTGAAGCACAGCCCAACTGGCAACTAGAACATTGCTGATCTTTTATACCCGCCCGTACACATTCAACTACAGCAGTGTTTATCTTCTATTGACACCCAACCCTACCCACATCCGCACACACATTCAACAATACCAGTGTTTATCTTCTATTGACACCCACCCATACCCATACACACGGACATTCAACTATACCACTGTTTATCTTCTATTTATACACACATATTCAACCATACCACTGTTTTTCTCCTAGGTCCACACCGACATATGCACATACACATTCAACTAGACCATTAATTACTTCTATGCCGGCACACACATTCAACTGCGCCATTGTTTATCATCTATGGCGCCACACACACATTCAACTGCACCGTTGTCTATATTATATGCCCACTCACACACATTTGATTGCACCATTGTCTATCTGCTATGGCCACGCACAAGCGCGCACACAAACATTTTCAGTTAAACTTAAAACATTGGGTTTCTGAGTTTCGAGTACCTGGCGAGATGACAAAACAGAGGAACTGTATCCGTCTTCAATCTCTGCACCCTTCAACTCCATGGCCGTTTTCACCACTTGGTCTTTGGAACATCCATCCGGCAATCCTAAAATCTGCTATCATCCCTCAAACAATGCAAGCCATGAGAACTAAACTCCAGAATGAAATGGGTAGAGTTTAAAACAAAATGGGCAGATTAAAAAATGAACTAGGTCACCAAATTCATCATTAGAACGACAAAAACATTTTCAAAATAAAAGGTGAGTATACCCAAAAATGAATTGGGTCGCCATATTCATCGTTAGAAAGACACAAAAACCATTTTCCCGTACCTGGTAACAGCTGACAGGAATCTCAACATTGGCATGGAGCTGCTGCTGTTTGTTCTCAACATTAGGGGAATCTGCTATCCTGAGTTTGTTGAGAGCCCAAGTGAGAGATCTGGGTCTTTTTCGTCTTGGCATCAACCATCTACTCATCAAAGAATAATGACAACAAAAAGATGATGATGAAGATGAACAAATCTTGGCATGCGGACAGCGGTGCAAGATGGCCAGAGACCTATTATCATTTTGTTTGGTTATATAAATGCATTCTAATGCCCTGCAGGAGACAGCCATGGCCTTTATTTTGCTCTTGTTTTATCAACCAACCAAGAATAAGTTTCATTCATTGGCATTTGCAATGGGTGTAGGATCAGAACAAGGCCTCCTCGTTCTAAAATATCAAATATAAGGGGTTTTCCAGTATGGCAGCCAAGACGAGCAGGAGAAACAACTACTGTTAGGGATTTTCTTGATATTAATCTTGTGGTAATTTCTGCTAAATCCCATCAACATCTTTCTGAAATAACATACAGGGCCCCTCCCTGCTTTCTTTCCTTGTTTATGTTTTCCTCAATGCAATATAACATTGCGGTCAGAAAGGAGTAGAGCTCGATAGAGTTTGTTCGAAAGGGAAAAAAAAGTCAATTGGGAAGGCAAAACCCCATTGATCTTAGTTAACAGTGCGGTTTATGAGCTGTCTAAAACTACTCCAACCAACTCGGACATAGGTACTATACTCTACACATTATAACTAACGAGTAACCTGTACCTTCTTTACCAAATATAATTAGAGAAATTATAATTATTTTTTTAATTAAAAAAAAACACATAAGCCAAACCTCTTCCTCTTTTTCTTTTTTGGGTTGATTGAAACCTTAAAAAAAAAAAGTTAAGAAAGTGTGTTCATAGTTAGCAACAAAGTAATTTTAAGTAAAAATTAAATAAGGAGGATAATTTTTATATGAAATCTTAAATTGTCATTATTGAGTCTTTTTTCTGTGTATAGGTTAACAACAAGAATGGAGGTGGATGATTTTCCTATCGCCTTTGTAAATCTTAGTACAATTTTCTATAGTCTCTTACTTCAAGGAAGTTCCTCAAACGAATGTAGAAACCATGGAAAGTAGCAAGCAGAGAGTAGCACTCTCTCAAAACCAATCTTTAATACACTCAACAATAACCTTAATCTACCACAACAACAAAAAGGTAAGACCCTTGAATTTCATTTATCTGATGAGTTAAATGTTATATATATAGAGATTTCCTAACGTACAGTGGTTCTCTTCTCTTCTAGAGGCATTACTTCTAAATGTGATTTTTACAAATGTGCACGTCAAGTTTGAGACATATTAAAGGTGTAGATGCCGTGTAAGAGCACCAAAAATTGCAAATTTACCTATTATATCCCCAGATTACAATTTCCTATGAAGTATTGTTATCGAACATTTTCTATCTACAACAATTGGTTATCTATATAAGTTGAATTGATTAAATCATTCAACCTCACTAGATTTATAGGTTGGGTTGATTAAATCACCCAACCCCACAAGATTTATAAGATGAGTTGATTAAATCACTCACCCTCACCAGATTATATATTTACACTTGAGTTATGCGATTGAGATTTAGTGATATGAATCGTCATGTCACAACTCATCCTTGCACCAAATTGGGGGCATAATATCTTTCAATCTCCCTCTTCAAATCTACAAGGTTTAGTTTTGAACCTTTCTCGCCCCTAGTCTTCATAAGTATCTTTGCCAAGTAAAATATAAAGGGACAACATGGTTGCATTGACATACATGTGTACTCCTTCCTTGCTCTCTTTCTTTTTAAGCATTCAATTATTATTAGGGTGTGGAGCTAAAAGCTACACCTTAAGGCAAACAGGAGGGTTTCTAGCGTATGCAGTCGCCGGCGTCGGCAGGCCAAAACTGACGTCGGTCAGGGGACGCAGAAGGGAAACTGGCATCGGCAGCATATCGGCCGGCGTCGGTCACCTCCAGGAAGGCAGGGACCGACGTCGGTCGCCTGTGGCGGTCTGAACTGCTGTTGACGAACAGTCAGTTAAGTGAACGCGGAGTTTGCATGTTAAAGACTTGTTCGAAGTCTTGAGCGGCAAGTCTAATTTGTGTATGCATGAGATCTATATAATAGACTCATGGGTTGTATTGTTATGTGGGAGAATTTGCAGAAGAGCCATGTAGAGCTTGGAGAGTTCTTCCCATGGTGGAATCAAGTAGGATTCCCCATGTATGTATAAGTAAGATCAGGTTTGATATGCAGGGATGTGTGTATGCGAGGGTCAGACAGAGATCGGCGGTTGGCCAGGGTCCAAGGTGACAACAATACATCAGCAAGATCATGGAGAGATCTACTTGGAGTACCAGTTCGTACTCAGTTGTACTGGATGTACAATGAGGTGAACAACAGCTTGTGTTAGCTGTGTGTTGTGACCTATGAGAGAAGATTACTCAGGTGGGAAGATTACTTGGAGCCCTTGAGGAGGAAGCCTCACAGAGGTGGAAGAAGAGTGTGATCTCTTTATTGTAATTTCCTTTGTAATGAGTTGAATACAATTGTGTGTTGCCTCTCATATTCTGTGTGTTTTCTCATTGATAGTTATTTGTTCTTCTGGTTATTTCGCATGTTTAATTGCTTATACAATGGTAATCATGTGTGCTCTTAAATCTGATAAGTTGTGTCAGAGCTTTGGGCAGTTTCGGTCCTATCAATTGGTATCAGAGCGAGGTTGGACGTTCTCAAAGCGAGTTTGACTAACAGATGGCCCAGATCTGTTAAGTGTTTGTTGATTACAGGTTACTCACAGGGGTTGCTGTTTGAGTGGGAGTATAGCAAGGCAGAAGATGGTACAATGAGAATGAAGAAAATCAGGCACATGTTTAACACCACAAGGAGTGTGGTGGGTGTCTTCAAGTGGGAGCTTGAAGAGGAATACAAGCCAAGATGCAGATTAGACAGAGTACTGGTTTGGGTACAGGTGCAGCTCTTTATCTCCAAGTGGGAGATTGTTAGGGTGTGGAGCTAAAAGCTACACTTTAAGGCAAACAGGAGGGTTTCTAGCGTATGCAGTCGCCGGCGTCGGTAGGCCAAAATCGACGTCGGTTAGGGGATGCAGAAGGGAAACTGGCATCGGCAGCATATCGGCCGGCGTCGGTCACCTCCAGGAAGGCAGGGACCGACGTCGATGGCCTGTGGCGGTCTGAACTGCTGTTGACGAACAGTCAGTTAAGTGAACGCGGAGTTTGCATGTTAAAGACTTGTTCGAAGTCTTGAGCGGCAAGTCTAATTTGTGTATGCATGAGATCTATATAATAGACTCATGGGCTGTATTGTTATGTGGGAGAATTTGTAGAAGAGCCATGTAGCGCTTGGAGAGTTCTTCCCATGGTGGAATCAAGTAGGATTCCCCATGTATGTATAAGTAAGATCAGGTTTGATATGCAGGGATGTGTGTATGCGAGGGTTAGACAGAGATCGGCGGTTGGCCAGGGTCCAAGGTGACAGCAATACATCAGCAGGATCATGGAGAGATCTACTTGGAGTACCGGTTCGTACTCTGTTGTACTGGATGTACAATGAGGTGAACAACAGCTTGTGTTAGCTGTGTGTTGTGACCTATGAGAGAAGATTACTCAGGTGGGAAGATTACTTGGAGCCCTTGAGGAGGAAGCCTCACAGAGGTGGAAGAAGAGTGTGATCTCTTTATTGTAATTTCCTTTGTAATGAGTTGAATACAATTGTGTGTTGCCTCTCATATTCTGTGTGTTTTCTCATTGATAGTTATTTGTTCTTCTGGTTATTCTGCATGTTTAATTGCTTATACAATGGTAATCAAGTGTGCTCTTAAATCTGACAAGTTGTGTTAGAGCTTTGGGGAGTTTCGGTCCTATCAATTATTTCATATTTTAGATTATATGCATTGATTTATATTGTAAAATGTTCTTGGTTATAGGTCATACACCAAGCAAAACATTCAAAGTGGGCTCAAGCAAAGGCAAGGCATGTTGTACACACCCAGGTACGCATTTCTTTTCTTCAACCTGTAATTTTATCCTTACGCATTACTATATTTAAGGGAGGAAAATATAGATACTAAAACTGAATATTTATAACATTTTAGCCTTGTACATTTGACAAATACCAATCAGGGCTCTACCCTTCAGTTTTGGACCTTTTCATTGCTGAAAGATTGGCACTCACCATTTCACCGTCCCTAATTGCTTATCTTATAGTTTGACCTTTATCTTTATGACAACCTAGGTCTCTAGTACTATACAAAAATCTCAAACCTGATATACATCCTTCATTATCAATTTTAGATCCTAAATTATTTCTTATCCTTCTGGTCAGTACCAACCACATAGGGACACTAGCGTTGATACTAATGTTCATATCCTTGTCTAATGTCCAATACTCAAAAGTCATCCAAATTACAAATTATTTGAAACCTATGGTTCGGCCTATTTGTCTTATTGAACCCTATCATGAGATATTTTCAAAAGATGTGGTATAAATACAAGTATAATCCTTCTCATTGTTTAAGTAGAAAATACCAAGCAAGCACCTATTCAAGCTCATTCAATCAATTGCACATCTAATTTTATTTCTCTATTCCTCTTTATTTTCATATCAATCATAGGAGAAATCATAAAAAAAGTCTAAAGCATTCAAATAACAACCCATGAATGATATTTATCTAGTTACAAACTAGATCATTGTAAGCATCTACATATAACATATTACACCATTGTTCACACACAGTCCCACACATAGGGGAGAACTACATAATTATGAGGCCCTCCTTAGAGTATTGGCTATGTAGGCAGTGTTCATTAACAGAGGGGTCTTTGAGGTCAGCTTAACACTATGAACCCACTAACCCATTTTTGGCAAACACATTCAAAGGGTGAAGAAAGGGTAAATAGATATAAGTAGACATATGCAACATGTGTTTCAAATTTGTATACTTTAGTAGAAAGGTGACATAAAACCCATAACAACAAATTTGGTCGCATCAAAATCTAGTACATATTTCATATTAGATAGTAGCATCACATAACGGACAATAACATCAATGGTAGTGTCTCAAGGTCAATGGTAGTGTTTGTGGCTCCAAAAACATCATTTACAAAATTTAATGACTATCTAACAAAATCATGATCCTGCACACTTCTACCTATGTACAACTCAGTTCCACCTATGCATCATAAATTCATCTAAGCATCATTTCTCCTTGGCATTGAAATCAATAGAACATTTTTAAAATTTGGTACTATCTATATTTAATACATCTTAATATTTTAATTCAAAACATTCATTTATCTGAGTTTATAATTAATTGGCCTACTTTATAATAGTTTTATTCATTCTTGTGTGAAGGCTATTCTACCCCTTTAACCCTTAACACCATATTTCTAAAAAG
Organism: Torreya grandis; assembly: GCA_037957365.1. NCBI lineage: Eukaryota > Viridiplantae > Streptophyta > Pinopsida > Cupressales > Taxaceae > Torreya > Torreya grandis. Next base: position 1,134,471 of record JARHVA010000700.1, on the reverse strand, counting down.
GGTTAAATATTTGGTGAATCTAACCACTATGTCTTTTAATGCAACTCCTAGCTTGCTCTAGGATTTTTAGTTTTCTAGGGTTTTTGATTTTAATAATCTATAGATCTGAGTTGTTGATTTTCCTTTGGCAATTGTATTTGCATTTATCAAATATGGAAAATGTTAATAGTGATTGTTTCAAAATGGAAGATAAAGAAGCCTTAGTCAACCATTTGAATAGGAACATAGAATTGATTAATGCATTTTTATATATTATCTAAGAAGAAATCAATAACCATTCTAAGGTTAGTGCATCCACATCCAATAGTGATGAACCCTTAGACAGAAAATATCTTGCCACATCTTCCATGAAATCAATTGATACTTCAACCCGATTATCAATTTTAATGCCTACATTAGCACAAGTGATGTTTTTATCCCCTTTGGTGGCTTCTCAAATCTCAAATCTTATTCCTAATGGGTTTACAGTGCAAATTCTTCTCCATGTTATAAAAGCTTTGGAAGCTAAAGTTACCAACAATGAATAAAATACTTTGAAATCAACTCATGTTATTGATTCACAAGATGTATTACATAATCCTCTAGCACCCGAGATATATTTACACTTTTTGCCAACTAATTTTGTTGCACCTAAGTTCACATTTTATGAGGCAAGGGTGATCCTGAGTAACATCTCCAATCTTTCTATGCAACATGCCTTGATTATACTTCAAATGATAAATTTTTGACCAAGTTATTTCCAAGGAGCCTAAAGGACTATGCTTTAAGATGGTTCTATGATGTACCAATCCAATTAGTGTAAGCATTCAAACCCATAGTATATTAGTTTCTAGCACATTTCTCCTTCAACATCACTAAAAATATATCATATGCATAAATTGTTATTATTAAACAAAGAGCCAATGAACCTATCAATAAATATGTCTTGAGACATAAAAAAATGTTAGCCAAAATGACAAATCCAATCATAGATAAATGACTTCAAGACATCTTTAAGAAAAGTTTGCTTACCCCATTACATGAGTCTATTATTTTTAATAAGTTCAAATATTTTGATGATTTGTGCCATACTATCTGAGATCGAGAAATAAATATTATTTCCTTGAAGAAACTTAAGTATGTAACAAACAAACTAACTACATCTTCTACCAAGTTTCATATCAAACCAAAATACAAGGTAAAACCTACATAACCTAAAAATGAAACAACCACAACAGTTAATGCAGTGTCATAACAACCTAAACACCTCATTTTGTTTGACCAACCTAAGAGACAATTTACATGATTTCGAGAATCTTTAGCTTTGCTACTTAGAAGTTTGTGGATTGTCATCTCATATCTCTCCCTGGTCCTATAGAGGTTGATATGACTTGACCTCTACCGAAGGGATATGATGCTAATGCATATTGTGACTATCACCAAGGCCTTAGGCATTCTACAAATAGATGTTATACATTAAAACACAAGATCCAAGACCTTATTGATAACCAACATATTCCCTTTGATGATCTTCCAGAGGATTCAAATTCACAACCTAGTGACCATCAAAACCATAAGATATTTAAGAATCCATTACAAGATCATTCTAAGAAATACTTAGAAGTGTAAATGGCATATCATGCACATCCTCCTCCACCACATTATGGGCACCCTTTAGATGGGTTTATTTCCATTTATATACACAAAACACCTCCTATGGTTTAGAGACCTTATATTTCCTTTGATGGCAATAAAATTATAGATGATGAGTCAGAACTTCATTATTTATTTGAACATACCTTGATCATTAGCCTATACATAACATTGTGATTGATAATGGTGTCAATGAAAATGTGTGTACCTATCAATCCTTGGCAAGGTTCTTCACTTTTCATCAAATTAAACCACATGTTCCACCGCTTATGTGGGCCCCCATCAATTCCTTTAAGTTTCATTCTTATGAACGTACCTCCCAAGTGGGATATTTAGTGCATTAACTGCATCATTATATAGGTTGATACACATAACATTAAATATCCATTGTTTATGACTAGAACTATTGGGGTCTTTAATCCCATTTTATCATGACATTACTTACATATTTGGGATATACACATGATGATTTATAGTCTTTGACCAAAATGGTTAGATCATTTGATGGGATGTCACAACATGTTATTGGTGAGATTAACTTACCTTTACAAGTTGGGCCAACACACATGGTTACCACCTTTTCATCTATCCCATACATGAGAGTCTTTGATATGTTATTGGGATGACCTTGGATACATAAACTTTGTGCAATACCTTCCATAGTGCATAGGTGTATTAAATACATTCATACCAATAGGATAGTCACAATTTATGGAATTCCATATGCACATCCACTTGAACAAGAGAAGTTTATTAATAGAAAGCTACTTATCAAACCTATTAAGGTTAATCATCCATGAAAGGGTAAGCAACAAAGAATCCCCTTTCCTAGGTGGCCTATACTTGTAAGAACTTTTCACCAGAGATATAAAGTGAATTCCATAAAATCCTCATTTAATCTTAAACAACATACCTAGTTATATAGAGTAATTAAACATGTTCCAATTACTACTACTCCAAAGAAATAAAATATCACTCAAAAATGGGTTCCATGAACCACTACTTATGTTACTACTAATTCATGATCACATTCTCCTATGAGGCATGTACAGAGTATTATTGACTCTCCATATCCAAATATGACACCTATACATGCACCTTGGAAATATCACCAATATGATTCGCCATATCCCAAGTATAGATCACCTTATGAGCATCTTTAGATGTGATAATCGACTAACCCTTGTTTTTTTCTTAAATCTAAAAATCCAAAAAAATAAATATTCAAGAAAATACAAAAACATTCAAATGATTCAAAAATATATTCAACATTTCCATGTTTACTAACTCCTTGAAATTTATGTTGTTTGCTTCATATTAGTATTTATCACATCATTTCATTTCTATACACATACATGTTTCATGCATCTTTGAGTGTGATATAAGCATACCACAGACACATGATGTATGCACATACAGATGTTGGACCTCTCCTCTACCCACATCATATAGTACATTGGGGGCATTTGCTTCATTGATCATGATTAATACATGTTACATGTCATTTATGATAATTTTACATTATCATGTATGAACTTGTATCATGACGCTTACAAATGTTTAAATCCATGTTCATATCTTTCATAATATACTTGATATGCTATGGTACATGACATTTTTTGCTAACCCATATATGCATGGACTAGTATGATATACTTATGATGGTTGTTTATACTTCATCTATTCACTTTGCCACTTTCTTAAGTGTATTTCATTTCTTTTTATTGTCTCACTCGTGGAACATTTGAATATGTTCCTTTCCTATTGGCCCATGTGCCATTATATTTTATTTAGACATTTGATTACGTGATTCTATGTTGATTAGACATTTGAATATGTCATTTCTTTTCAATTATGTGGCATTTGAACATGCCCCTTGTATGAGGTCTCTTTGGACCATTCATTTAAATTAAATTGAGTGTTTTTTTATGTGTGTTTGATTGTTTGTCGAGCTTGTATTGTTGCTTTCTAAACATTGTCATGATCTATATCATGCATATTAGGGATTTATGTGATCACATATTATGCACTTCAATGATACATGTACATAGACATGTTACTCCTATATGATACACATATTTTATGATTGTCTTATCCCTTTTGATTTAAGGTAACTATTGGATTTTATTTCCCTCACCTCAAAAGGTGGGGGCATATCAATGGGAGCATGTCAAAAAGGCATGACCTCCACATTTACATAACTTTAGATTTTAGTAGGGGCATGTTATAAATACGTGACCTCCACACTTACTCAATTCTTGGTATCTCCAAATTTCAGTGGGGATAAGTCACAAAAGGCCCAACCTCCACACTTGTACAATTTCTAGTACAATTACATGATTCAAGTACACACTTTGGGTCAGAATCCTACACAGTGCACCAAATTTTCACAAGATTTTAAAAAGAGTTTTTTAGATTTGTGACACATATACTTCAGTTTGAGATATTTTAGAGTTTCATATGCCATGCAAGTGCACCAAAAATTATAACATTTACCAATTATATCTCCATATTACTATCACGAAGAAACATCATTTTACACTAGGAAGTATTGTTATCGAACCTTTTTTATCTACAATAATTGGTTTTCTTTATAGGTTGAATAAATTAAATCTTTCAACCTCACTAGATTTATAGGTTGGGTTAATTAAATCACCCAACCTCACTATATTTATAGTATGATTTGATTAAATCATTCACCCTCACTAGATTATATATTTACACTTGAGTTGTATGATTAAGATTTAGTAATCTCAATGGTCTTGTCACAACTTATCCTTACACTAGATTAGGGGCATAATATCTTCCAATCTCCCTCTTCAAATATCTAAAGTTAAGTTTTGAACCTCTATCAACTCCAATGTTTCATAAGGAAGCATCTTTATCAAGCAAAGTACAAAAGGACAACATAGTTGCATCAATACACAAGTGCACTCCTTCTTTGCTCTCTTTCCCTTCAAGAAATTCACTTATTTCAAACTTTAAAGTACATGCACTAATTTATATTGTAACTTGCTTTTGGTTAAGGTCATATACCAACAAAACACTGAAAGTGGGTTCAAGCAAAGGCAAGGTGTGATGTACACACTCATGTGCACATTTCTTTCCTTCAACCTAGTAATTTCATCCGTATGAATCACTAGATTAAAGAGAGGGTAAATGTAGATATTAAAATTGAATATTTATAACATCTCAGTCTTGTACATTTGAAAAATACCAATCAAATCTCTACCCTTCAACTCCAAACCTTCCCACTATCGAAAGGCTCACATTTGCCATCTCATTGTGCCTAATTGCTTATCTTATAATCTAAACCTTATCGTTCTAATTAACTAAATATCATGTAATTTAAAAAAAAATTAAAATATGATATACATCCATTACTATTAGTTTTAGATCCTAAATTATTTCTTATCCTTTTGGTCACTAACAACCATAGAGAGACATTAGCATTGATGGTAGTGTCTAGATCCTTAGCTAGTGTCCAATACTCAAAATTCATTCAAATTAAAAATTATTAAAAACTATGGGTCATATTATTTGTCTTATTGAACCCTACCATGAGATATTTTTAAAAGGTATGATATAAATACAAGTCTAATCCTTCTCATTATTCATCTAGAAAATACCAAGAAAACACTTATTCAAGCTTATTCAATCAATTGCACAACTGAGTTTTACTATCTTACTCCTCCCTATTTTCATACTAGTCATAGGATCAATCATACAAAAGGTTTGAAACATCCAAATAACAACCCATGAGTGGTATTTTTCAAGTTACAAGCTAGATCATTGTATGCATTTACATATAATATGTTACAACATTGTTTACACACTCCCACACATAGGGGAGAATTACATAATTATGAGGCCCTCCTTAGAGTATTGGATATGTAGGTAACACTCATTGATAGAGGGATCTTTGGGATCAGTTTGACACCATGATCTCACTATCACCTTTTTGGCAAAGACATCCCAAGGGTGAATAAGGGTGAAGAGATAGGGTTTTATCCACAAGCAAACATATACAACATGTGTTCCAAATATGAATACATAAATAGAAAGGTGATAGAAAACCCAAAATAATGAATTTGTTTACATTTAAATATAATGCATATTTTGTATTATATAATAAAAGTACAAAACAAATAATAGTGTCGATGGTAGTGTCCCAAGGTCGATGGTAGTGTCTGTGGCTCTAGAAACATCATTTCAAAAAAATTATGATTTTCTTAGAATCATGATCCTGGACACTTATGCATGCGTACAACTCATATCTACCTACATGTCTTTAATCTAAAAAAGTATCATTTCTCCTTGACATTGCAATCAATAAAGCATCTTTCAAATTTGGTAGTTTTTATATTTAGCACATCTCAAAAATTTAATTCAAAATATTCAATTATCTAAGTTTGTAATTAATTGGCTTATTCTAGAATAGTTTTATTCATCTTTGTGTATAGGCTATTCCACTCATTTAACCCTTGGTACCATATTTCCAAAAATGGCTAAACATAGGGGTTTATGTAGGGGTATGTCTTTGTCCTCTATATTTCCTCTGACTTTGCCCAGGTGGCTCTCCAATATGACACGTGTGTCATTTGTGGCTAAGTACACTATATCCAAAGTTAAAAACTCAACTTTGACCTTGAAAATCCTTCTCATTCACAATACCCCATGTGGGTTTAATTTGTTCTTCTCAATCTTATAGTTCAGCCATTTCTTCATGAGTTAGCCAATCAACTAGGCATAGTTCTTTGTGAAAAAATGACAAAGACAAATTCTTTGGCCTTAGTAATCACCATAAAGTATGTATTGAATTAAACCAATCATAACCCCTAACCATGTTTGTTCAGTTATATCATCCATGTTTTGCTCAACTACAACCTACCATTTATCTTAACAAGCCCAACACATGTTTCCACTATCAAGAATATGACTATTTGATCCAACATTTCCTCAAATTTAAGCTCAAAAATAGAGTGGAAGAACTTGTCTCCAAGATAGTTATCATTCATTCACTAGTTCCACATAAAACCCCCTCTTCACCCTTAGATAACCCTAATGTAACTAATTCTATCCCTAACATACATAGTGATGGTACTTAACCCCTCTCAATTTCTATTAATCCAACCCATGTTGATGTCCCAAAAATCCAAGTTAATGATATTCAAATTTGTGATAGTTGGAAGGAAGTAGGGAAGAAAAATAGATCCTCTTCCAAGTGCAAAGACTCAATGTATGCCCTAGATAATAAAAATTATAGGGTAGATGTTAGAGATTCACTCAAAATAATTAGAGTAGGTTGGATCTACTACTAAACTGGGCTCTTGAACATATATCAACCACCCCAAATCACTATCTCCTATTTTCAAACCCCTTCCTAATTATTTTAATAGGTTCTTTATACTTATTGACAATGAGGTCGAGCTACCTTTTCTCCAACAGTGCTCAATAAAACTAGTTTATTCTCATGGAATGTTTAGGGGTTTACCCTCCTTGATCAAAAAATTCATGTCAAATAGGTGTTATAGGATCATATTCTTATGTAATTTTTCTACATGAGGTTAAATTTGGTGGATCTACTCTAATATTTAGATTGCATTGTATTAATAAACATTTATAATCTTATTGTACCTCCCATGCTAATGGATGAGAGGAGAAATTATACTCCTATTATTCCTCTTCTCCAACAAGGTTATTGCCTATGGTGAAGACCCTACCCATAGACGTGTTTAGGCTAAAATATATATTGATAAGAGGACTCTTAAAGAGTTATCAAAACTCTTTAGCCAATATCTCTCCAATTGCTCATTACACAACCATTAATGCTTCAATATATACTCACAAGGTGAAAACCAATTGTAAACAACAATTATTAACACACAATGAGATATGCAAAGTATTAAAAAAGCATGTAAAATAATAAAAGAAACATGTATATTATAATGAGAGCACTTGCTTATATAGGCAAGGCAAATCAATATGAAATCTAAACTAGCCAATGTGGGTATAAACCCCACATAAGATAAAACTAGGTAAACACAAATACCTAGAGGCTAGAAAGCATGAGTAAGATACTCTAATACCCCCTCTTAAGTGAATCTAGGGGATAAAAATAGAGGATGTAGTGTGAATTCACATGTCCTTATGGATACCAATCTATCATGTTGGATTACATGGTTATCAAGTCGTTGTAACCACCAAGTCGAAGTAGGAATGGTGCTATATACTAGGATCACTGTACATAAACACTATGCTCCAAAGTATTAGGTAGAATGATTAACCTAAGGAAGCATCACTTGAACACCTCCAACACAATGGTGAAGTGAGCACAAATATTAGTGGGGTTGCCATAGTGGTGTCACTGGTGGGGATACCACACCGTGTTCACCAAGAAGGCCATGGAGTCAAGTAAAAAATCTTCATATGGGTTTCGATAAACAAAGTGACTAAATAAGATACCCATGTACAAAGGATAAATCCATATAACACTCAAAATTTTAAAATACATAATTCTCATAAAGTGGAGAAAAAGAGAAAACTCATAGCAAAAAACTCCCCCACCCCCAAAAGAGAGAAAAGAAGAGGAGAGAGATAGAGAAAAACCCCGATATATGATGCTAAAGAAGTTCACACTCCAAGAAATTTTAAGTTGTAAAATAACTCAATCTACATGAGTGGCCTGAATCTACTACTCGATCACAAAATAATTGACACTAGGCTTCACCAAAATAGATTCAATCAAGAAGATTGTTAGTGGTGATGAAATTACAAAAGATTACAACATATGCAAGGAATGCTCAAAACCAAGAAAGTAGAATGTACATCACCCCACATGCTAATAATTGGGTGGAGTGGAGAAAAAAAGGTCTTGTTACTCTTTGCCTAGGACAACCCAACCTCTGCTTCATGAAATCTGAGACCAACAAAACTACCCACAACCTCCTGTATGGATATGTGCCCACTACCCACAACAACTCATAATAGAGTGTACAATGCTTCAATTTCCAACACTTTGCCAATCCAGACTTGTAATCACTCAAATCACTATGCAAATAAAGCTAATGGTTCACTTGATCAACATAGACTAGCTAGTGAACTTAGGTGATGGATGTTGAAGCACTGTCACGAGGCTAGCTCAATAGAGCTAAAAATGTGCGACATGACTTGTTCTCACCTAAGTCCCTCCTTGTGAATAGAACTTTGCAAGAACTATAGACTATGCCTTCAATGTTTACCTGCATAAGAACATGCACAACACAATGACATTCTACTTGTATATCAATGGATTAACAGTGGAAGTCAAATAAACACTTACAAAGATCAAGAAATCAACTCAAACACACATGAGCATTCACATAATGCAAGAACAATTGGGATAACATGTATTCTATTTACTCTTTTAGGACAAAATGGTCCAAAGTATAATAAACAAGCAAAATAACCACCAAGACATGCTCAACTGATAATGCTCAAAACCACTCAAATGATTACAGTGAACAATTCCCTCCCAAGGCACAAACTGTGTGCTCTGATACCAACTATCACAAGGCTAGCTTGACGGAGCTAAAAAACATGTTGCACTATTTGCTCTCACCTAAGCCCCTCTTTATGAGTGAAACTCTGTGAGAATTACAAACTATGCCTTCAGTGTTTACCTGCACAAGAACACACACAACATAGTGGTATTCTATTTGTATATCAATAGATTAGAAACATAAGTCAAACAAACACTTGCAAAGATCAGGAAATTAATTCAAACACACATGAACATTCTCACAATGTAAGAACAACTAGGAGAACATGTATTTTATTTACTCTTTCAGGACAAAATGATCCAAAGTACAATAAACAGGCAAAATAGCCACATACACAACAACCACTAAGTCAAGCTCAACTGATAATGCTTTGATACCATGAAAGAGTTATCAAAACTCTTTAGCCAAGATCTCTCAAATGGCTCATTACCATAGCCATTGATGCTTCAACATACATGCACAAGGATAAAACTAATTATAAAAAAACAACTGTTAACACATAATGAGATATGCAAAGTATTACAAAAGCATGTAAAAGCATAAAAGAAGCATGTATATTAAAATGAGATCACTTTCTTATATAAGTAAAGAAAAGCAATATGAAATCTAAACTAGCCAATGTGGGACTAAACCCCACATAAGATAAAACTAGGTAAACACAAATACCTAGAGCCTAGCAAGCATGAGTAAGATACTCTAACAGACTCTGGGTTTTGTTCAATATATTCTCCAAACAACATAACTAAATTCATTTCTCTTTAGAACTAGATGAGTTCAAATATCTCTCATATGGATTGGATATTAGTAGGTGATTTCAACATGGCTGAAATACGTGGGATTTTAACTAGTCTCACTCATCACCCCTCTCAACGAAGGATTTTTTTGCATGGATTCATTGTCATTATTTTGTGGGAGTCTTTGATCCATATGTTAGATGTTCAGCCAAAAAAATTAGCCATTTTTTTACATGCTCTAATAACCAAACAAGTTTCCAAATGTAGCTTAATAAACTTGATATATTTTATGTTTGTTCCTTTATCAAATCTCTCTTTGCTTCTCCTCTAGTCCTCACTCTCGATGACTTTGTTCTTTCCAATTGAATTCTAATTGTTTTCTCATTTAACATAGATCCATCTTCTCCCCCTCATATTCAACATGCCTTCAAACAAAATGTGTCCCACCTTTCTTCTATGTGTTTATTTGTGTGAACTATTATTGTTTTGGAGCTTCAACCTTGATCTACATCATTAGTAGGTCATATTATATAGTGGGAAGCCATTGTGGCTAAAAAATCAAGATCCTCAAAGGGTATGGAAAACTAATGGATAAAGAGAGATGAAAATGATAATCCCAATTCAAATATAACCTTATCTAGTGGTGATTGATTCTTGAGGAATAATCCTATGACATGTCATTGGAAGCTATTGTTACCAAAACTAATTATGATCTTAGAAAATTTGAAGTTGATAGGGGGAAAAGAGCTAATATCTAAGCTCATCCATTATGTACTCAACATGGGGACCGTGTGTTAGGTTGTGGAGCTAAAAGCTTCAACCTTTGCAAACTAAGGAACAGATGGTTGCTGAGTTCTACAGGAACCGGCGTCAGCAGCAGGACCGACGTCGGCAGAGACCAGTGCAGAAGGCCACCGGCGACGGCAGGAAGTCGGCCGACGTCGGCAGAACCAGACAAGCAGGGACCGACGTCGGTCGCCTGTGTGTTCCAGAACTGCCCGTTTCACGGACAGTTAGTTAAGTGAACGAAGAGTTTGCATGTTGAGACCAGTTAGAGTCTTGTGCTGCGAGGACAATTGTCTAAATTAAGAGTCTAAGTTATTGTTTGAGTTAGGGATCTATTTATAGACCCATTGGCATGTATTGTATAAGGCATGAGATAGAAAGGAAGAGTTCCTTCTAGTTGTAAGATCTGTGAGTTGCAGGTTGTTGCAAGCTCATTGGGGATCTACATGTAAGTTTGGTCTTTGAATTGCAGGTTGCAGGTTCATGAGAGATCAGCTTGAAGTGCTATAGAGTGCTTGATGTACCGGCAGGGTTATTACTGACTGGTTGGTGAGGTGAACACCAATTCTGTGTGTGAGTTGGTTGTTGGGACCGTTTTTTGTGTAGGAGAGTGTGTGTGAGAAGAATTACTGAACACTTGAGGTGTGGCGAATCTCTGTAAGGTGAAAGAGTGTGGCGGCTCTTTGTTGTATTCTTTTCTGTTAGTGTTAATACAAGATAGTGTATTGTCTCTCATATTCTGTGCTATTGGTGAATTCTAGTTACTTGTGTTTCTGGTTATTTCCGCATATTCAATTGCTTATATTTGGTAATCATACTGTGCTCTTTCTGAGGAGCAAGATCCCAACTAGTGGCATCAGAGCATGTTTGTTGTTATAGATTCCTGACAACTGGTATCAGAGCCTTGGTTGTAGGTTCTTAAGCTTGATACCAACAATTGGTATCAGAGCTTTAGGTTGGGATACTAACAGATTGGTGTAGATCTGGGTAGTGTGTTTTGATTACAGGTTACTCACAGGGTTTCTGTTTGAGTGGGAGTTGAGCAATGACAGAAAGTAGTCAACTACGAATGGAAAAGTTCAATGGCAAGAACTACCAATTATGGAGGATGCAGATTGAGGACTATCTGTATCAGAAAGATTTGTACTTACCGTTGGGTGGGGTTGCTAGCAAACCCTTGGATATGAAAGATGAAGAATGGGAGGTTCTTGATCGGAAGGCTCTGGGATCGGTTAGATTGAGTCTTGCATCATCTGTGATTTCTAGCTTATCACAGTGTAAGACAACGGTGGAGTTGATGGAATCTTTGGCAAATTTATATGAAAAACCCTCAGCTTCGAATAAGGTATTTCTTATGAAGCGTTTATTTAATTTACAAATGTTGGAAGGTGGATCTGTTCATAGCCATCTTAGTGATTTCCATGGTTTAGTAAACCAGTTAAGTTCAGTCAATATTGTATTTGATGATGAAATAAGAGCTCTCTTAATCTTGTGTTCATTACCTGAAAGTTGGGAAGGTTTGGTAATGGCAGTTTCTAATACTGTGTCTCCTTCAAAAGTCTTAAAAGTGGATGATATTGTGAGTGTGATCTTGAACGAAGAGATACGCAGGAAAAGCACAGGTGAATCATCTGGAGATGCTTTGTGTGTTGAAGGAAGAGGAAGGCCAAGAGAGAAGATAGAGCATGGGAGATCAAGGTCGAAGACGGGCAAGAGATCCAAGTCCAGGTATGGCAGAATAACCTGCTGGAAATGTGGAAAGCAAGGGCACTTAAAGAGAGATTACAGATCGGGTACAGATCAGCATGAAGAACATGAAGAAGAAGCAGATGTTGCGGGTTACGTTGCACAGGATGTCAGGAATCTAGAACAACAAACATGCTCTGATCCCACTTGTCAGGATGCAAAACCGGAAACATACAATTGATTACCAAACTTCAAGCAACTTAATATGCGGAAATAAACCAGACTCACCAAGTAACTAGAATTCAGAATAACACAGCATATGAGAGACAATACACAACTTGTATTAACACTTTATACAGAAAAGAATACAATAAAGAAGATGCCACTTCTTCTCCACCACCTTACAGAGGTTTCCCACACCTCAAGTGAACAGTACTTCTTCTCCCCAAAGCTCTCCCTCTCACAGGTCACAACACCCAACTCAAATACAGAGTTGATGTTCACCTCCCATGCTCCACGCATAACACAAGTGCTCCACGCACTCCACAAGCACTCCACGTGCTCCACAAGTACTCAAGGTACTTCAAGTAGATCTCCCATGAATTTGCAACAACCTGCAATTCAACAGACCATACTTATGGAAGGAACTTCCTTGCCTTCCTCTTGCTCTATCCGAGTACACACTTGTACTCCAAGTAGATCCTGCCTGATACTGCTCCCTATTGTGTTGCTGTCTGTATGACCTTGCACACCTGCAAATCAAACAACGGTTCTGCTCACCTGTGAACCTCGACCTTGCATACACATACACCTGCAGATCAATGATCTTACTTACCATGTAGATCTCCTATATAGGCCATGCAACAGTGACCAAGATCCTACACTCCTGAAGAACCCAGCTGGCTCTCCAATCCAGCACCAACACACCTGGTACTGTGGCACTAGGAGGAACGCACCATTGCTCTACCTCACACACAGAAGGAGCTTATAATTATGCTCTCTTACTCCCTAGCACACTTTTCCAATACAACCATGAGTCTATTATATAGATCTCATCCAAACAATAATTAGACATCTAATTACAATAATTAGATCCGCAGCTATGAGTCTAAAATTAGCACTCATCATGCAAACACTTGGTTCGTTAGCTAACTGCCCGTAAATAGCTCGCAGTCGAACCACACAGGCGACCGACGTCGGTCCCTGTTTGCCTGGAGGTGACCGACGTCGGCCGATATATGACCGACGTCAGTTGCTTCCCTTTGCTATCCTGCCGACGTCGGCTGATCAGACCGACCCCAACTTCTCTGCAATCTTCAGCAACCTCCTCTCCTATTTGCATCAGTGAAGCTTTTAGCTCCACAATCCTAACAATCTCCCACTTGGAGATAAATAGCTGCACTGTACCTGTACCTGTACTCTGTCTAATCTATTTCCTGGTTTGTATCCCTCTTCAAGCTCCAACCTGAAGACAACCCACCACACAACCTGTGATGTACCGCCTGTCATCCGAGTAACCTGCCACATCCGAACCTACAAATCCATGTAGTGAAGTCTTGACCCTGCATAGCAACACCTGCTGCCGGTCCCTCTCAGAAAACCTGAGAACCCACTTCCCCGAATTGGCTCCTAACTCTGACAGCTCCCACTGCATGGGAATACTCAGGTCTATACCAGACCTCATGTGATTTCGGACACTGTACCTGTCCAGCCCTTAGTGTGCTCCGATTCTGCATCCTGAACCTCGCCAACACCTGATTCACATCAGCTCCCACTCGAGACAAAATCAACCTGTGATCTCCATGCCTCCCATGTCAAAGAATTCCGCTGCTCCAAACTCCTCATGACATGCCACTGAACTAATCTTACCCTTAGCTCAGCAAAACCCTGTATGTACAAACCTGCTATAGCAAAACATACCGTCCACATACAGTAACAGAATGATGTCATGACCATCATCCTCTTGGTAAGTCAAACCACAGTAGTTACCCTGACATCGACTGAAGCCATGCTTCGTCCTCCACCTGTCAAAACCTGGTACCACTGTCCTGCAGCTCCTCAAGACCATATCCCTGGTCTTCCGTCTCACGTATCCGTTCTCTCTATTCTTCTACTAAGGAATCCATTCGTCTCTGTGCTTTCATCCAACTGGCAACCCTACCAAGACACACCTGTTTGGTTCACCTCTAAGGAATCACATCCTCATCCATGCCAAGCTCACACCTGTTTCCTGGATCCTTCCTGCTATACAATCAGCAATAAGTATGAAGAAGAGGAACACGAATTTGAGGGCCTACTTACGCCTTCAGTCCTCCATATGGGTGTTTGAGACTCCTTGACAGCTTGCTGTCCACCCAAAATTCGTTACAGTGACCGACCTCGGTCACTCCACAGTCTGCATCCGACCGACGTCGGTTCCATGCGTCTATACCTGACTACCAACCTGCCAGCGCTGGTGTCCCTGCTGCCGATGTCGGTCCTCCTGACCGACATCGGTCTTACATACTGCCGACGTCGGTCCCATGACCGACGCCAGTCTTACCCTGCCCGACATCGCCGGCTTCGGTCTGCACATGACCGACATCGGCACCTGTCTGTTCGACGCCGGTTCCTCCTGACCGACGCCGGTACCTGTGTTCGCCTGTGAGTGATGAATTTTTACCCGCGAGCTCCTTTGGATCAATCTCCATGTCCAAACTGCCCTGCTCAGATGTATCCAGCCTCATCCACTGAACTCTGTCCGCCATCTCCTCCAAGAACACCAAGGCTTTCCAGTTCTTAAGCCTATCAAATATATCTGTCTTCTGCTTAAGAACATGCATCTCCTTCCTGCTCGTGTGACCAAGCCTACGAAGCCACGTCTCCGCAATAGAAGAAGAATCAGTAATATAAACAAGTAGATAAAGTATACCTGTTTTCTTACCACCAGCTAATTCAAGTGCTACCGCTGTGAGAGTTCTTGTGCATCTCTCATCACCCAATCTTTCTGAAGAAATTAGCCATATCTCCAAACCTGGGACCTGCATGACCTTCATCAACCCCTGTGTGTTGGCCGCCTGTAATTTCAGCTTCACTTCCCCTTTGCCAATTCTTTGGCAAGGCTTACCAGCTCCTCTACCTGGGGCTGCATGGAAAGAGGCAACCGAATCTTTTATCCAAGATTCAAATTTATCCAAGAAACCTGCAAACACATCCTGTGCAACAACACCTGCTACATCTGTATCTTCAGTTTCTTCATGCTGATCTGTTACCAACCAACAATCTTCTTTTACCTACTCTTTCTTTCCATCGGACCGTGAGTAACCGTCTGTGCTTTTCAACTCCTCCATTCTTAGCTTACTTCGATCTGCCGTTGCTCTACTCCCACTCAATCAGAAACCCCTGAGAGTGCCCTGTAATCAAAACACAACCTGCTTCCTGCAACCTGGCTCTGATACCACTTGTCAGGAATCTAGAACAACAAACATGCTCTGATCCCACTTGTCAGGATGCAAAACCGGAAGCATACAATTGATTACCAAACTTCAAGCAACTTAATATGCGGAAATAAACCAGATTCACCAAGTAACTAGAATTCAGAATAACACAGCATATGAGAGACAATACACAACTTGTATTAACACTTTATACAGAAAAGAATACAATAAAGAAGATGCCACTTCTTCTCCACCACCTTACAGAGGTTTCCCACACCTCAAGTGAACAGTACTTCTTCTCCCCAAAGCTCTCCCTCTCACAGGTCACAACACCCAACTCAAATACAGAGTTGATGTTCACCTCCCATGCTCCACGCATAACACAAGTGCTCCACGCACTCCACAAGCACTCCACGTGCTCCACAAGTACTCAAGGTACTTCAAGTAGATCTCCCATGAATCTGCAACAACCTGCAATTCAACAGACCATACTTATGGAAGGAACTTCCTTGCCTTCCTCTTGCTCTATCCGAGTACACACCTGTACTCCAAGTAGATCCTGCCTGATACTGCTCCCTGTTGTGTTGCTGTCTGTATGACCTTGCACACCTGCAAATCAAACAACGGTTCTGCTCACCTGTGAACCTCGACCTTGCATACACATACACCTGCAGATCAACGATCTTACTTACCATGTAGATCTCCTATATAGGCCATGCAACAGTGACCAAGATCCTACACTCCTGAAGATCCCAGCTAGCTCTCCAATCCAACACCAACACACCTGGTACTGTGGCACTAGGAGGAACGCACCATTGCTCTACCTCACACACAGAAGGAGCTTATAATTATGCTCTCTTACTCCCTAGCACACTTTTCCAATACAACCATGAGTCTATTATATAGATCTCATCCAAACAATAATTAGACATCTAATTACAATAATTAGATCCGCAGCTATGAGTCTAAAATTAGCACTCATCATGAAAACACTTGGTTCGTTAGCTAACTGCCCGTAAATAGCTCGCAGTCGAACCACACAGGCGACCGACGTCGGTCCCTGTCTGCCTGGAGGTGACTGACGTCGGCCGATATATGACCAACGTCGATTGCTTCCCTTTGCTATCCTGCCGACGTCGGCTGATCAGACCGACCCCAACTTCTCTGCAATCTTCAGCAACCTCCTCTCCTGTTTGCATCAGTGAAGCTTTTAGCTCCACAATCCTAACACAGGATGCTCTGGTATGTTCTTTGGATAAAGTAGAATCTTGGGTATTAGATTCTGGTGCCTCTTTTCATGCATCTCCACATAGGGAATTTTTTCATGAGTATGTCCAGGGAGATTTTGGAGAAATTTGTGTAGGGGATGGTAAGCCTTGTCAGATTGTTGGCAAAGGCAAAGTGAAGCTAAAATTGCAGACAGGTAACACATGGGTGTTAAAGGAGGTCATGCACGTCCCAGTTCTGAAGTAGAATCTGATTTCTGTTAGAAGTTTGGGTGAAGAGGGTTGCACAGTAACTCTCACAGCGGACTCTTGGAAGGTTACCAAGGGTACACTTGTTGTAGCTAGAGGTAAGAAAGTAGGTACGCTTTATCTATCTACTTGTTTTACTGATTCTTCTTCTGGGTTATCTACTTCAGTTGTAGATTCGGAGATGTGGCTTGATAGGCTTGGTCACATAGATAAGAAGGAGATGCTGGTTCTTGAGTCAAAGGATATGCTTTCAGATTTGGAAGGCATGGATCGTGATTTCTGTATGCAGAAGAAGAAGGTGAGGTTTCTTGAGGAATTCGATGTTAGTGACAAGAACAGGAAAGCCTTGGTTTTCAAGGAGAAAGTGATGGATAGAGTTCAGCACAAGATGCAGATGAATTCTGAGCAGAGCAAGGGTGATTTGGACAAGGGTTTGATCCAAAAGGAGCTCGCGGGAAAAAGTCAGGTCTCACAAGAAAAACACAGAGACCGACGTCGGCAGGAAAACTGGCGTCGGTGTCCAGACAGGGACCGATGTCAGCTATGTGCAGCCCGACGTCGGTGACTCGGGGCAGACAGAGACCGACGTCGGCCAGGGGAAACCGACGTCGGCAGGGAGGCAGTCGCAGGGAACCGACATCGGTCGGCTGTAGACTGAGATGTGACCGGCATCGGTCACTGAGACGAATTTTGGGTGGACAGCAAGCTGTCATGGAGTCTCAAGCGCCCATATGGAGGACTGAAGGTGTAAGTAAGTTCTTAAATTCGTCATTTCCCTTCTTTACACTACTTGTTGCTCACTTATGGCATAGGACCAGGCAGTTATTGAAGAAGCAGAACAGGTAGATCCAGGAAACAGTGGGAGCTAGGCATGGATGAGGATGTGATTCCTTGGAGGAAAACCAAACAAGGGTTTTGGGTAGTGTGGCCAGATGGAAGTAAGCACTGAGAGATGAATGGATGTTAAGGATAAAGAAGAGCGGAAATGGATACGTGAGATGGAAGATCAGGGTATTTGATCTTGTATTAGCTGCAGGGCAATGGAGGTTTGTTCATTGTGTTTCTCTTTACCAGGTTGGATAGTATTAGCTACACTATCCTATTTTCTGTATGATGTGCTTGTTGCAGGGTTACATATACAGGTATTGCTAAACTAAAGGTAAAGCTAGTTCAGGTGTTTGTCATGGAGAATCTGGGAGCAGCAAGATTTTTTGGCAAGAGTGTGTTCTAGAGACATGGAGGGTCATGTGTTGACTTTGTTTCAGGATGATTGTGTGAAACCAGTTAGCACGCCAATGGTTAGACAGTTCATAGAACAGGTGTCTTGATTCACATAATGAGGTTGAGTGCATGGTATGTACTAAACCTGAGTTTTCCCAAGCAGTGGGAGTTGTCACAAGTTAGGAGCCAATCCGGGAGAGAACCATTGGAGGGCAGTTCAGTGGATTCTTACAGGGACTAGTAGCAGGTGCACATGCTATGCAAGTTCAGGTTTATTTCTACATGGTTGTAGATGTGGATGTGGTAGGTAATTTGGATGACAGGTTTTGCACCACGGATTTTGTGGTGGTTGGTCTTCAAGGGTGATTTTGAAGATGGATACATAGCCAAGGTAACAAACTAGACGGTGTACAGGTACATGTACAGGTTGCAGCTGTTTATCTCCAAGTGGGAGATTGTTAGGTTGTGGAGCTAAAAGCTTCAACCTTTGCAAACTGAGGAACAGATGGTTGCTGAGTTCTACAGGAACCGGCGTCGGCAGCAGGACCGACGTCGGCAGAGACCAGTGCAGAAGGCCACCGGCGACGGCAGGAAGTCGGCCGACGTCGGCAGAACCAGACAAGCAGGGACCGACGTCGGTCGCCTGTGTGTTCCAAAACTGCCCGTTTCACGGACAGTTAGTTAAGTGAACGAAGAGTTTGCATGTTGAGACCAGTTAGAGTCTTGTGCTGCGAGGACAATTGTCTAAATTAAGAGTCTAAGTTATTGTTTGAGTTAGGGATCTATTTATAGACCCATTGGCATGTATTGTATAAAGCATGAGATAGAAAGGAAGAGTTTCTTCTAGTTGTAAGATCTGTGAGTTGCAGGTTGTTGCAAGCTCATTGGGGATCTACATGTAAGTTTGGTCTTTGAATTGTAGGTTGCAGGTTCATGAGAGATCAACTTGAAGTGCTATAGAGTGCTTGATGTACCGGCAGGGTTATTACTGACTGGTTGGTGAGGTGAACACCAATTCTGTGTGTGAGTTGGTTGTTGGGACCATTTTTTGTGTAGGAGAGTGTGTGTGAGAAGAATTACTGAACACTTGAGGTGTGGCGAATCTCTGTAAGGTGAAAGAGTGTGGCGGCTCTTTGTTGTATTCTTTTCTGTTAGTGTTAATACAAGATAGTGTATTGTCTCTCATATTCTGTGCTATTGGTGAATTCTAGTTACTTGTGTTTCTGGTTATTTCCGCATATTCAATTGCTTATATTTGGTAATCATACTGTGCTCTTTCTGAGGAGCAAGATCCCAACTAGTGGCATCAGAGCATGTTTGTTGTTATAGATTCCTGACAACTGGTATCAGAGCCTTGGTTGTAGGTTCTTAAGCTTGATACCAACAATTGGTATCAGAGCTTTAGGTTGGGATACTAACAGATTGGTGTAGATCTGGGTAGTGTGTTTTGATTACAGGTTACTCACAGGGTTTCTGTTTGAGTGGGAGTTGAGCAATGACAGAAAACAGTCAACTACGAATGGAAAAGTTCAATGGCAAGAACTACCAATTATGGAGGATGCAGATTGAGGACTATCTGTATCAGAAAGATTTGTACTTACCGTTGGGTGGGGTTGCTAGCAAACCCTTGGATATGAAAGATGAAGAATGGGAGGTTCTTGATCGGAAGGCTCTGGGATCGGTTAGATTGAGTCTTGCATCATCTGTGATTTCCAGCTTATCACAGTGTAAGACAACGGTGGAGTTGATGGAATCTTTGGCAAATTTATATGAAAAACCCTCAGCTTCGAATAAGGTATTTCTTATGAAGCGTTTATTTAATTTGCAAATGTTGGAAGGTGGATCTGTTCATAGCCATCTTAGTGATTTCCATGGTTTAGTAAACCAGTTAAGTTCAGTCAATATTGTATTTGATGATGAAATAAGAGCTCTCTTAATCTTGTGTTCATTACCTGAAAGTTGGAA
Source organism: Torreya grandis (assembly GCA_037957365.1). Lineage (NCBI taxonomy): Eukaryota > Viridiplantae > Streptophyta > Pinopsida > Cupressales > Taxaceae > Torreya > Torreya grandis. The sequence goes on along the minus strand of JARHVA010000700.1, from coordinate 1,114,015 downwards.
AGGTTTGGTAATGGCAGTTTCTAATACTGTGTCTCCTTCAAAAGTCTTAAAAGTGGATGATATTGTGAGTGTGATCTTGAACGAAGAGATACACAGGAAAAGCACAGGTGAATCATCTGGAGATGCTTTGTGTGTTGAAGGAAGAGGAAGGCCAAGAGAGAAGATAGAGCATGGGAGATCAAGGTCGAAGACGGGCAAGAGATCCAAGTCCAGGTATGGCAGAATAACCTGCTGGAAATGTGGAAAGCAAGGGCACTTAAAGAGAGATTGCAGATCGGGTACAAATCAGCATGAAGAACATGAAGAAGAAGCAGATGTTGCGGGTTACGTTGCACAGGATGCTCTGGTATGTTCTTTGGATAAAGTAGAATCTTGGGTATTAGATTTTGGTGCCTCTTTTCATGCATCCCCACATAGGGAATTTTTTCATGAGTATGTCCAGGGAGATTTTGGAGAAATTTGTGTAGGGGATGGTAAGCTTTGTCAGATTGTTGGCAAAGGCAAAGTGAAGCTGAAACTGCAGACAGGTAACACATGGGTGTTAAAGGAGGTCATGCACGTCCCAGTTCTGAAGTGGAATCTGATTTTTGTTAGAAGTTTGGGTGAAGAGGGTTGCACAGTAACTCTCACAGCGGACTCTTGGAAGGTTACCAAGGGTACACTTGTTGTAGCTAGAGGTAAGAAAGTAGGTACGCTTTATCTATCTACTTGTTTTACTGATTCTTCTTCTGGGTTATCTACTTCAGTTGTAGATTCGGAGATGTGGCTTGATAGGCTTGGTCACATAGATAAGAAGGAGATGCTGGTTCTTGAGTCAAAGGATATGCTTTCGGATTTGGAAGGCATGGATCGTGATTTCTGTATGCAGAAGAAGAAGGTGAGGTTTCTTGAGGAATCCGATGTTAGTGACAAGAACAGGAAAGCCTTGGTTTTCAAGGAGAAAGTGACAGACAGAGTTCAGCACAAGATGCAGATGAATTCTGAACAGAGCAAGGGTGATTTGGACAAGGGTTTGATCCAAAAGGAGCTCGCAGGAAAAAGTCAGGTCTCACAAGAAAAACACAGAGACCGACGTCGGCAGGAAAATTGGCGTCGGTGTCCAGACAGGGACTGATGTCGGCTATGTGCAGCCCGACGTCGGTGACTCGGGGCAGACAGAGATCGACGTCAGCCAGGGGAAACCGACGTCGGCAGGGAGGCAGTCGCAGGGAACCGACATCGGTCGGCTGTAGACTGAGATGTGACCGGCATCGGTCACTGAGACGAATTTTGGGTGGACAGCAAGCTGTCATGGAGTCTCAAGCGCCCATATGGAGGACTAAAGGTGTAAGTAAGTTCTTAAATTCGTCATTTCCCTTCTTTACACTACTTGTTGCTCACTTATGGCATAGGACCAGGCAGTTATTGAAGAAGCAGAACAGGTAGATCCAGGAAACAGTGGGAGCTAGGCATGGATGAGGATGTGATTCCTTGGAGGAAAACCAAACAAGGGTTTTGGGTAGTGTGGCCAGCTGGAAGTAAGCACTGAGAGACGAATGGATGTTAAGGATAAAGAAGAGCGGAAATGGATACGTGAGATGGAAGATCAGGGTATTTGATCTTGTATTAGCTGCAGGGCAATGGAGGTTTGTTCATTGTGTTTCTCTTTACCAGGTTGGATAGTATTAGCTACACTATCCTATTTTCTGTATGATGTGCTTGTTGTAGGGTTACATATACAGGTATTGCTGAACTAAAGGTAAAGCTAGTTCAGGTGTTTGTCATGGAGAATCTGGGAGCAGCAAGATTTTTTGGCAAGAGTGTGTTCTAGAGACATGGAAGGTCATGTGTTGACTTTGTTTCAGGATGATTGTGTGAAACCGGTTAGCACGCCGATGGTTAGACAGTTCATAGAACAGGTGTCTTGATTCACATAATGAGGTTGAGTGCATGGTATGTACTAAACCTGAGTTTTCCCAAGCAGTGGGAGTTGTCACAAGTTAGGAGCCAATCTGGGAGAGAACCATTGGAGGGCAGTTCAGTGGATTCTTACAGGGACTAGTAGCAGGTGCACATGCTATGCAAGTTCAGGTTTATTTCTACATGGTTGTAGATGTGGATGTGGTAGGTAATTTGGATGACAGGTTTTGCACCATGAATTTTGTGGTGGTTGGTCTTCAAGGGTGATTTTGAAGATGGATACATAGCCAAGGTAACAAACTAGACGGTGTACAGGTACATGTACAGGTTGCAGCTGTTTATCTCCAAGTGGGAGATTGTTAGGTTGTGGAGCTAAAAGCTTCAACCTTTGCAAACTGAGGAACAGATGGTTGTTGAGTTCTACAGGAACCGGCGTCGGCAGCAGGACCGACGTCGGCAGAGACCAGTGCAGAAGGCCACCGGCGACGGCAGGAAGTCGGCCGACGTCGGCAGAACCAGACAAGCAGGGACCGATGTCGGTCGCCTGTGTGTTCCAGAACTGCCCGTTTCACGGACAGTTAGTTAAGTGAACGAAGAGTTTGCATGTTGAGACCAGTTAGAGTCTTGTGCTGCGAGGACAATTGTCTAAATTAAGAGTCTAAGTTATTGTTTGAGTTAGGGATCTATTTATAGACCCATTGGCATGTATTGTATAAGGCATGAGATAGAAAGAAAGAGTTCCTTCTAGTTGTAAGATCTGTGAGTTGCAGGTTGTTGCAAGCTCATTGGGGATCTACATGTAAGTTTGGTCTTTGAATTGCAGGTTGCAGGTTCATGAGAGATCAACTTGAAGTGCTATAGAGTGCTTGATGTACCGACAGGGTTATTACTGACTGGTTGGTGAGGTGAACACCAATTCTGTGTGTGAGTTGGTTGTTGGGACCGTTTTTTGTGTAGGAGAGTGTGTGTGAGAAGAATTACTGAACACTTGAGGTGTGGCGAATCTCTGTAAGGTGAAAGAGTGTGGCGGCTCTTTGTTGTATTCTTTTCTGTTAGTGTTAATACAAGATAGTGTATTGTCTCTCATATTCTGTGCTATTGGTGAATTCTAGTTACTTGTGTTTCTGGTTATTTCCGCATATTCAATTGCTTATATTTGGTAATCATACTGTGCTCTTTCTGAGGAGCAAGATCCCAACTAGTGGCATCAGAGCATGTTTGTTGTTCTAGATTCCTGACACCGTGGCTCCAAATATTTCATTAAATACTTATAATATAAACATCACCATAATAAATTTTTTCTATTGTCATGGATAATGGAGAGGAGTTCTTCTTAACTAAAGATCTCAAGGGAGTTTTCTTTCAATATCACAACAAACTTTTTCAATAAAAACATTGATTTAATGAGTATGATTCATTCTTGGAAGAATGGTTACGAGACTACATTATACATAAGGTTGACCAAGCCACTAGTAACCTCATTGAATAACATCTTACTCTACTTGAAACTTGAAGCAATGTTATGGGCAATGGAAACTAAAAAAGGGCCCTAGGTTGGACAAAATCCCTATTGTATTCTTTTAAGCTATGTGGCACATTCTCAAAATAGACTTGTTTAATGTTTATAAAATGGTGGAGACCAATGGATCCTTAGGCAATATCATTAATCATGGCTTAATCAAACTTATTCATAAAGCTAGAAACATGAACAGGGTTAGCAGTTGACATCCCACTACTCTGTTTAATGCTTCATACAAACTTATTACCAAGTATATGTCCATGAAAATTAAACATATTATTCAATATATTGTTCATCCTAAACATATCGAGTTACTTAAAGGTAGATACAACCTTGATATGCTCCTCTTTGCCTAAAAAATTTACCCAATGGGCCAAAGACTCAAATAAAATGCATTATTGCTCAAACTTGACTTTGATAAACCCTACAATCAAATTTGATGGCATTTCATTCTCAAAGTGATTTAATGGTTGGTTTTGGTCCTCGCTTCAGGAAGAAAATTCAATTACTATTTGGGGAGGCATAAGCTTAGGTCATGGTTAATGGTAGCCTCATAGTGTCCTTTAATTCCCATGCTCTATTCACCAAGACTTCCCTCTCACCTCCTTTTTATATATTCTAGTTTTTGATGCTTTAGGCTATATGCTTAAATGATCCCACCATCAAGGATATATGAAAGGAATTTAATTCCCATAGAGTGCCCATACTCTTAACTCTAATTTTATAGATGATTCCATGCTCTTCTTACAAAAATATGAACATGAGATTGTTAATGCCCAAGTAATTATTGATTTTTATTATGATGTGTTGTAATCCAAGTTCTATAATCACAAAATTGAAGTCATGCTCATCAAAGGTGATCCTAAACCTACTTGGATTCCTCCAAATTGGAACATCATCCCCCATTACTAAATCACTCATTACCTAGGTATTACCTTTTGTATCCACCTCTCACCCCATGAAATGTGAGTTTGGGTATTCAATAAAATTTAGTAAAAGGTGGAAAGCTAGTCTTGTAAATATCTCTGCTTAGTAGGTAAGTTGATTATTATTAATCTCATATTTTTGTCCAACCATGCACATTACTCATCTTGTTATTAATTGAATATTTTTGGCCAACCATGCATATTACTCATTTTGATGATTACAGTGTAAATCAACTCACTACAAACTTACTTAGGTGGTCATCAACTTCCTTTGGACCAACAACTCTGGTAAAAAAGGGATGACTGAAATTTCTTGGAAACTTTGTAGTCAACCTAAATCTATTGGTTGTCTTGTAATTATCGACCTTTTACGGTAAAGCAAATGTTTTGTTGCCAATTTTTTACAAGAGCTACTAAAGGCACCAAAACATGAATGATCCTAGTCAGATAATGTGTTAGACTTAACTCATAAACATTCATGCACCTCCACTCCTTAAGAGGATAAGACTCTCAATGCTCATGTTTTTAATATGTTAGATTTTATTTCTCTTAGGGGTAATTGAGTGGCCTAGAAAGAGATGGCTCATCTTATATAATGAAATCATTAGTTCCTTTGACATGGATTGAGTATATCTAATTATAGCCTATGGTGGAATAATATTATATAATTTAATGACCATCCTCTTGTTGTCCAACCTAAATTCATAGCTCATTCCTTTTTGTAGACACTCGTATTTGGCATTAGTCACTTGATAATGTGTAATTTGACCAAACATTATCCTATTTAACTTATGTTCATATAAATGACTCTTATTCTCCATTTCTCTACCCATTTCTTGTATACACATTTGAACCTTCAAAATGTCATTACTACTTCATAGGAATTTCCAAGTCTTTTACCCGAACTAATTTGTATAATTATTAGACTATCTCTTAGCCTTGAGCCAAATATTCCTACTTTTTTGAGACAAGTTTGTGTTCTATAGACAAGTCCACCACCATGGGCCTATTCACTCAGTATGACCTTGTCCTCACACCCTTTAACGACAAGTTTCTAAAATTTGAAATGTCCATAAGGGTCAACCCACACATTTTACAAGTCATATAAGGGAAATTACCCAAAAGGGTTTTTTATATAAATAAATAAAGTCTAAGTATTTATATATCTTCTCTTGATGGCACATTGGGATAAACTTTTAAGAAGCTTCCAAATCTAAAATCCATTAAAGGAAAAAGATTTAAGCTATGTATAAATCACTATTTATAAGGTAAATTCACATGTTGTATAGTGTTAAAATCCATGTTCAGGATTGCACAACATATTTGAAACACATAGGATTACACAACACATTAGGATTACACATGATTGCACACACTCAACTAGGTGGGAGAACTTCAGTTTATTCCTTAATTGGAGTATTGGATATATAGGCCACATTGGTCACATTGGGGTGGCTAAGGTTAGCTCAACATACACCTTTCTCCTATTATCCCAATTTAAAATTGTTGTATAGTGCATAACTAAGGTTTGAAGTAAGGAGAAGATAAACATAGATATTTATGTAGAATTTTGGTAATCTAAAGTTACAAGAATACATATCAGATGCAAAAAAATGCATGGTATTCTCATAGATTAAAAACTTTAGATCCACACTTGGAAGATAATACACAACCTCAAACTTATACCACTAGTGCAAACTTGTCCAATAAGATACAGACTGTCTGTTTATGGACCCAAGCATTCATAGGATTATTTTAGTGGATTTCATATAATTGTACCTTTCCTACAAACATGCATTCATATGAACTAGCTAAGTACATCCCTTTTTTGATTTTATAGAAATAATAACCTGTTATATTTATCTAGTTGCAATCAGATTTATGTAATCATTTAATATTTTTAGCAATCTAATTTATTCAACATTTTTATCTTATTAGGGTCACATTAGTCCAAAAACATATAAAACATATTGATGAATCCATTCTTTTTCTAAAACATTATAAACCCTAGGTTAGTTTTAGGGTTTATCCCTTCTTAAATTTTAGGATTGTTATGTTTTATATTTTCATAATAATATGTTTTGTGGTTCTTTTCTTTCTCAATATAGGGTTCATAAATTTCTCCATGAATACATATTTTCAAAACCCTAATAGTTATAGCTCTATGATTCCCTTATCATCCACTAATGTTATGCCTTTTAGTTATGATAATGAATGGATAAATCAATTTATATATAATCATGTTAATATTCCTAATAGCAATGATTATGTAAATGAGTAATATGCATGTATAAGTGATGAAAATGATTATGATAACTATATCAATAATGATGAGGAAGATTGGAATGCTAGTGAATTCTATGATTATAAAGAAGAAGAAGAGGAAAATAAAGATGCATTATTTCTTATTTCTAGCATTTCACTTGAAGAAGAAAATAAAATAACACCATGCATAGATGATGTGCATTTAGATGTTCATGATATTTTGCCTTATAATAATATGTCTACACATGATGATATACTTATAGTAACATAGAAAACTTAGACATTTATTTTTGTATAGAATATCCATTTATCACAAATAGTTTGCCACAATTTTTTGCCAAAGTCATTCATCTCATTAGATGCCATGAAATACAAAGGCATGGAAAATGCATTCTAAATAATATTATTAGTGACAAAGAATGTGATATTTCTTCTCCTTTTATAGAAATACTAAATGATATATGAGTTTTATGATTCTCTCTCCTCTATTGAAATGTTATGTCACAATCCTCCCCTTTCTATAAAGAAAGGTGAAAATATTTATTCACATGAAGCTTTTATTGAAACACAATGTTATGCAATTTATACTATTTTTTCAGAAGCACAATGTGATGTGAATACCATGCTAGGCAATTATTCCAAATTATGTAATGTTGTTGATTTAGAATTTAATCCTAGGCAATGAAATGTTATTGGTGTTGAATCTATTATATCTATATTTAGATTAGGTGGTACATTAACACCAATAAATGAACATTTTTATTGGTGTTGAATCTATTGTATCTATATTTAGATTAGATGGTACATTAACACCAATGAATGAACATTTATAAACCACTACCATTCCTATTATCCATACCATTTCCCTGATGAAATATGTGGATGTACTCCAACAACAAATTCAAGTTTTGTGTTTAAAGGTTACTTCATGTGAGGATAAGCTTGCATATACTCAAACTTGTGATCGTGAAAATACAAAAGTTAATAATAAGAGAGTTACACATAAGGCAATTAATCATGAGATACACAAAAATATAATTGTAAATGTGGTCAGGGAAGGTTGAACCAAGTGTATTATATCCTAAGGAAAAAATTCTAGTTATGATCCTAAATAAAAGGTAAGAATCAAAGGACATGGGTTACAATGCTATTGTTATCGCAAAGGCTCCAATGAAAAATATGAATCAACCACTCAAGTTCGATAGTTTTAGATATTGACCACATACTATTTTGGAGACATTACTGGATAAAATACTAATAAAATTACCTCCTAATTATTATCTTCCTACTCATCACCTTGAATGAGTAAAGGGAAAAACATTTTACAACTATCATCATATTAATGGATGTTGTGATGATCATTGTTATGCATTTTGACAAAATATTACACATCTTGTAGATAGAGGGGTCATTACATTTTTAAAGGTTGATATTAGGTCAATAAGGTCCCCTTATCCATCTTATTCCATTACTCATTCAACAAAGACTGAGATATCCCAAGATGTTTATGTAAATGAACCAATGGTCCATTAGGCTTCTAAGGAAGATGCTATTAGAAGAAGATCTTCTTCTATCTCACATTCTATAAGGATTTATATTTATTAGGATGTTATTTTCAAGGAAAAATGGTCATTCAAGCCCTTTTTAGAGGCAAATATAGAGAATGCATTATTGTAGATGATAATCAAAAACACAATACATGCCAATGTGGATTTCTCAAATATTGGGATATAGTGAGAGAGATTGACAACATATACATGAGAATGTTAGGTGGCATGTAACCATTATAATTTATTTGGGGCCTAAGATAATTGACACATTGTTATATATATGTGAGATTCTTGCACAAGTGAATGTTACTTTGAGATAATCTTGGCTACAATAAATGGGAGCAAAATTTGATAGGATTCACATGATTTTTGCCTTTAATTTCAAATAAGGTTTACTTGCATATCATAATTATAGGTCAAACAAAAATAATGATGCATTTTTTTCATCTCAAATACAAGTGTGGATACCAAATATAAAACAAGTAGTTAAGGATCAATGAATGAACCAAGGAAGGGACATTATGCAAAAGGAGCAAGAAATGAAAACATAGACTATTCTTCAATTATTTCTTAGATACATAGTACAAAAGATGATACATTTATTCAAAAAAATCTAACACATGATCCAATTTTTTATACATGCTCTATAATAGATAAGGAATGCAATGAATATCACACAACTATATGTATCACTAAGAGTGAAACACCATAGTTATAATATCAAAATTAAGTTTTGGATGAGGGTCTAGATTATTTGTAATTTTTACTTTTGAATGGTTGGCATTGATTGGATCATTCACTAGATAGAACATAATCTATAATACATAGCTATTGAATTTTTCTACTCCCTATATTCTTATACTTTCACATACATGTGCAAGTATGCTCTTGTACTGACCATTCTTCTATCCTTTGGCCTTGTATTCATTGTGTCCTTACCTCTTGATCTGGACATCCGTGACATCTATCCTATGATGCATCTTTTGGCACCACTACATCTCATTATACATTCTTGGTAACATATTACTTTCTCACTTTGACATGATGATCATTTATATTTTCTCTTGTTATGGCTTACACTACCTCTACACAATCACATGCATTTGTGGTTACACATTATATGAGCACACACATGGATTCTTACACATCCCCTTCTATCACCCACACACTCTTTTGAGTTATGATGTGGTGATTCACATATATAGTTGGGTAATATTGATTGATTTCATTTTATTCACATTTCTATGATATCACATCTTAGTACACACTATGCCTTGACACATGTTGTAGATTGGTTGGATCCCTCTCATTCTTATATTTTCAAAACCTTGTTACTCGATATTGTTTGTTGGTGTAAATATATATCCCAAAATAATAAATAAATAAATAAAATAGTTCAAAAAATACAAAAACTTAAAAAAAAAAAATTAAAAATAGGATCCATGTATGAAAAATTGCTTGTTTACATGATTTTTTATACTTTGTCATACATAGTACATTGTATATCCAATTGTCTTATACACATGTTTCATAGTATAGATGAATTAAATGTAAGACATAAAAATTTTAGATGACATGGACACTAGATGCGGGACTTTCTTAGATCCATGAATACCTTCTTATACTCGGAACATGTTCTCTAGGGGCATTTTTATACATAAGTTATATACTTTTATGATTTTACATTGATAATATTGAGCTAACTTCCATTGATTATACATTACTTGCTATGAACTACATTATTTACATTATTATCATACATGATATTTTACTTTCTATATATGATGATGACATACATTGGTTGTATAGATTAGCCTTGCTTGATTTATGTTGTTGCTTGTTACTTATTTTATTTTGTTTGTCTAGGACATTAATTATCTCTTGTGTGTGTGAAATTAAACTATCCATTATTTTTGGGACATTAAATTTTATTTTTGTGTGTATGACATCAAATTTTCCTTTGAGTGTGGCCCTTGGCCTTGTGTGGCATGCAACTATTCATTGTGTGTGACTCTTAGATTTTGTTTGATATGTGTGGATAAATATAGGATTGTATTTTGAGGTTATTTATGCCATGATATAAACCATGTAGTTTGATTATTTCTTGGAATGCCATAATCCATATCATACATTTTTTTTGTGTAGTTATTACTCAACTTATGGATACTCATTGCTATGTTGATTATTCATTGTGTTGATCATTGATATATTTGTCTTGACATGAACCTTGTTTGCTTAGGATACATGTATCATACATAATCAAATGTTTTATAATTATTATGATGACATATTATCCACATGTTATTATATGATTATACTCATATTACATATTTTATATACACCATGATGCCTTTAACTACTATCTTTTGAGATAAGTAATTTGCAGGTTTCATTCTTCACCATACTGGATTGTATTGGATACCAAACCTTCATAGATATAGAAAATTATTTTTTTGGCACATATCAGTTTATAATGATACAAGATTACACATATATTATAGGTTTTTACTCATATTATGAGAGATTTAAATCAAATTAGGGGCATATGTGCAGCATATGACACAAATTTTCACAAAATCATGAGATATCACACATATTATAGATTCAATTTACACATGTTATTGCAGTAGGGGCATATGGGAAACATATGCTCATACGTTTTTTAGATGTCATGATATATTAACACAGGTTATGTGACTAATGTTACTCAAAATACTAGATGGAATGACAAATCATGTCATTATTTGCTCAATATTACTTAGATTTATTCCAAAACTAATTATACTCTGGCATTACTCAGATTGAATCATATATTCATATGCAGTGGATGATTCAAAAATTTATGCTAAGACTCCTAGACTTTACTTAGGCATTACTAAGATTTATTAGAACCCTAAATGGATTCCATTCAATCAGATTATTGGAGTTGAGGGGGTTGAATTTATGGATTCTCTTTCTTCACTCTTGTCCTTTGAAGAATTTAAAGTGTATTCTCTTCCATCCTTCACCAAAGTGTAGGTTTTTATGTATCTATCATACTACAACTTTTATCAAGATGTGAATGTCTTTATAGAAACACATGACATACATCCATGGGCATTATATTGCACATGAGTTCATCCTTATATTCACTAATATATAAAATTCCAAACATTATTCATTCACCAAAATATGATGTCCCTTTAGTAAATAAGATACCATATAGGGATTTGGATGCATAATCCTCTTCAAACCAAACTTCTCTACCATTCCTTAGAAAAAATATTATTTATACAACCATTATACATAATATCAATGCAATACTTGCCTCTAAACTTGAAAATGGGTTTTAAAATATTCTTATTATTCATAGTATCATTCATTTTTTTAGTTGGTTTCAACAACACTCTCTTCATCATGAGAGCTTCTTTGCATTTTGGATCTTATATGTTATGTACTAACATAATACTCTCCTCATCCACTTGTGAAATATGCATATTCACATCATTTCAAATACTACCATCATCATGTGCATGTGGGCACTCAAATTCTCAATGCCATGCTTCTCCACATTTGAAGCATGTACACATGAATCCTATTTTTATACCTCATCCAAAATATCCTCGTCCTCTTGTAGGATATTCTCTACTCTTTGGGTAGTATTATTACTCTAAAAAGTGTTTATTTATCCTTATTACACATAGTATACTCCTCTAACATTTCTTGTTGATGTACATGAGAGAACTTTCCTCTTCCTCTCATTGTGCCTTTTTTTCTTCAAGAAAACTTCTATTCAAACTTATGCATGCACTAATATAATTCCTTAGCTAAATGAGGTTGTATCATCCTAAAATAATATTGAATGGAAATGTGTAGTCAATTCATGTACCTTGAGATCTTATATGTGACATATTAAACATTACCCACTCTGATGGCGAGCCTATCTATTTGGTTTAATCTATTACACTCATCTCCTTTTGTCTCAAATTCTATAATTTATCAAATAAAATAAATTATTATTTTGAAGGAAAAAACTTACATTTTCATTTTATGACCATTCTATCCAAAGTTTTGATTATGTATTTACCTCTTTTAACTCTCTCTATCCGCATATGCTTCTACCCTAATGATGTGCATCCTTTAAACATAGTATAAGAAAAATTCACTCTCTTAGGATTTTTCATCTATTTATACTCAAAATATTTATCTAACTCGATGATACAAATCAAAGAGTTTTTTAGGACACAAATTACTATAATAGTTGGGGTGTACAATTGTTTATTAGTGTTCATTATAATAATGGCTCACAAGAATCTATCTTCTAACTCATATACCAATTCTTCTATGTAGATATCAAACACTTCTTCTATTACCTCAATGTCACTTTCATCATCCATTACAGCTCCTCAATGTTTCACACTATCCATATCCTCTAATAATGCTTGCATTTATCTCATCAACTTATTAAATTCTAATTTTTTTGGAAATTTAGGCACTCTTGCTAGAAAACTCATTTGTGTGCCATTTGTTTTCATCCCAGTAAAAAATAATACCAAAAAATTCTACCCAACATGTTATGTATTAGAGATGTTTTTTTAATTTTGTACCCATACTTGCAAATTGGAAAAAAAACTTCACTTCGCAGGATACATCTTCTAAGTTGACTTAATAAGTTCACGTGCTTATCTTTCAAGGAACAACCTTGTTATGATACCATTTTTCATAGTGACAGTTGTGGGATCCAATGTAGGATGAAATAATAATATGCAACCCACATAATACACATAAAATAAATGGAATGACTCATATTATATTCCCATAATAAAATAACAATGGTTTTTATTGATTTTAATGAAGGAAGTTTACAACTTACACACACATTAAACACATATAGTTTGATTAGCGATACTTACAATATTACATCAATCTCATTTGAGATGAACTATAATATATCTCAACCTTAGAATTATGGTTTGCATAAATATATGCTTCAAATAGGCTTGGTTCTCTTTGGTTTGGTTATTCTCTTGAAATTCTTACCAACTTGAAGTCTTTATAAAATTATTCTTGATCTACTTGCTCTAAAATACTATCCAAACTTCCAACAACCTTGTTAACCTCTTCGCAATGATATTGATACTTGATATAGGTATGCAATATATTAAATATTAATAATTTAATTCAATTCACTCTTACAACTATCAGATAATCATTGTCATCATGTGATGCTTCAATTTCCATTTTGTTACAATTTGCAGGTTATCAGGGCCATTATTTTTCATTATGAGTGATACTTGTAATTTTAAACAGAACATGGATCAAAGATACATGTGTGAAATTTATTATTTCACTATTTAAAAATACTATCATCACAATCCTTCAAGCCCTCATTGGTTGTGTAATATTACAGTGCATACACAAAGGTTTTCAAGAACATTATGTGCAAGGAACAATGCATGAATGTTAAGTCACAATAACTATGAATAGAATAGAAGACAAGAAGAAAATATAAATAAGACCTTCCAAAAAAAAAATTGTCACAAATTATTTCTCTTCATAAGACATCATAAGATTCATTGAACAAAATTCCACACATTTTGACTGACTTCACATGACTTCACCTTTTGTATAACTACATGAAACTTCCTAGTTCATAGAATTCATATAGACCTTCAATATAACTTGTACATGATTATTAAGTTGTACTTAAAAAAATGAGTTTGATATTTTGACAATCTAGGTTATGCTCATAAAAATGCCTATGCGTACCTCCGCTCATGCACAAGGCTAGCCAAAGCAACTCTAAAAGATTGCACACAAACAAGTAGTTTCACACAATTATAAACCTACTTAATTTTACACTTAATATTTTTTAATAATGGAGGATTTCTTAAGAACCTAGATATTTTTGCATCAATGAGAAGGATCAAATAATTTTAAATCCTAGTCATCCATTTTTTTGCATCCCTTGATCCTTTTTCCAATGTTTATTATACCACTTTTTTCCAAGATTTCTTACCTTTTTTATTATCAGCGTATGTACCGATAAGATCTTAAATTAAATAAGTCTATAATTACATGAACACATCAATGTATTTAGGACAAGAATTCATAAGATAATACACTCTAATATATATTGATAATCCATCAATTGAAGTGTTATAGCGACATTGATTTTATCGAAAGCAAAATTAAATAATTACTAGTGAAAGAACATATCGTCCTTACTAGGTTTCATCACATAAAGTGGGATAAGGGTTGAGATATTAATATTACATTGGATTACATGCTAGACTGATGAGTGTTGTTTGGAAGCTTGTCAAAGAAATGTTTATGATTGAAGCATGCCCGTCATAACTAATTCCTTTTTTATGGTCTTGTAAGGTGCTTTTGAGCCAATTAGGGTTTAGAAAAAGGATAAGAATTTTAGGGAGATAAAAAATTCAATGTGATAATCTGAGAAAGGTTTTTGACAAGCAGGAGTAGATGAAAGTGATCACAAAATTTCATCAAAATGTAACATTATTTGACAAGATTTGGTCACATTGACTAATATTGAATTCAATCCACCAAGATTGAACCCCCATGATCTTGATCTGACCAATATCAATCAGACTAATCTAATACTTTCTATTTTCTACATATTCTCATTTTTTCAAAATAAGTATGTGTTTGCTCCATAGTTTATTTTGAAATTATTTTTAGCTTTCAATAGTACACAAGTAAGTCAAAATTTAGGTATTTATCTACAAACTCTTTTTGTCAAATTCTAAGCATTTAATTCACTTCAATTCCCTCAATTAGTATGTGTTTACTATTATTTTGTGTGTATTTGTGTATATATGTGTATGAATGATTCAAAGTTAAGAGCTAAAAAAAATATAAAATGGTAGTCAAGGATCTCATATGTCAATGGATTGAGTATTATATCATATGAATTTACTTTATGAATTTTTTTTGAGACCCTCGGGAAAAAAAATTTATTATTGCATAACTTGCATAGTTTGTAAAGGTTATTGAAGGATTTTAACTTTAGGATATTGAATTGAAGTAGTGGTAGTATAAATAGGAATAAAAAAATTAGGCACTTGTAAAAAATTATGAATAAGAGAGGAAGGTTGAAAAATATGTTTATATGGTTAAGGAACTTGAGGAATAACAAAATAAACATTGAAACCAAATTTAAAGGAAAAATAATAAAATGAGTAGAAGACACAACATAATTAAAAATAATTTGAGACAACCAATTTATTTGGCATGGGAGGGGAATATTTGGAAGGTTTAACCTCATTTAAAACATTTAAATATCCACGATTAACTATAAAATGTATTTCCTAAACTATGAACTCTTAAGCTAAGGTTTTATTTTGAATATATCTCACTAAAAATAACATTGCATCTATTTCATTAAGATGTTTTAAAACATGTTGTCAAAACAAAGCAAGTCTTTCCATCCTCTCTTTCTCTACATCAAAATTATCAATAATATGAGGTACACTAGCAACATTTTCATTCACATTATTATCATTCATAACATTGGCAACCAAATAATTTGCATTCATATCATCATCCATGTATATATAAACATAATAAGCTTAACCTCATTAACAATTGTCATTTTGTTTTTCAAACAAACATGAGTACTTTTCAAATAAATTTCAACAAACTCAATTGGTTTACAAATAAATCTATCACTTCACTTAATAGGGGAATTGCATCTAATCTCCTTATATGACATAATACATAAGCATGTATCACATTCAAACTAAGGGTAAATGACACACAAGGAGCTACAACTAATGATGGAAAAGTAAATAAGTTCGACCCTAAAATAATTAGATCTATAATAACGACAAAGGCTAACCCTATAAGGGAATGAAGCACACAAGGCAAGGAGTTTTTATAAACCTTAGGTAGAATCAAATCCAATATGAAATAATTTAACTCTAGAAAGGAGAAGAACATGCAAATAAAATTAGGTTCACCAAAATGTTTTATGGTAAAGTGGCTTAGGTCAAGGAACACTACACTAAACCATACTAAGAAATGTGTAATTCAAATTTAAAAATAATCAACATTTGAAAACACACACACACACACACACACACACACACACACACATGTATGTGCATGTACACACACACAAACATATTTTGATATATCATCACTTTTATTTGGAGCTATGAACTAGTCTAGGACACATGTAGGGCCCAAATCCTTAGAGGATCACTAGATCAACATGCAACAATCAACCTTGTGATTACCAAATCTACAACCAACAGGTCTATAATACACCACATAAGACCACAACCAACCTCACATGCCCAATGATATTTAAACCTGGGTGGGATTGAAAACAACTAAGCCACTTTACCAACTCACTCAAATCTCATTGGTTATAATGATATATTTAGACAAAACTCTTTCCTTGGAGCCTTAAGGACTATGATATTTAATAGTTTTACACTTTCCCATATGTATCCATACACTCTTTCAATTATTTGGCTGATAATTTATTAACTCACTTTTCAATCAACATTAGCATGAAGATTAAGTTTTCACAAATTTCCAAACTTAAACAAGGAACTAATGAGAATGTTAGTGATTAAATGGTTAGATTCAAAATCATGTTTACAATGATGACTTACCAATCAATTGATAGTGAAATGAAAAGTATATTCTCTCAGAGTTTATTCCAATGTATTAAACATAATGTGACCTCCAAATCTTACTAATATTTTGATTAACTTTGTCACACATTCAAAAACTATGAGATTAATATTTTAGAGGCCAATATGATTAAATATGGGAGTAACTACCCTACTTCTAATGGATTTAAATATCAAGGTAAATAAACATTCAAAGCTAAGGCTAATGATAATATTTTTCAATCTAAGAATGGGGACAAGTATGTAGTCAGTGTGGTAGACCAACCATCATACATGATAGTCATTTTCCAACAAAGAAGGATGATAATTAAAAGGTTAACTAATATTCCTCAAAATGTGATTAAACGATTGTTTGAATTTAGTATGATATCTTTACCTCCTCAATGAGAGTGTAAATCATAAATTCCTTTCCTAAAAACCGTGATGGTAATGCATACTATGATTATCATATACTCCCTAGTCCTTATATGAATAAATGCATAATTTTAAAGCATAACCTTAGTTCAAGACATGATTGAAAATAACCAAATCCAAATAGAGGGTCACATAAATACTTTAAATAAATCAGTTGCCCAACCAAATCAACATCTGAAGATATATTTGTTTTCTAAATAAAAAATCACAACTTTATTCATTTGGAAAAAAATTCCATCGTAAAAATGTTGAAGCATGTATAACCAAGTGCCAAACCCCACAAAGAGTATAAACAAACATCCATAAAAAGGGTTAACCATCCAAAAACAAATATGAGTCTCCTATTGACCAAATAAAGCCCCAAATAGAAAATATTATCCCAATTAAAGATGGTATGAAAGGATGATAGTTCTGTATGAGAAGAACCTTAAAGTGATTCTAGAACCATGATGTTGATAATCTCATAGACTAGGATTAAATAAAAACAAATAAGTTTGTGAGAGATTGTGTGTAGTAGGTACCTATGTAGCCACTCTATCATACATAATAGTTTGAACTACACATATTCTATGTCATGCTCATCTCCAAAGGAGAAAATTAGGAACTGATAAAAAACCTACACTGTCACTCTAACAAAAATACACCAGCCAACTATAAAAAAGATAAACAACCAAGTTACAAATAGAGTAAAATAAGACCATCACTAGATTGAAAGTACCAATCATTGATCTTAATCATCTCTAAAATTGGGTGTGTAGATACCTTTTCCCCTGACCCATGGAACATAAGCCTAAGGTTCAACAAAAATGCTAAATACTGGAGGTTGAGAGTTACCATCCTTAATCTCCATCTTCACCCATTGTCCTGACTCTAGCTTTAGACCTTCTTTAGAGAGTGAGTCAACAAAGGTATTCAGTTCATGGTAGACATGTTTGTATGAAACAAGGGTGAAAATCCATGGTAGTTGGCTTACCTAACAAAGATTGGGGTCAAGAATATGCTCTTAATTATTTTCACTATCAGCATCCAGTTTATAACCAGTTGATATTCACCCATCACTTGTAACCTCATAATATTACATTCCCAAGTAATACTGAGAAGTAGCTTGAGAGTAAATAATTATACAAAATTATTTTTTCCCATTCCTAAGCCTATGTTGAAATAAAAATAATGGTTGTTATTGATGTATAAAACTCTATTAGCACCACATATAATCAATCCTTGACTTACCCCATAAAATAACCCCCCAGGCATAATATGATCGATCACCATCAGAGAGATCTATCTAGGAGTCTTGCATTTTTTAACTTTCTTCAGGTTTTCTAATACATTGTAGATCTAAATATATATCTAAAAGGTGGAATAAAAGAGTTTTTCACAATATATACATTTCTAGCCAACCATATCCCCCATGCTAAAGAGATTTATCTCTTTTATACTATACCAGTTCTAAAAATAATCAACTAGTATTTCTCCATGTCAAGAACCAGGTCTCTTGATTAATGGCCCCAGTTCATCCCACACATCAAGTGTGTAGGGACAACCGTTACATCTTGATTTATTTGTGGATTTTTTATAGTTAATAATTTGATTTGATTATTACTAAGTTATAAGTCATTTGTTGTTATAGGACAATGGTATTTTGCTTTAGTTTCATGATTTCATTACGATAAAATAGATTTATTATATATTATTTATATTGTGATCATGTTGATTTATTATTTTATCAAGATTTTATGATATACATATCATGATGTTATGGACTAACTATCTACTTGTTGTGGGTTGGATGCAAGAGAGATTAATCCCTCAGAGCATGATAGAGGGAGAGCATCATCAAAGAGGGTGATGTATATGGAGATGTTGGGAGATGACAAAGGAATTTCTATAACCCTGCACATACCATGTTAAATAATATATGTTATATGCATTGTCTGAATGGTTAGTGTAGTGTATTTTTGGATGTTGTTTGCATTTGGATAGATGTTTCTACATACTAGTTGTGTGTTAGTTATGATTTATGCCCTGGGTGGAATTAATTTTGTGTGATTGTGTTTTTATCATGCTAATGTGCTCATGACTATTAATATATTCAAAAATGTAAACTTGTGTAAATAGAGTAAATTCAAATTTGATGATTAATTAGATAATTGATAATATTAAGTCATATAATTATGAAATAAAACATTTGAATTTTATTTAGAAAAAAATGGGGAAAAATAATAAATACTAAAAGGAGGTAAGGAAGTTTATATTTAGAAAAACATAAAAATAGAAAAAAGGGAAGGCAATGTTAAAAACAAAAAGAATGAAACAAAAGAGAGAGAGATCTTTAAAAAAATTCACCTCTCATAAGGGACGAAAACAAAATAAAAAATAAATAAATAAGGAAAGAAGGCAACTTTCAAGTAGAAAATTGGAAAGCTCAAAGAAAGGGGGATAAGAGATAAAAAGGGGAAAAATAATGAGAATATATACTGGCAAAGAAAAGTGAGGCACAACAAAGTGTGGAAGGGAGATTGGAGGAGAAAGAGAGAAGACAAAGGAGCAAAGTATAATAGAGCATTACTATCAGGTAGGAAGTGAAATTTGAATTTGTGTATTCATATTCTATGAAATGATCTCCACATTTATAAATATATTGAATATAGCTCACATGTACATCTGTATGTACAATCATCATATTCTAGGACTATGATATATTCTAACTCTATTACATATTCATTAGATATATGGCTCATCTATATTAATGATTGTATGAACCACATTAGCTATAATTAACATCATCTTACATAAATGATATATTACAGAGATATATGGCTGAATTTCAAACTAGTCCTAATGTATGAGCCATAGTAGAATATACATCAGAATATATGTAGTGACATAATTAAATGATTGTAATGTCATTAATCTCTTGTTTCATATACATATGCTTTTGATCCTTCCAAAATCAATTAGTCTATGCCATATAGCTTAAACAATGAAATTATATATAATAATGAACTTATATACAAAAATGAAATTCTTTATCAATAATGAACCTATATAGTGAAGGATGATTTGGATAAACCTGGAACAATAACAAACTAGTAAATTTGAAATCACTCACCTTTGCCTAGATGACTGGCAGTATCAACATAAGGTGAACTACGTTAAGGTAAAGTGATTTTAATTATTATTGGATATAAAAATCATTATTAGTTATGTTTGGCATATAACTAAAAATTTAATTAGTTGGCTATATACTTAAATCATTTCCTTAAGTCAATATATTAGATAGCGATTTAACACCCACTTATTTTTCTAAGTCATTAGGAAATAGCTAGATAACGATTTAGTTATTTTAGATAGTGATTTAATTTATATACTTAATTGGGATATATACTTAGTGTTATATACTCAACATAATACATGTTTTAATCTATAATTAGTGATTATAATTGTTATTGAATAAAGTTATATCGCTGAATTCTAATTGGTATAACTAAATTTTGTTGGTTATATAGTAATCTGGTATCCCCAATGTGTATAACCTCATGTAAACATGTGTTCCTTATAAACTAATTTAACAGAGTAAATAATCATCTATGATATTTATCCCCACTAAATCCCATAGATATACATATGATATTCTTATTCCATTATCTTGGGTAAATCTAAATACATGGTTATTTCCAATAACTGTTCATGAATTGATTAGAGCATACTATATGGTTAAACTTGTTGAGTTGTGGAGCTAAAAGCTTCACCTGGATGAGCGAATGCAAGGTTGTTGGACTACACAGTCGCCGATGTTGGTTAGATAATCGACTGGAGGCTATCGATGTCGGTTATGGATCGGCCAATGTCGGTCATGTGCAGGCAGACAGGGACCGACATCGATCACCTGTGTGTTCCAAAAGTCTATTTTCATGGGATAACAGATTGTTTGCATGATAAGATTAACTGTTAGTCTTGAGTCCGCGTATCTATCTTTGGCAAGACTAATTTGAACCTTTGATTAGGAGGTGTATCTAATGGTTGAGAATGCATAGCTCATGATCCCTAATTCTATATAATAGGGATAGATCTTCATAACTTATAGATATATGTGATGTGAATCAATCCAAGTGTTGGAATTGGTTGTAATTGAGAGAGAACTCTTGAGGGAAAGAGATCTGTACATCTGAGAGGTGTGGAAGAAAGAGAGATTTCTTTAATTGTATTTCCTTCTGAAAGAGTTTAATACAACTTTTCATTGTTTCTTGTATCTCTTATTCTTTGTTGATTCTGATTTCTGGTTACTTTTATTTCTAGTTTAATTCCATGTTTAGTTGCTTACACAAGAGTAATCAATTGTATCTGTAAGGTCCCAACAAGTGGTATCAGAGCTTGGTTCACTAATAGGTGGTTTCAGATCTGTTTAGTGTGTGTTGATTACAGGTCACTCACGGAGGTTTCTGTTTGAGTGGGAGTATAGCAATGACAGAAGAAAGTAAACTAAGAATGGAGAAGTTTAACGACAAGAATTATCAATTATGGATGATGCAGATAGAAGATTATTTGTATCAAAAAGATCTATACTTACTGTTGGGTGGGGTTTCATGCAAGCCCACAGATATGCAAGATGAAGAATGGAATTTTCTTGATAGAAAGGCTCTAAGATCCATAAGGTTGAGCCTGACATCTTCTATGATTTTCAACTTAGCACAGGCAAAGACAACGGTAGAGTTAATGGATACTTTGGCAAATTTATATGAAAATTCTTCAGCTTCGAATAAGGTATATCTTATGAAGCAATTATTTAATTTGCAAATAGCAAGAAGGTGGATCTGTATCTAATCATCTTAATGATTTCCATGCAATAGTAAATTAGTTAAATTCAGTCAAAATAGTTTTTGATGATGAAATTAAAGCTCTCTTAATTTTATGCTCTTTACCTGAAAGTTGGCATAGTTTGGTAATGGCAGTTAGTAATACTGCATCTGCTTCAAATATCTTAAAAGTTGATGATGTTGTTAGTGTAATCTTGAATGAGGAAACTCACAGGAAAAGCACAAGGGAATCATCAGGTAATGCTTTAAGTATTGAAAGCAGGGGAAGGCAAGGAGAGAAGGGCAAGCAAGGGAGATCAAGGTCTAAGTCAAAGATGAGAAGTAGATCCAAATCCAGAAATGGAAGAAGAATAACCTGCTGGAATTGTGGAAAGAAAGGACATGCAAAGAAAGATTGTTGGTTGAAGGTTAAAGAAGAAATCAGCATGAAGGTAATGAAGAAGCAAAAGTTGCAGGTATTGTTGCACATGAAGCTCTTACACTTTCTTTGGATAATAGAATAGAATCTTGGGTTTTAGATTCTGGTGCCTCTTTCCATGCAACCCCAAATAGAGAATTTTTCAATGATTATGTCCAGGGAGATTTTGGAAAAGTTTATTTAGGGGATGATGAGCCTTGTAAAATTATTGGCAAAGGAAAAGTGCAGCTGAAATTGCAGAATGGCAACACATGGGTGTTGAAGGATGTCATGCACGTACCCATCCTGAAGAGGAATCTGATTTCTGCAAGAAAGTTGGGGGATGAGGGTTGCACAGTAACTCTCACAGTTGAATCTTGGAAGGTTTCCAAGGGTGCACTTGTATTAGCCAGAGGTAAGAGAGTAGGTACTCTCTATTTATGTAATTGTATTACTGATTATTCTCCTTTTGTATTATCTACTTCAGATGTAGATGTAAAGTTGTGGCACTGTAGGCTCGACCACATGAGTGAGAAGGGAATGAAAGTTCTTAAGTCAAAAAGTAAGCTTTCAGATTTGAAAAGCATAGATCTAAATTTTTGTGAGCATTGTATTTTTGGAAAATAGAAGAGAGTGAGATTTCTCAAAACTAGGTCAACAAAGAGGAAGCACAAGTTGGAGCTTGTTCACACAGACGTGTGGGGACCAACTCAAGTAGCTTCTATTAGAGGATCACAGTATTATGTTACTTTCATTGATGATGCTATAATAAAGGTATGGATTTATTGCATAAAGAAAAAATTTGATGTTTTTGACACATTTAAGAAATGGAAAGCTTTGGTTGAGAATGAAATAGGTTTGAGATTGAAGTGCCTTAGATTTGACAATGGTGGTGAGTACTGCAGCAATAAGTTCAAAAGTTACTATTTTATGAGTGGAATACGTAGGGAAAGGATGGTTCCAAGGACACCTCAGCAAAATGGAGTTGCTAAAAGGATGAATAGAACAATATTGGAGCGTGCACAGAGTATGAGGTTACATGCTGGTTTGCCCTTACAGTTTTGGGCAAAAACTGTAGACACTGTGGTGTACCTGATTAACAGAGGACCCTCTACTGCTTTGGATGGTGGAATTCTAGAAGAGGCTTGGATAGGTAAAAAGGTAGATCTTTCATTTCTTAGAGTTTTTGGTTCTGAAGCTTTTATGCACGTTGATAAAGAAAATAGAAAGAAGCTGGATGCTAAATCTATGCGGTGCACTTTTATTGGTTATGGCTCTAGAGATTTTGGATTCTGGTTGTGGAATTTAAGAACTAACAAAATTATTAGAAGCTGTAATGTTGTTTTCAATGAGAAGGTGATGTACAGTGATCAGCGCAAGAAGCTGAATAATTATGAGTAGGGCAGTGGAGATTTGGACGAGATTGTGATCCAAAATGAGCTCACGAGAAATCACTTCCAGAAAAACATAGACACCGACGTTGGTCAGGAAGGAACTGATGTCGGTCAGATAGGTTAGGAAGGAATCGATGTCAGTTAGATAGAAACTGATGTCGATCAGATAAGAACTGACGTTGGTCAGGGGGAACCGATGTCGGTTAGGTATAGACTGAGAGATGACCGAGAATTTGGGTGGACAACAAGCAATGAATGAGTCTCAAATGCCCATAAGGAGGTTAGAAAGGGTAAGTAAACCTCTAATTCATTATCCCCCTTCATTATACTACTTGTTGCTCACTGATGGTGGAGAACCAAAAAGTTTTGATGAGGCAATGCAGGTAGAAACTCAGAAATAGTGGAAGCGTGGCATGAATGAGCAGATTGATTCCTTGAAAGAGAACCAAACGTGGGATTTGGTTGAGTTGCCAGTGGGAAAGAAAACACTGAAAAACAAATGGGTATACAGATTAAAGGAAGGAGAGAATGGAGTAATGAGACATAAGGCCAGGTTGGTAGTAAAGGGATTTGCACAGAAACTAGGTATTGATTTTGGTGAAATTTTTTCTCCTATAGTAAAGATGACTTCTATTCAGACTGTATTGTCTTTAGTTGCTATTGAGGATTTGCATCTTGAGTAGCTTGATGTTAAGACAATGTTTCTTCATGTAGATTTAGATGAAGAAATATATATGGAGCAGTTGAAAGGTTTTGAGGTCAAAGGTAAGGAGAAGCTTGTGTGCAGGTTGAAGAAAAGCTTATATGGTCTTAAACAGGGTCCAAGACAATGGTATTTGAGGTTTGCCAGGTTTATGACAGAGCATGGCTTTTGTAGATGTCAATCTGACCATTATGTTTATTTTAAGAGATTGGATAATGGTAGATATATTATCCTGTTACTGTATGTAGATGATATGCTTGTTACAGGTTCACACATGCAGGATATTAATGAGCTTAAAGTAAAGTTAGCTAACACATTTGCCATGAAGGATTTGGGAGTAGCAAAAAAAATCCTTGGCATGAGTATCAAGAGAGACAGGAAAAATCACAGTTTGATTTTGTCTCAAGAGGATAATGTGAATAAGGTGTTGGAGAGGTTCAATATGCAGGATGCAAAACCGGTAAGCACACCTATGGGTGGACACTTCAAGTTGAGCAAAGATCAGTGTCTTAAATCACATGAGGAGGTTGAGTACATGAGTAGAGTTCCATATGCTTCCACAGTTGGGAGCTTGATGTATGCAATGGTATGTACCAGACCTGATATTGCCCAAGCAGTGGGAGTTGTTAGTAAGTTTATGGCCAATCTAGGAAAGGAACACTGGAAAGCAGTTCAGTGGATTCTCAGATATCTAAGAGGGATTAGCAGTAGGCATTTATGCTATGGAGGGTCAAACACTTCTCTACATGGATATGTAGATGCGGATATGGTAGGTGACTTGGATGGTAGGAGAAGCACCAAAAGATATGTTTTCACTGTTGGTGGAACGACAGTTAGCTGGATTTTAAAGTTGTAGAAGGTTATTGCCTTGTCTACTACAAAGGCAAAATACATTGCAGTCACAGAGGCTAGCAAGGAGATGATATGGATGACTCAGTTCATGGAAGAGTTGGGAAAGGAGCAAGAGAGTTACAGATTGTATAGTGATAGTCAAAGTGCAATTCATTTGGCAAAGAATTCAGCCTTTCATTCAAGAACCAAACATATACAACTTAGGTACCACTTCATTAGATAGGTATTGGAGGATGGTGAGTTGAAGTTGGAAAAGATCCATACAAATCAAAACCCTACTGATTTGTTAACAAAGCCGGTAACAAAGGAGAAGTTGAATCTTCATTCAACTTTTGTTGGTCTTCAAGATTGAGTTTGAAGATGGAAAAGCTAGAAGATGTTGTTGTACAGGTATAGGTGCAACAGTTTATCTCCAAGTGGGAGATTGTTGAGTTGTGGAGCTAAAAGGTTCACCCAAATGAGTGAATGCAAGGTTGCTGGACTACACAATCATCGACGTCGATCAAGGATCGACTAGAGGCTGCCAACGTCAGTTATGGATCGGCCGATGTCAGTCATGTGCAGGCAGATAGGGACCGATGTCAATCACTTATGTGTTTCAGAAGTCTATTTTCGTGGGATAATAGATTGTTTACATGATAAGATTAACTGTTAGTCTTGAGTTTGCGTATCTATCTTTGGCAGGACTGATTTGAACCTTTGATTAGGAGGTGTATCTAATGGTTGAGAATGCATAGCTCATGATCCCTAATTCTATATAATAGGGATAGATCTTCATAGCTTGTAGATATATGTGATGTGAATCAATTCAAGTGTTGGAATTGGTTGTAATTGAGAGAGAACTCTTGAGGGAAAGAGATCTGTACATCCGAGAGGTGTGGAAGAAAGGAGATTTCTTCAATTGTATTTCCTTCTGGAAGAGTTTAATAGAAGTTTTCGTTGTTTCTTGTATCTCTTATTCTTTGCTGATTCTGATTTCAGGTTACTTTTATTTTTGGTTTAATTCCGTGTTTAGTTGCTTACACAAGAGTAATCAATTGTATCTATAAGGTCCCAACAAAACTTTATAAATTGATGATGTTACATATGTTATAGTGGGAATATTATGACGTCATCATGTGGTTACCTTCTATTTTAATATGTCTACATTAACTAATTTGAATCATAATAATAGTATAATAGAGTCAATGTCCACAATATGATTGATACATGGTCATATCCATATATACATATATATAATTATTTTAGACATAGGATGTAGTAAATGGATTTTAGATGTAATGAGATACTCATATGTATATGAGTTATTAGATAATGCATTTCATGAAGCCTCACCTATTTGGATTTAACTTGTATTGGATTTAACATGTAAAGTCATTAAAATATAAAACATTTTAAGTCATATCAGGATTCTAAGACTTAGTAACTATGATGGAAATGTAGATCTGATATAAAACTAGTCCTATAATAGTGACAAGAGAGTTTCATATAACTATTTCATAACATAATAGCCTTAACAACATGTTCATATCCATAGTTATCAATTATGCTTATAATAACCACTAGCCCCACATTTTGATGCCCACATCTACTTATAGTATTTGACACATGAAACCATAATAAACAATGTGGGAATATTTCACTCTATGAAAGGGGAATACTTGTATATAAATGGAGTGGTACAAGTACTTTATTGATAAGATTATATGAATGTTCATGAAGCAAACAATGGGTCCATTATAGAAAGCTGTGAGACTATCATAATAACTGAGTAATATAAGATATTGATTCTCATGGTATAATTTGGATTGTAAAATAGAAGAACAAAATGTATGTTTAATGTCCATCACAAAACCAATGATTAATTCTAATAATAGCATAGTAACATGAAACTCAACATTAAACCTCATATCCGTGGATTGACATGACTATCTAATACCCATATACTCACTATCGTGACTTCCATAATCAAGTATATATTCAATGATATTCAATATGAAGTTTAATATAGAGGTGATATATATATTCTAAGTCATGTTGAGATATCCATATGAGTGTTTGATGTCGATTTGACTTGAGAAGAGTAGACTATGTATGTAGACAGTTTATTGACTTTAGTACCCAATCTGTTAACCTGAATGTATGATTATAATGGTTGTTGAAATCATATGAAGTCATTGATAAAAATATTAGATGATTGTTGATGTTTACAGTATTTATATATTGTTGAGTACTTGTATGCAATACATAGTGCAAATGCAAATAATATGTACAAGGGTGTATATATAGAATTTATATCTTCATATGAAATTAAGTATGTATATAAATATATAACATAGATGGGGGTGTTGGGTCATATGCCTTTATATAGTTAATATATTGTTAACATAGGTCATAGAGGTCTGAGGGATAGGAAATTATATCCATATGAATAAAGTCTCTTAGAAACGTAATAAATTGCTTAAATTATGTTCATATGAGGTATAATTTGGTTATGAGTTATCAAATTCTTTGAAAAGATTATGACTGGTTGTTGGTAGATATGCATACAATATTCAAAACTTATATGTGATACATATATGAGTATATTAAAATGTATATGTGATTATACATATATAACATATAATAGTGTATCGTGATGTGTGCCTATAAGTTATATTAGTATACAATTTTAACATAAGATATACCCGAATGGTATAAACTATAGTTGCTTACCTATTATTAAGATTATGAGACATTTGATTTTCGAAATTGTAAGATTGGTTGTTTGAAATTGATTATTTGCACTCATGAACAATGAATTATGATATTATGGGATGCCATAGAGTGTATTATATTTGAAAACTTCTTATAGGAATTAAAAAATTAAAGTCTAAATATATGTTATACCCGGATGGTACAAACTATAATTTTTATGACTATTATAAATAATATTGTGAAGATTCATTCATTTATTTGACGGACTAAATGAATATGTGTTGGTATTTGCTATGTTTAGCATGTTTTATGATAGCTAGTAGAAAGTAATGCTAGTTAACATTGTCATTTCATGTGTATGACTTATATATTTGTGTGATATCTTGTTAGAATAGATTTCTTTATGGTACACTGCATGTTTTTTTAAGAAATCATACAGTACATGAGTACTAGCTTTTCTCTCTAGATTCTTGCACCATCACTATCTACTCATCCATGAAGGGAGGGTCATTCCCTAATAAGGAATTGTGCAGGGGATCGATGGTCCATGGTTGGTGTGGAAAAGTGATCAGATGATACTCTTTTCCCCCACAACAGTACTTGTTTAGAGATGACAATTGAGATTGCCATAGATACTATAGAGATTTTGAGAAACTCATGCTCTGTGGAGCCATGTATCTTATATTTGTATATTGTATTATATTTATTATTAAAAAATTACTTAATGAGTCATAATTATTTACTTATTTTTACTTTAGCAGTAGTGGCTATAACATTTTACCAACTATGGCTAGACATTTGTAATTACTTTCCATAATTGGTTTTGATGTGTTTCACATGTTGATAGTGATTAGTGACCCTTAGATGTCACGTACTTATTTATAGTTAACATACTTAGAATGTGATATCTAGATCACCAATTGGATTCTCATAGTGAAGTCTAATAAAATAATATGTTTATTAAACTAAACATGTTTTTCTATGTCAAACTTAGTAGGGTTGTTACATGTGGTATCAGAGCTATGGATCGAACTATAGGACCTAATGAGCCTGCTAGCATTTTTATATCCATATTTTTTTTATAGAGGAGAGTGGTGAAAGCTAGAGTATCTAGAGAGGGTCCTTTAAATTTCAATGACAGTAACCCTCTATTTGATCCTAACTGATTTACCACTAAGCAAATAGCAAATTTAGATCAAATTCTTACAACCATGAATGAAACCAAGGATTGAATTCTACCTCTAGAACAAGAGATTCATGGCCTCAAAGAGGAAGAATATCATAATGAACCTAGTGACATGTATTATTGCACTGGTTAAGTGAAGTGTATTTTGGACTTGTAGTGTCTCAATGCAGAATCATGATACACCATGATTGGAGTTGTGAGATTTTGTAGATTCTCATGTATGGCTTGATAACTATTGTTGAAAATAGATATCCATGATTCTTGGAATTATGTTTACCTAAGTGGATGAAATGTTGTGTGGTACATTGAGTGTGTACCCTTAAGATCACCCATACCCTATTTGAGTTGTTAAAGGGTTGGTTTATCAAGTGTCTCGATGTTGATGGTTGTGTATGATGTTTGGGTAGGTGAGTGCTTAGCATGATTCTTGAGTCATAAATAAGATATTCCTACGATATTTTGGTCTCTTAGATTGAACACCTTGAGAGTTATTACATCTTTATTGGGAAATCAAGTCACCTCCATCACTTGTGTTTTATATTGCATGTGTTTAAAAAGCATGGGATGATTCTCACTTAAGAATATGTGCATTTTGATAGAGTTTTGAGTCTCATGGGAGGGAATCCTAAAAAACCGTTTATGGATTGGCACCACCTAGTGCGGTGGGAATTCTCTTTATAGTGGAGTGTAGTTATCCTTGTTGAGGATTCCTATGTGTTAGGAGTTTGCCTACGGATTGACACCCCATATGTTTATGTGGATTGGGTAGAAGTGTCATCTCTTATGGTTTTCATAGAGGTGAGTTGTTACTCCCTCACTTTCTTTTGACATCATTATAATCCCACTAAGTGAATTGATATTTTCATAATGTTGATTTAGGGTTCCTTTAATCAAAAACTTATTTTTGAAACGTCATTGGACATTATTCCCTAGATTTCATGGGATAATGTCTTCTACTTATTGTTGATAGAGAAGTTGTAAGAGTGGAATGGACTTATACATCTATATGTAATTAATATTTTTCCTTAGAGTTGTGGAAACGGGTTGTGGTATTACACTTATAGGTTTGGTAAGTGTGTAGTGATTTTGGTAGCTTGGGTTGTAGTGTTTTCTTCTTACCATGTGAGGGTATTTAAGATTTTTGTTGTTGTTGTTGATATTTTAGGTCACAATTTTCCACTTCTGACTTTTTAGAGTCACACTTTTTAGTGTTACTTTATCTAAACTTGTGAACTTTGACCATGTGGAGTGGTGAACCTTGAATTTATATTGGTTCTAGATTAAGTTGTTTATAATCATTATGTTGTGTTTCACCCTTGATTATATTGGAATTATTCTCATATTGATTGAAACATGTTGTTTTGATGAGACATTTATTTATCTTTTGCCAAGAACGAGTATAGAATAAGATGTGCAAAACATCATGTTAGTCTAAGGGGTGGAAATAAGCTTATAACTTGTGTAACTAATTGAGAAAATAATGAGTCATTGTATCGCTTGTTCCTTTTATAAGGTTTTAAGGATGATGTGATCCTTGGTCTTTGTTTGTTATGATAGTTTCAACATTATTTCCTCTTAACTATGAATATAACAAAATGTTAAGTTGTGAAATATGATACTAGTTATGTTTGGCTAGTGGAAAATTAATACAATTATGGAATGATTATATAATTTTATTTTAATGTATGGTGGTACATCTATAATTATTTAGCATATATCACTACTTTATATGATATGTTAGTATAGATTTGTGATTCATTGGACATTGTGCACATTTTGGAGATCATTAGGTCATGGAGACTTAAAGGATGAGTGGTGAATTAGGAACATGAGTACTAAGACATGTTAGTGGACCCTAATTAGTCTCACATTGACTCAATAGTTACTGAGTTTGGATCCAACAAGGGGAGCTTGTCAAATTCATTCGTATGGCCATACACATGTATATTGTGGAATGTTTATTCCTTAATTTTGTATACATTAGAAATGTAGTATTTTTAATTTTATATACATTAGAAATGTAGTATTTTTAATTTATACTCATCATCATACTTTTTAGAAGCTACGTGGAATAGTGGTAGTATTGACATGCTATACTTATCAAGGGCTACACAAAGTAGTGATCGTATTAACTTATACACCTCATTCTTGCCAAGTTCTCTAAACACTTTTCTCTATAATGAAGAAAACACTCTCTAGGATAGAGAGATGTGTAAAGGGACTGGGAGGCTTTGTGTAACTTTCCCTAGCCATTTATTTTTGGCTTTTATGATGATTTTATGTGATTTTAGTTGAAGCCTAAATTTAGAAAGTTATTGAAACTTTCACCAAGATATGTGAGACATTTCATGGTATTATAAGTGGTCAGTCTTGTAGCATATAGGTTGGCCTTACTAGTTCTGGACTCTGAGGTGGTCATGGTAGAACCAATTAGAGTAATTGACACTCAAAAACTTTGTTTGTGTAATAGAGAGATGTCATAGTGCAAGGTCTTGTGGGACCAATACTTTGAGCCTACTGCTACTTGGAAGGACTATGATGAGTTTTATAGGTGATTTTTATATTTATTTACTTGATTTGATACTTTATACCACATTATTTATCTGATAAACAATGTTTTAATTTAGAATTTATGTTTGAATAAGTGTCATCCAGGATGATGACTAGCTTTAAGGGGAAGGATGTTATATCCTAATATTTTTGCTAAGCAAACTTACTTGATTAGCTATGGATTTTCTATAGTTGATAATTTGATTTGATTATTACTAACTAAGATGTAGGTCATATGCTATTATGGGACAATGGTATGTTGCTTTTATTTCATGATTTCATTGTATTAAATAGTTGTATTGTATATTATTTACATTATTATCATGCTGATTTATTATTTTAATAATATTTTATGATATACATATCATGATGTTATGGACTAATTGTCTATTTGTCATGAGTTGGATGCAGGATAGATTCATCCCTCAAAGCATGAATGAGGGAGAGCATCATCAAAGAGGGTGATATAGATGGAGATATTGGGAGACAACAAAAGAATAGATAGGACCCTGTAAACACCACATTAGACAATATATGTTTTATATATTGTTTGAATGGTTAATGTAGTGTGTTTTAAGATGATATTTGCATTTGGATAAATGTTTTTGCATACTATTTGTGTGTTACTTATGATTTATTCCTAAGTGAAATTAATTTTGTGTGATTGTGTTTTTGTCATGCTAATGCTTTCATGACTATTAACATATTAAAAAATGTAAACTTGTGTGAATAGAATAAATCTGAATTTAATGATTAATGAGTTAATCAATAATATTAAGTCATATTATTTTGAAATAAATCAATTTTATTTTATTCAAAAAAAAAGGGAAAAATACATAAATACCAAAAGGGGGTAAGAAAGTTTATATTTATAAAAACATAAAAATACAAAAAAGGGGAAGGCAGTTTTAAAAACAAAAAGAACAAAATAAAAGAGTGAGATCTTTAAAAGAAATGCACCTCTCATAAGGGAATAAAAACAAATAAAAAAGAAAGAAATAAAGAAAGAAGACAACTTTTAAGAAGAAAAGTGCAATTCTCAAAGAAAGGGGGATAAGAGATTAAAAAGGAAAAATAATGAGAATATATCCTGACAGAGAAAAGTGAGGCGCAACATAGCGTGGAAGGGAGATTGGAGGAGAAAGAGAGAATACAAGGGAGCAAAGTACAATAGAGAATTGTTATCAGATAGGCAATGTAATTTGAATTTGTGTATACATATTCTATGAAATGATCTGCATATTTATAAATATACTAAATATAGCTCACATGTATAGTTGTATGTACAATCATCATATTCTAAGATCGATATATTATAACTATATTACATATTCATCAGATATATGGCTTAGTTATATTGATGATGTATGAACCACTTTAGCTATAATTAACATCATCTTACATAAATGATATATTATAGAGATATATGGCTAAATTTATAACTGGTCCTACTGTATGAGCTGTAGTAGAATATACATCAAAATATATGAAGCAATATAATTAAACTACTATAGTGTCGTTAATCTATTGTTCTATATAAATATGCTTTTGATCCTTCTAAAAGTAGTTAGTTTGCACCATATAGATTAAATAATGAAATTCTATATAATAATGAAATTCTATACAACAACAAACTTATTTATAGACAACAAAATTATATAGTGAAGGACGACTTGGATAAACCTAGAAAAACAACAGACTAATAGTTTGAAATCACTCACTTCTGCCTAGATGACTAATACTATCATCATAAGGCACACTACGTTAAGGTAAAGTGATTTTAATTATTATTGGATATAGTGATTATTATTAGTTATGTTTGGCATATAGCTAGAACTCTAGTTAGTTGGTATATACTCAAATCATTTCCTTAAGTCAATATATTAGATAGCAATTTAACATCCACTGCATTTTTCAAAACCATTAGGAAATGGCTAGATAGTGATTTAGTTTATATACTTAATCAAGATATATACTTAGCATAATACATGTGATAATATATACTTATCAATTATAATTTTTATTGAATAAAGTTATATCATTGCATTCTAATCAGTATAACTACATTCTGTTGGTTATATAGTGTTTGGTTATCCCTAATGTGTATAACGTCATGTAAATATGTGTTCCTTATAAACTGATTTAATTGAGTAAATGATCATCTATGATATTTATCCCCACTAAATCCCTTAGATATACATATGATATTCTTATTCACATTATCTTGGGTAAATCCAGATACATGGTTATTTCCAATAATTGTTCATGAATTGATTAGAGCTTATTATGTGGTTAAAATTAATAAATTGCTGATGTTACATATGTTATAGTGGGAATATTATGAGGTCATCATGTGGTTACCTTCGGTCCAAATATGTCTACATTATCTAATTTAAATCATAATAATAGTATAATATAGCCAATGTCCACGATATGATTGATACATGGTCATATCCTTATATAAATAATTATTTTGGACATAGGATGTCGTAAATAGATTTTGGATGTAATGAGATACTCATATGTATACAAGTTATTAGATAATGTATAGTTAACATGTTTCATGAAGACTCACCTATTTGGATTTAATTCGTATTGGATTTAGCATGTAAAGTCATTAAAACATAAAACATTTTAAGTCATATCAGGATTCTATGACTTATTAGCTCCGATGGAAATGTAGATCTAATATAGAACTAGTCCTAGAATAGTGGTAAGATAGGTTTATATAGTATTCAAAACTTGCGTGTAGTACATATATGAGTATATTAATATGTATAAGTGATTATACATATATTAGTGCATCGTGATGTGTGCCTATAAATTATAGTAGTATGCAGTTTTAACATAGCATATACCCAGATGGTATAAACTATACTTGCTTGTATATTATTAAGATTATGAGACATTTAATTTTTGAAATTGTAAGATTGGTTGTTTGAAATTGAGTAGTTGTGCTCATGAACAATTAACTATGATATTATGGTGTGTCATAGAGTGTATTATATTTGAAAACTACTTATAGTAATTAGAAAATTGTTGTCTAAATGTATGTGATATCTAGGTGGTATAAATTGTAATTGTTATGACTATTATAAATGATATTGTGAAGATTCATTCATACGTTTGATGGATTAAATGTATACATGTTGATATTTGCTTTGTTTAGCATGTTTTATGACAACTAGTAGAAAGTAATGTTGATTAACATTGTCATTTCATGTGTATTATTTATATATTTGTGTGATATATTGTTAGAACAGATTTTTTTATGGTACACTGCATGTTCTTTTTATTAATCATACATGACATAGGGATTAGCTTGTCTCTCTATATTCCCACATAGTTACTATCTACTCATATCTTAAGGGAGGGTCATTCCCTAATAGGGAAGTATATAGGGGATCAATGGTCCATGGTTGGTGTGAAAAAGCACTCAGATGATTATATCCCTCCCCATAACAATACTTATTTGGAGATGACACTTGAGATTTCCATAGATACTATAGAGAGTTCAGGAAAATCATGCTCTATGGATCCATGTATCTTGTATTTGTACATTGTATTGTATTTATTATTGAAACATTACCTAATGATTTGTAATTATTTACTTATCTGTACTTTGGTAGTAGTGGTTGTATCATTTTACCAGCCATGGCTAGACATTTGTAATTACTTTCCATAATTGGTTTTGATGTGTTTCATATGTTGATAGTGATCAGTGACCCTTAGATGTCATGTGTTTATTTATAGTTAACATACTTAGAGTATGATATTTGGATCACTAATTGGATTCTCGTGGTGAGGTCTTATAAAATAATATGTTGATTAAACTAAAAAAATAATCATGTTTTTTTATGTCAAATCAAGTGGGGTTGTTACAAAAGCCAATAAAAAGTGATTAATGGTTTCATAATTAGCTTTGCATAAGTTACCTCTGATCTACCCCTACCATCCTCTTCACATCAAAGTATCCCATGTTAAGATTTTATTATTCAGGGCCAACCACATAAAGGTTCTTGTTTTAAGTGGAGATTTGAACTTATATATGGGTTTTCATCACCATAGTTCATTTTTAGGTCCATCAAAAGACAACATAAATTTGTAACCAAGTTTACTATTGTACTCCCCTTTAATAGGGTTGTTAATCCATAAATGTTCATCCTCAACCCCTCCTTTGATCCAAACATGGTTGCATATCAAAGTACAAATAAATTCATCCCAAATGTCATTGTCTCTACCCTCAAAAACCAATTGATGTTCATTCAGCCACCCTTATTTCTAAATGGAGGTAGTATTAGGATCAATAACTTGTGACAAAGTAACAACATCCAAATTATGTAGCTAATATATATTATCAAGAAGCTTGTGTGAATTTACACTCTACACCCAAGGATCAACCCCAATCCTGACTTTTCCTCCATTACCAATGTTCTAGACTAACCAATTAGTAACTAAAGGGGAAGCTTGAACCAAAGCCTTACGCATTATAGATACATTATTGATGGATTTAGTGGGTTTCCTAATCCATTCCACTAAAGAGATAGGTTCCATATATTTATGATTTAAAACCTTCTTCCACAAAATCTCTTTAGATATTAGTCTCCAAAGACTCCTAGCAACCAACACTTTGTTGAAAAAATGTATATTTTTCAGTCCCTAACCTCATTCCTTTGGTTTAGCCAATATCTCCCATTTATCTAGAGCCATAATAATTTTATCTTTTTTACATATCATAATAATATAAAACATTTTTTCCTAATCTTGTCCAAAACACCAATTGGGATATGTGCTAAACCAAGTCAGTAAATACATATAACTTATAAAATAGACTTCACTAGAGTCAATATCCCACCAAGGAGTGACACACATAACACCACAAGTTGATATACTTATCAATATTTTCAACTAATTACACCCAATCCTGTTTCCCATAAGCTTTGGGCTTCAACAAAAACTCTAAATATTTAATTCCATCATGGAAATCAATCTTGAAAAATGGTAGGATTTGTAATATATGTCTTTCATCAAATTTAAAAAGAGCATAACATGATTAAATGGATTTATGTAAATTGATCTCCATCCACATGGCTATACTTAAGGTCTCCACAATCTCCTTATATCTAGTCACATCACTAAGTGAACCATCAAGGAAAATCAAGACATCATCAACAAATAAGAGACATGTAAGAAAATTGAAGCTTCCCACTCTAATCCCTTTGAGCATCCCATACCTCTTAACATCCTTAATATATATCTTAAACCTTCAACAACCAATATGAATAGAATTAGGGATAAAGGACAACCCTATTGAATCCCTCTACCCGCCTTGAAGAATTTAGAGGTTGATCCATTAATAAGAAAAACAAAGGTGATTGATGCGATGTAGTCCATAATCAAGTTGAATACCTATAAGTTGAAACCAATATGTATAAACATTAAGCATAGATACATCTAGCTAACCCTATCAAAATATTTAGATATATCCAATTTGATGACTATAACAAACAATTTCTTTAGATTGATAGAGTGTAAGCCCTCTTATGCAAATCCTACCACAACATGTATTTGTTTTCATTTAAAAAATTCAATTGTTCTTCAGAAATTAAACCTGAGAAAACTTTTTAAATCCTTTTAGCAATGACCTTAGCAATAATTTTGTATAAATAGTTGTAAAGGGAGATAGGTCTGAAATCATCAAATATTTTAGGAATATCTTTTTTGGGAATAAAATCAATAAATGTTGAATTGATATCTAAATGGATCCTCCAAATAATTTCATTTCCTCAATCACCCTTATTATGTCTTCTATAATCAGCTCGTAAAAAT
Source organism: Torreya grandis (assembly GCA_037957365.1). Lineage (NCBI taxonomy): Eukaryota > Viridiplantae > Streptophyta > Pinopsida > Cupressales > Taxaceae > Torreya > Torreya grandis. The sequence continues at coordinate 1,076,369 of JARHVA010000700.1, read as the reverse complement.
AAAAAATAACTCAACAATCCAACCATCAAGACCAAGGATTTTGTTCTTTTGAATCGAAGAAAGAATAATTTTCAAGTCATCCTTAGAAATCACCATCATCATCATCTCATTAATCTCAATAGAAAACAATTAAGAAAGTAGGTAGCATGCTTCAAATTTTTTACAAGATTGGTCTTATCATCCTCCTTAAATAGTTACTGAAAATAATTGACACCTAGGTCTACAAGTTACAGAAATGACCTAGCCATGAAACCATCCTCTTTGGGAATCTCCCATATAGTGTTGACATTTTTCCCATGGTAGCAAAATTATGGAAGAATTTAGTGTTTTCATCACTAGCTTCCAGTCATATATCCCTACTTTTCATCCTCCATTTAGCCTCACAAGAAAATAGAATGTCTCCTTTAATTTTATCCAGTTTTCTAAACTTGACCTTGTATTCATAATTGAAGACCCTCATAACTTGAAAAGCATAGAGATCTGAATTCTCAAGCTTAGTATGAGTAAGAACCTGATCCTACTATCTGGATTTGTTTAGGGCCCATTGTGAAATAATTGACTTAACATTCCACATGTTTTTGGTAAACTGATAACAAGTTGTGTCCCCCATATTATTATCATATCCTTTCAAACAATCTTTGATAAGAGACAAAAAATAATCATCTTCAAACCAGGAAAGGTTAAACTTCAAGGGTCTAGGTGGTTTGTTAACCTCAATCCTGAGGTGCAACATAATAGTAAAGTGATCAAAATCTCCACTTGGAATGACCCAAGACCTAATCCAATCACCTTCAACCATGATATCATCAAGTACTAAGAACTTGTTAAGTTTTTTTATAAATATAATCAACCCCTATCCTATTATTCCTCTAAGTGGGGACAATTTTAAGAGTTTCAACATCAACCAACCCAAATTCCTCAAACTTATGTTCAAAAAATTCAGCTAAAAGGTCCATTTTCCCTTTAGTCCCCCAAACCTTGGATCTATTCAAAGTGAGGTTTAAATATCCTCCCAAGATTAGTTTATTTTCCTTTAGTAAATCCAGATCCATTAACATATCCCAAATGGAATATTATTTTCATAGGACCCATAGATATTAACAACAAAGTTAAACCCCTTTTCCAAAGAATGTAGTTGTGCCCCTAATCTAGTTTCAAGAAAGGAGTTAATGTGCCTAAAATATCTCTCCTTCCAACCCAAAATAAGACCTCTAGCTTGGACTTTAGAATATAATGAAATAAAGTCCCAATCTTTCATAAACAAATTTAAAATTCCTTCATATTTTTTACCTTCTATAATAGTCTTTTGTAGAAGTAAAATTTTAGGTTTGTGAAGTTTGCATAACCTCTTCAAGGTATATTTTTTAGAGTCATTGCCCAACCCCTAGTAATTTATATAGAGTGGTAAAATTAAGTAACTTTTCTAAGGGAATGTCCTATTTTAAGTGAACCACCAATAGTTTATTGTTTCCAACTTTGGATATCCCTTAATGCTTTGTATTGAGTTAGCTTCATGTGTGACTTCCTCCCTAAAATAGATTTGCATTTCATCCTCTCTAAATTAGGACCAAGTCCCCCATAACATTAATTATTATAGCATCAACAATCATTTTTTTAGATATGAGCTTATAAGTATTACCTCAAGTAATGTGTATCCCTTCTTTTGAGCTTGAAGAGGATTTTTTATTGAACCTATTAATTAATTACTTTATGATCAGAGGTGTAAAAGACTCCAAAGTTTTTGAAACATAGTTACAAAGAGTCAAGTCCATAAGAGGTGTAAAAGACTCCAAAGTTTTTGAAACATAGTTACAAAGAGTCAAGTCCATAAGCTACTTATCTCCCATAAATGAAGACTCTTGAGTCCCATTATCAACATCCATTGATTGAGTTAGACTGATTTGGTTCCTCTTAAGGCTAGCTAGTGATCGAAATATAGAATAAATGTATTAAATTTTTTGTAAAGGGAAGTGGGGATGTAGAAGACAACCCCATGTTCAAAGTAATAGGATCAAAGAGAAGATAAATAGAAGGGTTTTTTGGCCTAGTATGATTAATATTCTAGGTGCCCAAAATTATCAAAGGAGAGATCATTTCCCTCAAATCCTCAACCTGACCTTCCGTATTTACAGCTATTAACTCTTTCCTTGTCCACTTGCAATCCTCCTTCATAAGATATAGTTCATGTGTAGTCACATTTCAAAGGTTGGTAACTACCTCCTCATATTTAGAGTTGTATAAATTACTTTGTTTTAGATCCATTGTAATGTATAATCCCTGCCTAGATTCCAATTGTACTTCTTCCAAATAGCTCAATAGTCCCTAATATTCTAAATTGCTTTTCCCTTCCTCTGAAAAAAGTAGGTTACTTCTTCCTTGATATCATAGGAGAGGGATGATCCATCCTATTTTGTATCCATATCTATCTATTGAATTTCTACAAGCAAACATCCGTGAGATATCCATAAGCATGACATCGAGCATAATAAAAGGGCACTTTTGAATAATCAAGACTCTGAGTATACTTCCATATGCTAATATCAATATCTATGTCCCCAAGGAGGACTTTACTAAGGTCTATTTCAACTAGTATCCTAGCCAAGGATCAATAATTTCTCTTAAATATTTCCTCATCCCAATCTAAAAAGGTTTCAAACAAGTTCCCAATTTATTGTAGAATTATAGTAGATCACAATTCCAAAGGTAATCTTGGCAATTTAACCCAAATAGGTTACACTACTTTGGAATCCATTCTTGAATCAAAACATGGATATAATTTCTTTAGGCCCAATAAGGAAGAACCCTAGAACCATTTTTTCCATAAAATCTTTGTAGAATCCTTAGCTAAATTAAAATAAAAAGCAAGCCATCCTCTATCTAGGAAAAATAACTTAGGCAAATATCCTAAAATGGGATGCCACATAAAATCAATCCATATCCTTAGAGAGTTAGCTAAGCAAAATATGTTGAATAATCTCCCCATTAATGTCTTTCTTCCATCTCCAAAAATTGTTGCATAATGACATCTTCTCCTAATACCAAGTTTTCCCTTCCTTATCTCAACTTGACACACCTTTTCTACTTCTTCTCAACTGAGACCAAATTGAACTGTGAAGTAAATACATATAGAATTTGTCCATAAATCTCAATAAGTTAAAGTATATCACGTCCAAGTCCATCCACAATAAAATCCCCTTTGTTCCTCAATTGTTCCAAAGAAGAAGATAATTTTAAAGATTTAAACTCCAAAAAACCTAGATCCTCATCATAAGAGTTAACACATCAATAATGTTATTATGTTTCCTCAAATTCTCTAGGTTATCCTCTAATCCATAGATAACTAAACATTATCCCACCATTTTTTTGACCATTTATGCCAATTCCTGCTCCTTCTGCCACTTTTGAGTCAAGTCCAAATCAACTGGAAAAATCCTTTCTTATCCATATGGGTCCTAAGAATAGTTAGTAGATTCAACATTGTCCTCTTATTAACAAGCACATACCATTAAAATAATATAAGGCTCAAACAAATTTTATCTCATCTACTTCAACTGTCATCAGCCCATAGGAGATGACTTCAAGTACTATGGATATACGAAATTCTAGGACTTGTTAAGGCAGTCCTTAGAAGTCAAGACCCAAACAAAGTTAATAAAAATTCAACTTCTACCCTATTGAGAAATAATACCATGCATAGACAAATAATTCAACAACATTCTCTCATGTATTTATAATTTTTTAGATGACTGAATTTGACATTTTGTGAAACAATTCCCATACATAGTGCCTTCTACGATTATACACAATTGGAAAGTAAATGTTGGTACACTACATCTTCTATTATTTTCCTCCTCCCACCAAGAGTTAATTTTCAACCAAGCTTAATAATCTATCCATAAAAATACCTAAAATCATAACTAACCAAGCCTTATTAGAGATTACATGCATTTCGACAAACAATTTTCATGCATCTTTTTTTCATGGATTGAATCAAAATAAGTTTGTCAATTAATTACATGTGTGCATAAGTAATCAGAACATAAATCAATTCCATGAATTATTGATAAAGCACTGGTTTTGTTCACCATATCCCACTCTTGACTTCATCCATTGAAAATTTCATTTTTGGCCTATAAGTGAGTCTTTACTATAACAACAAGATAAAGTACAAATTCAAAAATAAATCCTGATGTAGCTTTAGTTATATCTCCCACATCGAGTGTGAACAAAGTTAATTTTATTTTGCACTCCCATAGTTGTTGATTCAAGCTTCATCTGATCCAGTGAAGCTACCTTCTTCACCTTTGGATAAATCATCTAGATCTCACTTACCAAAGTTCTTCTAGAATCTAACAAATATGAAACAAACATTATTCCTTATTACTAGATCTCATGGTTATTATAAAATTCTTACTTATCTTCATCATAACACACATTCAAATTTATTGTCTACTTCAATGTAGTCTTTTTTTCTTTAAATTTACACAAGGGCCATCCTCTATGCCAATTGTATCACTTAATTAGCTTTGGAATGAATTTACCTACATCTGAATATATTTACCAACCCTATTCCAAATGAATCCACTTAATCCAAAAGCTACGATGATGTTCATAAGATAACTCAAAAATAATCTCCATAGGTTTATAGTGCTCATCCACTTGATGAATTCATTAGTGTGGTCAATGAGACATGTAAAAAAACTCCAATTATATTTTATGACCATGAATTTCTAAAAATATGATTCTAAAAATAGTTTATTATTGATTTGAGTTTTCATAGATTCACATTCAAGGTTAACAAATGGGATTATGATTGACAATAGTTCAAATATTAATGTGTACAATGAAAATCATTACCAATCTCAAATATGTTGTAATATTCCTAAGAATATGATATTATAATGCATATTAGTGGGTGGAGATGCCAAAATGTGTCACACATCCCTTTAGTGGGTAACTTATGCTCTTAATAAAAGTTATGGATGCATATGTTTATATGTCATCTCTTGACCTATTTGGAATAATCTCGCATGCATATAAATTAATAGTTGGCTAGAGTAAAATTAATATATAAAGGGGTGTATAGGCTAGTGTAAAGACATAAAGAAAATATATTGTAATTAGAGTTTATGCTCTAACAAGGAGGTAGCCCCCTCAAAGAGGTCAATAATAGTCGAGTGATTCCTTCCCCAAAATGAATATTATATGGTGTTTAATTTAATATATTCAATTCATTCTATTTTTGAAGTATGAGGTTATTAACATCTGGGATCAAAGCACAAGAAGAAGAAGCAAAAGTAATGTGTGCCCATGATAGTGGAGTGATTCCTAGATCTATATGTTACATTTTTACATCAACCTCATGTTATAGTGATTGAGTTCACAATGTTGTTGTACATGATCATATCCAAGTACAAGAAGAAGAAGTGTATGCAGAAAAATATGCATAGATGGGCCTCCATTTGGTTCTCAACATATTTTGATATTTATTTATTTACATACATTTCAAGGGAGAAACATACTAAGGGGGGTAGAATGTAATATACCTAGGAATAGGATATTATAATGCATATTGGTGGGTGGAGATGCTATAATGTCACACACATCCCCTTACTGGGTAACTTATGTTATTAATAAAATATATGGATACATATGATTTATAATTCATTCCTTGAGCTATTTGGAATATTCCTATAGGTATAAAAAGTAATAGTTGTCTAGATTAGAATTAATATATAAAGGGGTGCATAGGCTAGTGTAAAGACATGAAGAAAATATATTGTAATTAGAGTGTATGTTCTAATAAGGAGGTAGCCCCCTTGAATAAGCCAATGATAGAGGAGTTATTACTTACCCAAAAGGAATATTATATGGTGTTGAATTAAATATATTCATTCATTATGTTATGAATTGTGAGGTTCTTAAAATATGCACATAAAGATCTAATGTGGAAAACTAAAATTGTTAAAGGATATGATGGCATAATTATGACACCCATCAGGGGCATTGCCTTACTTGTCACCATCAACCCTAAGATGTCACTAATTTAGTTTCATATATTTCAAGATAATGGGACATATGACATATTTCTCAAATGAACTTGCATTAATAAAATAAAATAAATTTTAACACTAAACCAATGTTTAAAATTTATCAATGATAATAAAATGATTGCCATTAAGGACACCAGTCATGAACGTACCTTGCAAGCTCAACATGAGGTGTTAACTAAACATATACTAATAAAAATAATCATACAACCTCATGTACATTAGCCTAAAGTTAAAACATTCACCTAAATTTCAAATGCCTACTCATGCACATACCGAAGTTATATTAGTGTAGTATTTGGTGCCTATTTAAAATAAATCACTTATCAAAGATCCAACCATTAAACACACCATTTGGATAATAAATAGTGTTACCTTACAGAAGGATAATGTAACCATTTTCAATGATAATAATGACAATGATTATAATAGTGATAATTACTATATTTCAAATGATTATATTAATGATGATAATAAGGATGTCTATGTATTATCCTTCATGGACTTATGGGTTCCAAGACATTAAAAATATTGATCATGAGGATATGATATTATATACATACACATAATATTATAATTTGTATGGATTCTTTGGTTATCCTCACATGATAACCTCATACTCCTACACTTGAATAATCTATTTGTGCATATTTTATTTTATTCGCTTGTTTGCTTGTATGTAGTTTTACTTATTCTTTGTTTGTCGTATAAATTTTGGATTTATTATGTCTTTGTTTTAGTAATTTTCCACATGTTTTTATACCTTAAGTATTTTGGTTTCTCTAGTTTCTTGTGATTATAACATCTATATTATTTTAATTTTGAAGCTACCTTCTTTATATGCTTACATGTTTTGGTCGTTTAATGATTTTATTCTCCAGTCCTCTTATGATTTATATATATTAATTATAGCCTCTTCATTTATTTTGATTGTGTTGAATTATTTACTTTTGGACCTTGCCTTTGATGGTTTTTTCCCATCTAAAAATCCTACACAATTTTCAACATTATGACAACCCACTACATATCATGGCCTTTTGCCCCAGTGCATGCACAGTTCTACGAGAAGTTATAGGTTAGTAGGGACCCCTCCCTTCTTAATTTTTATTGATTTTGCCTTAGTTTGTTTGCCTAATTGATTTATTTTCTTTGAATACACTAAGTATTCTAAATTTTTTTTAAAAAAAACTTTACCTTAAACTTTGTCTATTACATGGTTACATAGTTTATCATATTATGAGTATATGCTTATTACTCTATTGATGATATCATTAAGTTATATATATGATATACATATGAGTATACATTCATAGTTACTAGGGGGTATCTCATGCTCACATTGGGGGCATCCTTATGTTGTCTAATGAGACTTTAGGTTCTATCTTTTATGGTTTCCTTTATCATATTGAGATTTATATTTGATTATATATCCCGATCTAGAATATATCTGGTGTGTTTTGATTTTGAGTGATTTATGTTGGTTTTAGACTGCTTCATGTGTTTGATATATTTATTATTATCTAGTGTCCCTCTCTCATTTCTCCTCTACATGTTATGAATGTGTGTGCTTGTTTATTAGCATGTATTTATTATCTTCCCTATAGTGGATGATTTAGTTGTATACTTTGTGTTACATATTTATGATTTCATACTTTGTATGATTTGATTGATATATATTATTGATGTGTGATATTTATTGACTTGTTTACTCTGCATGGCATTGCTTGAATTTTTTACTCTATGTGACATTGTTTAACTTGTACACCCTGCATGTAATATTATTTTCCTTGTTTGCCACAAGTGTGATATGATTATTATGTGCATGATGTTCTTACCTTTATTGATTTATTTACTCTTTATTTCTTTGATTAGTGTCATGATCTATATCAAGCATGTCATTTCTTGATTGACTATATAATTGTCTTCCTACATTGCCATGGTTCCTACCATGAATTTATTAAGGCATACTATTGTTGTGACTCATTGATTATATAGATTCAGGTTAGGAATGGGCTGAATAAATTTGATAATAAATTTGGTGCAATTCAATGTTGTATTCATGTATTAAAAGTGAAGAATATATACAAATATATAGTCACAAGATGGCTATTCATTTAATCTTATACAACGACTATTCACCTTATACTATAAGAAAAATATATCCTACACCTATGATAAAATTGATATTATGTTTGATAATATTACATCCCCTCTTAATCCATAGTGTTTTATTAGATGGTAGAGCTTGATCTTATTTTAATGCCCAGTTTTTGACATTATTAAAATCTAGACCGTTCACTATAAGGTTATAGATCTAATGGTAGAAATTTTGTTTGTGCAATTTTTCCCTATATGTAACCCTTTTTTGATATGAGGGAATTGTAATTATGATGGCACACTATATGTGAGTGAAGAGGATATTGTAATGGTTGTATTACAATTTTTTCCCGTCATTTGTTGGACTGAATAATAAGAAGGTCTAGCTATTTTTGTGTGGATGTAGCCCATATTGGGTGAACCACATTAAATCTATGTCTCTATTGTGTTATATTTTTTGCATTTTATTTCCATCTTTAATTCATTAATATTTATCTATGTTTTGTATTCCTAATAATTCTTATCAGATTGGAAGGTTTATTTGGTAGATAAACTCGTAGGAAAAGAGGGTTATTAGTTTTAGTGGGAACAAAGGTGGAAGAAGGCAAGTTTAAGGTCAAAAATTTCAGTAGCCAAAACTACCAATTATGGAAAATGCAAATGGAGGACTATCTATATCAAAAGGATCTTTTCCTACCATTGGGTGGAATAGCAAAGAAGCTAACAACTATGAATGATGAAGATTGGGAGGTTCTTGATAGAAGGCACTCGAAACAATATGGTTGTGCCTGGAAATGTTAGTGGCCTTCAATATTTCAAAATAAAAGATAACAAAAGATGTGATAAAGGCATTATATAGAGTGTACAAAAAACCCTCAGCCTCCAACAAGGTATTTATTATGAAATGTTTATTTAATCTAGAAATGTTAGAAGGTGGGTCTATTATTGATCATTTAAATGAATTTAATATGGTCACAAATTAGTTAAGCTCTAAAGGAGTAAATTTTGATGATGAGGTTAGATTTTCTTTGATTATGTGCTCATTGCCAAAAAGCTATAATGGCTTGGTCATGGCTGTGAGTAATTCTATCTCTAGTTCAAACACTTTAAAATTTGATGATGTTATGGATGTTATTCTTAATGAGTAAATGCGATGGAAAAACATAGGTGAGACATCAGGTAATGATTTGACTCTGGAGAATAGGAGAAGATAAAATGATAGAGGAAAGGGTCTAGGGAATTGTGGTAAGTCTAAGAAGGGTAGATCCAAATCTAGAGGAATGTTGGTGTGCTGGATTTGTGGGAAGAAAGGACACCTTAAGAAAGATTATTGGTTTTAAAAAGGAAAACAAGGAGATAAACAACAAGATAATAATAAAAAAGCAAATGTATTAGCTGATGTGTTAAAAAGATGCTTTAATCCTTTATTGAGTGTTAGGTTCAAGGGCTTTGTTTCATGCTACACCCTGTAAGAAATATTTTCAAGATTATGTTCAAGGTCATTTTTAACAAGTTTATCTCGGTGATGGTGAACCCTGTAAAATTGTAAGAAAGGGTAAGATACAAATAAAATTATAGAATGGAAACAAATGGTTGCTAAAAGAGGTAAGGAATGTTCCTGAGTTAAGAATAAATCTAATTTCAATAGGGCAGTTGGGAAGTGAGGGTTGCACAATTACATTTGCAAAAAATTCATGGAAGGTCACTAAAGGATCACTGGTAAGAGAAAAAGGAGATAAGGTAGGTACATTATATTTATCTAATGGTAATGTTGAATATTCTATTGCTTTAACTTCTACATAAGTAGATACAAAATTATGGCAATATAGACTTCGACACGAGTGAGAAGGGGATGCACGTTCTCCACTCAAAGAATTTGTTTCCATATTTGAAGAAGGGATAGTTGGGAAGTGAGGGCTACACAATTACATTTGTAAAAAAAATTTAAAAGGTTAGTAAAGGATCATTGGTAATAGCAAAAGGAGAGAAGGTTGGTACATTATATTTATCTAATAGTAATGTTTACTCTTTTATTACTTTAGCTTCTATAAAAGAAGATACAAAATTATGGCACCATAGACTTGGGCATATGAGTGAGAAGGGGATGCAAGTTCTCCACTCAAATAATTTATTTCCAAATTTGAAGAAGGGGGATTTGGAATTATGTGAGCATTGTGTGTATGAAGAATAGAAGAGAGTCAAATTTCTCAGAGTTGGGAAGATAAATAAGGATGTAAAATTAGAGCTTGTGCATACAAAAGTATGGGGACCTACTCAGGAATCATCCCTTGGTGGGTCTTATTATTATGTTAAATTTTATTGATGGTGCAACTAGAAAAACTTGGGTTTATTATATACAATTTTTTTTGATGTTTTTGATACTTTTAAGAAATGGAAAGCTTTGGTTGAGAATGAGATAGGAAATAAGTTAAAGTGTGTCAGATTAGACAATAGAGGTGAAAACTATAGCAAGGAATTTGATAATTATTGTTCATCACATGGGATTCATAGAGAGAAGATAGTTCCAAGAACACCACAAAAAAATGGTGTGTCATAAAGGATGAATAAGACAATCATAGAGCATGTAAGGAGTATGAGATTACATGCAGGGTTACCCTTACAACTTTGGATAGATGCTATGAATACTAATATTTACTTGTTAAACAGAGGGCCTTCAAGTCCATTGGATGGTGGCATTCTAGAAGAAACATGGACAGGTAAAGAGGTAGATTATTCCTTCTTAAATACTTTCGGTTGTGAAGCATTTATCCATATTGATAAAGAAAATATAACCAAGCTTGAATCAAAATCCAAAAATCTACTTTTATTATATATGGAGTTAATGATTTTGGTTACTATTTATGGGATTTTGAAAATCACAAAATCATTAGGAGTAGAGATGTAATATTTAATGAAAAGGTCATGTATAGAGATCAGTTGCAAGGAAAGAAATAAGAAAATCCAAATACAGAATATGCATTACTTGATGAAATCACTAGAAAAAAAATTCTAAAAGTGCTAAAAAATTATAATGTGCAACAAATACAACAAGTACCTCAAACTCCTAGAAGTGTAGTTAGAAGATCTACCAGAGTAAGTAGACTCCCTGAGCAATACTCTCCTTCACTTTATTTTTTATTATTGATAGATGGTCGTGAGCCAAAAAGCTGTGAAGAAGTAATGCAGGTAAAAACCAAAAAGAAGTGGGAACAAGGCATGAAAGAGGAGATGGACTCCTTGGTACATAACCAAACTTGGGATTTGATTTAGTTGCCTACAGGTAAAAAAGCATTGTAGAGTAAATGGGTTTATAGGCTAAAGGAAGAAGATGGAGGCAAAAAGAGGTACAAGGTTAGACTTGTTAAAAAGGGGTTTGCATAAAAGAAAGGTATTGATTTGGATAAAATATTTTCTCTAGTTATAAAAATGACTTCCATAAAAACTATTTTAAGTTTGGTAGTAGTATAAGATTTGCACCTTGAATAGTTAGATGTGAAGACTGATTTCCTTCATGGTGATTTGGAGGAGGAAATATATATATATATATATATATATATATATATATATATATATATATATATATATATATTAGCCATAGGGATACAAAGTAAAAGGTAAGGATAAAATGGTGTGCAAGCTGAAGAAGAGTTTGTATGGTCTAAAGCAAGCTCCAAGGCAATGGAAATTTGTCATGTTTATGATAGAACAAAATTATAGTAGATGTCATTCTAACCATTATGTCTATTTTAAGAGATTAGATAATGGCATATATATTATCTTGTTATTATATGCAGATGACATGCTTGTTTTAGGGTCTAACATGCAGGTTATAAATGATCTCAAAATAAAATTGGCAAATTATTTTGTAATGAAAGATTTGGGTGTTTCAAATCAAATCTTTGGTATGAGAATAACAAGAGACATGAAAAATAGAAAATTGATATTGTCTCAAGAAGAGTACATTAAGAAGGTGTTAGTTAGGTTCAATATGCAAGATGCAAAACTTGTAAGTACACCTTTGGGAGGGCACTTAAAATTAAGCAAGGAACAATGTCCTAAAATGCAAGAAGAAATAAATTACATGTCTAAAGTTCCATATGCTTTAGCAGTTGGAATTTTAATGTATGGTATGGTGTGCATGAGACTAGCTATTACTCATGTAGTGGGAGTTGTCAATAGGTTTATGAATAATATAGGAAAAGAGCATTGTGATGTAGTCAAGTGGATTCTCAAGTACTTGAAAGGGACCACTGATAGATAGTTATGCTATGAAGGTTCATATATTACCTTACAAAGATATGTTGATGTAGACCTGGCTGGAGATTTAGATGGCTGGAGGAGCACCATAGGTTATGTATTCACTATTGGTGACACAATGGTTAGTTAAATTTCAAAATTACCAAAGATAGTTGCTTTGTCAATTATAGAGGCAAAGTATGTTACAACTACATAAGCTAGCAAGGAGATGATATAGATGTAATGGTTCATGAAAGAGTTGAGGCATAATTAGGAATATTGCAAGTTGTAAAGTGATACCTAGAGTGTGATTTATTTATAAAATAACTCAGCATTCCACTCAAGAAATAAACATACAACTCAAGTATCACTCCATTCATTTAATTTTGGAGGATGGTCAACTGAAGTTGGAAAAGATCCATACAAGTCAGAATCCTACAGATATGCTAACAAAAGTAGTCAAAAAGGAGAAACTGGAGAGTTGTTCAACTTCAATAGGTCTTTAGGGATAACAAAGAAGATGAGAAATAAGCCATGGCCAAAGTTCAAAGAAAAGTCCAAGGAAGAGTTGTAGCAATCAGTCTCTAATTGGGAGATTGTTAGATGGTAGAGCCTAATCTTATTTTAATGCCCAATGTTCCTGACACTATTAAAATCTAGAATGTTCACTATTAAGTTACAAATCTAATGGTATAAATTATATTTGTGTATTTTTTCCCTATATGTAACCCTCCTTTGATATTAGGGCATTGTAATTATGGTAGCACACTATATGTGAGTGAAGAGGATATTGTATTGGTTGTATTACAAGTTTTTCCATTAATTTATTGGATTGAATAATAATAAGGATTGGCTATTTCTATGTGGATGTAGCCCATATTGGGTGAACCATGTTAAATATATGTCTCTATTGTGTTGTGTTTTCTACATTTTATTCCCACCTTTAATTCATTAATATTGCTCTGTGTTTTGTATTCCTAACATGTTTATAGTGAGACTAAACATGTCTTTAAATTTTTCAAATTTCTCTCTTCCAAGTGTTTTTGTTAGATATCTAATGGTTGTTTTGTAGTAGGACAATGTAACAATTTTACATTATTATCTTTCACATAATGTAGAATCAAATGGAATTTGGTGTTGATGTACTTGGTTTGGTCATGAAATATTAGATATCTTACCACTTGAATTGTTGAAGTGTTATTGACCATGAGTGATGTTGATGAAACATGTATTACCTACAAATATTCAAGAATCCTTATAAGCCATATTATTTCCTTAGTTACCTATGAAGCTTCCATATGTTTTACTTCTACTATAGAAATTACTAGAATTGAATTCTTTTTTGAATTTGAAGTGATGATTGTTATTCTGAAATTCATTAGAAAACCTAATGTATATTTCCCATCTTCAAAGTCACTAAAATAGTTGCATAGATCAAAATTATAATGAACTTCCTATACTTAGTTACATATGCAAATTTTATAGTATCATCTGAGGTCAACTTTAAATTTTATCCCATGGGCATTCTAAGTGGTTTACACTCTGTCATTCCAAATTTGCTCAAAATTTCACCAATATAAATTTTGTGTATGATGAAAATGTACATAGGTTTTTGAATAACTTCAATACCCAAATGATAATGAAGATAACCTAAATATATCATCTCAAAACCTTTCATCAAGTTTTATTTGATTTTTGCAATGTACCTTTCATTACTTCTTGTAAGTAGTAGATAATCCACATATACAACTATTTGGTCAAAAAGCATTACATCTTCAAATTTAAAATTCTTAAATTTCATGCTCAAGAGGTGTTTAGTGAGCTTTTCATACCATGTTCCTGGGGCCTATTTCAATCCATACATTAATCTTAACAACTTGCACACTTTGTGTTCTTCGTCTTCAACTAAAAAACCTTTTGCTTGATTCATGTAAATTGTTTCTTTGAGATCACCATTTAGAAAAGCAATTTTTATGTCCATATAATGAAATTTCCATCCTTTTTGTGTTGCTAAAGCCAACAAATCCAAAATAGTAATCCATTTTAATATTGGTGCAAAGTTTTTATTTTAGTCTATCCTTTATTTTTTATAAAATCCCTTTGCAACAAGACTTGATTTATGTTTGTCAAGTGAGCCACCTTCCTTATATTTGCTTTGAAATACTCACTTATAACCAATGGGTTTACAACCGATTGGAGGATCAACTAACTCCCAAGTTCCTTATTTTATTAAAGCATCATATTTACTTTTCATTACTTTTCTCCATATATCAAATTGTTTCAACTTTCTTGAAGTAGGTTCTGAATCCAAAATGACATTGACTTCTTCTTCTCGAATGTCATCCAAGATAAGCTTTCCTATCTTATCTTGAATTTATTTTATACATTTTGAGTGCCTATTTAAAAAATTTATCAAGTCTAACGTATTTTAATGATTTTATGGCCAATTTAAGTATATTTTTAGGAGTTTATTGTGAAATCACTAGTGCCTCATTTTATTTATTTGAAAATCCTTAAATTTTTTACATATTTTCACCTTTTAGTGAAGTTTTCTTTTCTTCATAGGGAGAATGTCATTTTCAATTATAGAAGTCCATAGAGATACAATTATTTCTCAATTAAAAGTCCCCCCTTCATTATTTAAAATCTCCACATCAATCTCCTTGAAAACATCAAAACTAACACATTTATCAATTCAATTAAATTATTGACTTGTGCATGTTGTATCCTTTGCATTTTCACATAAGACTACATCTTGTGCAATGATCTATTTCATAATTTTCTCATCATAGAGTCTATAGGCCTTTGAAGATTCTAAATATCCCAAAAGGATGCATTTTTGAATCATATGGTCTAACTTATTCCTTTTTCTCCTCAAGAATTAATGCATAGCAAGTGGATCTGAAAACTTGAAAATGTCACATTTAAGGAAGATGGCCAGAACAAACTTCATATGGATTCTTCATTTAAAAGGTTGTTGATGGTGACTTGATATAGAGATACGTTGTTTACATTGATTTTTACTAGAAATTCAGATTTATCCATTTTAAATTTAACATTTCTAAAGACATGTTCTACATGGTTTTGTTCATCCTTTATACTACTCCATTTTATTGAGGACTGTAAGGGATTGTAAGATGGTACTTGATCCCATTTTTCTTGATATAGGCACCAAACACCTTTGATGTTAATTCACCATGATTTTTAGTCCTTAGTTTCATAATACGAGATTATGCTTCATTTTCAATCATTGTTCGAAACCTTTGAATGCTTCTATTTTTTATTTCAGAAAGTATATCCAATTCATTCAACTATAATGATAAATGAACAACATGAAATACTTATGACTACCAGAAGAAATAATTGGTAGAGAACATAATTTAGATTGAATCAAATGTAATTTAATTTATATTTTCCATTTTGAATTCCAAAAATGTAGGTTCACACTTTTCTATTTTGAGAGTAGGGTAGGCAAACTTGCAACATAATTATTTTACATTATGTGAATGCTACCACAATTCATATGCTCAAATATTTCATGCCATAAAAAACTTGTTGATATTCCATCTTTAACAAGATAAGAAAAATATCTTGAAATTGATGGCTCACCTTTGTGTCTCAGTAATTTTCCTTCCTTAAAGCCAAGGCAACTAGATTGTCACATTTTATTTTGATGGTGACTTATCCATTTTCAAAAAAAATGGTTTGGCCTTATTGTTGAATGAGAACCATGGATGACAAGTTAAATTTCAATTGAGAAAGGTAGATTTTTTTTGAAGAGTGAAATTTGGAAGCCTAGTTGACTTGAGTTGAATTGTTTCTTTTCATTCAAGTTGAAAATTTATTTTATCTACCAAATACACTAGACCACATATTTATTCATGCAACTCCTCTTATAAGTCCATT
This sequence comes from Torreya grandis, assembly GCA_037957365.1. NCBI lineage: Eukaryota > Viridiplantae > Streptophyta > Pinopsida > Cupressales > Taxaceae > Torreya > Torreya grandis. The sequence goes on along the minus strand of JARHVA010000700.1, from coordinate 1,060,080 downwards.
CATAAAGTCATATGTTGTATGTAACTAGTATCTAGGACCTTGACATTATCCCACATTAAATTAATAGAGGCATTATTGACTTCATTTGAAATAAAAGTTCACATTCGTTTGTGAATTAAGCTAATTTTGATTATGAGGTTTTCTTGTTTTCATTTTCTTATTTATGTTTGAGATAGGCCTCAATTTTGTCACATGATGTTTTAAATTTATAAGTCTCATGACTACCCTTTTTGCCATGACATTTTTAAAAGAATTATTTTCTATCATTTTACTTTTCCTAAAGTTCACCACTATTTTGTATGGTTTTGCCTCCTCATCCCTTACTTTCCATTTGCCTTAATTTTTGGAATATGATATCGTATTTGATGAATAAGCCTTATAATAATTTATCTTTTGTTGAGCATAAAAAATGATTTCACCACTGGTATCAGTGTTTCTTCTGAAATCCTTTTCTCTTTTAGGCATCTTTTTAAGTACTTGATCAAAAGTGAGAGTCTTCAATTTATTTATTACTTGAAAAGACTCCAAATAGGTTGAATATGTGTAAAGAAGAGATTTTATGACTATTTTAATGTATGTATCATTTTTTAAAACTATAGCATCAAAAACATGCTTGATAACTTATATTTATGAGGCTAGATTCATTACATCACCATTTTTCAACTCAAGGTTGAACAATTTACAATTCTATGAAATCCAATTTTGAATGAGAATAATACAATTATTTCAACTTATTTAGTTCTTCCCATGGAGTGTTGCATCCTTGCATACATTAAAAACTTCTCTATCAACTAAGGCCATTATTAAGACCAATGCTCTTGAATTTTTGTGCTTATAGGATTGTGATCCCTTTGATTTTTTTGGTTTAACTCATTGTGCACCCCATCACAAATTTCAAACCATAAATCATTGAATATGAGAGTATTCTCAACTTGCTTACACCATTATAACTAGGTGTCCTTCCCGATTAGTGTTATGCCAACAATTGTTTTTATTGAATGCATTTTTTTAATGAAGGGAAATGGATCAATTCCTTATCACTCCAAAAGATTTCCTTTTCTATATATGATCAAAATGATATACTAAACCTTTTGATATGCTTGTCCTTCCTATATACCCTGTGTTATGTGGAAGAAATTCATCTTTTATATATACTTGGTGGTACATGAAAAAGATGTTAAAGCATATGAGAGCAAAATGATGTGTGGAACTTAGGTAGTAAATGAAAAGGATTTATTCTATCTATGACACCTACTTAGTGAGAAGTCCTTGTACGTGGGCATAAGAACCCTATATACTCAAAATTTCTTGATTTCTGGTTTTATGTTTAGTGATAGATAAATGAGTAACATAGGGAAAATGGAAAAAATAAAGTTTTATCATTATATCTCCCTATTGATTTATAAGGACGATGTTTCAAACACTATTTTTTAGCTATATCAAGTGATAGATATAGTAGTTCAAGCACAATGACATTACTCATAAACACAAACTAAAGGCATCATTAATACTAGACGATGTGATTGTTAGGTTTTCATTATTGGTTTTATTTTTGAATTGGTTTGCACAAAAAAATACTTATTTAGATTTTTACATTACTAATCTGTAAATAATATGTATGGTTTTTAGAATAAAAAATTACAATTATACACACACACACATGCACGCACGCGCGCTCGCGCGCATGCGCGCGCGCACACACGCACACACACACACATGTAAGTTTCCAAAATTAAATAAACTCAACTTTTGAATGTAAATGTGGCAGCATAAGAGTAAATTTTGAAAGCTTAATTTTTTTTCTTCAAAGTTAGTGCACAGCCTGGAATGCAACTATGTGAGCCATGCCATGCTAGAACATCATATTTGGGTGAAATGCCATACTTCAATTTACACATTCAAATAATTTCAAGCCAACACTTCAACAAGTTATAGCAATTCCAATGCTTCAATTGATAAAAAAAATCATAGTCTTATCAAGGAAAATGCCAATGTAGTAGTTAGAACAAAAAAAATTCAAAGAAAATGCCAATCATAGGTGAAATGAAATTTATAATACTCTTAAACACTTGATGAAAATGCATACCAATACTCCTCTTAGCACCAAAATGCAGAATGATATTCTTAAATGATTGCATAAATGACTAAGTGAGACAATCTTCTCATGGAATATCTTAATTTTAATTTACAAACAAATCAAATGCTACCCAAATTTTTTTGCAAGTCGTATGACTTAAAATAGGGAGGATGATAGTATGAAAATGCCTATGTATGGTTAGGAGTTAAACTTGCAACAGACAAAAAGATTAGAGGATAAAAAAATAAAAATAGTTTAGGCTTTGATACCAATGTCAAGCCAAGAATGAACTAATTAAATTTGACAATAAATTTAGTGCAATTTAAAATTATATCTATGTATTAAAATTTGAAGAATAGATACAAATATATAACCAGAAGATGGTTATTCATTTCATCTTGTAAAATGACTATTCACTCTACTACAAGATAAAAGTTATCTTACACATACAATAAAACTTATATTATATAAAATAATAATACATATACTATCCATTAGGGGAATGATACACCTATGTTTATATTGATTATATCTTATCCACATTAGGACATACCAGTATTTGTGTCTTCATGGCTTATATTTTATCGATTTATTGTTGGTACCTTCACCGCTTATACATTGGGGCACATTACTTGTTTCCTCATTACTTTCCCCTGCTCATGTAGAGGAAACCCATTACTACCTTTGCTTATATTACTTCCACTAAAAAATATAATAGTTGAGTTACCTTTTATTAATGGTTTTTAATGAAGATATATTTATATGTTATACCAGAAATATGTTATAAATGTGTTTTAATAATAATTTCATCTTATAATTTTAAATTTTACACATGGTATGCGCAATCCATTTCTTTTGAGATGAGTGATATGCAAGTAAATATTACACCATTAAAGGTGGGTTTATGATCCGCTTATTATATATTAAATTACATGGTGATACACATGAGACACACTACAAACATTTGCCTCTACATAGTTGGAGTTTGTCACTAGGCACACAACATATATTTTGCCCTACATAGTTAGAGGCAATTAACATGCACACATCATATACTTACCCTTTCATAATTATATGCATTCACCAATAATTATTCTTCTAGATTCTATAATTAATGTAATGACCATCTAAACAGTTTAGATTGTATAAAGATGGCAACATTGTTCACGTACCACTAGGTGTATTCATTCACACTATTTTATTTTACTAAATGATTTTAATAGTGTCTTGATTATCGATTTATATAAACATTGATATAGTTTTAAATGTTTCCCTTATTTTTTCAAGTACTCCATATTTTACACTTTAGAATGGAAGCATGGATGCTCATTCTAGGATCCTCCATAACAATCAGGGTGCTTGTGTAGATTGTGAGGAGATAAGGTTTGTTTTATTTTTGCAAGTCAAAGGAGTTGGAATTTGTGATAAGGTAAAATCTCTCCTCCTTTAAATTTGTATATCAATATCATATCCAAAATTATCTTTGAGAAACATTTACAAGTTTCAATTGTAACTTCTTCTTCAAGCCTTCTTTCGTACACTTGTTTATTTTACTTTGATATGTATGCATACACACACATCAAAGTGGGGAATTATGTAGACACCTAATTTGTTACATGATTAGTTATTTTCTATGGTATTAGTGGATTCATTATACATTTATTGATTGCTAGACTGCATGGGTGTTGGTTTCAAACCTATGAAGAACAAGGGTTTGTTTGAGTTAGGTCCCTAATAACTAGTTCTCTTTTTTATGGTCTTGCAAAGTGTCTTTGAGATAATTAGGGTTGGGATTAAGGAGAAGTAATTAAAGTAGATATATAGCTCAATTTGACAATTTGAGAGATTTTTTTGACAAGCAGAAGTAGAATAAGCTACTTATGACATTTCATTTGAATCTGACATCATTTGACTAGGATCAACCACAATGACCAAGATTAAATTTAACTTACTAAGATTGAATTCCCATTAGCTTGGTTTGACTGAGATTGAACCAGTTCAATTCTAGCTATTTTTATGCATAATTTCAGCTCTATACCATTTTTTTATGTTTCATTTTCGATTAATTTTGGACCTATTTTCACTTTTTTTTGCTTTTGACAACACACATGTAAGTCACAATTTAGGTATTTATCTAAAAACTATATTTGTCAAATTCCAAACATTTAATTCACTTTAATTTCCATAATCAAGTATGTGTTTATGTTTTTTTTAAATATTATGTTCAAATTTGAATTGCATAGTACTTAGTATGGCTTAGTGTAGTGTTACTTGACCTAAGCCGCTTTACCATAAAATAATAAGCTCCTTGGGTATCTCCTATCTTTGTACATGATTTGTAAGTATGTTTTATATGAATTAATATGTTTCATTCACAATAATTTTATCAAATAGTGTATTTGTCAATAAGATGAATATGAAAAACCAATAGATAAGACATGATATGCATATTTGAAAACCCATTTATACAAGGCATTGAAGGATTTGGTGGCTAAATAATAATTCCCCATAGATGACATCCCTGCCAATGTAATTACTTTTAATTTTAATTTATATTAAGGCTATTAGTATTTAAAACTTAAATGAAAATTTCTAAATTAATTAGGCTGACCTTGAGATGGGTGATCATGGTAATGGGTAGGCCATCATGGGCAATGAGGAGGCTAGTGCGGAAGAGGATTAGGGAAGTCAAGATAAGGGTGAGGGAGATACTTTTGAAATTCAACTAATGAATTATACATTAAAAATTATACCTAGTACACAGAAAAAACTAAGGAATAGATTGATGGAAGCTGAGAATAATGTTTAGTTATCATTTTTATTGTAGCTAACCAAAGGGTTTTTTATCTAACAAAATAAGCTTGATTTTATGATGGAATTCTAGCACAATGTTCAATAGAATTTGGTGTATATGAATATCACTTTTATTAGACAAATATTTCTAAAATGAAAATTTGTGAATTAATTAGGCTGCTTTGAGATGGATTATCATTGGAATGAGGAGGCCATCATGGGCAATGAGGAGGCTAGTGTGGAAGAGGATTGGGGAAGTCAAGATAAGGGTGAGGGAGATGGTTCTAAAATTCAAGTAACGAACTATGCATTAAAAATTCCACCTACTACATGGAAAAAACTAAGGCATAGCTTGATAAATGTTGAGAATAATGTTTAGTTATCATTTTCATTGTAGCTAACTAGATGGTTTTTTATCTAACAAAATAGGCTTGATTTTATGATGGAATCCTAACACAATGTTTGATAGAATTTGGTGTATATGTATATCAATTTTTTTAGACAAAGATTATTTAGCTGAAAATTAATTAATTAATTAGGTTGACCTTGAGTGGGTGATCATGGGAATGAGGATGCCATCGTGGGTAATGAGGAGGCTAGTGTGGAAGAGGATTGGGGAAGTCAAGATAAGGGTGAGGGAGATAGTTATGAAATTCAACTAATGAACTATGCATTAAAAATTACACCTCCTACATGGAAAAAACTAAGGTATAGATTGATAAATGTTAAGAATAATGTATAGTTATCCTTTTCATTGTAGCTAACCATATGGTTTTTTATCTAACGAAATGAGTTTGATTTATGATGGAATCATAACACAATATTTGATAGAATTTGGTGTATATGTATATCATTTTTATTAGACAAAGATTACTCAATCAAGGATCTTTGATATATGTAACATAATTATTAATTGTGAGATCATATGCATATGTTTAATAATGAAGAACCTTTTCTTGAATAAGGAAGTGCATATTCAAATCTTGAAAAAATAGGGTAATAGCCTTAATTAAACCAATAAATGATATTTGTATGATATTCTTATTAAAGGAAACATTTTATTATTTCATTTTATGACATTTTTTTACTTTTTTAAGTTATATATTTTTTGAATTGAAATTATAAATTCTCTACATTTTAATTTATTATATTGATTTACTATTGGAACACATTAATATAGTCATTATTAATAAAAAATAATAACAGACAATGGTTACAATAATAAGGTGGTCAGTAGAAGGTCACAACCTAATTTTATGCCAATTAAAAGGGACCAACTCACATCAACATAATCATCAAATAAGGCATGACAATGAGAGAACCAAACAAATCAAAACGAAAACATTAAAAACAAAGAACTAGGTACAAGCTACCACCCCCAAAGGAGGAGGTGGTGGATCATCCTTATGTGGTTGGGCATTCCAAGAGGAAGGCTTAGCAGAAGGAGGATTTGGTGCCACCCAACCATATTGAGTGGGATTTAGGGAACTAAAGATACAATAATACCCCAACTAGGAGGTGGCTAAAATACACTACTAACTAGACCTCTCCACTACACAAGCAAACTCCACCGGGACAGACTAGCAGCAAATTTTTTTTAAGGTGGTGATAGACTCCACCCAACTCGATGGGGAGGAGGATTGAAGAAGCAATTGTGACTATGTGAATGGATTTTCTAGAGATGGGGCATCAGGGGAGGAGATCCACATGATGGATGGTCTGGGGTGATGCAACTCATGGTGCAGGGAACACTCTCCCAATGGTTGAGTAACCCCTGCAAGTGTTAGAATTCTAGATCTACCTTCTTTTCTTGTGATTGTATCTGAATAAAAGTTGAAGAGATAACAACCACCTTGTCATTAATAAAATAGAGACAACATTCCTCTCCATTGTTAAACAAACCCGAGTTTATAGCTTTTCTTAATTAAAATAATATGATAGCCTTGAAGAAATTTTATATAAAATCTATATATGTTGGTGACTAAGCATTAACTTCTAAGAAGGCCATTCACCAAGAAAATGGTTTTGGGTGAAAGAGCTAAAGGAGGGTGTGGATCTAATGCCAAACATATTAGGATTTGGGGCAAGTCCAAAAGAGATGTTTGAAGGACTCTGGTTGGAATAAACAAGACACTTGGGTTGAGCAATTCCAATATGAAGGAGATGCTCCTTGAGAGGAAGGCCATGATAAACCAAGCATCAATACATCCTAGATTCTATTATGTCTAGCAAGCCAAGTCCTAGGTGAAGAATTCACATTTCATGGCTTGTTTAACTTATCTAGAGTTGGAGAGAAAGGGCTCATGACTTGATATAAGAGACAAGGAAAATAATTCTTAAAGTGAGTATCATAGTTCCATTTCAAGTCTTTCCATTAAGTGCATGGAGGCTGTAAACCCATTTTATGTAGCATGGCATCGAACATCACTTATTGGATGCACAAAATGTAAGGTAAGTCACAATTAATTGACTTATATTTTTTTCTAACAGAGGCCAATGAGCCCAAGCACGGTAGGAAATCAAAGCCTTTACTTTATGAATACCTTTTCTTTAGAGAATCAAAGCTTTAATACTTGGTAATTTTGTTAAGAGAAGATTATAATTGGTCATAATAGGATACCACCACATGTTGTGGTCATTGAAGGACAAGATATATTGAAAATCATCACCCACCCATTTGAGATATGGTTTGACAGCTTCAAAAGATTTCCAAATGCTTTTAGCCACAAAAGATTCCTCAATTTTGATGGGAGCAATGGTAAAATTAAGGTGTAAAACCCAATATTTTTTCAACCGACTTTACCATATGGCGAACGAAAGGCAATGTAGTGCCACAAGAGAATTTTCTAGGCCTCATTGCCTTTAATTGTCAGGGGAAACCACATAACAATAAACATGCTCTGATCCCTACTTTGTCAGGATCTTGCTCTACCAATTAGAGCACATATGATTACTTCTCGTATTAGCAACTAAACATGGAATTTAACCAGAAATATAAAGTAACTAGAAATATGAAACAACACAGGAATTGAGAGACAATACACAATTGTATTAATAATCACTCAGAAGAATATACAATAAAGAAGATGCCACTTCTTCTTCCACCTCAAAGGTTCGCCACACCTCAAGACCTTCTTCCCTCTCTCTCTTGGTCACAACAATAAACTCCAATACAGAATTGATGTTCACCTCTCCAACCAGTCAGTAACACGTTGCCAGTTCACCAAGTACACAATTGTACTTCAAGTAGATCCCCTGCTCTCTGTTGTTACCTACAAATAACTAGATCATACTCACCATGTAGATGTCTTTCTACACCCCTGAAGAACCCTTGTCCTTGCCTCACCAAGTCCTTATGATTCTTCAACCAGTACCCCGGTGGATCTTCTCCAAGAACTTGCACAACCTGCAACTCTCTCTGATCATACACTCTCAGTACCCCTATTTGGTAACTAGGAGGAACTACACTAGCTCTCTCTACAAGCCCAATGGCTTTCTAGCACAAGTTTACAATACAGCCCATGAGTCCATATATAGATCTCATGCTTACAATAATTAGACTAACCTAATTACAATAATTAGACTCGTAACTCAAGACTAAGACTAGCCTTCAACATGAAAACTAACAGTCTCAAAATAGACTCTTCGGGATCAACATGCGAACTGCCTGTTCTTGCACAGGCTGCCGACGTTGGCTCCTCCATGACCAATATCAGTCGACTGGTGACCGACGCCGGTTGCTTCCTCTTTGCTATCTGACCGACGTCGGTTGATCAGACTGACGTCGGTTTCCCTACAACTGATTTTGCAACTCCCTGCAACTCTGCATCCTCCGTAACTTCTCTTGTTTGCATCCTGGTGAAGCTTTTAGCTCCATAACCTAACAATCTCCCACTTGGAGATAAATAGTTGCACCTGTACCTATACCCGTACACCGTCTAAATTATTCCTTGGCTAGTATTCCTCTTCAAGATCAACCCTGAAGACTAACCACCACACAACCTGTGATGCTACCCCTGTCATTCAAGTAACCTGTCACATCCGAACCTACATATCCATGTAGTGAAGAACTTGACCCTGCATAACAAGAATCCCTGCTGCTAGTCCCACTGAACTGCCCTCCAGTACTCCTTCCCTGAATTGGCTCTATACTTTCTGACAACCCCCACTGCTTGGGAAAAAACTCAGGTTTACACTAGACCTCATGTGATTTCGAACCCTGTTTCAAGCTAAGCTTGAACTGTCCAGCCCTTGGTGTGCTTTTTGATTCTGCAACCTGCATCATGAACCCCGCCAACACCGTCTTCACATCAGCTCCCACTGGAGATCAAATCTCCATGTCTCTTATGCCAAAGAATTTCGTTGCTCCAAATTCTTTATGACACACCTCTGAACTAACCTTACCCTTAGCTCAAAAAATACCTGTATGTACAAACCTACTAGTAAATCACCCACATACAGTAACAAGATGATGTTGCGACCATCATCTACCTGGTAAGATAAAACAACAATAGTTACACTAACATTAACTGAAGCCATGCTTAGTCATCCACCTGTCAAACCCTGTACCACTGTCCTGCAGCTTCTTCAAGACCATATGCCTTGGCCTTCTGTCTCTTGTGTCCATCCACTCTCTTCTTTAACTTGGGAATCTATTCCGTCTCTCAGTGCTTACTTCCAACTGACAACTTTACCAACAAACCCCTGTTTGGTTCTTCTCCAAGGACTCACACTCCTCATCCATGCCAAGCTCCCACTGTATTTGGATTCTACCTGCATTGCTTCTTCCATCTTCCTGGTTCTTAACCATCAATAAGAAATATAAAGAAGGTGAACAATGAATATGAGGTTCACTTACCCTTTCTGACCTCGACATGAGCGTTTGAGACTTGCTGTCTGCCCACTATCCGTAGCAGTGACCGATCTCGGCCATCTCCCAGTCTATTTCCAATCAATGTCGGCTCCCTGTACTGAACCTGATTGCCGCCATCATTTCTATGGCCAACGCCGGTGTCCCTCCTACCGACGTCGGTCCTTATGACCGACATCGGTCTTTATCCTGCTGATGTCGGTTACTGTATGACCGACGCTGATACCTGTGTTCATCTGTGAGTGATAAATTTTTACCTGTGAGCTCGCCATAGATCAAAATCCTAATCAAATCAACCTTGCTCTGCTCAGAATAATTTAGTTTCCTCACCTGATCTCTATCCGTCATCTCCTCCATGAACACCAAGGCTTTCCAGTTCTTTAGCTTGTCAAAGACATCTGACTTCTACTTCAAAACCTGCATTCTCCTTCTACATATGTGACCAAGCCTATGAAGCCACATCTCTGCAACAGAAGGTGAATCAACAATATAAGTAGATAGATAAAGGATACCTACTTTCTTACCACCATCTAATTCAAGTGCATCTGCTGTGAGAGTTACAGTGCATCTCTCATCACCCAAATTTCCTGAAGAAATTAGACTCATCTCCAAGACTGGTACCTGCATGACTTCCTTCAACCACTGTGTGTCATCTGCCTGCAATTTCAGCTTCACTTCCCCTTCATCAATCATCTGACAAGGCTCTCCAACCCCTAAATAAATCTCTCCAAAGTCTCCAAAGACATACCCATGAAAAGATGCTCTATTTTGGGCTGCATGGAAAGAGGCAAAAGAATCTGTAAACAAAGATTCCACTTTATCCAGAACATCTTGTGAAACATTACCTGCAACATATGCTTCCACAAGCTGATCTTCTACCGACCAACAATCTCTTTTTACCTGCTCCTTCCTTCCATCAATCAAACCATTCATGCTATTCAATTTCTCCATTCGTAGCTTACTTTCTTCTACCGTTGCTATACTCCCACTCAATCTAAAACACCTGTGAGTGACCTGTAATCAAAACACTACCAGATCTGAAACCACCTGTTAGTCAACCCAACCAAAAGCTCTGATACCACTTGTTGGTATCAGCTCTTGAACCTACAACCAAGGCTCTGATACCACTTGTTGGGGGAAACCACGGAACAATAAACATGCTCTGATCCCTACTTTGTCAGGATCTTGCTCTACCAATTAGAGCACATATGATTACTTCTCATATTAGCAACTAAACATGGAATTTAACCAGAAATATAAAGTAACTAGAAATATGAAACAACACAGAAATTGAGAGACAATACACAATTGTATTAATAATCACTCAGAAGAATATACAATAAAGAAGATGCCACTTCTTCTTCCACCTCAAAGGTTCGCCACACCTCAAGACCTTCTTCCCTCTCTCTCTTGGTCACAACAATCAACTCCAATACAGAATTGATGTTCACCTCTCCAACCAGTTAGTAACACGCTGCCAGTTCACCAAGTACACAACTGTACTTCAAGTAGATCCCCTGCTCTCTGCTGCTACCTGCAAATAACTAGATCATACTCACCATGTAGATGTCTTTCTACACCCCTGAAGAACCCTTGTCCTTGCCTCACCAAGTCCTTATGATTCTTCAACCATTACCCTGGTGGATCTTCTCCAAGAACTTGCACAACCTGCAACTCTCTCTGATCATACACTCTCAGTACCCCTATTTGGTAACTAGGAGGAACTACACTAGCTCTCTCTACAAGCCCAATGGCTTTCTAGCACAAGTTTACAATACAGCCCATGAGTCCATATATAGATCTCATGCTTACAATAATTAGACTAACCTAATTACAATAATTAGACTCGCAACTCAAGACTAAGACTAGCCTTCAACATGCAAACTAACAGTCTCAAAATAGACTCTCTGGGATCAACATGCGAACTGCCTATTCTCGCACAGGCTGTCGACGTCGGCTCCTCCATGACCGATATCGGCCGACTGGTGACCGACGCCGGTTGTTTCCTCTTTGCTATCTGACCGACGTCGGTTGATCAGACCGACGCTGATTTCCCTGCAACTGATTCTGCAACTCCCCGCAACTCTGCATCCTCCGTAACTTCTCCTGTTTGTATCCTGGTGAAGCTTTTAACTCCACAACCTAACAAAAGAAATGTAGTGCCACAAGAGAATTTTCTAGGCCTCATTGCCTTTAATTGCTCCAACCACCCATTTAGCACACATACACATACTTTATTTATAAATGTCCTTAATGCCAATACCACCTTTCTCATGAGGAAAACAAATATCCTAAGCATCATTGTGGTAGCCACGAGTTTGTTTAGTATTGTTCTATAGAAAACTATTGAAAAACTTTGGCTAACCTATTATATAAAGTTTTAGAGGGGCCCCGACAAGAAGAATAGTAAACATGGGTGGTAACAAAGATCTTATCATATTAATTTAAGATTTTATATATTAATTTATAATTGTAATTGATAATATAAGTTAGCTGATTTTTATTATAGACATATATAATTTATATATTAATTAAAAAAAGATGATTTTTAATGTTCTCCATGACAAATTGTCCTTAAGACTTTATATATATATATATATATATATATATATATATATATAATTATAATTTTAATGTTTTATTATATATTCTATTTGTAAAATTAAAAATAAACTTTCCTTTCTATTTTGAGACATGAATTTATTTATATGAAAAAAATGATATGTTAGTATCATTGTATCATAAATGGATTAGTTTTAATTAAGCACTCATAATACACTTAAAATATAAAATATACATTTAAATTGATAGGTAAAATAAGTATATAGGGTTAAGGAGGTAAAAATTGATTTTATAATTGTAGAAGATCTGTTGTCTAAATTTAAATATGATCCACTCAATGGCGTAAGACCCAGTGCTGTTGACATTCTCTGTCACCCAAATCTTCTTTGCTAGAGGGATATATGTGGCAATAGATCCTTCTTGGGGTCCAATTTAAATTATTAGGCATTCCATTTGCTTTCAAAGCCTCTCTTGCAAAATTGTGGTTTATGTGGTTTAAAGAGTAAAGACATAAATCTCATTTTGGATTACTAAGCCTTTGACTTTGGCTAGAAAATTCTAGATTTGTTTTAAGGTGCTCAATGTTACTCATGTTTATTGTTCATCTTGTTGGGCTCCTTCTAATACCTCCTATGCGAAGCTTGAAAAGCTTTTGTGAGACTTTCTTTGAGCCAATTCGGAGGGGCACCAGGGTTTTCATCAAGTCTCTTGGGCTATCTGTTCTTGACCTAAAGACACTGGCAAGTTGGGGCTTATAGACATTAAGCTTTAAGGGCTCACTCTTGGGGTTAAATGGATCATCAAAAACCAAGAAGGAGATGAAGCCTAGAAAATTCTATTGAGGCACTACATTTCTCAAGGTTACATACTCGACAAAAAATCCTAGTAAGGCATTAGCTTTCACAACACACTTATCTCATCGATGATAGTTAGTAGGGGCACATTTCTCATGCAAAGTATTTGAAAGGTCTGGGAAACGCTCAAACCCCTCTTTATTTGGGTGGGGGATGGGTTTGAAAGCGATCTTTCTCTAAACTCACAGTCCTTATGGTGGTCTCTCTAGCTAAACTTCTACAATGTCACCTTTGCCATGGTCCCCTGGAATAAAAGCTTGAGGCTATTTAAGAAAGGTATTCTCATGGCTGGTGATCTATTTGGTAAGAACTCTAGGGAGTCGCTTCCTTGGCCTATATGCTAAAATCCAAGTTCCATCTTAATAAGAAAGATGCAAAATTCATTTTTTAATTGTAGAGTTTCATACCTAATGAATAATTGCACAAAATTGGAGTTTCCTCTCTCACACCGTGGTGGAAGGATTGGTCCTAGCCTACAAGCAAGCCATTTCATTGATACACTCCTTAGTTGGGTTACAATTTGTTATCTCCTCAATGTATTGACACTGATGCCCTTAACCAATGACAGTCTCTCCAATCCCTCCATTAGGTTTGGGCCCATATATTTGATAATATTTGGGTAGCTTGTATTGAGCCCAAAAAAATCTTATTTCCTTTGGTGTATCCTATACTAGGACTTGCCTATAAGGAATAGGCTCAAGCCCTTGGGGGTGTTAAATCCCATTTACCCGGCTTGTCATCACCAAAAATTATCAGTGGTCTCTTTTGATTTTTCCCTCATGTTCAGTCAGCCTAAAGATGGATCCATACCCTTTTCAAACCCTTCAGGTTTGAAATGTTCACTTGGAAAATGGCTCTCCTGGGGGACTCTGCCTTGTTACTTGCAAGATATAATAGATTTTGATAGATTTTTCATATTGATATTTTGTTTCAGATTGGAAATCTAGAAATCAAGCATGTTTTAATAATGAAAGTATGGAAAGAAGTTTTTCTATAACTAATAAAGTTTTTGTGATTGTTAATGTTACCCTTCAGATCCAAAGTCAAATAGATAAGGTATGGGTCGAGCTTCATTATTTGTAGCTCCTAGACCCTTGGGGGAATGCTCCTTGTGTTGTTAGCTGTGAGCTAGCTGATCCCCCTCCTCAACACTCCCTTCTTGGGGGTCATGGGTGTGGGGGGAGGCACCACCGCTCTTATAGTCAGAGGTCTCAAAGTTGGATGAACTCTTCTCCTCACTGTCATTGACGATCTCCTCCTAGAGGATCTGAAAGAGGCAACAAAGATAATGTTAGTGGGGGGGGGGTTGAAAACCCTTTCGCAGGACAAGTTCTTGCAATTAGCATTAGCCATATCTCATCCCCACTAAGATTATCAGGGGAAACATGATTTTCAAACTAATCGTCAAGGTGATGGTTGGGACCCCATCCTAGTTGATGAAGATCCCCTGACCAATATGGTTGGGTAGGAAAGCCTCATAACCCACCGGCTTTGCCTCCTCACCAACTGCGATGTTTGTAGCTTCTGCTTAGTTATTTCTTTGTTGTTTGTGGTATTTCATTATCTTTTTTTGATTGACGTGCACTTGAGTTAGTTTAACTATGGTTATTAGCTAGGTTGGGACCTTTATTGGACTTTTATTTCTCCCGAGGCTTTCTTAGCTCGGTTTGGCTTGTAAGGTGTGACTTGTCCACCTGTTTTTTTGTATGATTAACTATAAGTCTAACAAAAAATTTAATATAAGTGCGCTTTTCAATGAAAAATAAAAACTGAGAATGTGTTGTTAGATATGTTGGACAACCCATACAAAAATCTAGATTTGATGTCAGGGTTGGTTCGATGCCCTAGGTGACAAGTGTCCACCCTAAAGACCCTGACAAATAAATGCCAACTGAAATATTATTTGAAGACTGTGTTTGTTTGCTTGTATTTTTGATTTCCTTACTCTTGTTTGGCGTGCTATGACCCATATTATCGAAAAATAGTTAAGGAACATGTTAGGCCCTGCATTATGGTTAATGACTACTGTGAACTAACTCGTTGTCTAGTTGTTAAGAGTCATAATGATAATCAAGATGTTGATAATGAAAGGACTAAATAATGTAAATAAACGTCACATATATTTGCTACATATTTTTATGACAAAAATATACTTCAAAAATATTAGATCCTAAATGAATAACTTCACTTATTTTTGTATAAAATATTGAATTCAAATTGAAACCTTATCGATATGCACTTCGACTTGCGATGATCAAAATAGAAAAAATAGATAAAAGAAAATTAAAAGACTCAATCTTAAAGGTACCTAGGGTCGGTAGGGGTGTCCTTAAGAGGGGCTGGAATTGTTGGGAGCGTTCATGGCACAAAACCAATCAAGGAATGAGAATCAAGAAGATGTTTGAACAAGAAAATTAAAAAAAGAGTAGAGAAAGTTAGGGCTTGTCACTACTCCAAAGTGGACCAAACCAGTTGGCCTTGTTTTTCCCCCTAAATTCCTCGAATTTTGGGATTTCAACGGTTATTTTATTTGGGTGAGAATTTTTTCCACTAACAAGTCGTTAAGACTGATGGAGTATCCGACGTGTGAGCGAAGATGAGGTGCTGTAAACAGTCCAGAATTGTCTTTTGAAATGTATGGGTCAAATTCCATGGAATGCGGGTCCCATACCCAGAAAGCAGTTGCAGACAAAGCAAAGCAAAGAATAATTAAAATATTAAGCTTTTTCCCTTTACTTTGGTCGGAAGAACGTGTTATGCGTTTTGCCTTGTGCTTTGTTTGCTTCAGATGCCATGTCCAAATTTAAAGCGAAAGCAGAACAAATCAAAAGCTGTCAAAGTATGAGTGTGGTACAAAGAGGTCAAGGTTCCAATCGTGTGACAATATTATTATTGAGTTTATATTGTTTAATATTCAAGTTATCGTAAGTTTCATAGTTATATGAATAATTAGATAGTTTAAACAATTTACTATTTTATTTAATTGTTTAAATGCAATGAATGTAAATCTAAAAGAAAATTACAAGTGTGCTTTCTAATTAGAAGGATGTCTCTTAACCAATACATGTAGAAATGATTTTCTATAACAATAAACTTGGCTTTTTCAATGCAGATAATGTACTTGGTTTTTCCAAAGTACTTTACCATTGCAAATTTCTCCTTATCGATGTGAATATCAATTACATCTCTTTAATACTAATTTGGATGGCCTTACTTGTTTCACTAATATAAGGGACCTCACATGAACACTCAAGCTTATATACCCTAATTTTTAAGTTTGGCTCCATGTGGTATTTTGTTGACTTTTTTCCTCAACATCTGTTTTGGTATAACTATGGGTTCAATGTTTTGACACACCAATAATTTAAAAACCTATTGGGTATTCCTTCGATACAAAGTACAATTCCCAGATGGCCACCTATTGAAGTATCCTTTATACATCATCTCTCTTAGCATTCTGTAGCTCATTTGAGATCCCTTGCAATATAGAAAAATAGTTTTTGGATATGCTGTATGAACATTTTATCTTTGTTTCAAATCACCACATGATTCATTATCAGGGAGAACATCAACATGTTTTCTTCTTTAGCCATTATTCTTTAAAACCAGTTTTAGGTGCTCAATTTCATGTTCTAAGCATTCCTCATCAGAAATTTCAAATGTCTTAGTGAATAAAGTCTTCAAAACCCCAAATTTTTTGTAAAGTGTTGATGTTAAAATACATATACACACTAGAAGTTTGTGTGTAATAGTTGGTTTCTTTCCCTTAAACTTGTTGAGCTTGAGAACTATCCGAAATTTGAGACAACTTTAAAAAAAAAAAGACATCCACATAGAGCTCTATTTGCATATATATATACTCACTCCATCACCCTACACATAAAGTGAGATTTTGAAGACTATAATAACTAGGGTATTGAGGATTTGTCATGAAGAACACTTAAAATAAAAAATTGAGCACCTAAAATCAATTTTCAGATAAACATACATAATGTAAAATACATTGCGAGAGCTCTCATACACGCTAGAGAAAGTGAAGAAAGAAGACATACGGAGGAAACTTTAATGGGTATACACGTGACCAAGATTTATAAAATCTCAAAGAACCTCAATTTTATAGCAACGAATTGAGAAAAGCTTTAAAGTTGCCAAAAAAGACCACATGGGGCCAAGCTTAAAAAGTGGGTTTATAGAGTCAAGTGCTCATGCACACTGAGTTATATTGGTGAAATGTGCATGGCCATCCAAATTAGGATTAAGGACATCTACTGATAATAAGGAGAAATAAATGTCAGACATATTACCTTGGGAAAATTAAATATGTTATTCCCATTGAAAAT
Source organism: Torreya grandis (assembly GCA_037957365.1). Lineage (NCBI taxonomy): Eukaryota > Viridiplantae > Streptophyta > Pinopsida > Cupressales > Taxaceae > Torreya > Torreya grandis. The sequence goes on along the minus strand of JARHVA010000700.1, from coordinate 1,042,584 downwards.
TCTAAAATCATTGCCATGAAAAATATTTTTTACAAATATAGTTAAGAAATGTTAAGATTGGAAAACAGACTCAAATTTTAAAAAAGGATAAGGCCTTAGGTTTGAGTTAAGTTTGGAGATTTGTCATAAGTAAATTAAAGGATCACTTATTTATAGAGAGAAACATTTAATGATTTAAAGGGAATGATTATTAAATGTTATGGTTTTTTTTTACATTTAATTATTTTTTAAAAAGTTTATTAGAGTTAGTAATATAAAGAATTATAGTTTAATGTTTTTACATATAATTATGTTGAAAGACATTTTATAATAGGAGAGGGGAGGGAGAGAGTCAGATGTCGTGTCCATATAAGGAAAAATGGACAACATTTACATTTATTTTTTAATATAAATTAAAAAAAAATTAATCGAAAAACAATTGACATAATATTTAATAAAAATAAATTGACATAACCTTTCAAACAAATTACAAAACATATAAATATAATTTGATATAATTGAAATCAATCAAAAAACAAATACATAGAACATCGAGAAAATAAAAAGCATAGAAGACAAGGATACAAAAAAAATCAAAGAAATAAAAAAGTGAGAATTTATTATTTCTAAACTATGTGTCTGTGAAGAATTGTGAAATTGAGTCGTCCATCAAAACTTTAATACAAATAAAATGGCAAACTACACAATTTAAATAAGATTTTGAATTTGTCGCTCAAGGGAAAAAAGGAGGAGGAATGACAAATGTAAATTTGATCCATTTTACAAATTAAGAAACATATCAAAAAATTATAGATAGTCTAAGATACCGAACATTTCAAATCATAAAAAATAGAACGTTAATAGACCAGGTTTTTACTCTGTGAATGCCTTTATCAGGGGTTCCAAAACTTAAATCCCTCTTAATTTATGGTTTTAAATTTTTTATAGTTAACCTATGAATCACAAAAAGTGAATTAGGGGTATTTGTTAATTGTATTTAATTTTATTTTTTGGATTATTAATTCTCTAAATGGATAGCTTATTTGGTCAAGGTTATGTCATAGTTGGGGTTGCCAGTGAATTTACAAAGGGCGTTGTAGCCATATGAAAGTCGTAATGATGTATTAGTGTCACATCCAATTGAAATTTAACCCAGTAATGAATCGTTATTAGAATTTTAAATGAACCTTTTATCATAACATTCATTTTTGGTAAATGTCAAATTCAATAATGATATGAAATATTTTATTTTAATGTTCATTAGTGTGACGCCATCATATCATATAACCCAAATATTAAATTACCATTCTTTTTTTAAAAAAAAAGGGTTCACGCTTTTTTAGGGCGTTACTCCCAAGAATATATCCAAGGATGGGACTTACACATTTTTTCTGCCATAAACCTTTGCGGTGCCTGACCAGATGGGGACATCAGTGGCAGTGACATATATATGGCTATAGAGGTAGCCAGCGTGGGGGATCAACCCCGAGACCTCCCACTTGTAGCATAGTTCACACAACCGGTGAGCTAGCCCATTGGGCTTTGATTACCATTCTTTTCACCATGCAATTTAATCTAATTAAGTATAAATTTACATGTTAAAATCTATTTTATTTTTAATATAATTTGTTAATTTATTATATACATGTAAAATATAAAAATATTAAGATAATTATTTTCTATTGTTTTTTAATCTAAGTTTTATGGTTTAGTGTTTGGGTGTGGACTTATATTTACAAGTGAATTAATCCAATTTCATATTCTACAATGATAAAATGAAATATGATATTCCAAGCTAGCTAAAAACCTATTATTTTTATGTAGATATGGCTCAACCAAAATTAATTTTTGAAAATGAAGAACAATGAAGAGAATATCAAAGAGAAAAATAGAGAGAATATCAAAGACAATATCGCAAACAAAGATAAATGACAGATGCACAAAGATAGGAACAAAGAAAAAGTCAAAATGATAATGATAGACAAAGATTTCAAGAACACATAGTTGAATTGATAGTTGAAGAATTAGATACAGAAAAGAGACAACATGCAAATAAGATGAAAAACATCCGTGAAAAAACATCTCAAGATGAACAATATGTATTAAAAACAAGATTACAAAGACAAATGCTTTCAGATCAATTGCTCAGGTAGAAATACAACACAAACAAGAAATTCATCATGAAGCACCTTAAAGGCACTACCATCAATTGATTGATAATGTTGACCTTAATTCTAAAGAACCAAATTCCATATCTATATATTACTATTTTGGAGATCAAACGTAGATTGGCAACCTGTTCTTTCCAAACATGTTATGGTCAAATACATTGCCAAGTATGTAACAAAGGAAGAGAAGAGTTCTACAACTTACCATCAAATGTTGATGCAACTTGCAAACATTGGAAACCTAGATGAATTAGCAAGAAGAGCATACATGATACTTCTAACTAAAACAATTGTCAAAAGAGACATTGGGGCACAAGAAATATGTCACATGTTGTTGGATCTTCCATTAGTAAATATTAGTAGAGTATTTGTCAACTTGAATGTTTCATGTCAAGTGTTCAAACCCGTAGACAAAAAATATGAAGATGACAATGAAGAACATACAAAGTCTTTCATTGATGGATATAAGAATATGCCTTTTTTGTGGAAACCACTTCACTTATTGAGGCAACTAAATCTTGGACAAATAATCCGAGGTGAAACAATCTAAAAAATGCGAGGTGAGAAGTACCGCAACTATTGTGAGAGTATTCCCAAGGTTTTCTTTCATCCCTGCACATGAATCAAATAAATGGATTGATTTTTTTGGGTCAGAGTTATTACTTTACAAGCCATTTTGTGGTATACAAAGAGATATTAGAATTGATGATGAATAAATGAAATTAAATTGGGATTCATTCAGTTATAATTATTGGCATGTCAAGAGAACAATAATTTCAGAAGATGTTGAAAGTCATGTTAGGGTGTGGATCTAAAAGCTTCACCTTAATGCAAACTGGGAGGTTTCTGAGCATGACAGTCGCCAGCGTCAGCAGGCCACAACCGACGTCAATCAGTGGACAGTGTAGAAGGAAATCAACATCGACAGGGATCGGCCGGCATCGGTCACCTCCAGTCAGACAGGGACAGACGTCGGTCGCCTGTGGCGGTTCCAGAACTGTTGTTGATGAACAGTCAGTTAAGTGAATGGGTTGTTTGCATGATGAAGACTAGTTTGAGTCTTGAGCCGCAAGTCTAATCATTGTATGCATGAGATCTATATAATAGACTCATGGGCTATAGTGTTAAGTGAAGAACTTAAGTGTAGAACTTGGAGAGTTCTTCCCATGGTAGAATCAAGTAGGATTCTTCATGTATGTAAGATCAGGTTTGATCTGCAGGGTGTTGCAAGATCATGGTGGAGATCTACATGTGGTAAGTAAGATCAGGTTGGTCTGCAGGGATGTGTGTATGCGAGGGTCAAGAGGAGATCAGCGGGGGAGCAAGATCCAAGGTGACAGCAATACATCAAGGAGCAAGATCATGGTGAGATCTACTTGGAGTACTGGTTCGTACTCGATTGTACAGGCGTACAATAAGGTAAACAACAGCTTGTGTTAGCTGTGTGTTGTGACCTATTGAGAGAAGATTATTCTTGAGGGAAGATTACTGTAAGCCCACGAAGTGGAAGAAAGAGTGTGATCTCTTTATTGTAATTTTCTTCTATAATGAGTTGAATACAATTGTGTATTGCCTCTCACATTCTGTGTGTTTTCTCATTGATAGTTACTTGCTCTTCTATGTAATTCCACATGTTTAATTGTTTATACATTGGTAATCATATGTGCTCTTAAATCTGACAAGTTGTGTCAAAGCTTTGGGGAATTTCGATTCTGTCAAGTCATGGTGATTCTGAAGATGAGGATAATCAACTTATTCAACAAAACATAGTGGAACATGAGTGGGAAATCATATCTAGGATATAACGTGGCTAAACTATGGAATTTAGTGAGATATATATATGTTAGGAAGAAGAGATATTGATAGACAACATTATGGCATAACAAATATCAAGGTGAAGAATACATAAATAAAGTAATATAATTCATAAACACCATGAAAGATAATGGGTTTTTTATAGATGAGGATATAACACCAAATATGAATTATGAAACCTTGGGTGCTAAAAAAAAAGCACTTAATATAGTTATGACACATTAGCATGCAGGTCAAAATACTTTGCCATTACGCATGATATTCTAAGGAATAGTAGAAATAGGAAAATCATATCTAATTGGTGGCATTCATCAAGCTCTTGAAGATGTAACATTACCTAAGAGTTCTCCACTTTTATTACCTGAACCAACTGGAGTTTCATCATTCAATATTGGTGCCTCAACTATCCATACACAACTTTGCATCCCAATAATAGATTTTGTTGAATTAGAAAGAACAAGAGATATAAATTTTCAAGGGTATATCCGACACATAAAATACATATTGATTGATGAAATGAGCTTCATTATCCAAAAATTGCTACAAAACATAGACTCTAGACTCTATCAAGCATTTTTTGAAAATGCAAACATGAGTTTTGGTGGTATATCTATGATTTTGGTTGAAAATTTGGGTCAGCGTCCTCTTGTTAGTGATAGACCACCATACAATAGTAACAAATGTGTAAAACTATTGTGGAAAGAATTCAAAATAGTTGTTATTTTGGATAAGATATTCAAATAAGAAGGAGAAAGTGATGACCAACAAAGGTTTCATCGACTTCTCATAAATATGAGAGATGCAAATCTATCAATTGATGATTGGAATCCACTGATGACAAGAACCAATGTTTGAATAGATAAAGCTGCCAATGAAGAGTTTGACAATTTTATTCATTTTTTCCACAAATGATAATGTGCATAATCACAATAGAAGAAAATTATATTCATTGAAAAGACTTCTTGCACATAACATTGCAACCAAAATAGGAAGTGCCAATACACCAACAGGAGGTCCAAATGATGAAATTGATGTGGAGCTATTAAGTGCTACCGATGCAAGGGTCATGTTAGCTTCCAATATTTGGATAGAAGTAGGTCTTGTAAATGGAGCTCTAGGCTATATCAAAAGTATAATATACAAACCTGGGAGTGCCCTATCAGAACCACTAACATATGTTTTGGTCGAGTTTGATGGTTACTCAGGAATACCATTTGAAGATGAAACTCCATAAACAATTGTAATTGTACCAATACAAAGGGGACACACAAACCAACTACCCTTATGGTTCGCTTGGGCATTAACAATAAAAAAATCACAAGGTTTAACTATTTCAAAAGCCATAATTGATATAAGTCAAAAAGAAAGAACACAATTAAGATTTGTTATTATATCCCATGTAAAGTCCTTGGAAGGACTTATAATATTACCACCATTTACATATGACCATTATGAAAAGATGAAAAATGGAAAAGAACTTTCCAAGTGAAAAGCCGAGGAAGAAAGATTGAAACTCTTAGAGGATAAATAATTTCATGTACATATCACAAATTTCATGTACTTATTCATTGTTTGCAATTTTATATGATGTGTGTGGCACATTTTGATGACTATTATATAATTATTTAGTTTAAGCATTTTATCTTATGTCAATTTTGGGTGATTTAATGTAATGTATATTGCACTTTTAGATGATTTAATGTGATGTATATTATAAATTTAAGATTTTATAAAAAAGTTTATATTATATGTTAAATAAATATGCAAAATGCATAGATACTACTAACATACCTATCTTAGATAAATCTATGTAAAAGATGCCAAGAGTTATGATTCTCGAGGTGCCTATTCCACTTATGTCATAAATTCAATATAAGATAGGCATCTTGAGAATGATATATCTCAGCATATTTTATATAGATTTATCTAAGATAGGTATGCTAGTTTATCTTAATAATAGCTCATAAAATATGTTTCAAAAGTTTTACTCATAAATTTAAAAAAAAAACAACATATTATTTTGTTAATATAATTCAAATAAAATTTTAATTAAAAAATAAATAATAATAAATCTCTCATAAAACTCCTATATAAATAAAGTTTGTTATAAATTTTTTTTGATAATAAATGAAAATAAAAATGATGAGTGGTGTTGTTGGTTTCCAAGCTTGAATATGATGTTAATATTAACCCTATAATTTGCCTCCCCAAATTTCATTTAAAAACCATGGGTGAGGTTCACTATTCCATGTGAAATGAAAGACAACCTCATTCTTAAAGGGAGGCAACCCATCACACTGGCGGGGCTACACCCACTTAACACAATACAAATAAATCTAAAAGAATAAATTATAATATATGTGTAGGATTGTCACCCGCACTAGTGCATCAACTATTGTTGTAAACACTCACTCTGCCTATGGTAAGGAGCCTCTTAGAAGTTTGAAAAGAGATGATGGAAGGTATTCTACACTTTAAACATATCAGTGATGTGCAAAGTAATATTTTAATTAACATCCATGATTTAATGAGTAGACAGTACCAAGAAATGAGGGACAACTGCAAAGAGACTCATGATTACATCGCAAGGATGAGTGATAGCTTCATTGCCCATTACAACTCATTGTAAGTGGTCAACGACAATCTAGTCCAAATTCAGAAAGAAAACCAAGACAACATGAAGGAGTTCAAAATCTATACCCAAATCTTAACCGTTATTCGATGCAACATGAATGAGTTTGACACCATGAATAATACCATCATTACCATTACTCAGGATACCACCTTCATAAAAGAACACATTCAACATTGGCTCTTTTATTGTAACAATAATGGCAACATGCCTAACTATCTCGATGAGGTTGAGATTGATGATAATGATAATTGATTAATGTTAACTGTTTTGTATTTGTGTTCTTTTTGCCCAAGTAATTGATAGGTTTGGATTAGGGTATCTTTTATTAGTTTACTCCGACCAAGTCACTGATGGAATTGGTTTGTTTTTTTCTCTATTCTCGATTTTTCTAAACTTGATGCTTGTGTAACTTATTTTACATATTGTAATAAGATTTTAATTTAACAAAAAAAATTAAAAACATATTTTATTTAATTCTTATCATCATTCTTATTTAATTAATAATCATTATTATATTTATATAAAATATTTAAAATCCAACTCACTTTTTAAAATTGTAAAAATAATATCGAGCATATTAAAAATATTTATTAAAGTGAAAAAATAAAATTAATAAAAAGGTTAATTTTTATAATATACAAAATCTAATTAATACTACATATTTACATAAACAAACATACTAATATTGAAAAGATCACTTATATACTTGTAGCCACTATAAGAAAAATACAATACATTTTTTCTATGCTTTTTTTAATAATTTAATAATTTTAAAGAAAAATACAATACATTTTATTTATTTTTTAAGAAAAAATAAATAAATTGGTTAAGTGTATGGAAATGGGGGGTTAAAAGGGGGTTTTAAGTGGACATATTTTTCTAAAAAATGAGAAACCTAAACTTGTATAAATTATTTGAGATGCCCACATTCAAAATTTGAATATTTTATAAGAGCATAAATTGTAGAATTTCAAGTCTAGTTTCTAAACTCCTATTTTTTTTGAAGATGGTCAAGTATAAGTAGGTCAAATAGCTAAAATTTGAAAATGATCTTTTGTTTTTCATTAAAAAATAGTAGCTAAGTGGTTGTGCACTCCCACATTTTTTAGGGTCGTTTAGTATTTTTTGAAACCCTTTGGTGGAAAGCTAGATAAGATAATATAATTTGTAACCTATATTTTTAAGTCTTTAATGAATATTTATTTTTTAAATAATTTTACAAGTAAATAGACTCTAAAAATGTTATAAAAAATGGATAGTTGACCGTGTGCCCCCTAATTTTTAAATAATTTTACAAGTTAATACTAACTTTTTTTTAATGTATAGAATTATGCCTAGTTTGCAACTGTATATATTTTTTATAATTTGAATGAACACAAATAAAGATACATAAACAAAGATAAACATGTATAGTTGTGACATATAACAACATAAAAAAATATACTTAAAAATCAATATAAATGAAAAATTTAAAATAGTAAAATATATATATATATATTTTACTATTTTAAATTTTTCATTTATATATTTGAACATAGGAGAGTGTGGTCGACATTATAGTCATATTTTCATGAAATCTCTTGATAAAATTTATAGTGTTTATCATGTCATAGCTGAATTTAGTTATTTACAATACAAAATAAAGATTTGGCTGTGTGTATAGGTCCTAGCCTTAAGTTTAGATTTCTAAACCTATAGTGCATATGCGCTATAGTGCATCCATGATATAATTTTATAATAGTCTGCAAGGATTTAGAGCATGGCAAGTTGAATAACTAAAAGATAGGCTCTATATTTAATAAAATAAATGTTAAGTATTATACTTTAAATTTATTTTAGTAAATATAAGAAATTATGGTAACTTTGCATCTTCTAGAATTAGTCTTAGTAAAATAAAAGAAATTAGGGCCACTCTACATCTATAATTGGTCTTACGGATCCATGAATTATGATTTAGAAGATAGGTTTTCAAAATCTAGTTTGGTCAGTACTTAGTCATTTTTAGGATTTTTGAATTAAGGCAAAGGCTTTCAAGGCATAAAGTTTGTAATCGATGTCCATTTTTGGGAAACATGTAGTTGTTTTCACGATTTGGGGCCTTCCAAATTGCTTGATGACATTTCTAAGAGTTTTAGGTATGTTTAAATTAAATTTTACAAACTAGTGCACACCTAACCACCCATTCATGCCAATTTTACTTGCGATTAGGTCCCTTATCTACTTATCCAAGAGCAACACACCAACACCATATTCATTTTTTACCAGGGTAAATAAGGATAATTTGGGGTACATTTATGTACGATCACCCTAATTTAGTTTGGATTCATGCCAAAGTGGTGTGAATGGGAAAACATAGGTCGCATTGGTGACCTAAAAACATGGAACCACCCATTTATGCCAATTTTACTTGCAATTAGGTCCCTTATAAGCTAAAAGCGACACAAAAAACACTATATCCATTTGTGACCAAGGTAAATGTGAATAATTTGAGGCACATTTGTGTAAGATAACTGCATTTCTCTTTAAATTTAGGCCAAAGTGGTGTGATTGGGGCAACATAATCCACACTATGACCTATACACACCTAACAACCCATTTATCCTAGTTTTACTTGTGATTAGTTACCTTATAGGCCAAATGTGACAAAACAACACCATATCTACTTGTGACTAAGGAAAATACAGATAATTTGGGGCACATTTATGGGTGATAACCTCAATTCACTTTGAAATCAAGCCAAAGTGGTGTGGTTGGGGCAACATAGGTCACATTGGTGACATAGACACACTGAACCATCACTTTATGCCATTTTTACTTTCAATTAAAAGGATTATGGGACAAAAGCAGCACAACAATGCCATATCAACTTGTGACCAAAGAAAATGCAAATAATTTAAGGAACATTCATGCATGATTAACCCAATTCACTTTAATTTAGGCTAAATTGGTGTGATTGGGATAATGCAGGTCCCATTGGTAACCAACACACACTCAACTACTCCTTTATGCTGATTTTACTTACAATAAGGTCCTTTATAGTCCAAAAGTGACATGACAATGCCATATACACTTGTGACTAGGGTAAATGCAAATAATTTTGGGCACATTTATGCATGATCACCTCTATTCACTTTGAATCTAGGCTAAAATAGTGTGATTGGGGTAATGTAGGTTACATTGGTGATCTACACACACCTAACCACCTCTTTAAATCGATTTTACTTTTGATTAGGTCCCTTATAGGCCAAAATTGATATAACAAAACCATATCTAATGGTAACCAGCGTAAATGAGGATAATTTGGGACACATTTATTATTTATCACCCTAATTCACTTTAAATTCAAGACAAAGTGGTGTGAATGTGGTAATGTAGGCCATATTAGTGACCCACTCACACTCAACCATACATATATGTTGTTTTTACTTTTGATTATGGGGATTATATGCCAAAATTAATATAATAACACCATATTCACTTGTGCCTAGGAAAAATGTAGATAATCTGGGGTACATTCATGCTTGACCACTCTAATTCACTAAGAATTCAAACCATAATAGTGTGATTGGGGAAATGTAAGTCACATTGGTGACTAATGCACACCCATTCACCCCTTTATGCCAATTTTGCTCATGATTCAGTTTGTTATAGGCTAAAAATGACACAACAATACCATATCCATTTATGATGAGGGAAAATATGGATAATTATGGGCCCATTTATGTGAAATTACCTCAATTCATTTTGAATTTAAGCTAAATTAGTGTGATGGGGATAATGCGATTGGATATGGTGTTGTTATGTTGATTTTGTCTTATAATAGATTTAATCACAAATAAAATTGGCATAAAAAAGTGGTTGGGTGTGCGTAGGTCACCAATGTGACTTACATTTCTCTAATCCACTGCTTTGACTTGAATTTAAAGTAAATTTGGGTGATCATACATAAATGTGTTCCAAATTATTTTCATTTTTCCTTGTCACAAGTGGATATGGTGTTTTTGCATCACTTTTGGCCTATAAGGGACCTAATCACAAGTAAAATCAACATAAAAGTATGGTTGGGTGTGCATAGACCACCAATGTGACTTATGTTGCTCCAATCACATGACTTTGGCCTAAATTTAAAGTGAAATGTGATGACCATGCACAAATGTGTCCAAATGTTTTTGTATTTTCCTTGGGTGCAAGTGGATACGGCATTTTGTGTCACTTTTTATCTATAAAAGGATATAATTATAAGTAAAATTAACATAAAGGGGTGGTTATGTGTGCACTTGTCACCATGTCCCAATCACATCACTTTATCTTGAATTATAAGTGAATTGGAGTGATCACACATGAATATGCCCCAAATTGTCAACATTTGCCCTAGTCGCAAATGGATATATGGTGTTGTCATATTAATTTTGGCTTATAATCCCCATAATAATAAAAAGGAATAAAAGGTTGGTTGTGTGTGTGTGGATCACTAATATGACCTAATTTTCCAAAATCACATCATTTTGGCTTCAATTCAAAGTGAATCAGGGTGATTGTGCATAAATGTGCCCCAAGTTATTCACATTTATCTTGGTCACATCTTGATATGGTGTTTTTGTGTTGATTTTAGCCTATAAGGGACCTAATTATGAGTGAAATTAGCATAAAGGGGTGGTTGGGTGTGTGCATGTCACCAATATGACTTACATTGTCCTAATCAAACCTTTTTTACCTAATTAAAGTGAATTGTAGTGATCATAGACAAATGTATCCAAAAATATCCACATTTTTGTGGTTATAAGTGGGTATAGTGATTTTTTGTTAGTTTTTACCTATAAAAGACATAACCACAATAAAAATAAGCATAAAGAGGTGGTTAGGTGTGCATTGATCACTAAATAAAAATAATTTGCACTAATGACACCATTATGGTATGAATTCTAAGTGAATTAGGGTGATCATGAACTAATATGCCCTAAATTATCTACATTTTCCCTAGTTACAAATAGATATGGTGTTGTTGTGTTGCTTTAGGCCTATAATCCCAATATTCACAAGTAAAAATGGCATAAAAGGGTGGTTCGATGCATGGAAGTTACTAATATGATTGATGTTGACCCAAACACACCATTTTGTCTTGAATTCAAAGTGAATTTGGGTGATCACAAATAAATTAACCCTAAATCATTTGCATTTATCATTGTCACAAGTGGATATTGTGTTGTTAAATTACTTTTGGCATATAATAGACTTAATTGCAAGTGAAATTAACATAAAGTGGTGGTTAGATGTATGTGGATCACCAATATAACTTACATCTCCCTAATCACACCACTTTGGATTGAATTTGAAGTGATTTGGGATGATCGTTCATAAATGTGCCCAAAATTATTCACATTTTCCTTGGTCATAAGTGGATATGGTGTTGTTGTGTCATTTTTGGCCTATAAGGGAACTAATTTCAAGTCAAATTAGCATAAATGGGTGGTTACATGTGTAGGGGTCACAATGCAACTTACCTTACCTCAATCACACCACTTTGACTTCAATTAAAGGAGAAATGGGGAGATAATACACAAATGTTGATAAAATTATTCACATTTGCCTTGGTCACAAGTGGATGTGGTGTTTTTGTGTTGATTTTGGCTATAAGGGACCTAATCATAAGTAAAATCAATGTAAATGGGTGGTTGTGTGTGCATGGGTCACCAATGCCTTGAACAAGACCCTGTTTAACTCTAGAGGCAAAAAGATATCCTAAAGCTTCTATAGAAAGAACATATATAGCTAGAGCAAGAGGGAAACCCTTGATGAATGGGGTGCTAAAGGAAAATACTATCAAATTTAAGACCCTTAATAGTGAGACAAAAAAAGGCATCTGCCAATAAAGCTTAGACTTTTGAAATAAATAATTGGCCAAAACCAAGAGCCTTTAACATAACAAGGATAAAAGTTAATTTAATTCTATCATAGGCTTTTTCAAAATTAATTTGAGAAAAATAGTTCTCTAACATGAATCCCTATCCAAATTTATACCTTCCCAAAAAATAATAAGATTATAAAAAATATATCTACCTATGATAAATCATATTTGCTCTAGTCTAACAATATCAAGAAAAATGAGACAAAGGTGGTTAGTAAGAGACTTAGCAAGGATCGTATAAGACACATTTAACAAAGTGATAGGCTACTAGCTAGTAATGAGTTATGGGTCACTAAATTTAGGTATGAATTTGATATTACCTTGATTGATGATGGTACCCAAAGATTACTTTTTAGAGCTTATTTATAAACTTGAAGCAAATCATGCCTAATGAATTCCCATATGGCTTTGTAAAATTCACAGGGAAATCCAACAAGGCCATGATTTTTATCATTACTCATGTAGTGAATAACCTCTATGAGTTTATGGAGACTCAGAAGTGCCTCACATAGTGATTTATCTATGGACTTTAGCTTGTAGGGAACCACATTGAGGCATCCTTGTAGAGCTTGGGTTATTTCCATTGTTTCCTCTTGAGATTAAAACACTAATTTATAGTGGTCCAGAGAGGAGATGTCAGGAAGATAAGTGACCCTTGATTGAGTTGAGTCAATAAAATTGATATAGTCTCAATCTTGTTTGGCCCTAAGGTATTTTAAAAAATTCCTTTGAAGGTCTGTCTCCGATTTTGAGGCAATGCAAGTGATCACAAAGTTGTTCCCCTCTAGCAGTATGACCATATGCCACCTTGATTTTGTGTTTGACCTAGGTGGTTAAGATCTATAAGTGACTATCAAATGGATCATATTTGATGAGGGAGGAAACTCTACAAAATTCCTTAAGTACAACCTAATCCACATGCCTTCTAACACAAATAATTTACTTCTCATAGTGACAAAGAAAGGTGTTGGTGAATAAAATGGCCTCATTCCATGACTAAATCTATCTAACAACATAAGGCAAATGTGGTACCAAGTTCCAAACTCAGTAAATGATATAAATGGTGCATGTGTGGCTCAAAGGTGAGGTGTTCATAATGAAATGATTATGTTTCACTTTAAACTACCTTGTGATCTAGTCCACTCTACAAGAGATGGGGGTATGGTCTGAAATAACACACTTAGAATGAACATTGACATGTTGGTCATTAATATTGGAGAAAGAGAAAATATTTTATTCTAACATGTAATGGTTGATGATTTTGAGGACACGATCAAGTCTAGTATGGTAATTAGACCATGTAAATCAAGGCACAATATTTAATGTGTGTCGTTAGAGGAGAGGGTTGATAAGACCCCACCTATTATTAAAAAAATAGCTTGTTTCACATTCTCCCATGTAACATCTCATGGGTAAGGCACCAAATTTGTAATTGGGGTTTTTAACCATATTAAAATACTTGTACATGAGTCACACGACAAGGGGTAAGTTTTTAGCCAAATATCACCCTAACAAAGATATGTTAGAGCCATGATTTGAAGTGTAAATGTTGAGAATGCCTAATGAATGACCATCAATATCCAAAAGCATCCAAATCACTCTGTGTGATAGGTCTTCCCTCATGGCAATAATTAATGGAGAAAATTTTGATGACACCAAAATGCTAGCACCATGTTTAGACCCTTCATCATAAGCATCCTTTTATAATTTACTTTTATAATTTACTTTTTTAAGATGTCCCTCAAACCCAATATAATGCTATAATGTAATAGTATATTAGTGGAATAATCCAAAAGTCATTGGGAGTAGTATTTATCTAGTGATAGATTACTATAAATAGGAGCCTAGACTAGAATGAAGGCACCCAAAAAATATTTTGAATTGAGCTTGCTTAAAGGAGGTTTCCCCCTTGAAGAGGCTAACAATTATGAAATTATACTATTTTAATGCAATTATGTTTATTTTTAATTAATATAATTATGTTATATCTATTTAATTTCATATATTTTCAATCTAATCTAATCTATTTCAAGAAGGATCCCATCATATGGTATTAAAGTGCTTTCCAGGGATGATTTTATTTTACTAATATCCACTTATGCTCTAACCTTACCTTAATGGAATCTTGGTGATCATAAAGTGGTAACAAATCATCGGTATGAGCCATGTTTTAAAACGAATTATTTTTATGAGTTACATTTAAAAATTTGTACATATGTTGAGATCTATAGTTTTTTTTGGTAAAAGGTTGCCATCACTACAAGTCATGTTTTAAACTCTGCCCATGTGCATTGATATTTTTTAAAAATTAGATCTCCAAACAATCATGTATGTATCATCTGTTCTTATTGCATTATTTGGAATAATAATTTATGCTGTCAATGGTGTATTACATCATCAACACCAAGTTTTAGTAAGGATTTTCATTTGTAATTTGAATGATCTAAGTTTTATTTTTATAAAAATCTAAATTTTGATCTCGTTTGGCTCTACACCATTGATTGCATTGTAATTTTATTTCTTATATTCTTATCCATTTTTTTTAATACAACCAATCGATTGCATTATAATTATTTGTTCTATTCCAATATGGTTTTGGCCATACTGCCAACCAATCACATTGTAATTGTTTGTTCTATTCTGATCCAGTTTTGGACATACTACTAACCAATTGCACTGTAATTATTTGTTCTAGTCTAATCTAGTTCTATCCATACTACCAACTGATCACACTATAATTTTTGTTATATTTTGATTCATTTTTGCCATACTACCACCTGATCACATTGTAATCTAAATTCAGATATGGTTTTGGCCCTACAACCAATTGATCCTATTAAAAAAGAAGTATATATATATTTTTTGGTTAAATAATTTGAATACATCATTGTGATTTTCTCATCACATTGATCATTTTAATGGGTTACTCCAAAATTTCACCAAAATTTCTTGAAATTCTCATACTTCAAATAGTGTTGCCTAAAACTCGAATGCATTTTTTTCAAATTTGTTTTCACTTGTGTGTAAATTACATCATTGTAGTCATCTTAAAACACTGTTCATTTTAACATATAAATTCACTTAGCATTTTTCATCACCCCCCAACCCCATGGTAAATGGTTGTTACCCATGCAAGCACTATGGCCCATGACCATGTTGAATGGTAGGCCAAAATTGAATCCAAACTATATAAAATCAATATAAAAATATCCTAATCATCTGACCTCACTCCCCACATATCTTCACTCCATGAATTATTGTCCTCATCCTAAACTAATGAGGATTATCATTTAGATGGTAGTTCTTCTTCCCGAACACCATTTTGTGGCCCTAAATTATTTTTTCTCAAATTTAACGTCACTAAACCCATCAATTGGATCTAATTCACCAACCAATATTTCAACCTACATCTCATTGATGAAAAATTTGTTATTACATCATTTCACTTAAAGAATAAAGTTGTTCAATGGTACCAATGGTATTTATGGTCACATCCTGAACCAAATTGGGATGAAATATCTAAACTCTTGTTAGTTTGTTTTGGGCCTAGTGTTACGATGACTTCACATGGGCATTAAATAAACTTTTTCAAGCTAGAAATGTATGATAATATCAGTTAAAGTTTGAAAAACTTACCAATTAGATATAAGGCCTCTTTGATGATTTTTTGGAAGCTATTTCATTAGTGGTCTCAAGGATATGTTTTGATCTGAGGTAAAAATGTTTCAACCTCACACCATGATGGAATCCTTGGGATTAGCCATGCTCTTTGAAGAGAAACACAACTATCAACATCATAATTCCAATTGGATGCCCTCAAAACCATATTCATTCCAACATACCAACACAAACCGACCTCTTAAGGCAACCCCAATCAAAGTGTCTCAAAGAGATTAAAATGTGTGCACAATGTAAAAAGGAGTTATGTTACAATTGTGATGACAAATGGGCAAAGGGACATAAATACATCAAACATAAATTTTACCTGCTTGATGTTGATTCCCTACCTGATACAATAAAATGTGAGGATACCATAAATGAATTGGATTAGGTAGCTGATGATTCCTGACCCTTAGATTAAAATCTAGAAAATTTCATGCATGCTTTTGTAGGGGTCACCAATCCCAAAAAAATGCATGTCAAAGGGTTTTTTAAGAAATAAACCCTCATCATTTTCATTAATTATGGTATCACTCACAACTTCATTGACCGTTGGGTGGCTAAGTAAGCAAACTATTTTATTCACCTTTCTTCTAGTTTTGAGGTGATGATTGCTAATGGGGGAACCTTGTCGTGCAATGGAAAGTGTTGCAATGCTTGCATCTCAGTGGGAAACTATAACCTCAAGAGTGACATGTTTTCTTTTTCTTTAGGTGAATGTGATATTGTTATGGGAGATCAATGGTTCTAAATCTTGGACCCATTCTTTGGGATTTTTCTACACTATGATATAGTTATCTGAGAATGCACATAAATACACATTAAAAGATTTTATTCCTAGATCCAATAGTGTAATCAAATCTCATCACATGGAAAAAATTCTCAAAAAGGGATTCCACAGAATAATTTCCCAACTATTTTCTACTCACACTACTTCACCAATAGATTCTAGCCAACCCTATGACTTGTGTAATATTTTGGTCAAACATGTCATAGTTTTTAAGGAAATAACATGATTGTCATCTTATCACCCTAAATACCATTACATCCAACTTATTTCAAGCAATTCACCCCTAAAAAGTCATCCATAACACCACCCATTTCATCAAAAGGGCAAGATTGAAAAGATGGTTCATGACCTCCTACAGGCATGAGCCATTTGACCCTGTCCTAGCCCATATTATTCACGAGTCTTACTCATTATAAAAATATGGCTCATAGAGAATCTAAATTGATTATCGAGACTTGAACAAGCTCATAGTTAAGGATAAATTTCCCATTTTGATAGTAGATGAGTTACTCAATGAACTTTATAGTGAAAAGTTTTTCTCCAAGTTGGAGCTGCACTCTGGATATCACCAAATCTATCTTTATGAAGCAAATATTCACAAAATAATATTTCACACAAATGATGGTCACTATGAGTTTTTAGTCATGTCATTCAGGCTTACCAATGACCCCTCTACATTCCAAGACTTAATGAACCAAGTATTCCACCCCTTCTTGTAGAATTTTATCTTGGTCTTCTTTGACAACATTCTCATCTATAGTTGAACATGGGAGGATCAGCTCAACCACCTCAACACAACCTTGGGAATTCTTGTTATAAATAAATTATGTGCCAAACATTTTAAATGTTATTTTGGGTACTAAGAGGTCGAGTACTTATAACATATTGTTGCATTTGATGGTGTTCATATCAACCCCACCAAAATTGAAGCTATGACCAACTGGCCACCGTCAAGGACACCCAAAAGTCTACATGGATTCCTTAGGCTGATAAGGTATGACCAAAAATTTGTCAATGATTACAAAAAAAATATAGACCCATTTAAAACTATGCTCAAGAAATACTCCTTTAAATGGTTGACAACATTTGCCCAAGTATTTGATAGCCTTAAATAAACAATGTACACCACACCAATACTAGCCATGCTTGATTTCACCAAGAAATTTTTATTGAGTGTGATGCATGTGGCACAAGTGGTGTTGTGCTCATGCATGAAAGTTGTCCTATCACCTTCACCAGCTATCTCCTCATTGGGGAAAATTCAACATGCTCCACATATGATGAATAAATGATGGTTATCCTCCATGCAATCAACAAATGGTATCCATACTTGATTGGATGACACTTTTGCATCAAAATCAACCACCAAAGCCTCAAGTATATTTAGAGCAATAGGTATCTTACCCAGATCATTAAAATTAGGTTTCTAAAATCATAGGGTATGACTATGATATCACATAAAAAAAGGAAAGGACAACTCGATGGTCAATTCTCTCTCTCACTAATTTGAAGGACAAACATGACTATGTGATGTTTCAATTCTGATTTATACATGGATTTATGATCTTTAACATGAATGGCATAATTAAAACCCCACCCAACATCTCATTCTCCAACTATTTGTTGATTCCTCTACTAAAACTCACTATATTTAGGATGGATATACCTTGTGATAACAAAGGCATCCTTATATTAATCATTGGCTTTAATTTCAAATACACCATTTTGTAGGAGTTTCATGTTTCCCCTTCAATAGGTCATTCAAGTTTCATGAAAACATTTTAGTGAGTCTACCGTAGTTTCTTTTGGCCAAGAATCAATTAGGATATGAGAAGATTTGTTACTGAATGTGATACTTTCCAACACAACAAAGGGGAAACAGTCACACCACTTGTGTTACTCCAGCCACTACCAATTACACAATGTCTTTGGATAAACATTTCAATGTATTTGATTGAAGGTCTCCACAAATATAGCATAAAATTAATCATTCTTGTAGTAGTGGACCACCTTTGTAAATATGCTCACTTTTTTCCTCTAGTTCATCCCTACATTACTTCTATCATAGCCCAAACATTTCTTGATAAAAAATTATAGTTCATTGGTGTTCCTACCTCTATTATATTACATCATGACTCTTCCTTCATGAGTCATTTTGGAAATAACTCTTTAAATGCCTTGGTATAACTCTGAAAATGAGTTTAGTATATCATCCCTAAACTGATGGCTAGACATAAATTATTAATAAAATTTTAGAGACATATCTCCATTTTTTTATCATAGAATAATAACATTAGTGGGTACAATGCTTATATTTTATATCTCAATGGTACAATGACTCCTACCACACAACCACCAAGCTAACCCCATATGAGGTTGTCTATGGACAAAATCCACCATCTTTTATTTCATATATATTGGGTAGATCTCATGTATAAGAAGTTGATACTACCATCAGTTCAAGAGATAATATACTTCAATTCCTCAAGGATAATCTCCATATGGCACAAAATCACATGAAGTAATATGTAGACCAATACCACTCTGAACACTCCTTTCACCCTAGAGATATGATTTTCCTTTGCTTGCAATCTTATAAGAAAACCTCTTTGAAGATAAAAGGTCACCATAAAGTAGATCCAAAATTATATGGGCCTTATAAAATTATCTATCAGGTTGGACCTATCTCTTACAACTTATAATTCACACCTTCATCATGTGAGCACCCTATTTTTTATGTCTCGTACTTAAAGAAGGTCCTTGGTTATAATGTCAACACCTAGACAATGCTTCCATAACTTGATGTATAAATATCTCTCCTTTTACATCATAAAGCTATCCTTGATAATTGTTCCCATCTACTTCACAATCAACTCATCACAAAAGTTATGGTCTAGTTGCATGGGATAAAACCAAAAGTTACTATCTAGGAACCTCTTATTTCAATCCAACAATAATTTCCTCACCTAAAGCTTTGAGGGCAAAGCTTTTAAGGGGGATGGCATAATAAAAGGCCATGGATGCATATGATTTGTAATATGTCCTTAAATCCCATTGAAATAGTAGAATGTAATAGTGTATTAGTGGAGTAATCCCACATTCATTGAAAGTAGTAACTATCTAGTAATAGGTTAATATAAATAGGATCCTAGACTAGTATGACATCACCCACAAATTTTATTGAATTGAGATTTCTCAAAGGAGGTTCCCTCCTTAAAGAGGCCAATAGATCTAAATTTTTCTATTGTAATGCAATTCTAATTCTTTTGAATCAATATAATTATGTAATTTTATTTAATTTTGTATATTTTGCAATCTAGTCTAATTTATTTTAGGAAGTATCATATCACACCACTACATATTTCCTCATGTAGGCTAGATAATTTGTTTCCATTGTAGATTAGGAATCCAAATCAAGTTAGTTCATGCGTTAGTAGAGAAATCACAAATAATCATAAAGGACACAACATACTAAGCCTACCCCCTCATGGGGTTTTACAAATGAATTCTAAGAGCTATTAAAAGAAGGAATACTACCATCAAACCTTCCCAAGAGCATCCCTCCTCCAAGAATGGCCTGAAAATGTGATTTCTCCTAATTTGGTGCTCCAAATCTTTGTCAATGATAAGTGGCTACTTCTTCATCATCTCTCAATGCACCAATGGCTTAGGCTCATGAATTTGATCAATGTGTGCAAATAGTTGAAGCTTTTCTATTGTAATTTTTGCATAATAAGTTTGCATAAATGAAGCTTAAAAATGGTGGTCTTGGCCCTCTTATTTATATATTTTTGGAAATGATCAAAATCAATCATGACTATCCATATTGAGATTAATATGTGTGGCCATGAATCAATTCAATTTTAGAAGCTCAATCCATAAATATCCCCATTAATATTTATAAGAGTGGGGAATTAATGAGGTATGAGAGGGCTTAAACCAAAATTTTGTTCCATTAATGGATTGTGGATACCACCCCACTAATGATGTCAAAGGGTGATACAAAATTGAAGAATGAATTTCCAATTAATAGATTTTCAATAACTTCCATGGAATTTTCACTTAAGATCTTGATTTGGTTTAATTTGCTTAAGTGGGTTTAATTAATTTTTTGTAATTCTTTGAAAATTGGTTGTTCACTTAATCAAAATGGTTAGAATGTACATTTATTAAGTTATAATTTGACTGAAGTATAATTATAAAAATGTGTCAGTTGTGTATTGAACAATTCCCATTTACAACATTGTGGACATAAAATAACACATGTATGTGACATGTGCTTCTGAATTAGAATAATTCAATGGTCTAGAGCATCATTTTTCATAGTTTCAATTTGAATCCAAGTGATTTGAGAAAAGATAATAATCACATAAAATGCTTTACCCCATTTAGGGATATATTAGTCTAAATCTACACCTGTATGTGACAAGATCAAATGATTTAGCATGTTTTAATGATTTTGGCCCAGATTATATGTTATCACATAATGTTGCTTAGATTTATAATTTCAACACAATAGTGATAGGAATTAGATGTTTATATTTTTCCCTTATTTGAGAAGGCATGGTGAGACATTCGATCGAAGCAACATATTTTCAAAGAATGAAAGAGTTGTTAAGAAAAAGTTGGAAGGTAATGATCCATGATGCCCCCTCAAGAGGACATGTGAGGATGAAAAAGAGGGATGGACTCTCAAAAAAGAGATCAAGAGGGAAATTAGCCCATGGATGAGAGTATATCTGTATGAGCTAATGATTACACGTGTTGATCCCCAATGATCCAAAATAGAATAGAATTTAATGGGCCCCAAAGCAGGGGGAAGTGGGAAGGATGCAATCCCAAAATATAAGTGGCACACTTTGACATACCCATAAGAGGGAAAAAGTTGTGGGCTTAGGGAATGATCAATCCTGAGACAAGTTGCACACTTTGAAATTTCCAGAATGAGGGCACAAGCCACAAAGATTAGAATTAGAAGACAAATGAGAGCATTACTCTAGAGAAAGGAGGTCAAGGAAATAATAATGTACCCCATTAGAGTGGATTTGATTGGTTGATAAATTGGTTTTACCCTAGTAGGGCTAATTTTGATCATTGATAATTAATTTTGCTCCAGTAGGGCTGATTAGATCTATGGTTGGTCTAAACATTGCGCCCCAATAGGGAAAATTGGCAAGCAGAGCTCAAGGATATAACCTAATGCATATATTAAATATGAGTAGGCACAAACACAGATGTGAGGGTTTAATGACTGAAGAAGCCACAAAAAACCAGACATATAAGGATGTACAAAGTGATGAAAGAGATGATAGGAAGAATAAGGGTGGCCGAGTTAACTTGAGATAAGTCATGTATCCAAGCACTATCTACATAGTCTAGATAGACCTTAGGCCAATGTAGTACTGCTACGAGTAGGAGAAAATGGAATGAGGAATGAAGAATAGACAAAAGATGGACCACTATTCAATTGTGAAATCATATGATGTAGTGGAAATGTATGATAGTACTTTCACTAGATGCTATAATATAATTTAGGAGATGCACATCCCAAATTAATTATAGATTGTATGGTTTATTCAAAAATGATCTTCAGAGCATCATTGACTTTTGGACTTGGAGCACTTGGTGTTTATTATAGAAAAATGAAATTATGTATCATAAGTATGGATGAATTATAATAACATTGTATTTTAATTGCAATTGGCTGGTTCAAATGTGAATATCTATAACTAAGGATAATGATAAAAACTACCAAGACCAGAGTTACAAATATTTAAAGTTAAATAAAAATAATAAGAAAAATGATACATAAATGTAACCTAACATAAAATCAAGATATGAACAATCAGGATTTAAGTAGAAATATGAATGTATAAAATCAAAGCAAGAACAACTTAATAACTATATGAAAGCAAGATATGAATAATCAAGATCCATATGTATTAATAAGATGTACTTGAAAAAAAAATAATAATAATAAGTTAAATACAACTCTAAACAAATCATGCCTAATTGAAAACTGGACCAAAAGTGGTTATAGAATGTATTTAAACCTAAAAGAATAGAGAAATATAATACAAGACAAACTAGTAACATGAAAAATGAAAATACAAAATACCAATAATAAATAATAATGGAATAAAAATGAACAAACTATCAATAAAATAAATGGAGGGACAAGAAAGCACAATAAAACAATAATAAAAATCAAATAAACACACACAAATAAGAGTTAGTCACAATGTTATTGCAAGCAAAGAAAAAGGTGAATGGTTCGTGTAAGTGTAATATAGGCGTTACTCTCTACAACAAGATAACCCCTAATCTAAGAAATAATGATACTAACACAACAAAACAAGAACAAAAGAGACAAAGTTGCTCCCAAGTGATAGGGAAACAACAAGACAAAACAAAATGGGATAAAAATAAGAAAAGGAAGGGGTGGCCGAGATAACTCCAAATGTAGTTCTTCCAAGAAATGGGATAGAAAAAAAATGATGGTAAAAAAAGATGATTGATGGTATAGAGGAAATAATGAAATGGGCTCATAAAATGGTGAGAGCATTCAAATGATTACTTCTAAAACAACAAGAGTGTGGGCTTCGTTGGCTCACAAAATGCTGAGAATGTTTAAATGATTACTTGCAAAATGGCAAGATCATGGGCTTAGTTGGCTCAAAAAATAGTGTGAGCGCTCAAACTTAAAATGCTTGCAAAATGGTGAGAGTGTTCAAACATAAAATGCTAGTAAAAAGGCAAGAGCGTTCAAACTTAAAAATCTTGTAAAATGGTGAGAGTGTGGAAAATAAGGATTGAGTTGACCTTAATGTGAATCAAGCATGACCTACATAATCCCATTAATAATTCAAGTCATAGTAGTTTTGAGAAAACAAAAGGTGGTGAGATCTAACTAGGTAACAACAAGTTCACAAATAAAGGAAAATGACCAAGAAAATAAAAATAATAATGCTAAGGTGATGTAGCAATACATGATAAAAGGCATTGTTCCTAATTTGCCCATAAGTGGTAATAATTAGGAAATAATGACACAGGTCTATGCTACTAGTTTGCCCATATGCAGTTATAATTAGTAACACAAGGTAGGATACTGATTTGCCCATAGGCGGTTATAATCAGTGACATCAAGTGAAATACTAATTTGCCCATAGGTGGTTATAATCAGTGACACCAATCAAACTTAAATGAAATATAACTTGCCATATCCATTATCACACTAATTTCATGGACTGTCATTTAAATACAAAGTTTGGAAATTGTTAAAACTAGATCAGAATACCCTCATGGAAGGTGCCAAAAGAACCAACATAACCAAGATAAAAAAGGGGTAGGTAGGGTAAGTCAAAACAAGATTTGGTTAATAGTAAAGGCATTGTATGATAAATCCATATAAAGCATGACATAAATAAAATGATAAGATGATAATTGGATATAATGGTAATAGGGTTACCCCCAAGTGATAAGATAAGGTAAATGGCAGGATAAATGGCAAATGGAAAATGATTCTACTGCTCCTGCTAACTTAGAGATGCACGTCCTAGTCAACATATGAGACACCCAAAATAATTAGTCATAAAAATTACTAACCCACACTCTTTATAAATAGCTTCTCTTTTAATAGCCTATTGCTATTTGGAGTCTAAGAATGTTGTTATGATCTTCGTTGGTAATTGATTCTATTTTTTTCAAAATTTGAGACAAAGTATCTTCATAATTTCTGTAAAGGAAAGTGTAGCCAGGGATGGCAAATAATTGTAGGCATAGGATAAATGGTATAAGTTGGCAATAAAATATTGATGGATGATAATGAAATGTATGATGGTTGGGTAATAAACAAAAATCAAGACTTTTAGTCACACATAATGTTACTGATTCTAGATTTGACATAATTTTGGTTGTGTCAGGGCCA
The DNA here is from genome assembly GCA_037957365.1 of Torreya grandis. NCBI lineage: Eukaryota > Viridiplantae > Streptophyta > Pinopsida > Cupressales > Taxaceae > Torreya > Torreya grandis. The sequence continues at coordinate 1,017,705 of JARHVA010000700.1, read as the reverse complement.
AAGACTTCTGAATATGCTCTTGATAAAACCACAAATTTTTTTTGTTGTTTGGACATGAGAGTAACTACCATCTAATTAGGCTATAGAGTGGAATTTGTTTTGATTTTATCTTTGATATTGTCTTCATCAAGTAGTGAAAAAATGTCATGCTCAGCTATTGGCACCTCCATGAGGTTTTCACCAATAAAGTTGTCTTTATTATCCCATAGCACCTCCAAAAAGGTTTCACTAAGGAACGTTGACTTTTGACTTTGATTTTCTTCTAGCACCTCCAAAAAGGTTTCACTAAGAGATTGTTCTTCTTCTGCATAAATGTGTTCTTGGTCCCCTTGATATTTTCTACCTGATATGTCGCCATGGATGCAATTCAATAAAGTGTGATTCTGTCGGTCCCAATTGATGCTTGTGGGAGGTAGCAGTGAATATAATGGCTATGTTGAGTGGTGATAATGTAATAATTAAATGCACCACAATCCTCATAGAATATACTAGGATAACTTGTGTTGATGCTAAAGTAATCATCCTAGAAAATCCTAGAAGGATCATAAATATATTCAAATTGATCTACAAGGCAAGTGTAACCAATGTTACAACAACCACAATTGTATTCTAATTCTAAAGTTGATCCTGATTCAAAAGAATCTAAATCTAATGTGGAGACTTACGTTGATTATAATTTTTATGCTAAATCTAATATCAGTTCAAAAATAGAACCTAACTCTAATGTTGATTCTTCATCTGGTGTGGATGTTGTTACAAAGATGTCTTGTTAACTGTTTGGTATTGGACAAGTAATGGCCTATTATGGCATAATGGGCTCTATAAAAATTGATTCATCTATGTGAATCCCCTCAAATAGGGAATAAATAGATGGGTGATTCCACAGAGACTAGCTTATCAAAGTGAGACTCCTCAATGAGGGGAAAAAGGTTAAGAGACAACTCCACAAAGACTAGATTATCAAAGGGATTGGGCTCTTTAAAAATAGGATAATGGTTGAGATAATGATTTTCCCAAATGTGGTTATAATCATTAAGAACTGACTCAATAAAGATTGGCTTATCAAAGTGAGATTCCTTGATAATAGGAATAGTATGAAAGGATGATTCATCATAGGTTGACTCATCATAAATGGGTGTTTTAACAATAACATCATGGCCTTGGTTTATAATTGGTTTCAAAATATCAACTTTGAACACATTTTTATCCTCAAAATATGGTTCTTGAAGAGGTAATGGCTAGATCTATTATGACTCAAATATTGACATAAATTTTCTAAAGTGGGGAATAATTGTTACATGGTGAACAATGGTTCATGGTTCAATAATTGGCTCTCCAAAAACTAAACTATCGTAGAAAGGATCAACAAAGACTGGCTCATTAAATTGATGTTACTCAATAATAGGTTTAATAAATATCAGTGATGGGCATAAAATGGTAATGATTGGGCATTGAAAAATTTGGTTGATAGCACAAGCCAAAGGAGGAGGGCCTAAAATGGTAACCTTCGAGTGTTGTGAAGCTTGATGGCTCATAAAATCTAAAGGAGGATAACCTAAAATGGTAATCTTTGAGTGCTATAAAGCTTGGTTACTCACAAAAACTGAAGGAAGATAAACTAAAATGGTAACCTTCGAGCATCACAGAGCTTGGTTGCTCATGCAAGCTGAAGGAGGATAACCTAGAATGGTAACCTTTGAGTGCTATGGAGATTGGTTGCTCATGCAAGCCAAAGGAGGAGAATGAGGTAGGCATATGAAAATTGGCATGGATTGTTTTGATAATTACAAATTAGGCCCAAAGAGGGTGATATTCTCAAACATGATGGAGTGATCATATCCATTATAAAATGATCTTCCTCATAACTAGGGCCATAAGAGACCCTATTAGGTTATGAATTTGTGTCATGCTTAGAAGATTATTCCCTACATTCTCTAAGATGTGAAATATGTTTTTCAAATGTTAAAAGGGTGTGTTTTGATTTCTCCAAATAAGTGACAAGGTAAACCTAGACTCTAATAAAAAAAGTGGCGGAGTACCACATAATTAGAATAAATGGTTACAAACTTACTCAATGTTGGTGGGTTGAAATCATTAAATTAGAAGAGGGTATGATAAATTTAAAACCTAGAGCGTAATATATCACAATAAACTTAGGTCAAAGATACTTCAATACCATAAAAGATAGATATAACTATTATGAGTTGCGACTAGAATATTAGGTCTTTCTGATTAGGAAGATAACAATGCAAACCAAGAATTTTAAAGCATGAATTAACACAAGAACTCCTAAGTATAAATCTAAAACCAAATGGGAAACACAATGTCACCTCATGGTAAGAAGATGCAAAATGGTCTAATAACTTAGAGTGTGAGTGAATGAAAGATAATCTAAGTCCACTATGAGAATACAATGATGATGATTCTAGGTAACAACTTTCAATCCAAACAGGAAATTATACCCAAGTTTACACAAACCAAATGCAAATGATAGACTAATAACACCTTAGATTAGAAATTAGAAATGTAAGATTTCAAATTTAGATTAAAAATGAAAGACTTTGAGATTTTGTAAAGTAGGCAAATGGTCTAGACTTAAATTGGCAACATAACAATGATGTTTAGAAAACACAAACACAATGTTGTAAATGATGATTTGAATAAGGCATGGTCATCATAACACCTTCTTGTTAAAATAAAATGATGTATAAATAAGGTGTTTGGATTTATGACATTTTTTGGTTTTCAAATAGTTTTAGACTAAAAAATACCAAGTAAAGGATAAAATGATGAAATACACCTAAGTGTAATGTCCAAAAGTCCTAAAACTGATAAGGTTGCATGGTACTGTCAAATTCCATCTATATACATGTTATTGAGAGGATTTTAAGTATTAATCCAAAAATAAAAGTGCATGAATAAATAGGGCTTTTACACCCCCTTTCTATCAATATATTATATGGTAATATGGAACTTCGGGCTACTCACCCTACATCAAAAATATGTCCATAGCAAGTGGGGTTGTTCTAAAACTAAATTTTCATGCATTTCTAGATGATCTCAAGTGTAGATAACACAACAGATGCTCATGTCATTTATATCCATGTCAATATGATAATTGTGAAAAGATATTTCCCTTTTCACAACCACTACATCTGTCACTTGATGAGTGTAGTGTAATGTCCGAGTTGCCTTATGGTCCAAGGCAGTATCTTACTAACAAAGTATGTTTAATCGATCAAATAAATGTCCCAATAATTAAACCTCAATTTGTATACCCCACCATATAATGGGGTTGAAATGATGCCAAGAGCTGAATTCTAGGGTAAATACTTCCCTATAGAACCCTTGAGGAGGTTATGAACTCCTGCTTACAAGCCAAATTGGATAAAAATAAAAGACAAGTGAAAAGACTTTAAGGTTGCGTTTGGATCACCTAATTCACATGGATTTGGGGAGGGCTTTAGAGATGTTATTTTCACACTTTTTGGACTAAAAACAACCAAGTCAAAGAAAGAGCACTTTTGGTGACCCGAGTTTCCTTAAGGGGATGGGGAGAGAGCATACATGCATCAATGATTTTATGAAAATAACTAACTTTGAAAGAACAAGCATTAAAAAAAACACTTTTAAGAGTATGTATCTAAGTGTGAGTATTTATTTTATTGTACCAAAGCGATATGTTTATGAAATTTTGGCATCTTGGCCTTAGTTGAAAAAATTGTAAAAAAACTTTCACAAACAACCAAGCATAAAAACAACTAAATTCTTTTTACGCACCAAACAAAATGTTCAAGACCTTAACCACTTTAAATCTTGTGCCTTTTTCTATCTTTTGAAATATAATTTTTAGAGGGTTTATGTTTGCTTAGAATCCCAAAATTAAATTAGGAAACAATATTTCGAAAGCAAGCTCTTGAGTCTCTGCTTTTCTATATTAGAGACTGACGTCAGTCTAGGTAGCGATCCATATCGATTCACAGAAGTCGATGTCGATTAGTTCATAGAGGGTCAATGTTGGTCAACTAAAATCAACATTAGTTCTTGAGAAATATAGGAAAATAGAACATGGTTTTCACAAAAAAAAACTTGTTATTAAAACAAGGATGAAACCCCAAAAACTCTCTAGATCTTGCAATAAAAAGGGCAAACTGAGAACATGCAATTTTATAAAACACATAATAAGAACCAAAAACTTCAATAAAAATCTATCAATCACATTTTATGTCATGTTTGACTATTCACATAAGAATTAATGCCAGTTCTGGGGGATCGACGTTAGTTAAACATAACCGATGTTAGTTTTTGTGTAAACTATTTGTCACTTAAAAAACTAAAATACCTGAAAAATGAAGATAAAACTTGAATTTTAAAGACTTTTAAGCATTCATTAGAAGATCTAAGAGTTGCATATTAGTCTCCTTACTTTTATGCGATGTGTGGTCCCATTGGGTGTGCCAAAATGTAGAGTAGGAATCCAAATCAAGTTAGTCCATGCAATATTAGAGAAAACCCAAATAAGCATAAATGACATAATGTACTAAGCTTACTCCCTCATGGGGTTTTGAAAATGAATTCTAAGAGCTATTGAAAGAAGGAATACTACCATAAAACCTTCCCAAAAGCATCCCTCCTCCAAGAGCAACCAAAAAATATGATTTTCCCTTGATTTGGTACTTCAAGTCTTTGTCAATGATGAGTGTCTTACTTCTCCATCATCTCTCAATGCACCAATGGCTTAGGCTCATGAATTTGATCAATGTGTGCAAATAGTTGAAGCTTTTCTATTGCAATTTTTGCATAATAATTTTGCATGAATGAAGCTTAAAAATGGTGGTTTTAGCCCTCTTATTTATATATTTTTGGAAATGATCAAAATCAATCATGACTGTCCATATTGAAATCAATATGTGTGGCCATGAATCAATTCAATTTTGAAGGCTCAATCCATAAATATCCCCATTAATATTTGGAAGAATGGGGCATTAATGAGGCATGGGAGGGCTTAAATTAGATATTTGTTCCATTAATGGCTTGTGGATGCCACCCCATTGATGATGGCATAGGGTGATGCATAATTGAAGAATGAATTTCCAATTAATATATTTTCAATAACTTCCATGGATTTTTCACTTAAGCTCTTGATTTGGTTAAATTTGCTTAAGTGGGTTTAATTATTTTTTTTGTAATTCTTTGGAAATTGGTTGTTCACTTAATCAAACTAGTCAAATTTTCAATTTACTAAGTCATAATTTGACTAGAGTATAATTAGAATAAGGTGTCAATTGCATACAAAATAATTCCCTATTTAGAGCACTATGGATGTGAAATAACACATGCACATGATGTGTGCTTATGAATTAGAAGAATTTAGTGGTCCATAGCATCATTTTACATGGTCACAATTTGACTTGAAGTGATTTGAGAAAATATAATAATCACATAAAATGCATTGCCCCATTCAGGGATACATTAGCCTAAATCAACACCTGTATGTGACAAGCTCAAACCATTTAACATGTTTTAGTGATTTTGGAACAAATTGTGCATTGTCATAGAATGTTGCTTAGATTGACAATTTTAGCACAATAGTGATAGGAATTGGATATCTACAGCCATTATTTCAAATACACTTCAGATTTATCTACAAAATAAATCCATAAAACTTCTTGTAGACAAAAAAATCTAATGAACCAATATGTTGGCAGGTAACTCACACAAATAATTTGTGAGATGACTTTGTGAGACCTCAAATATTCCAAGAGAAAATATTCATTAATAAATGCCATCCATTTGGTACTCTTCCTAGCCATACTCTATATCTTCTACAACTAAAAATATATTATGTTGTTTGGGAAGAGATAATATGTCAAGCTTAATGGAGTGTCATTTAGCCCCATTTTACTCTTAGGGAGAGTCACTACCACCATGGTGTGGGATGTGTGACCACCTAGAGAAGGATTCACTTATTGAGGATATCATGATGGAGGAATAACCTCTTTGATAATGTGAAATTTGAGAAGTGATACTTTGTTGGGCTTGCAAGGATTTGGTAGGATGGGTAGAGAGGTGAGAACCTCTAGGGAGGCCTTGGTTACTGGAATATAAGTGATAATGAGGATGGTTTTACCCCCAATTGTAATTTTTTAGTGGTAGTCATAGTCTATCTGTCATATTTATCCACCACCTTGGGATTTTTAGTCTTTGTAGGGTTAGATGAGGGTTTAAAATGACCCATAAGGGGAAATATTTGATACAATGATCAAGAGATTGAAAATATAAATAAGTATTGGGTAGATTGAAATATTCAATTTTCTACACCCAATGATTATTATCGATTTGGATATCATAAACTCCTTTAAATATTTAGATAAATTGAACTCAATGAAAACTCACTTGTTAGGGCATGAGGAATATAACTTGGGCTATTCATGGAATAATAATTGCTCGATAGACTAGACAATTTGGTCAAGAAATGACATAATGAAATTGGAAAGCCTGAAAGCTCCATCTAAACTGACACCCTAAGGGAGGCCTAGTCAGAGACCTTAAATTCCCAGGTTTAGTGTTATAAAATAAAGAGTGTGTTTATGAGTAACCAATAAATTAATTTAGATAAGAGGGCTTGAACTTCATATGACTCTTTAAATTAAACAATAAAAATCCTTTGGTAATGTTTTAAACCCTAGTACATGGATGTCTGAGGGCTCCCATTGGTGATGAAACCAATTATTAAGAGAATCTTCTAAGGGGATACAACTTTAAAAATATTCAATAAGAGAATAAGTATCATACCATTTATACAAATTATCAATGACACATGGTTGCAAATATATCTCAGGTTGAGAGGGAAGGTCAGAAGGGTTACCTTGTCATACACCTTCGAGATAAACTTCCTAGCTCATTTAGATTCCATTATTCTTGTTCCAAGTAACAACAATTACAATCGAGAGTTTGAAGGCCATTAAATAAGGCTAACTCACCTAGAGGATGGAGTGATGAGTGTAATAAGTGCACAAAAAACCAATAATTTCACATAGATGTGGCATGAAAAGTAGGTAAGTAAGCTAACAAAAAAATTAATTTGGTCATGAGAAAACCCTAACACAACTCCAAGCTAGTTATCATTTTTATTGAAGCTAACGAAAGAGAATTTTATCAAAAAAAATTAGATTGATTTATCATGGAATTCTAACACTATGTTTTATAGAATTTGGTATATATGTAGTTTTGAGATGATATAAATATTTATTTTATTAATCAAATATTGCTCAATCAAGAAACATTAATTACATTTGTTACTTCAAGGCCAACATCAAATTATCCAAGTTGTTAAGTTGATATATGTTACAATATTTTTATTTTTAAGTTCATATGCATGTGTTTAATAATGAAAGGCCTTTCCTTGAATAGGGGGAATACATATTCATATCTTGAAGGGATAGGGTAATACCATTAATTTATACCAATAAATGATATTTTTATGATACCTTATTAAAATATATATTTTATTATATTGTTTTATTATAATTTTTATATTTTTAAGTTATATATATTTTTAAATAAAACTTATAAATTCTCTACATTTTAGTTTATCATATTAATTTATTATTGGAACACATAATTATAGTTATTATTATTCAAAAAATAATGATATACAATGTTTTCAATAATAAGGTGGTTGGTTAAAAAGTCATGACCCAGTTCCACATTAGTTAAAATGGACCGCTCACATCAACATAATCATCAGATAACACATTACAATGAGAGAACCAAACAACTCAAAACAAAAAAATAAAAATCAAATAATTAAGCACAAACTGCTACCCTAGAAGGAGGAGGTGGCGAATCATGCTTATGTGGTTGGTCACCTAAGAGTAAATATCATCAGAAGGAGGATCTGCTACCACCCAACCATCTTAAGTAAGAGTTGAGGAAGCCAATGATATAGTAATAACCCAACCAAGATGTGGTTGAACACAACTTCCAATTGAACCACTCCCCTGCATAGGGGAATTGCATTGGGATGGACCAATAATAGACTTCCCATAAGGTAGTGACAACTTCCACCCCCATCGATGGGGAGTAGTACAGAAGTGACTATGATTACATGAATGGATTCACGAGGGACATGGCACCAAGGGAGGACATCCATGTTTTGGATGGTTTGAGGGGATGTTACTCATGGTGTAGGGACAATTCCTCAAGTGGTTGAGTAAATCCTGCAAGTGTTAGAATTGTAGATCCACCTTATCTATTTGTGCTTTTATTTGCATAAAATCTAAAGAGATAATAACCACCTTATCATTAACATAAAATAGACAAAATTCTTCTTCATTTTTAAAAAAATTTGAGTTTCTAGCTTTCCATAATTGAAATAATAAGATATCCTTGAATAAATTCCATAGAAAAGTTATATATGTTAGCCGTTGAGCATTATCTTTGAGGAAGGCCATTCACCAAATAAATGGTTATGGGTGAAAGGGCTGAAGGACATTATGGATCTAGTGGCAAGCATATTTGGCTTTGGGGTAATTCTAAAAGAGATGTTTAAAATACTTTGGCTTATAATAAGAAAGCTAATTGGGTTGAGCAATCTCAATATGAAGGAGATGTTCCCTGAGAGGAAGGCCTTGGTAAACTAGGCACCAAAGAAAGTGAGTGACCTTGGGGTCAAGATTTTCATTCTAGATTATGTTAAGTTTGGCAAGCTAGGTCCCACATTAGGAATTAAAATTACACCACTTAATTAACTGATATATATTTTGAGAGAAAGGGATGATGTCTTGATATAGGATACTTGGATAATAATCCTTAAAGTGAGTATCACAATTCCATCTCTAGTATTTACACCAAGCATGTGGAGACTTTAAACCCATTTTATGTAGCATGATATTAGAAATCATTTCTTGGATGCACAAAACAAAAGGTAAGTCATAATTGATTAACTTTTATATTAATTTTAATAGAGGCTAAGGAGCCCAATCATTGTAGGAAATCAAATCCTTAACTTTATGAATACCTTTTTTGAAAAGCTTCAAATATTTTATACCTGGTAATTCTGCTAAGATATTATTGAAATTGGTCATAATAGGAGACCACCACATGTTGTGGTCATTGAGGGTAGGCCATTTTGAAAACCATTGCCCACCCATTTGAGATATGGTTTGAAATATTCAAAATCTTTCCAAATACTTTTAGCCATTAAAGATCCATTGATTTTTATGGGAACAATGCTAATAATTAAGGTTTAAAATCCAACATTTTTCTAATCATATTTACCATATGGTGAACTAGAGGCATTTTAATGCTAGCTCATTTTCTTTGACTGCTCAAAGCACCCATTTAGCACACATAGAAATACTTTGTCTATATATGTTAGTAATGCCCATACCACCTTTCTCATGAAAAAGACAACAAATATCCCAAGCAACATTGTGGTAGCCATTACTTTGTTTAGTATTGGCACATAGAAAATCCCTGAGAACTTTGGCCAACTTGTCATATGAGGTTATAGAGGGGGCCTAGCATGAAGAATAGTAAACATGGATGGAAACAAAGATCTTCTCATATTGATTTAAGATTTTATACATTTATTTTAAAATTGTAATTGTTAATATAAGTTAGCCTTCTATTATAAACACATAAAAATTATATGTTAATTAGAAATAAAACAATTTTTAATGTTCTCCAAGACAAATTATTCTTAAGGACCTTAAAAAGATACATTTTTATAATACTATACTATTTTAAAGTTTTATTAACCATTATATTAGTAAAATTCAAAATAAACTTTCCTTTCTTTTCTGAAACATAAATTTATTTATATGAGAAAAAGTTATATGTTGTATCATTGTATCAAAAATGGATTAACAATACACTTAAAATGTAAAATATAGATAATAATATCTAATAAATATTTCAATTGATTTAGGGTGGATGCACAAAGTTGGAGGACCAAAAAGTGCCAAAATGGAAAACACATCTTCTTGTGTAAAGGGCGTATGCCATTTTGTTTGAAAAAACCATATCAAATTGGAATTGGCTTGATCCCAAAGCTAAAGGGTGTATGCCATTTTTAGTAAAGAGCATACACCCTTTGAAATACATGTTTTGGAGGAAGTTAAAATTTTGAAAATTTTAAAGGAAAGGGTGTACACACTTTGGTTTAGAATATTTGTTGTGCTGTATATTTTTTGTTTTTGTATGGTTGAGTATATATTTAGTAAAAGAATGTTGTTTGTCTTTGATATATTCAAAAAAAAAATTTAAAAATATAAAATATAATATAAATTAAATGTAAACTTATAAGTTACATTTAATCTATATTACATTTTATATACTTACATTTATTTTACTAGATATAACAAATTAGGGCCACTCTACATCTTTTGAAATTGATTCCAGAGCTATAAGAGATACTATTTAGAAGATAGTTTTTTAAAATCCATTCTGGTCAATCCTTGGTTTTCATAATTTCAGGGTTTGAAACTGACTAAAATATTAGAGTTATTAAGCTCTAAGTTCATGTCTGGATGTCAATAGTTGAGATGGAAATAGGGAACCATATATAGATAGGGGATTAGGTATGTATTAGTAAAGATAGAGATAGGGATGAATGATAAAGATAGGGCCTATGTTATCATGGATGAAACATCTACATAATATGATAGGATGGAGTATGCATAGATGCATTGACCTATTTCGATTGATAAGTCCAACCCTTTGATAAAATATGACAACTTCACACTTATTCATTCTTTTCACCTTTAACTATATGGATTTTGGGACATATATCATCTATTAATGTAAATTCAAAGGAAGAGTTGGGATTTGGGCTGAACCTCCATGTCAATTTTACACCCCAACATTAGAGTAAACCCAAAGCCATTCTTTCATTAGTGAAGAGGTGGGAGAGAGATAGATAGAAGTGCGTCACTCCATAGTCATGACTCCAATGTTTATTATTTAAATAACATGATCAACTCAATATTATATTATTTCCACTATGGAAATAATATGACAATATCCATAGAATAATCTATCATGGCCCTAGCTAATCTACCAAACATGAATCAATTTAATCACCTTAGTACACTCCAATTGGAACAAAAAGAATTGAAACACCATTCAAGATTCATCTAAAATAAATATTTCTCACTCTAAAATAAATTTTAGATACATGGGTCAATTTATGCATTATTCACTTCCAATATCACATGCATGACCTGACCACTTTAGAGGAGTGCCTTTGAACCCTATTTTCTCAAGCTCATATCAAAATCACTTATATTGATATCTCTCTTTCCAATACAAAGAATAAAGTGAATAAGGTACTTGTAGATAATGAAATCCAAACTACCCTCCATATGGAAACACTTTTGTATATCCTTATAAGTGTACTTTGAGGACTTGACACTTTATTTTTACGTGATATGGTTCTTGGAGATCCACCACTAGTCCCTCATTGGCCTCATCAACCCTCATCATATCTAATCACTCCATCAACCATCATCAACCCTAATCACTCCCTCATAGGTCCTCATCATCCCTAATCACTCTTTTATTGAAATTAATTGTTACTCATCATCCCTCATCATCCCTAATCACATTGACATTAATTTTCATCATTCCTAGTCACTCTGTCATTAAACCTCATTATTACTCATCATCCTTAATCACTCCCTCATCGGCCTTCATTAACCCTCATCATCCATGGTCAATCTCTCATTGTCCCTCATCATACTTAATCACTCCTTCCTCATCCCTCATCATTCTTAATCACTCTTTCCTCATCCCTCATCATCCCTAATCATTCCCTCCAATACCTTGATGGTGGGTGTAGTGGCTTCTTGCTTGTCCCTAATCATCCCTAACCACTCCTTTCACTATATGGGTAAGAATGCCCCATCTCATTTCAATATATGTCTCATTAAATTCCATCTCTCATTTCTATATATAGGTGATAATGCCACCTTTCCTACTTTTCAAGAATCCCTTGATAATGCCCCCTCTCCTTTCAATATATGGCTTAGGTATTTAATTAATTATTAGGTGTTCAAGATATATCTCAAGTAAGATAGATACACTCATGATTATATACATGTATTCAAGATCAAGATATGGATTAGGTAGATATTCAAGATCAATAAATGGCTCAGGTATTGAATTAAGTAGGGCATAATCAAGTAGGTAGGGAATACTCAAGTAGGTAGGACAAGAAGGATAAACAGGTAGGGCATACTAAAGTATGAAATGTAGGCAGGGTATTCTAAAGTATAATAAGGTAGGTAGGGCATAGTCAATATTAAGATATGGGTTGGGTATTTAGGTAGGGCATACTCAAATAGGTAAAGTAGGTTTAGCATACTCAAGTAGGTAAAGTAGGTAGGGCATACTTAATGGTATAAATATATTACATAATAACATGGCTTGAAAAATCATTTTTCATTATTTTTATTGGGGAGTAAGATTCCCTTACTAATAACATAAGCTAAATAAGTAAGGCATAACTAAGTAGGTAGGGCATAGCTAAGTAGGTAGGGAAAGAATATATTCATGCTATAGATACAGAATCAAACTTCCCTTAATATCTAAAAATGTAATATATAAAGGGAAAGTAGGTAGGACAAGAATGAAGCTATATATCAGGAAGTAAGATTTCCTTACCTTATTAGGAAGGGCATAATTAAGTAGGTAGGGAAAGAACAAAGCTATCTATTGGGAAGTAAGTTTCTATTTATAATTATTCCTTAATCCATAAGAAAATCAAATCTAGATATTAGGAAGGCAAGTTTCCCTTGATAGTTATGCCTTACTACCTTGTTATCTATTGAGAAAGTAGGCTTCCCTTGATAGTTATGCCTTACTCCCTTCTTATATATTGAGAAGGCAAGCTTCCCTTGATATGTTATTAGGTGAATCAAAGCTAGATATCAGGAAGACAAGCTTCCCTTGCCTTACTCCTTGGCATAGATGAACTAGGTATGGAAAGTTTTCCTTTATTTATTAGGTAGGGAAAGCATGAGATCATGATAGAGCCTTAAGAATGGTGCCCCATATATATCTACAGTGAGTGGCCCGTTCCTGCACTATCCAATGATTTAATGTATTGGGGATCAGGGCATACTCAAGGTATGACATGGCCCTGATTTAGCTTTTAAGGCCCACCAAGACAACCAAAGATATAAGTAGCCCCTTATTGATATATTGTATTAAGTCATATACAATTAATTCCATTAATAGATAATTTAGGTGTAGATTGGTTGGGTATATATTTAGTTGGGTTGGGAAACAAACTCTACTAGCTACCGGATTGTAACACACTCCATCAGATTGGTGACCACCTACCTATATATTTGGTAATCCACTCTACTATGGATAGACTCTCAATGACATATAGAGAAAATGATAACTCAAATATATGCTTGGGATTTAGATTCTCAACTATTCTTTGGTTAACCTATCTATATAAATGTAGATATAGACTAGGATTTTCATTGATGGTTACATCTAGGATTGGCTCAACTCTCATATTGGGAAATTGAGTCCCTTTCTTCTAGAGTTTTTTTGGTAGTATATTGATATATTTCTAGTAAAACACCTATAAAGTGGAACCATAAACCATAATTATTTAATTAATAGATATCTCTTGACTGCAACTGACTATATATATTTATGTGCTTGATTGTAATCAATACTTCATTCAACCACATAACCATGTTGATGCATTATAATAAATAGAACTACCATAAATAGAAATAAATTAAAATAATATACAAATTTGACTACCACACCTCTAAATGTATTTTCCAAACAAATGGTAACATGTCAAACTACCAAAAATCCAAATGACTATAAATAAGATCTAAGAAAACTTTTTTTGAGCCTTGGTTAGATGAAAGAGGAGTTTTTTGTTCATTGAGTGAGAGTTATTTGGAGAAAATAGTGAAAGGGATTTGTAAATGGAAGAGTTAATTATTTGAGTGAATGAGGATGAGTGAAAGAAGAGTTTATTTGAGCCTTATTTGATTGAATAAAATTTAGAAATGGATAAAAGCCAATTAGGCATAAGTTGGAAACCACTACACTCACCATCAAGCTATTGGAGTGAGATATTAGGGATGAAGAGGGACAAGGAGAGGGTGATTAAGGATGATGAGGGATGGTGAGGGTTAATGAGGGAGTGACTAGGGATGAGGAGATAGTGATTAGGGATGATGAGGGATGATGAAAGAGTGACTATGAGCAATGAGGGAATGATTAGGGATAATGAGGGCCAATGAGGAAATGATTAGGGATAATGAGGGATGATAAGGACAAAGAGGGAGTGATTAAGAATGATAAAGGAAGATGATAAAGTAACTAATAATGATTATAGATGATGATGGCCGATGAAGGAGTGATTAGGGATGATGAGGGATAATAAGGGATGATGGAGTGATTAGGGATAATGATACATGATGAGGGTTAATGAGGGAGTGATTAGGGATGATGAGGGCCAATGAGGGAGTGATTAGGGATGATGAGAGAGAGTAAAAAATGATGATCATGTGACTAAGTATGATGAGAAACAATGATGGACTGATTAGGGATGATGAAGGCTGATGATGGAGTGATTAGGGATGATGACTGATAATGAGGGATGATGAGGGTGTGACTAGGGATGATGAGGGATGATAAGGGATAATGAGGGAATGATTAAGGATTATAAGGGATAATGAGGTTCAATTAGGGAGTGATTTGGGATGATTAGGGATGGTGAGGGATGATAAAGGAGTGGTTATAAATGATTAGGGTCAATGTGGGTATGATTAGGGACAATAAGGGTAGTGGAAGGAGTGATTAGGGATGATACGGGTTGATGAGGGAGTGATTAGGGATGATGAGGGATGATGAGGACCTATGAGGGTATGATTAAGGATGATGAGGGATGATGAGGGAGTGATTATAGATGATGAGGGAGTGATTAGAGATGATGAGGAATGATGAAGGTCAATGAGGGAGTAATTAGGGATGATGAGGGATAAATAGGGATGATGAGCGAGTGATTAGGGATAATGATGGTCAATGAGTGTGTAATTAGGGACAATGAGGATTGATGAGAGAGTGATTAGGGATGATGAGGGTTGATGAGGGAGTGATGGACTTAATGCTAAAAACATATCTTCTAGTGGATTAAATGTTGTGATGGATTGATTAAGAAGATCATAGAAAAATTATAATGCATAGTCCTTTAAACTACGAGGGAAAAACTTAGTGAGGAGACAATAATTGGACACATAATCCTAATACGCTACATGAAAAGTGTATATATGATGCTTTAGGTCACCCTTAATATCATACAGTGTAAGCTTGGGTGCCATAAATCTAGAGGGCAAAGGAGTTTCCACTATATGTTATGCTAGAGGTGTGTGTAGGAGTATATGAGAGTCCAAGGCATAATATAGTCTAGTATCACCCTGTTGAAGATGTAACACCTTAGACTGTAGAGAAATGATCTCCTATCAAAGCGATTATAAATTTGAAGAAGAGGGATGTGGACTAGCCATAAGAGGTGGTGCCACTAGTGAGGGTTGGATAGTTATAGCTAGTTGTTTCAGAGTGTGAGTTGTTCCCATAGTAGGTGTAATAATATTATTATCTAAGGGATTGGAGGATTGACCAAGATATGTGTTCTTTATTTCCAATATATTTTGAAAAATATGTGCATGATCATGGGGCTATTATCAAATTCTATCTCTAAAACCTTGTAAGACCTCATCTTTATTAATTATTAGATTTTCATCATCAAGAGGGAAGAGTGTTTATTGAGTCCTATCTTGTGTATCATTAAGATATTGATTGTATTTCTCATGTTTTGATGTATTATCATTAATTTCCACATAATCAGGATGTGAAGGATCAATGGGGGGGTTGTAATTATTCCTTTATCCATGGTATAGGCTTGAACGTAAAGAATATGGGTAATCTTAATATGGTTACCAATAAGCCTAAAAATTATTATTAAAGGAAGAGATATACTTTTTTTAGATGGAATATAGTAAAAAAATGAAAGAGGGTTGATATAATAGAATATATGAAATCTAAAAATCCTAGCACAACAAATGGAAATAGGAAAACGAAGGATATAAACCCTAGGAACATCTAGGGATAGGGTTTGTGAAATATTCTAAGTAAGTCAGTTTCACCAAATGATTTAACTTTTAAAGGGATTATGGTATGTAAAACCCTAGTTGGCTAAAGTGTTGGATGAATAAATTAGGGAATAAATATATCAATAAATACATGTAATGATTTATACAATAAGTGACCTATATAATAATTATATAAATAAAAATGAACTATAATAGATTGTACTTAGTAGGAAATGGATTGAGATAGATGGATGATGACCTAAAAATTCATTTAAGAGTTGTACAAAGTGTTACAAGTTAGAATCAAGAGTTAGAAAATCTCCTAGATAGAATCATGGTCCTCCAAATATTAGTGCATCATACTAGTGTCCTTAGAGGCATGTTAGTGTCCTTCTATAGCCAAGACAATGATATTTTGAGAAGAGGAGCTTTGCCTAGTCCTAAGATGAGTGTGCCTAAGTGGATGAAAGTTAGTTTCGTATATGTGCCCTATTTTGATTGATTTTATGCCAAACCCTAAGCCTCCATATTTTTTAAGGTAATTAATGAGCACAAGTATAAAATATTAAGTTATTGGGGTAGGTTGGATGTGACCTTAACATCCCATGTGTTAAACATTGCCTACATACCAATACCTTGAAATGGGACCAATATTGATGTAATTATCCAAATCTACGTGTTGGTGAAAGTGTAAGTGAATGATATTATGAGTTTTTTGAGTGTGAATTGAGTAAGAAAATATAAGTAATCTAAAATCTGGGCTAATGTATATGGGTGTATGTAGAAGTAGGTCATAATAAGGATCAATGACCTTGATTTGCACAACTGTTTCTAAGTTTGTTTATGATTATTTGCATTTGATTTCCATATAGGAGATAAGTGAATGAAAGAGGTGTATATATAGCATTATTTTACTTGTCATGATGTGAAATAGGTCTAGGCCAAACCTAAATTTTATTTAGTAATGAAAAGATATTCATTGGAGGATCAAGGAGCTAACAGACACTAGCATGGTCCCTAGGACATTACTGTAGTGCACTAGTGTCCAAAGGGCCATAATAGTGTCCAAGTGGAAAAATTTGGTGAACTAGGGGCATAAATGCATAGGAGGTGGCTTAATGCTACTTTGGTGTATCTAAAAATAGGTTAGACTCACACAAAAGATATAAAATGATCAAGAGAAGCCTTAAGATATGTTTAAGGATAAGCTAGGATAAGGTGGTCTAGAGTGATAGTTATTGCACTAAAATGACATTTTATATGACTAAATTTTATTCAATAATTGAAAAAATGGGAAATGACTAGGATAAAGGAAAAGAAATGCACTTGGACTTACCTAAGAGTTGAAGTCTGTGAATTTGGGTTTGAGTCTGTGAAGTGTGCTCCATTGCATATCTTGCAAATGAAACATGTATGAATCGGTCCTTACTTAAGAAACATTAAAATTAAAGACAAAACCAAGTAAAGATATGAGAAAAAAATAAAGGAATGAATACACCTCATTGGGTACCTGAACCAATGCTATAACCTAGTGATATCATGTGTGTGTATGTATATGGTGATCAAATGTTGAATAACTTAGAATGAGAAAATGGCTTGCTCAAACCTCATTTATGGGTGGCTCAAGAACTCAAGATGACCTTAAATCTATCATTGACCACACCTAATTGGTGGATCATAATCTGTGAATAATTTGGATTGGATTGATGGCTTATTTAACCTTCTTATGTAGGTAGATGGAGAACTTAAGTAGGTTATGATTCCATCATTGCCTACCCATGTGTAGAAAATTCATTTGTAACTGAAACCGTGCAATGCAACTAAAGTTATTTGATGTAATTGAAACTATGTAGGATGGCTTTGGGGCCACTTAGAAACTTTGTAATGAAAAATGGCTCAAGGGCCACTTGGGCATTTAGTTATGTAGCTCAAGGACTACTTGATAATTGTAATAATTATAGATGGAATAAGGCATCAATCTCGGGTAAAATTGGTGTAAATGGTGTATGGATTAATAATGTAGAGAATGACATGGAGCTACCATTCCATCTAAGATTACTAGTGTCAAACTAAATATATGGTAATAATATTTTGTACACATGCCACCAAATCTAATATCTTTGCATATGGATTCTGGACTGAGTCATAACAATTTTTGTCTAAGTATTTGAAACTAAAATGGGATTGATCATGACATGCATGATGCCCTTGATCTAAGCAAACCCACATAATTTTACTTATAACTAAGCATATCTGATAATCTATAATTGAAATTATGCAAACCTAGATTGTACCTACCATACTTTTTTGTAAATTATGAATTTTTTTATTTCTAGGCTACTTGATAATATTACGATCCCTTGGATGGTATCACATTATGCCAATGTCTTTTGTGTTACTATAGTGTCCAACTGTATTATTTTTATGTAAAACTAAAATTAATTTGTGTATTACTATTTTTCACTATTTTCTTTGATTTGTGGCTTTGTAATATGTGTCTACATGCTTAAAATTGTGTTCTTAGTGCATTAAGATGGCCTAATCTCTGTGACAAATCCCTATGAATGCCCCCTCTTTTGAGGGGAGTTGAAATTCTACAATAATTATCCTTAAAAGAAAAGCTATGCATCTTATGTGTTAGAGTAAAAACATATGATATTTGTATGGTAAACAAATATAATGTGTATACATGACATCAAAATGTAAAATAATCTAAGCATAAGTTGGTAATGTATGATATATGTTATATCTAACATTCAAAAGGTTGCCAAGATAGATAAAACAATGTAAGCATGTATATGAAATACAAATCTAAGTATAATCTGAGTAAATACCTAAGTGGATGGGGCATGGTGTCCATCAAGGCACCCAAGGAGGAAGTGGAGATGCATGAGTCCATCTGAAAATTGAGTTTAATTGTAACAACCAAGAGATAAGTGCCATGGCCATGACACATACATGAGAACATACATACAAACACATGAGGCACATAAAGTAGGCTAAGGGTCCATAATATAAGGGACATGGGCACATGTCACTAATTCTGAGAAAGAAAAAACATACAAGGACATGTTAAAATGTCCACATACACATAAATCATGCAAGGTTGGTTTAGAGCCACATGGAAGAACATGTTTGAATGTCCACATACATAATCAGGAAGGCACACACACAGGAATTGGCACATGTCCAAAGCATACACATATTGAAAGGAATTGGCTTAGAGATATAGAACAATGACATATTCAAATGTCCTTGAATAGATGTAGAAGCAAAGAGACACAATCAAATCTAAACTAATAAAGCTAGAAATGAAAGTATGCATGAACATGTGGTACAAATCTATATAAGAGTAAAGATTTACATAAGTTGAGTCTATAGTAGTAGTAGTCGATAAAAAATCTTTGTAGTATAGAATGGTCAATATCAATATATATAAGCAATGTGAAATCTATGATATGGAGTATAAAAAGATATAACTTGGTAAACCAAAATATGTGTAGTATGATGCCCCCAATGGGTGAATGTATCAATGTTGGAGCTATGTATCTATGTGTGTGCCCCCCAATGGGTAGATAGTAACAAATCTAGATCTATGTAGATGACCTAAGTCCTGTAATGATATAAAGACACTCGAAGAGAACAAGTAAAGCATGAATGTATGATAAAACTAACTATACTAATATACATAGTATATGTAGTAACTGGAAAATATAAGGAAAATAAACATGGAAATGAATTCAATTTAAAATTTGTATTTTTTGAGCAAATATTTGAATGTTTTTGTATTTTTGTATTTTTTATATTTTTTTTGTGTTTTATGAGTATAATCTATGTACAAAAAACATGAAAATGAAAATATATACAAGGAACAAAGTAAGAGAATTATGTACAAGTATATAGGAACATATTAACCAAAGAGCCTCACAAGAGACTCGCTATCAAGGTGTCCTATATTAAATAAGGGAAGAGTGACCACCCATGTTGTGTGAGTAGGTATTTGATATTTATGAATTTGATGTACAGAGTAATCTATAGTTGAAACTTCTTGTGGAGTGGGGTTATGAATTTGTGGAACTTACTGAATAAGATTGTGAACTATGGGGTTATTAGGGACCCATCTAGTAGAATACTTGGTGACTAGCATGGGTGCTCTATGTTGTAACACTGATTTGGATGATAATGGGGTAGATAGAGCATCTATAGAATCCACAACATGACTATGATGTAGGGGTCTATCTAATATAAATCTTTGTGGGAGAGTATGTGATCATGGTAATGTCATAGGAGTAGACCTCACTTGCACTAGTGGCTCAACTAATATTGGAGGTGTGATAATATAATATATGTATATAACATTAACTAGTATTTGTTGTGTAATCAGGTGTGGAATAGATAAGGGGTATTCATATGGAAGGCCCTTGACTATAAATGCCTGATTAGCATGTATATACTTAAGGACTCTATTTATGGTGGATGGGATGGCTTGAAGTTGTTGTATCCAATGCCTACCTAATAACATGTCAAATGTGATAGCACTAAGTACCACTAAGAATTGAGTGGCCACATGTGTGGGACTATCACACCCAAAAAATTTGTCCCAAAATCCATGTATTTTTTTTCTTATTTCAGTGATGTTTATTTATTCACTATGATTGCTTAATGTTTATCTGTTATGATTTGATCAATGCACAAATAAAGTGTGACACACAATTATTACACAATTTATTCAAGATACTTTCTTTCCAACATGAAGCCTCTTTGAGGGCAGAATATAAGTGTATGAAGTTAAGATCAAGGTGATACTATAATCAATTAGTGATATTATGATTAATGAAGAGAGACGAATCACCTTGATTAAAAGTGATTGATTATAATTTAATTATTTAAAGGATCATAAGATTATTTACACAATTTGATGAACACACTCGATGGAAATTAAGTGAGCTAAACAACAACACTTTAACATAGGGTTCTCACTTTAAAGATTAAAAAGAAGAGTTGTCTAACCCTATACAACTCCACTCTCAAGGCACGTAAAAGAAGGAAAATAACTAAATTTAAAGTAAAGGGTTGTCAACAACTACATGATGATCAAATTCAAACTTAAATTAATATTAAATATATATATATATATATATATATATATATATATTTAATATTAATTTAAGTTTGAATTTGATCATCATGTAGTTGTTGACAACCCTTTACTTTAAATTTAGTTATTTTCCTTCTTTTACGTGCCTTGAGAGTGGAGTTGTATAGGGTTAGACAACTCTTCTTTATATATATATATATATATATATATATATGTATGATCCCAACACAAATTAAGACAACAAACACCCCTAATCTAGCTTAGTAACCTAGACCTGATGCCCTCACCTCAACGTGGGCAGCCTACATATCCATTCTATGAAATTACGGTTTGATGTAGTTCTCCTTACACTTGTGATGACCTCCTCCATAAGACATCATCACTAAATAAGATTTGGTGATCTAAGCCAACAAGGGAGATAATATGTCACTTAGGCAAACTTCTAAATCTCTAGTCATATATTTTAATGAATGACATAATTAAGGTCATCAATCACTATCTATGACATCATAAAGTGCAATTGCTTACCCAAGTACTTTCCTACAATGTCACAACAAGAATTTTCATGACTAAAAACTTCTATTCTTTTATTTCAATGTGGTCAATTACTCTACAATCTCTGAGTTACATTGTTTATAGAAACTCTATCTTCTAAATGAATCTAAAAAAGTGTCTAAGGTTAATACGAGAGAGAACAAATTCAGATCTCAATAAACAAGGTTCACTATATGCAATAGTTGGTCAACTAAGAAAGTCATTTTGTTAAAAATAATGATAAAGACAAACACAATGAAGAATATCATACCATCATGATTAAGAAAGCATACTAAAAATTAGATACTTTAAGCACATGTTCTAATAACACACTAAAGTTAGTTGTTAGTTGCATACACTAGGAAGACATCATATGGGTTAGTTTACTAAGCATGTTCTCGAAGAACATTCTCAATTTAGTTGATAATAGCTACAAAAAGGCATGTCCTAAGGGTTAGTATGGTAAGCCTATTACCACTCCCCAATATGCCTACATATCTATGATAGTTGCATCACATGTAGAATCTGGGCTAGTTATAGTTCATCCATTTGTAAATGAGTGTTAGATTTAATTTAAGGGCACCTACCTTCACCAATAGCCACATGACCAAGAGTAACATTATTATTTTTATTATTATTTGATCACATATTAATCTATGTAATAATGTGTTTAATATTCCTTAGTCATTTTTTATGTTCCACAATTACAAGTCTAGATTACAGGAAGAACGAGTGGTATAAAATGGATCTTAACAAGATGTTTAATCTACTATCATAATTGCATTGCCTACTAGAAAAAAAATTGACATGTGTTTGAGATGAAAATCACAACATCATCATGAATTCTCAACCCTTAAAATAGAGACCTGACAAATTAAAACAATGTCAAGGTTATCCAAGAAAGGTTTGAGCATAATTTTAATCATCTAAGTTTCTTCCTTGAAAGGATGTATTTAGGATATTATATTAAATATAAATAAGAAAATAGGTTTCATATAATACAATCTAATAACTCAAAATGATTAGGGGGATACAAAATTCATGGTAATAATACCCCCAATATTTAAAATTTACATTAGAATATCAAAGCTTGACAAGTTCACAAGTTGACGTAAAACCATCAACACCAATAATTACCAACATGATGATTACACTAATGTTATTTTAGCTAACCAAAACCTAAGGTTATCACCAAGCTTAGGCCTCAACAAACCTAAGCTAATATAAAGGCATCATCCACACATGATCTCACCATGCTTTTCCCAAACAATAATCATGTCCTTAAATGGATTCAATGATCAAGAATTTTAGTTTTACTTAAAGCCCATAATGAGTTTTCATATGAGAATGATTCTTATGGTATTTATGAATCTTTATAGTTTCATTAATTTATTAATACATATATGTATGTTTACACACCAATTTTCCTATGTATTCTTTTAACACTTACATTACTTTTAAATTCATCACTATACTTCTTACCAACAATTTTATGTACAAAATTTGTATGTAATACACTTATATATATACCACGCAGGAATTTTCAAGTTTACAATTATTATTCCAATATTGGTCATGTTTGCAGGAAAGCCAAGAAAAAAAATAAAAATGAATAATATTAAGACTTGAATGAAAATCACATAAGAACATCCAATGCATCAACTACTAGGAAACATAATTTAGACCCTGATCATCGATGGTCAGGGTGACCATTGATGGTCACCATGGGAAACCCTGACCATCGATGGTTAGGGTCCACCTCCTTAACAAAGCACATGTAAACCACCCACATTAATTTTCTAAATATAGATTATCTAAATCTTGTTGCGAGCCTTTACATGGATAATTTATATTTAGATGGCCTAGTTACACCTTCACTTCCACCTCTTGCTTGTGCCTATAAGAAAGAGAGGCTTGGGAGGTCAAATCCATTTGCAATAATTATCAAGATCTCAAGGATTTAGGAGTTTTCTTTTGCAGGTCAATCAACATCATCAATGTTATCAAGCATCATCAACAATCTCATTTAAAGCCAACTTGTAGTTGCCTCTCAACCAAGTTCTCAAGTACCATTACTCTATCAGAATCAAGCTAAATTCTACCAATAGGCTAACTGCTTCAACCACTCACCCAATCAACTTTTGGTAAGACAAATACTTGTTTGTCAATATTCACGTACTTTATTTCCATTTCATTATTAGTCTATCCCTTGCCCATCTCTCAAAATCCATCTTTTAGATCCTATTATTTAGAAATTTAACAGCCTAGAACTCACACAGTAATTGTCAATGATTGACTTGACCACCGATGGTCACCTTAACCATCGATGGTCACCCTAACCATCGATAGTCACTGTGGTAGTGAAAACTTATTTTTGCCCACTTACCCTCAACCAAACCTAGTATTCTATGTTTTTGATCACTCATATACCTCTTTTAGACTTTTTAAAGCATACCCCAACCCATTAACACTAGTATTAATTAGTTTATCACTAATTTGATCATTTATAGTCTATTTTCCAAGTAAGCATTATTGCGTTCAATTTTAGTACCTTTTGATTATTAATGCAAGTACCTTCTTTCTATTTTTGTGAACTTAATTTTTTAAAACATGTGAATTGGCAGCCCCTAAGGAAGCTCTAACTTCCAAGATCTAGTTATCACTAGGCAATCTACCCAACTATCTGTCTAACAAATAAGTTTGCTTTAGTGATTTATTATCCACAGGTCTTCCTCTCAAGCCAAAGAGGAGATCTTCACAATCTTTTAATTCAATGTGCACATAAATAAATAGGTTTTTCAACCATACCCATATTGAGTTTCTTTTCTCTCTTTCTTAGAATTTAAAGTGAGAATTTACATGAAACATTCTGACATACCCAATGGGACCTAGAGTCTTTACTCACATTTTTTTTGCATTTGTATGCTCTTCTCTCTATCTGTGCTCATAATTGAAACTAAAATTTATTTTGGGATTAAAATCAACTGCATCCATTACTTCCTTTTAACATTAGTTTAATTTGAATTAAATCGCATTAATCTTATCATAACACGACTTTTGTTTCACACACTAGCCAAACTACTTTCATCAATCAAACATCAAAATAATTTGAGATAAGGCCTGACTAGGATTTCATCACCTAGCAGTCACCTTACCCTTTCCAAACAATCCTACTTGGAGGTCATTACCAAAGAGATAACCAACTTAGCTCTCTAATTGAGTATAAAATCTTGATATCAATATATATTGGCTAAGCACTTGACACCCTTATTACTATGGTGTGTTAAATGAGGGGGTAAGCCTTAATACCAAGCCACATATTGATTCCAATATAGATTCTTTTGAGCATCTAAACAACCTGACACCAACCATAGATTGATTCTATAGTACATAATCTACAAGCCAACTTTGATCACACATTCTCATAAACGAAGGCATAAGTTAAAAGTGAGATTAAAAATAATCTATAGGATTAACATAATCTATAATATGTGTCTTGATTGCCTTGATCATTTTCTTGTCTTTTTCCTGTTTGATTGGTGAGTTTATTCTTGTATCTCTTCCCCTTTCTTGTATGATTCTCACTTACCAACTGCGAAGAGACCTAGTAAAGTAGATTCCATCACTTAGATCAACCTCTTCTACCTCTTCATCTATAGAATACATCTCTAAGGCAGAAGACTCACCTCATCCATTGGGAATCCCTACTTTTTCTTAGGTATTTTTGCAAGGAGACATGGACTTTACAAAATTTTTAGACAATAATCCAGTTGCCTTCCAACACTACCTTAACACCTCTCGTCACCACATCTTGGTTCCAACTCCACCTCAAGATCCTTCTTATGGCATGACATCCTACCTTATGAAGGGTATCCCTATTACTGTGGTCACCACTCAACCTTCAACTACCTAGGCATCTTCACTACTAACCCATTTGACACCACAGCTAAAAACCAACCTATCCAACCAACCATTACCCTTACACCTTCTACCCCTATCAATGACTCCACCTTAGGAAAACCCTACCATTAACCCATCATGCTCCACTTATTATTGGAACACCTACCACCAGCACTACCAACCTTCCCTCTATCAACCCAAAACCATTGATCAATACCCCTTTACCAAGATTAGGGGTATTTATCCCTTTTGCTTCACCACCTACTAGCATGAAGGTCACTACCTCTCCTTTCATTACCAACCCAACTACTGTTCATGACCAATCCATAAGGACTCCTTAGTAGGTACCCATTACACCCAATCTAGGATACATCCCTAACACACAAGGGTATGCACCCACTACTCTACCACTATCATCCACCTATCCTTACATACAATCTACCCAACCTTTAGCATCCACATTCCAAAATGTGATAGCCTTTCAACCACCAAACAATTACCAATATGTTACCCAATCTCAACCACAATATCCACCTTACAACCCTTTTGGTCCACCACCTCAAACTAACCTAATGAAGATGCTCATGGATAAGATGATAAACCTTGAGTCATCCATTTCAGGGGCTCATAACATCCTATCCTATGAGCATATTTTTAATGAACCTATTCATCCCTCTGTCCCTATCAAACCTTACCCTCCTCAATGAGAGCTTTTAAAATTTACCAAATTTTAGAGTAAGGAGGACCCCTGACAACACCTTAGGGATTTTAGGCATGCATGTTACATGATTTATTATGATGATGCCCTTCTCCTCTGAACCTTCCCCATGTCTTTATCTGACCTGGAATTTGATTGGTATAGTACCCTTACCAGACATTCAATCTTTTCTTTCACCTAACTAGCTCAGGTCTTCTTAGATCACTTTTCCATTAACATTTTCAAGAATGTCTCTATCACTGATCTCTATTCTATTAGATAATTTGACAAAGATTCCATTGCCAAAATTTTCAACTATTAGAGAAGCTTGATTAATCAGCTTTCATTTTCCTTGCCTCAGCCTAAACTTATAGAGATTTTTGATTGAGCCTGTGCCAAACATATATCTTCTACACTATGTGTCCAAAGCTTCATAACTTTTGATGAATCTTTTATCATGGCACGTAAGCTATAAAATTGGGCCATAGACAAGGGAAAATTGAAGTTATGAAACAAGAACTCTACCTTTAAGACCAACAAAACCTCTTCCTCTAAAACAAGCAACCAAGCCAATAACGGAACCAAGAGTAAGGGAACTGTGTATGTAGTTGTCCTTAAGACTACCCCTCCACCCAATGTCAATTAGTAAAATTCTCCCATTACCTTCAACCAAAACATAAATAACCCAAACCGAAGCAATAAAAAATATTTCACTTTGTAAGGAGAATCTTATGCCTCTATTCTAGACAAACTACTAAAATCTAACCTCATACAACTTTCCCCCATCAAACCTCCTCAATAATTTGATTCTTCTCATCCAACACTTGCTTGGTATAAGGAGAATGACCTTTGTTCTTTTCATTAGGTAATTGGACATGATATAAGTTAATGTAGTAATTTCAAGAATGTTGTTTAGAGCCTTATCAATAAGGGGGAATTCATGTTGGATAATCTCAATGCCCCTCAATATCAAGCTCTTGATATCTTTAGGAAACCTTTTCCCAACCATACCCCTACCAAAATTGAAGACACATAGGCTAGATGTTCTCATGATGCCCACACGGTCAATATGGTCTTTGATACACTTAGCAATGTGGAATTTACCATCCCACCTACTTGTTTCTCCCCCACTTCACCCACTGATGTGGTGGAGTCACTTTCTCTTTCTTTAGAGGCCCAAATTGAGGAGGTTCCTTTTTCCTTTGCTTCACTTATAGAGGATTAGGAATCATCAAACACCCCTTTGAATAAATTATCTAAAAAAACAACCATTCCTAACCCACCATCTCCCCTAATTGCAGGACAAACCACAACTATGGACATCGTGCCCAGGGGAGAAACTTTTTCATAAACACCCCTTATGGAGCAACCACTTAGTCCAAAATTATATTCCTTGCTTTAGGAAATAGGTGAGGCTACCAATCCTCCTCCTCAGCCCATAGGTGTATCCTTAACACGCACTACTTGGGAGGCCAAACCAATATACAAACATTTTTCCAAACTCATTCAAAAGTTAGGTATGGTCAAAAAGCCAGACATGGATAAATGCACTTTCTAATAATAGTTAGGGATTTCATACATCAATAAACCTAAACCTTCTATCATGCCCTTAACCAACCAATTCATCAGAACTTTTACCAATCCCTCACCTTCTCACTCAACCAAAATAAGCATCTCTCCAATGACCACACCACCAACCAAACCTTCCAAAACTCTTGGTGCCTTCCCTATGCAAAGCTTGGTTCACCTTTCCTTGAAAGTGGAATTAACCTTGTCCAAGCCTATACCAAAACCTCAACCTAAACCAACTAAGGGGGTGAAACCATTGAAGAGCCACATGGCTAAGATTCTACCTCCCTCTACCTTGCCTTCTATTTAAGGGTCCCATCCCTCAACTTTGCTTAAAAGCAAGATATTTTTAACATATGCCACCCATTGTCATTGGTTACACCATCCCACCTACTGTCTAATGTATTGATCCTTTTTGAATTACCAATATCCAAACTATCAACCTTGAACACCCTAATAACTAGCATACACAAATCAAAACCATTAACCAAAAACACCACCTTACGTAAACCCTCTCTCACCAAGCCCATTGATACTAGCACGCCCATCTCACAACCAACACCAAAACCTCTAGACCTTCACCACCTCTAGTTGAATCTTATATAACCATTTTCCAAAGGTTATTTCAAGCCTCTTTCCTCACTTTACCCACTATCAGGCCCTTTGATTCTCTTGGTTCGAAACTAACTTGGAATAATGACCGTCAAATTTGTTCCTATCATAAGACACCTGGGCATGACACAAAGAATTGAAAATGTCTCCCGGCCATTATCCATCATCTCTATGATGAGGATGATATTTTTAATAGATGAAAATCCATTGACTCCTCTACCTATACACCTAATAGTCATTTGTCAACACATCCCTAATCATCCACTCTCACCTTAAAGTGATGGAGAATCTACCCAACCTCCTATCACACCTTTCCCCTTTATCCATACCATTAATTTGGGTCAGAGAATCACAAAAAAAGGATAAAGGGAAGGCCAAATTTTTGATTCCATGGACATACCCCCAAACTCATCCTAAACCAAACTTGATCCAAACCTCTACGTCTTCATCTCAGCCCAAAGTTACCATCTTAGGCACCTCTGAGGTAAACCCCTTTAAATCCATCAAGAGGGTTATTCTTAAGTAAATTCACCAAACTTTAATGAAGATGAGCCTCTATGAGCTCTTTTCTATCTCACCTCTCCATTGTCAGGCAATGATAAAGGCTATATAGGCTATTGAGGTTAGACCAGGTGATTCACCACGTATAGAGGTCTTCATAGGTTCTCTCCAACTTTCCACCTTTATTATTTTCCAGGACTCAAAGATACCCTCTATCTACCCTAAAGACCTAGATCCTCCTCTCTTCATTACTGCCCACATTAACCAAACCCACATCATAAGGGTTATGATCAATAGTGGGGCCATCATCAACATCATCTCTTCTTATGCCTATGACAAACTCAAATTACCAAACAATGTCATGTCCCAAACTTCAGATATCCTTATATCCTTTAATGACACCATGAGCACTACCTTGGGAACCATTATCCTCCACATTTAGCTCAGACCATGTACACTCCATGAACTCTTTTATGTGGTTGAAGGTAAATTCTAGTACAATTTTTTGTTAGGGAGACCTTGGATTCATGTTATGGGTTATGTACCTTCTACCCTTCATTGTTATGTCAAATTCAAGCACAAAGGTTAGGTTGTTATCATACAAGCTAATGAGAGACCTTTCACAACATACAACATGACCATCGACCTAATGACATCCTCTTACCTCTAACAACAACACCCTAAGCATCCATCACCAAGCCCTAAACCATGGAAAATAAATCCATTATTTCTTCTTCCACAGAGGCATCTATTGGTTCATCTATTCTTGTGGACCAAATACCCACCATTGATCCCTTGGAAACTACCTTCCACTACCTTGCCCTCAGAGAATACTGACTCCTTACCTTTGATGCTTTCCCTACTCCCCAAGAGTACGAGAAACTCAACCACCAACTAGGTTATGACCCCAATATTGGATCCATTACTCCCTTGGGGCCTCCAAACTATCAAACCCATTTTATCTATGGGGGAATCTACAAGCCACTCGATGTTGTCATGACCCCCTCTTCCACACAACTATTCACCTCTACATTTTCTTACTTAGACAACCTAGACTTCACCAAAATATACCTTCACATGTGTGCCTAGAAAGGATTTGTCTTAAGATGATACAAGCATGGACCACACACATTGATCTCAATTGAGACCTAAAAGCCTCATGAGAAACATGACCTTGGATTCATTCTACCCAATAAGAAGAAAACCAAATAACCTACCACTACCACTATTACAGAAGATACCCCTTCCTCACCAGCACCCACTCCACCTAAGTGTGAGGATGAGGACATCATCCCACCTAATTTTTTTTTGTCAACATGATTACCCTCAATCCCCTAACTTATCAAAAGGAAGGGGTGCTAGTATCCATCCCTTTGATCCATCCTAAACTATGGGAGAAGACTCTCCTACCATTAACACTGTCTAGTGCTAGGATGATGATTCTATTCTCACCTACCTTAATACACCCAATTCCTCCATTTATAAATCCTTACCTTTAAAGACCTCAACAATGTTAAATGAATCCACTCTGGATATTTACATAGGCACTTCGATCAACCCTCATATTATAAACTGGGCCAATCTCTCACCAATGAGGAACTTCAATATTTCTCTACCTTCTTCTAGGATCATAACATTACATTCACCTGGTCATATGCTGATATGCCTGGTAGTGACTCAACCATTACCACCTAAAACATTGTAACCAATCATGATGCCAAGCTTGTTAGACAAAAACTTTGATGAATGTATCCTCACATAGCCCTTCTTGTCAAAGAAGAGCTTCAACACCTCCTCTTTGTCAACTTCAATCAACCCATTGATTATCCTTAATGGGTTTCAAACATCATGCCTGCTAAAGCCACAAGGGGACTACGTATCTATGTGGAATTTCATGACCTCAACCTTGCCTACCCAAATGATGACTTTCCTTTACCTAGAATTGACCAACTTGTTAATCTTATAGTAGGCCATGAGATGTTGTCTCTCATAGATGGATTCTCAAGTTATAATCAAATTTTGATTGCCCCTAATGATCAATACAAAAATGCCTTTATGACCTCATGGGGGAATTTATATTATCTGGTCATGCTCTTCAATCTTATTAATGTTGGTGAAACATACCAATGTGATATGACCTACATATTCTATGATCTTATCCACATAATCATCAAGGACTATGTGGATGACCTCCTCAAAAAATCCAAAATTTTTAAGGACCACTTAGCCATTTTCAAGATTATCTTTGAGAGACTTATTCATTACCATGTCTGCCTCAATCCCAAGAAATGTATTTTTGGGGTCTTGTTAGGCAAACTCCTTGGCTTCATCATTTCTCTTTGGGGAATCCAAGTTGATCTGGCCAAGATCAAATCCATCCTCGAGATGCTACCTCTAACCAATATTAAGCAAATCCACAGTTTATAAGGGAAGTTTTAATCCATTCATCACTTCAATTCTTAGCTCTCAGATTGATGTTAACCTTTCCATCACCTCTTAAAAAAGAACATCTCTTTCAAGTGGAATGTTGATTTTCAAAAGGCCTTTGATGCACTCAAAGAGTGCATTCTATCTCCACCTATCTTTAGGCCTCACACCTCCTAAAGATGATCAACCTTTCTACCTTTATATCTCTACCATTGACCATTCCTTAGGGGTAATGCTTGCCCATTAGGATGAATAACACAAAGATCAATCCATCTTATTATATAAGCTACACCTTTGTAGACTATGAAACTTGATGTACTCACATTGAGAAACTTTGCTTGGACTTAGTCTTCATGGCCACCAAAATTCACCATTACCTTATTAAACACAAAATGCTTATCATAACCAATACTAACCTGTTCAAGTACATGCACTCCAATCCATACCTAAACCAATGTATGGCCAAGTGGTTCATGCTTTTAGATGAGTTTGACCTTGAATTCCTCCAACAGAAGTCCATTACGGGGAAAGTTTGATTTTAATTATATTGGACCCTACATCATAACCCATAAGTATGGATCAAGAGCTTATCATTTGTCCTCTCTCAAAGTCAAACCAAAATTTACGCCTCTCAATGCTTCACATATGTGTCCTTTCTATTGTTAAAGAAGGATCACAATCATCATTGGTATAACTTAATCTCATCCTCTACAACCACATTCATTTCCCTCTTTTTAGGGGCAATTAATTATAGCTGAATCATGTGATTGTCCATCATAGTTGTAGCCTAATACTGGACTATGGGTACCATAGCTCTACCTATGGCATGATTCTCATGATACTTCCCATATTCTCAAGATTAGTTCCCATGGTCATTATCACATACACCTATTTTCACCTCCTGAACCTTCTTGTACCTCTAGCTTTCCCTTTATAAAGGTAACCCCTTGAGCATGTATAAGCAAGTCTATGTCAAGTAAAATCAAACAAAATCAAAAGCAACATCAAAGTCACAACCAAATGATGGGTCATTATTCACATTTTCATACTGCTCACTTCAAGGAAAGCTATTGAAAACTCATCTAAAATTGTAAAACATAAGGTGTACTACTCCTTTAAATGATAACTATCACAAGGATTTAAACTATGCACATAAACTTAGACCACTCCCTTGAAGGATGGCTAAGTAAAGAACTTGTCAAAAGCAAGTAATTTCTTGGAAGCTTCCCACATCGATCAGCTTCTCCAAACCCAATAAAATAGTAAATAACCCATAATCAAAAGTAAAATCAATAAGAATCTCCATAACTAGCTCTCCTAAGTATACTTCCTGCATCGATCAGTCTACACTTTATAGATGAGCATAGACTTTCTTATACTATCCTCTTGAAAGGTTACAAAAGAGGCATAATAGTCTCACAAAAGTTTCCAATTTCACTCACCTCCCTCCATATATCATTTTCATGGGATTATGAGCTTACTTGATGTAATGTGATCAAAATACTTGTTTACTAACCAAAACACGCTAATGCAAAGGATTTAAAAGGCTTATTTTCACTAAGCTGATTCGACTCCAGGTTTCATTTTTGTCCTTACCAATGAAGAGACATCATGTTTCTTTTCTTATCTTTTATTGGTTCATGTAGACGCACCTCTCATGATTCTTGTCACCATGCTAAACATTTAGTTTGTTATCTACTTATTTTATGTATTCTCATTACATCTTCAACCATATCCACATTTTATCTCCATGATCATAAATAAGAAATATCAAATCAAAAGCATAACATTATGAGCTATATATATGAACCACATCATCTACCTATCTATGATAAAAACACCATGAAATCACATCATATCATGTCAAACCATAAACATAATCCTATCCATCTACCATTAAAACATCATGTCAACATATATTATACCCTAATCCATTCTCATCAAAAAAAATAAAATGAATAATCAAAACATCATGAACAATATCATATGTCGTCTACCAATATATCCATAACATTGCTACAATATATCTCATGTAAACCACATCATCATAACCATAATCGAAGCCATTAATGATTACATCATCATATACCATATATCCATCCATAACACATCTTATCATATCCATGAACAAAATCAAAGCATCATAACTATATTTCAAACATCACATGCCTAAGCTACTGAGTCAACATCTCATAACGCATATGCAGGAAACCATAGACCATCAACCATAAGTATAAACATAAATGTCCAAAATAACATGTAAACCATAACCATACATCATATATAACACCATACATCATATACATCATGTCATCATAAATAATACATGTAAAAATATATAGCCTCTCTCTCAAAACATGTACATCTTACTACATTGGCACACAAGCTGGTATCAAGATAGTGTACACCTATCGCTACTAATATATATCAAAACATGTCTAAAACATAATCATGGGGCACCACTACCATTAGCCCCACCTACACCTATGCCACTAGTATTGGATCCACCTATACTTATACCTACACTCCCATGTAGTGGTGGCCCCTTTAGTGTCCCTATATGGTCCACTATAGAAACCCACTATCCTCGAGTAGCTATAAAGGGACCCCCTAACAAGCTGGCATGGTACTCACCATATGTCATCTCAAGAAGAATTTGTGATAACACTATGGCCTCATAATACCTAAGCTCCTACATAATAGCTAGATAACATACTTGTGGTATTGTTTCTAGTGGTCCTTTTACTGCTATTATGGCCACCCCTACCCTCTACCTCAATGAGTTTCTCTCTTATGTCACCAACCCAAGAGAGATCCTCACCTAATCTCACTCACCAATCAAGGTGACCACTTGTGCCTATAATGTCATAACCTATCACTGTAGTATGGCCACTTGTCCCTATAATGTTTATACCTATACCTAGGCTATAGCTAAATCCCCTCGACTTGTCCATCATGACTAGTTAGATCTACAACCATCAGCCTTGTGCCTCTGTCATCTTCACCAACATCTATAGATGCATATATGGGTTGATACCAAGCCATATATCCATTTTTATACCCAACATCATCTATTAGAGCCCTAATAGGGAGCTCCTCATACCCATCATCTAAAACTATGGGAACAGGCTAGGGTATTAGGAACAAAACCTCTTAATCCTCCCTCCTAGACCTAGGCAATGGGCATAGGATATCCTATATCAAACCAAACTAATGATGCACCCTATCAAATGGGAACAATTATACCTCCCCCTCTCACTTATTGATGATCTAACTAGAGATCTAAAGGGTGAGGGTCTACCTCTTGTACCCTAGCCATATCAAAAACTAAATATATGACCTCTAGGTGATGTCTCCAACCACTAGTGCACCTAGGGTACCCATGAACCACTCAAAATCGTGGCCACCACCTCCTACACCTGATGTAGCCATATCATCCCTCCATCACATGAAGCTAATAGGGAATTCTATTTGAGTATAGCTAGCCCATGACAATCCTGCTGGTCTCAGCACCTAAATATGCTCATAGGCCCAATAATGTAGAACCATGCTGACACTGATATCATATCTCCTATGGTGCCTAAACCCCAAAAGATACCTATAGATCTACATGGGAAAAATAGGGACCCAACCAAATATCATCCTACCAAGTAGTAACTCCACCAAAACCCCTAATAATAAATAAGGAAACCTCTTGCTACTCAAATTTAAAAGCCCAAAACATGTCACTAAAATCATGAACATGGTCACGAGTCTCCTCTCAGCTAGAGTTCTCTAATACAAAATTGAGTACCATAATCCCCAAACATGACATCAAACCTAATTAATCTCATCCCATACAAATAATTGATACAATACTAAAAAAAATATCTATCTCCTCATGCTTGATATGATAAATCACCTTGCCACATAGTGGGAACCTGGTAATCCTATGAACATCCTCAGGGAGAATAGTCATCTCCTTAGTCAGGAGCAAGAAAGTGTTCATAGTAGGATCCCATCTCTCAATGAGTGTTATGACCATAGATGCATCTCAAGGCATATGATGGTAGTGCCTCGTAGCCTCCAACCCTATATCCTCCATATGGGCCTAGTCCACTAGAGTCATCCCCATGTGTATCCCCGAAAAGATATGTGGCATGTAGTCATGTATTTGAATCTACTCCTTGGCCTGCATCATATCAAAAACTTGTCTTAGTAAACACTATTCTTATTTACCCTAGGTTTTTACCCACCTAACCTAAACCTAAACTTACCCTAAACCTAAACCTAGACTCACCCTAACCCTTAACCTTACCCTAAACCTAAACCTAGACACACCCTAACCCTTAACCTTACCCTAAACCTAAACTCACCCTAACCCTAAACCCTACCCATACCATTACCCTAAAAACTACCTACCCCAACTGACCATCAGTGATCATGGTGACCATCGATGATCAAACACCCCTACTTCATAGGGTGTCGACAATCAATGGTCAGACCTAATCATCGATGGTCACTATGGGTGTTCCATGGTCAGAACATCCAAGCCTTATCTACCCAAAACAAATCATTTAACTATGCAAACACCATCATAATCACCTTAAACACCTAGCATACTACCTACCCAACCATAATCTACCCCCTATAAATTTCTAAATTTACCCACAAATTCATCCCAAACCCATAAAAACCTACCCAAGGTACAATGAACTGAAAACACTTCTACTAGCTATACTAACCTACCTACTTGAGCAATACAAAAAAGCAATTTCAACCAAAAACTATTAATTGAATACACTAACTACCTCATTCCTCAACCTCTACCATGGTTAGAGCCCATGAACAACTACCTAGTTGTATCCACATGGTCCCTACATCCCAAACTCATGAAAATTACACCCACACTCCTCCAACCAATGAAGAATCACCAACTCAGTAATAACTCTCTCCATGAATGTCGTAATCACCAGAGCCAAGTCAACCCAACACAAAAGTTAAAATAAGTAAAATTAATTTTCATTTTTAATTTTTACTTGGCAAATTTTTAGGGTTTCCCCTGACTGTCGATGGTTAGGGTGACCATCAATGGTCACCTTTTTGGGGCACTAACTGGTGATGGTTAGGAAACCCCAATTTGACACTTCTCAAATTAAACTACCATTTTTAAGCACAAATAAACAAGGTTTTGCCCACTTTTAGAGATTCCCTTCTCCAACCAATGTGACCACTTCATTACCTTATTATTAGTCTATTTTGGCCCATTTGGCATGTAATTTATGACACTTTTTGCCTGGTCCTTTAACTACAGTGACAACATTTCCATGTTGACCCTTTTTAAATTTTATGTCACCTCGTGCATATCGACCCACTTGTGTCTCATTAGGAGTACTTCCTACTTTGGATACTCATGATACTTGACCCATTTGTGTTTCTCTTGGTAGCACTTATTGCCTTAGATACCCATCAAAAACATAGAAATTGCTTAAGGGAATTGTATTTACAAGTGATCCTAGCCACCATGCCTATAAGAAGTCATATAGTTTACTTATCAATTTTCCTTCTTGGCACCGACCCTTATTTTTACCAACATTGATAACCTAGTCTATGTATGATCTTGGATATCACATCTTTTTATAAAAATGTATGCATAAGTTTTCATCTCGAGTGCCTAACCTATCATTCACCCATTTCCATTACTAGCTACCATTTATCAAACCATCACCCAATTTTATTTTTACCTCATCGACTCCCAGTTTGAGGGGGAACACCTCCTCCTCCTCTCATAATAACCAGACCTTTGACCTATACTTCATTTTTATTTTGTAGCACATTCACGCAAGCCACACAACAAAAAAGAGGAAAATGTAGACATCAAAAATATATACACATATGCTTCTAAATGTCAAAAATCCCCTTGGACCTAGTTACAACCCTTTTGGTAGCAACCTATACTAATTTGGCTTAACTAAGCCCATTCACAACCAATTTCACAAACTAACTCAACCTGGCCTTCAACGCCTCTTTCCTTTAGAACCTGAATGTCAAAGGCCAGGGTGACCATTGATGGTCACCATGAGAAACCCTAACCATCAATGGTCAGGGTCTACCTCCTTAACAAAACACATACAAACCACCCACATTACTTTTCTAAATATATCTTGTCTAAATCTTGTTACAATCCTTTGCATGGACAATTTATATTTAGATGGCCTAGTTACACCTTCACTTCCACCTCTTGCTTATGCCTATAAGAGAGAGAGGCCTGGGAGGTCAAATCCATCTATAATAATTATTAGGAGCTTAGGGATTTAAAAATTTTATTTTGAAGGTCAATCAACATCATCAATGTTATCAAACGTCATCAATAATCTTATTAAGATCTAACTTACCATTGCCTCTCAACCAAGTTTTTATGTATTGTTACTCTACCAAAATCAAACTAGATTCTGCCAATAGGCTAACTACTTCAACCACTCACCCAATCAACTTTTAATAAGACAAGTATTTGTTTATCAATATTCACATACTTGATCTCCATTTTGCAATCAGTCTAGCCCTTACCAATCTCCTGGAATCCATCTTTTGGATCCTATTATTCAGTAATTTAACAACCCAAAACTCACATAGTAACCATCAATGGTTGACTCAACCACCGATGGTATACATAATGCCAATAGTCATCTTGACTGCTAACAATCACCTTAACCACCAACAATCATCTTAATTGCTGATGATCACTATGGTAGTGAAAACCAACAAGCTGATTTCGCCTACTTACCCTCAACCAAACTTGATTTTCTTTGTTTATAATCACTCATGGACCTCTTTTAGAATTTTTGAAGCATACCCCAACCCCTTAACACTAGTATTAAATAGTTTATCACTAATTTGAACATTTCTAGTCTATTTTCCAAGCAAGTAATCTTGTGTTCAATTTCAATACCTTTTGATTATTGATGCAAATACTTTATTTTTAGTTTTGTGAACTTAATTGTTTAAAATGTGTGGATTCACAGCCCCTAAGGAATCTCTCACTTCCAAGATCTAGTTATCACTAGGCAATCCACCCAACTATCTATTTAACAAACATGTTTACTTTAGTGCTTTTTTACCAATAGGTCTTCTTCCCAAGCCAAAGAGGACCTCTTCACAATCTTATAATTCAACGTGCACACAAACAAATAGGTTTTTTAACCATACTTGTATTGAGTTTCTTTTGTCTCTTTATTATAACTTAAAGTAAAAATTTACATGAAACACCACTCACAAATGTCCTAAAAGTATAATATAAATTAAAAACTTAAAGCTCGAGAATTGGTCATTAAATGTGGTCTAACTCCACACTTATATACATATCATACATGAATATTCAAGTTTAATATTATTATTCCATTTTTAGAATTAATAAGCTACCCATGAATTATGCCAAGAGATTTCTACTACATAAAATAGAAAATGATGTGGCTTAATTAATTACCAACTTATTGACAAAGTTACAAAATTTGACCAAATTTAATTATTTATTTGTTTACCTATTTCTCTCTAGAAACATTTTAAACATGTAAAATAATTTAAGAAACATTAACTTAGCTCTGTTCATCTTCAAATATTGCAGTTGATGTTAACGTTTAGAGGTGAGATGCTAGGGACTAATAAAATTATAACCCCAACACTAGCTCCAGAGATGACTAATTACTTTGATGAAGTGCCAATTAAGCTCAAGTGTATTGTGACTTAAATTATGAAATTATTTGAAGTTATCGATTTATATTATCTACTTTGATCTTGATTTCAAGCTTGACTCATCACCTTATCTAAGCATGTTCTTTTTTATGAGAGACATGGATTTAGAACTCACATTTTTTTAGCATTACCCTATAGCATCCCCCTAGATATAGATTCACCCTCCCTTTGGTGGCATTCAAATCAGTTAAAAGAGCATCAGGGATAGCCTTAAATCCATTCTCAACCTTTGGATAATCCACAACCTCATCTAGAGAGGTCATTTCCCCTATATTGGACCTTACATTGTGACTAATATCTGGAATCATTCCTAGCAAGAAAAGCAACAAAAACACCATTGTCAAGCTAGCCCTTCCTCCTTTCTCCCTTATATATGTTGTGTATATCCATATATATTGATCCCCCACCAACCCCCCACCCCATTATTTTTTTTCCTCCATTATCTAATGCCTTGTAAAATTTGATGTCTCAATGAATCTATGCTCATTAAGTGCATTGACTGCATTTTATGGCATGACTGTTAC
This sequence comes from Torreya grandis, assembly GCA_037957365.1. Lineage (NCBI taxonomy): Eukaryota > Viridiplantae > Streptophyta > Pinopsida > Cupressales > Taxaceae > Torreya > Torreya grandis. Next base: position 977,979 of record JARHVA010000700.1, on the reverse strand, counting down.
CCCAATCCTAGCCCACATTGGTTTTCCATTAATCCCAACTCCTATTGGTTGGTGCATCCTCCATTTTGTTTGTTTGGTCCCGTATCAAACCCACCAACTACCATTAAAAACCTATTCCACATTACCTATCCACCCTGCCACCTTGATCAAATCCCTTCCTATATTGAACTTAATAATTATATTATTATAACTAATATTAATACATACTAAGATAATTAAAGTAATAATAATATAAAATTATTAATAAGATAATTAAACTAATAATAATACAAGATGGTTACAAAAAGAAAGGGTGGTTGATAGGTTTTCATAGCCCACACATCATGATGAGAAGGAAGCTACAACTCAAAACAAAATGCCAACAGAGCATAACCACCCAACATCTAAACATCAAGGATTAACACTTTTATTCATCATTTCAAAATTCTTTGTTAATACAAATAAAATAATGTTTACAAAGGTTTTGAATCTTATATATTTAAGCATTTATGTTAATATGGATATATTTATTACATCTATTTGAAATATGTCATGGAACACAATATGAAAGTGACTAATTGGTTAATAGACCCACTACTATAAGAAACATCCATTAATAAGTGGAAATTGACTTGTAATTTACCTGCACTACCATTCCAAGTTCCACATACCATCATAATCCAAGTGCGATATGATTTAGATCATTACCATAATAATTTTGAAACTAAGGGAAAATGTTGAGTGAATAAGGGGTAGTGTAAGTATGACCCAAACACAAGAGAATTGAGAAATACATTGCATGCGATGAGTACTTGGAGGCCAACAAGGGAATATTATCTCAATATGAGGGGTATTACACACTCCTTCCCTTATAAAATCATCATCGTCGATGCACCAAACCAAAAGAGTTTGAAAAGCCACACACTTCTAAAGACACTAAGTTACAAATAGTGTAACAAAGCCATCACAAATACCATAATAGTTCACACTTATGTTTTCAATTTCTATAGGTTCATTTATAGATTATTAATGTCCTTATGCTTGTTAACTTATTCTCAATAATTTATCTAATTTAAGTCTTATAATTATCAACATCTATTATTATTGTAAAATTGATTTTCCTATAATTAAGAAGTTTTATTTTTAATAGTTAACATTAATCTCTTTAAGGCACATCCCATAGCATCATACTATCATCTAAATCTATCTCAACCAACTAAAATCCAAGATATTCTATTGATGTATAACTCTAGTAAGAGTGTATACAATCAATAATATTGTTCTGCTATGATGCTATATTAATTAAGCTATGCACCATCCCATGGTAGGAGATATATGGATTAGAACCACCCTGTGACCAAGCCATGCTGAGCAACAATGAGCACATTGAGCAATACTATCCAGTACTAATAACCACTATCTATCATGAATCATCTGATATCATAAATTATTGCGATCAAAACATCTAAAGAATTTCATGTCATGTACACTACCAACTGATATTATTAACTACCAAGATCCCCAAACAAGAGTAACATCACTGATCCACCATAATTTAATATCATATCCACTGTGTAACAAATAATAATGAACATGAATACCTAGTCATATGAGAAATCATATAATGTTGTAACACTATAAAAAAAAAACCAATGTGCAAAGAATAATAGTCCCCATCAATTAAATCATCAACATCTCACCTAACCCTCTTAGACCTCCTAAAACTACTTATACCTCCTAAAAGCTCCTAATTCCCTCCTTAGACCTCCCAAATAAATGGCCATAATAATATATATAGAGAAAAATCAACACCACCTCTAGTGGTTGGGAAGGATGGTGTCATGAACCTATCTGACATATGTTCCCATGTTAACCCAATATCTTTTAAAAGCTAATTCTTCTCCCCCACATAATGCACACCACACATATTATCACTCACACACAAACGCGCGCGCGCGCACACACACACACACACACACACACACACACACACACACACACACACACACACACACACACATAGAAAACACATGAAACAACATTTATAAAAACTAAAATAACTAATAATTTTAAATAATCAATGCCAAAATAGTCAATAAGTTAATGAAATTAGAAAATCACAATTCAAATTCAAAAGAAGTTAGCACCAAAAAAACACAAGTCCAAGTCACAATTATCAAGTCATCAAAATAAACAAAATTAAATTAAATCAAATCAAAGTAAATTCATTTACTTTAAGTTCAGTTTTAAATAACTAATAAATGTTCAAAACTCCAAAAGAATAATTAAATATAAATTCAAGTTCAAGGACTAGTGATGGTTCTCAAATCAAAATTGAAAACATCACATTACTTGAACTATGTGACTATAAAAGTCACCCAAGGGGAGAAGGAATTAATAAAAGTCAATCACCTCCCAAAGATGAGAGAACAAAAGTGACTTGACTACCTCCTTGAGGTAGGATAAAACATCACATCATCCTCCATATATCTCCTAAAACAACAACATAATTACCTCTCAGGGATAATAAGTAAGACTCAACTACCTCTCGGAGGTAGGAGAAACAAGAACAATAGTAATCCTCCCTATGCCTCTCGGTAATAAGTGTTGATGTAACTATATATAAATAGACCAAGTGTAAATCTCATGTCTGGCACAAAATGCTAAAAGTACCCCAAGAAATATGTCAGTTGTCTCAAAGTCTGAATCAACTAATATACAAGTCTCTCATCAAATAATATGTCATTTTAGATTTCTACACTTAACTCAAATGCTTTTCTATAAAAACACTATGTTCAATCCTAGTTGTCTTGTTTTAATGAAAATTAATAATATGTGTTAATAACTCTCATGTAATATCACCAATGTAAAGATCTCAGTAGTTTCACTATCACAATTGGTTCACAAGGATATATCATTATTCAATCTCAGGTATGGTGTCCAAAGTAGAGTAATCATATATATTATAAAAACTAAACTTGCACTTATAAACAATATGCAATTCTAAAATATCACCCAAGTGAACCGTAATCACAACAAAAGTGGTCATCTTGAGAGATAACTAAACAACTTACTAATTCTTTCACAGGTAGGAAGGTATATTCATTCTTCATAAAGAAGGGGGGGGGAATAAAAAAGTAATCTATCAAGACCCTAATGACACACTTGATTTTGAGTCACTTGAGGTTAAATGCAAAGTTCAAAATACCTAACGTTAGGACAAGGTTAAAACTTACAACAATCTTATTCTTAAACATAACACATCCAAACCATACTAGGTACCATCTAGTTAAACACAAACAACATGCACAAGGTTATTATCACACGAGGATTAACTAAATTTTAGAACTAAAACATAATATAACAAGGCCTCTTTATAAATTTATGGCTTACACTTAACCAAGGCAAACAATGAAACACTAACTAGAGCATACTAGCTTGGAGCTACCATTGCTAATAGTTTGTTGTAAGAACAATCAAATTTATTATATTTTTAACTATATACATGTTTCATTATTAGAGTTATATTTATTCATTGAACTAATACATAGTCATTATAAATATACAATAATATATATTAAAGTAGGTATTTACCACACACAAACATAGATACATAAAATTTGTATCCATATATAGTATTTTTTACCAAGGAATAACACAATTAATCAACATAAATATCTATTAATGAGTCATGAGAGCAATACAATCAGCCAAAAAAGTTCATCATTTTATTCTTTTATACACTTCAGGGTCCAATGGTCCATGGTGACTAGATACTCCACCATGATAACATACAATTAAAAGGGGTTCTATTTAACAAGATGATTTCATCTAAAAAAGGAGTAAATATTACAACTAGAATTAAGTGATTCCTAATGTAGTCCATGTATGGAACTACGTCCACTCTCACTATGTCATCCCACTTTTATACATGTGAGCAAAAGTTTTAGAATAAATGTAGCAGAACACCAACACTCCAGAGCTCCCAGTGTTTAGCCACGCTCTAATACCAAAATGTCAAGCCCAAAATTTTTATTCCAAAATCCATGTAATTTTTTTTCTTATTTTAGTGATGTTTATTTATTCACTATGATTGCTTAATGTTTATCTATTATGACTCATTCAATGCACAATTGAAGTGTGACACACAATTTATTTAATATACTTTATTTCCAACATGAAGCCTCTTTGAGGGTAGAATCTAAGTGTATGAATTTAAGATCAAGGTGATACCATAATCAATTAGTGATATTATGATTAATGAAGTGAGATGAGTCACCTTGATTAAAAGTTATTAATTATATTTTAATTATTTAAAGGATCATAAGATTATTTACACATAATTTGATGAACACACTCAAGGGAAATGAAGGGAGCTAAACAACAAAACTTTAACAAAAAGTTCTCACTTTAAAGATCACAAAAGAAGAGTCATCTAACCCTATACAACACACTCAAGGCATGAAAAATAAGGAAAATAACTAAATTTAAAGTAAAAGGGTTGTCAACAATTGCATGATGATCAAATTCAAACTTAAATGAATATTAAAAATATATATATCCAATCAAATACATATGATCCAAACACAAAAGAAGAAAAAAACACCCCTAATGCTTAATAACCTAGACTTGATACCCTCACGTCAACTTGGGTAGCCTACTTATCCACTCTATGGAATTAGGGTCCAATGTAGTTCTCCTTACACTTGTCATGGCCTCTTCCATGAGACATCATCATTGAACAAGAGTTGGTGATCTAAGCCAATAAGGGAACTAATATGTCACTCAGGTGAATTTATAAAGCTCTAGTAATCTATTTTAAAAAATGACACAACTTAAGGTCATCAATCACTATCTAAGACAACACAAGGTGTAAGTGCTTACCCAAGCACTTTCTGCAACATCACAATAAGAACATGTGTGACTCGAAACTTCTATTCTTTTATTTCAACATGGTTAATGACTCTATAATATATGAATTTTGTTATTTAAAGAAACTTAATCTTATGAAAGAATCTCAAAAGTGTCCAAGGTTAATATGAGAGAGAACAAACTTAGATCTTATGAACAACAAGGTTCACTATCCACAATATATGGTTGACTAAGAAATATGTGTTGTTAAAAATGATGATAAACACAAGTGCAAAGAATAAAATCATACCATTTGTGATTAATTAAGCATACTAAGAATTAGATACTTTAAGCACGTGTTCTAATAATGCACTAAAGTTAGTTGTCATTTGCCCACACTAGGATGACATCATATGGGTTAATTTCCTAAGCATGTTCTCCAAGAACATTCTCAAGTTAGTTGATAATAACTACATAAAGGGGTGCTCTAAGGGTCAATATGCTATGCCTGTACTCACTCCCTAAGCTGCCTACATATCTATGATAATTGCATCACATAGAGAATTAGGGATCGTTATAGTTCACCCATTCATAAATGAGTGTTAGATTTAATTTGAGGTTACCTACCTTCGTCAATAGCCACATGACTAAGCATATTATTATTATTATTATTATTATTATTATTATTATTATTATTATTATTATTATTATTATTATTATTATTATATCACATATTAATCCATCTATGTAATAATGTGTTTAATAGTCCTTAGTCATTTGTTATGTTCCATAATTATAAGTCTAGATTACAGGAAGAATGAGTGGTATAAAATGAATCTTAACAAGATGTTTAATCTACTACCATAATTGCATTTCCTACTATAAAAAAATTGACATGTGTTTGAGATGCAACTTACAACATCACCATGAATTATCAACCCTTAAAATAGAGATCTAACTAATTATAACAATGTCAAGGTTATCCATGAAAGGCTTAAGTGTAATTTTAATCATATAAGTTTATTCCTTGAAAGGATGTCTTTAGGATATTATTTTAAATATAAATAAGCAAAGATATTTTATATAATACAATCTAATAACTCAAATTTATTAGGGGGATAAATAAATCATGGTAATAATACCTCCAATATTTAAAATTTACATTAAAATGTCAAAGCTTGACAAGTTTACAAGTTGGCATACAACCATCAACAACTGAAATTACCAACATGATGATAACCCATCGATTACACTAATGTTATTTTAGCTAACTAAAGCCTATGTTTATCACCAAGCTTAGGCCTCAACACACCTGAGCTACTATAAAGGCATCATCCACACATGATCTCACCATGCTTTACCCAAACAATAATCATATCCTTAAATGGATTCAATAATCAAGGATTTTAGTTTTATTTAAATCCCATAACGAGTCTTCATATGAGAATGATTATTATGGTATTTATGAATCTTTAAACTTTCATTAATGTGTGTGTGTGTGTGTGTGTGTGTGTTGTTTACACACCAATTTTCCTATGTAGTCTTTTAACACTTATATTACTTTTAAATTCATCACTATACTTCTTACCAACCATTTTATGTACATAATGTTTATGTAATACACTTCTATAAATACCATGCAAGAATTTCAAGTTCACGATTATTATTCCAATATTGGTCATGTTTGTAGGAAAGATGAGAAAAAAAATGAACAATATTAAGACTTGAATGAAGTTCACATAAGAACCTCCCATGGATCAACTACTAGGAAACATAATTTTAAGTCTTAGATTAAATACCCCTTCTTATAGCTAATCTAAAATAAAGAGTATTTTCAAGGGCACAAAATTTGAATATAATTTTGAGGAATAAAAAAACCATGTGGCTAAGTCTTAAATATGCTAGGACCATCCAAAACTAAAATTTACTGTTAAGCTCCACGAACTCTAAAACCACTCACAAATGCCTTGAAAGTATAATATAAATTAAAAACTTAAAGCTCAAGAATTGGTCATTAAATGTGGTATAAATTAGAACATCGAGGTGATCTAACTCCACACTTATATACATACCATACAATAATATTCAAGTTTAAGATTATTTTTCCATTTTCAGCATTAATAAGCTACCCAAGAACTATGCTAAGAGATTTCTCTGCATAAAATAGAAAATGAGGTGGCTCAATGAATTACCAACTTATTGGCAAAGTTACAAAATTTGACCAAATTCAATTATTTATTTATTTACCTAGTTCTCTCTAGAAACATATCAAACATGTAAAATAAATTAAGAAACATTAACTTGCCTCTAGTCATATTCAAATCTTGCAGTTGATGTTGAAATTTAGTGGTGAGATGATAAGGACTGATAAAATCACAAGCCCACCACTAACTCTAAAGATGACTAATTATTTTGATGAAGTGTCAGTTAAGCTCGAGTGTATTGTGACTCAAATTATGAATTGATCTAAAGTTATAGACTTAGATTATCTACTTTGATCTTGATTTCAAGCTTGATGTCATCAATCTCTTTAAGCATGTTCTTGTCTATGAGAGACATGGATTTGGAACTCACATTTTTTAGCATTGGCCCATAGAGTCCCTATGTATATAAATTCACCCTCCCTCTAGAGACATTCACATTAGTTGAAAGAGCATAATGGATGGCCTTGAATCCCTTCTCAACCTTGTGAGAATCAATGACCTCATCTAGAGAGGTCATTGCCCCTACATTGGACCTTACATTATGACTAATATCTGAAATCATTCCTAGTGGGAAGAGTAAAAAAAACACCATTGTCAAGCCACCCCTTACTCCTTTCTCCCTATACATGCTGTGTATATCCATATATATGTCAGGATCTTGACTCTTCTAAATAAGAGCACAATATGATTACCAAATACAAGAAATTAAACATGCAGAATTATCCAGAAGTACAAGTAACTAGAATTCACAAATAGCACATAATATGAGAGAAAATACACAATCTTGTATTAATACTCATCCAGAAAGAAAATACAATAAAGAAGATGCCACTTCTTCTCCACACCTCTCAGAAGCTTCCCACACCTCAAGTGTTCAGTAATTTTCTTCAAGAGTTCACTCTCCTACCAAAAAATGGTCCCAACACACAACTCACCTATAGAATTGGTGTTCACCTCTCCAACGAGTCAGTAATAGCCCTGCCAGTACACCAAGCACTCTAAAGTACTTCAAGTAGATCTCCCATGAATCTGCAACCTACAATTCAATAGACCTCACTTACACATGTAGATCTCTTATGAGCTTGCAACAACCTGCAACTCAATGATCTTACAACTTGGAAGAAATCCTTTTCTTGCCTTAATTACAATACATGCCAATGGGTCTATAAATAGATCCCAAACTTAACTAAAACTTAGAATCTTAATTTAGACACGTAGCTCAAGACTCGAAGTAGCCTTTACATGCAAACTCTTGGTTTAATGAACTAACTGTTCGTGCAATGAACAGTTCTAGAATCGCCACAGGTGACCGACATCGGTCCCTGTCTAATTGGTGCTGACCGATGTTGGCCAACTTCCTACCAATGCCGATTGTCTTTTGCATTCATCATGACTGACGTTGGTCATACTGCTGATGTCGATACTTCTAGAACTTTAGCAACCTCCTCTTCATTTGCATCGTTGAAGCTTTTAGCTCCACAACCTAACAATCTCCCACTTGAAGATAAATAGCTACAATTGTATCCGTACCTATACATCATCTAGTTTGTTCCCTTGGCTTTATATCCCTCTTCAAAATCACTCTTGAAGACCAACCACCACAAGTCCTATGGTGCACTACCTGTCATCCAAATCACCTGCCACATTCGCATCTACAAACCATGTAGAAAATAGCTTGACACTGCATAGCATGTGCACCTGCTGCTAGTCCCTCTAAGAATCCATTGAACTGCCCTCCAATGCTTCTTTCCCAGATTGGCTCCAAACTTGTGACAACTCCCATTGCTTGGGAAAACTCAAGTTTAGTACATACCATGCACTTAACCTCATTATGTGAATCAAGACACTGTTCTGTGAACTATCCAACTATCGGTGTGCTAACCGGTCTCACACAATCATCCTGAAACAAAGTCAACCTGTGACCTTCCATGTCTCTAGAACACACTCATGCCAAAGAATCTTGCTGCTCCTAGATTCCTCATGACACACCTCTGAACTAGCTTTACCTTTAGTTTAGTAACTCCCTGTATATGTAACCCTGCAACAAGCACATCATACAGTAATAGGATAATGTAGCTTATTATCCAACCTGGTAAAGAGAAACACAATGATCAAACCTCCATTGTCCTGCAGCTTATACAAGACCATATACCCTGGCCTTCTGTCTCACGTATCCATTTTCGCTCTTCTTCATCCTGAACATCCATTCTTCTATCAGTGCTTACTTCCCACTGGCAACTCCATCCAAAACTCCTATTTGGTTCTCCTCCAAGGAATCACATCCTTCATCCATGCCAAGCTCCCACTGTTTCCTGGATCTACTTGCTCTGCTTCTTTAACAACTTCCTAGTTCTTTACCATCAGTGAGCAATAAGTAGTGTAAAGAAGGGAAATGACAAATTTGAGGCTTACCTACCCTTTAAGTCCTCCATATGGGTGCTTGAGACTCCTTGACAGCTTGCTGTCCATCCAAAATTTATCTCAGTAACCGATGCTGGTCACATCTCAGTCTGCATCCGACCGATTTTGGTTCCATGTGACTGCCTCATCACCGACATTGGTTACCCCTTGCCGATGCCAGTGTTTATCTATCCCTGAGTCACCAACGTTGATCTGCACATAGTTGACATCGGTCCCTGTCTGGATGCCGATGCTAGTTTTCTAGCCAACGTCGATCTCTGTGTTTTGCTTGTGAGAAATGACCTTTTCTCGTGAGGTCCTTTTAGATCAAACCCTTGTCTAAATCACCCTTGCTTTGCTTAGAATTCCTTAGTGCCTATGACTGATACCTGTTCGTCATCTTCTCCTTGAAAACCAAGACTTTTCTGTTCTTGTCACTAACATCAGATTCCTCAAGAAACATCACCTTCTTCTTCTGCATACAGAAATCTCGATCAATGCCTTTCAAATTCGAAAGCAGACTTCTTGACTCAAGAACATGCATCTCCTTATTATTCATGTGACCAAGCCTATTAAGCCACATCTTCGAATCTACAGCTGAAGTAGATAACCCAGAAAGAGAATCAATAATACAAGTAGATAGATAAAGCGTACCTAATTTCTTACCTCTTGCTGTAACAAGTGCACCCTTGGTAACCTTCCAAGAGTCTACTGTGAGAGTTACTGTGCAACCCTCATCACCCAAACTTCTTACAAAAATCAAATTCTGCTCTAGAACTGGGACATGCATGACCTCCTTTAACACCCATGTGTTACCTATCTATAATTTCAGCTTCACTTTCCCTTTGCCAACCATCTGACAAGGCTTACCATCCCCTAAACAAATTTCTCCAAAGTCTCCCTGGACATACTCATGAAAAAATTCTCTATTTGGGGATGCATGAAAAGAGGCACCAGAATCTAAAACCGAAGATTCTACTTTATCCAAAGAACATACCAGAGCATCCTGTGCAACAATACCTGCATCACCTGCTTCTTCTTCATGTCCTTCATGCTGATCTTCACCCGACCTGCAATCTCTCTTTAAGTGCCCTTGCTTTCCACACTTCCAACAGGTATTCTGCCATACCTGGACTTGGATCTCTTGCCTATCCTTGACCTTGATCTCCCACGCTCGATCTTCTCTCTTTGCCTTCCCCTGCTTTCCACATTCAAAGCATTTCTTGATGATTCACCTATGCTTTTCCTGCGAATCTCTTCATTCAAGATTACACTCACAATATCATCCACTTTTAAGATTTTTGAAGCAGACGCAGTATTGCTAACTGCCATTACCAAATTCTCCCAACTTTCAGGTAATGAGCATAAGATTAAGAGAGCCTTAATTTCATCATCAAAAACAATATTGACTAAATTTAACTGGTTTACCAAACCATGGAAATCACTAAGATGACTATGTACAGATCCACCATCCAACATTTGCAAATTAAATAATTGCTTCGTAAGAAATACCTTATTCAAAGCTGAAGATTTTTCATATAAATTTGCCAAAGATTCCATCAACTCTACCATTGTCTTAGCGTGTGATAAGTTGGAAATCACAGATGATGCAAGACTCAACCTTATAGATCCCAGAGCCTTCCGATCAAGAACCTCCCATTCTTCATCTTTCATATCCTGGGGTTTACAATCAACCCCACCCAACGGTAAGTACAAATATTTTTGATATAGATAATCTTCAATCTGCATCCTCCATAATTGATAGTTCTTGCCATTAAACTTCTCCATTCGTAGTCTACTTTCTTCTGCCATTGCTCTACTCCCACTCAAACAAAAACCCTTGTGAGTAACCTGTAATCAACACACACTAACCAGATCTAATTCAACCTGTTAGTATCCCAACCAAAAGCTCTGATACCACTTGATGGTATCAGCTCTTGAACCTACAACCAGGCTCTGATACCACTTGTCAAGATCTCGACTCTTCTAAATAAGAGCACAACATGATTACCAAATACAAGCAATTAAACATGCAGAATTATCCAGAAGTATAAGTAACTAGAATTCACAAATAGCACAAAATATGAGAGACAATACACAATCTTGTATTAATACTCATCTAGAAAGAAAATACAATAAAGAAGATGCCACTTCTTCTCCACACCTCTCAGAAGCTTCCCACACCTCAAGTGTTCAGTAATTTTCTTCAAGAGTTCACTCTCCTACCAAAAAAGGGTCCCAATACACAACTCACGTATAGAATTGGTGTTCACCTCTCCAACTAGTCGGTAATAACCTTGCCAGTACACCAAGCACTCTAAAATACTTCAAGTAGATCTCCCATGAATTTGCAACTTGCAATTCAACAGACCTCACTTACACATGTAGATCTCCTATGAGCTTGCAACAACCTGCAACTCAATGATCTTACAACTTGGAAGAAATCTTTTTCTTGCCTTAATTACAATACATTAAATAGATCCCAGACTTAACTAAAACTTAGACTCTTAATTTAGACATGCAGCTCAAGACTCGAAGTAGCCTTTACATGCAAACTCTCAGTTTAATGAACTAACTGTTCATGTAATGAATAGTTTTGGAACTGCCACAGGCGATCGACGTCGGTCCCTGTCTGACTGGTGTTGATCGACGTCGGCCGACTTCCTGTCGATGCTAGTTGCCTTCTGCATTCATCATGACTGACGTCAGTCATACTGCTGATGCTGGTACTTCTAGAACTTTAGCAACCACCTCTTCGTCTGCATAGTTGAAGCTTTTAGCTCCACAACCTAACAATATATTTATCTTCCCCCCTTTTTTCCTCCATTATTCGATGCTTTCAAACATTCCATGTCTCAATGAATTTGTGCTCATTGAGTGCATTGATTGCAGTTTATGGTGTGAATGCTACCCCAAGCCCAACCCACATTGGTTTCCCATTAATCCCATGTCCTCTTATTTGGTTCATCCTCTATTTTGTTTATTTGGTCCCTCATCGAACCTACCAACCACCATTAAAAACTGATTCTACATTACATGTCCACCCGACCACCTTGACCAAATCCCTTCCTACTTTGAAATTAATGATTGCATTATTATAACTAATATTAATACATACTAAGATAATTAAAATAATAATAATATAAGATTATTAATATGATAGTTAAAGTAATTATAATACAATATTATTAATAAGATAGTTAAAGTAATAATAATAATATAATATTGTTACAAAAAAAAAGGGTGGTTGATAGGTATTCATAGCCCACACCTTATGGTGAGAAGGAAGATATGACTAAAAAAAAGGCCAACAGAGCATAACCACCCAACATCTGAATATCAAGGATTAAGACTTTTATTCATCATTTTAAAATTCTTCGTTATAACAAATAAAAGAATGCTTACCAAAGATTTTGAATCCTATATATTTAAGCATTTATGTTAATATGGATATCTTTATTACATTTATTTAAAATATATCATGGAACACAATATGAAAGATACTAATTAGTTAATAGACCCACTAATACAAGAAACATCCCTTAATAGGTGGAAAATGACTTACAATTTAGCCGCACCACCAGTTTTGGTTCCACATACCATTGCAATCCAAGTGCGATATGATTTAGATTGTTAACATAATAATGTTGAAACTAAGGAAAAATTTTGAGTGAATAAGGGGTAGCATAAGAGAGTCGAGAAATGCATTACATCCGACAAGTACATGAAGACTAACAAGGGAATATTAGCTTAACATGAGGGGTATTAAAGAGACCAACTTGTAATAAAATTACTACCTCACCAATGGAGCTATGATCATGGCCACTAAAACCATGATTAATTGTATCTGTCTAAAAAATATCCTACTCTGAATAACCTAAGTGTTGTAGAAGTGTAATATTACACATGTTAATGGTTGATTGATTTCCAACCATGACACTTTGAATATGATGATGATCAATGTAAGCTCATACAAAGAGTGTATATAAATCTGAGTCATCATCGATGATCTCCTACTCTAAGAAAGTGATGAGACGTCTAGCTGGCACTGGAGTATGATACACACCAATGATAGAGGATGTGTGTCCATCATATGAGTATGATAGGATGCTGGTGGTGGATGTGCCTTATAAGTATAATATATACCTAAAGTGCCTATTGTCTCATTAGTCATATGCTTTTGAAATGGATCTAATTTTTTTTCAATGCTTTTGATTCTGTTGGTTATGGTCTAGATGCATCTGTAAGAGTGATGACATCAATGATATTAGAATCTTGTATATTATGTCATAAACTAATGCATCTATTTGTAGTATGGCTTGGTATCTTGTGATAGTCACAAAATGCATTAACATCATAACCTTTGGAAGAGGCCTAGTCATATCAACCTCTTTGATGGGAGGGAAAAATATGACATGGAATTCCAAGAGTTGTTTGAGAACACGTGCTAGTGATTCAAAAAGGTTTGTGAAGGGTCTGCTTGGAGGAGTTAATAAAACTATGTGAGGATCTAGATCTAAAGTTGCATTAACCATTGTATCTTGATCATTCTTTTTTTTAGTGGGCCTTACCTTATATGGGGGATTATTATAACTCTTATTAGTTGAATCTAATCTAGTTATGTGCTTTAATTTAACCATAGATAAAAGCTTAAATTCACATTCTTTCATTGTATGGCATAAATCAATAAATGATGATTTTTTTTGAATAATATGGCTTCATGTAATGTCATTAATAAACTCTATTTGAATATGTCTTAGAATTCTCTATTTGTTGTGGGGCTAGTCATCTTTGCTAATATAGTTTTATATCGTAAGACATATTCATCTATTGTCTCATTAGATTTTAGCTTGAGTTGTGTAACTTGAGCATAGGAAACCTTGTCACTAATATTGATTGAAAAGTGTGCTAAAAACATATTTTCCAGTGGATTAAATGTTGTGACAGATAGATTAGGAAGATCATAGAACCCTTGTAATTTATAGTCCTTTAAATTATGAGGGAATAACTTAGTGAGGAGCCAATCATTGGACATGTAGTGCAAACATGCTACATGAAAAGTGTGTAGATGATGCTTTAGGTCACCCTTACCATTGTATAGTGTAAGGTTGGGTGCCATAAATCTGAATGGAAAAGAAGTTGTTGCTATATATTATGCCAAAGGTGTGTGTAGGAGCATATGAGAGTCCCAGATATAAGATGGTCTAATAGCACCTTGTTGAAGATGTAACACCTTAGAATGCAAATAATTGATCTCTTGTAGAAGGGATTGTACATTTAAAGAAGAGGGATGTGTATTAGCCACAAGAAGTGGTGCCAGTGGTGAGGATTGGCTAGTTGTATTTGGTTATTGTAGAGTTTGAGTTTTCCCGGTAGTAGGTGTTACAATATTATTATCTATGGGATTGGAGGATTAACCAAGTGATATATTCTTGATTTCTAATATAGCTTACAAAATATGTGCATGATCATGGGGATTTTCCTTAAGTTTATCTCTGAAACTTTATAAGACCTCATGTTTATTAATTATTAGATTGTCATCATCGAGAGGGGGGAGTGTGTCCCAAGTCCTATCTTGTGTATCATGAAGATCTTGATTACATTGCTCATGCTCTGATGTATTATCATTAAATAATCAGGATGTGAAGGATCAATGAGGGGGGTTGTAACTAGTCCTTTATCCATGGTATAGGCTTGAACAAAAGGAATTTGGGTATGCTCAATAGGGTTACCACTAAGCCTAGCAGTTCTTCTTAAAGGAAGAGATATAACCTTTTCAGATGGCATATAGTAAAAAAAATGAAAGAGGGATACCATATTAGAATATATGAAATCTACAAAGCCTAGCACAAAAAATAAATATAGGAAAAAGGAGACAAAACCTAGGAGCATCTAGGGCTAGGGTTTGTGTAGTATTTAAAATAAGATGGATTCATCAAATGATTTCGCATTTAAAGGTATTATGGTATGTAAAACCCTATTTTTCTAAAGTGTTGGGTTAATAAATTAGGGAATAAATATAGCAATAAATACAACCAATTTATATAATAATCAACCTATCTAATAATTCTTAAAATAATAATGAACTAGAATGGACTGTGCTTAGCTATGAATGGACTGAGATGGATGGATGATAGGCTAAAAATTAATATAGGATCTATATAGAGTATCATAAGTTAGAATCAGAAGTTATAAACTCTCCTAGATAGAATTGTGGTCCCTTGGACAATAATGCACTATTTTAGTGTCTTCAAGGGTGTGGAAGTGTCATATAGCTATGATAGTGATCTCTAAGAGGAGCTTCACCTAGTCCTGAAATGCCTGTGCTTGAAAGGATGAATGTCGGTTCCCTGTCTGTGCCGTATTTTGATTGATTTTATGCCAAATCCCAAGCCTCCATGTTTGTTAGGGTATTTGGTGAGCACAAGTAGATTTTTTTTTTAACAGGGTAGGCTAGATGTGACCTCAACACTCCATGTGATGAGTGTTGCCTACATACTAATACCTAAAAAAGGGATCAAGCCCGATGTAGTTCTCACAATCTAAGTGTTGGTGTAAGTGCAAGTGAATGCTAGTATGAGTGTCAATTTGAGTGTTTTGAGTGTGACTTGAGATTGAAAATTTGAATAATCTTAACTCTAGGTTGTTATAGATGGGTGTATGTAGAAGTAAGGTAGAATAGGGATTAATGACCTTGATTTGCACAACTATTTCTAGATTTATTTATGAGTATTTGCATCTAATTTCCATCTAGTGGATAAGTGAATGAAAGAGTGTATATAACATTTGATTACTTCTCATGATGTGAAATAGGTCTAGGTCGACCCTAAATTGAATTAAGGAATGCAAAGATATCCGTTGGAGGAGTAATGAGTTATGGGACACTAGTGCAGTCCCTAGGACATTAGTGCAATGTGCTAGTGTCCAAAGGGTCACAATAGTGTCCAAGTGGTAGAAGCTAGTGAAATAGGGGCTTAGATGCCTAAGAGGTGGCATAATGTTACTTTTGGTATATCTAAGAATATACTAGAATCGTACAAAAGCTAAAAAATGATCAAGAGAGGCCTTAAGATAGGTCTAGGGCTAATCTAGGACAAGGTGGTCTCAAGTAACACTCATTAAATTGAAATGTTGTTTTAGATTACTATAGTTGGACATATTAGTTAAGATAAGTTGATGCATTCGTGCATGCTCCATCTCGTCATATTATGTAGATGTTGCATATGTGTTATCATAGGCCCTATCTCTATCTTGACCAATCCATACCTGAACCCCTATATATATGGTTCCCTATCTTTATCTTGACTCGTGACATCCATACTTGAGCTTAAATCATAACAACTCTGATATTTTAGTCAATTTTCAATCCCAAAATTCTAAAAACTAAGTATTGACTAAAATATGTTTTAAAAAATTATCTTCTAAATGGTAATTCCTATAACTCTTGGTTCAATTTCAAAAGATGTAGAGTGGCCATAATATTTTGTATTTAGTAAAATAAATATAAAGTATAGTTTACATGTAATTTAATATGTAATATAAATTAAATGTAAACTTATACTTTGTTACATTTATTTTATTAAAAAATATAAGACAAATAAATAATATAAAAAATAAACAATATAAAAAAATCAAAGTGCATAAGCCCTTTGCTTCTAAATTTTCAAAATATTTACATTTTGTAAAAAAATGTGTTTCAAAGGGTCTACACCCTTTTAAGAAGTCTTTATTTTGAATTTTCCACTTTCCCTCCAAAACTGGTTCAAGTTTAGGCTTTAGGGGGGTCCAAACCTAGCCTAAAACTTGTCATGGAGCAGCAGCATGATTTTTAAGAAATTTACAAGCCTTTTATGTCTTTAGCGACACATCTAATCAAGGATATTTAATTATTTAAAAAAAATTTATATGGGTTTATAGAGGGAAAAATGTAGTTTTTGAATATATATATATATATATATATATATATATATATATAATGTTAAACTATTGCTTTTAATTATTACTTAATTTCTACACAATATACCTCATTATGGACTATATACATATCATTACAAATACATTTATAAATTTATGACTGTTAATCGAAAGTTTATAAAACGTATATCTCACCAATTTACACATTGTTGGCTATGCTTAAAAAAATAATTTTTCCAAAGTTATATATATATATATATATATATATATATATATATATATATATATATATATATATATATATATATATATATATATATATGTTAAACTATTGCTTTTAATTATTACTTAATTTCTACACAATATACCACATTATGGACTATATACATATCATTACAAATACATTTATAAATTTATGACTGTTAATCGAAAGTTTATAAAATGTATATCTCACCAATTTACACATTGTTGGCTATGCTTAAAAGAATAATTTTTCCAAAGTTAACGTCAAAAATTGATGTTCATACACTTGTACTTCTGATTTTCTAGCTCTCTCTCTCTCTCTCTCTCTCTCTCTATATATATATATATATATATATATAAAATATTTGACAATATATAATATTTGACATTTCATCTATCCATATATGTACTTTCATACAACAATTCATTTGTTTACTAAAAAAAGTATGTTTGTACACATACAATCTCCTTATATTTTCATAACAAAGTGTCAAGCCATTGTCATAAATGCATCAATTTCGCACAGTTTTATCATCTAGGTATTGAAAAAAATTATATATTTAAAAACTACATAAAAATACCATAATTCATCTTTTTACGTTATTTTCAAATTCATTCTCTAAGTGTCTCTAAAATTCTCTTTAATTTCAACTATTGTTATTTTCAAAAAAAAATAGTGGCACATTAAGCCCCCTCTTTTGTCCCCCATTATCTTGCATGTACCCTAAAGTAAATAAATAGGATTAATAAGGTAAATATTGATTTTATTGTTATATATGACTTGAACTTGTATAAAAATCTATATTTGATGTTAGGATCGGTTTGACTCCCTAGGTGATAAATGGTAGGACCATTCTTGATGCTTCTAATAGGTTTCAAGACTACCTCCAATGCTTTTGGCAAGTGAATGTCAACTGGTATCTTATTCGAAAACTATGTTTCCTTGTTTCTATTTTTTTGCTTCCTTACTCTTATTTCAAGTGCTATGACCTATAATATCTACAAATAAACTATATTAGAATTAATGACTAATGTGAATTAATTAGTTGTCTAATTGTCAGGGCTTAAAATAATAATAAAGATGTTAATAATGAAAACACTGAATAATGTAAATGTTTGTTACATGGTTTTCTATGTGCTCATGACAAGAATGTGATCTATAAATATTAGATCATTAAATAAGTAACCTCACTTATTTTTATATAGAATATTGAATTCAAATTAAAACCTTATTAGTATACACTTTGACTCTCGACACTTAGGAACGGGGAAGGTAAACAATTGAAAATTGGAGTACTCGACCATCCAAATTTTTTTTTGGGGAAGTTTTTTTGCTCTGATAGGGTTTTATTCATGTGTGCTATTGAGTCAACCCTTGTTTTTATGTCTATCCATCTTGTATCATTCTATGGCCCCTAAGTTACCTGCGAGACTTGCATTTATTGCCTTTTAGGATGTCTCACTTTTAGATGAGGCCAACCTTTATAATTACTTCTTCCCATTCTATATCAACTATTTTAGCTACAAAGAAGAATGATGGAGCATCAAACAATGGCCCCCTAAAATTTCCCAAGGAAGTTTGTCCCAAAGGTTTACCATGAGGTAATTTTTTGGAACCTAATGTTGTATTGCTTATTCCTAAATTTAATTATTCATGTCAATGGTTAGAGCAATTTTATTTGATAGGATATTTTGTATGGAGAATCTCCTCTAAAAGTATGCTTAGGTCTTGGGTGCAAACCCATTGAGTAGCTCATGGCACGAAGTTAGAGAGCATCCAGAATATGAACAAAGGTTTTTTTATATTCTACTTCGTTGACCCTTCTTATGCTGGAGGAATCTTCCATAGGTCTTCCACTTGGTATATCAGGAACCGGCTCATGGTCCTCTCCCTTGGACATGAGACTTTGTTGTCTCAAAGCATACTACTCTTAAAGTCCCAATTTGGGTTCAATTTTTAGGCCTTTTGCTCCCCTATTGACACTTTATTCACTAGATAACTTCCTCCATAGGTCGGGTTGTATGCAATGAGCAAACTGGTTCTACTCTACTAGACTGTAAAAATGAGTTTATGTAGAAGTAGACATTTCTTGGGACCTCAAGTAGTTTGTGTAAATTCAAGTTGGGGACATGAGACACTCATAGCGATTCCTATATATCAACTTGCCTAACATTTTATTTCACTACCAAACCACAAACCATAATATTAGGAACTATCCCCTTCGATTGGCTCACAATAATGTGTCCAACTACTCTTCCTCTCCCCCTAAGCCCTCTCTAAAAGCTAGTAAAAAACCAACTAAGGACATATGGACTACAATAGGAAAGAAGAGCAGTCATAACAAAGTTGCAGATTCAACTGTTGCTCCTAAAGGAGGTAAATCACCATAAAGCAATGGATTGCAGGAACATGCTCCTGCTGAGAAAGAGCCTTCCCAGGTTGAAGCCACAAAAATATTAGAAAAACGTAGGGTCTTTAACAACCCTTTGGTTGCTAACATTTTGTCCTAGGATCTTGAGGCTCCTTTGCCTAGTTCTTGAAGATTTTCAGACTCACAACCAACTACTCTTCAACTTCCTACTCCATAGGATGCACCCAAACACTCTTGCATCCCTCCTAGGAGGAGCGAGGAGGTAGAGGAAGGAGAGTATCAGTGTGACCCTACTGTGAGGAAACAATTTGATGATTTTTTGAATTCCAATAGTGGGCATTTTCTATAGAATCGGTATGATACCTTGGAAGGCTTGGACTTCGAGGACATGTCCCTCAACACCCACCATCTATGAATTGCTTTTCATGGAATATTTAGGGTCTTACAGACACAAAATGTAAGTTTGTTGTGCATGATTTTAGAAGGATTTTTTTTGAGATGGACATTCTTTGTTTGCAAGAAGTTAAGGTGGTAGATTTTTTATTGATCACTATCAGTAATTCCATTTGGCATGATAGTATTATCTTGCATAGCAATCATGAAGCAAGGCATGGAGGGGTGATCACATTCATTTCTTCGATTTGACAATTGCACTTAGTGTAATCTGGTGTGGACCCCACCAATCGATCAGTATGGGCTCTTTTTAGCATTAAAAACCACTCTTTTGGTTTGATTAACATTTATGCTTTAAATGATGCATTAAAGCATACCCATTTATGGTGATGGATTGCGGATCATCTCACCGATGCCCATTGGGTCTTATGTGGTGACTTTAATATGGTGGCATCTCCTAAAGATAAAGTGGGCCATCTACCAATGCATTGGACAGTTGATGAAAGGGAGGCGTGGTATTATATGTGTACTAAATAGGGCTTTTATGACCTTAATAAATTATGTCAACCTACAGATGGAGTATGGTATACATGGAGTAATCTCTAGGAGGGCCCCGCTTGGATTATGAAGTGCCTAGATAGGGCAATGATGTCCACCCAAACATACTTCTCATTTGATAATGGTTTTTTTCTCTAATGTAGATGCTACCAGATTTTGGGCTTTCTGACCACTCCCTTATTCAGTTTCAAGTGACATGGCAATTCATGAAACCCAAAGTCCACAAAACATAATTCTTTCTAAACACTTGTCTGCTCAAGCATGGGCCTACGGTGGCACACATTCGTAGAGTATGGAATTTGGGTCCTCTTCCTTCCCCAGAATATTGTTGGATTCCTTGGTGGGATGACATAATCAAAAGGACCTCTCACTTTTTGTGAATCTATGGCCACCAACTTGCTAAAATTTAGAGACACTCTTACTTTGTTACTTCCTTAGAGCTTAGCCATGCGACTTTAGCACTAGAAAAGGATCCCTTCAATGAGATCTTGCAGGTTAGAGTCTCATCCTTGTGGCATCATATCTAGATAGTAGACAACTATAATGCCCAAAGAGCTCATGTCAAAGCCAGGCTCCATTGGCTCAACATAGGGGACAAAGCTTCAATGTTGTTTTTTTCAAATGTTGCAAACCAAAAACTCGAAGCAAAAAATCCAAATCATCTCTGACATTGACAATAGACTATTAGAGACTCTGTTTATTATTCAAGATTTTGTCTACCACTATCAACAAGTGTTCAAAGCTCAAGCTTCCTCTATAGAGCGTGAGATTTCCCTTTAGCAATGTCTTGTAGTGGTGTCTTGCAAACTCACTCCCGCCCAGTGGGTGGCTTGCGATAGACTCCTTACTATGGATGATCTGCATGAGGCGGTGTCTCACATGATAAATGACAAACCTCCAGGCATTGATGGTTTCCCCTATGAATTCTATAAAACCCTTTGGGATCTTGGAGGTAGTGATTTTCATAATGTTTATCAAGAGGCCTTTCACACTCATTCATTTGGAAAGAATATAAACAAAGAAAACATTAAATTCATACCTAAGTAGGGGGATCTCGAGTTGATCTATAATTGGTGGCCTATCACCCTCCTAAATGTTTTCTACAAAATCATTGCCAAGGCTCCGGTGCTCTGGTTGCATAATCTATTGCCACACATCATTCACTTTGAACAAATAGGATTCATCATAAGTAGATATATATTAGATAACATCATAGCAATCTGGGAAAGTATGGACTGGGCTAGAAGGTCTAAGCAACAAGCTATGTTCATTAAAATTGACTTTGAAAATTTTTATGAACGTATTGAGTGGTCGCTCAACCTAGCCATGTTTAGAGCCCTAGGCTTCAGGTCCAATTTCATTCAAACCATCCAGATGCTATTTGCAGATGTCTCGATCATTCTCTCCATTAATGAAGTCACCTCTAAGCAATTTAGTTTATTCAGCTCCATTCACCAAGTGAGCCCTTTGGCCCCTGCCATGTATGTGCTTACATCTGAGGGTTTTGGATATCTTCTTAGCAATGCCCAAGATAGGGGCCTTGTTAAGGGAATTTATCTCCCTTTAGATACAACAAATACGTATGAAGACATGCAATTGCTTAATGGTCACTTTGTGGATGATTCTTTTCTTACTCTCATTGAGGATGAGGTTAATGTGGACAATGCCCTACAGTGTCTCAACACCTTCTATCTGGCCTTTGGCTCCAACATTCAATGGTAAAAGACTCATTGATATAGGCTATCATACCTCCCTCCACCGGCATGGGATGCTAAATATGGTTGGGCATGGATCCAACATGATGAAATCTTCAAATTTCTTGGCATCCCCTTTGCTTTTGATGATGCCTCACCACCCTTGTTGTGGTAATATGTTGTTGACAGAGTTGCTAATAAATTGGAATATTGGGTGACCAAGCCCCTCTCGTTAGCAAAAAAAAATCAAATTTGCTCAAAAGTGCTTGCGACCACCCATGTTTACTACTCTTCATGGTGGGTGTCATCTAAGAAATCTTACCAGAAGCTGGAGAAATTGCACAGGGATTTTATTTGGGCCAATTCTTCTTGTGGTAACGGATTCCACAGTGTGGCCTGGGAATACTGCTACCTCACATGAGATTCCAGAGGTATGGGGCTCATTGACATAGGTCGACAAGGATCTGCCTTATGTGCCAAATGGATTATGCAGGCCATTGAGGGAAAATAATGTAAAGATCCTTACAATCTTGGCCTTTAATTTTTAGTTGTAACCACTCAAAAATTTCGTCAAACACTTGTCTTGCAACTGTTTATGACTGATATGATTTTTTTTATTTGTCTTCTTTGAGTTCATAGGCTGCTAATGATGTTATTGAATGCTTTTAACAATGCAAGGTTGTTATAGAAAAAATATACTAGTTGTTTCAGTCCTTTGGCATACATATAAGTGACTGTATTTAACTAGTATAGCTAGTTGACATTAAGACAAAAACTTTTCATGCATCCCAATATAGCCAATATACACCGACAACCACTAGGCATTTATACAAACACTTGGAAAGCAAAGGCTCTTGATGAATTATGCAAATCACTATATAAATAAACACCTTCGGCCAATGGGCATTTTCAAAAACATTTGGCATGCTTACTCATATGAGAAAATACAATCTAAGAATATGCTTAACTAAAAAGGCAAATGACCAACAACTTATTACTCCAAACTTGTATTATGATGTTCAATACAAAGACATTACAACATGGCCAAGTCTCTTGGCATTTACAATGATGTCAAATACTCTAATATTGATATGAAGTGCACCTATAGCTGCAACTCAAAACCAACCTATATGCAATGATATGATGAACAAAACATAGAGGACCTTGATTTAGAATGATGCACCCTTGATAGTAGATGATGGAAACCACAATAGAGATGCCAAATGATCAATACTCAATCTAAGTCGACCTTCTATGCAAGTCGCCCTTGTTCTGGCAAGTAATGTAAAAATAAAATAAATGCCAACATTTTTCAACTCCCTTAAGTGCCAAGCGTTGTTGTCATGACCCTAGGAGAGGTGCGCCGTAGGTGAGAAGTGAAATCGCTGCCTTCTTGGACCTCCACAAACAAATTTGTCCCTTCTAATGGTGCCCTTGTTGATTGATTAGTAATTTCCAGATTGCTGCTAATTAAAATCAAACCACCTCCAAAATGCAAAATGCCAAGTAAAGATCACCATTGATGCCAAGAAGATGTGCAATGATCTCCTAAACAAACTCCTCAAATTTGGCCCTTGGCCAGTAGATTTGCTCCAATGAGATGACTGAAATATCACCTCCCACTTTGCAACAATATCAGTTGATAGTTTCACAACCTCAAAGTTGCCATCCAAAGAAAGCTTTCAATCTCAATGATCGAATGTAGAAGCCTTAGGCTCACAATAAAATCAATCAAATGCCAAAATCAAATACCTAGATGCTCAACAATGGGCCCTTAAAATCCTTTTATTCTTTCTTGGAGGATCTCACACATTTTTCTTGCCGATGTGGGATAAAATATATATTTTTCCACTTTACTTTTTATTTAAGTGACTTTATAATATAATATTTTATTTAAGTCATTTTATTAAATTAATAAATTATAAAGTTACCTTTTAATTTTTAATTTATTTGATAACTTTATAAATAATTAACTTAATAGCACTTTTTAATTTAATTAAAATAATTAATTAGTCATCCTCATGAAATATCATTATTTTGGACAACTTAATTAATTACTTGAATTAAATTATGCTACCTCTAAAATGGGGACATTACAAAGAAGCTTGGAAGGTGTTGTTCTGACACGACATCTCTTTAGGCTTGCCTAAAGGCAAGAAAGCTTGGAAAGGGCCCGAGTTCTCCAATTTGCTTATCATTAAATCCCCTGTTCAAATTACAGGGTCATTTGTGGCAAAAAACATTTGGAAGGCAAGGGAAAAGACCAAACCATGGCTTCTTTGGGATGGCTTGGGGTTTCGAGATGTGTTGTTTGTTAAACCCACTCCATATGGTGGTCCCTTGTTATTAATTTTAATGAAGTTCCTCTGGCCGAGGTCCCTTGGATCAATGCTCTCAAGTTGTTTCGTAGAGGTATTCATATTGTCCAAGATATTTATTGTAAACGATCTTGCTCATGGCTATCCTAGGAAGAGGTGAAAACCAAATTTTGGTTAGTCAATTCTCATCAAGAATCTTATCAGGAGATACTCAATGTTATGTCCCCTGCCATGCTCCACAAAATTTATGTTCACTCTGTAGACACCGCAAACGTGTCTGCACCTTGGTCCTCCCCCTTGTTCGCCTTAAACCCCTATCCTAACCCTTGGCCTTAGCCCCCTTTCCACCCTACCCTTGCCACCTTGGATCCTCCCTTGAATCCCTCCACCTTCCCCCTAGCATTTATTAGGCCAAATCTCTTCATTATCTTCCCCCCACGCCCATTTTGGCATCCTCGTGACCGTTCTTCCCATACCCCCTCGCTCGGCGGTGTGCAAGAATGGGCAGAGGCTATTTTTAGCCTCTGTCCCCATTCTGCGACCGCCGACGTCGGCGACCCTTCGGCCGACGTCGGCGAAACTGCCGACGTCGGCATTCTTCATTACCCTTTTCTGCATCCGTTGTAGCCCCTTGGACCCTTGAGCTCGCAAACTGAACTCTCTTGGCGTTTTGGCTTTCGTCTCTTCTCCGTTTGGACCTCGTGCAACAACAGCAACAGGTGCAAAGGTTCTTCATCAAGAGTTCTCTTCTTGCTAAATCCTTTGTGGCTTCAACAACAGCTCTCTCAACCCTTCATTCAGCAGGCAAAGAGGTAAGCAGACTCTGTTATTTGATTTCTTTTCTTTAAGCTTTCAGTTATCTGCTGCTTCCTACTCTCTCTATCCTTCCCCCTGAGAGGCTGAAAAGCCTTCTCAGGACCTGTCCTCTGTCCATCCTCCTCGCACATTGTCCCACATTTTATACCAATCCCAGACAACTCCCTCATCCTCCTTTTGCCAACAAAAGACCCTGTACAGGGCAAGACCACTCCTCAGTCCATTCAGACCCGTCCCCGAACTCAGTCTTGACCTTGTTCACGAACCAGACCCGTCCACAGTCCAGAAAGCAACCCAGACCCGACTACAGGCCACAACCCCGACCGACACCGGTCACTTCCCCAACCGACGTCGGCAGGGTAGCCGACGTCGGCAGATCAGATAACCGACGCCGGCGACATTTCTGACCTCGGCAACTGTCTTCAGCCCAACAACTCCTTCAGGTAATCATTTTGTCTTTTCTTTCCTTCCTAATTTCTTTGTCACTTCTGTATTCTGGCATTCTGTATTTTCTTGATCTTTTATCTGTCTGTTAACAGTGGGTTGACCTCCCTTAAGGAAGTTTTCACACTTCCGGGAACAAGCTCTTGCTTGGCAACCCACCGCCTATCCATCTAACATTTTCTTGTCCAAGTTTCCTTTTTTCTTGCAGGTGTCATTCCTCCACAGCCAAAGAGGAGTGCTCACAAGCGTCTGGATTTACGGTGCGCAATCTTTATCCAGGTACTTCCCATGCCTTGTCCATTACTTTTTTAGTTTCTTCTTTCTCTTAGATCTAAAAGCGAATTTTGAATAGAAACATCTCTGGCACGCCCGGTGAGACCCTAGGTTCCTCCTAGGTTCCTTTTTCTTCATTCATTTAGGAGCATTAGGTTCTTACCTTTTCTCCTCTTTCTCTTCTTCTCAATGACACTATAAGCAGGACTAAAATGAATCTTTCTTCCTTGCATTTCTAGACTAGTCTAAACATCATACTCTCAACCCTTTCTCAAACTTGTCTTCATAACAAATATCACATTTCGACTTGGGCATTAAAACGTATTGCACTTTCATTTCTGCTTGTGCTTGCATTAGTCCACATCTAGTAACTTAGACGCATATTGAATGAACCGTAGACACTTGATGTTACACTACCAAACCACATGCACTAAACGAACATAAAACTTACTTGAGACAAGGCCCGACTGGGATTTCATCCCCCAGCGGATACCTTACCCGTCCCGGTGACCCTACTTGGATTTCATCACCAAGAGGGAAGCCCACTCCGTTCTCTGGCGGAGGATAAACTCTAGGCGAGGTATATCTTGGCTAAGCGAGACCGGCTAACCACTGGAATCGTGAAGTGAGGGGAGCTTGCTCCTTAGCACCAGGCCACGTACCAGACCCTAACACAGATTTTTGAGCACCTAAAACAACACCTGAAACCATCTTTAGACCGCCTTCTTCTAGGACCCATTTTTCAGCCAATCTCCCCAAACATCCATCTAAGGCATAAGCCACAATTTCTAAGGTTAATTCCTAGGATTTATCGCTTAGGCTTGTGTGTCTCTCTCTGTTTTCCTCTTCTCATCTGTTTGTTTGAGTGAGTGAGGACGCCTTCTTCATTATTTTCCAAGAACCTTTTGGTTCTCTGGAAAACACAGTCACCGACATCAGTTCTGCCACTGACGTCGGCTTCCCCTGTCATCGGCATCGGTTCTAATACCGACGTCGGCTTCATCTGTTATCGGCATCAGTTATCTGATCGGCATCGGCCATCTTTCTAACCGACATCGGTTTTTAAACCGACGTCGGTCTCTGTCACTGTCCTTTTTTTTCAAAACCAGCAGCCTGAAACCTGTCCTTTCTCTGCCAAAGACTCCATCCTGGTTTTCTGAAACTGAGCAACACAGTTCCTGAGACCTGAACCTTCTTTGCCTTGCATGGTTTTGACTCGTAGCCAAGCCAAGGCTCTTGTCAACCACGCTAGCCATCAACCACTTCCGTCCACCCCGTCCGTGACCAAGCCTACAATGGAGTTCAACTCGGAGACCGAAAGAACTCCCATTCGTCCAACCCCGTCGCAGACTCCCATTGTCCAAGAAGGGGACCAAGATTTCGAGCGATTCTTGGACCTCAACGTCAAGGCCTTGCAACACTATCTCGCGCATAGCCGAACGCGAGACTCCTTGGGCAATCCAATCTATGGAATGCCAACCTCCCTTGCCGCAACTACGGCTGTATCGACAGCATCCGTAGTTCAACCTTTGGACACTCGAGCCATCGTTTCGACCACTGACCAGACTCAGACTTTGACGAATCCTCCAGGTGTGGCCTCTCCCTCTATCATTGGGCCCACTTCCACTGGGGTTCCGGCCCCCTGTCAACTTTAACCCTCTGAACCGCTATCCACTCCTTTTCAAAACCTTATCGTCTCTATTCCGCCTACCCTGGCCCCTATCAACACCAGGGTGGCCTCATATCCCTTGGCCCCCGTTACCACGGTTCAACCTCTCGTGGCGACAATGGGCCCAGCTATGTCTTCTACTCAACCACCTTTAGCCTCCACCTCTGCCCCTACGATTAGTCATCCGTACATTGTACAACCGACTATGTCGCATACCTCCCCTAGCCTCTTCCAAGCGCCCTACAACTTAGGGGGCATGCCACCTGTCAATCCGTCGGCAGACATCATCAAAATGCTGATGGACAAGATGACCAGTCTTGAGACCTCTATTTTCGGCTCGCGCAACACTCTTTCATACGAGCAGATCTGTAACGAGCCCATTCATCCTTCTGTCCCAATCAGACCATATCCTAGCCAGTGGGAGCTTCCGAAGTTTTCTCGCTTTCAAAACAAGGAAGACCCACAACAACACTTGCGGGCATTCAGACATGCCTGCTACCTCATTGGCCATGACGATGCGTTACTCTTACGCACATTTCCTATGTCTCTCTCGGGTGCTGTACTTGACTGGTACAGCTCCCTTCCTAGCCATTCTCTCTTCTCATTCACACAATTGGCTCAGCTCTTCCTCGATCACTTTTCCATCAACATAACCAAGAAGGTCTCAATCACGGACCTCTATTTTATCCGGCAATTCGAGGACGAGTCCATAGCCGACTTCGTTGCTTGATGGAGAGGCCTTATCAATCAACTCTCCTTTTCCTTACCCCAGGCCGAGCTTATTGAACTCTTTTCCCAAGCCTGTGCCAGACATATCTCTTCCACCCTGAGGGTTCAAACCTTCCGCACTTTTGACGAAGCCTTCACGATGGCTCGCAAACTTGAGTTGCGTGCCATCGAAGAGAATAAAGTCAAGTTGCGGAATAAGAATCCCAGCTCTAAGACCAATGACTCTTCCTCTGCCAAGCCATCATCATCCAATTCTAAATCCAAGGCTTCAGCTAATGCCGGAGTTGTTAGGCCTTCCTCCTCCTCGACCAATCAGCCTGAGCCATCCACATCTCAGAGCGCTACTCGCCAATTCCAGCAAAGATACGTGCAGCGGCGATATACTCCTCTCAGAGAATCATATGCGTCTGTGCTGGACAAGCTTGTTAAACAGGGGGTCCTCAATCTCCCTCAAGCCCAACCTCCTCCACAATTCGATCCCTCACACGCTATTCCCGCGTGGTATAGGGAGCATGACTTCTGCAGCTTCCACCGTGTTAAGGGCCATGACACAGAAAACTGCAAAACCTTTAAGAACATAATCCAAGACATGCTTGAAAAGGGGGATCTCATCTTAGACAATCCAAATGCACCCCCTAATCAGGCCATTGACATCTTCAAACAACCTTTCCCTAATCATCCGCCAACTCAAAACAACGTCCAGACCTTAATTGACGACAATCATGAGCACAACGTTCGAACAGTCAATACGGTCTCTCCCTTCGTCCCCAATCAACCTCAGGAGGTTAGTCCATCAATTAGTCCGTCACATGTGGACGAACCTCTCTCCCCGGCTAGTTCTCCGTCGACCTCTCTCATCTTAGAGGACACCTCGGCTTTACCAGCACCACCGGTCTCGCCATCCTCCGTTCTACTGCCTATGGAGGACCCGACCCTTCCTACTCCTCAGCCGCAAGTGGAGGGCACCATCATCCCTGCCCTTTACCCACTCGGGGAGCCTCGCTTTTCAGATTCTTCTCCACCCAGGGAAGAACCTGTCTCCCCTTCGTCTTCATCTAAATCTGTCATGACTTCACCACACCATGCGTCTAAGACCACTACACCCATCTTGTCTTCAACCTCGCAACCATCAACATCTTCTTCTCAGCCATTTTCCCGGTTAGTGGAGAAAATCGCGCTTCTCCCTCCAAGGAAAGTGACGCCTCAGGTGTTGTGGGAGCGTCTTAAAGCCCTTCAACATACCCGTGCCCTCTCATCACATGCTGCTAATCCTCCCAAGGCAGAATCTCGTTAGACTCTTGACAAAGACCATACTCTCAAACCTCAACCAAACCCGTCCAAACCGAAACCTGCATCTATCTCGTCGAAACCCATCAAGTCATTTGGCATTCGTCCTGTCTCCGCCCTCACTCACCCGCAAGTGAAGGTGGACCTAGGCCAGACCTCGACCAGCAGTACTCTTCCGACCAAGTCGAAGAGGACTGCCAGACCACAGAAACGAACGTCTCCTTCCCCGTCACCATTGCCATCCATTTTGGGCCCCCATCCTTCGACCTTGACCAGCATCCTTCCCATTCCGACCTTCAACCAAAACTCGTTGCCTCCTTTGCTTCCTCTGCCTATCTCCAGTCGTCCCTCTCCTAAAAAGGCGGTATCAATCATCAAAAAAGAGCCGTCTCCGTCTGTCACCGCGCCATCAACCCATAAGGTGGTACGGAAACCTCTTCTAACCTCGCCTAAGCAAAAGTCCCCAACCTCGCGCATATCAAATAGCACAGACCCTCTATTGGGCTCATACTCGTTGATATTGCGCCGACTTCTCCAGACTTCTGACATAACCCTTCCGCCCATCAAGCCTTTCCAACCTCTCGGGTCCAAGCCCTCCTGGTTCGACGATACGAAAATTTGTTTATATCATCATACACAAGGACATGACACTGAGACTTGCTGTGCCCTCAAGGCCGTCATCCGACGCCATATGGAGAAGGACACTCTTCTCCTTGAGGACACTCTTGACCAGACCCCGACTCCTTCCTCTTCAAACACGTCAACATCTTACCAGCAAGACATGACCCCTTCTTCACCTCCTATTTTCGAAATCAATGCTATCCGTATAACCACTAGGTCGCAGAAGGACAAGGCAAAAGAAAAAGCTGCCATTCCTTGGATCTATCCCTTCGTCAAGCCACCTCTTACGCCCAAGCCTAAAATTTCTATCCTTGGCACGTCCCAACCTTCTTCGTCTTCCTCTTCTGGGCCAATTCACGACTCCATGCTGAAGCAGCTTCATCAGACACCTGTGAAGATGTCTCTTTATGACCTTATCCAAACCTCGCCTCAGCACTGTCAAGCCCTTATCCAAGCCTTGCAGGCAGCGGAGGTCCAACCCGAGGACCCCCAACCACTCGCTGCCCTCGTCCATTCTTTATCTCCTGTCAACTCCATCACATTCAGCGATTCTGAGATTCCCACATCTAACACGGAAGATCAGGACGCCGCCCTCTTCATCACTGCCTATGTTGATCGGACACGCATCAAACGCGTTATGATCGACGGCGGCGCTAGCATCAACATTATCTCTACCCACGCTTTTGATCAGTTGTCTCTTCCCAAGAATTGCGTCTCCAAAACTGACGCGATCTTACACTCTTTCAATGACACCACCGCCACGACCATTGGCACAGTCATCCTTCACATCCGCGTTGGTCCACGCACAGTCCCGGAGCTCTTCTATATCATCGAAGGAGAGTTTCAATACAACCTTCTACTAGGCCGACCTTGGATCCGTGCCATGGCCTGTATACCCTCTACCCTACACCGTTGTGTGAATTTCGAGCATGACGGGCAAGTCCACACCATTCCCGCTGACCCTTCACCCTTCAAGACTTGCAACACCACCTACCGTCCCAACGATGTCCTCATTCCCATCAAACCGTCAACTCCGGCACCGCCTCCATCTGCGGAAGCTTTGACCAATTCGCAATCAGTGGTCGCCCTCACCCCTCCTCTTCAAGCGCCGACTAAAGACCCCATGGAAGACATCTTCTAACGACTATCACTTGGGGAATATCGCTTGTTGACCCTAGACGTGTTCCAAACTCCGCAAGAGTATGGACGCCTTCACCTTAGTCCCAATTATGACCATCGGATCGGGATGGTCGTGCCTTATGGTCCTCCTCACTTCCAAACCAACTTTGTCTATGGGGGGCTTAATCAAGCTCCTACCAACGGCAATTCCCTCTCTTCACCCCAACCTTTCACATCCGACTTCTCGTTTCTTGGCAACCCCGCCTTTGCACACACTTACCTTCACAGGTGTGCATGGAAGGGTTTTGGTTTCGGACGTTATGAGCAGGGCTCCCATCAGCCCATCGAGCCGCTCAATGATCACGATGCCAAGAAACGATATGGCCTGGGATATCATGACCCCACTCAGGCTCCTTCCGACCTCTGTCCCGAGCCAACCATCGACCAATCTCCTCCAGACTCGCCCATTTCTCCTTCGTCACCTACGGAGTCGGTGATTTCCATCCCTCTTAGTTTTTTTTTTTCCATAAACATCGTCCGCCTGGAACCCCTGACCTATCAGCTCAATGGGGTGTCCAGGTCTCTCCCTCTCATTTTTCCTAGCATGGTAGAAGATGAGTCGGCAACCATTCACATTGTCCACTGCATTGACGATGACGCCATCCTTTCCTACATGGGTGCCGACGACTCTTTCATCCAGCGTTTCTTCCCTTCCGAGACCCAGGTTATGTTAAATGAATCCACCATTGACATCAACCTCCCTTCTTCTTCTGTTGTTCCTCACGTCTTAAAGATTGGCCAATCTTTAGACTCTCAGGAGCAGCTTGACTATGCCTAGTTCCTTTCCAACCATAGCAAGGCCTTTGCCTGGACTTACAGCGACATGCCGGGCATCGACCCCACCATTGCTACCCATAACATTGTCACCAAACCAGAGGCTAAGCCTGTTAGGCAGAAGCTTCGAAAGATGCATCCTCGCGTTGCGCTTCTTGTCAAAGAGGAACTTCAGCGTCTTCTTTCTGTCTCCTTCATCCAACCCATCGATTATCCACAGTGGGTCTCTAACATCGTCCCAGTTACTAAAGCAACTGGGGGGATTTGGATCTGCACGGACTATCGTGACCTTAACCTAGCCTATCCCAAAGACGACTTTCCTCTTCCTAACATTGACCAGCTTGTTGATCTCACGGCCGGCCACGAGATGCTATCTCTCATGGACGGGTTTTCAGGATACAATCAAATCCTGATCGCACTGGAAGATCAGCACAAGACTACCTTTATCACCCCATGGGGGACTTTTTGCTATCGAGTCATGCCTTTCGGCTTGAAAAATGCTAGTGCCACATATCAGCGCGCCATGACTTACATTTTCCACGATCTCCTCCACAAAATCATGGAGGACTATGTGGATGACCTTCTCGGCAAGTCCAAACTTCGCCGCGACCACTTGACCATTCTCACAATCATCTTCTCTCGCCTTCTTCAATACAATGTCCGCCTCAACCCCAAAAAGTGTGTCTTTGGGGTCCTCTCAGGCAAACTTTTCGGCTTCATCGTTTCCTTCCGTGGTATCGAGATAGATCCCGCCAAGATCTGCGCTATCCTCAAAATGCCACCCCCGACCAATCTCAAGCAGCTTCGCAGTCTACAAGGGAAGCTCCAGTCCATTCGCCGTTTCATCTCGCAACTTTCAGATCGCTGCCAACCTTTCCATCACCTCCTTAAGAAGGACGTCTCCTTTAAATGGGATAAGGACTGTCAAGAGGCTTTTGAAGCCCTCAAAGGCTATCTGGTCTCTCCACCAGTCCTCATTCCACCTAAGGACGACCAACCCTTCTACCTTTATATCTCTGCTACCAACCATTCGTTAGGTGCCATGATCGCGCACCGAGACGAGCATTATCGTGAGCAAGCGGTTTACTACATCAGCCGAACACTGGTCGACTATGAAACTCGGTATACTCATACCGAGAAACTCTGTTTGGCATTAGTCTTTTCCACTACCAAGCTCCGCCACTATCTTCTCAACCACAAAACCTTTGTCGTCACTCACACCGACCCTCTCAAGTACATGCACTCCAAGCCATACCAGAATCAACGTATGGCTCGGTGGCTCATGCTGCTTGCGGAGTTTGACCTCGAATTCATCCAGCAGAAATCTATCAAGGGGCAAACCATCGCTGACCAACTGGCAGATGCCCCTCTTCCCGACAACCAACCTTCACACTGTGAGTTCCCTGATGAGTCTATCGCTACCCTTTCCACCGATGACACCGTCTACCAAATGACTATGTTCTTTGACGGCTCCAAATGTCAACTCGGCGGGGGTGTAGGGGTCATCCTCATCCCACTCGAAGGGGAGCCCATGCCTCTATCTTTCAAGCTTGACTTTGATTGTACCAATAATATGGCCGAATACGAGGCCTTAATTTTGGGACTTCAGACTGCTCTTTCTCTCCACATCAAGTCTATCAACATCTTCGGCGACTCGCAGCTCGTCGTTAATCAAGTTAACGGTTCATATCTCTATAAAAACGAAGTTTTACAGAGGTATAAGAATCGTGTGGACCTTCTTTTGGCATCTTTCGACCATTACCTCTTGCAGACTGTTCCACGCTCTACGAACAAGTTTGCTGACACCATGGCCTCTCTTGCTTCGCATATCCCGTCTTCATCATCATCATCCCACCTTTTTGTCACATTGCATCGCGTACCTTTACCTTCATATATCTCTCCTCATATCGACCATATCAACACTATCAATTCTATCCCACGAGATGACTGGTATAAGCAACTCGTGGACTACTTGTCTCTTTCTGTCACTCCTTCCAACCTCTCTAGCAATGCGCGGCGAGCTTTCATCAAGCGCACAGCTCGCTATACCATTCTAGGGGGTCTTCTCTATAAACGAGGCTTCGATGGCCTCCTTCTTCGCTGTCTAACCTCCACTGAAGCTCCTCAAGCCATAAAGCAAGTCCACGACGGGATTTGTGGTGGACACTTCAGTGGAAACTCGGTTGCCAAGCGCATCCTTCGCCTGGGTTATTATTGGCCCACCCTTCATCAAGACTGTAGCGACTATGTTCGACGTTGCATCAAGTGTCAGCAGCACTCTAACCTGCTTCATCTCCCCAGCCACGCCTTGCAAGTCGCTCAGGATTTTTGGCCTTTCTCTCAGTGGGGCTTGGATCTCATCGGTGAGATCAACCCTCACTCGTCTCTTCGTCATCAGTCCATCATCACTGCCACTGAGTATTTCACCAAGTGGGTGGAAGCCATTCCTCTTGTCTCCACAAAAGCCGACAAGATTGTCGACTTCATTAGCAGTCACATCATCTGTCGTTTCGGTGTCCCTCACAAAATCATCACAGACAACGGCAAGTCCTTCAAAAACAAGACTGTCCAAAAACTATGCGACTCATTTGGCATCAAACTCAGCGTTTCTTCGCCTTACTACCCACAAGCAAATAGGCAGGCAGAGGCTTCCAACAAAATTCTCACCAAAATTCTCATGAAGGTGGTCAACGATACAGGAAGGGATTGGCACATTCATATTCCCTTTGCTTTGTGGGCCTACCGCACTAGCATCCGAACCTCTACGGGTGCTACTCCCTTCTCCCTCGTGGACGGAACAGAGGCTGTCTTACCTCTCGAAGTACAGATCTCGTCTCTCTGCATCTCCCTGCATGACATTCTCTCCAACGACGAATTTCGTCGAGATCGCCTAGCTCAACTTGAGTTACTCGACGAGCGCCGTCTTGTTGCCCTTAATCATCTCCATGTCTACCAAAGTCGCATAAAGCGGGCCTACGACAAAAATCTGCGAGAATGAGATTTCAACATCGGAGACCTCGTCCTCAAAGAGAATCAGCACGTGACCAATATGGAGCGAAGTAAACGAGGCAAATTCGCCCCCAATTGGCTTGGACCTTTTATCATCACGCACAAGTATGGGTCAGGGACTTATCGTCTGTCTTCCCTCGACGAACGGCCAGAACCTGAGCCTCTTAATGTGTTGCATCTTCGACCATTCTTCTGCTAGTCGAGTACTCGTCTACTTGACACGTAACTTGAGCTCGTCCCTTGAGCAATCCTCGTCCTCTTAATCCTCATCCCTTTCAACCCTATTCCCCTTTAACAAGTCTTCTACGACCCTTTTATGATGCATGGATGCTTTGTCCTAATAAAAGGGGCGTCCTTGAACTTCTACAGCCTTGTCCATGACTCTAAATCAAAACAACCAAAATCAAGATGTCAAAACATATCCATGGTCACAAAATCAAGTCAAAATCAAAAAGACAGACTGCTCCCTCGAAGGACAGCTGTACTATCATTGCTGTATTACTAGACTGATCCCTCGAAGGACAGCTAGGCCAACTTATCAAACATTATTAAGCAAAAATATAGACCACTCCCTCGAAGGATGGCTATGACTAAATCTTGCTACAGACAGCAACCTTTCTTAGAAGCTTCCCGCATTGATCAGCTTCGCAACATGACGACTACATCAAAAGACATCTCTATGTAGGCTTCCCGCATCGATCAGCCTGCAAAAAAAAAAAAAAAAAAAAAAAAAAAAAAAAAAAACGAGTCACGGACTTGGCTTGTAGTTGTCTCAGGGTCTCCTATAAAAGGGGCAAGGTTATTCCTGCTCTTAAACTGGGTTACCCTATCCTCCTCCTATCACCTGCTCAAGGGACTTCGAGCTCACTTTAATGTCAAAGTGATTCGATTACCGTTTTAACTCAACACTGGTCAACGACGTAATGCATGAACGGGGCTTTTGTTCTAATAACCCCTATCTATGCTTCCTTTCTGATCCTTGTCAATGAAAGAGCGATTTGCCTTTCATCTTTTCTCTTCGCTTTGGTCACATTTAACCACATCAATTAGCGACTCATCTCAAACCCAGCCATTTTCATCATTTTCAGCTGACATCATCCTAGACCATTTCACATAGTTTCTATGGACACCAGTACACATGGAAACTACTGATTAGACCCAATTTATGTTAAGCATAAACCAATACTTACTGAAGCATAAATCGACTTCTATTCATTTTTAGCATATATCCATCGCGACTATGGAAACTTGCTAGGGATGAAAGACTCTCGACCAATTCTACAGAATACACCATCTGTAGCATCATTTTATCCTCATCTTACCCTCGTCATTTCAACACATGACCAATCTCATCATCGACCAATCTTCTCAATTTGTCCGAACTACATTGGTCTGAGGCCCTATGACCAGGGCTATGTAGGCAGCACTCACATACCACATCTTCTGAGGTTAGCTCGACCACCCCCTTTTGTTCGTCTCTATGATGGACAAACCCTCTCTTCTTTGACTCTTATCACGACCAACTCCGTCAACTTTGACCAAGACCAATCATTTTCTTTGACCAAGACCAATCATTTTCTTTGACCAAGACCAATCATTTTCTTTGACCAAGACCAATCAATCCCTCTGACCCTCCCTCCCTTTTAGGGAGAACTACATCGGCCTGAGGCCCCTACGACAGGGGCTATGTAGGCAGCACTCAGTTGACATGGGGTCTTCTGGGGCTAGCTCGGCCGCATCCTTTCGTCCATCCATCCCCTTGACCAATGACCATCCTTTGACCTTCGACCACTTCCAAGACAATTTGCCTTGGTTGTTTTTGCGTGTGTGCTACCTCACGGCTGGTTAACAGAATTGTCCGCAGACTATTTTTGACCCTTCGCAAGTATAGGATCGCGAGCCAGTTGATCCCTACTACTTGTGGCTTTTTCGTGTTTCTGGGAGCACTTCCTGAGCCCTGGATACCTAGAACACGACGACCATTTGGAGCTTCAGCTTAAATTGAGTGACCCGATCAGCAGACGACTAAATGCTGGGGCCCGATTACTTCAATTTTGGCACTCCTTGACCCTCGACATGCGACAATTTGACCCGACCCTCCTGTGAAGTGGACTACGCGCAATCACGACTACTGCAGCATTTTCACTCACTCTCTTCTATCCATTTCTCTGTCAAATCGACACTCGATCTTCAGTTCCCTTCTCTCGACTATCGCTTTGAGGCGGGGAACGGAGAACGCCTCATCCTTTTTCTGGGGCAACCAACTCCTATTTTTGTCTTGCAGTTCGTCTAGAACAACCAACAAGACAAAAAGGGGCAAATGTAGACACCGCAAACGTGTCTGCACCTTGGTCCTCCCCCTTGTTCGCCTTAAACCCCTATCCTAACCCTTGGCCTTGGCCCCCTTTCCACCCTACCCTTGCCACCTTGGATCCTCCCTTGAATCCCTCCACCTTCCCCCTAGCATTTATTAGGCCAAATCTCTTCATTATCTTCCCCCCACGCCCATTTTGGCATCCTCGTGACCGTTCTTCCC
This sequence comes from Torreya grandis, assembly GCA_037957365.1. NCBI lineage: Eukaryota > Viridiplantae > Streptophyta > Pinopsida > Cupressales > Taxaceae > Torreya > Torreya grandis. The sequence continues at coordinate 939,716 of JARHVA010000700.1, read as the reverse complement.
ATACCCCCTCGCTCGGCGGCGTGTAAGAATGGGCAGAGGCTATTTTTAGCCTCTGTCCCCATTCTGCGACCGCCGACATCGGCGACCCTTCGGCTGACGTCGGCGAAACTCACGGCGTCGGCATCCTTCATTACCCTTTTCTGCATCCGTTGCAGCCCCCTGGACCCTTGAGCTCGCAAACTGAACTCTCTTGGCGTTTTGGCTTTCGTCTCTTCTCCGTTTGGACCTCGTGCAACAACAGCAACAGGTGCAAAGGTTCTTCATCAAGAGTTCTCTTCTTGCTAAATCCTCTGTGGCTTCAACAATAGCTCTCTCAACCCTTCATTCAGCAGGCAAAGAGGTAAGCAGACTCTGTTATTTGATTTCTTTTCTTTAAGCTTTCAGTTATCTGCTGCTTCTTACTCTCTCTATCCTTCCCCCTGAGAGGCTGAAAAGCCTTCTCAAGACCTGTCCTCTATCCATCCTCCTCTCACATTGTCCCACTTTTTATACCAATCCCAGACAACTCCCTCATCCTCCTTTTGCCAACAAAAGACCCTGTACAGGGCAAGACCACTCCTCAGTCCATTCAGACCCGTCCCCGAACTCAGTCTTGACCTTGTTCATGAACCAGACCCGTCCACAGTCCAAAAAGCAACCCAGACCCGACTACAGGCCACAACCCCGACCGACACCGGTCACTTCCCCAACCGACGTCGGCAGGGTAGCCGACGCCGGCAGATCAGATAACCGACGCCGGCGACATTTCCGACCTCGGCGACTGTCTTCAGCGCAACAACTCCTTCAGGTAATCATTTTGTCTTTTCTTTCCTTCCTAATTTCTTTGTCACTTCTGTATTCTAGCATTCTGTATTTTTTTGATCTTTTATCTGTCTGTTAACAGTGGGTTGACCTCCCTTAAGGAAGTTTTCACACTTCCGGGAACAAGCTCTTGCTTGGCAACCCACCGCCTATCCATCTAACATTTTCTTGTCCAAGTTTCTTTTTTTCTTGCAGGTGTCATTCCTCCACAGCGAAAGAGGAGTGCTCACAAGCGTCTGGATTTACGGTGCGCAATCTTTGTCCAGGTACTTCCCATGCCTTGTCCATTACTTTTTTAGTTTCTTCTTTCTCTTAGATCTAAAAGCGAATTTTGAATAGAAACATCTCTGGCACGCCCGATGGGATCCTGAATAGAAACATCTAGAACAATCAACAAGACAAAAAGGGGCAAATGTAGACACCGCAAACGTGTCTGCACCTTGGTCCTCCCCCTTGTTCGCCTTAAACCCCTATCCTAACCCTTGGCCTTGGCCCCCTTTCCACCCTACCCTTGCCACCTTGGATCCTCCCTTGAATCCCTCCACCTTCCCCCTAGCATTTATTAGGCCAAATCTCTTCATTATCTTCCCCCCACGCCCATTTTGGCATCCTCGTGACCGTTCTTCCCATACCCCCTCGCTCGGCGGCGTGCAAGAATGGGTAGAGGCTATTTTTAGCCTCTGTCCCCATTCTGCGACCGCTGACGTCGGCGACCCTTCGGCCGACGTCAGCGAAATTGCCGGCGTCGGCATCCTTCATTACCCTTTTCTGCATCCGTTGCAGCCCCCTGGACCCTTGAGCTCGCAAACTGAACTCTCTTGGCGTTTTGGCTTTCGTCTCTTCTCTGTTTGGACCTCGTGCAACAACAGCAACAGGTGCAAAGGTTCTTCATCAAGAGTTCTCTTCCTGCTAAATCCTCTGTGGCTTCAACAACAACTCTCTCAACCCTTCATTCAGCAGGCAAAGAGGTAAGCAGACTCTGTTATTTGATTTCTTTTCTTTAAGCTTTCAGTTATCTGCTGCTTCCTACTCTCTCTATCCTTCCCCCTGAGACGCTGAAAAGCCTTCTCAGGACCTGTCCTCTATCCATCCTCCTCTCACATTGTCCCACTTTTTATACCAATCCCAGACAACTCCCTCATCCTCCTTTTGCCAACAAAAGACCCTGTACAGGGCAAGACCACTCCTCAGTCCATTCAGACCCGTCCCCGAACTCAGTCTTGACCTTGTTCATGAACCAGACCCGTCCACAGTCCAGAAAGCAACCCAGACTCGACTACAGGCCACAACCCCGACCGACACCGGTCACTTCCCCAACCGACGTCGGCAGGGTAGCCGACGCCGGCAGATCAGATAACCGACGCCGGCGACATTTCTGACCTCGGCGACTGTCTTCAGCCCAACAACTCCTTCAGGTAATCATTTTGTCTTTTCTTTCCTTCCTAATTTCTTTGTCACTTCTGTATTCTGGCATTCTGTATTTTCTTGATCTTTTATCTGTCTGTTAACAGTGGGTTGACCTCCCTTAAGGAAGTTTTCACACTTCCGGGAACAAGCTCTTGCTTGGCAACCCACCGCCTATCCATCTAACATTTTCTTGTCCAAGTTTTCTTTTTTCTTGCAGGTGTTATTCCTCCACAGCCAAAGAGGAGTGCTCACAAGCGTCTGGATTTACGGTGCGCAATCTTTATCCAGGTACTTCCCATGCCTTGTCCATTACTTTTTTAGTTTCTTCTTTCTCTTAGATCTAAAAGCGAATTTTGAATAGAAACACACCCACTCGTCCTTGGTGGAAGGACTGTAAGTGCTATGTTGAAACTCCCTTTCACAACTACACCCCTCGACTTGGCTATGGATGGCTTACTCCCCACTTGCCTATGGTGGATAAGCTCAATTCCCATTGGGGTTTGCATTCTTCTATTAGTACGTGAGGCTTTCTCTTTAGCACTGTTTGGGGGGCTTGCGTCGAGTCCAAGCCAGCACATTTTGCTTGGTGTATATTGTACTAGGGTTTACCTATTGGTAGAAGGCTTGTCCAATTAGGAGTTTTCCTCCCCTCTTGCCCTTTCTGTGGCCATCTAGAGACGTTCCCTCATCTTTTCTGGTACTGCTTCAAAGCTCAAAGGGTCTGGACTTGGATTCATGACCTCTTTAGACATTTTCAACCCAAATTTTGTCATTGACAACATATCTTCCTTGGAGATAAACCCGCCTTGCCCTTTAAATATACCCAAGTGTGGTATACTTTCAGAGTGGAGATTCTCTTTTGGCTATGGAGAGAAATAAACAATGTTGTATTTAATAATGCTTCTTCAAATTGTAATGTTTCTACTTTGAGCAAGTCTTCTATCATTTTCAATGTTCGCTTGCATATTCAAGTTCAAACCAACAAAGTTGCCATAGAGCTTGGTCACCTTAAGGATCTTCTCTCCCACTATGGAGATGCTCCTTGTGCCATGGCTCAGGGTCTGCCATCTCCGCCCAAGGAACACAAACTAGAGGACATAAATGCTTTGCTGCCTTGTGGTGGGCACCGATGTAGATGATCTCAGTGTCGCTCTCATAGCGGCACCCCGTACCAACGCATGACCCTTTCTAGGTAGCAGCGAGGGTGGTAGCCTCCACCTCCTTCACCTGCTGCGTCGGTTGGTTGGGATGCTCCTCTCCTTTGCACTCAGATGCTTAGGGGGCACCCCTTGGAGGTCGGTCAGACATGCTGGGCAAGTTCCCCGGGTCTCTCTAGCTATTTCACCCACTCGAACACATAAAGAAGAAGATGACAAGAACACTACTCACGCTACTGGAAGTTCGGGCTGGGATCCTGATGATATGGATCATTCGCCTTCCGACCTTGCTCTAGCTACTTAATATTTTTTATGACGACTTTATCACTGGTTCCAAAATGAAATGTAGTTATTTCTGGGACTTCTATTTTTTATTCGTAAACTATGTCTAATGTGACTTTGTAACATCCTTCCATACCAATTTTTTTTTTTTTTTGAATTATTTATATATATTTTGGTAAATTTATATATAAATATATTTAAAATAAAATAAAATTGGAGTTCTTAAAGGGTCCCATGACCGTTGGAGGCTAACATTGAAATTTCTAACGGTTATTTTATTTGTGTGAGAAATTTTTCCACTAACAAGTCGTTAAGACTGATGGAGTATCCGACGTGTCAGCGAAGATGAGGTGCTGTTAACAGTCTAGAATTGTCTTTTAAAATGTATGGGTCAAATTCCATGGAATGCGGGTCCCATACCCAGAAAGTAAGTTGCAGACAAAGCAAAGAATAATTAATATATTAAGCTTTTTCCCTTTTACTTTGGTCGGAAGAACGTGTTATGCGTTTTGCCTTGCTACAGATTTACCATAAACAAATTAAAGGACTATCTATTTATAAAGATAAGGTAATGATGATTAAAATATAATGATTATTTTTTATATATAATTAATTATTTTAAAATTTATTAGAGTAAATAATATAAAGAATTTTAGTTTAACGTTTTTAAATATGATTTATCTTAATGATAATTTAGAAAATATGATTCAGAATATTAATCCAAAAGTTTTATTTATTATTTTTCAAAAAGAAAAAACATATTATTTTGTTAATACAATTTAAATGATTTTTCAATTTAAAAAATTATTTTATTAATTAATAATAATAATTTTTTTTGTAAAACCCTTTTATAAATAAAGTTTATTATACTTTTGTGGTGATAATAAAAATGATGAGTGGTGTTGGTGGTTTTCAAATTTAAATGTGATGTTAACATTAACCCTATGATTTGCCTCCCAATATTTCATTAAAAAATTAAGGATGAGGTTCACTTTTCCATGCAAAATGAAAGATAACTCTCTTTTTTAAAGGGAGGCAACCCATCACATCAATGGGGCTACACCCACTTAACACAATACAAATAAATCTAAAATAAAAAGTTATAATATATGTAGTATTGTCACCCGCACCAGTGCGCCAAGTCTTTCTATAAACACTCACTCTACTTACGATGAGGAGCCTTTTAGAAGTTTGGAAGAGATGATGGAAGGTGTTATGCACATTAGGCATATCAACCATGTAGAGAGTAATCTTTTAATTAACATCCATGATTTAATAAGTGGACAATGCCAAGAAACAAGGACAACCATAAAGAGACTCACAATTACATCACAAGGATGAGGGATTCCTTCATTGCCCATTACAACTTGTTGTAAGTGGTCAACGAAAATCTGCACTGAATTCATGAAGAAAATCAAGACAACATGGAGGAGTTAAAAATTGATAACCAAATCTTAACCACTATTCGACGTAACATGAATGAAGTTGACATCGTGAATAATACCATCATTACCATCGATGAGGATACCAACATCATAAAATAACACATTCATCATTACCTCTTTCAGCGTAATGGTAATCCCAATATGCCTAACTATCTCAACAAGGTTGAGAATGATGATAATGACAATTCACTAATGTCAATTTCTATGTATTCGTGTTATTTTTACCTAAATCATTGATAAGTTTGGGTTATCTTTTATTTGTTTGTCCCAACATAGTCACTAATAAAATTAGTATGTTTCTTCTTTATGTTATGGTTTCTCTGCACTTGATGTCTATGCAACTTGTTTTACATACTATGATACAATTTTAATTTATTTAAAAAAAAAAAATGAAAAAATAGAATAAAATTATTCATTTATAATAATAATCATTATTATATTTTTATAAAATATTTAAAATCCAACTCACTTTTTAAAATTCTAAAAATAATATAGAAATACATATTAAAAATTATAATTTTAAATAATAAAAATATTTTTATTTCAAAAATACCCCCCGCCTTTTAAAGGGGTTAATGTATCACATATTTTCATAAGCATACCCACTAATAGAAAAGATCACTTATAAACATAAACATGGATATTGGTTAATCAAAAAATATTGTGTATAAGTTTGCAGCCACTATAAACGTAACATGAATATGAAGGAATTATGGGAATAGTATTGTGACAAGATCATTTATAAACTTGTAGTTATTATAAACATAAACAAGGATAGTGGATAATCATATTAGTTGTATCAAAAGATATAATAAAATAATGATTACAAATATGTAGCCATTATAAACATAACATGAATATTAAAGAATCATGGGAATCATATTAGTTGTGATAGAATATATAAAAAATATATAAAGTGAATGGTGGTTAATGGATTAAAAATGTTAACCAAATATAAATTTGAATTATTAAAATAAGAAATTGTTAGTTTATATTTAATTTTGATTACATGGAGTGAAAAGCTGTAATGACGTTAGTGGGTTGGCAATTAATTATTTGAAAGATGATATTGTAAAAAAATTATAAAATAAAATTTAATTAACAAGTCGACATAAATAAATAAACCATACAAAAATATTTTTTACTTAAAAAATCTTAAAATTTAATCAACAAGCCTACATGAATAAACAAAACATAAAGAAATTCATAAAACAACGAAGAAGAAGAAAAAAACAATGCATATTACAATAATATATTTATTTTAATTTTTAATATATTATGTTTTTACAATAATAAAGTAAAATATGTATAGATTTATTAAACCCTGTATATTTATTTTATTATATATTATTAGAGTTCTGTGGAGCTTCACTTTATGCATGGATGATTTCCACCTTTGTAATCATTTTATCAAAAGTGTTTTTCAGATTTTTAAAGTAAAAGTTATATTGAATGATACTGTTAATTTTATGACTTGCGGAGTTTTTAATCCATTCCATTGTGTTATTTAGAGCATTCATGAAAGCCACATTTGACTTTCATTTCCTTAGAATTGAAACTCTAGGACTTTATTAATAGAAGTTTGAAACTAGTTCGATGAGGGCTCTTTTATATTTTTCTTCGGTTTTTTTTTTTTTTTTTTAACAATTTAAATTTATTGATAAAAGATATTTTCGAATCTTTTTGGAAAATATATATATATATATATATATATATATATATAGGTTAAGTATATGGAATTGGGAGGTCAAAAGGAGGTTTTAAAAAGATATTTTTTTCTTGAAAAATGAAAAAATTAAACTTTTATAGATTATTTAGGATGTCCACATTAAAAATTTGAATATGTTATAAGAGTATAATGTAGACATTTATTTTCATCACTTCAATATAAAAATTGTAATTGGAACGACTTTCCATAATAACATACAAATTTAGACAAAAATTATCAATTAAGTTAATTATTCACATAATTATTGATTTAATCTAAAATTACAATGACACATCTTTGATTGAGGTAATACATCGTATCAAAACATTTAATTCAACATCCACATCCTGAATCAAATCGATAATTTACAAGTGTTATTATAAGACAATTAAATGACCATTTGATTGACAAATGAGCATTACAAAAGACCACTATTCTTCTAATTATTAATTAAAAAATCTATGGATTTAGAATTATAAATTTTTAAAATGTATAAATTGAATTATTGCCTCACCCAAGGTGACATCATCATACCAAGTGTATAAGTAAGAGCTCTTACAAGCTCTTACACCCCTCTTACACACTCAAAGAGGGGTCATGATTTGAATCTTTTATATTTTTATGACAACATTCATTTTATTCTACACTCCATCTCTCTCATTTATGAGAATAAAGGACTAATCTTTGACCCTTGATATTCATCTCAAGCTGGGCGGTCCACAACCATTTGCCAACTCTATAAATGAAAGGGTCTTCACACTCTTCCATAATGACCAACTAGTGCAACAAAGCTCTGTGAAATCTTAAGTCCATCACTCAATATTTCTTCAACATTGCCTATAAAAACATCAAGTAGGTAAGGGGAAATGATGCGCACACGTAGATTTGACATTACTAAAGACCTCTAGTTCTACAAGCTGAGCACATACCTCTTCAAAGTGACAAACAAAAAGTCTCCAAGAAAGATATAACATGTTTGTTTGCTTTCTTCTAGATTCACCTTTTATGTGATCTTACTCAATCCTATTGGATAGGCTTAGAGTGTCATGTTCATTCAATTGTTTTGATGTTGTATTCACTAACAATGAACTGACCCTCTTTGGATTCCTAATCTAATCATGAGTTATATAATTTTGAGTCTAGTTTCTAAAACATTATTATTTTTTTACAATGGTCAAGTACAAGTAGGTCAAATAGCTGAAATCTGAAGAAGATAATTTATATTTCATAAAAAAATGGTAGATATGCGGCAATACACCCCTATATTTTTTTAGCATTGTTTAGTATTTTTTGAAACCCTTTGGTAGAAAGTTAGATAAGATCATATTGTTGTAGCCTATATTTTTGTAAGTTTTTAATTAATATTTATTTTTTCAATAATTTTACAAGTAAATAGACCTTGAAAATGATAAAAAAATGGATAGTCTATCATGTGCCCCTGTGCCCCTCCCCATTTATTTTTTCTATAATTTTACAAGTAATTTTTTTTAATGTATATAATTATGCCTAGTTTGTATCCTTATATTTTTTTGTATAATTTGAATGGATAGTCTATCGTGCGCCCCTGTGCCCCTCCCCATTTATTTTTTCAATAATTTTACAAGTAATTATTTTAATGTATATAATTATGACTAGTTTGTAGACTTATATTTTTTGTACAATTTGAATGAACAAAATGAAAGATACATAAACAAATATAGACATGCATAGTTAAAACATATAATAACATAAAAAAAAATACTTATAAATCAATATAAATGGAAACCTTAAAATATTCAAAAAATTAAAAAATTATGTATTTGGAAAGAGTAGAGTGTGGTCGACATCATAATCATATTTTCATGAAATGTTTTGATAAAATTCATAGTGTTTATCATGTCAGAGTTAAATTTGGTTATTTTTAGTGTAGAACATATATTTGATTGTGTGCACAAGTTCAAGCCTTAAGTTTAGATTTCCAAACCTATAGTGTGCACATGCTATATCGCATATGTGATATAGTTTTATAGTAGTGTGCAAGGCTTTGAAGCAGGGCACATTGAACAACTGAAAGACATGACATGTATTTACTAAAATAAATGTTAAGTATTATACTTTAAATTAATAAATATAATAAACTAGGGTTACTTTGCATCTTCTTGAATTGGCCTTTGTAAATATAAGAAATTAGGACCACTCTAGATCTTCTATAATTGGTCTCACGGCTCCATGAGTTATGATTTAGAAGATAGGCTTTCAAAACCCAATTTGGTCAATACCTACTCATTTTTAGGATTTCAGAATTAAACCTAAGGCTTTTAAGGTGTAAATTTTGTAACTAATGTCCATTTTTAGAAAATATATAATCATTTTAAGGTTTTGAGGCCTTCTAGATTGTTTGTTGATATTTATAGGTGTTTTAGGTGTTAAAATTAAATTTTACAAACCAATGCATACCTAACCACCCATTCATGTTGATTTTACTTACAATTAGGTCCCTTATAGGCCAAAAGTGGCACAACACCATATTCATTTGTAACTAGGGTAAATTGGGACAATTTGGGTCTATTTGTGCATGGTCACTCCAATTTAGGTTGATTCATACCAAAGTGGTGTGAATGAGGCAATGTAGGTCACATTAGTGACTTATGCATACCCAACCACCCCTTTATGTTGATTTTACTTGCAATTAGGTCCCTTACAGGCCAAAAGTGACACAAAAAGACCATATCCATGTGTGACTAGAGTAAATGTGAATAATTATAGGCACATTTATTCATGATCACACCATTTATCTTTAAATTTAGGCCAAAGTGGTGTTATTGGGGCAATGGAAGTTACATTGCGACTTATGCACACTAAACCACCCATTTATGCTAATTTTACTTGTAATTAGTTCTTTTATAGGCCAAAAGTGACACAACAACACCATATCCACATGCGACTAGGGAAAAGGTAGATAATTTAGGGCATATTTATGTGTGGTCACCATAATTCACCTCAAATTAAAGCTAAACTAGTATGGTTGGGGCAATGTATATCACATTGATCACTTAAACACACCAAACCACCACTTTATGTCATTTTTACTTGTGATTAAAATTATTATGGGCAAAAAGTAACACAACAACACCATATCCACTTGTAACCAGGGAAAATGCAAATAGTTTTGGGAAATTTCATTCATGATAAACCTAATTCACCTTCAATTAGTCTAAATTGGTGTGATTGGGATAATATTCCTATTGGTGACCAACACACACTCAACTAGTCCTTTTATTATGATTTTACTTACAATTAGGTCCTTTATAATCAAAAAGTGACATAACAACACCATATATACTTATGATAAGGAAAAATGTAGACAATTTTAGGAGCATTTGTGCATGATCACCCGAATTCACTTTGAATCTAGGCAAAAGTGATGTGATTGGGTAATGTAGGTTGTATTGGTGATCTACACACACCCAACCACATATTTATGCTGATTTTATTTTTGATTAGGTCTCTTATAGGCCAAAGGTGACATAACAACACCATATCCAATTTTGACCAAGGAAAATGGGGATAATTTGGAACACATTTATGCTTTATTAACACAATTCCCTTTTAATTCAATCTAAAGTGGTGTGAATGTGGTAACATAGATCATATTGGTGACCTACTCACTCTCAACCACCCATTTATGTTATTTTAATTTGTGACTATGGGATTATAGGCTGAAAGCAATACAAAACCACCATATTCACTTGTGCCTAGGAAAAATGTGGATAATTTTGGGTACATTCATGCTCGATTAGGCCAATTAATTAGAAATCCAAGCCATAATGGTGTGATTAGGGAAATGTAAGTCACATTGGTGACTAGTGCACACCCAAATACATTGATTTAACCTTTTAGTAGGATAACTATGCAAATCTTATGTTTAGATTAAAGGGTTGAGATGTCTAAATTAGTTAAATAAATTATAATAATTAATCACTATTTTATTATGGAATTTGACCTTATTTAAAATTATAAAAATAGTAATAAATAGGCATAAATATAGCCTTATTTGGAAAGTGATTGTTGTGAATGATTTGTGTTCTAAAAACTATTTTTTGGACAGTTCTGAAGGTCATCAATAGGATTCTGGAATCTATTTGTTCATAGGACAATAAAACCCCATATGGATAATAATGCCATGATTTTGTAGTGTTCTCAAGTGGTGGTAGTGTCCCCTTTATGAGATTGGTCTTATTTTTTAGGAGCACCCATGCATGTGTTTTTAGGTGTTGTTCTTACATGCACAAAACTTGGAACTTTATGTTGTGCTTGGAAAAACTGATTTAGAGTGAAAAACCTAATCCTCCTTGTAAGTATGGCATGAACAATAATTATGTGTTTATTAGTAGGATAGGTTGGGCATCCTCAACACTCCATTGTGAAGAGAGTTGCCTACATACCAATACTTCAAAGAAGGATCAATTTTGATGTAGTTCTCTCACCTAGTGCTTGATGCAAGTGCAAGTGAATGCTAGAATGAGAGTGGACTTATATGCCTTAAATGTGCTTGAGTTTTGAAATCTTTGAAAACTAGGCTCAAAGATACTATAGATGGTAGTATGCAAAAGTAGGGTAGAATAGGGATCAAATACCTTAATTTTACTCAAATTATCTTTGGTTTGAATGTGTTTTTGCATCTATTTTCCAACTAGTTAATATATGTCAATTAGACTTGTATTTATAGAGATATAAAGTTTGTGAAGATAAGAAAATGTGCTTAGGCTGACCTTAGAAGGGAAACACATTTGAAAAATCATATGTTGGGAAGAGTTATGGATAAGGATAGTAACACCTAGTTGGGGACACTAGCGACATGTGGTTGTAGTGTCCAAAGTGTGGTGCTAATGTTCACTTGGCATATTGTAGATCAAATTGGGTTGACATGTGTGAAGGCTGTCTTCGAACTATGTTTTAACTTACTGTAGGTGAATGTGGTCTACATAATGACTATAAAGTGTGTCTAAGGCTCTCGTATAAGTATAGGGCTAAGCTAGGAATAGGTTAACTCAAGCAATACTATTAACATCCAATTATCACTTCTAAGTGATTACATTCTCCCCCCCCCCCTTAATGCTAATAATGCAATAAAGTGAAATGACTAGTATAAAGGAAAATTAATCATACCTAGACTTACCTGGGAAGTGAATCATGTGTAGATGATTTTGAGTATGTGAACCTTCTTCTGTATATGTGGAACATGATCTAAAGCTATGTCTTGTAATGAAACATTGAAAAATCAATCCTTACTTAAGAGATGATCAAAATCAAAAGACTATGTTTAAATAAAGTAATTGATTAAATATGAGTAAAGAGAGAGGAAAGAAATAAATACACCTCATTAGGTATGCAAACCAATGCATGAACCTCGTGACAACCTATATGTCTGAGTGTACATAGTGATCATATCATTAAATAGATTGGATTGAATTGATGGATTGCTTGATCCTCATATGGGTGGATAAATAACTCAATCCAACTTTGAATCCATCATTGCCCACCCATGCTTGATGGATCTTGATCTATGAATAATTTGGATAAGATTATAAGTGTGTCTAACCCTCTCATGTGAGTGGCTCAAGAACTCAAGTAGGTCATGAATCCATCATTTCTAACCTATGTGAAGTAGATGCATCTGTAACTAAAATACACAAAGTGATAAAAGTATATAACTGAGTAAGTCTAACTATGTATGTCAGCTCTAAGACCACTCAGGTATATTAGGTAGCTCTAGGCTACTTGAGAATGCCAACCACTGTAGATAGAGTAAGGCATGAATCTGGTAACATCATGGAATTTGATAACAAGTTAATATAATGTAGATAATGACATAGAGTTTACCATTCCATTTTATCAACCTATGTGTATCTAAGTATATAGAAACTATGTGATGTTCACATGCCCCCAATTTGGTATCTAAGTATACTAAATCTAAACTGAGTATGCAATAGTTGAATTTGTGTAACTAAACTAAATGTGGGAGTGATCATGCCACACATATGCCTCCAAATCTGAGTAATTGGTATGAATTTGAGCTAAAATGAATGTATTTGAGCAAAATTTGAATAATAACTATCAAATCTGTGACTATATCTATGTAAATTCATAATGTGCCTAGTGTATTAGTCTGAATGATCTTGACTATCTTGAAGTTGGGGCTACTGGATAATATCACCCTACAGTGGATATTAGTGACCTATGGTTCTATTATCCCAATCTAGGCACTAATGTCTGCTTGGTATAAAATTTGGGTAATTTAAACTGTTATTTGAGTCTCTATTTTTTGTTGTGTCTACCCTATCTTTGATTTTTGAATATGAGCTTATGTGCTAAAATTTATCTGTGAATAGAAAAGTAAGATCCTAATCTTTGTGATAAATCACTATGAAAACCTTCTCTTTTGAGGGTAGTTTTGAAATATGTGTAAGAATTACCCTCTAAATAAGTAGATATGCAAAATGTGTTAACCAAAGCATGTGCATGATATTCTAATATAATGTACAAATATAACATCGAAATGTAAATAAATATGGGCATAAGTAGGTAATGTAAGATGTATGTTGTAATCTATAATTTCACAAAGGTGTCAAGATAGATAGGTGTAACATCAAATCTGAGTAACTCCCTAGGGGGATGGGGCATAATGTCCTTCACGACTCTCAAGTAGGAAGGGTAGATGTATGAGGTCCCTCATGGCATTGAAAATTGGTGTGTGTGTAGCAAGTAAATACAAGTGCCATGGTGTAGAAGCATACAAATAATCATACATACAAGCACATGAGGCATGCAAAAGGTAGGCCAAGGGGCCATAATATAAGGGACATGAGCACATGTCACTAAATCTAAGAATGAAGACATACAAGGACATGTTCAAATGTCTGCATACACAAGCAACAAGTAATTTCACTTAGAGCCACATAGAAGGACATGTTTAAAAGTCAACATATAAAAGTAAGAAAAGTACACACAAAAGATGTGGACACTTGTCTAAGGCATAAAAAATGGAAAAGTGTCATATATCCAAAGAACAATGGCATATTCAAATTCCCTCAAAGATGGAAGAAGCATAAGAACATAATCAGGTCTAATCTAGGATAACTAGAAATGAAAGCATGTATAACTATGTAGTACAAATCTATGTAGCTTCTAGGATGCATATATATTGAGTGTAACTAGTGATAATCAACAAAAAATATAAGCAATGAGTAGCAATGATCAATATCAAGATAAATCAATGCATAAATTGGAATGTATAACATGTAAAGATAAAACTCGATAGTATCTCTATGTATGAGCTACCCTCATGTGGGCAGATATATCAAATTTATAAACTTGTATCAATGTAAATACCCCCAATGGGTAGATGATATCTAGTCTAGATTAGTGTAAGGGACTAGAGTCCTATCTAGAATTTACAATCATTTGACAAGAACAAGTGAAGCATATGTGTATGATAAAACTGACTATACTAGGATAGCTAGCAATATGCATTACTTGACAAGTAGTAGAAATGTAAACATAGAACTGCATATGATATATAAAATTTGTGTTTTTGAAATATTTGAATGTTTTTGTATTTTGACATGTTATATCATTTTTGTGTTTTCTGAGTATAATCTATGTATAAGCAAATGAAAATAAACTATGTACAAGGAGAAAGAGACTAGAGGAAACGTGTATAATTAAAATGACAATGAAGAGTACATTATTTATATGTAAAATCTCCTTAGATGCATGATTTTTAGTGTATTTTTAACTACCTTTCCATCGAGTGAATATAAATGATATACTTTCAGGCTAAGCTTCTCTATGATGATGTATGTGTTGAACCAATTTGAGTTAAACTTTCCTTTGTTTTCTTCTTTGGCATTGATGTTTTTGAGATTTTATTTCAATACCAGATCTTTGATTTCAAATTCCTTATTGTGGACTCTATTAGTATAGGTTCTCTAGATTCAATTCTAATAAACTTTACGATGTTATGTGGATTGGATACATGTATGATCTAACTGCTCTAGTTTGTGGAGATGTCACTCTTTGTACTGGTCATCTATGATGAGTCCTTTTAAAGATACTTGTAAATATGGGATTTCTAATTCCAATGAAATAATGGATTATGTGCCATATATGAGTGAATAAAGATTAACTCATGTTGGTGTACATATACTGGTGCGTTAAGCCTAAAATGCATAGATAAGTTAATTGTGCTAGTCATAACCAAATTTGGTGACTATTTTGCTGAGAATGTTTTTGATCATCTTATTCATTGCCTCTACTTGAACATTACCCTATGGGTAGTATGGTGTAGAGAATGTGTTTCATATTTTTTATTTGGTGCAAAACTTTTTCATTATTTTGTTCTTGAAATATAGGTTCCATTATCTATAATTATAGCTACTGGGAGATCGAAGCGAGAAATAATATTGGTCATGAGAAACTGACAAATATCCTCCCCTTTTGTTGATTTTAATGGGAGTACTTTTACCCACTTTGTAAAATATTATTTGGTTGTGATAATGAATTTGTTGCCTCCTATGGATTATGGGTTTATCTACTAATTAGATCAAAGCCCCATACCATGAATGTCCATGGTGATACAATAGATTAAAGCTGCTACAAAGGTACATGGTGTAAATTTTCATGCTGTTGACATTTATCACATAATTTTGCATACTCTTGACATTCTTATTCCATGGTTGGCCAATAGTAACCTTGTCTGAGTAGCTTGTGGGATATTACCTTACTACTAAAATGACCACCACATTCACTACATGTATCTGTTGAATAGACAATTTAGCTTCCTCGGCTATTAAACATTAGATTAAGTGTCTATCAAAAGATATTTTGAATAAATCACCACCAATTATGACTTATCAAAAAAAGTTTCATTGCAATTTTTGTTTTTTACTATTGTAAAAGTATTTGGTGTGATAGATTTATTTTTAAAAATGTATATATTACAGAACCATTTAGATGGTGTTAAACTGCATGTTTTAACTATGACTATTAGAGCGATAAGGTCTACATGGGACACTAACAAAGATCATAATCATTTAATTATGAATAGAGCTTGTTCTGCATCCATCTCTATGGGGATTAATGATGTGGTACTTACCATTGCATCAACATGATGGTTGTCTTTATGTGGGATGTTCTCAATAAATAAATCATCAAACTGAGTGTGTAAACATTAAATCATGTCCTTATAAGGAATCATGTGTTTTAATTTTGTTTGGTAAAAATTTGTGACTTGATTAATAATTAATTGGGAGTGTTCATAAACTTTTATTATGTTATCTTGAGATCCTAAGCTGCTTGAAGGCCTAAGAGAGCTTCATATTTCATGATATTGTTGGTGCATGAAAAATTGAGTCAGTATGCAATAGGTATTGTTTATCCCATAGGATCGATGAAAACAATTCCAATGCCAACACCAGATGCACATCTATAATTATCAAAGAACATTATCCATGTATCTATAGTGGTATTGTATGTTGTGAATAATCTCCAATCATCTCTAAAATCATCATTAATAGGATTTTTATCCTTTAATGGAGTTGCTACCAATTAGTATATGATTATTTGTCCTTTTTCCAATTTTTTTAATATGATTTTGAGGTCAAATTATGTAAGAAACATAACCCATTTGGTAATACGACTTGAAATATGTGGTTTTAACATGAGGAATTTAAGGGATCAACCTTAGTAATGATATGTGTTTCTTTATTAATCATGTAGTGATGAAGTTTCTAAGTAGCAAATACTAGTGCTAATAAAAGCTTTTCAACTACTAGATAATTTAGTTCATATTCAACTAGTGTGTGACTAATGTAGTAAAATGCTCTTATTTTTATGTTGGTCATCATGTTATGCTGGAGTGCTCCTAGTACATGATCTATCACAAAAGGTAAAGTAGGAGTGGTTTACTAGGTATAGGTGGAACCAAGATGGGAGGGTTGATTAAGTATTACTTAAGTGTATCAAATATCTCTTGACATGTGAGATCCACTCAAATGTCACATCCTTTTTAATTAGTCTAGTGAATGTTTGGGTTTATTTGTGAGTTGTGCCATAAATAAATGAATTGCCTAAATTTTCCCCTAGACGGACCAAAGTTGTTTCAGATTTTTAAGAGGAGGCATATCCATGATTACTTTGATCTTAATAGGGTCAAATTCTATGCCACATTGAGATATAATGAAGCCCAAAAGTTTCCCTGAGGAAATTCCAAATACACATTTCTTAAGGTTGAGTCAAACATTGTATTTTTTGAGTCATTCAAAAATTGCCAATAAATCATCGACATAATATTTGACTATCTTATGAATGAAGTCATGAAATATATGCATCATAGTGCATTGGTAACTTACACTAGAGTTATTTAATCTAAATGACATGATTATATAACAAAAGGTGCCTCATGGTGTTGTGAAAGAAGTATTTTCTTGATCTTCTTCAGTGATCTTAATTTGATTATACCTAACAAAACCATATATAAAGGAGAACATCTCATATCAGGTGTGGAATTGACTATCACATCAATGTTTGGTAAAGGGAAATCATATTTAGGACATGTTTTATTGAGGTCTCTAGAATCAAAACAACATCAAATTTATCTGTTAGGTTTGACAACTAGAACTATATTGGAAACCCATTAAGGATGGGCAACTGGTCAGATGAAACCAACATCTAACAACCATTGGATTTCGTATTTGACAAGGAGATCCACTTTAAGATGTATTTTGTGAATCTTTTGCTTTATTAGTTTGGCATCGAGATATAATGTAATTATATGTACTATGATTGAGGGATCAATGCTAGGAATATCATAATAAGACCATGTAAATGCTTCAGTAAAATCACTTAAAATTGATGAATATTTGTTTCTTTTGATTTATGTAATGTGACATCCAAGAGTATGATGCAAGGATTGGTTTCAATGCCATAAATAAATTCGATTGTTTCTTCATTGAGCAATGTAGACTGATCTAAATTATATGGTGATATAGGGATTATATCATTTATGTCAAGTAACATATGATCCAAATCATCTGAATGCTCACCAAAGTATGCCTGAGCACTTGTGGAATGTGGAAACCTATTCTTATGATAGAAAGAAGGTAGATCCTCATATGCACCGAACAATTCTAAGAGAGCTTCATCATTAGCAAAATCATTAAGAACTGGTAGTTTTGGTGAAACTGTATCATCGATGAGGTTAGGGTATACAAATAAAAGTGTATAAACATGGTTCACTATATCAACCACTCTTGGAATAGGTAGAAAAAATGTGATGTGTTGAGAGGCATTGTGACATGATTTGGCATTAGATGTATCATTTCTATATCTAAGTCCTTATTTACCCTATTGATCATATGCTTCAATGAGATTTAGGATTCCCTATTCATGTTTTCCAAAGCCTTGACCTATGTAACCTATCTTTTGAAAATATCATAATGTGAAAGATAAATTTAATTTATTGCCCTATGTACTAGAAATAGTTGGTGGGGTTGTATGCATCTTTTGAATTATATCCTAGAGTGGTGTAGTATAAAAATCCATGTGTGGATATATTTATGAGAAGGCTCTATATGTTAAAAATAATTAAATGGTTATTTATCCATAGGGAATGTGTAATATGGCCTTTGTAGTTGAATTTTAAACAAGCATGTAACATTGATGGAACTATGTGCATAGTGTGGATCCATGGTCTACTAAGTAAGAGATTGTAATTGTTATCATTTGGCATAACTGTGCATGTTTTAGGTAGTGTTTGGGGTCCAAGGTTAAGTTTTAATGTGATTTGACCCAAAATGTTTCATGGAATGTTTTAAAACCCTTGGATGCTCATAACAGAATGATCCAAATATATAGCATGGATGTTAAGACAATGTAGAAAAGAAATGTTGCAGATGTTCAACCTTGATCCATTGTCAACTAGAACTCATTTGACACCTACCTCATTAATTCATAGATTAATATAGAGAGGTACATATAGATATATGATTTGTTGAGGTGGAAAGTCATCTCTCTTGAAATAAATATGTATTTTTGTCCATTTCATAGTGTTGATAATAGAATCCACATAGGTGGGATCAGATGTTTGAGGTACCTGACTATCATGAAGTGCCATATATAAAATATATCTATATGTGTTAGAGTGTTTTAAAATATCTAAAATGGAAATGATACTTGAAGGAACTACTTCTCTAATCCATAAAGCTATAGTCATATGTGTTGCAAACCTATTGAGCTTGACGACCACATGAGGACATCATAACCTAGACCACAAAGTCTACTAAGAGGTAGAATTAAAAGTAGATATAGGATGTTGGTTGGATGTTTGTGATCAATAAGAAGGAGGGATAAGTGAGATTAATGATGTTATGATATGTGTAGGAATGATGGGAAAGAAATGAGAATGAACCAAAGAGTCAAATGCATCTAAGGGAGATTGATTTATTTTAGGTAGTATAACTATTATCCAATTTAACAAGTTATATATGTGTTGGAAGAGTATTATCTTAAGTGTATTGAATATAGAATAAAGATAACATGTGAAAGAACTAATGCAAAATTAAAAGCATTTTGGTCGATATGAAGCATCATGTATACATATGTCTATGTGATTAAAGAATAAGGTCTTAATTTTATTGCACATAGAATAAAGATAACATGTCAAAAAATTAATGTAACATGAAAATAATTTTAGTCAATATAAAGCATCATGTATACATATGTCTATGTGATTAAATAATAATGTATTAATTTTATTGCACATATAAGAAAGATAACATGTGAAAGAAAGAATGCAACATGAAAAACATTTTAGTTGATATGAAGCATCATGTATACATATGTATATGTGATTAAATAATAATGTATTAATTTTATTACACATAGAAGAAAGATAACATGATATGAAATATGATATATATTTCATTTGATAATAAGCATCATCTATACATGTGTTGATGTCTTTTCTGAGTTCATTCTGAATTAAAGGGAACAAGAATGAAAGTATTAAACTTTAAAACAAAAAGTGATTATTTTATTCTATCATTATGATTGTGATTATATAAGAAATGTGAATCTAAAATTTAAATTATTGAAATGTAGACCCTAGGGTTTGGTATTACTAGGGTTTTGAATTAGAATGAGTTAAGCAAATATTTAAATAAAATATAAATAAATGACACCCTAGTGTAGTAATGATTAAATGGGCTAGGTTATACACAAAATATTAGAAAAATGGGAATTTTTAGCCCTGATTTGATGTATAATAATGCAGAAAAGGTAAAACTAGGGGTTTAAGAAATGTTTAATGTAAGTTGGGTTCACCAAATGATTTAACCTTTTAATAGGATAGCTATGTAAATCCTACGTTTAAGCATTGATTTGTTATGGAATTTGATCTTCTTTGACTTTATAAAAATAGTAATAAATATGCATAAATATAGACTTATCTAGAAAGTGACTATCATGGATGATCTGGATTTTGAAAACTGAGTTCTGGATAGTTTTGAGTGTCATCCACAAGATTCTAGAATCTATTTTCTCACTGGATAGTAACACCCCATATAGAAAATAATGACATGTTGTAGTGTCTTCAAAGTGGCAGTAGTGTCCCTTTTACAACATTATTCCCATTTTTTAGGAGTACCTACGTCTATGTTTTTAGGTCTTGTTTCTACGTGCATGAAACTTAGAGTTCTATGTTTTTCTTAGAAAACCTTATTTAGTGTGCAAAACCTAATCTTCCTTGCAAGTATGTCATGATCAATAATTATGTGCTCATTAGTAGGATAGGATGGACATCCTAAACACCTAACTATAAAGAGACTTGCATACATACCAATACTTCAAAGAGGGGTCAAGCCTAATGTAATTCTCCCACCTAGTACTTGATGCAAGTACAAGTGAATGCTAGAATGAGAGTGGAATTAGATGCCTTGAATTTACTTGAGCTTTGAAATATTTAAAAACTAGGCTTAAAGATATTGTAGATGGTAGTATGCAGAAGTAGGGTAGAATAGGGATCAAATACCTTAATTTTGCTCAAATTATCTTTGGTTTAAATGTGCTTTTTCATTTATTTTCCATCTAGTAAATAGAGATCAATTATACTTGTATTTATAGAGATCTATAGCTTGTGCAGATAAGAAATATGCTTAAGCCAATCTTAGGATGGGCATAATTTTTTAAAAGTATATGTTTGGAAGAGTTAGGGATAAGGACAATAGCACCTAGTTGGGGACACTAGTGCCATGTGGCTATAGTGTCCCAAATGAGGCGTTAATGTCCACTTGGAAGACTATTGAGCAAGTTAGGTTGGGATCTCTAAAGGTTGTCCTAGGATTGTGTTTTAGTTGACTATAGGTGACTGTGGTTACATAATGACTATAAATGTGTGGCTAAGGCTTTAGGATAGGTCTAAGGCTAAGGTAGGAATATGTTAACTTAAGTAACACTCTTAGCATCCAATTACCACTTTTAGGTGATTACACATGCATTTATGCTAATTTTATTTATGATTCAATCAATTATAGGCCAAAAATGATGTAAAAATATCATATCCACTTATGATGATGAATAATGTGGAAATTTTTTGGCACATTTATGTGTAATGACCTCAATTCACTTTGAATTTAGGCTATATTAATGTGATAGGGGTAATTTCATTAGATATGGTGTTGTTATATTTAATTTGGATTATAAGGGATTCAATCACGAGTAACATTGGCATAAAGGTGTGGTTGGGTGTGCGTGGGTCACCAATTCAACCTACATTTCTTCATTCCAATCACTTTATCCTAAATTCAAAGTAAATCAGGGTGATCATACACAAATGTGTCCTAAATTATTTACATTTTTCCTAATTGTAAGTGGATATGGTGTGGTTATGTCACTTTTGGCCTATAAGGGACTTAATCACAAGTAAAATCAACATAAAGGCATGTTTGTGTGTGTATTAACCACAATGTGACTTACATTAGTCCAATCATACCACTTCGGCATAAATTTTAGTGAATTACATTGACCATGCATAATTGTGTCCAAAAGTTTATGTATTTTCCCTGGTCACAAGTGGATATGGCATTTTTGTCTATAAGGGACATAATCGTAAGTAAAATCAGCATAAAAGGGTGGTTGGATGTGCGCTCATCACTAATGTGAATTATTTTGCCCCAATCACACGACTTTAGCTTTAATTCTAAGTGAATTATAGTGATTATGCATGAATGTGCCCTAAATAATCAGTATTTTCCTTGGTCACAAATGGATATATGGTGTTGTTATGTTGCTTTTGGCTTATAATCTCCATAATCAAAAGTAAAATAGGCATAAAGGATTGGTTTTGTGTGTGTGGGTCACCAATATAACCTACAATGCCCAAATCACATCAATTGGCATGTATTTAAAGTGAATTTGGGCAATTACACAAAAATGTGCCACAAATTATTTGTATTTGTCTTGGTTGCATGTTGATATGATGTTTTATGTTTTTGGCCTATAAGGGACCTAATTGCAAGTGAAATTGGTATAAAGGGGTGGTTGGGTGTGTGTGTGTCACCAATATGACTTACTTTACCCTAATCACATATTTTTGGCTTTAATCAAAGTGAACTTATGTGATCGTACATAAATGTGCCCAAAATTGTCCACATTTTCCATAGTTTCAAGTGGGTATGGTGTTTTTTTATCACTTTTTTCCTACAAGGTACATAATCACAAGTAAAATAACAATAAAGAGGTGGTTGGGTGTGTGTTGGTCAATAATGTGAGCTAATTTATACTAATAACACTACTTTGGCCTAAATTCCAAGTGAATTTGTATGATTGTGCATGAATGTACCCCAAATTATCCACATTTTTCCTAGTCACAAATAGATATGGTGTTATTGTGTTGATTTTGGCCTATAATCCCCATAATTATAAGTAAAAATGGCATAAAAGGGTGGTTGGGTGTGTGCAGGTCATCAATACAAGCGACGTTACCCTAATCACACCATTTTGGCTTGAATTCAAAGTGAATTTGGGTGGTTGCACACAAAGGTGCCCAAAATCATTTGTATTTATCCTGATAACAAGTGGATATTATGTTTGTGTGTTACTTTTGGCTTGTTAGGGATTTAATTTCAAGTAAAATTAATGTAAATTAGTGTTTAGGTGTATGTGTATCACCAATGTGACTTACATTTCCCCAATCTCACCACTTTGACTTGAATTTGAAGTGATTTAGGGTGTTTGTGGACATATGTGCCCAAAATTATTTGTCAAAAGTGGATATGGTGTTGTTCTGTCACTTTTGGTGTATAAGGGAATTAATCGCAAGTAAAATCATCACAAATGGGTGGTTTTATGTGTTCGGGTCACAATGTGACTTACATTTCCCCAATCACACCAATTTAGCTTGAATTCAAAGAAAAATGGGGAGATCATGTATCAATGTTACTAAAATTATTCACATTTACCTTGGTCATAGGTGGATATGGTGTTTTTGTGTCACTTTTGGTCTATAAGGGACTAATCGCAAGTAAAATCAAAATAAATGGTGGTTGGGTGTTCGTGGGTCACTAGTGTAACCTACGTTTCCCCATTCACACCACTTTGTTATGAATTCAAACTAAATTGAAACTTGATCTGATTTACTCTGGGCACAAATGAATATGGTGTTATTGTGTCGATTTTGTCCTATAAGGGACCTAATAGCAAGTAAAATTGGCATAAAGGGGTGGTTGGGTGCGTTTTAGTATGTAAAATTTAATTTTGACACAACTAAAACTCCTAAAAATGTTAGCGAGGAATCCAGAAGGGCCCAAAACCTAAAAATGACTATATGTTTCTCCAAAATGGACATTAGTTGTAAAATTTATGCCATAAAATCCTTAGGTTAAATATTGGAATCCTAAAAATGACTAAGTATTGACCATATTGGATTTTGAAAAACTATCTTCTAATCATAATTTGTGGAGTCATCAGACCAATTCTATAAATCGTATATTGTCCCTAATTTCTTATATAAATGTAACAATGTAAATGTGAACTTATACTTAATATTTATTTTAGTAAATTCATAAATTATCTTTTCATTGTTCAACTTTCCCTGCTTCAAGGTATAAGTAAGATCATTGATATGTAGGTGTGTGTGTGTGCAAGGTCAAGGTTCACAGGTGTGCAGAACCAGCTTGATCTGTAGGTGGAAGATCAGATAGGACAGCAACACAATAGGGAGCAGTATCAGGAGAGATCTACTTGGAGTACAGGTGTGTACTTGTGGAGTGCGTGGAGCACTTGTGGAGTGCGTGGAGCATAGGTATAAGGTGAACACCAACTCAGTGTTTGAGTTGGGTGTTGGGACCTAAGAGAGAGAGCTTTGAAGGAGAGAAGTACTGTTCACTTGAGGTGTGGGAAGCCTCTGAAGAGGTGGTGGAGAAGAAGTGGCATCTTCTTTATTGTATTCTTTTTTGTTGAGTATTAATATAAGTTGTGTATTGTCTCTCATATCTAGTGTTATTTTTGGATTCTAGTTACTTGTTGATTCTGGTTATTTCCGCATATTAAGTTGCTTGGTTTGGTAATCAATTGTGTGCTTTCGGTGTTTCATATCCCCAACATGTGGTATCAGAGCCAGGTTGGGTTGACTAACAAGTGGTATCAGAGCTAAGGTTGTAGGAAGCGGTTTTGTGTTTGGTTACAGGTCACTCTCAGGGGTTTTTGATTGAGTGGGAGTAGAGCAATGGCAGATCAAAGTAAGCTAAGGATGGAGGAGTTGAAAAGCATAGATGGTCACTTAGGGTCCGATGGAAAGAAAGAGCAGGTAAAAGGAAATTGTTGGTTTGTGGAAGATCAACAAGAAGGAACTGAAGAAGCAGATGTTGCAGGGGATGTGGCACAGGATGCTCTGGGAGGTTTCTTGGATAAAGTTGAATCTTGTCTTATAGATTCGGTTGCCTCTTTCCATGCAGCCCCAGATAGAGGAGCTGGTGAGCCTTACCAAAGAATTGGCAAAGGGGAAGTGAAGCTGAAATTGTAGGCGGCCAACACATGGGTGTTGAAGGAGGTCATGCAGGTCCCAGGTTTGGAGATGTGGCTAATTTCTTCAGAAGAGTTGGGTGATGAGATATGTATGAGAACTCTCACAACGGATGCACTTGAATTAGCTAGTGGTAAGAAAATAGGTACTCTTTATCTACTTGTTTATATTACTGATTCTTCTTTTGTTGCGGAGACGTGGCTTCGTAGGCTTGGTCACATGAGCAGGAAGGAGATGCATGTTCTTAAGTGGAAGACAGATATATTTGATAGGCTTAAGAACTAGAAAGTCTTGGTGTTCTTGGAGGAGATGGTGGACAGAGACCAGTGGATGGGGCTAGATACTTCTGAGCAGGGCAGTTTGGACATGGGACTTGATTCAAAAGAGCTCGCGGGTAAAAAGTCATCACTCACAGGAAACACAAGTACCGGCGTCGGTAGGAAAATTAATAAAATACCTCCTTCAACACCCATGTGTTAGGTTATGGAGATAAAAGCTTCACTGATGCAGACATGGAGAAGGCCATTGGAGGAGTTGCTGGAGTGTCACAGACATCGGCGTCGGTCAGGCCAACCGACGTCGACAGAGTAAGGCAGGATAGCAACCGGCGTCGGTCAGAGATCGGTCGACGTCGACAGTCCCCAGGCGGACAGGGACCGATGTCGGTCGCCTATGTGGTTTGACTATGAGTATATTACGGGCAGTTAGTTGACGAACCAAGTGTTTGCATGCTTAGAGCTAATTATAGACTAAGAGCTGCGGATCTAATTATTGTACTAGGTGTCTAATTATTGTTTGGATGAGTTCTATATAATAGACTCATGGTTGTATTGTAAACTTGTGCTAGAGAGTAAGAGAGCATTATAATAAGATCCTTCTGTGTGTGAGGTGAGCAATGGTGTGTTCCTCCTAGTGCCACAGTACCAAGGTGGGTGCTGGATTGGAGAATCAACAGGGTTCTTCAGGAGTGTATGATCTTGGTCATCAGGTGAGCATGGCTTCTATAGGAGATCTACATGGTAAGTAAGATCATTGATATGCAGGTCTGTGTGTGTGCAAGGTCAAAGTTCATAGGTGTGCAGAACCAGCTTGATCTGTAGGTGGAAGATTAGATATGATAGCAACACAACAGGAAGCAGTATCAGGGGAGATCTACTTGGAGTACAGGTGTGTGCTCAGAGCATAGATGAAGGCAAGGGAGTTCCTTCCATAAGTAAGGTCTATTGAGATGCAGGTTATTGCAGGTTTAGGAGAGATCTACTTGAAGTACGTTTGAGTACTTTTGGAGTGCTTGGAGCACTTGTGGTGTGCGTGGAGCACAGGTATAAGGTGAACACCAACTCAGTGTGTGAGTTGGGTGTTGGGACCTAAGAGAAAGAGATTTGAGGAGAGATTTACTGTTCACTTGAGGTGTGGGAAGCCTCTGAAGAGGTGGTGGAGAAGAAGTGGCATCTTCTTTATTGTATTCTTTTCTGTAAGAGTTTTAATACAAGTTGTGTATTGTCTCTCATATCTTGTGTTATTTCTGGATTCTAGTTACTTGTTGATTTTGGTTATTTCTGCATATTAAGTTGCTTATATTTGGTAATCAATTGTGTGCTTCCGGGGTTTCATATCCCCAACACGTGGTATCAGAGCCAGGTTGGGTTGACTAACAAGTGGTATCACTGATGCAAACATGGAGAAGGCCATTGGAGGAGTTGCTAGAGTGTCACAGACACTGACCTCGGTCAGGCCAACTGACGTCGACAGAGTAAGGCAGGATAGCAACCGGCATTGGTCAGAGATCGGTCGATGTCGGCAGTCCCCAGGCGGATAGGGACCGATGTCGGTCGCCTGTGTGGTTCGACTGTGACACTAGCTAAAATGAATTCCTTCTTTCCCACTCTAATCCATAATCAAGCTTAGTCCAAACCAATCATCATAACCCAAAAAATTAAGTAATAATTAATTCAGAACAAAACCCTTGCAAATTTACCCTCAACAAATATTATTTCTTACAAACAATTGAAAAATTGAAAAATTCATAACTCCCTCAATATTTAGAATTATGATACAAACAAGAGCTCAAATTTATCATAAAAATAATGATTGTCAAATAAAATAAATTCAAAATTTTACTTCCATAATAAAGTCAACAAAAACTTATTTGAAAATTTGAAAACCCTAGTTTCCTGTCAAAAATAATTAAATAATAATCTAAAAATTATTATTTAATTTTATATCAATTAGGGATTTAAATCTTTCACAAATTTTCTCAAAGACCCCATGCTACTGTGCAAAAAATTAGTAATTAACTTTAGAATATTAAATCACATAAATAGACCCTAAAGGGGCCTCCAAACCTTCAATCAAGCCTCCCAAAATAGTTCACTCCACTTACAAAAAAAGTACAAATATTAATAAAAAATAATATGAAATAAAATATCCTCAAAAACGTCACAATACATCCTCAATGCAAATCACCCCACTCTAAGGCAAGTAACAATATCTCTTTAGCAAAGGTGGTGTCAAAAAACATATTTTGTAGATTGATCAACACCAAAATAGCGAACACCTATTGTGATGTATCCCAATAGTTTCTTCAAGCATGAAAAATAATCAGCAAATTCAGCATGTCTTCAATTGTGATCTTCACCTTCTATTTATACCATTCAAAATGGGGGTTGACCACCTTGGGGAGGTAAAATACCTCATAAGCCTCACTTGCCCTTTTTTTAATATCTTTTCCTTTCTTTACTTTAGCTCCCAAGTTGACATTCCTTTTAATTTCACTTTAGGCCTTTTTGAATTAATTAAATAACTTGCCTTAATAAATTATTAATTAAAATTAATTTTTGGCAAGCTAAATAGTTAAGTCCTTACTTAAATAATTAATTAAATTTCTCTAATAATTAAAGTGATAAAAATCACTTTTAAAGAAATTTATTAATTATAAAGCCCCTTAGAATAAACATTAAAATTGCCTTAATTTTCCAAATTGTTAAAACCACTTTTTCGGTTCAAATAATTATCCAAGATAGTTATATTTTAATAATTAATTAATTGCCTTATATTTTTGAATAATTAAAATCACTATTTGGGAAATTTTATTAATTATTAAAATTATATGAAAAGGCTCCTGCATGACCTCCTTCAACACCCATGTGTTGGCCGCCTGCAATTTCAGCTTCACTTCCCCTTTGCCAATTCTTTGGCAAGGCTCACCAGCTCCTCTATCTGGGGCTGCATGGAAAGAGGCAACCGAATCTATAAGACAAGATTCAACTTTATCCAAGAAACCTCCTAGAGCATCCTGTGCCACATCCCCTGCAACATCTGCTTCTTCAGTTCCTTTTTGCTGATCTTCCACAAACCAACAATTTCCTTTTACCCGCTCTTTCTTTCCATCGGACCCTAAGTGACCATCTGTGCTTTTCAACTCCTCCATCCTTATCTTACTTTGATCTTCCATTGCTCTACTCCCACTCAATCAGAAACCCCTGAGAGTGACCTGTAACCAAACACAAAACTGCTTCCTGCAACCTTAGCTCTGATACCACTTGTTAGTCAACCCAACCTGGCTCTGATACCACGTGTTGGGGATATGAAACCCCGGAAGCACATAATTGATTACCAAATATAAGCAACTTAATATGTGGAAATAACCAGAATCAACAAGTAACTAGAATCCAGAAATAACACAAGATATGAGAGACAATACACAACTTGTATTAAAACTCTTACAGAAAAGAATACAATAAAGAAGATGCCACTTCTTCTTCACCACCTCTTCAGAGGCTTCCCACACCTCAATTGAACAATAATTCTCTCCTCAAATCTCTCTCTCTTAGGTCCCAACACCCAACTCACACACTGAGTTGGTGTTCACCTTATACCTGTGCTCCACGCACACCACAAGTGCTCCAAGCACTCCACAAGTACTCAAACGTAATTCAAGTAGATCTCCCTTGAACCTGCAACAACCTGCACCTCAATAGACCTTACTTATGGAAGGAACTCCCTTGCCTTCCTCTATGCTCTGAGCACACACCTGTACTCCAAGTAGATCTCCCCTGATACTGCTTCCTGTTGTGTTGCTGTCCTATCTGATCTTTCACCTACAGATCAAGCTGGTTCTGCACACCTGTGAACCTTGACCTTGCACACACACACACACCTACATATCAATGATCTTACTTACCATGTAGATCTCCTATAGAAGCCATGCTCACCTAATGACCAAGATCATACACTCTTGAAGAACCCTGCTGATTCTCCAATCCAGCACCCACCTTGGTACTGTGGCACTAGGAGGAACACACCATTGATCACCTCACACATAGAAGGAGCTTATAATAATGCTCTCTTACTCTCTAGCACTAGTTTACAATACAACCATGAGTCTATTATGTAGATCTCATCCAAACAATAATTAGATACCTAGTACAATAATTGGATCCACAGCTCTCAGTCTATAATTAGCACTAAGCATGCAAATACTTGGTTCATCAACCAACTACCCGTAATATACTCACAGTTGAACCACATAGGCGATCGACATCGGTCCCTGTCCGCCTGGGGGTCACCGATGCTGGCTGATCTCTGACCAATGTCGGTTGCTCTCCTGCCTTATCCTGCCGACGTCGGTTGGCCTGACCGACACCGGTGTCTGTGACACTTCAGCAACTCCTCCAATGGCCTTCTACATGTCTGCATCAGTGAAGCTTTTAGCTCCACAACTTAATAGGAATCCTAAAAATGACTAAGTATTGACCATATTGGATTTTGAAAAACTATCTTCTAATCATAATTTGTGGAGTCATCAGACCAATTCTATAAATCGTATATTGTCCCTAATTTCTTATATAAATGTAACAATGTAAATGTGAACTTATACTTAATATTTATTTTAATTTTTCATAAATTATCTTTTCATTGTTCAACTTTCCCTGCTTCAAAGCCTTGCACATTGTAATAAAATAGTAATGCGTATGTGGTTTAGGTTCGGTTAGTATTGAGCCTAAATAACAAAAGCGCATATGCATTTTTGTTGAAATCAAAATTTCACCAAAAAATGCCCACTATTTTTACCCCAACTACGTGCACTTACCCAATTACAAAATACTTTCTAAATTCATTTTATGGTTTTGGTTTTGGAGTTGTAGACAATAGATATTTTATAGGTTTAGATAGTTTCTTGCAGGGGACTTTGCACTATATTACTTTTTTTTTGGAAATATATATTCGAGAGGTTATATCTTGGTCCTACAAATGCCTTTTTTAGTAATTTATTTTCTCTATGCATAATTTTCATGAATTTAATAGTGATATATATGGGTTTTAGATATTTTTCATGTTTTTGTTATTCATAGTTTTTCATATGCCATCTAGATTGTTCTCATTTCAAACTGTGATATCTTTTGCACCACGATGATTTTTTCCATGCAAGTTATTTAAATAATTCATATTTTTGAGAGGAGCATAATAGTATATTTTTTATTATTTAACACAATTTATAAAAAATTATAATTTGGGACTCCTTGGGGTACTTTGCTATAAATTTTATCAATGTAATTTATTCTTTAAAATTGGTTGGATTCAACTAGTGATGTAATCAAAAATATGAAATTTTAGATGGGTACCTCATCATTAAAATTTTATTACATGACCCATATCGAGGATATACATCTTTCTACCTTATATTAATTTTTAGTGATGAATCATCCCATTTGTGCCCTTTGATAGCTTGGTGAGTTCTTTCTTGGCACCTTTGAGTAGTGGATTCGTATCACTTGTGCCATTGATCATGGATGTTTTTGTTTTAATATTTATATGTATCACCTCTTATCTATTTTGACACTTTGATAGAATGATTTTCTCTTTGTTGGAGAAATGTCTGGTTGACTTACCATTTGTCAAATTTTAACATTTGAGTCTTGGATTTATACCATTCTTTTAGTGTCTTTATGGACATGTTGATTGTTTCTTTTGAAGAAATACTAAAATCCATATCACTTTTCAATTTCTTTTTATATTTTGTAATTTTAGAGTGATCCTTATATTCAACACCATTTCATTCTTGAATTGGAAATTATGATGGCTCAATACCCATGTATTCTAGTAATATGGATTGGAATGCATAAGGATATCCACTTTTATAGTAGTTGTCAACATTATGAATGTGTATTTAACATTGCCTAATTATCAGGACCCATATTAGAGGGTGGTGGTGTACACATAACCTTTATTATTTAAGTTTATTTAAATTATTGTAGTTTTATATTCCCTCCCTTTATTATAGTACATATTATAGAGGGATATGTTAGGTTGTGGAGCTAAAAGCTTCAACTATGCAGACATGGAGGAGGTTGCTGAAGTTCCAGAGACACCGGCGTCGGCAGTATAACTGACGTCAGTCATGATGAATGCAGAAGGCAACCGGCATCGACAGGGAGTCGATCGACGTCGGTCAGCACCAGTCAGACAGGGACCAACGTCGATCACCTGTGGCGGTTCCAGAACTGTTCGTTGCACGAATAGTTAGTTCGTTGAACCAAGAGTTTGCATGTAAAGGCTTCTTCGAGTCTTGAGCTACATGTCTAAATTAAGATTCTAAGTTATTGTTAAGTGTGGGATCTATTTATAGACCCATTGGCATGTATTGTAAAGTGTGTGCTAGTGAAGAGAACAAAGTGTGTGTTCTTCCTAGTTCCACAAAAGAGCAATAGAGGAAGGCAAGGAAGTTCCTTCCATTGTAAGATCATTGATTTGTAGGTTATGCAGGATTAGGGCAGATCTACATGAAAGTAAGATCAGGAGATCTACTTGAAGTTCGTGGAGTGCTTGTGTACTGGCAGGGTTATTACTGACTAGTTGGAGGTGAACACCAATTCTGTGTTTGAATTGTGTGTTGGGATCGTTTTTGATAAGAGAGTGAACTCTTGAGGAGAATTATTGTACACTTGGTGTGGGAAGCTTGAAAGGTGTGGAAGAGTGTGGCATCTCTTTATTGTATTCTTTTCTGAATGAGTATTAATACAGATTGTGTTGTCTCTCATATTTTGTGTCATTTATGAATTCTAGTTACTTATTGCTTCTGGTTAATTCTGCATATTTAGTTACTTATACAAGGTAATCATATTGTGCTCTCATTGGTGAGGAGCAAGATCCTAACAAGTGGGAATCAGAGCTATTTATTGTTCTTAATTTCCCCATCAACTGGTATCAGAGCTTTTGGTTGGGATACTAACAGGTTGGATTAGATCTGGTTAGTGTGTGTTGATTACAGGTTACTCACAGGGGTTTCTATTTGAGTGGGAGTATAGCAATGGCAGAAGAAAGTAGACTATGAATGGAGAAGTTTAATGGCAAGAACTATCAATTATGGAGGATGCAGATTGAAGATTATATGTATCAGAAAGATTTGTACTTACTATTGGGTGGGGTTGCATGCAAGCCTCTGGATATGAAGGTTGAAGAATGGGAGGTTCTTGATCGGAAGGCTCTAGGATCTATAAGGTTGAGCCTTGCATTGTCTATGATTTCCAACTTATCTCAGGCTAAGACAATGGTGGAGTTGATGGAATCTTTGGCAAATTTATATGAAAAACCCTCAGCTTCAAATAAGGTATTTCTTATGAAGCAATTATTTAATTTGCAAATGTTGGATGTTGGATCTGTACATAGTCATCTTAGTGATTTCCATGGTTTGGTAAACCAGTTAAATTCAGTCAATATTGTTTTTGATGATGAAATTAAGGCTCTCTTAATCTTATGCTCATTACCTGAAAGTTGGGAGAATTTGGTAATGGAAGTTAGTAATACTGCGTCTGCTTCAAAAATCTTAAAAGTAGATGATGTTGTGAGTGTAATCTTGAATGAAGAGATTCATAGGAAAAGCACAGGTGAATCATCAGGAAATGCTTTGAGTGTGGAAAGCAGGGGAAGGCAAAGAGAGAAGATCGAGCATGGGAGATCAAGGTCAAAGATAGGCAGGAGATCCAAGTCCAAGTATGGTAGAATAACTTGCTAGAAGTGTGGAAAGCAAGGGCACTTAAAGAGAGATTGTTGGTTCAATGAAGATCAGCATGAAGGACATGAAGAAGTAGGTGATGCAGGTATTGTTGCACAAGATGCTCTGGTATGTTCTTTGGATAAAGTAGAATCTTGGGTTTTAGATTCTGGTGCCTCTTTTCATGCATCCCCAAACAAGGAATTTTTTTATGAGTATGTCCAAGGAGACTTTGGAGAAATTTGTTTAGGGGATGGTAAGCCTTGTCAAATGGTTGGCAAAGGGAAAGTGAAGCTGAATTTGCAGACGGGCAACACATGGGTGTTGGAGGAGGTCATGCATATCCCAGTCCTGGAGCGAAATTTGACTTCTATAGGAAGTTTGGGTGATGAGGGATGAACAGTATCTCTCACAGCGAACTCTTGGAAGGTTACCAAGGGTGCACTTGTTGTAGCAAGAGGTAAGAAAGTAGGTATGCTTTATCTATCTACTTGTATTACTGATTTTCCTTCTGGTTTATCTACTTTAACTGTAGATTTGAAGATGTGGCTTAATAGGCTTGGTCACATGAATATGAAGGAGATGCATGTTCTTGAGTCAAAGGGTATGCTTTCAAATTTGAAAGGCATGGATTGAGATTTCTGTATGCAAAAGAAGAAAGTGACGTTTCTTGAGGAATCCGATGTTAGTGACAAGAACAGGAAAGTCTTGGTTTTCAAGGAGAAGATGACAGACATGTATCAGTCATAGGGGTTGAGGAATTCTGAGTAGAGCAAGGGTGATTTGGACAAGGTTTTGTTCCAAAAGGAGCTCACAGGAAAAAGTCATTTCTCACTAGAAAAACATAGAGATCGACGTCGGTTAAAAAACTGGCATCGACGTCCAGACAGGGACCGATGTTGGCTATGTGCAGACCGATGTCGGTGACTCAGGGATAGATAAACACCAGTGTCAGCTAGGGGGAACCGACGTCAGTGATGAGGTAGTCACATGGAACCGACATCAGTCGGGTGCAAACTGAGATGTGACTGGCATCGATTACTGAGATGGATTTTGGGCGGATAGCAAGCTGTCAAGGAGTCTCAAGCACCCATATGGAGGACTTAAAGGCTAGGTAAGCCTCAAATTCATCATTTCCATTCTTTACACTACTTGTTGCTCACTGATGGTAAAGAACCAGGAAGTTATTAAAGAAGCAGAGCAGGTAGATCCAAGAAATAGTGGGAGCTTGGCATGGATGAAGGATGCGATTCCTTGGAGAAGAACCAAATAGGAGTTTTTTGGTGGAGTTACCAGCTGAAAGAAAGCACTGAGAGACAAATGGATGTTCAGGATAAAGAAGAGCGGGAATGGACACGTGAGATAGAAGGCCAGGGTATATGGTCTTGAGTAAGCTGCAGGACAATGGAGGTTTGACCATTGTGTTTCTCTTTACCAGGTTGGATAATATTAGCTACATTATCCTATTACTGTATTGTGTGCTTGTTGTAGGTTTACACATACAGGGAGTTGCTAAACTAATGGTAGAGCTAGTTCAGAGGTTTGTCATGAGGAATCTAGGAGCAGCAAGATTCTTTGGCATGAGTGTGTCTAGAGACATGGAAGGTCACAGGTGATTTTGTCTCTTGATGATTGTGTGAAACCAATTAGCACGCCGATGGTTGGATAGGTGTCTTGATTCACATAATGAGGTTAAGTGCATGGTATGTACTAGACTTGAGTTTTCTCAAGTAGTGGGAGTTGTCACAAGTTTGGAACCAATCTGGGAAAGAAGCACTGGAGGGCAGTTTAGTGGATTCTGAGAGGGACCAGCAACAGGTGCACATGCTATGCAGGGTCAAGTTATTTTCTACATGGTTTGTAGATGTGGATGTGGTAGGTGATTTGGATGATAGGAGGTGCACCACAGTATTTGTAGTGGTTGGTCTTCAAGAGTGATTTTGAAGAGGGATACAAAGCCAAGGGAACAAACTAGATGATGTATAGGTACAGGTACAGTTACAGCTATTTATCTCCAGGTGGGAGATTGTTAGGTTGTAGAGCTAGAAGCTTCAACTATGCAGACATGGAGGAGGTTGCTGAAGTTCCATAGACACCAGCGTCGGTAGTATAACTGACATTGGTCATGATGAATGCAGAAGGCAACTGGCATCGGCAGGGAGTCGGCCGATGTCGGTCAACACCAGTCAGACAGGGACCGACGTCAATCACCTGTGGCAGTTCTAAAACTATTCGTTGCATGAACAGTTAGTTCGTTGAATCGAGAGTTTGCATGTAAAGGCTTCTTTGAGTCTTGAGTTACGTGTCTAAATTAAGAGTCTAAGTTATTGTTAAGTGTGGGATCTATTTATAGACCCATTGGCATGTATTGTAAAGTGTGTGCTAGTGAAGAGAACAAAGTGTGTGTTCCTCCTAGTTCCACAGAAGAGCAATAGAGGAAGGCAAGGAAGTTCCTTCCATTGTAAGATCATTGATTTGCAGGTTGTGCAGGATCAGGGCAGATCTACATGTAAGTAAGATCAGGAGTTCTACTTGAAGTACATGGAGTGCTTGTGTACTGGCAGGGTTATTACTGACTAGTTGGAGGTGAACACCAATTCTGTGTTTGAATTGTGTGTTGGGACCGTTTTTGATAGGAGAGTGAACTCTTGAGGAGAATTACTGTACACTTGGTGTGGGAAGCCTGAAAGGTGTGGAAGAGTGTGGCGTCTCTTTATTGTATTCTTTTCTGAATGAGTATTAATATAGATTGTGTTGTCTCTCCTATTCTGTGTCATTTATGAATTCTAGTTACTTATTGCTTCTGGTTAATTCCGCATATTTAGTTGCTTATACAAGGTAATCATATTGTGCTCTCATTGGTGAGGAGCAAGATCCTAACAAGTGGGAATCAGAGCAGTTTGTTGTTCTTGATTTCCCCATCAGGATATTACTATATTTGTATACTTATACACTATTATATGGTCTATTATGCACTTGATATTTTATATTATGTGCATATGTGTGCATATCATTATCCATATCTTATTTATTATCTTATTATAAGTAATATTATCTTTAGTGGTTACCTTCAAATCAAAGTTTGTCTGATTTGAGATTACCTAAAAGATATATATACTTTTATATCCATGATTCTACTTACTTATCTATATAAGAAGATACATAGCATGGGTGAAAATAATTTATTTGTAAGTTATATTGTATCCATACTATGAGAAGGTCCATTTTGCCATATTGCACATTAGAGCTTTATTAAAAAGATGTAGTTATTCTATCATATTTAATAATTGTGTTTATTATTGATTTAATGTTATACATGTATACATGCAATATGGATGTATGCCTTGAGGTTACTTATTTAGTTATCATGGATCCATTATATAATTTTTAGAGTGATTATCACTAATAAAAGACAAAGATAAAAATGTATGTGGCATGCCCAAAATAATTTCACCACTAACATATTAATGGAGGATTTGATTGTCTAACAATAAGAAAAAAAATCATGTTATAAGTTTTACATATTGTTTTGACACAACCACTATGAGGAAACAATATGATAATGTGGTTAAGTGTTAATAATATAATATCACATCTCATCAAAATGCATACAAAAATAGATCATGCATTATTGGATCGAGGAAATGACTAAAACCAAATTACATAGACCAAAACATTAACAAATTGAATGTATTTCATAGTCATAAATTATTAGTATGATTAATCATCTAATAATGTGATTAAAAATGGTGGTAATGAGAAACCAATCCAAATGAAATCCTTGAGCATTTACATGGAGCCACATTGTTAAATAATTGTTCATTTTGAAATCACTCAACTCTACATTAATGTTTTTTAGTAGAGCATAGCAAATGTCATTGAGTCCCTCACAAAAGGTAAATCTAAGGAAACTAAGAAGTTTCAAGTTGAGATATTAAAACTTGGGAGTTACTTATCCTTGATATAACTAAATAGTAAAAAGGGTTTCTTGAAAATTGGACCAAATGATTAATTATTCCAATTTTAAAATCTAGGAACCAAATTAACCCAATTAATTAATGAACCATCATGCTCAGTCATATTTTAACACATTTATATGACATTATTGAAAGAAAAATTAATCATTGATTTGAGGAAAATAATAAAATTGCTAAAGGGAAAGTTGGATTTAGGTGAAAACATGCTACTATTTACCACCTTGTCATCATATGTAATTTTGTTTATTTTACAAAAACATTCAACTTTGTGTCCCTCTTGAGATCCATAAATTTGTGATTAATTTCTAGGAAAATGTTATTACCAAATATGACATGTAAAAATAAATGTTCAATATATACCAACTACAATCTTAGGGTTAAAGAAGGGTACCCACTCTCTCCCACCCTTTTTGGAATTTATATTCAAAAATTTAAAGAGTGTTTAAAGGAGGGGTATACTCATTTTAACATGGTTGGGATCACTATCATGCTTCTCTTATATGTCAAATAAATTTTAAAAAAACTTGTTGATATTCTCAATAAATTCAATTAAATTCTCCATCAATTTTATAAGAGTTATGAACTTACCATAATTTTAATAGAACTAAGAAGATTACTTACTTTCTAATTGTGAATGATACTTTAGAAGAGGTCCAATCATTTGCAAATAATTAGGCATGAAATTCAGTTTTTTTAAAAAATTGGGGATAAAGTGCAATGAAATAGATAATTGATGGTCA
Source organism: Torreya grandis (assembly GCA_037957365.1). Classification (NCBI taxonomy): domain Eukaryota; kingdom Viridiplantae; phylum Streptophyta; class Pinopsida; order Cupressales; family Taxaceae; genus Torreya; species Torreya grandis. The sequence goes on along the minus strand of JARHVA010000700.1, from coordinate 902,148 downwards.
AAAATATTTTTATGGTATTGCAAACACATTTGAGAAATATTGAACTCTAGAATAAGGATTAAGAACTTGAAATTTATTCTAAATACTTTGGTCATTCCAATTATTCTATACAGTTGTGAAGATTGGGCTTGCAACACCTCTAATGGGACTTGGAATATTATTAAGCAAATAAAAATAAAAATTATAACTTGTAATTTAAGAATAAAATGTTGATACTTCATACCACATTCTCTTAATTGAAGATGATTTCACTTATGCAGAGTCTGAAGGTGGGATTATATTCCTAAAATCTAAATACAATTTGTTGATCACAATACACATGTAATACAAAAATAATTCTTAAATAATTAATTATAAATCAAAACATGGTCATTCACATAAGGTTTCAATGTTTATTTTTGTTTTTTAATTATTGATCCACATTTTGACTTGATGTTGCTATCCTAAATGTACATTATCCAAGAGGATTTGAATCATCACTCTGACTCATGATATGAGGGTATTACTCAAAAAATTATGTGCCTTGGCAAGTAGATTCAAAATCATCTTCAACATGTGTGTGTAACCAAAAATCCTAACTCTTCTTTACCCACGCCACACAACTCTTATACTATCAAAAAAATTTATAGTGAAACTCTGCCATAATATCAATAGAAGTTGTTAGACAAATGATTGGTTATGAAGTAAATGGCACCAACCCTTATAATAGTCTAACCAAAAATTCCTCTTTCTCCATTTTATACTAATTTATTATTATATTCTTTGTAAGGAGTTGGTGATATAGAGATAAACTAGGAGTGTGTAGACATCACAAATTTGATCTCTCAGATCTTGTACAAAACTTAACATTAAATAAATTTGTTATTAAAATTATATATCTAACACCATTGTTATTATTTGATCTATCCTTTATATATTGAATTATGATACATATTTAAACCTATATCATTACTATACACTTATTCATATAACTCATTAAAATATATTTAATGAGTTTCTCTACTAGGTCTCCTCCTAGGTTGTAGATCATTGTATCTGAGCATACATAATTCATAATATCTTATAAGTCATATAAAAGTTGCATATAAATATGTATTCATTTGTGTTACCACTCATATAAGGTCTGAATATAGGAAGTTAGGTCTCAAGACTCATTACCCTTCATCTTACCCTTCTACATATCTTTAGATGGTATAAAAATCCTTAGTGACTCTAAATTCAAAATTGTTCCAGAAACTGAAAGAGGATGATTTGAAAATGCAAAAATAAGAATTATAAGAATGTCATGCACATGAAAAATAAGGTATTGTTGAACAATTCACTCAAATTATCAAGCATGTTCCTTCCAACATATCTCATTCACATCAACCATTTGGTGGTCAATCACCCACCAAGATATAAATAAATTGATGCATCTGTATGTTTGAATTAAAAATATATGCATATGACAATGATAGATGACTTAAATTGATGTGCTCACACCAAGAGGTGAATTATTTATCTCACCAAGAAAAAATTACATTTTCTCTTCTACAAGTTTCTTTATTAGTAAATAAATGGTGGGGTAACTATTGTTCAACATGTGAAAATTGTGATGAAGATAAAGTTAACTTATACACACACATATATAAATTGAATGGTTTTTAATAAGCACTCAAATGAACCTATTATATTCTCAAGAACTATGTTGACCAACACATCAAATTTTCTTAGTTATGTCAAGGCCAAGATCAAATTGTATAGGAATACACAAACACTTTTCATAGTTTGGTGTTTGAAGTGAATGTTTAGGAAGTAAATCAAAATCTTATTTTGAGGTATTGGTAAAACTTGAAACTATATATCTAATAGGATATATATTAAATATATATATCCATTGGATAAGGTTACATATTTTCTTGTAAATTCGAAGCACATGTAAAGATAAAGACTAAGAAAGAAGATTTAAAGTCTTAGGACAAGTCATAGTCTAATATTTCTAAGAAGAAATTAAAAATAATGAAATGGACCTTCACACCATCCATATAAGTATAAATAATTATCCAATGATTAGAACAAGTAGTCTAATACTAGAAATTGGTTCAAAGTTCATAACTATAGTTGTCATTCCATTGAAGAGAGTCATACTTGGAAGACTCTACTTTCACAAATTAAAGTAGTGGGTACAAGCATTGTGACACTAGTAAAATGTACAAAGATCATGGATTTTAGACCTTGTGCTATGGTTGTTACCACAAACAACTCTAATTTCCCTAATAGATTCAAAGGAAGTAGAAATATTGTTCCATTCTCAAATATGAATCAATGGTCAACTAGCACACATCACCATTGAAAATGGAAATCAAAAGAACCTAATTTATTTTAAAGTAGTTCAAAGAATGAACTTAACACTAATACTTCATGTAAAATTCCATTGGATGGTTCAGTGTAGGCACTAAGAAACATGTCACTCAGTAGTGTCACCTAGTGAATAGAATCAAGAATTTTTAAGGTGTAATCCTTTGTGATGTAACACCATTAGAGGTATGTGAAGTTTTAATTAGGATAAATATATATTTACCATAAAAATTAAATTATTTTATATATTTTTTGCATAAGGTTAATTAACCTATGCATAACATGCTTAAAATAGGGATCTTATAGATCTATAATAATACATTTATAAATTGTATTTAGATATGAACTAGGCATAAAAATTACAACTAAAAGCAAAACCAAATGATGAATAAGAAAATGAAATGAATGAAAATGTGTAAGTTATGGAATTTGAGATGTCTATTTATTATCTTGACAATATGAGGATGAAAGTAATTGTTCACTTGTACTACAAATCGGTTAGCCACCTCTCACTAGGTTAGATTTAGTGACCCATTAAATGTGTATCGAGCATAATTGTTGATATACTAATTATAATGAATATTTAACTTGCCATCATATGTGTCCTTCACCAATTTTAGACTATTTTTTCCCTACGTCACTTCACAAAATTATGAAATTTTTTGTCTTCACTTCTCAAAATTTATGGGCAAAATCCTCAATTTTTCTTCTCCTTTGATCTTGACCTAATTCAACACCAATGTTAAAATTTGAATAAAATAAAATGTTTAATTGGATTTATAAACCTATTAAGGAGTTATGGATACATATCCCACATGTTAGAATCAAAGCCAATGTAAATCTAGTTTAGAATAAATAGCATCCCACCCAAGTGAGAGAAAAGATTTCACCTCTTCTCCTAGATAAATTAAATCCAAGTACATGCACCCTCCTAAACCTTCTTTTGATACAATACCTTATCTTTAATTAAATTTGGGATGAATTAAATCATTGTGCATGCTCCTTGATGTTGTGATGATGACATTTTTATAAAGATTGATAGAATATGCATGAGAGTCTAAGTGAATAAGAGGCTTAGATGCAAATGATATATTTGAAGGGATTTTTGAAATGACTAAAGGTTCCTTTGTATTTATAGGATCCTCTAAGGCATATATACATATGATATGACCCTAAAATATAGGTTAAAGTGATTGTTACAGCACAAGGACCCAAATTTTAAGGAAATAATTGCATGAGTTGAATAGGACTTAAGAAAATACCCTAAAATAGTGTTTCGAACATCTAGAGCATCCAGGGTTATATGAAGGAAAATTATTAGTTAACTAGTAGTTTCTCAAACTTTCAACATCAAATGGGTATATTATCATTTAATGAAATGGAATACAAATTCAAGTTATGTGGAAGTCCTACATCAAGGGAATGTGATACATAGCCCAACATAAGGGTAAAGTATATCTAAAAAGAGTCAAATATGTGCACATGGACCAAGTATGATAAAAAATGGAAAATACCTAATTTAAAATGGTCTAATACCAAAATTACGTTTCAACATATCGTTTCTTATTTGATTTTCCTATGTTATGTGAATGAATGCATCTGTTAAAGTAAAAAAAATGAAGCACACAACTACACTTACCTACAGAAGGATGAATGATACAATTGAATTCCTGGGTAAGTTACACCATATGTTTTATGTTCACAAAACTCTGGTATATTTGTAAGCAAAGGCTAATTTCTAAAAAATATTCAATGCAATATCAATTCATTGCAAATATAGTAATTAAATACATTAATTGAAAACATGATAATAGGATTAAATACACTTGCCAATACAAGATCCATGCTATCGTAACTTAAAAATAACATCTTCTCATGCTCTTCCAATGCTCACTCAAGTACCATAAATTTGAGGGTATTTTTGACAACTCAAATCCACTTCTTGATCATGGAATTAAATATTGGGCCATTTGTGATGCTCTCCTTTTGATCAATTCACTCAATCTTTTGCTAAATATTGAAAATTTTAGATGTAAAATATATTGATATGTGCCCCTTTTTAAGGTGAGGGATTGTAGACATGTTCATGTTATCACTCATCTCAAAATAAAGAGTTGTGTGCACTATGTATCATCAATTAATATGCCTAAAACAATTAGAATTATTGAACAGTTTCTAAGACATGTATTTTAATATCATAAAAATCATCATGTAACACTCAATAATAAGATACAACCTAATTTGAGGATGAGAGAGTGAGGAAAAATAATATTGCACAGTGTAACACTCTCTCTCTCTCTCTCTCTCTCTCTCTCTCTCTCTCTCTCTCTCTCTCTCTCTCTCTCTCTCTCTCTCTCTCTCTCTCTCTCTCTCTCTCTCACACACACACACACACACACACACACACACAATCTCAAGGAGATATGTAAGGGTATAATCACCCCAATAGAAAATTAAGATAGGGATAAATTATATTCCCCAAATGTTGAGATATACCCCTAAGAGGTCTTGATAAATAAATGAGCATGCACACATAATAGTACTATGACCAAATAGATGCATGGTGAAATCCATGGAAACACAAGTGTCAAACATAGTATACCAAAAGTAGTAATGATCATGATATGGATTATGTCACCAAACATAGTATATCAAAAAAATTGCACACATGTAACCACACATGGTAATAGGTGTAGAAATTTAATTTTGGTACAATCCTTCTTATTATAGTGTTTCTACTATTGCATTGTGAATATGGGTCATCACCTTGAATACTGTGCTTATTGGTGTTTTTTTTGTGTTTTCATCTATTTATTTATTTGTGTAATCCAATGGTCCTCCTTTATTCTATTTTAAATTATATTATGTTTATTTTGTGCCCATGGGCTTATTTTCTCTTTCCTTTTTTTGCCTATGGTTATTCATTCTTTTAGAATAGGAAAGAGAATTTGTTGATTTTGTTATGGGAGGAAGCGCCAAGCCCATCTTCCTATCCCCTTTGTTTTTATGGGACTTCTAGTTGTGATCATGTATTTTTTTATGTTTGGATCCGTTTGATGGTTGTTTGCATTTCTCTTTGTTGGATTTTATGTGCCAATATGTTTAGTTCAAAACATGAGAATCTTATATGTAAAAATCATAGACAATAATTTTAATACAATAATTATATGAGAAGTATCTAAGATGATTTATAAAAGGTTCCAATCTATTGTTATTTATTCATTTTAAATTCTATACACACTCTATATATATTTATCACTACTCAAGGACTTGCATCACATATTGTACCAATAGAAGGCCTAGACAAATTTGTTTGTAATTTCCATTCTCATTACACATGAACTACAATGGGTATGATTTATACATGCAAGATATATATTTAAAATAATTTTATGATTTCCTAAAATAATTAATTCATCCCTTCTCATTTTACACTATGTTTTGATTCTGGTAAGCTAGGTCAAGAACACTAAAGTAAAAAAAATAGATAATTTTGGCAATGAATTATGCACAACACAAGTATAATTAGGCATGGAATCTAGTTTCAAAGTGGTACAGAAAGATACAAAATTTAAAAATATGGAATTGGTGTAGGAGGAAATGAATGGAAGTCAAATCTAGTCAGCAATAATTCTACCCTAGATGCAAATGAAGAAAGTGACATTTTTGTTCTTATGGAGTCAAAATTTTAAATTTGGTATACAATTAATTATAGGCATGCCTAGTCTATATTTTTATTTATAAATCAATAATTTATATCATGTATGACTATTATTTTTCTTTTATTTCTCTTTCAAGTTCAACTATTAATGCAACATTTTATTTTTGTATGTTTACTATTTTTAGCCACTAGGACAAATCTTTTTTTTTTTTTTTAAACATTTTTAAATGTAAATCTCGCTACTGAAATAATTTATTTATTATTTTCATTGTTAAAACATTAACAACATAATTTTTTTTGGTGAACCCAACATTATTATATTGAACCTAGGATTAATACCCTCTCACCCCTCATGGTTTTTTTCTTATTTAAAGCCTAAGAGATATAAAATAATGGAAACTATGCAATAATTCATATTACAAAAATAATGGCAATAAGTAAAATAATCTGAATTGAAACATGCTAATATATATTTTGAATAATTGATTTAGAATTAATAATAAAAGAGACAAATGATGCACTTAGCTATTTCTATTTGTCTACTACTCACATGAGAGGCCACATGATCTAAAAAAGATTAATAAATGATTTACCGCCTACTCAGATATGAAAATAGGGGTCAAAAACCCACTAAGACACTATTATGAAAGTTAGTCACTTATGGTAGTGAACAATGTTAGGGTTTACTAACAATGTCATTGCATATAATGGGGTATGAAATATTTGAGAGCCCTACGCCTATGCCTCTAATCTATTTATGTGTATGCATACTTATTCAATCCTACATGATATTACTTATTTCATATCTCTTTCATCCAAACCCTAAATGTTCTTGATTGAACACAAGATTCTCTTACAAAAGGGTTAGTACTTTGGGTTGGACTACCCCCAAAAAATATGTGATTAATGATCAAGTGTTGCCTACATTCCAATACTCTAAAAAGGACTTAAACCACATGTATTTATCCCACTTATGTGTTTGTGTGTAAAATCATGAACAATCTAGAATTTGATTCCATATTTTTATATTTGATACTTGGCACCATACAACTTTGACCTTATATTTTATAATTTGGCTCTATGGAACACTCTAAGTCCACTCCTTAAAGATTTGAAATGTGTATATGTATTTTTAATAATGTTCCAAGAAAGTGATAGGTTATTCTTTAATGTTGTTAGGTCATACCAAGTGAATAATAATCTTAGGGGTGATTTTGTGTGTGTGTGTGTGTGTGACTCTTCATTAATTTTCATCTATAAATGACCCATGAAATGTGTTAAGGATGATGTAATTGAGACTTCCTAATTTGAAAAATAATCATTGAGGGACCTTTGACACTATTGGAAAAGGGAGACACCTACGGTAGTCGACATTATCTAAGTTTACCGATAGTGTCTTGGTAGTGAAAAACAAGGATATGAAGTATGTAAAATGTATGTCTAGGATTCTAAAGGCGTTCATGTATAGACCACGTTGATCTTGAATAAAATATCTAGTGGCTATAGGTAGCTAAGTCAATAAATGGGTAGAGTAATAGAGGGAAAGTGTACTCAAGATTTAGATATATGTGCATTGCCTAAGTAAGTCAAATTTTATGTTGTTAAAGTGCCAAAGACCAGATTTAATTTTCTATAGATTCCCCCCTTTTAATCTAGTATTTAAATAATAAATTAAAAGGATAAAGTAAATCAATTTAATACCTATGATAATTGAGCTTGTTGTTGATAGGTATAACCAGAATGTATCATTTTCTCCATGTGAAATATGAAAAAAACATGTATAATCAATCTCCACTCATAATAAAAACAACTAAAATAATATGAATCATTGAGAATAATAGAAATTGAAAAGCTAAGGAATGAATACACTTGATGGTATGCAAACTAAGATGTCACTATAAAAACTTAATTGGAGAATATCATTATTAAATTCAACCTAGGGATTATACCATGTTACTCATTAGGGATTTTTTTATTATTTTACACTTACACAATATAAAATAATGGAAACTATGCACTAATTAACATTACATAAATAATGGAAATAAGTATACTAATTTGAATTGAAACACACTAATAATTATTATCACTTCTTGATTTATCTTTGAAAAGATAAGAGATGGAAAATGTACTTAGATGGTTTTTTATGTATTCTAATCACAGGAATATTTATAAATGCTCAAGAAGTGTTTCCTCAACTACTCAGATATGAAGTAGGGGCTAAAAACCCACTAGAACACAGTTGGAAAAGTTAGACCCTTGTAATAGCTGACATTACTAAGATTTACTGACGATGTCTTTATGTACAATGGGTATCTATGATTTATAGGAGACCTCTAATTATGCATGTAATTTTTTTATGTGTAAGAGCACTTCTTTGATCCTACATGATTATACATGTTTTCTATCTCTTTTATCCAGACCCTAATTATGATTGATTGACCAAAATATGCCCTTAAACATGGGTTATTAACTTGGGTTGGATTTCCCCATAACACTCCCTATTGAATGACTGAGTGTTTCCTATGTTCCAATACTATGAAGAGGTATTAAACCACATGTAATTCTCCCACTTATGTGTGTGTGAAAAATCATGAAAATTCTCAAATATTGTTCCATATTTTGGTATTTCATATTTGGCATCATGTAACTTTGAACTTTTATTTTCAATTTTAGCTCTATGGACTACTCTTATTCTTCTCCTTAAAGATTTGAGATGTTTATATGCCTTTTAAATAATATTCCAAGAAATTTGTAGGTGATTTCTCAATGTTGATAGGTCTTACCAAGTGAATAATAACCTTAGGGGTGATTTGTATATATAAGTGACTCTTCATTAATTTCTTGTTGTTACCAACACAAGAAATGTGTCTAGGATGACCTAATGGAAACTTCCAAACTTTAAAAATAGCCATTGAGGTCCCTTAGACACTATCAATAGTAATTCAGTAGTGTCCTAGAAGTTTAAAACAAGACTGAAGTATGGATAAATTATGTCTAAAATTTTGAAGGTGTTCATGTATAGACCAAGTTGATTCTAAGTAAATATATCTAGTAGATATAAGTATTTAAGATATTAAATGGGTAGAATTATAAAGGGAAAGTGTGATCAAGGGTTATATATGTGTGTGCATTATCCAATTATGTCAAATTTGATGTTTCTAAAGTACAAAATACCAAATTTAAGTGTCTACGTATGCCCCCATTTTAATCTAGTATTGAAATGCTAAATTAAAAGGATAAAATAAATTAATTTGGTACCTATGATAATTGTGCTTCATTTTGATAGGAATAGCCAAAATGTATCATTTTCTCCATGTAAAATCTATAAAAAATAAGCATAATCAATGTCTATACATAATAATAAATTTAAAAATAATCTAAATTGTTGAAAAAGATTGAAATTGAAAAGCTAATGAATGAATACACTTGATGGTATGTGAACCAAAATGTCCCTTTGAAAGATTAATTGGAGAATATTATGGGTTGAACTTTCCCCATGTTGATACAAATACTAGAAAAATGAGTTGAGGAAATACTCCATCTACTACTAGAGAAGATAGAGTTATAATTTGAGAAAAGTTGTAACATCAACCACACTAATCCAAGTATTAAAATAACCATTTTGTGGAACCCTAAAATTAGGTTTGTATGTAAATGTAGAACCCTAAATCAAGTTCATATGTAAAAGGATCAACCACTAAAAAAAACTAAAAGTAAAGTGCTCACATAATACCATCATTCCCAACCAATCCTCAATATAAAAAATAATAAATTATTTGCATGAACAAATTCCATGGCCCGTATCATCCATTTGTTTCAAAAAGTGATTTAGAATGTCAAACTATGTCTCAAAATATCATATAATGTATTAATTGTTCCTAAAAGTCATGCGAATATTTCTCCATCTACTGGCTCAATATAACTCATCTAAACTGTATAATGTCTTAGAAAGTGAAATGTTTTGTCTGGCATGGTCTAATTCTTTGAAACAAACCCATTATATGCCCCCTTTTGATATGAGGGATGAATCTTGTGAATTAATCATATCAAAAGAAAAATTTAATCACATCATGTGTTATATATAACAAATAGAACAATTAAATCATGTATATAAACATGATAATATATGTCACCATAGAACAATTTTGATCATTGTAAGCACATATGAAACATGTAATCCAAGGTAAGGGTAGTTGTTTGATAATATCACACAATATATAATCATTATAATTTATTTGAAAACAAGTGCCAATGTCAAATAGATATGTTAATGAAGCACACAATAGTCATAATCACAATAAATGCATGATATAAATTTTTAGACAATATTTATGAATTTTATAGCACCTCAGTCTTGTACACTTGGAAAACTTAGATCTTGATTGTTCCTCTCAGTTCTTAACTTCAGCTAGATATGTTAATGATGCACACAATAATAATAATCAAAATAAATGCATGATATTAATTTATAGATGATATTTATGAATTATATAGCACTTCAATTTTTATACACTTAAAAATTTAGACCTTGGTTATTCCTCTCAATTATCGACCTTTCCAAATTTCATAAGTCTCACATCTACTCTATCTTGTGCCCCTTGTCCTATATCTTGGTCCAACCAATACTATGTTGATGACCCAAACCTTATATCTTCTTATAATTCTTATAAAATGATTATCTTATGCCCTTAAAAGTTTTAACTTTATACCTATTTTCTAACTGCCAAGACACAAGCATCAACCCCAGACCCCTATGTTAACACAAGTGTCTTACACTAACAAAGCTGTCTAGTGCCCCAAAGTCATATAATTTTTAAATAAAATTTATCCTAATGGTCAATCTAAGTGATTTAATACAAGATATTTCCTTATAGGAGTGGTATATATTCACAATCACTCATTCATTATTGACCTAGTATATTCATACCAAAGAGCATTCAATTGAGAAAAACTTGCATATTTATTCATATTTCCATATCATTTATAGGGAATACACATTTACAGGTATGAATTATTAAAGGATCAACCCAAGATTTATATTTTACAAGTTACAAGCTAGGATAATGTTGTACTTATTTTCCACATATTACATGATTCACTCACAAGCCAACACATAAGGGAGAACTACATTAGTTTGAAGCACTCTTCAGATTAGTGGTTATGTAGGTATCACCCATTGATAGAGGGGTCTTTACAGTTATCTCAACACCATGATTTTACTAACCCATTTTTTCTAAGGTCACTATGAAGATGAAGAACTAGGGTTTTAACATTTCATGAGTGGTAGTCTATGACCTATATCTAAATGCACCAAAGTGAAGGTGAAGACAAATTCAAAATCATCTAGTGGTTATATATTTTTTAAGTAGGTATTATGTACATGACACCTACATTCTATTCATACATTAGCATCAATGCTAACATCCACTGCTGACACTAGTGTCTACGACTTCAGAGGCACTCAATCTAAAATTTGGCAACTATTCTAGAATCTTCTACCAATCTACTTCTTGCATGTTCCAAATCAAGGATGGTGTTAGCATCAAAAATAACTAAGTAAATTATTTCTTTGTCATTTCCATATCTAGGATAGTTTTACTTCCTATTTTTATCCTATCTTAATTTAAATAATTCAACATATGTTGTATCTGAATTTAGCATTTAATTAGCCTATTATAGATTTGATTATTGGCCTTGTACATTGTCATTTCTATATTCTTAACCCTATCTACCTAAGTAAGATCCTTATCCAAATTTAGGGTTAAACATTTGGTGAAACTAATATTTTAACATCATTCTTACCTAAGCATACCATTTATAATGTTTCTTACATACTTTGTCCTAATCTATGTGTTCTTTATCTCTCTCATCATGGATGATATCAATTGCTTTGATGAATATGATTATGAAACTCTCCAAATTTATATCAAGGAAGGGGTCAGAATTGATTACTCTTATATTCTTTGAAGTGATAAAGACTATAATATCTTTTATTTTAATGGTGGTAGCTACCATCCCTCTAATCAGTTTCATTCTCCCACCATTTCAAGAGGTGATTTGATCCATCTTAAGGAATATGATACCATCCCTCTAATCAGTTTCATTCTCCCACCATTTCAAAAGATCAAAGGACATCAAAGTCTCTTGGCAAAGTTGATAGAACCTCTACATTGTACTTGTACTCAACGTTGTCTCTTTTTTTATTTATTTGGTAGATATAAATATTGAATGCCATTGAATTACAATGGCAAGAACAACTTTGAGGACTGGTATAGTACCAAACAAAACAAAATCAAATATTGTAGAGATATGTCCATTGAATCATCATGATGTAACACATAGTCTCCATAATGCATACCTAGTATGGCAACAAAAATCATCCTGCATATCACGACAATGGCACAATAAGATTTTTGAATTAGGTTTTTTTAAAATTCCTTATCTTTGCATTGATGCATGGGCCCTCCAAAAAAGTGGTAAGAAAGCTTTTTCAAATTAGTTTTCATAAATGAAATACATTTTTAAAATTAAAAGTAATTTTCTTTATTATCATAGAGAGGCAAATCATGTTTAAATGTAAGAATCTCTCTTCATATCTTGTAAATCCTCTTGGAGCACTTAGAAAGGCTTATTTTGTGTAAAGATTTGAAGGTAGGAGGTCAAGGGTTCAAATCTTCTATTTTGGAAAAAAATTATATGGTATATGCCTTTTTGGAGGAATATTCTCTTTTGAGAATCTTTTTGATACATTACATGCATGTCTTGGAAGTTGTAAAGGGCATATATATTATAAAAGCATAAATTATAGTGGGTGAAAAGTAATAGATGTTTGAATTTTTTACTTTTGGTAAAATAAAGATGTAATTGGTGAAATAAGATTGAATTTTGATGATATAAGGGTGTAAAAGGAGATATAAGGTGGTATTATTGTATATGTTCAAGTCTCAAAAATTTCTTGTATTCGAAAGCTATTTGGAAGGTAAAGGCAAAACCTTAATATCATTCCCTTTTGACTTGATTCTTTTTTAGAACCATGGCAAAAATTATGAGTTTGATATCAAAAAATGGTAAAATATCTACTAAAAATTATAAAGAATGGAGTAGAAACATGGAAAACACCCTAATCTTTAATTATTTATGGGAAATAATAGAGAAATAAATTACACCACCAACTAAAGTCACAAAGTTAGTTGATTACCAGAAACATAATACGCGTGCACTCACCCTTTTGAAAGCATCTTACACTGAACATGTTATCATCCATATTGAGGTAGTTAAAATTGGTGCATGGAAAGCATGGAAATATTTGTATGAAAAACAACTTGCATATAAAAAGATTGACCTTCTTATGCAACTTTTGAATAATGAATTATAAGATAATAAAGATGTCTTTGAATATCTTTCTCGTATGAAAACATTGAAACAAGACTACTACACAATTGGTGGTAAATTTGATGATGACATGTTGATTTCTATCACATTGCATGGTCTTAATTCTACATACACAAATTTTGTTAAAATGCTATAGCTTAGTGATAAGCTTAATGGTGCCACATTTAAAACCATCTATGAGTTATTGACTCAACATGAGAGATACTTTGCAAAGAATAAAAATATGTCTATTGAATAGGCTCACTCTATAAATAATAGGTCCCAATATAGAGATCATTACCATGTATAATGAAAGTCTCAAAATCATTCTTTGAATCACTCTCAACAATATTATCCACATCATTCTTGATGATTTCCACAACATTCACATCAACACTCTCTAGGGTCTTCCAAATGTAGACATAATCACAAGAACTCTTGTCAATCCTTTAGTTCCTCCAGGGATTTAAATTATTCTATATATTTAGGCATATAAAAAATCCCACATATTTAAAATGTGGTGGAAATGGATATCTTGCAAATGTGTGTCCTGCTTGACAACCCTGTTCTCCACACAAAAAGAAAGTTGAGTCAAATTATGTGGATCATTCTAATAGACACTCTTCTGGTTACTCCAATGATTATGGTTATTCTTATACTTCCTTTGATCATGAGCCATCATATATCACCAATATCTATGGTCTCGATGGACCTGACACCATATTTTTGGTGCTAAGTGATTCACCCATCTTGTGTGAGTTAGTAGGCTCAAGACTGTGATTTGTTGTTATAGTAGCAATTTTTTGTCTTATGTTTTTGATTTCAATTTCATTTTTGGATTTTCATACTTGATATTCATGTCATGGATCAGACATGATTATTTGATTTTATTTCTCTCCATGCATAGCTTCTCAGCTCTTGCCTACTAGGGCAGAATATATTACATTTATTGGTCTTCGATCAGTCATCGATGATAGTATGAGTTGATACGGGTTGATATCACATTTAATGTTATCAAAGGTCTTCAATGTTTGTTGGACATCAAATATATGTGTGATACATAGTATGGGTTTGTCACTTGGATGGTTTCCTATGTGGGACATTACATGGATAAATGTAGTTGGACATGCTTGATTGTGTTCCACTATAGTACGATACAATGATCACTAGGGATGATCAAAATTTGATCATGTTCATCATCCATTTTTTGCCACAACTCATAGGGGTGGGATTATTTAAGGAGTGACATCAGTTTTTTGGTCAATACCAAAGGTACAATGTACCATTTGTAGTTATGACAGATATCCTTTTATGACTTCAGAGTTATTAGTCCAAATATTTCATACCCCTTTGGATCAAGGGGAGTTTGTTGGGTTTATGATCCAATTAGTTTTATTTTGATTTATTTGTATGGTTTAGTTATACCCATTAGTTGGTTTCCTTGAAGCAACTCCCTATAAGCTTCTTTTAAAAGCTTATTTGTGTACCAAAAATAAAACAAGTTTTAATATTAAATATTTCTTACCTTATCTCCTCTTGTTCCATGATCTAACACTTAAGGAAGATAAATATCCTTTACCCATACTTATTACACCACCATCATACATTTCAGCCTTTGATATTTGCTAAAATATGGATATAAAGGCCAAGGATTGGGAAAACATGAGCAAGGTGTAACCCATCCTGTGTCTCTTAAATATAATACAAATCAACAAGGCTTGGGATTTTTATAAAAATCTAGGAGTCACCCACAAGACAAGTCCTCTAATCAAGCCCTTCATGCATATTCTACCATAAAAGTGGTTACATATGACCAATATGCTCCTTCATATGATCATCACAAGTCCAAAAAATACGTAAGGAAATTATGACTAATTTACAAACTAATTATAAAGGGGATGTTCTTTCAAGATCATTGATCAAAACCCCTCCTATTCTAACATTTCTAAAATATCTCCCTTATCAAGGGTGATGATTCTCTCTTACCTTCATTTGATATTGAATTTTTTTTAAAGGTTAACCAAGATAGCATGATAACCTTACCAAGAAACATTAATCCATCAAGAAGATTAAAGTATTACAAACCTACAATGTAAAATGTTCCTAATGTGCCAAACCATACAAGAGATGCATTTTTACCAAATGTTTCTACTATACCAAAGGATATGCCTTTATAAATGCTTTTTAAAGATCCAATTTTTATATACTTACCAAAATATAATGAACCAAATTCTTCTAATGGTCCAAGCTATTCAAATGATATTCCAAAAGTACATAAATTTAAATATCCAATACCACTACCAAAATATCTTAAATTTAGTGATCATGAACTTGCACTTGTTACCATGAGAATGATGATACTCATATTCCTAGATTCAAAAAAGGTGGTGGGTTGGAACTAATGATAACACCTCACCAATGTTCCCATGGAATATCTTATTTCTATGATGACCACTATTGGGATCTTCAAAAATAGATTTATATGCTTCAAATGTAAATGGCTTTCCATAATACTATTGCAAATGTGATTTTATTTAACAATCAACCTCTTGATTAATGTATACTTGAATATCCTTATCCAAAAGATTTTGAACTACCAAATTTACCTTTCTTTTTGAGTCATAAGGACCCATTTGACTGCATGATGAACTATGTACATTCTTTTGGTCAATGGGAAAAAGATGACAAACTATTGCTAAAAGTATTTCATATGACCATTTCCCATGAGGATCAAAATTGTAGCCTACCAAAAGGTTCCTTAACCAATTTTTCACAATTATAAGATTTTTTATTCATGTATTTCAATATCCACAAGGTGTCAAACCTTACATTAGCACATTAGCACAATTTCAATCAATGTGATGATGAATCCCTTCAAGATTATACTATTCAATTCAAAAGTACATCATATGATCTAGAATTTGGACCCTTGGATTTTGAATTACAATTTATTTTTAATAGAGGGATTATTTCCCTATTAAAGGAAAAATCATTGCTTAAACAAAGAGGAGGCCCACACTACACTCTTAGAAAAGCATGACAATGAGTGTGGCAAACATTTTAGTGGATGTGCCATGTCTCGAAAACTATTATACCAAGACTATTATTATCCTACCATGGAACAAGAATAAAAAAAACATGCAAAACTATGTTTACAATGCCAAATATCCAACAATTTAAATCATGCATCATTGCATGAGCCATAACCAATTGTTTCACCATGGCTTTTTCCTTATCGGGTTTTGAATTAATTAGAAAGGTAAATCTGGTATCCACTAGTGGACATAAATTCATCATCACAGATACATAATATTTTTAAAAATGGGTGGAAGAAATTCCATTTGAGTTTACCATAGAGGATGATATATGCAGGTTTCTAATGACCAGTATTATTTCATGTTTTGGCATACCTTCAACTATTATTTTTGAAAATGGATCATCATCTAAAAATAAGATGGTCAAATACTTTTGCATTAAATACAAGATTAAGCATACCTTTTTCACACCTTATTACCCATAGGTAAATGGCTAGATAGAGGCAACCAATAAGGCCATTGTCAAGATACTTATAAAAATAGTTGAATGATACAACACTGATTGGCACCAACATATGGTATATGATTTATGGGCATACCACACTAGTGTGTACACACCTACTCAAGATACACCTTACTCTTTGTCTATGTTACATAGGTTATTTTACCAATTGAAATTGAGATACCTTCTTTGCATGTTTCTCTTAAATACATCATCAAAGATAATGAATACCATGAAAAGAGTTGCATCAGTTAGAGCAGTTGAGTACCAAACACACATAGGTTGTTGAGCAACTATGTGTCTATCATGATCATGTAAAATGAGCACATGGTACTAAAATAAAATCATAATAATACCAATGCATAAAAAGACAAGAAAGGAAAACTCAAACCAAATTGGTTGGGACCATTCATAGTTAAATATAAGTTGGGAAAAGGCATAGATCACCTTGATACACTTTACGGAAACATTTAAAAAACCCAATGAAAATTATGCACTAGTGTAAATATATTACGTGAAAACTATTCAAATATTCCAAAAATACTAAAAAAATAAAAAATATATTCAAAACTCCAAAAATATTCAGCATAAACATGTTTTATTGGCTCCTTGGCATCTATATGTTAGTTTTATGCTGATGGATGGCATATTAGTTACTTATACATAAACATGTGATTCATGCTTATATTTGAGTGTGAATTATTCATATGCAGATACATGATTTATGCACTTATGGATGTTGGGATTTCCCTATACTCATGTCATGTGGACATTGGGGGCATCCACTTCTTTGATATTAATACACATGGGTTATATCATTCTATGGTCTCTTGATTATTATGTTTGAGTTATTATGCACTTACACATGCCTTTATCCATGATTATATCTTATAAAGGGTACTTGATATGTTATACACTTGAAATTTTTTGCTAACACATTTGATCCATCGGATATTATGATATGTTTATGTTGGTTATTTGTGCTTTCCTTTATTCACTTCTTTGAGTTGTTTGCCTTGTTAGTGTACTGCTTGTTTGAACATTTGAATATGCTCATTTTTTGTGGCCCACATGCCTTTGATTACTTTATTTGACATTGGAATATATCATTATTTGTTGTATGAACATCTAAATATGTCATTCTTGATTTTTTGGATATTTGACTAAGTCATGTCCCTTTGATTGTGCAACATTTGAGAATGCCCCTAATGTGCAGTCTCCTAGGACCATTATATGTTGACTTGTTTTTTAATTCTCTTGTGTGTGTACTTGTGTGTTTATTGAACTTGTCTTATTGATATCTAGACATTGCCATGATCTTTATCATGAATCTTTAGACTTCATGTAATCACATTATTCTAAGTGCTTCAATGCTACATGGTTCCATTCACAGATTATTTCGTTATCTTATCCTTTTGAGGTGAGGTGACTACTAGTTCCTATGTTCCCTCACCTCAAAGGTGGGGCATATCAGTGGGGTCATGTCATACATATGTGATCTCCACATTTGTTAGAATTTTTAAATTCAATGGGGGAATGATTTGGAAGTGTGTTCTCCACACTTCTTCAGTATTTGAAACACCTAGATTCAGTGGGGGCATGATTTGGAAGCATTTTCTCTACACAATCAATATTTGGCACAATTTTCAAATCCAATGGGGGCATTTTTTAGAAGCATGTTGTCTACATTTATTCAATATTCATCACACTTAGATTTAGTGGGGTCATATTTTGGAAACATGCCCTCCACATTGGCACTTATTTTAGTTTTCAGATTCAATGGGGGCATGCTTTAGAAGTATTTTATCCATGCTTATTTAGTATTAAACACACTCAAATTTAGTGGGGGTATGTTTTGGAAACATGTCCTCCACATTAACACTTATATCAATTTTCAAATTTTTCCATATATAGTTGGGGCATGTTATGGTAACATGCTACCCACACTTCTACAAAATTCCATATTGGCCAAAGGACAGTCATATGATTCACATTCATTTTTATGGAATAATTATATACACTAGTACCATTGTTATACAAATTTTTAGGATGAGACATATCTAAGGTGTATATGTTATGTAATGTGTGCCTAATATTACAAAATCCAAATTAGTTTTAAACCCACCAAGTCAAACTTTTACAGAAGCCAATCTACTAAAGTAGTTGGTTTACTTTTTGGTATAGTTGATATGATTAAATCACTCAATATTTCTAAGTTTTCAAGTTAGAATTGATTGTATCATCCATGTTCACCAGTTTGATAATATGAGTTGACTTGGTTCACTCATGCTCACTAGGTTATAAGTATGATTGGGTTGCACAGTTGATTTAATCTCAACTGTTAGGTGTAAAATCACCTTTTTCTCCAAGGTTGGTGGCATGTGCCTTACAATATCTCTATATCTCCTTAGATATATGCACTTTATAAATTTATATATTTGTCCTAATCTGAATTTTAGTGAGTTTTTGGCCCTTGAATTTTGACTAAGTATTGTCCCATTTTGGTGCAAGACCAACATGGCACGAAAGGACCATTATCCCATTTTGGCAAAGGGCCGATATGGTGCAAAAGGACCATGGCATGGGAGAACCATGACATGTAGTTGATAGGCACAGAAGCATCATGGAGAAAGACTTGATAGGTGTAAGAGGATAATGGCATAGGAGAACCACCATGAGAGGACCTAATCAGAGGAGAACAAGTCAAGGAACCCAAGAACATAGGACTTAGAATGAAAGCAAAAGACTAGGGAACATGTGGAATAAGCTAAAATAGTTAAGTGTGTGATTAATATGGGACATTTTGACCTTATTGATTAGATTTTTTACACCATCCCAAAAGGAACAAAACACATGGCCACCAAAATATAACATAAAGGATCTAGGGGTCTTCAGGAAGAACTTATTATAAGAGCCATAACTCTTAGTCTGTTGAGAGTTTATGCACCATTTTCTCATGATAATAATGATTGTGACAGTTAGGGCAAAAAAAGTATAAATACCCCTATTATAATCTATCATGATGATGATCTTTTAGAGAATATAGGATGAAGCTTTACTTTTTGGTTCATTAAGCATCTAATATGAGATATTATATTCTTACAACTTGTGTCATGAATGATGGAATACACTAAGTGCTAGATCTAGATATGAGTTATTCCTTAGTCTCTTTTTATTGGTATAATTTTATTTCTTAAGTCACTAATGTTAGATAATGATGGTGATCTGTGTAGTAATAATAATAACCACATTTGGAACTAGAAGGATCAAAGTAGTATACTTGTGTTGTTATATAATATTTATTTGAAATAACATAAAAAATGCATGAACAAACATATAATACTGTGTTAAAAAACTTTCAAGAACCAGTCTTTTATTGCACACTTCGAGTGAGCATGAGAGACCTAAATCTCACATGATAGGGCTAGTGTACTAGCTCATTGGGATAGACTTCAATACTAGAGCTGGAATCAACTAAAATAACCCAACATTTTGGTTATATTTTTAGGACTTGAACCTAGGTCTTTCGGGTGAGATCCAAGTCTCCTAACCAACTAGACTACAATGAAACGAAAATGTTGGGTTATTTTAGTTGTTTTTAGTTTTGACACTAAAGTCTATCCTAATGAGCTAGCATGTTGGCCCTATCATGAAAGATTTAGGTCTTGAACACTCACCTAAAGAACTCACTAAAAGATCAATTCCCAAAGTTTTTGAAACTTGGCTTCTTTAGGGTATGAATAGGTGGTGATAGTGTAGTCGAGAATGTAACTTTTCTAAACTCCTCTCCACCAAAAGTTGACTGATCGTGTCCATGAAAATCCAAGTCATGCTAAAACCCTTTATCATTTGAGTATCCAAGACTACCTCCTTCCAAGATTCTTGAATCATCCTTGAGCATATGCTATTATCCAATCATGTAAAAAAACTAGGATCTTCAAAAAGAAGGTTTCATACAAGTGATTGTAGAGATTGTACTCCACCCACTATCGTGTAGAGATTCTTGCCTCAAGATACAAAAATAAAAAATATATTCAACATTGGTAACCCATTATTCTATATTTTCTAGATTAATATGCTCAAACATCTTCTCATGACTATGCTTCAAGCACTTTAGGTCCTGAAAATGGAACCAAAATGTTGGGTTATTTTAATTGATTCTAACTCTAGCACTGAAATCTATCCCAATGAGCTAGCACATTGGCCCTATCATATGATATTTAGATCTTGTGTGCTCATCCAAAGTGCACAGTGAAAGACCAGTTCTTAAAGGTTTTGTAACATAGTATTATATGTTTGTTCATGCCTTTCTCTTTATGCAGTTTCAAACAAAGATTATATAATAGCACAAGTATACTAATTTGATCTTTCTAGTTCCAAATGTGGTTATTATTAGTATTACTACATAGATCACCATCATTATTAAAATTAGTGATTTAGAAAAGAAATAGATACCAATAAAAAGAGACTAAGGAATAACTCATATCTAGATCTAGCACTTTGTGTATTCCATCATTCAAGACACAAGTTGGCAAAATTTGATATCTCATATTAGATTCTTAATGAACCAAAAATTAATGCTTCATCCTATATTCTCCAAAAGATCATCATCACAATATATTATAATAGGGGTATTTATACTTGTTTTGCCCTAACCAAGTGTCACAATCATTAATGTCATAAGAAAATGGTGCATGAACTCTCAACAGACTAAGAGTCATGGCTCTTACAATAAGTTTTTCTTAGAGACCCGAGTCCCTATGCCCCCTAGATCCTCACCTTATTCTATATTTTGGTGGCCATTTGTTTCATTCCTTGTAGGCTAGTGCAAAACTTATGATCAATAAGGTTGAAGTGTCCCATATGAATCACTCTCCTAACTACTCATGCTTCCCATGTGCTTCCTTAGGTCTTCTATTTTCATTCTAAGTTCTATGCTCTTGAGTTCCTCATGACTTGTTCTCCTCTATCTAGGTCCTCTTGCATTATTTTTCCTATGCCATTATCTTCTCATGCCCAACAAGTCTAATGCCATGATGTTTCTACACCTATTAGCTATGCACCATGGTTCTCCTATGCTATGGTCCTTTTGTGTGTTGGTCCTACACCAAACTAGGACAATAGTCCTTCTATACCATGTCAGTCTTGCGCCAAAATGGGACATTACTTAGTCAAAATTTAGGGGCCAACATCACCCTACACTATACCCTTAGTCCATCCTGGACTAAGCTGTACTAGCATCCTTTTGGATGTATTCTAGTGTAGATACTTGCTTATCAACCTATCCTCAGAGGGATGAACAAATTGCATTTATTTGTTGTTCATGATTATTTATGGCATCTTCCATTGTTTATATATTGGTTCATTTTCCATAAATCCAATAATTTCACCTCTAACAATGAAATATTAATGCCCTTGATAGTCCCTATTAATCATTACTTCAATATTGAAGGCCAATGGAATAGGACCAAACTCCTATCACATTATTCCATGCTAATGTATTCAAAGTGTCAGCTTGCTTTACACGAGAGGACCGAGTGAGAGGAGAAGTCACGAGGAACCCAAGAACATAGGACTCAAAATGAAAGTGGAAGACTAGGGGAGCATATGAGAAGTGGGAACAGTTAGGAGAGTGATTCATAAGGGACACTTCAACCTTATTGATCAGAGGTTTTGTACCAGCCCATAAGGAACATAACACATGGCCACTAGAATATATCATAGAGTGAGGATCTAGGAGGTACACATACTCAGGTCTTTAAGAACTTATTATAAGATCCATGACTCTCAATCTATTGAGATTTCATGCAATATTTTATCATGATTCCCATCTAATCAGTGACATCTGTTGGGTGAATATTTTGTCAACCAGCTAACTGGTGAGCAAAATAGGTCTCTTCAACCACAACATAGGGAGATTGGTCATCCAAATTTATAGGTTTACCACATCCAAAGGGGAAAAATCTCCCCTCTCATCAAGGGGAGGTTCCCTATAGGTATAAATGTGTTATATACTATATATGTAAGCTAAAAATAGCACTTAGGGGTAGGATATACCATCCATCTCTCTTCTTTCAGAGATGATGCTCACAGATCAAAGGAGAAATCCTAGGTGATTGGTGAAGGTGCTTCTCTTCTTTCAAAAGTAACATTCAGCCAAGATCCAGATCCCTTCCTGGATAGTAAAAATCTTGGTGAAATGATAGAAGGCACTTCTCTTCTTTTAGAAGTGCTTATTCTTGCAAACAATAGGAATGTTTCTGGTAGTGATAAGTGACTGATAACTGGGTACAAAGTAACCAACAATCTAAGATGTAACACAAAGTCTCCACCTTGACTGCCCAAGAGTAGATATGAAGAACAATGGGGGCACAAAGTCATCCCAAGGTCCTTTACACAAAAATAGAAAATAAAGACATACTGAAGACAACTATGATAGCACAAAGTCTAAAAGTAGTTGGCTTCAGGACACCTTCCTTATCACTTCCACTAACTCTGCTTGTTAAATTGCATAAACAAGAATATATTTAGGAAATAGAAATAAGAACAATCTCCTAGAATGATACAAGCTATAACAGCACAAAGTCTGAAAGTAACTTGCTTTTTGATTCAAACAAAGAAATATGATAAACAATCTAAGCTCAAAGTCTCAGTGATGCCTTTCAATTTGGGTAGAGTTTTTCTTCTGGTAACAGGAAGATCTCCCCTGTAACAAATGATAGATTATAATATATAGCACTCCAAAAAAGACTTCAGCAATTTTTTTCATGAAAAAGGCCCATGTTGAATTGAATGCCTTTAATGTGCCTTTAATTCTGGCTGGAGGGACCATGTTGGGAACAGTGCATTGCCATAACTATGACATGTCCATTCCTCTAATATGTCTCTTCCTTAGTATGGATTGTCTAGTCCTTTTCCTGATGTCTGCACAACTGTCTAATTTGCCATTACTTCATGGAAGGAAAAATAGGCCGCATCTTTGATTTGGCATGCTCGAGCATCTACTTGATCCACTATTTCACCTACTAGAAATAACTCCCTTGAAGATATTTTGGCCTTTCCCTCTTTTTGTTATGATTTGAGCCCTTGGGGTATCTTTTCCCTTTCTGGTTTTTTCTTTTCTTGGCATTTGAGCTCTTAGGGCTATATCCTCAACTTTGCTAGCTCTTTACGCTCTTCTAGTAGTGGTTCTTCACTTTGGCATTTTGGCCTTTGAATGCATTCGAGCCTGTCATCCTCCTTAACAATTCCTTCATGTCTTTCCCACTTACTTTGGCCACTTTCCACCGATCTTAGCAAGTGACACATGGCAATTTCCACTTTTGAGAGTCTTACAGAAGATGACACATGGCAGCATCTGCTTACTTTACAAGTCACCTGGGACCCACCACAGTCTTTATGAAATGACAGGGAGAGACTGAAAATGTTGACACTTGGTAGCTTCCGTTGAGCTTTTTAAGGGACATGTGGCATGTTCTGCATAATCTAGCAATCACACAGATGATGACACTTGGAGTGCTCCACTCTTGAGCTTTTTCCTTTTGGGCATTCCTTTGGTCGAGTTTATCTCCTTCAGACAAAAGTCTGAAGGAATTCCTTTGGGCTTTGCCTTAGTCATTTTCCCACGAAAAATACTTCCAAAAGAATTCTAACAACTCTTTCACTTAATAGTTTCCTTCAGATGAAAAGTTCGAAGGAAATGTTCCTTGTCGGCCTTTAAACAAATTCGAAGGAATTCTATCTTTTTGGTCGGTCGCTTGGTTCTTCCTTTAAGTTCTATGCTTTATTTGAATTTCAGAGGATATTCCCTTACTTTAAATTTGATGTTTGCAGGGCTATCAATGGTCATTAGTCACTTGAACCATGTTGAACCTTAAACCTTTGAACCTGCTAAAAGTACATTAGTTTATTGGTTCATCAGTTCATTCTATCTCTTTTGTTCGATCACTTCTTGGTTCAATCACTTTCCCACTCCTTGGTTGAACCATCCATTGAACCACCTGTTTGTTGCTTCTTTCCTTGACTGAGGCCACCTTTGAACCTTTGAACCCATGAACCATTGAACTTTGAGCTATTTTGGTTCAAGGTTCAATCGGTTCATTGGTTCATCTTTTGTCTATCACTTCCTTGTTCTTTCTAAGCTCTTTGATCTTCATTACACTGGTTGAAACTTTGAACCTGTGAACTCGTTGAACCTTTTGGTTCAAGGTTCAACAGTTCAATTGGTTCATTCTTTTTATTTGGCTAAGTCCTTTTGATATTTTTGAACCAAACACATTAAACCATTTGGTCGTTAAACATGTTGAACCATTAAACCCATTGAACCTCTGAACCAAAGTGGTTCAGTGGTTCAATGGTTCAATGGTTCAAGCCTTCTTCTCTTTGATAAGTGTTTGGAAGCCACTGAACCTTGAAGCGGTTAAACTTTGAACCTTGACAAATGCGTTTAACTCTTGTTGATGATGTTGAACCTTTGAACCCATTGAACCCGTTGAACCAAAATGGTTCAAGGTTCAACGGTTCAATGGTTCAATGGTTCAATCCTTGCCTAGAAGCTTGCCAATGGACATTTTGGTTGAACCTTGTCATTGAACCAACCTTGAAATTACCTAAGTGTTGAGAGCTTGCTTCTTTCCTACAGAGTCCATAGAAATCAACCTACGAAGCCCATAAAACTTGGCCTACAAAGTCCATAGATTTTCTTCCTATAAAGTCCATAGATTCAAGCCTGCAGAGTCTATAGATTCAAGCCTGCAGAGTCCTTAAATTTTTGAGAAAGCTTCAAAAAATTAAGAACCTGAATGCTCAGAATAATTTTTGAAATGGGAAGAGAGGATTTTGGTCTGTAGGACCAAAATAGTTCAAATGTTGTCCCAAAAATGAGTGATATTTTTGGGGGACAACAGCTGGCTCCAGTTGGGGAACTTCCTTCAGTTGAAAACTTGGAACAGTTGAGGGGAGTAGAAACCAGAATCTCTAGTGCCTTGAAGTGTGCCATTGGGCTATGGAGTCATGCTACCCAAAAAAGAAAGGTGCCAAAAATGAAAATGAAAAGCACAAAATAGAACTAAAGACTATACAAATATACATATGTATAGATGATCTTACGTGATGCCTCAAGATTTGAAGTGCTTCAGATGCCACCCACTTTGAGACAGTGAAAATGGTGTTCCATCCTGATAAACTAGCAAGAAACCATTTTCTCCCCAGAATCGGTGATGGGTGAATGGAACTCTCCACCAAGAATCACATTTTTTGTGAACTCCTTTTGGCTCTCTTCTTGCTCCATGGCAAGATGTGGTCTTCTCTCTAAAAACTGTAACTCCTTGCTCTCTCTATGAAGAGTTCCTTTTACTAAATTTGGAGTAAAGTAGTATGGTCCACTACCATAGCTTGTTGTTCTGATGGTTCAGTCCAACACATGTTTTGATTGTCCCCCTCAGACACCTGACAAACCACCGTTCATCATCTCCTTTGGTGTGAAGGATTTTGACATCTTAGTCTTGAGCAACCTTTAATTTGAGAAATAGAGATTCACATTCAGCTGTGTTGTTGGTGTTTCTAAATAGTAACTTGCATGAAGGAAAAATATCTCTTTGAGGAGATATCAACACAGTCTCAGCTCTAGCATTGGTAGAAGAATTGTTGCCATCAGATTCTAGGATCCAAGCATCATCAGAAGCTGATCTTCTATCAGATTTCTCTTCATTAGAGATGGAAGATCCTTCTTCATTTGTACTATGCCCTACCAATTCTTTTGATGTCTTGTTTGGATCAATTCCTGGATTGCCAGCTATAGGACTTTCATCTATAAAAACATGAACATCCTCCATGGTCAAGCAATAATTACCCCTACCCAAAGACTCAAATAGAATTCGAGCTACAGGGGCCAATGTTTGGGTGACCACATATTTTGCCTCCTTTTTAGGGAGCAATATCTTCATTACACCCTTGACAGGGATCCTTGCCTCAGATACATCCATACTTAGTTCTTCACCAATGTCTAACTGCTTAGGATTGGCTTGTAGGAATTCAAATTTAGTCATTTTAATTTTGGATTTCTTGACATGATCAATTATGTCAAATGACTGAAATGGACTAGGAAGAGAGGATGGGAGTTCATCCTTTGGGTTTTTGGGAGGGGGAGGACTGGCATACAAATTTAAAGTTAAAGGTGCAGAAACGATTGGGGTACTTCCTTTTTAAGCAACTACCAGGTCCTTTGGCTAGAAAGGCAGAGTGGTTCCACGCTTAGCAATTAAAATTATTGGTTGAGGTTGCTCCTCTATCTTATCTTTATCAGCCTGCTGGGCTGACTGATTTTTGGACTGGGTGAACACAGCATATGATCCATCATCTGATTTACCTTCACTTTTAGGTTCATCCTGATAATTTAGGAAACCAATGTTGGAGTCATCAACTAATTATTCTTCTTCCTTAGTGAAGAGATTAACATCATTTTCTTGCTCAAACTCAAGTTGGAAAGAGAAATCATGTTATGTTTCCAGATATCCAATTGCTAAGTTGGTTAGAGATGCTTCAAGGGTGAGGTTCCTTTATGGGGGAGGAAGATGATTTGGTTGCCCTTGATTTCTGGTAGTATTGCCTTGATATGACTGATTGGGGAATGTCCTCCTTGTTACATCTCTATATGAAGGATAAAAAGACATACCTTGTGCCATTTTTCTTTTCAAGGCTAGCAATTTATTTGCCAATTTTTGCACAGTGGTGGCTGTGTGTGAGTATTCAAAAGATGGAGAGGGTTTACCTCTATTTGGATCTCTCCTTGTCTTTCCTTCTAAGATAAGGTCATCTTCTACCTCAATAGCCAAGTCTTGAGCAGCCTCAAGGTCTATGTGGCTAGCATGTCTCAACAAAAAACTCACTTCAGGCAGCTATGAGTTGATGAGGAAGCATTTGAGGTTTTTAGGTGTTGGCTGGGCGATCATGAGAATCATGTTCCTCAGCTTGTCAAACTTGTCAATGAAGTCCCTCATAGGTTCATGAGGTTCCTTCTTCATCTGTGTAAGCTGGGCAACAAAGCATGTGCATCTTGTACAGGCTTAAACCTTGCTTCAAATTTATCTTTCAAAGTGTCCCAATCAGTCACTGACTGAGCTTGTAGATGGTAGAACCAGTCTGCAGTAGTGCTTTGTAGTGTCTCCATGAATAGCCTGACTGTTATGTCTTCATACTCCACACCTATTACACCACAGGCTATGCTGAAGGTAGAAATATGTTCATCAGGGTGAACTTTCCCATCACCAAAAAATTTGGGGAAATTCTTCCTTGAACTATGTGGAAGCTCATGTAAAGGTGGGGTCAAGTTTAGTGGACCAAAGGAGTTACCCCAGGGGCCTTGAACTACCATGATGGGATTATAGAAAAGGAGGATAACAAATCTGGGTGATGTGTAGATAGGCAAAACTCTGCTAATAGTAGAAAAAGTAGTTCTACCTTGGGCTCTCTAGCTTCTTGTATAACGTGGAGTTGCCAGATTATAGAACAAAAATGGGAAAGAAACAGGATCCTACTTTAGCTTGAAGCTTGAGGCTTCAAAGTGTTGTTCTTCCTCAGTGGATCTGGTTTGCAGTCCAGATTATATAATGGAGATGGAGGAAGATGGATAAGGCTATAATGATAATGGGTAAGACACAGAATGGAGTCACTAGAGTATATAATGGATAAGGGTAGGGACTGCTTCAATCTAAAACTTGAGGCTTCAGACTACACGTTCATCCCCATCAAAGTCGCCAAAAAGACTGTTGGGTGAATATTTTGTCAACCAACTAACTGGTGAGCAAAATAGGTCTCTTCAAGCACAACATAGGGAGATTGGTCATCCAAAGTTGTAGGTTTACCACATCCAAAGGGGAAAAAACTCTCCTCTCATCAAGGGGAGGTTCCCTATAGGTATAAAGGCGTTATATACTATCTATATATATAAGCTAAAAATAGCACTCAAGGGTAGGATATACCATCCATCTCTCTTCTTTCAGAGATGATGGTCATAGATCAAAGGAGAAATCCTGGGTGACTGGTGAAGGTGCTTCTCTTCTTTCAGAAGTAACATTCAACCAAGAGCTAGATCCCTTCTTGGATAGTAGAAATCTTGGTGAAACGATAGGAGGCACTTCTCTTCTTTCACAAGTGCTTGTTCTTGCAAACAACATAAATCTTTATGATAATGACAAGTGACTGATAACCAGGTACAGAGTAACCAACAATCTAAGATGTAGCACAAAGTCTCCACCTTGACTGCCCAAGAGTGAGATACGAAGAATAATGGGGGCACAAAGTCATCCCAAGGTCCTTTACATAGAAACAAAAAATAAACACATACTAAAGACAACTATGACAGCACAAAGTCTAAAAGTAGCTAGCTTTAGGACACCTTCTTTATCACTTCCACTAACTCTACTTGCTAAATTGCATAAACAAGAATACATTTAGGAAATAGACATAAGAACAATCTCTTAGAATGATACAAGCTATAACAACACAAAGTCTGAAAGTAACTTGCTTTTTGATTCAAACAAAGAAATATGATAAACAATCTGAGCTCAAAGTCTCAGTGATGCCTTTTAATTTGGGTAGAGTTTTGCTCTAGTAACGAGAAGATCTCCCTTGTAACAAATGAGAGATTACAATATATAGCACTCCAAGAAAGACTTGGGCACTTGTTTTCATGAAAAATGCCCATGCTGAATTGAATGCCTTCAATGTGCCTTCAGTTTTGTCTGGAGGGACCATGCTAGGAATAGTGCATTGCCATAACTATGGCATGTCCATTCCTCTAATATGTCTCTTCCTTAGTATGGACTATTTGGTTCTTTTCCTGATGTTTGCATAGCTATCTAATTTGCCATTACTTCATGGAAGGAAAAATAGGCTACGTCCTTGATTTGGCGTGCTCAGGAGTATGCTTGATCCACTATTTCACCTATTGGAAATAACTCCCTTGAAGATATTTTGGCTTTTCCTCTTTCTAGTATGATTTGAGCCCTCAGGCTATCTTTTCCCTTTCTAGTTTTGTCTTTTCTTGGCATTTGAGCTGTCAGGGCTATATCTTCAACTTTGTTGGCTCTTTACACTCTTCTAGTAACGGTTCTTCCCTTTGGCATTTTGGCCTTTAAATGCATTCAATCCCATCATCCTCCTTAGCAATTCCTTTGTGTCTTTCTCACTTGCTTTGGCTACTTTCTACTATTCTCAGCAAGTGACACATGGCATTTTTTTGCTTTTGAGAGTCCTACAGAAGATGACACGTGGCAGCATCTGCTTACTTTACAACTCACCTGGGACCCACCACAGTCTTTATGAAATGAAAGGGAGAGACCGTATATGTTGACACTTGGTGGCTTTCATCGAGATTTTCAAGGGACACATGGCATGTTTTGCGTAATCTAGCAATCACATGGATGATGACACTTGGAGCGCTCTACTCTTGGGCTTTTTCCTTTTGGGCATTCCTTTGGTTAGGCTTATTTCCTTCAGACAAAAGTCTGGAGGAATTCCTTCAGGCTTTGCCTTAGTCATTTTCCTACAGAAAATACTTTTGAAATAATTCTAATGACTCTTACACTTAATAATTTCCTTCGGATAAAAAGTCTGAAGGAAATGTTCCCTATCGGCCTTTAAACAAATCCAAAGGAATTCTATCTTTTCGATCAGTCTCTTGGTTCTTCCTTTAAGTTCTGCACTTTATTTGAATTTCAACGGATATTAACTTACTTTAAATTTGACATTCGCAGGGCTATCAATGGTCGCTAGCCACTTGAACCATGTTGAACCTTAAACCTTTGAACCTACTAAAAGTACATTGTTTCATTGGTTCACCGGTTCATTCTGTCTCTTTTGTTCTATCACTTCTTGGTTCAATCGCTTTCCCACTCCTTGGTTGAACCATCCGTTGAACCACCTATTTGCTGCTTCTTTCCTTGACTGAGGCCACCTTTGAACCTTTGAACCCATGAACCATTGAACTTTGAACTCTTTCGATTCAAGGTTCAATCAGTTCATTGGTTCATCTTTTGTCTATCACTTCCTTGTTCTTTCTAAGCTCTTTGATCTTCATCACACTAGTTGAACCTTTGAACCTGTGAACTCATTGAACCTTTTGGTTCAAGGTTCAAAAGTTCAATCGGTTCATTATTTTTATTTGGCTAAGTCCTTTTGATCTTTTTGAACCAAATGCATTGAACCTTTGAACCAAAGTGGTTTAATGGTTCAACAGTTCAATGGTTCAAGCCTTCTTCTCTTTGATAAGTGTTTTGAAGCCGTTAAACTTTGAACCTTGACAAATGTGCCTAACTCTTGATGGTGACATTGAACCTTTGAACCCATTGAACCCGTTGAACCAAAATGGTTCAAGGTTCAACAGATCAATGGTTTAGTCCTTGCTTAGAAGCTTGTTGATGGACATTTTGTTTGAACCTTGTTATTGAACCAACCTTGAAATCACGTAAGTGTTGAGAGCTTGCTTCTTTCCTATAGATTCTGTAGAAATCAACCTGTGAAGCCCGTAGAACCAAGCCTGCAGAGTTTGTAGATTCAAGCCTACAAAGTCTGTAGATTTCTAAGAAAGCTTTGAAAAATGAAGAGCCTGAATATTCACATCAATTTTTGAAATGGGAAGAGAGTATTTTGGTCTGTAGGACCAAAATAGTTCAAATGTTGTCCCAAAAATGAGTGATATTTTTGGGGGACAACAACATCTATGAAACTTGAGCACTTGGCATGCACCAAGCCTCAATAGTAAATACACAAGACAATGATGGCTACTATGGACATAAAAGATGGTGAGGATGAGAAGGTGGATGTTTGCCACCTAGGACCTATTATAAATGTGGGTCACTAGACCACTATCAATAGGATTACTAGATTTTTTAATGTGCATATTATGTAAAAAGGACCATCAGTTAGAAGAGTATTCTAACTTATATACAGTTATCACCAAGGAGTGTAATAAAAAGGGCACCCATATGATTTGAATAGATAAAACACAATTTCATGCATGCCCAACCATCCCAATAGTTCAACAAGTAAACATTACCACTTGTAGTGGGGGACAAACCCAATCAATAATGAATCTGGTCGAGAAGTTGCAATGGTAAGAACCATGAGCTAGGAAGTACCCTAATGTTCAATATCAAAAGGATTTTCTCCAAGATACTATGGCACTCCTATGTGAACTATTAGCCATTTTTGGCTCACATACTAAAGATTTGAAGCAGGCTCAATGTGGAAAAGATGAATGATCCAAGTAAGTCTTCATGGTTTTGAGCCTTCATAAGATCAAGTAGCAATTCAAGTCCAAACCTAAAAGATCTGATAGACTAAAAGGGCTAAGTGCAAAATATCTTATTCAGCTAGGTCTTTACTTGTTCATTCTTTTGGACTATATATAGAGACTAAGCGAAATTTAAATTCTTTTAGGCCTAATTTTAAGCTAGTTTTTAGTTTCCTTTTAGGAAAATTATTCGCACAATTTTCCTGAAGTAATATTTTATTTTTCGGCTAAGTGTTCTTTCTTCAAGATTTTTTTTCCTCGGCTTTTTATTTAAATATCAAGAAATTATTTCAAACATTTTGTCTAAAACAATTTTTGAAAAGTAATTTTCAGTTTCCTGAAGGAAATGGCACTTATAAAATTCTGAAAGATATCTTTTCTCAGGGAAAAGGTTCTTTTCAAAAAAGCTGAAGGTCTAAAACACTTTTTCTGAAGGGTCATTTCCATGCCAAAATGTTACATTATGTAGCGATTCCGAAGGATAATTTTTTTGAAAGGGGAATTTTTGAGAGCTCTGAAGGGTGCTTTCCCTTTGGAAAGGGCACTTAGTAAAAATCCCAAAGACTTTCTCTTTCAGGAAAAGGTTTCGAAAGTAAAAGTCCCAAATAAAACCAAAAGAAATTTGGCCTGAAGAAATAAGTTCGGGAAAATTATCTTAAGGAAATAAAATCAGGAAAAAGGGGTCAAAGGAATTAGTTCAAGAAAATTTTCCAAGCAAAAAATTCCCAAAGAAATAGGCCAAGGCAAAAATTTCAATGAAATAACTTTGAGAAAAGGCCCAAAAGGATTGATGGCATTCCCACAAATGTCAAATTCAATCATAGAAGATAGACATTGAGGTTCAAATATCTTGGTGATGGTTGCATGGATGTCAAATACATTTGTTTAAATGTCAAATATAGGCATATATATGTCAAATTGAAGCCTCATGAAATAGATGTTTGGGTTTAAAAAATAGGATCAATGGCTCATGTTCAATCATACAAAATATCCAATGATGAGTGGCAATTGATAGGTTAATGGGCTTAGAAAAATCCATGGCACATGTTCAATCATGGATTTAGATCAATTGTGAGTGGGGGATAGAATAGGTCTTTCAAACCTAATATATATCAAAGGTCAATAACTCATTGATAAAAAAAGACCAAGCATCAAGCAGAGTGTCATCTATTATAAATATAAGAAAACCAATAATTTAGATTGGTTTTCAACCTATAGTTAATTTAGGTTCAAGTCCCAAATCATAGAAGAGGTATGTGATTAATGAAAAGAGTGGCCTGAGTCACGCTTTCGATAGACTTCCACTCAAAGCAGACATGGCATGGCTCTGTTAGTTTTAAGATTGAGGACATTGTCCTCATAATGAAGCCAAGTGGAAGGTATGGTGAGATTCACGAAGCAAATTTGGGAGATTGGAGAAATAGTTGGAGCATTCAATAATGATCAAAACCTTCAAAGATATTTTCTCCTTGAAAGGATCATGACTCACCATATAAAGCAAAATCGTGTCCTCTAGTGCACTTTTCTCAGCTAATGAAAAGAACTCGAGAATTAACTGGAGCTATTGAAGGATAAATGTCGATGATGGAATTATCCCAATTGGAAAAAAGGGGTGGTGGGGCACCCCTTGAAAGGTGGAGATCATTCAATGATCATGGACAATGTGCCCCTCCATTTCTCTCTCTATTTCTCTTGCCTCTTCCATATTCTCATTCTTTTCATTTTGTAAAGGGGTTCTCTAATTTGAAATTTTCAGAGACTAGTTCTCTCTAATCTAGAAATTTTAGAGGAATTGAGATACTCTTTGAGATATTACAAAATATGATCAACTTAATTAGGCTCGACCCTACCAAGAATTTGTAAGAACTACCTCTTAATGCAATAAAAGATTTTATTTGCCTACCTCTTGCCTTGTATTTATATCTATTGAGTTGTGCACTATGGAATTGTGTGAAGGAGAATCTTCCTCGTTCATGGTCCTCCTTTTTGACCTTGTTTAGGGAGTTTTTCAATGTTGTTTGCAGGTGTGTTTGAATGCTCTTTCCACCATTGATGTGAAATTTTAGCGAGTCTTAGAACTCCTCTGTGTTTACATTCATTACTTCCTAAACCTCCTCCATGAAATATTAATGCAACCAACTTGATCTTGAGGTTTTGTAAGTCAATATTATCCTTCATAGAACTAGTGTGGGTTCAAGCTTATGGAAGTTTCCCATTTTATGTTGGTGCATCACCTAGTTATCTTTCTTAAGAGGCCTTATCCCCTTTATAACCCTTTTCCCCATGGAGCATTAGTTTAACTTTAGTTTTAGGTGATCTACCAAGAGGAAGTCAGCCTTCTCTAGAGGTTCAACCTCACTACAGGATACCCACAACTTGAGGTTGTTCCAATATTATATCTAGGAGTGAGAGATCTTAAAGAACTATCCCATAAGGGTGAAATTTTAGCCTACAACATGAACTTTAGGGAGAAATCTAGTTCCTCAAAGACAATGACATAATATAGCGTGTTGTTGTGCAAAGTGAAGCTAAACTTTGATCAGTGGTGAGGGATGACTTCTAGGAGTTGTGAAAGTGTATGCTAGATGAGGATATAGTCCCGCAGCTCAGTGCTTGGCTTAAGAGTCAATCTCAACTACCAAATGGAATCCACCCTCACCTTAGTCAAAAAAGTTAAGACCACTATTTAAATCATGCTCGGTAATAGGAAACATGT
This sequence comes from Torreya grandis, assembly GCA_037957365.1. Classification (NCBI taxonomy): domain Eukaryota; kingdom Viridiplantae; phylum Streptophyta; class Pinopsida; order Cupressales; family Taxaceae; genus Torreya; species Torreya grandis. The sequence continues at coordinate 867,231 of JARHVA010000700.1, read as the reverse complement.
CATCGATGGATGGGTAATCTAGGACTCTTAGTGGATACCAATGTAGAAGTTAATGTATTCACCAAGGATGCTTGGCACAAAATGTCTAGTCTAGTGCTACAAACTTCACCTCATGTCTTATTCATGGAAAATAAGACTTGCATACACCCTATTGGTGTCCTCAAGAATGCCATGGTCGACATACTTGGGGTGTCATTCAAAGTGGATTTTGAGGTTTTGGAGTTAGCTAAAGTTGATGATTACCTAGCCCTACTAGGAAGGCCTTGGTGCTATGAGAACAATGTAGACTTGAGCTTTAAAAAGCACTACATTAGTTTTGAGATCATTGATCAACATGTAGTAATACCACTAGATCAAACACAAGGACCCCCCTATATAAAGCCCATCACTATTGATGAAGACATCAACCACTTATATGATGTTACTGTTAGAAGTGATGAATAACATGATTCCACCCTAGATGGTGTTCTTCGATGGACCAATAACTAGTCTATTTTTGATACTATAATCAATGCTTGTAATTTTTGGGCCCATAAAAACTATGATCTCACTGAAAGGATGTGTAGCATCATTAATAGATGAAAAAAAATTCATGCCATCTTCCTAAAATTCACAAGTTTGTTCACCTCATGTGTTTAGCAATGAGAGGGCCACTGATAGGACTACCACTGGAAAGACTTGATGAAGCCCCATAGTTCCAAGGATGAATGGAGGTACATGACTTTGTCTAGTGCCTCAAATAATTCTATAACATCGAGGATGACTGGATGAGGTCATTGGATCACCTTTTTGATGGCACCACTGCAAGATGGTGGCATACCCATAAAGAGTTCCTTCTATATTGGGATCATGTACATTCTTCTCTCAATCATAGATGCTATTATGATAATAAGGTCAGATGAGTAATTAGTTATAGTGGAGTGTAAGCACCCAAACATCACATTGAGGCTTGTGAGACAATATGGATAAACAAAGAAACATACTTACTAGAGTACCTATGGGTACATGAATTCTATGGGACTTTATGCACTTGGGCTCAGCTATGGTATATTCATGAAGAGTGGCACATGAGTACCATGGTTTGGGAGTTACTTAAGGATAATATGCAGTCAGCACTATCTTATTCTTCCCCAAGGATGGATTTGTGCCTCACTCTCTAGGCCATGCATGAAGCAATTATTGGAGACCCACATCTCATCGAAGACCACCTATACAATATCCATCAGGAACCTAAGTAACCTTTACACTTATTCACTAAACCTTCAACACATCCAATTCCTATACCTACACTAATTCCTAATGAATAATTATGAGAAGAGATTTGCCTAAGAAAGCAAAAGCTTGTCTTTCAAATAGATGAAGATGAAAGATCTACTTCACTCGACCCCCTAACCAACCATTTATATGTTTCTATAAGAACTAGTTCACAAATTATTTGGGACACATATTATCCAACAGACAACCCTTATCATGGGCTTATTTTGACTATTCAATGCAACATTGGCACAAAATAAGAGCCAAAGATGGCTACAATTGGAAACTATTGGACTGACACAAAGATTTCAAAAATCTTTGAGTTATTTAAAGAATATTAGGATGTGTTTATAAGGAACTACATCAAAATGAAATAATTCTACCCATCATTAGGGAAGTTGCACAACAATCTAGTTGATGACACTCACCTAGTGAAAAAATGACCATATAGGATGAATCCTAATCTTTGGGCATGCATTAAAGAGGATATTGACAGCATGCTCTGCACTGGAGAAATCACTCCCATTTTAAAATATGAGTGGGTTAGTCCCATGGTGATTAGTATTAAAAAAGATGGTTACATCTATATCTGTGTTGATTACCATGTACTAAATGCATCATGTGTGATAGATCCCTTCTTGATACCATTCACAAATGAAATCCTTGAAGGTGCTACTAGTTGTGAAGTGTACTTCTTTATAGATGGATTTTTGGGGTGCCACCAAGTCCAAATAGCTGAGGAAGACCAGTCTAAAATAACTTCACTATGAAATGGGGATCTTTTTCCTATATTATTATGCCATTCAGGTTGAAAAATGCCCCAGCAGTGTTTTCATAGATAACAATTGAAGATTTTAAGGACTTCATTCATAAATTCTCCAAGTCTATTTAGACGATTGGATGGTATATGGTTTGGTCAAGGACCATTTTTATAATCTCAAACTCATGCTTGAGCATTGTCAGGTATTACAAATTTCCTTAAATTTGAAGAAGTGCATGTTCATGATGCATTTTGGCATGCTTCTTGGGAAATTATTTATAAATAAGGACTCCTAGTGGACCCAACAAAGGTATATGTGATTCATTATCTACCAACACCCAAGAATCAATGTGAGGTGCATACCTTCCTGGGGCACATAGGTTATTATATAAATTTCATTCATAGTTATGCCAAGATTTTCATGCCCTTTGAAGAACTTTTAAAGTATAATAAGTAGTTCATATGGACTAATTCTTGTAAGGAAGCCTTTGAAGCACTTAAAGAAAAGTTGGTCATTTCTCTTATTCTATAATTTCCTATTTAGACAAAGCCATTTCATGTCCATGTTGAGTCATTTGGCATGACAGTTGGCATGATTCTTGCACAACCAAGTGAAGGTCACTTAGATCACCCAATTTACTTTGCTAGTAGGAAGATGACACCATTTGAAATAAATTATACCACTACAGAGCGTGAAGCTTTGTCTATGGTCTATTCTTTGCAAAATTTTAGGAAGTACCTTCTATCCACTCTTTTTACATTTTATATATATCATGAAGCCTTGAAGTACCATGTTAACAAACCAACGTTGCATGGGAGGATTTACCATTAGATCGTGTTGTTTCAAGAATTCAAAATTTTCATAATGGTGAAACCTAAGAAGGCTAACTATGGACCGAACCACCTATCTTGAATTAAGAATAGAGAACCCCCATGAGCCATAGAGGATGATTTTCCTCATGTACAACTCTTCTGAGTTACATAGGTACCTAAAGAACTAGAATATATTATAGCATTTTTAAACATTGGCTCTGCACCTGAATCTCTCACCTCATAAGAGAAAAATAAACTTGCGGTCCACATTGCACCTTGTTGTTCTCAAAATTAGCTACGTTCATTTTTGGAACAACCCCTACAAAACTTGTTTGTTTCATGTTTTCTCTCTAGGTTCATCTTTCGAGGCAAATTTCTCTTGATCTCAAGTTTTGTCGACTGACATCTTTGAAAAGTTTGCGACCTTTCTTAGTTATGTTTTCCCAACAAACGTGAAATTCATTGTGTTTTTAATGTGATCAGAATGTCTGAATTTTGATAAATTTCAAAGAGTTAGCATTTTTTCAGCAAATATGCAAGGGTGGCAAAATTTGCCACCACTACATATTTTTCAGCAAATATGCAAGGGCGGCAAAATTTGCCACCACTACATATTTTTCAGCAAATATGCAAGGGCGGCAAAATTTGCCACCACTGCATATTTTTTAGCAAATATGCAAGGGCGACAAATTTTTCCGCCACTGCATATTTTTTAGCAAATATGCAAGGCGACAAATTTTTTTGCCATCACATATTTTTCAACAAATATGCAAGGGCGACAAAATTTGCCGCCACTGCATATTTTTCAACAAATATGCAAGGGTGGCAAATTTTGCCGCCACTGCATATTTTTCAGCAAATATGTAAGGGTGGCAAAATTTAGCACCACTGCATATTTTTCAGCAAATATGCAAGGGCAGCAAATTTTGCCACCACTGCATACCTTCCCCTCATTTTTGCTATCTTTGAAAAAATTTCATTTTCCTATTTTTCGTGCCCGCTCCCCTTTTCTTTCGCTTTCCAACCTGCTCACGTCTCATCCCTTTCAAGTACATTTCCCTGATCGTGACCATCAAATGTGTAGTTTTCCTAGCTTGCTACTTTTTTCCCTTACTTGCACAATCATGATTCATGCTACAGTTTCTCTAAAGGATCCCTCTTCATCGATGTCCTTTCAACAAAAGTTCTTCCAGATCACTGAAGTTTCTCTGAAGAAGTTGAAGACAATGAAGTATAAGCATCAAGGTGTTTTTCCAATTTCCTCAGTTGTTTCTAAATGTTGATCACATTAAGGATATAGAGATTAGGCACATGAATATGACCGAGTTCATAGAAAGAACCAAATCAAGCATCTATCACTATGTATGATGCTCATCTGAAGAAGTCCGACGGCAAGAGCTGAACCTTTTTTCCCCTTCTCTCTTCTTATTCTCTTCTCATGCACTTTTGTCGTGAAAAAATGCATGCAATTTTGTAATGTGTAATTACATGTAAAAAATCTGATAAAATATCTCAAAATTCAAAGATGAGTCATCTTTGACTTAGATATTTTTATATTATAATCTTTTTAATTTTTGAAGGTTTCTCCCTATATATAGTGGAGACCTCTTTTGTAAATGGATCTCTCTGATAATTGAGAGTAAAAACTCTGCTGAAATTGAGACACTATTTGAGACTTTGTGCTCAACTTGTAAATCATATTTTGTTGAATGAATGAGAAATAGGTTTATTTTAGACTTTGTGTTGAAGTGATCTGGGTTATTTAGGAAATAGTTTTTATGTGCTCTTTCCTGATAATCTCTTATTTGTTTGATTTAATAAGCAAAGTGTGTATGTTGATATTATTTGAGGACATTTCTAAAAGATAGAAGAGAGACTTTGAGCTACTTTTATCTTGGTGATCCTTTTATCTTTTGTAGTTTTAGGTGAAGACTTTGTGCTTCATTTCACTCTACGATTACGCTTGTTCCAGATCGGTGAAGGAGACAATGGAAGACTTTGTGCTTACATGGGTTTCCTTGTGAACTTTGTTACTTCAGGTGATTTTCTGCTCTACGCTAGATGTCATTTCTAAAAGAAGAGAAATGTTGTTGGCCAACGACCAAGATTTCTCTCTTGTTCCTTGTACATCACCTCTGAAAAAAGAGAGGTGGATGCTATTATACCACCCCAAGTATTATTTTTTGCTTAATTATATAAACATATAGCATATAAATATTCATAGGGAACCTCCCCTTGATGAGAGGAGAGATTTACCTTGTCTAGATCTGGTAAACCCACACTTTTTATGGCATAAATTTCCCTGTGCTGTGGTTGATATACCCATTTTGTCATCAGTTAGTTGATGACAATATATTCACCCAACAGTTTTTGGCGACTCCACTGGGGAAGAGCGCATAGTTTGAAGTCCCAAACCTCAAACTAAAGCAGATCCTGCTCTTTTCCATTTTTGTTTTGAAATCTGGCAACTCCATGCTACACAAGAAGCCAGAGATCCAAGGGTGTTTTTGACCCTGTGTTTGAGTTGGCACAACAGAGAAATTTTGATCTGTTTCCTCCACCACCTTTCCTCTAATAGTCTAGGAGTCTTCCTCCTGACCTTATCGGGTCACCAACACAAGGTAGAGCTTCTTTTCCTGCTGCTAATAGTGCCCTACCTAAAAATACCCTACCAAGATTTGTCATCCCGCCATTTAATCATCCTATCATAATGGCTCAAGGTCCATGGGGTAATTTGGTCCTCTTAATTTGACCCCACCCTTGCATGAATTGCCTCGTAGTTCTAGGAAAAATTTTCCTAAGTTTTTTGGTGACGAGAAGGTTCATCTCGACGAGCATATTGCTGCTTTCTCTATAGCATGTGGCATAATCGGTGTGAAATTCAAGGATGTAGCAGTGAGAATTTTTGTAGAAACTCTACAAGGCGCTGCCGTAGATTGGTTCTACCACCTTCAAGCTCAAACTATAACTGACTGGAATACACTAAAGTCCATATTTGAAGCTAGATTTAAACTTGCTAAAGATGCACATGCCTTGTTAGCTCAGCTAACATAGATGAAAAAAGAATCTCAAGAACCCATGAGGGATTTCATAGCCAAATTCAATAAGTTAAAGAACCGGATTCCAACTATTGCTCAACCCACGCCAGAGAATCTTAAGTGCTTTTTTATCAACTCACAGTTTTTTGAAGTAAGTTTCCTGTTGAGGCGAGCTGGCCCTATGGATCTCGCATTGGCTCAAAATTTGGCTACTGAGATTGAGGATGATCTTATCTTGGCAAGTAAGATCAGAAAAGACCTTAGTAAAAATAGATTCTCTTCATCTACTGAAAGCTCTTCTATAGGCACTACAGATCTTATGGTGCATAAATTGACAAATGAACTACTAGCTCTCAGAAGACAAATGGCCCAAGTTATGTCTGCTCCTCCTAATTGGGATATACCAAGGAGGACATTTAAGAATCAAGCATACCAAGGCAATGCTGCTAGAAATCAAGGGCAGCCAAATTATCTTCCTCCCCCACAGAGGAACCTCGCCCTTGAAGCCCCTCTAACCAACTCAGCGGTTGGATATCTGGAAACAGAACACGCTTCCCCTTTCCAACCTGAGTTGGACCAACAAGATGATGCTAATCTATTCGAAGAGCAAGAAGAAGAATTAGCTAGTGACTCCGTCATTGGTTACCTGAGTTATCAAAATGAACCCAGAAGTGAGGGGAATGCAGCTGAGGGATCATGTGTCGTATTCACCTGGTCCCAGAATCGATCACCCAACAAGCTGATAAAGAAAAGATAGAGGAGCAACCTCAACTAACAACTTCAATTGTCAAGCAGGGAACCACTCTGCCCTTCCAACCAAAGGACCCGGTGACTGTTGAAAATGTATGTACCCCAAGCATCTCTGCACCCTTTACTTCAACTTTGCAAACCAGCCCTCCCCCTCCCAAAAGCCAAAAAAGTGAACTCCCATCCTTTGTGCCTAGTTAAATTTAGACATTTGACATAATTGAGCATGTCAAAAAGACTAAAATTTGAATGTCTGAATTTGAATTTTTATAAGCCCATCCTAAACAGTTGGACAGGTTGGTGGAATGTGTGAAAGGTACAGTCATTCCTGTAGGATAAGAAATTCTAAGGGTAACTCATGATCCCCCAAAGAATGTATCCACCTGAAATAACCTTGTCATTTCTCCTTCTGCTACCTCTGGGAAAGTAGATCCTTTCTATGTTTCCCTATTAATAAACGGTCGCAAGCTGAGCAACTACATCAATTTTGGTGCATCTGACAACGTCATGCCTGCTAAAGTGGCAAAATATCTTGGTCTCACATTGACTAAAACCTTTGGGAGATGCTTCTCCATAGAGAACAAACAAGTACCACTATTGGGCAAACCAAAGATGCCCAATTTGCATTTACAGCGTTCCCTGACAAGAGGATCAAGATGACAGTTCTGGTAGCTGACGTCCTAGCCTCATATGGCATTCTGCTTAGATAGAACTTTTGCAAAGATGTCAGAGGGGAATTGAGCATGGACTTGTCCCAGGCAAGAATCCCTATGAAAGGTGTGATGCAGAGGTTGCTTCTTGAGAGAGAGGCAAAGTACATGGTCACTCGAATGTCAGCCCCTATGGCTCAAATTTTGTTTGAGTCCTTAGACAGGGGTAATTATTTTCTGACCATGGGAGAGGTTCACAAAGATCCTGTTAAAGCCCTTGAGAATGCCAACCAAAAAATTGGTTCAGATGAAACAATGAGAAGTGGGCCTAATAGTGCCAATCAGTGGTGGGTGTCAAATGAAGACAATCAAATCAGGTGCTGGATGGAACCACAAGAGCAACTGATTATGGTAGCTGACCATGCTGCTGTGCATCATGATCAAGAAAAAGAACTCTTCACCCAGAAAACTAAGATTCATGGTTTTTAGATCAAACGACAAATCTTGCTGTGGGGCAAGAGGAGAAAATCAAAGGGAAGGCACCGGAAATTGGTTTCCTGGTGGAGATTTCCATTCACACATCATCAATTCTGGAGAGAAAATGGCCTCTTGCTGGTTTATCAGGACAGAGTATCATTGTCACTACCTCTCAGGGGGTAGCATTTGAAATACTTCAATTCTTGAAGTACCAAATAAATTCACCTGTATATTTGTATATTTGTAAAGTCTTTTTTTTATTTTGTGCTTTTTGTTTTCTTTTTTATCACCTTTCTTTTTGGGTAGCATGACTTCGTAGCCCAATGGCACACTTTAAGGCACTGGAGATTCTTGATTCTACTCCCTTCAATCACTTTTTGCAAGCAGAAGGAAGTTTCCCAACAAGAGCCAGCTGTTGTTCTCAAAATTAACTACACTCATTTTTGGAACAACCCCTATGAAACTTGTCTGTTTCATGTTTTCTCTCTAGGTTCATCTTTCGAGGTGAATTTCTCTTGATCTCAAGTTTTGTCGACTGACATCTTTGAAAAGTTTACGACCTTTCTTAGTTATGTTTTCCCAATGAACATGAAATTCATTGTGTTTTTAATGTGATTAGAATGTTTGAATTTTGATAAATTTTAAAAAGTTAGCATTTTTTTTAGCAAATATGCAAGGGCGACAAAATTTGCCACTACTGCATATTTTTCAGCAAATATGCAAGGGCGGCAAATTTTGCCACCACTGCATATTTTTCAGCAAATATGCAAGGGCGGCAAAATTTGCTGCCACTGCATATTTTTTAGTAAATATGCAAGGGTAGCAAATTTTGTTGCCACTGCATATTTTTTAGCAAATATGTAAGGGTGGAAAAATTTGCCGCCACTGCATATTTTTTAGCAAATATGCAAGGGTGGCAAAATTTGCTGCCATTGCATATTTTTTAGCAAATATGCAAGGGCGGCAAATTTTGCTGCCACTACATATTTTTTAGTAAATATGCAAGGGCAACAAAATTTTCTGCCACTGCATATTTTTCAGCAAATATGCAAGGGCGACAAATTTTGCCGCCACTGCATACCTTCCCCTCATTTTTGCTATCTTTGGAAAATTTTCATTTTCCTTTTTTTCACGCCCGCTCCCCTTTACTTTCATTTTTCAACCTGCTCATGTCTCATCCCTTTCAAGTACATTTCCCTGATCGTGACCATCAAATGTGCAATTTTTCTAGCTTGCTACTTTTTTCCCGTAATTGCACAATCATGATTCATGTTGTAGTTTCTCTAAAGGATCCCTCTTCATCGATGTCCTTTCAACAAAATTTCTTCCAGATCACTGAAGTTTCTCTGAAGAAGTCAAAGACAATGAAGTATAAGCATCAAGGTGTTTTTTAAATTTCCTCAGTTGTTTCTAAATGTTGATCACATTAAGGATATAGAGATTGGGCACATGGATATGGCTGAGTTCATAGAAAGAACTAAATTAGGCATCTATCGCTATGTATGATGCTCATCTGAAGAAGTCCGGTGGCAAGAGCTGAACTTTTTTTCCCTTCTCTCTTCTTCTTCTCTTCTCATGTACTTTTGTCGTGAAAAAGTGCATGCAATTTTGTAATGTGTAATTACATGTAAAAAATCTGAAAAAATATCTCAAAAGTCAAAGATGAGTCATCTTTGACTTAGATATTTTTATATTATAATCTTTTTAATTTTTGAAGGTTTTGCCCTATATATAGTGGAGACCTCTTTTGTAAATGGATCTCTCTGATAACTGAGAGCAAAAACTCTACTGAAATTGAGACACTTTTTGAGACTTTGTGCTCAACTTGTAAATCATATTTTGTTGAATGAATGAGAAACAGGTTTATTTTAGACTTTGTGTTGAAGTGATCTGGGTTATTTAGGAAATAGTTCTTATGTCTTCTTTCCTGATAATCTCTTATTTGTTTGATTTAATAAGCAAAGTGTGTGTGTTGATATTATCTGAGGGCGTTTCTAAAAGATAGAAGAGAGACTTTGAGCTACTTTTATCTTGGTGATCCTTTTATCTTTTGTAGTTTCAGGCAAAGACTTTGTGCTTCATTTCACTCTACGATTACGCTTGTTCTAGATCGGTGAAGGAGACAATGGAAGACTTTGTGCTTACGTGGGTTTCCTTGTGAACTTTGTTACTTCAGGTGATTTTCTGCTCTACGCTTGATGTCATTCTTGAAAGAAGAGGAATGTTGTTGGCCAATGACCAAGATTTTTCTCTCTTGTTCCTTGTACATCACCTCTGAAAAAAGAGAGGTGGATGTTGTTATACTACCCCAAGTATTATTTTCTACTTAATTATATAAACATATAGCGTATAAATATTCATAGAGAACCTCCCCTTGATGAGAGGAGAGATTTACCTCGTCTAGATTTGGTAAATCCACACTTTTCGTGGCATAAATCTCCCTGTGCTGTGGTTGATATACCTATTTTGTCCTCAATTAGTTGACGACAAAATATTCACCCAACACACCCTTCTAGCTCATAACAAGTGATCTTTACAAAATGGATTGTGATGAGGTGCTTCTCCACTATGTCATGCAACATGATCACCCTAAGGTACTTTATGAAGTTCATGAAGGTATTGTAGGTGAGTATTATGCTAGATAGGCTACTGTGCATAAGTTTTTTCTAGCTGGACTTTGGTGGCCAACTCTATTCGAAGACGTTAAGTCATATGTTAGGCAAAGTGACATCTGCTAGTATATATATAAACCTAATAGAAGAGATGTTATGCCTTTAAGACCCATATCCTCTCGGGAACCTTTTAAAAAGTGAGCTATTGATTTTTTGGGGCCTATAACTCTAGCAAGATAAAAAATGGGTTCTTGATACATCATTATAGAAACCAACTACCTTACATGTTAGGCTGAAGTAAAATTAATAAAGGACTTTACCATAGATATTGCTACACAGTTCATCTAGGATAACATCATAACATGGTTTAAATGTTCCTTGAGTTTAATTAGTGGTTGAAGAACCCATTTTTTGAATGAAATGATTTGCATCTTGTTGGTCAAGTTCATGATTGCACACCACCAGACAACACCATACCACCCACAATCTAATGGAACTACTAAAGCTTTCAATAATATCCTGGGTACCACTTTAAATAAAAACTATAATGTTAGCCACATTGATTGGGATGATAGGGTATTTATAGTACTATGAGCTTACTAAACTACCTACAAGCACCTCAATAAAATCACACTATTCAAATTGGTATATGGAAAGGAAGCAGTAATGCCAGTAGAGTTCTTGGTGCCATCCCTCTGTATTATGTGCATAATGTTGTTCCCAAAGTCAGTTACACTCATTTTTGGAACAACCCCTATGAAACCTGTCTGTTTCATATTTTTTACTCTAAATTCATCTTTCGAGTCAAGTTTTTTTTGATCTCATTTTTGCTCAACTGACATTATTCAAAATTCATGACATTTCCTTATTACATTTTCCCAAAAACATGAAAATCATTACGACCTTGATGCGGCCAAATGACAAAGCTCTCATTTCTCAGAGTTAGTCATTTTTTTTAAGTTTACATGCAGGGGCAGCAAATTTTGCCACCACTGCATGTTGTTTGTGTTTTCCATGCAAGAGTGGCAAATTTCACCACCCTTGCATCCATCATGCAAGAGTGGTGATTTTTGCTGCCCCTGCATCTATTTCTTACCTCCCATGTAGAGGTGGCAATTTTTGCCACTCCTGCATAGTCTCAATTTTTGTGCACAGCATTTATGGCCACGTGCATCGAGTGGTTGGGGGCAATTTTTGTCCCCATTTAATCTTGTTTCTCCCTCTTTTTCATCCATTCCTTCATTGTTTCTCCTCCTTCCTGCCCCTGGATGATCGAGCGAGTAAGAAGAAGCATGTTTTCATCAGATTTGAGCCTTGTTTTGCATTGTTCTTCAGGTAGGGCTTGTTTTTGTTTTTATTTTTGTTTTCCCTTCTCTTTTTTGTTGTTTTTTTGTTTTCTTTCTTTCTTTCTTTTCTCTTCTAGGTTTAGTTTTTCTTCTTTTCTTCTTCCCCTACCTCTTTTTACCCACCAATGAACTGACCTTCAACACACTTCAACCCTCCTCTTCCTTCATCCCATTAGCTGTTCACCCTGTGTGAGGGTGGAAAAATTTGTTGCCCTTACAAATCTATATTTTACTTCCTTCCTTGTGTGAGGGTAGTGAAAATCGTTGCCCTAACATAGTTTTATCTTTCTAGCTAGACCTTTCCACCCTATGTAATGGCAGTGATTTTTTCCACCCTCACATGTGGACGTCTGACCATGTGTATCAGTGGTAAAAATTACCACCTTTACAAACCCTTTGCTCACCGTGTGAGGGTGGAAAAAATTGCCACTTTTACACGTAACCTATCAAAGATGCATTAGTGGCAAAATTTGCCGCCAATACATCTACCCATCAAACCAACTACATGCATAGGCAAAATTTTTTGCCACCAATGCATCTCTAACTTCCAAATCATGTGTAAGGGCAAAAAAAATTTCCACCCTTACATGAAACATTTAAACTCTTTCCTGACATGCAAGGGCGGCACTTTTTTTCGCTCATGCATACCTTTTCCCTATTTTCACTAACTTTGGGAATTTTTGTTTTTCCCATTTTTTGAGTCTGCTTCACTTCCACTTTATGATCTACTCATGCCTCAACCTTTTCAAGCATGCTTCCCTAGTCATGATCACCTAACGTGCAATTTTCCCAGATTGCTAATATTTCTCCTAATTGCACGATCATGACTCTTATCACAGTTTCTCCTCAAGATCCTTCTTCATCAACATACTTTCAATAAAGGCTCATCCTGATGACTGAGATATCTCCAAAGAAGTTGAAGATGATGAAATACCAGTATCAAGGTGTTTTCCCAACCACCTCAGTCACTTCTAATGTCAATGACATTAGGGATACAGAGATTGGGCACGTAGATATGGCAGATTTCATGGAGAGAACCAAGGCGAACAATTTGAGCTACGATATGAAGAAGCTAATTGAGAGCAATATCCATTTGGTCTCCTCTTTTCCCATGGTGGTACATCACACAAAGTTCATCCTCCAGTGCACCAAATTTTACAACAAAAATACTAGAGCTATGTCAGATGCTAGTGGCAACGTAGTGATTCAGCTAGATCCTAAGTTTATCGATAAAGTTTTCATGTGCCCTCCTGCTACTGAAGTATTGAATATCAACTTCATTGACATGCAAAAAGAATACAATAAAGATCTCAAGAATGTGAAGAAGGTGATCAACAATAGATGGCTTAAAACTCCCAAAGCCAACTTGTCTAGATGGCCACAAAACTTTCTAAAGAATGATTTTATAGAGGAAGTTGGCGACTTGATTACTCTTCTCAGTAGAGTATGAGGTTTACCATATTCTTCTCAATTTCATGAATGGATGTATCCCTTCATCAAAATAATCCTCCAGGGGAAATAAGTCATTTTTGGGGGTGAATAGATCAACAATGCTCTGCATGAGCAATTGACAAAGGTGTCTACTACCTCGAAGTTCTACATGACTTCATACCTAGTGTACATTGTAGCTTTGATGAGAACCTTTCCAAGCTTGATGTTAGAGGGAGATAAACCACCCCTATATATCAATATTACCCTCAGTTAACATTGAAGGGATCAATCCATCACTTTAGGAGGGTAAATGACACTTTATTCATGGTATTTTTATGTCTTTTTGACCCTCAATTGGAATAGAAAATAGTGTCAGATGAAGCTTGGGATGTTGTGAATGACTTCAGCTGTATGTTCTTATAGTTCCCTACTTTTTACTATTTACAGGTTAGATTTTTCCAAGGCTATCCCTATATGTTCCCTAGATTTCCTTCTGATAAATTAGTCATGATGGAGCTGTGTAAACAAATTATTATCGTACATAATAAGCAGATGGAACTTAAGAAACCCAATTTCAAGTTCCCCATTGAAATTGGCAGGTACTCAGTGTTGATCGCTGTGAAAGCTAAGGCAATGGAAACTGAAACGCAACTTGTCACCATGAAGCATTTCAAAAAGAGGCCCAATTTTGACTACAGAGGTGTCAAGGACATGATCAGGAGGAAGACTCAGTTCCATGAGCCCATGATCAAAGACATCTAGATATATTTAAAGACAACGAAAGATATCGAGAAGATGGACTACATCAGATTGTCTCTGGAACAAATATAATATCTAGGGCTCGTTGATATCCCTCCAAATCTAGTAGATGACAAGCACTTGATCAATAACAGGTATCATGCTGAACAAATTGCCAAGTCTCTGCTTCCTCTGATCTAATGGTCTTAGAAAGAGTTAACTTCCTTAAGGATGAGATTCAAACCAATGTTGACAAACACTAATGATTAGTTGGAAAATAAAGGAATCACCTTAAAAGAGTTCATCACAGGATCAGAGGCCAAATTTAAAGAAGAGACAAGGAGAAGGGATGAAAACTAGATGAAGAATAAAAGTGATGTTCTCTCTCCTTCTAAGCCCCATAAGCCTAGGATCATTTTTGTATCAAGGAAATCAAAAGTTGTAGAGAAAGAGCCAAATACAATAGATATGGAGGATGAGAGACAAAGTGCCCAAGAATAAGTGATAAAATAGATGGAAATTGATGACAAGTCTATAGGTCAATAGGAAATGGAAGCCCAATCTCTGCAAGAAGGTGCACAGTCAGACACATCAATTTCTTCTCTACCCCACTCACCTATTACAACTCCTTTGCCCATTTATCCCATTAGTATTCCCTCTTTTGGAGTTATTTTTGGTGAACCTCAAGGTGCTTCTGGAGATGTTCTCTATTCATCAAGATCCTTCCCTAGTCTATCATCTCCTTTCAACATCAGAGATAGTTCCACCTTCGACCAGTCAGCAGCAGGTGCAGTTTTGCCTGATACTATGTCTACTATGCCCACTACACCCATTATTCCCACTAGCAATGCAGGTGCTACCCCATTGACACTGACTATAGGGACTATTACTAATGTAAGTGCTTCTGCTCTGCCACCTTGGTTGTCAACTTTCATGCCCAAAAGGAAGAAGCAAGCCATCTCTTCAGATGACTTTGACTTTAGTAAGATAGTACCAGTGAAAGATAAGAGCCCCAAGAAGCCAAAAATCTTTTTGAAAATGACAAGAGATAAGGGGCATAAATTTTTCTAGATAGCCAAACCCCCACATGATACAACTCTTGAGAATTTTGATATGAGCAGCTACTCCATCTCTCAAGTTGAGTTAGGGAAAATAACTCATGAGGGTGTCAAGAGCGATTTGCAATTCATGATGGATATCATGATCTAGAAATTTGACAAAGAGAGAGAAATGAAAGATCATTACAAAGCAAAGGTGGAATAATTGACCGTAGTAATCAGGAGATTCACTTTTGCTCCACAAGTGGTAACTCCAGAGGCTTTCTCCGTAGATGATCCTGTAATCCAAAAAGTAGAAAAGACTTATCTAAAGGTAAAAGTACTTGAAGATTATCTAGATAATATGAATGCAAAGGGGATTTCCTTGTTTACAGAGGTGGCTGAGAAGATAGGTAAAATGAAGAAAGTGAGAACAGAGTTAGAAGACCTTATTAGTAGTATTTCTCAAGATATTGAAATCACCAATAAATATCTTAGCAAATAGACAGAGATGAAAGTGCTAAAAAAATTTACCCTAGTATCAATTGGCATCATTGTCGATAGATATTCTTATATTTAAATTAAAGAATCATTGATATATATGATCTAGGTACTTAAGGAACTGATTAGCGACCTCAAATCTTCCAAGGATGCTAGTGAAGAAAGTGACACCAATTTGTTGAACAAATTGGAGGAGTTGCCTTGTAGACTCACCTCTCAAGACAACCAATTCATTTCAGTAGAGGAAATGATTTAGGAGTTTGAGAGTATGATCTGAAAGGAATTCAAGGAAAAAGCATTCTCAATGGCTTCAGTGGATAATATCTTTGATAATCAGTTAACTCTAGACAATCTGAGAACCAAGTTAACCGGTCATGCCAAGTCAATCATAGAAATGAGAGATGCTACGGTTAGAGCTAAGGTGATCTTCAAAAATACTATTGTGTCAGACAGTATCGAAATACAGACATCTATCACCATGTACGATGCTCATCAGAAGAAGGCTAGCAATAAAAGTTGAACTATTCTTCCATACTTTCTTCTTCATTATTCTCATGCACTTTGTAATTGACTTGGGACATTTGCACATGTAATTTTTTTATGTGTAAATACATATAAAATTTTGTAAAAGTCTCAAAGTCAACAGAGACTCATCTTTGACTAGGTTTTAATATTTAAGTCTTTTTTCAAATTTGAAGACTTTTCGCTATATATAGAGGGAGCCTCTTTTGTAATGGATCTCTTAGATAATTGAGAGCAAAAACTCTACCAAAATTGAGATGCTTTTTGAGACTTTGATCTCAGCTTGTAAATCATATTTTCTTGAATGAATGAGAAGTAGGGTATTTTCAAACTTTGTGTTGAAATAATTTGTGTTACTTAGGAAATTGTTCTTATGTTCTCTTTCCTAATAATCTCTCATCTATTTGATTAAATAAGCAAAGTGTGTGTGGAAATTATCTAAAGACATTTTGAAGGATATTAGAAAGACTTTGAATTGCTTCTATCCTTTGTGATTTCATATTCTTTTGTAGTTTTAGGTGAAGACTTTGAGTTGCACTTCACTCTACAGTTATGTATGCTTCAAATCAATAAGGGGAGCAATGAAAGACTTTGTGCTTTTGTGGGTTTCTCATGGATCTATTTAACATTTGAGAAGATTTCCTACCATTTACTGAACATCATTTCTGAAAGAAGAGAAATGCTTTCAGTCATCAACAAGGATTTCTCTTTTGCCTTGTAAACATCATCTCTGAAAAAAGAGAGATAGATGGTGTAATCTTACCCTCAAGTCTATTTTTAATTTTTATATATATAAGTATTCTAGCATAGGGAACCTCCCCTTGATGAGAGGAAATATTTATCTCACTATGATGTGGTAAACCCACACTTTTTGCCATATAAATCTCCATGTACTATGGTTGATATACCCATTTTGCCATCAGTTAGCTGATGACAAAATATTCACCCAACACATAAGATAACTAGATGATGATGCATCCTTTCAAGCATATTTAGACACTTTGGTGAAACTAGATGAGACCCAGTTTCTCACCCATTGGATTCAGGATGTATAAAAATTGAAGCAGAAGGCATGGCATGATCACCATATAAAGAATAAAGTCTTTTCTATAAGAATGAATTTTTTTTTATATGGCTCTAAGTTTGTGCACCACCCTAGAAAGATCTACATCTATTGGGATTGTATGTTTATAATACATAGCACTCAACCTATTGGGGCATGTTGCTTACAATAATTGGATGGTTAGGTCCTCCTAGGACACTATAATGAAAATAAACTTTGGTAATATTTTAATTTATAATAATTTAACTTTTGTAATCAATAAGGCTTATGATATTAGATTAGGATTTATTGCTTTCAATAAAAGTGTTGCCTTTATTGTGTGTAACTCTTTCTTATTGTAATTTTTTTTATGTTTTTGTTGTTTTCATAGAGGACCACAAGTCATTTTAGTGTGGGGTAAGAAGTCATACATGAAAGGGTAAAAATAAAAATCATGCAATTTAGACTAGGTGCGTAAGATATGTGGATGTGCAAGTCTTAAAGGTGTATAATTTATTAATGGCATGTGAGTCATTTAAAGCACTAAGGGGTAAGGTTCCTACCATATGTTAGAAATTTAAAGTGCAACTGTTGTCTTCCACCACACCGAAAGGGAAGAATACAACTATCACCCACTTCTAAAAAAATCATGAGAAGGGATGTGTCATTAATGTGATGAGGTTAGTTATGGCAAGAAGCATGCAAATAGTGTGATGGGACAAAATTGTTAAGGCATTAATTACACAAGGTAAGGATCAAAATATGATGGCTATTAAAATATTTTCATCTATGACATGAAGTGATGGGGAAGAAGAAGGAATTAATTGGGGTAAACCCCCCATGGATCCTATAAATAGGCAAGTTAAATTCATTTCATTGATTTTTGAGTTATCAGAGCTAAGAATGAATGACGAACTAGAGCCAAAGAACAAGCAACCAAACTAGAACCAAACTAATCAAATCCTGAGTAGAGAAAAGTTTTTATACCCTTGGTAAGACATGTAGGTTTTTACCTACTCGAGTAAAGTTTCTAAGACTAGTTGGTGGGAAAAAATGGTAATTTTTGAAGTTGTAGGTTATGGGTCTGCCATTAATGAAGTGCTTAATATCAAAAAGTCAAAGTAATTTATCTATATCTATGTATTCATTTGGGAATGTGAGATGGTCATGAATTAAACTTTGGTCTCCTCGAAGGGTAATGTGGCCTAAGAAAAAGGCTAGGAGACTTGAAAAATTACCAACTATATCAAAGGAAATAGAGGTGAATGGAGGAAACTAGGTTCTCATTAGGGAAGAGACTCTTGAGGAACAAGAGTAGCACTTAGGAAAACAAGCATAGATCATGGAAGGAGAAGAAATAAAATGTGTGGAAGTAGAAGGGGAAAAAATGGTGAAGAAAATAAATCAAGTGTAGATGTCGGCAACATAGAAGGCCCAAGCATCTCCACCTCCAGCTCTATTAATATAAGAGATGTGATACCTAGATTTGATATTGCATGCAAAAAATCAGGTCTCCAAAGTCTCAATACCCACCATTTATTATTACAACCACTACCAGTTATGAAATTAGGTTGAGCTCTAGAATGACTACCAGATCAAGACCACCAACACAAAGAACCAAGTGGTCTATGATTTAATAATAAAAAACCAGTTAAACATCTCAGGACTTTTTTAACTCTTTGACTTTCCATATTTTGGTAAACCTATAGAGGTAGTATAGTTTATCCTCTTGTTCATCCATGAGAGCTATATCTATTTCACTAGGCATAGCATGAAGATCACCCATGAAGATCATCCATGAGAGAATTAGCAAAGTCATAGGACTACAATGCTCAAGATTGAGTGTGATTGATGACTTGGCCAACATGGAGGAGATACAAAAGACTGCCATGGTCCTGGTGTATCAAAAGAAAGGACACATGATGCAAATTAAGAATCTATAAGATCTTACCCTTCAAGTCATGGTGCAAATCATTTCCACCAAGATCAGAGGGACTGATTGTTGGAAGGAGGTGGATATGACACACCTTTATATTGCTCACCAAGTCTCATAGGGTCTAAATTATAACTAGGCCCTATAATTTGTCCAAAAAATAATTGAAGATGTAGATAGGGCCCTTAAAATTCCCATATATAGGTTCCTCTAGGGATTAATCCTCCTATTGATTATCTTTAATGAGATCAAAGTTCTAGACTACAGTTTGGGTGCATTGAATTATGTGTACCCTCCCACTCACAAGTCCCCCATCGAGTGCTATAATGAATTCACTTACCCCCAACATATTACCCCCTCATGTAAGATAAATATGAGGTATTGGTTTGATGGAGTGAAGGAAACATTCAAAATGAGTGACACATTTTGAAGCACTTACCCCCTAGCTATAAAATAGGCATAGTTCACTGTAAAGTAACATTTCTCCCTCTCATGGATCTAGATGAATTCATCTAGAGAGCTTTTAGCATGGCTCAAGCTACCTTATGCATTCTCCTCATGGTAATTCATGGACTCTATTAATAAAATATATGATCCATACACTATCATTTTTTAGGCTAAGAGGATAGACGCATAGCTTCACACCCTCTAAAAACTTTATGTATATCTAGGCAAGAAGGCCTATGTGGAGAGGTTGGAGACAAACTCAACTGATATACAGGTCAAGTAAAATTTGATTGAGGAGAAATTTCACAAGTTATTCTACATGCTCTACCCATATAAGAACCCATAGGGTGGAGACCCTAAGGAAATATTCCCCTAAACACCATAGTTAAAGAAGAAGCGATCAGATGTCGATATAAGTTTGAGTGGGAAATAGGCCCCCAAAAGAGGCAAAGGATGGAAGAAGTGAAACCCTCTAGACCTATTTCCTACCATCCCTTCATGCCTCCTCCACCCCCACCTAACCCTTCCCCTTTACCACCTCATCCTTCTCCATCTCCTCCCTACACTTCTCTATCCCCTTATCACTTTATGCCTCTATACTCATCAATCACTAACCCTTCATCCCCTCAACCTACTCCTCCCCTTTCTCCTCTACCTTCTTCACCTGTACCTCCACCTTCTCCCCCTTCTCCACCTCTAACACCATATCCCATAATTACCTCTACCATAATATCTTACCTACAATATCTCCATGACAAGCATCCTAACAAGAGTCTCCTTAGGTGGAAATTCATAGCTCAAGATCAGATTCTGAGAAACCTCCATCCCTGATATAGGAGAAGGTCATATCTAATCCTAAAATAGGGTATAATGAGGAGGAGGATGGTGAGTAAGATGAGATGGCCATTGGTATCCATGAGGAGGCCAAGTTTGAATGTGACCCCAATAAGGGAAAGGAATCGATCAAGTCAAAAGGGAAGGAAGATGAAATAATGGTAACCACTATGTACGAATGTTACTAGTTTGGTGTAGAGGATAAAAACCTATATCTTTGGCCATACATCTATCCTAAAGAAGTGACTCCTAAAACTAAGAATCAAGTATCCTTCCTACTTGAGATGTGTAATGAGGATCCCAAGTTTGAGCTCCCACTAGATAGCATCTCTTTGGGCTCAGATGCCTTAGTGCTACCATAATTATTGAGGGTTGATCCATAAAATATCACCCTACTAATAAAAATCACTATATTTTTGAAACTTGTCATGGAAATAATGCACCAAAGCATTTTTTTAGATCCTAATGCATGTATAATATAGAGAAAACATGCCCACATTATAAAAATGTATAATAAAGTGCTTGCTGAGAAGCAAGCAGTCACTGAGGAAGTGGCCTTAATGAAATAAATCTCCAAGAGCACACAAAGGCAAAATTAAGGGTTTTAACCTTTTGTAAACCAATTTTGAAGGAAGATTTAACATTGCATATGGCATACCTCTAGATGGGGATGCCATTGGAAAGCTAGAGACCCTGGTTGAACTACTACTCAAGAAATACAAGGAGTAACTTGTGCTAAGAGATGAGGGGATAGAAATATCTGAATAGTTCACCATGGCCATTAACATCTACAAACATGCCTTAGGGAGAGTTTGGTAACTTATCCCTATTTTGAATATCATTTTTTCATGGATTTCATACCCTAATAAAGTCTTGGAGGCTCAACTCCAAGTTGAAGAGGTCCTAAAGCAACAATCCACTGATGTTGCATTCCTAATAAAAGATTACGTTGAGCATGTGAAAGCATTTAGAGACATAGAGACAATAGGGGATGCCATATATAATCATCATCAATAAATAAATTCAATTTTTTTATCCCTTTGAGGATAGGTTGATAAGGAGGTCTCTATACTAGAAGATGTCTAGAAGGATACTAGCACAACTCTGGCTAAATAGGTAAAAAAGACCAACAAGACTCTGACCTAACTTAAGGATTTGAAAGTATCAAAGGAGGCCACTGAAGGAATAATTTTTTAGGTCCTTAAGGCATTATCTCAATGGGACAATCTGAAAAATGAACTTTAGTAGAAAGGGCCCAAATTTTTGGAAGATGCTAGCACGACTTAGTTCGGGATGGACTAAGGGCACAGTGTGGGGTGATGTTGGCCCTTGAATTTTGAACAAGTATTTTCCCATTTTGGTGTGGGACTAGTATGGCATGGAAATACCATTGTCTTATTTTGGTATAGGACTGACATGATGCAAAAGGATCATGGCACATAGTTGATAGGCATAAAAGCATCATGGTGTGGGACTTGTTGGACATGAGAGGATAATGTCATGGAAGAACCAACATGAGAGGACCCATTCAAAGGATAAAAAGCCATGAAGAACCCAAGAACATTGGACTTAGAACAAAATTGAAAGACTAGAGGAGTGTGAGGGAAGTAGGATCGGTTACGAGAGTGATTCATATAGGACACTTCATGCTTATTGATAAGAGGTTTTACACTAGCCTACAAGGAACAAAACACATGGCCACAAAAATATAGCATAGAGTGAGGATCTAGGGGGTGCAAGGCCCCAGGTCTTCATGAAGAACTTATTTTAAGAGCCATGACTCTCAGTTTGTTGAGATTTTGTGTGTTATTTTCTCTTGACATTAATGATTGTGAAACTTGGTTAGGGTAAAAAAAGTATAAATACCCCTGTTTTAATCTATTGCGATGATGATATTTTAGAGAATATAGGATGAAGCTTTAATTTTTGGTTTATTAAGCATCTAATATGAGATATCAAATTTTACCAAATTGTGTCTAGAATGATGGAATACACTAAGTGCTAGATTTGGATATGATTTATTTCTTAGTCTCTTTTTATTGGTATCTTTTTCTTTTCTAAGTCACTAATGTTAGAAAATGATGGTAATCAGTGTAGTAATAATAATAACTGTATCTAGAACTAGAAGGATCAAAGTAGTATACTTGAATTATATAATCTTTGTTTGAAACTACATAAAGAGAAAGGCATGAGCAAACATATAATACTATGTTATAAAACCTTCAGGAGCCGGTCTTTCACTGCATGCTTTGGGTGAGTGAACAAGACCTAAATATGATGTGATAGGGACAACATGATATCTCATTGGGATAAACTTCAATGCCAGAGTTGGAATCAACTAAAATAACCCAACATGATTCAAAATGATACATATTTCAAATCAAATTGCTAATAAGCAAGGTAGTTGTATCAATACATAGATGTACTCTTAAACCTTGTTATTTCAATTTTAATCATTTCAAATTATTTTAATTTCAGATTATATACATTAATTATATATTATAGCATGTTATTGGTTGCATGTCAATCATCAACAAAGAACTCAAGTTGGTCTCATGCAAATGTAAGGTGTGTTATACACACCCACATACATATTTTTTCTATTTTAAACTAACAATTTCATTACTAAATTAAATGGGGGGAAATTTTAGATGATATTTATGAATTATATAACACCTCAATAGTTTACACTTTTCAAACTTAGACCTTGGTTGTTCCTCTTAGTTATTAACCTTTCCCACTTTTGTAAGTCTCACATCCACTCTGTCTTATGACCCTTAGCTTATCTTTTGATCCAACTAGTCTTATGTTGATGACCTAGACCTTCTATCTTTCCTAGAATGATTAAAATATGCTTATCTTATACCCCTACAATTTTTGAGCCTATACCTATTTTCCAACTACCAAGACACAAGTGTCAGTTTGAGAACCTTGTTTTGACACTAGTGACCTACCTTGACACAGGTGTACAGTACCCTAAATTCATCTATTTTGTAAATGAAATGTATTATAATGGTTGGCCTAGGTGATTTAATGTGATATATTTCTTGATAGGAGTTGTATATATTCACAATCACTCCTCATTTATTCCTCACCTAGCATTCATACTAAAGAGCATTCAAAGATAATTTAATTGAGAAAAACTTCCTATTTATTCCTATTTCCATATTAGTCATAGGTACTACACATCTATAGGTACGAAGTATTAAATAAGTAGCCCAAGAGTTATATTTTCCAAGTTACAAGATAGGTCACTATTGTAATTGATTTCCACATATTGCATGATTCACACACAAGCATCACAAAGGGAAGAACTACATCAATGTGAGGCCCTCTTCAAAGTAGTGGCTATGTATGCAACACCCATTGATAGAGGGGTATTTGATATTAATTCAACACCATGATCCCAATAACCCATTTTTTCCAAGGTCACTATGAAGATGAAGAACTAGGGTTGTACCATTTTATGAGGAATGATAGTCCATGACCCAAATCTGAATGCACTAAAGTGAAGGCTAAGATAAATATAGAAGCATCCAGGTGGTCACATATTTTTATAGTAGGCATTCCTTAGATGAAACCTAAGTCCAGTTAAAATAGTATCATCAATTCTAATGTCCATGGCTGATGTTAGTGTCTGTGGATCCAGAAAAACTCAATCTATAATTTGGCAACTAATCAAGAATCTTTTGCTAGTCTGCTTCCTGCAAGTTCTAGATCTATAATTGTGTTATCAATAGAACCAACTAAGTACATTCTTTCTTTGCCATTTCCATATATATCATAGTTTCACTTCTTATTTTTATCCTATTTCAGTTTAATAAATTTAACATATGTTGTATATGAGTTTAGCATTTAATTGGCCTATTATAGATTTGATTATCACCTTTGTGCATTGTTATTCCTATATTATTAACCCTATCTACCCAAGTAGGATCCTTATCCAAATTTAGGGTTAAAAAAATCATGGCAATGCCAATAGAAATAGATAACTCACAATAAAAATATGCATGATAGTGATCGTGATAACAAGTACATAGTAATAATATTTTTTTCCATAGAAATATATGTAAACATGCATATAATATCCTAGAGATTAAATCATAAGCACACACATCATATTAAAGAAGCACACGAGCATATAATACATGAAATGACTCAGACACAACATAAGCATAACATGGCCATCACATGGACTAGAGGATCCTACAACACAATTGACACATGATGCGATTAGATAAAGTCAATGTAAGCATATAATATTGAATTATCATCATATAATATAACAATGATGAAGAAATTTTAGAATCATTAACATCAAATAAGAACAAAGAAATCAATGTTACTCCATATAATCAGTCAATGTCATCATCTAGTATATAAAAGTACATTATCCATAGGACATAGCACTCCAAAAGGTATGAACAATATAAATTCACACACACACACACATAGCTCAATATGATCAATGAAGTAATATAAAATGATATAACCTAAAAAATCTACAAAAATGCCTCGATCATGGGCATGCCCCTAATATATAAAGGTTGCATGTGGGTATGATTAATGCCATGCATATTTATGTCCATGTCTCATATGTAACATATATGTCCTACATTCAACTCATGCATATCATGAAAAGCATGTATGTATAAAATGGACATGTAACTTACCATTTATATGAAAAGTGACACCAAAAAACTATGGGTATCAATAAAATAATCCATGCATAGGTCCTATTTTTTATTTTTGAATAGTTGAATGTTTTTGCACATTTTAAAATATTGATTTAAGTAATAACTTAGCTAATAAAAAAATCAAGGGTAAAAGATGTTAAAATAAAATAATAGGAGGAACCCAAATATTCAATAGCACAAGTCAACACATATTACACAAAAAATGTAATAGCAATGCAATTTCAATAAGGAAAGTGATATTCCTTTTCTATGTGATAAAGTCATGTCTCAAAGGAGTGTGTTAAATAACTCATAATAGATGCATGCCCCCAATGGGAAATAGTCAGTTTGTGAATTCCATAAGAAGTATAATCAAATAATATATGTGATTATGTGATATCAATGTTTGCCATGAAAAAAATGAGCATATATAATAAAAATGGAGAGATGGTAAAGTGGTAGCCGTATCAAGGTGTAACATGCCTCAAAGAATAGAAACTATGGTCAAAATACAATAAAGGTTGTACATGAACATGTCATCACAAGATATACATCATCAATGTCTAAAATGGGATAAGAAATTAAAATGAAAGGGCCAATGAAATGTAATAATTAGAGTAAATCTAAGGGATAAAATAATGGTCAATGTGAAAGCTTATGTACATGTCCTTGTCAAATAAAAGAATGAAGAAATTAATGAACCAACTTGGGAGAGGGTGATCAATAAAATAAATAATAAGGATATATGCAAATAATCTATGTCTAAGCTAATGTATGGGCTCATCAATGGGATAGTGAATTGTAGATCTTATATCAATTGATAAAAATTTCACATGCTATGGGAAATGTTAGGAATATTTAATACATGGTATATATTATTATTTAGAATAATATTTTTTTGAGAGTGAGGATATGAATTAGAGATGAATAATGTTGTATGGGTTGTTAAAACAATCCACCTAATTTATATTTAGTAGTTCAAGGAGCTATGTGAGGACTAATATTATATAGGATAATGAAATATATATCTCTATATTATGAATAAAAAAATATTATCGCTATGTAAATCTCTGACCATGGCATTTACTAGTATTAGAGTGGTCTATGTTGTTGCTTGTGCAACATGCCCTAATTTTATTAATGAAATTATGGAACCTATTTTTTAATATTTTGAAACCTAGTTCTACCTTCAGATACATTTTTTAAATTATTTTGGGTGCGTAGTGCAATTTCTATTTTATGTCACTAGGCAGTTTTCAAATGTAGTTTCACACCATTAAATGAAGTCTAATTCTATGATATTTCTTCACGATGATATTCAAATGTCATTATAATTAAATATTGAAGAAATTTTCATAAAATTCCTTTCCATGTGATAATTGTGCAACAATCAAAACAAGCTTCTTTATTGATTTATGTATCTTTTTAGTTTTCAAAATTTACTAGAAAACACTATTCGAGAGGCATTTCACTTGGATAAAACATATCCATTTATCATGAATTTTTTTAATATGGTATAAAAATGTGGGAATAATTTTACGATGAAAATAATTCACACAAAATTATTTTCCACCTAACAAATTTGTAGCAATCAAAACAGGGTTTTTTATCAGTTTTTACTTGTTATTTTATGTATCTAGCAGTTATCAAATCTACCTAGTGCACACATTTCAAACTTATTTTCGTAGGGTTAACTTAAATAAAATTTTATTAAAAAAATTTATGAAGATAGACAAATTTTAGAATAATTTAAGGGTAAAGATAAGTCACACAAAATTTCAATGTAACTATTAAATGTGTAGCATTAAAAATTAACATTTGAACTAATGTTTATTTAGTCATTTTTTTGTATTTTAGTTTTAAAATTTTGCTACTAAACACTTTTCATAAGGCATTTTTCATGGTAAAAATGCATCTATTTATTATGATTTTTTCTAAGAGTGTCCAAATGTCATTATAATACCATGGTAAATAAATTCACATGAAATTATTTCCTAGATGTGAAAATCACAGTCATAAACATTGTCTTCTACATTATTTTTATGCTTTTAGTTGTAAAATCTACTCAATGCGCACTCTTCAAAAAATATTTTGCATATCAAAATGAAGTAAATTTATGTGGTAAATTTTCAATATTATATTCAAATGTCATTAAAATACAATGGTAAAAAAAATTATAAAATTGCCTTCTACGAGTAAAATGCATAACATTGAAAATTGGCTTTTGCACTAAAAAAGATATGATAGTTTGAAGTGACCCTTTCATTATCATACATCCCTTATCCAAAATTTTATTAGAAAATACTAAAATGGTATTGTGTGTATGTACCTAATTTTTCCACAATGCAATATGCTTGACACAATAGGTCCAGTGATGATGCAGTGATCTCCTAACAACACTCAAATGGGAACTCTCTAAACATCCCTCCCATTATTCTTCCTCCTCTCTCTCTTAGATATCCAAAAACCCCTTTTAGTGGCCTTTATATCTTAGAACTTCCCTTTCCAGTGATAAAATTAACCTCTTGAATTAATAAACTGCCCTCTCTATGATGGGTTCATCAGGAGGTTATGTAAACTACCCTGATGAACATGTCATATAAGGGTGGTTTAATTTTAAATATAGTATGGTTTCATATTATTGATGGGTAATTTTATCCTCTAGGGTATCTATTTCACAATTTCCCCTGCATAAAGTGGTGGTTCTATCCCCTTGTAAGCTCCCTAGAATCATTATTTGATGCATTTTACATAATTAGTGTTGAATTTCTTATTTTTATCACATTTTATTCACCTAAAATTAGGACCAAATCACTTCATCATCTATTTTTAGTTATTTTTGAGTTCCTCCCAAGTTAAACTCATTTAAATTCTCTCATGCAAGTTCTCAACTCTTTCTACAATAAGGTCATTTTGGCCTCGTTTTAAATTTAAAAATTGCCAATAGAAGTTGCTATTTTGAATCTTTTGTAGCCACAATTATGTTACAATTGTCTAAAGTTCCAACCTCTATATTTTTTGTGTTGACTACATTGCTATAGGTGAAGAAGTTTTATTGGTTCAAAAACTTAGTTTTCACAAACTAGAGCATTGTTCAACCTCAATTTAGTTACTCTCTATTTATGGTCGTGTCTCCTCTCTTCTACCATTTATTATAGAGATTGGTCATCCTATATTTGGAAAGATCCCATAATTCACACAATCATAAAAAGAACTAGGATACTGAGGATTATTTTATCAACATACTATATGCATTCTAGTTGATATATGCCTTAGTTAGGTTGGAGTCTCTTTTGATTTCAGTATTATTTATTTGTTAGAGTAGGTTAGTGTAGTTTTCATTACATTATATTAGTTTCATTATTCAAAAAATACAACATTTAAAAGGGAGAGAGATTTTTTTTTCATTGTATTTACTATCAAAAATAAATAGTAGTTCATTTGATTATGATTGCATTTAAGTAGATTTATTTTATCTCCATTAGCAAGACATTTCACAAACCATTCATAAGGATATTTTAGTGAAGTCTTAAAACATTTCCAGCCAACATAATATTTAATTTCCATGATCAAATCAAGTTTCTTGCTTCTCAAACAACCAACTAGTCAATCACAAGAACTTAGACAACCTTAGGCACATAAATAGAGATAGCATATCTCTAGTTGTTATTTTTTTTGGTAGATTAAAAGTGTTTTTGTCCTCTATTTAAAATATAAAATCAGAATTGCATTTTTTGTTTCTATTTAACAAATCATTTGAAAAGCTTGTTTGTAGACAAAAGAAAGTAAAGGAAAAAAAGTGTTGTCACATTATTGTTTTAGATTAGATTTCCTTTTGCATTATTTTCATATTTAGAAGACATACTTTCACACTCAATCCACATCATAAAAACAAAATAAAAACTACAAAAATAACACCACCTAGTTTGCATTTAGATAAAGCTAGTAAAAATCAATGCCTTGCATAATAGTATAAGTTTATTTCTCTTTCCTTTGCATGCATTATGAATTATTGAAAAAGGTAAAAAGGAATTTTTTTTTTCATTTATTTTCTCTCAACATTTTAATTATATAAATAAAATATTTATTTCAATAAAACTAGAAAAAACAAGGCAAAAAAAATGTGTCAAGAAGCTTTGCCAACACATGCAAGAACTTAGATCTCATCAGAAGCCTTGAAAACATGACCAAACATAAAATACCAATACAAGCCTTGCCCATTCATACAATAAACCTATACAAATCCTTTCTTAAAACATCATAGTAATTATACACCACATTCCATTATCTAAATAGGTTCATAGACTTCTATCTTGGCTTTTTGCCTAGCTTCCTTTGGATGACCCTCCTCAAGACACCAAGGCTTGTCCACGATGGATTATTCCCTAGGATTAAATCACCTAGTCCCATAATTTCCATATAATTTGATATTAACTTTGAACTAAGATGTGATGTTCTTTGTTTCACATTGATTCCTCATCTTATTGTTGATTCCTTGGCTACCTTGGATGAATAAAAATGAATTCTTGATCCACCTATATTTCCCCTTCTATAGAATATAGGTTGTCACTATAACATTATCCAGGCCTAGCTTCCCACTCATACCTCCTTCTTTTCCTAGAGTCTAGCATTGTCTTATATTATTCACATCTTGTGGATGACACTGATCAGACATAGTCAAAACAGATAGAGTATATCTTTTCTTGTGTGTCATTTAGCCCAATCTCCCTGACTTCCCTAGTCCTAACATCAATTAAGAGCTTCACCTTCTTATGATCTCAAAAACTAAAGGACCATGGATATTTGTTTTGGCACATCTTGATGCTCTCAATGAGCATTGAGATGTTACTAAGGTCTTTTAATTCCACCATGAGAACATGTTTCCTCCACCCATTTTGAATCCCATTCTACTTAATAACTAACCCAATATGTAGTTTATCCATTACATTAATTGCCTCAGCTTGACCTCAAGGAGTCAAGTGAATAATTTAGCATGTGTTATTCATGTGTATATAAATTGGTAAACCTAAGGTGAAGGAATTCATCCTTTGCATATCCCTATCTTCCTCTTCTCCTCTCCCTTGTCCAGCTTCCCTCATCCTTCCATTTACTCTACTAGTATTCATATAGCCCCAGAATATGTCTAGATAGGACATAGGTTGATCTCCTGGCCTATAAGGTTATAAGATAATCTAATTCAACTATATTGAGTATTTATTGATGATTTGGAACAACCCAACCTTTAACACAAATATATATTATCAACTCTATGATTACTCTGATCCCAATACACAAACTAGGAGTAGGGTTTACATTTAATAAATATGAGATGTATCTAAAACTACAAGTAACCAATCTCACTGCAAAACTATGACCCTTATTAGGGGAGGACCAATCACTCCTTATATGTCCATGAGGCCATCCATAAACTTAAAAATGCTAGACATAAAAAACATATCCAAATATGATCATTACATAGGAATTATCCATCACTTACAGGATGAGGTCAGCCATATGCAAGTGATTGTACACCTTTCTAGTAGAAGTCAAGATGACTCAGACCCACCTCTACAAACTAAAAACATTACCCCTAGGGATATTTCCCCAAACCAACCCCTTCATACTACCCCATCTCATGCCTCTACCCCTCATATACATGAAGTCCTGAGGCCTATCACCAACATGAGCCCAAACTAATTCATTAATACCCTAGTGAGTCATATTAGTGACTTGGAGAATAACCAAAAATCTCTAGGTCAAGGGATGGGCCAAAATTATCATACACCAACTCATCGCTCTCCCTCTCTCATGTAATCATTAACTCATCCAACACCAAAATAACAATATTAAATGCTTTCACCACAACATGAGCTTATACCCATACCAAATGATGTCTATCACCAACCCCTTAGGAATATCCTCATGCATGGGGTTCCCAACCTTGACACCTCTAAATCTAATTCTTCCTATCAATTACCCATTCAAACCCAAATTGGATGTGTATACACTTATGCTCCACATTTACAAAATGATGTGGTAGCCAACAATTCATTGTTCTTTATGCCTTTGAATTACGTGCCTCCCACATACACTCCCCCTCTGTAGACAAGCTATGTCCCACCTTACATAGAATTGGGTCATATACAAACCACATATAACCCACCAAAATAAACTACCACACACCATACATCTAACAACCTTCCCCCTTACTTTCACATGTATTTAAAATATTCTTAGCCAGATAACTATCTTTCAACTTACTCCACTTCACTTTATCAGGCCTCTGCTATTTTTTATGGTGGTTACCAAACTAACCCTGATATGACCCCACCTTTTCTTTCCACCCTCACTATGATAACAATAGGATTTAATAACATGGGTACTTATGTTGAGTACCTCAAGGAACTTCTCAATGCCAACATACGGGGGGTTCCTCTCCCATGTCCCCTATTAGACCTACCTAAATTCAAAGGGAAGAGGGTATCCCAACACACGTAAAAGTCTACACTACAACTGTTAGGGAACTTCTCCCTTGGGATGGTGCTATTAAAAAAACTTCCCCATACCCTAAAAGGGATAACACTTGAATGGTATTATCACCTACTTGAGGGGTCTATACACTTTTTCCACCATCTCATGGCTAAGTTTGTCAAAGACTTTGATTTGAAAAAACACTTAAAATTTTACATACAATAATTCTTTCACATCAAGTAAGAACACAATGATTCCATTGCCCATTTCATTACGATATGGTGGTAGGTCTTATATTGTTCTACCAATGCACCCAATATAGATTGATGAGAATTGTATGATCTCTTACTCCACTCCATTAACAAGGAGACAAGGGAAGACATCAATAAATTAACATATTAATCCTATGAAAATACCTTTGAGAGTGTCTTCTAAATTGCCTAAGTGACTATTGATAGTGTTCAATAGAGATACACGACCAACAAGTGCATTATCACCCCAAGCCAACATAGTGGGGTATTTTAAAGCATAATTTCAAACAATACCAATAACAAAGGTCCTAAAATCCTAAACAAAAACATGATCATCACTAACAATCACCTTACACAAGTATGATGGCCCTCTATCCCTCAAACATTATGGAAATAGAGTTTGTTCCTAAATCCATGGTGAACTATTATTTAATCTCTAATTTAACCAAAACATTCTCTCACATTTCATTCCTAGACTTGCTCAAGAAATCCCTTGATAATTGGTTAGCCTTACTCAATGCCCTAGGGTTGGGTTATTTATCTAATGTTACCCCTTCTTTACAATCTTAGATCAACCACATTGATTAGGATGTTGTAAACATAATTCTCGTGGCCTTACTCCTCTCTATGATTACACATTAGCTCATGTGTAGACTACCAACCTTGGTCATCCTACTTTGAGACATATACCATTTTCTTGGACCTCTACAACATCATATTCCTACCCCCCATACATCCTTAGTCCATGTTGGCCCTTTTGCACACAAGACAAGCCTTTTAGAGCCCCTTCAAGGGCTCTAGGGAGCCTGTTGACCAACCCAAGACCCTATTTGACCCAAGTCATGGCTTGTGTGAAGGAAACCTACAACATAAGTCATACATTTCCTACACCAAAACCATGCACTAGGTAGAACGTGTCTAAAAGTGCCCATATGGAGCTGAATGGTAAAAAATGGCTAGTTTTAGGTCATTTGGCAGATTTGGGTGGGGATATATGTCTCTTTCTCACTCATTTGATCCCCTCTCTCTTCTCATTCCATCTCTCTTTGATTTTTATTCCCTCTCTTGACTCTATTGCCTTCTTTAATCTCTCTTGATTCATTATTGGTACTCTTGAGCTTGATTGGGCATAGAAGATCATATATGCTACTACACACTTACTTGGGGAATCCATTACTGCTCTCAGTTGTTTTTGCTTCCTTTTTGATCTCAAGATTATACATTTGGAATTTCACATAATTTGTGCACTTTGTTGGAGCTCTTACACCATTTCAATTTCTCACTTCACCTCTTCCTTTGCTCTTGGCTCTTGGTTTGGACTTCAGTTTGCACATAGCTTGGTATTCCTCCTATGCATTGCTTCCTAGCTTGGATTACTAGTTCATAGCACATTTGCACTTTACCTTTGACTTTAATCTAAGGTCACTTTTCTATGCAAAGTGAAAATCCATTATTATTTTCAGTGTATATGCTAGGGTTTGAACTATTTTAGTGAAATAGTTATTTTTATGTATTGCTTAGAGTAGTTTCCAAAGTTTATTACATTTGTATATGGTTAAAGAATAGTTTCATTGCTTGAAATATTCCTTTTTTGCATACCATTTCTCTCATTGGAACCCTTCCTCATTGCATAGTAGAGATATACATGCTCAAAACAAACTAGAAAACTTGTTTAAACATTATATCTCTCTTTCTAAACTAGAACATTGCATTGTTAGAAAATAATAGTATTGAATTGGAAAGATAGATCAAATCTAGAATAGGCATGATTTTGAACCCTTTCTTGGGAATATATTTATTTATTAAAACATTTTTCATTTGGCCTCAAATTTCTCTAGCTTCTAGATTTACATTCAGTTGTTATCTCTCTTCATTTGGTTTTATTGTTCTTGATTAGTTTATGCAATCCATAGTCTAGTCTTAGCTACTTGCCTAACTATGGTTAGACCCCTTAGAGTAATTTTAATACTTTGTATGCCTATTCATGCTATCCCCAACATTGTTTGCAAATCTGACTAGATCTTGGTGCAATCCAGCAAACTAGATAGCTATTATAGATCTCTTGTAGCCCATAGAACCCCTGAGCCTTCTAGCCTCTTTGTAGTTTGCTTTAGCACCCTACCAAACACTAGTGGTTTCATTTAGATTCTTGGAATTACATTCTGGTACACCTAATGGGATCTCACATATGATCTTATACTAGTTATATCCCATTTATAACTCTCTTATCCAACTCCCCTCTGTTATTTGTTAGGCTTTACTTAAAGTTGTGTTTTGGCTCTCACCTTGGTTTTTTGCTCCTGCTTTAGTTTTGTGTTTTTCTCCTAGTTGGTTCTCTATCAATTTTACTTTTATATTATCTTCTATGTTACTCATGCTTCATTGCATCAATGGCCGATCTCCCACCTTTGAGATGCCAATCTTAGTGGATTTAGGGTCTCATCCCTGAGTTCAACACTGAGTAAGCCACTCTTACAATAGAATGCCATAGACACCATAATACCCAAGAGATTTTGTCAACCCAGCATGGTAGTCTACACCCTCTCATTTTTGAAAGGGAATAATATTGGTAGGAATGTAACTAATGGACTTGATCTCCTTTTTAGCAATCCAAGCTTCATTTATCTAAAGATGTTTCATCTCAGCCCCATATTGTATCCCATTCACTTGTTTGAGGTGATAAAGATCCCCTTGACCATCTAGGACCTAATAAGTTACAGGGGATTATTGATGATTATCTTAGATGCCTTAAGGTGAATGAAGTGCATCCTTTTCTCCTTAGGATTAGGTGGGGTGATTCTTTTGGGGATAGAGATCACATCCAATCTGATTTGAGTGCCTTGACTAATTTTTGTATGAGTACACCACCTCTTTCTCAATAGAAGACTCTACATAAAAAACCCCTCATGTCTATGTTATGGGTCATAAGTATTCCCACTTGATGAGATATATTCATCATGAATATTTTTCCCATCCTCTTAGCCCTTCCTTTAGAGTTCATGATGACTGTGTTGATTTTTCTCTTTAGTTTTTATCTCCTTTTAGATGACTTCCTCTAATATTTTGATATTTCAAGACCCTTTAATCTTAGCATTCAATTACTCACTTCAATGGCATAGTCCAAGGGGGAGTCAAACTTTGATTTTGTGTGTAAATGGTGCTCAATTATTCATACATATAGGAGATGACCAACTTTATGATATGTTCATGTGAGCATTGAGGTAGGAGGTTCACCTTGAGATCCTTAAGCGTGAACCTACCTCTTATGATGAATATGTTTATGAGTGTCTAAATATTGAAGTGCTTGAGGTGTGTGTGGGTATGTGACTCATCCCTTCCCAAAATTCATCTTCTTCATGTGATCATAACTGTAATGTGATTGGTGATGGTGTCATTGATTCTCCTCCTAAGAAGAAGGACAAGAGGGATATCCATGAGGTGAATGCTTTGAGTAAGAATCTAGTTGGAAAGAAGGCTTTTGAATCAAATACAACAAAATAATGAATGATATTTCCTTATTACCCCACCAAGTTTTTCAACTTTCATTAGATGAGGGGGAATGATGATAACAATTATGCCACATAGTAGTCTGGTGTGCAAGCCACACCTCCATCTCAGATTTCTTCTATTGTGGAACCCAACCAAAAATTGAATGTGTTCAATGAGCCTCTATCTGACCATGATAAGGAGAAGAAGAAGAAAAAAAGAAGAAATCAAAGGCTAAGGCCCATCATTCTCTTTCTTACTCTTCCATCTCTTCTAACTCCTCTTCCCAGGCTGACCTAAGAGGGAAAGTCAAGCACAAGAGTAGCAAGGTCATTGTTGTTATTAACATAGCCTCTATTGGGTACGAGTGATTTTTCAACATGTGCTTTGGTTAGACCACCAACATTATTGGAGATACTAGTGATGTTGGTCCCCCTAAAGTGAGATTTAATTTTAGGCATAACATCCCTTCCTAGGCTAGACAACATCTTTACTCCATCATAGAGTAGTTTCAAGGTCTCTCATCTAGGATCTCCATTTGAGACCTTCTTCACCTTTGCCATGAGCAAAGGGGTCTCATATTTGATGATCTTGGTCTCTCTCTTGAGTTTATTCTACATGATGACATTAAAGTTTTATTCAAATCCAATGCATCTGAACACCCTCCCCTTCCTATTCTCTCTTTTGACCCTGCCTCTTTGCCAAATGCTTTGATTCTAGCTAAGAGGGATAGGTTCCCTCTCTCTATCAAGACCTTCATCAATAAATATTATGTTAATAGGTATATCATATATGAAAGAGACACATTGAATATCATGGCCCTGCGTGTGTTTAATGAGCTTAGAATCAGTCAAAAGAAGCTCTCCAATTCTTACCATAACTATGTCAGTTTCAACAACAACATAATTACACCAGTGGGTAATGTGAAGCTTTGGGTCAAGTTTGGCCCCAAGATGATTAGAATCAATTTTTTTGTGTTAGACCTTGATCTTTCATACAATATGATTCTTGGCCATCCTTGGACCACTACCATGTAGGCCATCACATCAACCACATTTTGCATGGTGCAGTTTGTGCATGAAGGGGAGATCCATACCATGGAGGCTAACCCATATATGTGGGAATTGATCTACATAAAGAAAAAGCCCTTAGGCAAGGCTTTGGTTGTATCCTCATAGGGGTTTTTACATTTTCATACATCCCATATTTTTTAGTCTCATTTATTTAAGGATAAATTTTTTGATTCAGTTTAGTATCGTGTAACATTCACTCTTTTAGAGTCTAGTATGTATGAGCTAACTCCCTCTTCCACTCTACAATGCCTGGCTAGCTCATCTCTTTTTAGAGACCTCTTCCAAGATATCTCCCTAGATGTTGAGCTTCCTCTTGAATCACACTTTTCCCATTAGATTATAGGCTCTCTCAACGTGTTTCTCACTAAGCTTACTAGAATAGCTGAGTCTGATATTGAGTGTTATTCCATCCATGGTATAACACACAACCTGGTCAATGAGAGGAGAGCTTAAAACAAGATCATGACCATGTATCCTATGTGTCATCATCCTCTTATGTGTTTAGGTTCTGAGGTTTCATTCACCAACAATGATCCCATCTTTGGCACTCTTGTGTTTCGGGTCATGACTAGTGAACCTAAAGATATGGGTACTCTATCTCCTTCCTCCTACCTTTCCCCTATTGTTTGGATTTTTTGTAGGCTAAGAAGTGGCCTACCTCATAGGTATGCCTCTATTTAGGGAAAATTGATAGCCTGCCCTTAAGGACAAGATTGAGCCTAGGCCTGTGGTGCTTTGGTGAGCCTCATAGCTTACTAAAACACTGTCCCTAGGCCCCTATTTGGTATATTTCCCCTCTCATGTCATCCATCATCAGATCCTTGTTGGCATCCTTTATCATTTATCTTGTGAACTCCTCCTTGGATGTACCTTAGGATAGAAGTAAAGTCTTTTGATTCTTTTAGTTGGTCAGGCTACTGCTTATAAGCAGTTATCCCTCTACCAACTCCCTCTCTCCTTTTATGTAGTGCCTATAGGTGATATGGGTTAGTGGTTGTGGTTACTTATGACTTTCTATATCCTTCCTTGGTTAGTCTTCATCTATCACAAGCCTCCTAACACCCCTCCTCACCTCTCATTATGGTCATTATTGAGGTACTCTCTCATGATTGACCCCCATACCATGGTGGTGGCTCTACCAACTGAGATGCATTTCTTGCCTCTAACACTTTGATTCATCCTCATGTTTACACAAGAGAGAAACATGACCTTGGATTAGTCATGTACACCATGGAATAAGAAAAATGTGTTTTGATAAGCTCATAAACATCTTCTTATTTCTTCCTTTCCCTTTTGTTCTGGGTAGGTTCTAGGCTCCCTAGGCCTATTTTTGGCCTCTTCTGGTCTAGGCCATGAATTTTTGGGCAAAACCCTTGAACCTTCATCTTTAAGGTTTTGGCCCAATCTAAACATAATAGTGGGGCTCATTTCTCTCTTTGAGGCCTCCTTAGGTGTGTTTTGAGACCATTCTAGTCTCTTAGACCCCTAAGTCCTCTGGCCTATCAGGCCTGTGTACTCCTTATTGGATGCACCTTGTGGGCTCTTGGTTGGGTTATTTTATCCATTTTTGCATTTTAGACTTAAAAACCTCCATCTTAGAGGTTTTGACATGTTTTGAGTGCATTAAAGGCCTATATTCTTTAATCCAAGGCTTCCTTTGTCCCTCTCTAGCCCCATTTTGGTTCCCAAGACCCCTTTTAGGTCCCTATTGATCTCTCGAGACCGTGTCCCATCTCATGGGCACCCAAGGATAGAAGTTACTTGCTATGCTTCTTTTAGTTAGTCATTTATCTACTTCTCCATAGTTGATTAATTTTAACTCCCTCTCTTTCTTGTTCATCATGGTTGCATGTAGGGTTATTAATTGGTTGTGGTGGTTCAAGATTTGCTCTAGTCTTCATCTTCTCTGAACTTCCCCCACTTTTCCTTGTTACCTCTTGCCACAGTTGGTGTTGGTCAAATGTTATAATTATAGCTTGATTTTGTTATTTTTTTCCCTCAAACAACTTACACTAGTTCATTTTGAGATCACCTTTCTACAATCATTACATCTTGAACCCCCATTATGGTACATCTCTCAGTGGTGATTCACAGTGATGGCAGCGATCGGGGCAACCCAGGACCAACAATTTTAGCTTGGGTTATCGATGATCAGTGGGACCATGATCTTGTTGTGAATGGGTTTTTCCTTACCAAAAAAATGAATAATGTCATCATGTATCATGCAATCATTGGTACCTTGACTGATGTTCATGAGTTAGGCACATGTTATGTGCAGTTATTCTCTGACTCACTCTTAGTTTTGTCTCAAATCACTGGTGTCTAGGCCATCCTTATCAGTTATTTTTTCCCCCTCTTCAAGGTAGTGTGTGATTTGCTATCTTTCTTTGAGGATGTCTAGTTCACCCATATTCCTCAAAGGGAGAACACTAATATTGACATCCTAGTGAATGTCATTTTGGATAGTATGATTTGATTTGATGTCACTTATGTCCCTTCTTTGTAGGAGCTAGAGCTGGAGTTAGATTTTAGATTATGCAACCTTTATACTCTCACCCATAGATCATGTAATTGACTTCTTTCATTACCATATTTATTTGGTAATTATAGGTAATGTTTCCTTTTATCTTTTTGGTTCTTACTTTCCTTTTCTTTGGTGTGGCTTCCAGGTACTACACAACACTCCTTATTCATTTGAACACCATTTGCTTTTACCTCAGGGGAATATGTAATCATACTTCATATGACCTACTCCTCCCTATGATTACACATCAGCTCACATGTAGACTACCAACCCTAGTCATCCTACTTTAATACATACGCCACTTGCTTGGGCCTCTCCATGATCATATTCTTACCCCTCGTACATCCCTAGTCCATATTGGCCCTTTTGAACACAAGACAAGCCTTTTAAATCCCCCCAGGGGTTCCCAAGAGCCTGTTGACCAGACCAAGACCTTGTTTGACCCAAGTCATGGATTGTCTAAATGAAACCTATGGTTTAGGCTGCACATTTCCTTCACAAAATCCATGACCTAGGTCATTTCCTAGGCATAACATGTGTAAAAGTTCCCATATGGAGCCAACAGGTAAAAAATGTCTAGTTTTAGGTCATTTGGTAGATTTAGGTAGGGATATATGCCTCTTTCTCATTCATTTTATCCCCTCTCTTTTCTCATTCCATGTCTCTATTAATTATTCTTCCCTTTTTTGGCTCCCATGCCTTCTTGAATCTATCTTGATTCATTCTTGGTATTCTTGAGCTTGATTGGGGACAACAGATCCCATATACCGCTACACACTTTCTTGGAGACTCCATTACTGCTATCAATTATTCCTAGTTCCTTGTGGATTGATCTCAAGCTTCTACATTTTGTTAGGATTGTGGAGCTAAAAGCTTCACTGATGCAAATAGGAGAGGAGGTTGCTGAAGATTGCAGAGAAGTTGGGGTCGGTCTGATCAGCCGACGTCGGCAGGATAGCAAAGGGAAGCAACCGACGTCGGTCATATATCGGCCGACGTCGGTCACCTCCAGGCAGACAGGGACCGACGTCGGTCGCCTGTGTGGTTTGACTGCGAGCTATTTACGGGCAGTTAGCTAACGAACCAAGTGTTTGCATGATGAGTGCTAATTTTAGACTCATAGCTGCGGATCTAATTATTGTAATTAGATGTCTAATTATTGTTTGGATGAGATCTATATAATAGACTCATGGTTGTATTGGAAAAGTGTGCTAGGGAGTAAGAGAGCATAATTATAAGCTCCTTCTGTGTGTGAGGTAGAGCAATGGTGCGTTCCTCCTAGTGCCACAGTACCAGGTGTGTTGATGCTGGATTGGAGAGCCAGCTGAGTTCTTCAAGAGTGTAGGATCTTGGTCACAGTTGCATGGCCTATATAGGAGATCTACATGGTAAGTAAGATCGTTGATCTGCAGGTGTATGTGTATGCAAGGTCGAGGTTCACAGTGGAGCAGAACCATTGTTTGATTTGCAGGTGTGCAAGGTCATACAGACAGCAACACAACAGGGAGCAGTATCAGGCAGGATCTACTTGGAGTACAGGTGTGTACTCGGATAGAGCAAGAGGAAGGCAAGGGAGTTCCTTCCATAAGTATGGTCTGTTGAATTGCAGGTTGTTGCAGATTCATGGGAGATCTACTTGAAGTACCTTGAGTACTTGTGGAGCACGTGGAGTGCTTGTGGAGTGCGTGGAGCACTTGTGTTATGCGTGGAGCATGGGAGGTGAACACCAACTCTGTATTTGAGTTGGGTGTTGAGACTTGTGAGAGGGAGAGCTTTGGGGAGAAGAATTACTGTTCACTTGAGGTGTGGGAAACCTCTGTAAGGTGGTGGAGAAGAAGTGGCATCTTCTTTATTGTATTCTTTTCTGTATAAAGTGTTAATACAAGTTGTGTATTGTCTCTCATATGCTGTGTTATTCTGAATTCTAGTTACTTGGTGACTCTGGTTTATTTTCGCATATTAAGTTGCTTGAAGTTTGGTAATCAATTGTATGTTTCCGGTTTCGCATCCTAACAAGTGGGATCAGAGCATGTTTGTTGTTCTAGATTCCTGACACATTTGGCATTTCACATAATTTGTACACTTGGTTGGAGCTCTTACACCTTTTAAATTTCTCACTCAACCTCCTCATTTACTCTTGGCTCTTGGTTTGGACTTCAGCTTGCACATAGCTTGGTATTCCTCTTACATTGTATCCTATATTGGATTCCTAGTTGGTAGAACATATGCACTTTATATTTGAGCTTGATCTAAGGATACTTTTCTATGTAAAGTGAAACTCCATTGTTTTGTGTATTGTATATGATAGGGTTTGAATTGTTTTAGTGAAATAGTTGTTTTTATGTATTGATTAGAGTAGTTTACAAAGTTTATTACATTTTTATATAGTTAAATCATACTTTCATTTCTTAAAATATTCATTTCTTTCATACTATTATTCTCTTTGGAACCCTTCCTCATTGCATAGTAGAGATATACATGCTCAAAACAAACTAGAAAAAATGCTTAAACATTCTCTCTCTCTTGCTAAACTAGAACATTGCATTGTTAGAAAACAATAGTATTGAATTAGAAGGATAACTCAAATCTAGAATAGGCATGCTCTTGAACCCTTTCTTATAAACGTTACTTAAAACATCTTTCATTTGGCCTCAAAGTGCCTTAGCTTCTAAATTTACATTTTGGTTGTTATCTCTTTTCATTTGATTTTGTTTTTCTCACTTGGTTTATGCAATCCATAGTATAGTCTTAGCTACTTTCCTTACTATGGTTAGACCCATTAGTAATTTTCATACTTTGTGTGCCTATTCATGCTAGTCCCAACCTAGTTTGTAAGTCTGTCTATAGATTGGTACAAGATAGCAAACTGGATAGCCACAATAAATATCTTGTATCCCATAGAACCCCTGAGTCTTTTATCCTCTTAGTATTTTACTTTAGCACCCTATTAAACACTGGTGGTTTGGTTCAAACTCTTAGAGCCACAAACATGTTCCCTCTTGGTCAAGAAAAATGGGATGTTGGTTATTTCTTTAATTTACAAAGCCTTCCTCCTAAAATTAAGATGGCAATAAGGAGAGACATAGGCTTATTTCTATAGGTATGGATCTATAATAATTAACTGAAGAGAGCTATGGTTGATGATGGAGTGATAGTAAACATCATCCAATTTTCATTCCTATAAAAACTCAATTATAAAGAAACCAATTATTCCATCACACAACACTTTTTGAGGCTATGAAATCCTCAAATCTAATTTTATAGGGACCATTGTTCTCCCAGTCACTTTGGGCCCCAAGATGGTACTATGTGAGTTCTATGTCATAAAAAATGATAGTAATTATAAGATTATCTTAGGGAGGTCTTGGATACACAAGATGAAGGCTGTCCCTTCAACCCTATTCTAACAAATATGATTATTACACCTAGGAAAGGATGTTTAGCCTAGGGGGATCCTAAACTCTTTAACATGTTACAAACAACCATGCATAAGCAACTAGGATTACACATTGATTACCATCTACCTGCTAATGGGGTCACAAAACCCCCCATAATTGGTCAATGTTATTGGATCCAAAAAATACAAAGTAGTCATCTTAAATAAGGGTGTAGAGATGCCCCATGTTTTATTAGAAGATAAATTAGAAGAAAAAGACATATTAATAGCTAAAAGGACCACTAACCTTGAACTAATCACCGGT
Organism: Torreya grandis; assembly: GCA_037957365.1. Lineage (NCBI taxonomy): Eukaryota > Viridiplantae > Streptophyta > Pinopsida > Cupressales > Taxaceae > Torreya > Torreya grandis. The sequence goes on along the minus strand of JARHVA010000700.1, from coordinate 824,867 downwards.
TCAACAATATCCATTATGTCTAAAATTGAGATTATCAACCTTTTGGAGAAAGACACTCCCCTCATCCTCATATTTGACCCATGCATGGTGGGGATGTATGATTTATCTAGACATCAAGGTCATAAATCCTTAGAGGGGTTAGTTAGCCTACTATACCTTTGCATGGTAGAGGTATCTATGAATGAATAAATCCCCCTATGTAACAACCATTTTAGAAAATATCAATGCTACAACCCAACATTCAAACATATAGAGGCAAGTCACACTTTGTATTATACCCTTATAAATTCTAAACCTCTTTAGAGTATAATTGTGGATCATGATATGATTGGACCATACTAATTTTATAGATACCTTGATCTATTGGTTCTACTCCTTCCAGATATGTTGGTCATCTACTTCAGTTGATACCTAGGTTTATTTCTCATCACACCCTAAGCCTATCAACAAGCAAACAAACCATCCCTTTCCCATAGAGTGCACTAGTACTTAGAGAGAATAGTCATAACATAATGGTAAGAAGGATAGAGATTAACATTAACATCCACAATTACCCACATATTCCTAAAGGAGGGCCTCTTTTCCTACTCATGAATGAAGAAGACCCTAGGAAGTCACTCACTAGATTCTTGCAAGCTTTCCCATATATAACAACAAGAAAAATAATACTACCAATATCTTATCAAAAATACTATAAGATACATAAATATGTTCATGTACTCTTTCAATGAACTAAGATTATAATTATACTATCATACTCCTAGTGCTAAGATGAAACATTGACTATTTTGACATACTTCCCACCCCAAATAAAAGGTCAAGTAAACAACCTGTTGAATTTTTAGAGGTAATTACCTAACTTGAACCAAGGATTATAAAGTAAAAATTATATTTTTCTAAATTTATTCCCTACTATCCATAATATAAATTTTATCCATTCGTACCTTTACCAACCTTTCATTCATCTCGTAGAGGGGACATGCTCATTGTCTTCTAGAGCCTCAAAACCAAGGACCCCAAAAGGGTTTTTTAAAATTTTATATATCTATATGGTCACGATATCATAAAACCAAGAAGCTTCACTAGATGACTATCCCCCTTATACACATTACTAGAGGGTCTTTTACTATGATGGTGTCAAGTGCCACCTAGGTGTTAGAGCATGGGCCATTCTCATTTATCCTAAAGAGAAGGCTATGCATTTTGGATTCAAGCTAAACAGGAGTGTACAAATAATGGGCCTAAATATGAGGTCCTATTACTTATCATTATTATTGAAAAATTCTTAGGTATTCAAAACTTAAGGATCTTGGGTGACTCATAGTTAGTTTCAAACTCAATTTCTAAATTCTATCAAATGAAGTTCAAACACCTTCAACTATATAATGTCATTGTCTACAGGATCATTAAGGACTTTAAATTTTTTTCCATAGAATAAGTCCCTAAAAAAAGCAACCATCTTATTGATTCCATGACTGATTGATCTTTGTGCTTTGACCCCCATTTTGAAATACCATAATCTAATTTCATAGTCTTGATCATGATGAAACCTCTTGTGCATAAGACTCCTATCAACCAAACCATCACCCACATCAAAAAGGATGATAACCCCCTGGTCCTTGATCTAACTAAAAATGATGAGACCATTCTTGAGTTTTTATGAGCCTATGATGACCTCTCATCATTCCACCATAATAGGGGCTTCTCACTTATTCATTATCCCACCTCAGCCCTTGGAACTAAATATTATGATTATTACTATTGCATTGAAGATTACCTATCCTCTCATGATGAATATTATCTCTTCAATATGGAAGGTGAATATCATGATATTCACCTATCCCTTGACATGTTCGAAGAGGGAAACACCTCCCTCATCAAAGAAATAATTGATATTAACATCAGGTTGGAAGAGAATCACAAAATTCTCAAGTTAGGATCTTCACTCTCTATATAGGAGGTGGAAGGCTAGAGGAAACTCCTCAAAAAAATATTAAAATACTTCACTTTCCCCTACACCAACATGGTATGAATTAACCTTGATGTAGTTGTCCACAACCTAGTTACAACATCTTATTCAAAACATATCAATCAAAAGCTTAAGCTAATCAAGACTAGGGTTGTGTTGATGGTAAAATAAAAAGTCATCAAAATTATGTTGTCTGAAGTCCAAGGAATGACTTCACTCTCCCATCCATTGATATTGTTGTTGACACTACTGTGAGATATGAATTTTTATCACTCATGGATAGTTTTTAGGGGTACAACCAAATTTAAATTTCTAATGAAAACTAAATCAGAACCTTATTTGTTATGCCTTGTGGAACCTTTTATTATGTTGTGATTCCCTTTGGTATCAAAAATGTAGTGGAAACATATCAAAGGTCCATGACCCATATATTCCATTATCTCATACACAAGATAGTGGAGGTCTATGTAGATGATCTCTTAGGAAAATTGAGATGACATGTAAACCATTTAGAGGTGTTATGTACCATTTTAACATGCTTAATTTAATATGGTGTCACTCTCAACCTAGATAAATGTGTGTTTGGAGTCACTAGTGGGAAACTCCTAGGGTACATCATCTCTTAACATGGGATTGATGTTGACCCTTCTAAAAGTCAAAAAATCTTAGAAATGATCCCTTCCATAGATGAATTAGGCATTAGAACCTTCTTAGGTAAGCCTGGATCCATTCAATAATCCATTCCTAATTTTTCCTATGTTGTACACACCATCAATACTATACTCAAAAATACAAGTGGTCTAACTTGGACAAATGATTGTTAGGAGGAATTCAAGGCCATTAAGTAATTTCTTATGTCTTCCCCATGTTCATGGCACCTAATCAAAATAAGCCTTTGATACTTTGATTATATCAACTAAGGTGTCCCTCACCTACATGTTGGATCAATAAGATGACACTAATGAGGAATGCACTGCTTATTTCATTGGTCAAACCCTCATTGATTATAATATGTAATATTTTCAAGCTAAAAAAGAATGCTTGGAAATAGTGTTTGTGACCAGACAATTGTGACACTATATGCTCAATCAAGAGACAAGATTTATCATGAGATTTTAAGCCCTACAAACTTTCCTATCTCAACCATCTCTAGGAAGGATGGATGCTTCTTCACACTCTTGATCGAGTTTGATTTGACATATGTCAACCAAAATTTTGTTAAGGGACAAATAATTATCAATTAGCTAGTTGATTCACCCTTAGAAGTTAATGACCTTGTCAATGTTGACTTCCTTGATGAGATGATATGCTATGTGGAAAATCTTGCTAGTAGATCCTATCTTTGGTATGCATATATCATCAATTGAAAAATTGAACATAATTATCTCAAAAATTCCAACTCACACTGGAAAATATGTCTTTACATCATTGTATCCAATTATGTTATTTGAAAATAGTCCTTTATCACAAGGCTTTTGATGACATGTTGCTCTAATATATTGACCAAGAAGAGTTATAAAGAGTCTTTTTTCATTATCATAGTGGCCTTTTTTTTGGACATTTTGGTGTCCACGCGACTACTCAAAAAATCCATAGGATGGAATACTTCTTGCCCACTCTAAACCATGATACTATTGAATATGTATGTAAATGCAATAAATGACAACATTTTTCACATGAGATAGATGTTCCCATCTAGGAATTTCAACTCATCATCACCCCATGGACCTTTTTCTAGTTGGGGATTGGATTTAGTAGGTAAACTCTCCTATGTTTCTTTAGATGGTTATCACTTTATTATCACAACTCAATATTTCACCAAGTTGGTAGAAGCAATGTCATTAACAACTGTAACTAGATTAGTCATCACAAAGTTTATCTTAAATCAAATCATCTATTGATTTGGGGTCCCATAAGTCATGATTACTAACAATTGTTCATGTTTTAAGAACCTTGAAGTTCGTGAGTTGTGTAATACATTTTCTATATCACACCATTTGGCCTCCTTGTACTATCCACAAGTCAATGGTCAAGCTGAAGATACTAACAAGACCCTGAAGTTAATTTTGGTGAAAATTTTTAGAGATTCCAAATGTTATTGGCATCTATAATTATATCCAGCACTGTGGAATTATAGATTAGCTATTAAGACACCCATGGTGATTAACCCCATAGTCACTCATGTTCAGATTAGAAGCCATCCTACCCTTAAAATTAGAAATACTTAATCCTCATATTTCCCTCTAGGACCTTATTGATTAATAATAATATAGAGAGGTGTGAATGGCCCAATGAGAGATCTTAGAAGAACATCGTATTGCTAGCTTAAATAATCACATTACTTATGATGATCATATGGACAAAAAATATAATAAAAATGTCCATGAGTTCCCTATCTATGTAGGATACCTTATACTTAGGCTCGACCGTCGAATTGAAAAAAATAAAGGAGAATGTTAGAAGTTAATACCTAATTGGTTAAGTCTCTACTTAGTGACATAAGACTTCAACAATGGAGCTTATAGATTATGCACTCTAGAGGGCAATGAGTTTAGTGAGTCTATGAACTATTTGCACCTAAAACACTTATATATCTAGCACTTGCATTATAATATTTTTTTAATTTGCATTACATTTTCATAAATTACATATTCACCTAATATATGATGGCTTTTTCAATAATTATTTGGTTGCTAGTTCACACAGTATAGAAACATTCAAAATGAGGCATATCATATCATCCCACTATCACATTACTCTATCACCCCCATAGAAAGTATTCTCAAAATCAACATTTTACGATTGTATTTTACTTAGTTTTTATAAGTACAGTACACCTTTTTTCCCGACATCTTCTTGTGTAACTTAGAAAAAATTTAGCCTATAGTTTAGTCTAGAGGCTTGTCCATGATAGAGTCTCCCCTTATAGTACCTTCTAAAAATATAACATTAGCATGCTTAAAAATAAGTAACTTTACTCACCTGTATTAGTCATTGGTGATGAGCGATTCCATCCTAATACTCTCATGGGGATAAGATTTAGGGGTAAAGGCCTTGCAAATAGAAAAGTAGACACTCAAGTGAAAATCAAAATGCTTATTCAAATACAAAAATCAAATTCCACATCTCTCACCTTTTAATAACCTTTGGTGTTGAGCCCTTGTATCTTACTAGTTATATTGGGTATCATTAGGGGGAGATGCCCTTACGCACCTACATTTAGCCTTTGGAAATAATCCCATGTGTCATCTTGGTCACATGAGACTAGGTGTAGGGGGTCACAAAAAGAAGTAGAAGTTAAATGTAAAAGCAATATCAAATCAAAAAAAAAATGTCTAAATAGAAATTTATTTAAAAGGTTTGACTACATGTCTATGTTTAAAGAGGGTAACATTTTCCCATTTACCAATTATGTCAGTGCTAATTATCTCTAGATGAAGCCAATAAAGTTAATGTTTTATAAGTTTGGAAATAAGTATATTTTCTCCTTTGCTCATAAGGATTAGGTCATCTTCCTTTTGCTTGTGAAATTTCTATTTATGGTTTTCATTCCTTATCATCTCACATTTATCCTATTTCCATTGTCAGACCTTATTATAAATTGAATTTCATATGGCATGTAAACAAAAAAATAGGTACTCACCTCAAAAAAAGTGTTAGCATAATTTCAATTACATTTATTTATCTGTCACATTACATCATTTCTATACATTTTATTTCCACATATACATAATCATTTCCCATAATAACATATCAAAAATAAAGAGATACATATACCACAAATTATTAGGATCCTATCCTTTTCCTCTGGGAAGTACCTGATGCAGAGGAGTGTCTAGGGTTTAGATTTGACAATGTCTCCTACTAGTGCCTCCTTATGAATCCATCCAACTATCTGTAGGTCAGAAGCCATGATGTTGACTCATGTGTGAACCTCCCTTTGATGTTGTCCTCCCTATCATGTGGTTGGAGGCTCATCCACCTCCCTCTCCATCTATCATCATGTCTACTAGGGACTATATCCTCCTAACCCTAGTCAATAGGGTGGTGTTTTATACCTTAAACACTACTAGCATTATAGATGTGTGGCATGTTGGGTAAAATATGTTTGTGTGCTGACGAACCCCTAAAGAAAGCATAACATCTACCAAAAACTAGTCCATAGTCATGCTTGTATTTGGCTAAAAAAGGTTGATCAGGGCATCCATGATCATACCTATCCATCCACTTGAGGTATCTACAATCACAAAAGAAAAAAATAAATGTTAGATCCAATTGATATCAAAATTTAATGTAGTAAAAATAGCTATACAAAATAGCTATGAAGTGAAATGTGAGCTATAAAGGAAAACATGTTAATCATAATTATATCCAAATATCCCTCATGCTAATCGAGGTCAGAGACACCATCTACATCCTCCTCCTAATTTATGTCTAGATCTTCCTCTATGTCAACATATTGATCCTCACCATCTTTACCTCCTTAAAATCCCTATTGGTTGGGGCCTTGTCTTGATGGTTGGTAGTAGTGGTGGTGGTGGAAGGCCCATCTACTACTAACCTAAGTCACCCTATAATCTTCCTCCTCTAGTGGCTTGTATGGAAATTCCATGTGCTACTACCTAATAAATTGTTCAAGTGATAGACACCCCTCTCATAAGTGCATGCCATAATAATCAACCCAACATTAAAACTCTTACCTCTTGAATTCCCCGTATATATAACTCTAAGGATAGTAAGGTTTCCCATGTAGGTCATATCAAACTGCTATAACACACTATCTATGGGGTGCACCTCAATCTAAAGGAGCATGTCCTAAACCTAAATGGCCTTGGTAACCACTACAAGATAGGCATGAAAGGGCACCGTGTTTGTCCATATGATGGCCATTATATATCCTAGATCCCCAATTGACACTCCCATCTGATACGAGATCATTTGTTCATAAACCCATCCCATGATAATACTCAAGTTGTTAATAGAAAGGGATCCTAGATGAGCCACTCAGTAGATATCCCTATATATACACACTAGTATCTCATAGATCTAGGAGTAGTCCACCCCTCTTCAATACATTATATAAAAAATGATCAATTAAACAATAATATGTATATACCTGTCACCCAAAATTTGGCCACCATGAATGGGAGTCATTCAAAAATTTGATGTATTTAACCTTAACATTATTAATAGTCATTATGAAGGCCTGATATTGATCATAGATGATCTAGGATGATAGGTAGTGTGTTTTCCTTGGTAGCTTATAAGGTCATTTAAGATGTTTTATTGAGTATAAAGCTTAATTCATTTTGTCTTATCACCAAATGGTCATTCTTTGTAAGCCTTCTTTATGTGTTTAGCATTATTTAAGGAAATTTTGACAAAGTTAAGGTTAAGTGTGAAATCAAGTCCATAAATGACTATGCTCAAGGAGACAAGGTGGTGACCCTTCCAAGACAACCATGATCTAAATCTAACCAAATTGGTCAAAGAATCAAAACTAGTAAGTTTATCACATTGGTTTTCAAGAAATTTGGAGAGTTTAATGTAGTTTTGACAAGATTAAGGTATTTCAATGCTTTAGTCTTATTATGTATTTCAATGTTTAGATGACACTAGGAAAAAGTAAAATGAAGGCTTTTTACTTAGGATTATTTTTTAAGTCATCTAACACCTTGGTAATTACATCATGTTGTACATGTTCATACACGTTATCTAAGTGTCTTCAATAACTACTTTCCAACATTTGAACTTATTTGTAACTACCATTCATCAATTCTAACATCTCAATGAGGAGTTATTTTAAGATTTTTAAGTAAAAAAAGACACTCTTATACCTTTTTATAAGTCTAGGGAAGCTGAAGAGTCACCTGATTCACCATCTCCAATGATTCTAAAGGGTAGAACAGTTAGATTATTGAAGAAAGAAAGATTTTGGAAGTATTTTTCAAAGGGTTTATATTTATGGAAAATTTAAAAACCATTCCATGGGTCCCCATGTTATTCTTAGATCCAAATTCATATAAAAAGTGGAGCTATAGAGTCAAACAATGCAAAATCCCACTCCATTTCTTTGTCGAGTTTCTTGGCATCTCAAGACAACTGGTCATTTTTCACTTGGAACTCTAATGAGATATAAATTCAAAACCAAATATATTGGACATATAAGGGGAAAATAATTCCCTTCCACTTTGGTTCATTTTTTCTTGGTTAAGCTCCTTAACTTTATGAACAATCGTTAAGAAGTTAAAGTGTGAAAAAAGGACTCAAAACCCCACCAAGGTCAATTTTCTTCAAATGTAGAGTCATAAATCTAGATGAATGATTGATAATTATTATTAAGGGTATATTTATCAATCCTTGATCCATATAATACCATATTCTATAATTTTTATTCATGTTCATGTTTGGTGTAGTGTCCAATAGTCTTATTTTATTAGTTTAAACAAGATAGTCAAGTTGAAAGAGTTGTGAGGTGTTTTAGGTGCATTAAATGGATGAGGTGAGATTATTAATAGTTTATAAAATAAAATAAATATCTCTCAGAAATATTTAGGTACCATTGGAGGCATTATCTTCATGAAATATAAAATATTTTACATGCACATCTGGGTTATTTAAATTTGTAGACATGGTTAAGAGAAACCTGTCAAGCATGAGGCATGTTTTATTGTATAATACCCTTGAAAGAGATGTAAAATATAAAATATAATTTAATATTATTATAATTTGGTTTTCCAAGTGAAAAACCATGGGATTCAAAGTTATTAGTGTCCTTTTTCAAGTTAAGGCAAAGAGAATTTGTGAACCTAGAAGTCTGCAGACTTGTAGGTCAGTATTGACACCAAATGGATGTGATGAAGAGTGTATATGGTATGAATAATAAATAATATATTTACCTATTTAATTATACAAAATTTCCAAAAAAAAAAAAAAAAACTACCTAAGCCAACAATGAGAGAAGGGAGAAAGAGTTCCAAGTGCATTCAAGCAATGCAATGTATAAAGTAGGCAGAATTGTGCTTCTATAGGAGATTGAAACCCATAAAAATTTGGTGGGCATAAAAATAACTCTCATAAGGTTATATTAATTTTATTAAACCAACTTTTTTGTCCTATTAAATCTTTGTTCTCATTTTATCTTACATTTAAAGGTGTTGTGTGAATAAGGATGACTATGTGAGCCTAAAAGGAAGGCTGTGATGACCTCAAAGTGAATGTTCAAAGTGATTGGAATAAATTTTAAGGAATAATTTATTTATTTATTAAATGTTTCATAAAGATCCATACTTCCATAATTGGTTAATTAAACTCAAATAAGACCAAACAAAGAAGCATCAAGATTTTTGACCAAATGGCCACCTACATGCCTATAACAGGCAGTCTAGTCAAAAAAGCATGATTTATGATGGTTTTTTCAAAGGTATTAGAAGATGGATATAGGTAAAAATAAAATTTGTGTAAAATTTTAAATAGGATAAAAACACATCAAAGAGGTTTCTTTAGCCTATGAGACTCAACTTAGCAAACCTACAGTTAGAAGGCCTAAATGACTGCATGCATTCCCACCTATATGAGTGTGCCATTTGTGTGTTGAATGTGAGATTAAAAGGTCATTTGAGTTTTGATAATTCCAAGGATTTATGTTTAAATATTTTCTTAGGTGGAAATGAGGTGAAACCAATCAAAAAGGGGATCCCCAAACATTGACAAGTTAATAGACCTAAAAATAACCTAAATGCCTGTCACAAGAAAATAGAAAAAAGGGGAACATATATGATGTGAAGAAATTTTTGAGAGGTCTATAAATGGTTATTATAATTATGAGACACATTTTAACATCATTCAAAACCAATATAGTTCCATGGGAAGAGATATGCCTTCAAAATTGCAGTCAGAAGCCTATAAACACCTATAACCAGGCTATAGATGAACTAATGAAAAGTGCGTTGATCACTATTTGAAGCCATGACATCTATAAGAGATTTATATATATTTTCACTTTAATTTTAAATTATAAAATGTTTTTATTTATCTTAAAATTTATTGAAGGAAATGAAGAGCTCAAAAGGGTTAATTAGGCCTAATGATCATACATAGATCTACGTGTAGAGATGGATGAAAACTTATTTGTTTTGAACTATGTGGTAAATTTATGAGTATAAAGAGATTATTGAAATTTTTTAAGTAAAATACATGAATTTTTACACAACGAAGAAGGGAAGGAAAGTGTTGTAAAATCCCTGTTAGGATCACTTTAGTGTGATTGGCTACAAACCCTTATTCAAGGTTTAAGTCAAATTCTAGTGGATTGAAGGGTAAATTCATGGATAAAACCATTGGGATATCTCATAATATTTGTCAAAACCATTAAAATGTAATTTCAAATCCATACCAATTAATTTTATGCATTTTCTTAGCAAATTACCTTCTTTGATTGCATAGTCATTCTTATATGGCTAAGAAATTCAATCTCTAGCACATGCTCACATGAGGAGATGCATGGGATATTGAGCCTATCATGGAAGGATTATTGGTTTTTATATTTAATATCATTGGAATTTTTATTTGGATAGGTGCCTCAGCTTTATGAACCATTCTTAAGAGGCCACGTGACCCTAAAACCCTTCTTAAACCTTGAACATGACCCGATGAATAACATTACCTCTCTAAACACTTGAATGGATTAAAATGATTCCTAAACCAATTTTATGAACTTTTTTCCTCTCATATTCATTTGAATAAGTATAATTTTTTCATGCATGGGCTACTATTATATGGAAAAGGGAATAAAAATCTCTCTCTTGAGCTTGTATGCAGGGTTTTGGATTGGGAAAACCTTTATAATAAATTAAAGAGAGTATTTGAGGGAAAATAGAGGTGTTATCATATTTTTTACATAATTAAATAATCTTATAGGATCATAGAATAGGTTACAAGTGGCTAAATAGGCCTCAATCAAAAGGATAACCAATGTGAATTCAAGAAAGGTAGGTTGCAAGTCTATTTGCAAGTATGAAAGCATGAAAAAATATATAAATGCATTTGAATAATATTCATTGCCTTACATAGGATTATCAAGGCTTTTCATGTTGATTGAAACATACTTCTAAGCCTCAAGCTAAGCCTATAATGGAATGTCTTATTACCTAGAACAAGAGGCCTAGTTGTAGGGTTTATGAAGGTAATGTGGGCCTTGAAGATCTTCAATATTACCATAAAAGTATTATATTAATATCTTAAATACCCCATATAATCATAGATAAATCCTAAAAATATTATTTAATGCAATTTGAGGCTTCCATGGTAAAGGAAGAATATGTTGGTTACTCTATTGTCAAACATGTATGTAGACTACAACTGTAAGGTGATACTCAAGGTTCCTTGACCTGATATAAGAATTACATGAAGTAAATAACTATGGTGTATACCTTTAGGACATAAAAATTGGATTTGATCAAGTGACCAAGTCATAAGAGAAAAAGGAGTGGAATATGAAGAAGTTTAAAACTTATTTTCAAATCTCTAAGAAGAAGAATCATTGCAAGAGACCAAGGCTAGCATAGAGGATGTTTAAGGGCGATAAGTGTCATTTTAAGAGTTTTTAATTATTATATTAATCATATAGATAACTCCATGATAAGGATTTATGATCAATAAAACATCAAAACTTCTAATAAGACCGCTTATGCCATCCTTATGAAGAGTTACTCCCACACATGTCCTCGAAGGCTAAGAAGGAATATGAAAACACATTATTTACAAGCTTGGTGTCCCTCTTTATCTATTTTTTAACTGATATAATAATTATGGACATATAATTAGTTTCTCTTATTGTCTTAGTCTTTTCTCTTCTTCCAATTCATCTATAAATGAAGCCTTGAGAGGCATTGGATGTATCTTCAAACTGGTTATGGTGAAGCCTTGCAAATTTTAAGACTTGTACTTGCATTTAAAATTAGTTAAATTTAAGTTATATCATTTTTATTTTACATACAGTGATCTTGAGTGAGTTTTTGATGAATGTTTTGTGAGACTACTTCCATGCATTTGTCTTTTTTTCATTCCTCTATGTAAGTTAGTCTTATTTCCAAAGGTCATATGATGTGTAATACATGGTTTATTGAGTTTAAGTGTTGAAACATCATTATTTTATACTATTATGCCTCTTTACTAATCACATTATCTATTTCAATAGCCATAACCTTCATATAGGAACACTAGTATGGTAAGAGTTATTTTGAAGTTATGAAATCAGATTGTAATTTGTTGTTTTATAGTGAAAACAATAGCAAGTTGAGGAATTTATATTTTGTGGATCACCTCCATGTTTTATTATTAGTTTTAAATTATTTATACCCATTTTATTTGCAAGTGTGATATGTTTTTTAGAAGTTTTGGGTGAAGCATCAAGGGAGTTATCCAAACCTAGAGGTTCAATCCACTTAGTAGGTCACCCACAACCTAGGATTATTTTCATGTTATCATCTAGTTAAGAAGGCTTGAATAACCTTCCTAAGAGTCAAAATTAGATAGATAATAGTTTTATCATGCTTTATGGGACTGAATTTTAAAAAGGTTATCCAAGATTGATGCTAGTCTTGGCAAATTTGTAGCTATAATAGCCTCCTTCATGTAGCATCTGGTGACTCCAACAAGTTATTAACTCTTGGTTGTAGACTAGCAAGATATTTTTCATGCCAAAGGTGATAAAAATTTCAAGGGATAAAGGTATTCCTCTTGATTTTGTTGAACTAACTTTATTTTTAGTTAAAAGAAAGAGATTTCTCCATACTCTTCCTTATACCAAGACACCTAGAAAAAATCTTCATTTTACATATACTCCAAGCTCTCCTAGGGATAGAAATATGGATAGGAATTTTCCTTTTGTGCCCTTAAATAGTGGGTCTCATTTAAATCTTTCACAAAATTATGAAATCCCTATAGCATCCCTAAAGAGTGTTTCATACATTAGCAGAGAGAACACTATTACAACCATTAAGCATATAAGAGATATGGCTAATTTTTACAATATCCACAACGTCACCCATGAGAATGTAACCATTAGGTTGTTATAAATCTCTTTCAAGGTAAAGTATTTGTATTGGTATATTACTTTGGCTCCTAATTCAATCAACTCATGAGATGAATTAGGAGAAGGTTGACTAAGAGGTTTGAAGACAAGAGTGAAAATTTGTCACTAGCTAAACAATTGACTACTATTAAGAGAGCCCCATAATAATTCATTCAAGACTTCAATTTTAGGTTCTAAAATACATAGCATAGGATCCCAATCCTTTTGAAACCCACTATAAATTATGCATTCCTCTACTAGCTCAAGTCATTGAATAGTGACATAACTGTTACGATACAATCCATGGGAGGAGAAACCTTACTAAAATCCTATGACCTTGCCATCAATGATGAAAATAACCTCATATAGGCTATAAATATATACACAAGGTCTCCCATGCCATTATTTCTTGATATACAACCCCCTACTCCCACTCTTTCTCCCATTCCTACATTGACTGGTGATAAATTAGTTACTCCTATTCAACCAAACAAATCAAGTGATGAAGAGAGAGAATTAATCAAGACCCTTGTAAATGATATGACATTGATAAATAGATAGATAAATCAGTCTTTTAAACCCTATCAATATCCATACCAATCCAATCAGTCATATTATCCCAATAAGCTACCTTTCCAAGGTAATTCTTAAAGGCAAGGGAAAATTACCAATGTAAGACCATATTGTAGCTATAATCCCAAGGTTGCCTCCACTTATAGAGCTTTGGTACCTACTCAAAAAAACTTTGTACAAGAACATGATTGGTTTTCTCAATGGGATCAACATCATAATCAGCCCTCTAACTAAAGTGAAGTGCTTGATCAAGCTTGTATGGCACAAAATGGAACTGTTCCTTCTATGACACAAGCTAAAGTTTCAAATTAGGATATGACTAATGGAGAATGATATTAATCCAATGCTACATTTTTAAATTGGAAAGAGGGATATTTTTGTGAAATCAATCAATTGGGAGGTATAATTAAGGCTGGTGATACTCCTATTGCAACCAATAAAAGGTCTAAAAGGAGGGTAATTTGATGATGCTCAAGGGATGGGTAAAAGTTCAACCACTATGCCTTCTATGTTTCAAGTAACAAGATATTTTAATGCATCTCATAAATCCCACAAATCTCAAATAAATTAGAATGTGAAGGGTACTTTCATTCCCCAAACTATGCAGCCTCAAAATAGTATGGTCGCTCTTAGAGGATAACAAGGAGTTAGTAGGTCTTACATCAATATTATAGACCAAATGAAGAAGATGAATGTAACCATTCCTATTTGGGATACATTATCTCTTTATGGCCAAAGGGAGATACTTCAAGAGGAGTTCCCAAACCTTAGCCTTGAAAAGACATCAACTAGAAGAGAGCGTGTAATTTTCACAAACAATCCTACACCTACTAGTGGGCAGCCAAACAAGGATGGTAAGCCACCTCCTTTTTATGTTTCAATTATCATTATAAATTGCCTAGTAAAAAAATTTATGATAGATAGTGGGAAAAATAACTCATTTGTGCCCAAACAAATAGTTGATAAGTTAGGCCTAAAGTATGAGCCTAATGTTAAAGGCGTATTACAATTGGATAGTTTAGATACTAAGATTGTGGGTATGATCAAAAGTCTGAGCCTTGATCTTCATGCTTGTCCTAATTTATTTATTTCTCAAGATGTGGTTGTATTGTATTTGCCACCATACTTTTTTCTTTTCTTTTAAAGAGATTTCATCACTAAGATTGGAGGTTACTTATCATCTAATTGGTTATACATGAATTTTAGAACTATATATGGCACTAAGGTTACAATCAGATCTGAACCTATGTCTAATTTTCATATTGAGCTATACAAGCCAAAAATTTCAAAAATAAATTTCGCCATCATTGATGAAGATGATCATCCTAATAATCAAGAACCAATTGTTCCTCTTAAAGACATATCAGATCTCTTCCTTGATGAATGGGAAGTAAAAAGTTAAGAGTATGATCCATATATAGGTGTTGAAGAATTTTGTCTTTGTGTTTATTATTTGAATTAAGAAGGTATATACATGCCATTTATCTCTAATCCAAATGAATATAATGATGGCTTATGGAAATTATTCTTTGATGGCTCAAGAAGCAAGAATGGAGTTGGGGAAGGTATTATGCTAGTTTCTCCTTCAAATGAAAGGTAATATACTACAATTAGATTTTAGTTTAGTTTTAATTGTAATTCAAATAATTATGAGGCTATTATACATGGGATTTAATGAGCAATAAATAAATGAGTGAAGCAAGTACAAGCCTTTGGGGATAGTGAACTAGTTGTCCACCAAGTAAAAGGTAAGAGTGCTGAAAAAAATTCAATGCTGAAGTCCTATAATCATAGAGTATGGGACCTTATAGAATATTTTGAGGCCTTCAACATCCAATAATTACCAAGGGAAGAGAATCAACATGTTGATAGACTATCTTTGGTTAGAGCTCAATTTGACATCCCTAATGATATCAATAACTCAAAAATTCAGCCACATATCATGGTGGTAATAAGGTCATCAATACTAGATAATGATGTCAATTAGAAAGTATTTGGGTTTGACAAAAAAATAACATGTTTCCTTAAAAAACAAATTGAGTTTTCTCGTAAAAACTAGGCTAAATTGCAGCACCAATATGGAGACCAAATTGTACAATTGAGGTCTAATAAGCTTCCCAAAGGGATGATTACTCTTGAGAACATATTAAATGGAAGTGATAAAATGGTCATTATTTTTAATCCCTCTTTATGTTTTTATCATTGTTTAAGTAAAGTTTGATAAAGTTAAGTTTAAGTGTGAAATCAAGTCCATAAAGAACTATGATCAAGGAGAAAAGGTTTTGACCCTTCCAAGACAACCATGATTTAATGCTAACCAAATTGGTCAAAGTAGAAAATATAGTAAGTTGATCACATTGTTTTCCAATAAATTTGGAGAGTTTAAGATAGTTTTAATAAGATTAAGGTATTTCATTACTTTAGTCTTATTGTGAATTTCAATGTTGAGATGACACTTACTAGGAAAGAACAATATGAAGGCTTTTTCTTTGGATAGGAGTATTGTTAAGTCATCCAACACCTTGGTAATGATATCATGTTATACATGTCTATACACATTCTCAAAGTGTCTTCAATAAATACTTTCCAACATTTTAACTTTTTTGTAACTGCCATTCATCATTTCTAATGGCCAAATGAGGAGTTATTATAAGAGTTTCAAGAAAAAAGAGGTGGGTAAAATTTTAACACACTCCTCTACCTTCATAAAAGATAGGGGAAGCTAAAGAGTCACTTGGTTTACCATTTCCAACAATTCCAAAGGGAAGAACGGTCAGATTCTTGAAGAAAACAAACTTTTAGAAGTATTTTACAGAGGGTTTTTGTTGATGTATAACATATAAAATCTTCCAAAGGTCCCCATTATCTTATAAAATCCAAATCCATACAAAAAATGGAGCTCTAGAGTCAAACATTATAAAAACCCATTCCATTTCTCCATCACATTTTTTGGCAGCTCAAAATAATTAATCAATTTACACTTCGTACTCTAAGGAAAGAGAACTTTGGAACTCAATATACTAGCCATAGGAGGGGACCCTAATTAAATTCCAATTTGTGTTATTTTTTTATCTATTTAAGCTCTTTAACTTTATATGAACAATCATTAATAAGTTAAGGTGCAGAAAAAGGACTCAAAACCCCACTAGGGCCAGTTTTCTTCAAATGCAGAGTCTTAAAGATATATTTATGAATGATAATTAATTTTAAGGTTATATTAAGTAATCCTTAACCCTTTTAATACCATTTTATTTAATTTTTCTTCATGTTCATGTTTGGTGTAGTGTCCAATAGTCTTATTTTGCTAGTTTGAACAAGATAATCAAATTGTAAGAATTTTGAGGTGATTTGGGTGCATTAAATGGATGAGTTGAGATGATTAATAGTTTATAAAATCCCATGAATATCTCTCAAACGTATATAGGAACCATTATATGCATGAACTTCAAAAAATATAGAAGATTTTGCATGCACATCTAGGTTGCTTGAATTTATAGACATGGTTGGGAGAAACCTTGCCAAGCATGAGGTGTGTTTTATTGTCCAAGACCCTTGAAAGAGATTTAAAATCTCACATATCATTGAATATAATTCTCAATTATTCTTCCAAGTGACAAACCATGGGAGTCAAATTTGCTAGTGTCTTTTTTTAAGGCAAGGCAAAGAGAGTTTGTGAACCTACAAGTCTACAGACTTGTAGGTCAGTATTGACACCAAATGGATGTGAAGAAGAGCGTATATGGTATGCATAATACATAATATATTTTCCTCTTACCTTATACAAAATATCTAATAACTTGAAAATAAACTACCCAAGCCAACAATGAGAGAAGGGATAAAGAGATCCAAATGCATTCAAGAAATGCAATGTATAGAGAAAGCATCATTATGCTTCTACAGGAGATTGAAACACATAAAAAACTTATGGGAATCAAAATAACTCTATTAATGTTCTATGAAGTTTATTCAAATACCCTATTTGTCTTATGAAAGCTTAGTTCTTAGTTTACCTTACATTCAAAGGTAATGTGTGAACAAGGATGATTGTGTGAGCTTAAAAGGAAGGCTATGATGACCTCAAAGTACACATTATAAGGAATAAAATAACTCAAAAAAATGTTTCATCAAGTTCCATACTCCCATAATTTTTTAAATAAACTCAAAGAGGATCAAATAAGGAGGAATCAAGATTTTTTACCAAACTACCACCTACAGGCCTATAGTAGGCAGTAGGGTCAAAAAATCATGATTGTTTATGGTTGTTTGAAGGTTTGAAAAGATTGATATAGGTAAAAATAAAATTTTGGTAAGATTATAAATATGAGAAAAACACATCAAATAGGTTTGTTTATCCTATGAGACTCAACTTATCAAACCTATAGTTAGAAGGCCTAAATGACTACATATAGGCTTGCCTATATGAGTGTGCACTTAGTGTGTTGGATGTGATATTAAGAGGTAATTTGAGTTGTATTAATTATATGTATTTATTTTTAAATATATTATTAGGTGTAAATTATTTTAAACTAATCAAAATGGGGAATCCCAAAAAATTGACAAGTTGACGGACCTAAAAATCACCTATAGGCCTGTCACAAGAATATGTAGAAAAGGGGCACATGTATGATGTGAAGAAAATTTTGAGAGGTATATAAATGGTTATTATAATCATGATACACATTTTAAAACCATTTAAAACCACTAGAGTTCCATGGTAAGAGATATGCCTTCAAAATTGCAGTCAGGAGCCTTTAAACACCTATAGGCAGGCTATAGGTGAATTGATGAAAAGTGTGTTGATAATTGTTTGAATCCATAAGGTATATAAGAGAGTTAAATATATATTTTTAATTTAATTTTAAATTATAATAAGGTTTTAATTTAGTTTAAAATTTACTGATGGTAGTGAAGAGCTCAAAAGGGCTAATTAGGCCTAAATAGTCACACACATATCTATGAGTAGATATGGAAGAAAACTTGTATGTTTTGAAGTATGTAGTAAATTGAGGAGTATAAAGAGATGAGTGACATGTTTTAAGATAAATCCATGTATTTTTTTACCATTTATAATGTAATGTTAGTTTTGGGAAAGGCATGTTTGAGTCACTTTAGTGTGACTGGTTACAAACCCTTATTAAGGGCTTAAGGCAGATTCCAATGGATTGAAGGGTCAATTCATAAATATAAACATTTGGATACATCTTAATATGTTCCATAGACCCTAAAATTGAATTTAAAATCCAAACCAAATAATTTGATGCATTTTATTACCAAATAACCTTCTTTAAATGCATATTCATGCTTGTATGGCAAAGAAAGTCAATCTCTAGTACTTGTGAGCTCACATGAGGAGATGCATGGGATCCTAAGCCTATCATGGAAGGATTAATGGGTTATCTAATAAATATTCTTGTAATTTTTTCTTTAGGTATATTCCTTAACTTTATGAACCATCCTTAAGTGGCTAGGTGACCCTAAAACCCTTCTGAAACCCTAAACATGACCTGATGAAGAAGATTAGCTCTCCAAACACATAAAATGGGTTGAAATGATTCCTAAACCACTTATATGGCCTTTTCCCCTATCCTAGTAATTTTCTTGAGTATAATTTTGGCACATGTGGGATACTATTGTACATAAAAGGGATTGAAAATCTCTTTTTTAGCTTATATGCAGGGTTTTAGATTGGGCAAAACTTCCTATTCAATTGGAGAGAGTATTTGAGGAAAAATATAGGTTTTATCATAATTTTTAGGTCATTAAATAATATTTTATGGTCATGGCATAGGTTTCAAGTGGCCAAATGTTCCTCAGTCAAATGGATGACCAATGTGACTTCAAGAAGGGTAGGTTAGAAGTCTATTTATTCATGAAAGAATGAAAACATATCTAAAGGAATTTTAAGAAGATTAATGACCCTATATATGATTCTCAATTCTTCATATGGTGATTGAAATAGACTTATAAAACTCAAACTAATCATATGATGGATTGTCTTACTACCTAACACAAGAGGCCTAGTTGCAGGCCTTATGAAGGTAAGTTAGGGTCTGAATATCTTTAATATTCCCTTAAAATCATTATATAAATCTATTTAAGACCCCATTTTATCATATATAAATCCTAAAAACATCCCTCAATGTTATTTTATGCTTCCATGGCAAAGGAAGAATCTATTGGTTACTCTCTTGTCAAACATGTGTGTAGACTACAATTGCAAAGTGATACTTAAGGCTCCTTGACTTGATGCAAGAATTAAATGAAGTAAATAACTATGGTGGATACTTTTAGTACATAAAAAATATATTTTATTGATTGATCAGGTCCTAAGATCAAAAGGAGTGGAATATGAAGAAGTTTGAAACTCATGTTCAAATCTATAAGAAGAGGAAGCATTGTAAGAGACCAAGGCTAACGTAGATGATCTTCAAGGGTGAAAGGTGTCATTTGAATATTTTTTAATTATTCCAATAAGAAGATATATAACTCCATGAGAAGTATTTATGATCAATAAAGCTTAAAAACTACCAAGAAGTCCTCCTACACCATCCTTATGAAGAGTTACTCCAACACATGTCCTAGAAGGCTAAGAAGGAAGATGACAATACATTCTTTGCAAGATTAGTGTCACTTTTTCTCTATTTTGTAACTGATTTGATCATGATGGACATATCTTGATTTTTTTTTTTCATATTCTTACCTCTTCTTCCAATTCATATATAAATGAAGCCTTGAGAGGCATTGATTGTATCTTCAAATTGGTTGTGGAGAAGCCCTATCAATTTTAAGACTTGTAATTTCCTTTGAAATTAATTTAAGCTGAGTTATATCATTTTCATCTTGCATATAGTGATATTGAGTGAGTTTTTGATGAATTTTTTATGACAGTGAGATTGATTTCATGCATTTATCCTTCTTTTTTCATTCCTCTATATAAGTTAGGCTTCTTTACATGAAGTCATATGATGTGTAATATATGGTTTGAAGATTTTAAGTGTTGAAACATCATTAGTGTCTACTCTTAGTGCTCTTGATTGATCACCTTAGCTATTTTAATATCCATAAACTTCATATAGAAACACCAGTGTGGTAAAAACTATTTTGAAGTTGTGAAATCAGATTGTAACTTGTTTCATACTGCAAACAATAGCAAGTTGAGGACTCTATATTTGGTGCATCACTTCCATGTTTGCTTATTAGTTTTAGCTTATTTCTACCCATTTTGTGTGAAAGTGTGATAAAAATTTTATAATTTTTGGGTGAAGCATCAAGAGAGCTATCCCAACCTAGAGGTTCAATCCACTTAGTATGTCACCCACAACCTAGGATTTTTCTCATGTTATTATATAGTTAGGAAGGCTTAAAAAACCTTCATAGGGGTGTAAATTAGATATATAATAGTAAAATTGTCTCCCAATAATCAAGAGGTAAAGCTACCAATAATTACCTTCCTCAAGTTGGGGATCTCTAATTTCTCAACTTGAAAAAGCCTCATGCCACACTTTGTGCCCACATTGGGCATGTTGAGGTCTCTGAAGTGATATGCCTAGCTTCAGGCCTCATGACTAATATCAATAGCTCAAATAGATACTAATTAGATGGTCATGGGAAGACTTATAATCCAATATACATATATGAGAGTGATCATCCACTCTCTTGGGGTGTGGGGAACATGAACATGTTCTGGTTGAGGTCCTAGTAGGTCATAAGGATGCATAGTAGTTAGTTGAAGGGGGGATGATTCTAACTTCTGTTATCCTTAAGGTCCATGCTCAATAAAAAAAATCTAACTCATCAACTTAAAAAATATCCAAGACTTAGGGGATCCACTATTACTCTCAGGATCTAATCCATCATATATAATCACCTTAAAAAAATAAAAAGTCTCCAAGTCAGCCAACGAAGCAATTTTGCTCTTAAAATAAGTCAAATTCCCTTCCTAATTTCAACATATGGAATTGTCCTCATTTTTAGGTGGAGGGTAAAGATATTGATCTTCACCCAGCCTTTGATGTGTTCAAAGAGGGAAACACCTCCCTCATCTAATAAATGATCAACATTAATATCAGGTAGAAGAGAATCCTAGAATTCTCAAGTGAATATCTTCACTCTCCATGTAGAAGGTGAAAGAACATAGGTAACCCCTCACAGAACTCTCAAAATATTTTAATTTATCCTACACCAACATGGTAGGCATTAATCCCAATGTAGTTTTTCACAACCTAGTTACAATGCCTAAAATAAAATCTATCAAGCAAAAGCTCAGGCCCATCAAGCCTATGGTCATATTGATGGTAAATCAAAAAGTCATCAAATTTTTAAAAGTCAAATTTATTAAGCTAGTAGATTAATCCAAATGGATGTCCAACATTGTACCCATCCTATAGAATAATGGTAATATTAGAATATGTATAGACTTCTAGAACATTAACAAATTAATTCCAAAGGGTGACTTTCGTCTCTCATCCATCAACCTAATTATTGATGCTACAATGGGGTATGAATTTCTATCACTCATGGATAGTTTTTGGGGTACAACCAAATTTTAATTTATAATAAATACCAAACCTATAGTTCCAAGAATGTGAATGGAACCACCATTATTTGGTAGGGTGCTAAAGCAAATCACTAAGAGGTTAAAAGGCTTAGGGCTTTTAAGGGATACAAGAGGTCTTTAATGGCTATCTAGTTTGCTAGATTACACCAGGCTATAGATAATATTATGAATCAAGTTGGGGTTAACATAATTAGGTGTACAAAAGATGCAATTATCTCTAGTGGATCCAACCATAGTAACATAAGTAGCTAAGACTAGACTATTGATTGTATATAAATTGTGGAAATAATAATATTGAATAAAGAGAGATAAAAAATGAAATGTAAATCTAGATGTTAAGGAACTTTTAGGCCAAATGAAAGACATTTTAAGTAATAAATAAAAAATTTAAGAAGAGGTTCAAGAGCATTCCTAATCTAGGTTTGAGCTATCTTTCAAATTCAACACTATTGTTTTCTAACAATGCAATGTTCTAGTTTAACAAGAGGGATATTGTTTAAGCAAGTTGTCTAGTTTGTTTTAAGCATGTAGAGTCCTACTATGTAATATAAATGTTTCCAATTCAATAATAACATGTAATGGAAAATATTTCAAAAAATTAATATATCTTGTAACCACATATGAATGCATAAACTTCAGAGACTATTATAAATAATGCACAAAATAACTACATCACCAAAATAAATCAAACCCTAGCATATATACTACACAAAACAATGGAGTTTCACTTTGCATATAAAATTTCCCTCAAATCAAGCTCAAAAATATGTGCAGATGCTCTACCAACTAAGAATCTAAGTTAGAAAGCAATATAGGAGGAAGACCAAGCTATGTGCAAGCTGAAGTCCAAACCAAAAGCCAAAAATAAAAGAGGAGGTGAAGTGAGAACTTGCAACGGTGTAAAATATCCATCCAAATGCATAAATTAGGTGAAATGCCAAATTTAGAAGCTAAAAGTAAGCCATAAGGAAGCCAGGATAAGTGAGAGTAGTAATGGAGTCTCTAAGCAAATGTGTAGCAACATATGGGACCCTCTATCACCAATCAAGCTCAAGATTTCCAAGAATGAATCAAGAGAGATTCAAGAAGGAATGAGAGTCAAGTGAGGGAAGAATAATAAATAGATAGTATGGACATAAAATAGAGAGGCTCAAATGAATCATAATAAGGCATATATCCCAAACCCAATCCATCAAAAGATCTAAAACTAGTTGATTTTAACTATTTGGGTCCAAATAGGCACTTTTACATGTGTTCTGCCTAGGCCATAGATTTTTTGAAGGAAACATGTAGCCTAGGCCATAGGTTTCCTTCACACAAGCCATGACATGGGTCAAACAAGGGCCTAAGGTAGTCAACAAGTTCTTGAAAGGCCTTGAGGGTCCTTATAAGGCCTATCTTGCATAAAAAAGGGCTAAAATGGACTAAGGATGTATGGAGGGTAAGAATATGATGCAAGAGAGGTCCAAGCAAGTGGTAGATGCCTCAAAGTCAGATGATCAAGGTTGGTACTATGTATGTGAGCTGATGTGTAATCATAGGTAGGAGTAGGGTCATGGGAAGTACAATTACATATACCCCTAAGGTACAAGCAGTTGATGTTCAAATAAATAAGGAGTGTTATGTAGTACTTGGAAGCCACAATAAAGCAAAGGAAAGTAAGAACTGAAAATTTAAAAGGAAACATTACCTACACTTACTAGATAAGGATGGTGATGGAAGAAGTTGACATTATGATCCATGGGTGAGAGTGTAAATGCTATGTAATTTAAAATCTAATTCCAACTCCAACTCCAAATCTTGTAAAGGATGGATATAATTGATATCAAATCAAATCATACTATCTATAATGACATTCACTAGGGCATCATCCCTAGTGTTCTCCTTACAAGGGATATGGGTGAACTCCACATCCTCAAAAAAATAAAGAAAATTGCATGCCATCTCAAAGAGGGGGAGAAACTCAGAGTTAAAGATAGATGAGACATAGGTAAGTTGATACACAACTAAGAGTGAGTTAGATAATAACTACACATAGCACGTGCCTAACTCACAGGCATTGATCAAAGCACCAATGATTACATGATACTCGATGGCATTATTCATCTCACTGGTAAGGAAAAAACTACTTGCAATAAGCTCATGACCCTATAGATCATCGATAACCCAAGTAGTGGTTGTCAATCTTAGGTTAACCCAACTTCCACCATCTATGTGAATCACCACTGAGAGGTATACCATGATGGGGGTTAAGGATGCGATCATGATAACTGCCAAAAGGTAATCTCAAAGTGAGGTGGTATAAGTGAGCTACTCAAAGGAAACAAATAATGAAACCAAGCCATAATCATAGCAATTGACAAAAACCAACCATAGAAAGAGGTAATAAGGGAAGGTGGGGGAAAGTCTAGAAAAGATGAATACCAGTCAACAAAAATAGAGAAAGTACCAAACCACCCCAGCCAGTTAACAACCCTACCTATAGCCATGATGAATAAGAGAGAGAGGGAGTTAGAATGGATTGACTATGGAAAATCATATAAATGACTAACTAAAAGAAGCATAACAAGTAACTTCTATCCTTAGGTGCCCACAAAATGGGGCATGGGCTTGAGAGGTCAATGGGGACCTAGAAGGGGTCTTGGGAACCAAAATAGGGCTAGAACAAGCCCAAAAAAACATTAGATTAAAAACTAGAGGCCACCAATGTGATCATAACATAACAAAACCTCTAAGACAAAGGTTTCAAGGTCTAAAATGCAAAAATGGCCAAATCACCCAAAAGGGGCCAATAAAAAGTAAGAAAAAGGGGCTAAAAAGAGGGAAAAAGAGAATAAAGAGGTAATTTTCACTCTTGTTTTCACTCTAAGAGAGCCAAAGGAGATCCCACGAGAAACCAAAGCCCAAGTGGAGAAAGAAAGGACACAATAGAATGTCATAGATACACAAGATGGTTTGGGTAAGCTCTATAAACAATTTTTTGTAAATTTATTCATTTTTTAGCGTTTAAAAGGCCCTAGCTACATTTTGACATGTTCTATATGATTTGGAAGGCAAATCAAATGAAATAAGGACATAAAATGATGGGTTAGGTGATCTTAAGAGAATGAGACCAATGAAGGCTCAATATGTGGCCCATGGAGCAAGAGATGGGGAGCCCTAGGACTCCCCATGGTGTCCCAATGCAAGCCATGGCCTGGCCTACCTAGGTCATGGCTTTACCCAAAACATTGTGGCTTGGGATAGGGAAGCCCCAAGACAAGTTCCAAGGAGCCCAGAGGATCCCAATATGTCCCAACAGGGGCATAATAGGAAGGAAGAAAAATAAATAAGCTAGATAGATCAAAATAGTTATTTTTTACTTGTTCTTGCTCAATTTCAGCTAGTAGACTAATCCATTTGCATGTTCATTTTTTATGAAGACATGTGGAGGAGATATAATACAAGAAGAGGGAAGACCTTCATAGGTGAGATAGTTTCTAACACAGTGAGATGGCTATATGAGGTGACCAATTGGGAGAGAGTCCCAACATGGTTGGCTGAGGAGGCAGATGCTCTACTTATGACAGACCATGATCGCTTACAAATTGTAGGACTTTGGAGACTAGTACACATGTCCTCATTGCATTACTCTAGGGACCTAGTGAACCCGTTGGTGATCACATGGGTACTAAAGAGATATGTGTTCTAGTTTGGGCTTGAACTTAAGTCTAAGCATTAAAGATGTCTACTGACTCTATAGGGCAGAGCTGACAGGTATAGAGATATATTTACCACCAATACAAGATATAATGGTAGCATAGCTCTACTTAGTGGGACCTTACCCATATTAGAACAAATATAGAGTGTAGATCAATAGTTATCATTGAGGGTACCCACTCTCAGGATAGTCATAACAAGGACTATGGTTGGGAGGCTCTACATTGGCCAGAGTATAAGGTGACTACCACTCTCATGGATATGAGTTTTCTAATGCATGGAGGGAGGATAGAGATATGCTTGGGGCTAGTATATCCTAGGTGGATTATACTAACAACTAGATCACATCTACTGTAATAGGGGCAGGTGAATTGACACACCCAACTTACTCATGTCTTAGGCTTATAAGAGGCTCCCATTGACATGGTTAAGGATACCATATGGTAGATATGTGTACCCTTCACTAAAAGAGGGCATTGTATGGGATACATAGTTCATAGATAGGGTTGGGCCTGTACAAACCACCTTGGATCTAGATGTAGTGGGTAGCTACATCCATGATCCCTACAGGTCTATAGCATGGCCAAAATATGCTAAGGTAGAGCCCTACATGGGATAGTAAGAGATATGATGTCCATAAGGGTTATCCTATCATCTAGGGAGATAGAATCTAGTAGGGTTGGAGAGATGAGCATAGCCCAGTCCAGCTAAGGATGAGCCTAGTATGTATCCAAGATAGAATAATGTGTGGTGGTGGAGAGAGGCCACCATAGTGAGGACCACCACTACCAAGAGGATCATGACCTATAGGAGGGTATTAGAGGCCATAAGCATTACCATATAAGATAATTGTATTTACTAGATATCACTTTATCTTTGTATTCATCCTTAACAAGAGTTGATATGTGACTAACACATATGCTCTATGTGTATGTAGGAGAACAATATAGCTGGATTGGATCCCAAATAGACTTATTACTAAGAGAATTTTTTCCTAATGTGGTAGTGACACCCATGATGGAGTGGGTGCCACATTAACCAATAGGGGCAGAGCCACATACTCACTTCTGGTAGGTGGGTGTATGAGCCTAACTCGAGCTAGTGAGGGCATGACACTGAATACCATAGCTAGAGGTAGAGTCAACATAATATGA
The DNA here is from genome assembly GCA_037957365.1 of Torreya grandis. Classification (NCBI taxonomy): domain Eukaryota; kingdom Viridiplantae; phylum Streptophyta; class Pinopsida; order Cupressales; family Taxaceae; genus Torreya; species Torreya grandis. The sequence goes on along the minus strand of JARHVA010000700.1, from coordinate 797,841 downwards.
GGCATCCATAAAAAACTAGAGAGTGGATATAGTAGAGGCTGAGGCACAATTATCTAGAGTAGAGGTTAAGATTGATTAACTATTGGATAAGCTAGCTCGAGAGCAGGCCAGAAGAGATAAGGTACCTAGAGTGATGGGAGACCAACTATATGTATTGGAGGATATCATATCTCAACTGGTCAAGAGGTATAAATCAATATCTCCACCTAGAGTATGACTAGCATAGATAGTACCTAATCATAGGTTGATTGGGAGATGCATATATAGCCATGCATGTGGTAGTTTTTGGGGATTGCAATCCTAGGCTGTCAGTAAGCCATGTGATTTACCTAGAAAAAACATGTATTTTTTTCAATATATATATAGTGGTTTTTTCATTATTAGTGTATATGTGTATATGATTTTATGTGTGATGTGTATGCTTCATATGATGTAAACTAATAGATACATGTCATTAGATAGTAGGAACTGCTAATAAATAACCCACGTGCACACACATACACTAATGTCATGGAGGTTAGTGGTGTAATAAGAGAGGAAAGGCTCATTGTACCACCATAAGTGACTTTATTAAAGGGCCACGTGGGCCTTAGACATGAAATGTCTTGAGGTATAACCCATTAATTAGGTACCATAGGGGTTTGCCTTTGAGGGTCGAGAGATGATATGCCTCATTCTCTAGAGAGGCAGCGATAACAAAAGGGCCAAACTATTTGTGCATGAGTTTTCCCTTCTTACGATGCTCCCTATAAAAAATGAGAACCATATCACCTACCTTAAATTGATGAGGGTGCACCAACTTCTTGAATTGGTGGCATTGATAGTGTTGATAAGCATGATTGTGTTCAAGAGCTGTCAAGTGTCACTCATCTAATTGTTCAAGCTTGACAAGGTGAGCGATGCATTCTTTCTCATCAGAAAGAGAACTAAATGTCTTAACCCATAGAAATGGTATTAGGAACTCTAAGGTAAGAACAACCTTGGACCCATATATGAGAGAGTATGGGGTTTCCCCCATGGCCATTCAAAATATAATTTGATAGGCCCAAAGGGCAAGATAGAGCATGAGATTCCAATCCCTCTTAGACTGGGCAATGGTATGAAGAAACATCTTATTCAAATTTTTATTTAAATATTTTGCTTTCCCATTTACCCTAGGGTAATGGGTAGAGGAGAAGCAGAGCTTGAACTCAAAATGGTCAACTAGCTCATTCTTAGGGATTTACAATCATGGGCCATTATCGGCCATAATCATAGCAAGAACCCTAAACCTACAAATAAGATGGTTCATGAAAAACTTGGTGATGATCTTCCCACACATGCTAATAAGAGGCATAGCCTCAAACCACTTCATAAAATAGTTAGTGACCATGATGAACCATCGATGGCCATTAGAAGAGGTAAGTTTGAACTTATCGATGAAGTCAAAAACCTAGACCAAGAAGGGCTAAGGGGTATAAATAGAGTGTAAGAGGTTAGTTATGGCATTGATAGCATCACCTATGACTTGACACATCTTACACTTCTTAATATATTAGACTACTTCCTTGACAAGAGTGGACTAGTAGTATCCCATCCTAATATTACACTAGGTAGTGGCTTTCCCTCCTGGGTGGCCATCACAAATGCTCTCATGAGACTAATTTAGTGCAATAGGAATATATTTAGGGGTGATTCACTATATCAAAACACCATCAAGACCCATCTTAAATAAGACATCGATAATTATGACATAATAAATAGTAAGATTATAGATCTAATAGCATTCCTGAGAAGGATCGTTGATGGGATAAGACTAGTCTTCAAGGTAGTGGATAATGTCCTGATACTAATCACACTCAGAGACCTCAAAATAGTTGATTGAGTAGACCATCTCATCAAGAAAGGCATCAATAAACAACTTTTTACTAGGGTTGGGTATTAGATACTCAATGAGTTGGTTATCCACATCCAAGCCCTTAGTGGAATTTTGGTTGACAATGCGGAGGTCAAACTCCTAAAGAAGCATGATCCACCTCATAGTATTACTAGCAAGATGTGTCTTACTAATCAAGTAGTAAAGTGGATGAGATTGGAGACATTGGTAGTCTAGCCTAATATGTAATGTCGTAACTTCTTCATAGCAAAGATGACAGAGAGGCACTAACTCTCAACTAAAGAATAGTTGAGTTTAGGTCCAACCAACATGTGAGAGATGCAGTAAATAGCTCTCTCGTTGTCAGTGTCATCCTTTTGGCACATCATGCCCCTAATAGAAATATCAGTGATAGAGGTATATAAGATGAACTCATGCCCCTTAATGGGTGTCATTAGGATGGGAGGATTATGAAGCATATACTTCAATTCCTCAAAATCCACTTGGACTTCATCAAACCATAAGAATGGAGTGCCCTTGTGTAAGAGATATGTGAGGGTTATGAATTTGTAATCATACTCCCCAAGGAAACATCTAAGAAATTTGAGTCTTCTAAGGAAGGACTATAATTGGATGAGGTTACATGGGGGAGGCATCTCAAATATTACCTTGATCTTGTCAGGATCCACTTCAATGCCCCTCTATAAAACAAGGAAGCCAAAAAGCTTTCTAGTGGAAATGTTAAAAATGCACTTCTCAAGGTTGAGACTGATGTGATACTCTCAAAGACATTCAAAGATGATCTTGAGGTCTTGCACATGTTCATCCTACTTCAAATATTTTCCAAGGAGATAATTGATATAACAATCAATGATCTTATGGATAAGGTCATGGAAAATATGGGTCATGGTATGCTGATACATGGCCAGAGTGTTCTTTAGACCAAAAGGCATGATGGTGTAATATAAGGTACCCCATGGAGTAGTGAATGTCATCTTGTGTTGGTATTCAGGTGTAATCTATATTTGGTTGTACCTAGAGAAACCATCCATGAGGGACATGATCTCAAAATTAGCAGTGAAATCAATAATTTATTCTATCAAAGGAGTAGGAAAGTTATCCTTTGGGTAGGTCATATTGAGATCTTGAAAGTTAATAAAAATCCAAATAGCTCCATTCTTTTTGAGAATGGTAAAAATGTTAGAAATCCAATGAGGGTAATCAATAGCTTAGATAAAGCTAAATTGAATGAGTTTTTCAATCTCTATTTTGGCCAATTAGGAGACTTTAAGAGCCATTGGTCATTACTTTTAGCAAACAGGCCAAGTCCTATTGTTCATAACAATATTATGGATAACTATGTCAAGATCCATGGCCTTCATATCAATGTATTCCCAAGTGAATACATATAAAATTTCACGTAAGAAGGTGACCCAAACATCCCATTCCTTGAGAGTAAGGATAACATTGATCTTGACAATCTTAGGCCTTGTTGACGTGCCAAGGTTGACATCTATGGACCCTTCAACATCCATAACATTGTATTTCTCAAAATACTTAGGCACAAGAGGGAGAACTCATATAACACTTTAGGTTTAACCACCAGGACATTCACAATAACAAGACCTAGGGTTGATCCATCTATAAGAGAAATATCTAAACCAAGATGATCGAGGGGATAATGATACTTACAATAAGATTGCATGAGCTTGGTATAAACCTTTCTCTCCTTGAATTAGTTGTGTGTTATAACATTAATGAAATAAAAATCAAGATCAAACTTAACCACTCTAGTGATCTCAATAGGAGACACATAGAGAGCCTATACTCTGATGGGAAAATCACAATACAAGGGAGAGCTCAGCATCTAGGGAAACATCCTAGAAAAGATATTTGAAAAGAGATGAGTTGGCCTAGCATCATGGAATGGAAGAGGGAGTCAATTTATGCATGCCAGACTCCAAAGGAATGAATGTTAATTAGTACACTTCAGATCAAAATGTTCATCCTTAAAGAAATGAAACTCAAAAATAAGGGTATGAGAATATACAAACCCCCATAAGGAGACAGTTAAAGCCTAACCTAAGGGATTTATCTTTGTGTAGAGCAATGCCTAGGGATCTAGGTCAACCTCCATGTATGAACCTCACCTTCATGCATAAACTATACCATGCAAAATATGGCCAACGTGATGACTTGTATGATGGTGGACCAAAGATGGACAAGAAACATGTATGAAAGATCAAGGTCTAATAAACAAAACTCAATTCTAACTATCTTGGGGCCAAATTTGACTCAGAGCTTCATGTTACCCACTGGTGTAACTATGTTGTTATTAAAACCAGCATAGTTATGGAGAGAATCAAAGAGCTTCTTCTGACTGATCTTGAGATTGTTGAAAACATGCAGGGGCATGATATTCAAAGCAACTCCTTCATCATGATTCACCACTTAATATGGAAATCATCAATAAAAGTCTCGATATAGAAAGGGAACCAAGTGCTTTTTGTCAATATCAAAGCATCTATAAAATAATCTTGATCAAAAGATAAGATAGGAAGATGAGGATGCTCATGTGCATCAAAGTTGAAAAACACTTCTACATCATCATACAATGGACCCTTGTAAGAGAGGCCAAGCTCATCAAATATGAGACCCCTTTACTTAGTGTAAAGTCAAAGAAGGTCTAAAATAGAGATCTCAGTCGAGAGGCCCTACAACTCCTTTATGATAGAGTAAGGATGTTATCTAGCCTGGGGATGGATGTTATGCCTAAAGTCAAATCTAACTTTAGGGTGCCCTACCCTTGTTGGTTGGATAGGGGGCCTAACACCACTAGTCTCTCCAACAAGTTCAATGTCTCAATTAGAGTGCATGTCGATAAAGCACTCATGCCTAGTAGAGGCTATGTTGATTGTAATAACAACCTTGCTACTCTCACATTTGGCTTTTCCTCTTGGGTTAGCCTAGGAGGATTCAAAAGAGGTGAAAGAGCAAGAAGGAAAACATAGGGACTTATCCTTTGATTTATTCTTTTCCTCATTCTTCTTCTCCTTATTGTAGTTAGGTAGAGGCTCTTTGAACACATTCAACTTACAGTTGGGTTCTGTAAGGGGAGAACTCTAAAATGAAGGTGAGGCTTACACACCAGACTTTTGGGTGGTACAATTGGCATCATTGTTCCCCCTCATCCAATAAATTTTTCAAAACTTGGTAGGGTCATAAGGAAACACCATCCATTATTTTTTTGTGCTTGATTTAAAAAGCCTTCTTTTCAAATGGTTTATTACTCAAATCATTTACCTCATGGCTTTCCTTCTTGTCCTTATTCTTAGGAGGAGAATTAGTGACACCATCACTGATCATATTATGGCTGTGATTGTGCAAAAAGGATGAATTTTAAGAATTTATGGGCCACATGCCCTTTCACACCTCAAACACTTTGATTTTCAAACACTCATTAACAACTTCATCATAAGAGGTGGGTTCACACTTGAGGACCTCAACGTGAACCCTTTGCCTCAATGCTCTTATGACCATATCATAAAATTAGTCATCCAAGAACCTAGTCTTACATGTATGAATAATTGAATGTCATCTACGCATAAAATCAAAGTTCAACTCCCCCTTGGCCTAAGCCATGGAGGTGAGTAACTATATTTTGAGGTTAAAGGTTCTAGAGATATTGAAATATTGGAGGAAGTAATCTAGGAGTTGTAAACTAGAGAGAGAATCTAAAGAGAGATTCTAGAACCAAACAAGAGCTTCAAATCACAAAAAATGAGCAAAGAGATTCAACATCATGCCTTCATCCTATTCCTAATCCATACACACCATCATGAATTTCATAATATGCTCTGTAGGACTAGATTCTTGTGTCCCATTGAACTTAGGCAGTTTAGGGATAGGAGCTAGAGGATTTTGATAAATATCCTCATAAGTATGGTTAATAGCAGAATAAAAATGAAATATAATAAATGGATCATAATGGTGATGATGTTACCTATTCCCATAGGCATCACCATGACTATAACCATAGAGAGGATGATGTTGAGGTGGCTCCTGATAGGGAGGATGCTCATGATGGAAATCATCTCTACCATAGGGTGGGGAATGGCCATGAAAAGTGTGATAATCCTTATGGGGATGATGAGAAGATGTGGCATGCTCATGGAAATGGTCATGATGACTAAAATTTCCATGATGTTATTCGCATTCCTTCAAATAAAGTCCAACTAGTGACTATTGATGCTCCCGATATGCATCCCATAGGTCTCTAATCTGTAGGTGGTGATCAAAATTAGCATGCTCATTAAAAAATATAAAATAATAAATGGAGGATGGGAGGACCCCCCATGATGGGGATAAATTTTTGAGTTGGAAAACCTATGACCCATAATATGGATATGTAGATGTTCTTGATGTAGAGTCTCCAATCAAGAAAGAGGCAGGGAACTTGTGAGAGAACTTGGTGAGGCACTCAAAATTGAGCAGGTATGAGCTTTATTTCCAAAAGAAGCATGTCACCAAATCCTAGGGGGATAAATATGCATTTCATTCACTTAAATTCATATATGATAATTGTTAATGATCACACATAGCTCATTAGGTCTTGGTTGTGTAAGAGGATCCTCATCACCTTGAACAGGTGAATGAGATGTGATATGAGGCTAAGATGAAATATCCTTAGATGAATGAAGCTTATACTGGTGAAAAGGAGAACAATTCCATTGGTTATATTCCTACCAATCTTATTCCCTTTTTAATGTGAGAGGGTGTGAAATACCATGTTGTGTCAAGGGAATCTCTTGGATAATACGATCTTTATGGCATTCCATTGAAAACATGGCTTGCTCAAGAGTGAGCTCAGGGATAAGACCTTACATCTACTAGGATTGGTGTCCCAAGGGTGTGAGATTAGTCATAGATGTAATGAAACAATAAAAACATGAAAGATAATAGAAAAGTCAAACTGATGGAGAACCAATAGGGAGAATGACACAAAACCAAAGTAGGAGAAAACAACCAAGGCGAGAGCCAAAACACAGATAAAAGCAAAGCCTAATAGCTAACAGAGGGAAGTTGGATAAGAGAGTTATAAATGGGATAGAACTAATGTGAAACCATATGTGATGTCCCACTAGGTGTGATATAATGTATCTCCAAGAATCTAAATAGAACGACCAGTGTCTGGTAGGGTGCTAAAGTAAACCACTAAGAGGCTAGAAGGCTCTGGGCTTCTATGGGCTATAAAAGGTTTGTAGTGGCTATACATTTTTTTAGATTACACTGAGATATAGATAGAATTATGAACTAGGTTGGGGATAACATGATCAATCACACAAAGGATGCAAGTATCTCCAACAGATCCAACCATAGTAACACAAGTAGTTAAGACTAGACTATTTATTGTATATAAATTGTAGAAACAATAATACTGAATAAAGAGAGCTGAAAAATGAAATGTAAATCTATATGCTAAGGAGATTTAAAGAAAAATAAAAGACATTTTAATTAATAAATACATTTTCAAGAAGAGGTTCAATAGCATGCCTAGTCTTGGTTTGAGTTATCTTTCGAATTCAACACTATTGTTTTCTAACATTTCAATGTTATAGTTTAGGAAGAGAGGGAGATTATTTAAACAGGTTGTCTAGTTTATTTTAAGAATGTAGAGTCCCACTATTTAATATAAATGTTTCCAATTCAAGTATAACATGTAATGGTAAATATTTCAAGCAATGAAGATATCTTGTAACCACATATGAATGCATAAACTTCAAAAACTATTCTAAACAATGCACACAACAAGTAAATCACCAAAACAAATCAAACCTTAGCATATATACTACATAAAATAATCGAATCTCACTTTGCATATCAAAGTGACCTCAGATCAAGCTCTAAGAATATGTGCAAATGTTATACCAACCAGGAACCCAAACTAGGAAGTAATGTAGGAGGAAGACCAATCTATGTGCAAGTTGAAGTCCAAACCAAAAGTCAAGAGCAAAAGAGGAGGTGAAGTGAGAATATGCAACGGTGTAAGAGCTCCAACCAAGTGCACAAATTAGGTGTAATTCCAAATTTTAAACCTATATGTAAGCCACAAGGAAGCAAAAAAATTGAGAGCAATAATGGAGTCTCCAAGCAAATGTGTAGTAGCATATGGGATCCTCTATCACTAATCAAGCACAAGAATGCCAAGAATGAATCAAGAGATATTCAAGAAAGAATGAGAGTCAAGAGAGGGAATAAGAATCAAGATAGAGTGTGGATAGAGAAGAGAGAGTCTTAAATGAATGAGAATGAGGCATACATCCTAACCCCAATCTATCAAAAGACCTAAAACTAGCCATTTTCTACCATTTGGGTCCAAACATGCACTTTTGCATGTGTTCTACCTAGGCCATGGCCTAGGTCAAATAAAGCCCTATGCTAGTTGACAAGATCCTAAAAAGACCTATGGGGTCCCTAGAAGGCTTGTCTAGTGTGTGAAAGGGCCAAGATGGACTAAGGATGTATGGAGGGTATGAATATGAAGTGGGAGAGGTCTAAGTAGGTAGTGGATGTGTCAAAGTGGGATGACCAGGGTTGGTAGTTTGCACATGAGCTAATGTGTAATCATAGGGAGGAGAAAGGTCATGTGAAGTATGATTATGAAACCAATACCTCATTTAATACACCTTGGGGTACCTTTTATTATGTTTTGATTCCATTTGGTCTCAAAAATGCAGGGGCAACATATTAAAGGTCCATAACCGATATATTACATAATCTCATTCACAAGATAGTGGAGGTATATGTGGATGATATCTTAGGAAAAGTGAGATAATGTGTAGACCATTTAGAGTGGTTACATACCATATTAAGATGTTTAATCAAATATGATGTCACTCTTAACCTAAATAACTATGCATTTGGAGTCACTAGTGGGAAAATCCTAGGGTACACCATCTCCCAACATGGGATTTATATTGACCCTACTAAATTCCAAGTAATCTTAAAAATTCTAACTCCCTTAGATGAATCAAGAATCAAAACATTCTTAGGTAAACTAGGAGACATTTGATGATTTATTCCTGATCTTGCCTACAACGTACACCCCATCAACAATCTAATCAAAAATATAAGTGACCTAACCTAGATAAATGATTGTCCAGAGGCATACGAAGCAATTAATCACTTTCTTATGTCTCCCCTACACTCATGGTACCTAAGCTTGATAAGCATTTGATACTTCAAATTAGAGTAACTGAGGTGTTCCTCACTTGTATGTTAGTTTAGGAAGATGATACCTTAAGGAATGCACCATTTATTTCATTAGTTGAACCCTCATTGATTATAAGATATGATATACTCAATTTGATAAAGAATGCTTGGAAATAGTGTTTGCAACCAAATAACTATGATACTATATGCTCAATCAAGAGACAAGAGTTATCATGAAATATCAGGCCTTACAAACTTCCCTAACTCAACCAACTCTCTTTAGGAAGGCTATGCACTTCATCGCACTCCTAAGCGAGTTTGATTCAATGTGTGCCAACTAGAAGTCTATTAAAGGACAAATAATTGTCGATTGGTTGGATGATTCACCCTTGGAAGTTAACAAACTCATCCATGTTGACTTCCCTAATGAGATGATATGTTATATGGAAAGTCATGTTATCAACTCCTCTCCTTGGTAAGTAGATATCATTAATAAGCTAATTGATCAACTTATCTCAAAGATGCCAACTCATAATAAAAATACATCTTCATGTCATCGCATCCAAGTATGTTATTTTTGAAATGGTACTTTATTACAAGGCCTTTGGTGGCATGTTAGTCTAATGTGTTGAGAAAAAAGAGTTAGAAATATTTCTTTTTCATTATCATAGTGGCATTTATGGTGGAGACTTTGGTGGCCACATGACTGCTTGAAAACTCCATAGGATGGGATACTTATTACCCACTCTAGACCATGATGCTATTGAATATATATGTAAATGTGATAAATGTCAACATTTTTCACATGATATCAATGTTCCCACCAAGGAATTATATCTCATTGTCACCCCATGGCCCTTTTACACTTGGGGCTTGGATTTAGTAGATAAGCTCTCCCCTGCTTCTTCAAATGTTCATCTCTTTATTATCATGGAAATTTAATATTTCACCAAGTGGGAAAAATCAATGTCATTAATAACTATCACTAGATCAGTCATAATAAAGTTTATCTTGAATCAAATCATCTACTGATTTGGAGTGCCACAAGTCATCATTACTGAAAATGGGTCCTCTTTCAATAACCCTAAAGTTTGTGACTTATGTAATAAATTTTATATATCACAGCATTGGGCCTCCTTGTATTATCCACAAGCCAATGGTCAAGATGAAGCTACTAACAAGACCTTGAAGTTAATTATAGTGAAAACTATTAGAGATTCTGAACAAGATTGGCATCTCCATCTCTATCTAGCATCGTGGGCTTATAAATAACTATTAAAACACCCATGGAGGCAACCCCATATTCAATCATGTTAAGATTATAATCCATCCTACACTTATAATTATAAATACCTAACCTTATTATTTCCCTCCAAGGCCTTATTGTCAAGAAGAGTATACAGAGGCATAACTAGACCAATTAGAGCTCTTAGATAGACATCGGATTGTTGCCTTAAATAATCACATTAATTATGTTGATTTTATGGGAAAACAATAAAACAAAAACATCCATGAGTGCCCTATCCATGTAGGAGACCTTATCCTTATGCTTGGAAGTTAAATTGACAAAAATAAAGGAGAAGGTCAAAAGTTTAGACCTAATTGGTTAGGCCTCTACCTAGTGACATAAGACTTCAACAACGGAGCCTATTTATTATGAACTCTAGAGGGAAAGGATTTTAGTGAGTCTATGAATTATTTGTGCCTAAAATTCTTCTATATATATATATATATATATATATATATATATATATATATATATATATATATATATATATATATATATATATATATATACATATATATATCACTTGCATTATCACATTATTTTCATTTGCATTGAATTTTCATAGGTTATATCTTCACTTCCATATCAGATGTGTTGTTCAATAATTAATTGGTTATTAGTTCACATAGTAAATAAAATTATAAAATGTGGCATATCATATCATCCCACTAACACATTACCCTATCAACCCCATATAAATCATTCTCAAAATCATCATTTTACATTGGTATTTGCCTTAACTATTATGAGTATATTACACCTCTTTTTCCCATATCTTCTTATACAACTTGTAAAAATGTTAGCCTATAGTTTAGTGACTTCAACAACGGAGTCTATTTATTATGAACTCTAGAGGGAAAGGAGTTTAGTGAGTCTATGAATCATTTGTGCCTAAAATGCTTATATATATCACTTGCATTATCACATTATTTTCATTTGCATTGAATTTTCATAGGTTATATCTTCACTTCCATATCAAATGTGTTGTTCAATAATTAATTGGTTATCAATTCACACAGTAAATAAAATTATAAAATGTGGTATATCATATCATCCCACTATCACATTACCCTATCAACCCCATATAAATCATTCTCAAAATCATCATTTTACATTGGTATTTGCCTTAACTATTATGAGTATATTACACCTCTTTTTCCCATATCTTCTTATACAACTTGTAAAAATGTTAGCCTATAGTTTAGTGTAGAGGCTTATCCATGATGGATTCTCCCCTTATGGTGCCTTCTAAAAATAGAAAATTATCATGATTAAAAATAGGTACCTTTACTTACTTATATTGGTCCTTAGTGATGATCCCTTGCATCCTACTAGTTGCATGGGGCCAAGATTTAGGGGTAAAGGCCTTGCAGATAGAAAAGTAGACACTCATGTGAAAATCAGAATGCTTATGCAAATACAAAAGTTAAATTACACATATCTTGATTTTTGATAACCTTCAGCGTTGAGCCCTTTCATCTTACTAGTTATTGGGGTAACATTGGGGAGAGGTGTCCTTACTCACCTACATCTAACCTTTGGTGATAAGCCCATGTGTCTTATTGGTCATATGAGACTAGGTGTAGGGGTTCACAAAAAGAAGTAGAAGTCAAATGTAAAAACAATATCAAATCAAAAAAATGTCTAAATATAAATCTATTCAAAAGTCTTGCATATGTGTCTATGTTTAAAGAGAGTAATATTTTTGCATTTATTAGTTCTGTCAAGGCTAATTATCTCTAGATGAAGCTAATAAAGTTAGTGTTTTATAAGTCTAAAAAGAACTCTACTTTCCCCTTTGCTTGTAAGGATTAGGTCATCTTCTTTTTTCCTATGAAATTTTGATTTATGGTTTTCCTTCCTTGTCATCTCACATTTATCTTATTTCCCCTATCATTCCTTGCTAAAAATTGAAATCCATATGTTGTGTAAATAAAAAAACTAGGTAATCACCTCAAAATAATTGTTATCATAATTACATTTACATATATTCATCCATCACATTACATAATTTATATACATTCTATTTCCACATATACATAATCATTTTACATATCAACATATCAAAAATAAAGAGATACATATACGTATACACCATAACATGCCTAATCATTTAGAGTGCATAAACTGAAAAGCTAACATGGAAATTAGGATCCCATAACACACTAACAAGTCACTGAAAGCTAGTCTAAAACATCCACACACACACACACACACAAAGCATGAGTATCAAGTTTATACAACAAGATTATTTGATACAAACACCTCTATAGAGGGCCAATATGCCTTAGGGAATCTAAAAAAGAATCAACATGTACAATGGTATATCAAAATGTATACACAAAATCTTAGGAGCCTTTTCTCCTCTTTTGGGAAGATCCTAATGTATAGGAGTGTCTAGGGCTATGGCTTCAAAAATGTCTCTAGCTAGTACTTCCATATAAAGGCATCCCACTATTTGCAAGTTAGAAGACCTGATGTTGACTCATGTTTGAGCCTCGTTCTCATGTTTTCCTCCCTATTCTAAGGCTGAAGGCTCATCCAACTCTCTCTACCTATCATCACATCTACCAAGGCCTCTTCCCCCCTTAACTTAGCCAATAGGGCAGTGTTCTTTGCCCTCAAATATACCAACATCATATATGCATGGCATGTTGGGGTAAATATGTCTATGTGCTGACCAACCCTTATAGGAAGCTTGACATCTACCAAGAGTTTATCCCTAGCAAGGCTAGTACTTAGCTTTAAAAGGTTGATGAGGTTATCCCTGACCATACCCCTCCATCTATTCAAGGTATCTACAATCACAAAGGAAAAAAATCAATGTTAGATCTAGTCAATATCAAAATTTAAAGTAGTAAAACTAGCTATACAAAAGATCTATGAAGTGAAATGTGAGCTGTAAATGAAAACATGTAAATCAACATTATACCTAGATCCCCCTCATGACACTTGGGCTTGGAGACACCATTCATATCCTCCTCATGATTTACATCTAGGTCCTCCTCTAGCTCAACATATTGAGCCTCACCCTCTCTGCCTTATGGAATCCCTACTAGTCATGACCCTATCTTAATGGTGGTAGTGAAGGGTACATCTACTACTTCCCTCCTTCAGCCTATCCTACTCCTCTAGTGGCCTACACAATAGGTCCATGTGTTACTTCCTGATGAAATAGTTAGGTGATAGGTAACCCTCTCATAAGTGGATTGCATGTAAACCACCCCAACCTCATAGATCTCACCTCTCAAATACATGGAGGACATATCAAACTACTATGACACCCTATCTATGGGTTGTACCTCAATCTAAAAAATCCTATCTTGAACTTGAGTGGCCTCGATGATTATTATAAGATAGGCTCCCTCATTTTCCCATTGCCAAACCATGTCTTGATATGAAAATGAAATTAGGTCTACTAATATCAAAGACCCCAAAACCTAGGGTAAGGCATGGAAGGGTGCCATGTTTGTCCATCTAGTGGTCATGATATATTTTAATGCCCTGATCATCATTCTCGTATGATAGGGGGTCATCTACTCATAAATCCAACCCATGGAAATATTTAGGTGGATGATAAAAAAGGATACTAGATGATCCATTTGGTATAGATCCCAGTATGTCTGCACTAATAGCTCTTATCTCCAGGAGTAGTATTCCCCTCTCTTTAATGTGTCACACAATCAAAGACTAGATGAGCAACATTCTACCTATACCCTTATCTCCCACTAATTGGGAGGTAAAGATACCAATAATTACCTTTCTCAAGTTGGGGATCACTAATCCATCAATTAGAGAAAGCCTCATGCCACACTTCATATCCACATTGGGTGCATCAGGATCTCTTAAGTAATCTACCTAGATGCGGGCTTTGCATCTACTATCAATAGTTTAAATAGATACTAATGAGCCAATCATGGAAAGACCTATAATCCAATATATATCTATGAAAGTGATTATCCACTATCATGGGGCCTAGGAGAACATGATCATGTTTTGGTTAGGGTCCCAATAGGTCAAGGTCACATAGTAGTCAACTGGAGGTAGGGATGATCCCCACTTATGTTATCCTAAAGATCCTTTTTCGATCAATAATGACCAATTCATTGGTCATTAAAAGTGTCAAGACTCAATGGAGCCACTCTTACTCTCAGGATCTATTCTATTATATATAAACACCCTAAAATAACAAAAAATCCCTAAGTTAGTCTAGGAATCAATTTTGATCTCCAAACAAGTCAAATTCCTTTCCTAATTCTATCATATGTAACTACCCTCATTTATAGGCAAAAGTTACAAAACTACCCTATGATAGTTATGAAACTACCCTAGAATGATGATAACATAACCATGTTACAGTAGTTACACTATTACCATGGTGGTTACATAATCTCTAACCTGCAAAGGGCATTAGTTCCTTCATACAATCAATGGTTCCTTCTACCAATGATATCCCCTCCCACACCCTCAAAAACACCCTAAATTCACCCAAAATCATTTAAAAAATCACATATTCCTAATCTACCCCCTAAAAATTATTTCAAAGCTAAAAAAAATGAATTTCACAACATTTTAGCTAATTTTTTAACAATATTTCAATATTGGGGAAAAAATGAAAAAGTCAATAATACCTACCTAATCATGCCTATCATCTACTCCTACTAGTACATTCACCATCTTCTCATCGTCCTTATCTCGTTGATTGCCTTCTCACTCAAAATGGTCAAAAATAGTCAAGAGGTCAAAATCTCTCACAAGTAAATGGCACAAATGAATTCTTTTTGGTAAGTTGTTGAATATATTAGGCCCCAAACTAGTTGTTTTAGTTCACAAAAACTCTAGTTTTGGCATATTTTCACATTTTTCATATATTTTATGTCATCAAGCCATATTATTTCTAGATTTTATAATTTGCAATCTAAATCTAACAATTTAATGCATTTCTAAATTTTGTATCACATTTTTATGGTTTTACATATACGTGACAACCCAACATCAGACTTAGTCCCCCGATAGGATGATTCAAGTAGTATGATCTTCCCCACATGTATAGTACATGTTCCTATCCGCAATATGATTATGTATTTTATTTTTTATATTTCTTGTTAGCTTGGGTAGAGGTAATATTATTTGCTATAATTTTTCATTATATAAGGGAAAATAAATGTATTAGTGTCCAAAATAAGTCAAAGAGTCATAAGTGAAATAAGAGATAAGTGGGGAAGAGGAAAATCCTTTATAGGAAATTATATGAAGAAATGTTCAATTACAATGCATTTGAGGTTAGCTACCTAACTACACAAAAACAATCTCCACAGTCTCTCTTCCAAGACTACAAACTATTCTACAACTAAATAATCTCCTTAGTCTCTTTGTTGGGACTTTATACTCTTTTATCTTAACTATCTATTATAACCTCAAATACATTAATAATATTACAAATAAGCAATCATTTTGCTTCATTCAAAACTATTACATCTTCCTCCATAAGCATCAAAAAAATATAAATCCACAATCCAAATATGAAGGATTTATCAAGCACTATAAACATAAAAATTATAGTGCTAACTTCCTTTGCTTCAAGAGGGTAGTTACGACCTATGCAGTGTAATACACCATGTGCCACATGCAACAAAATATCATATTTTATTAAAAACAATTAAAATATCATATAGGTTGGATAAAGGCCATAGTAATTATGTGTTGAACAACTGAAAACTCAACAGAAGCATCATTATATGTGATGCAACTCCTCTGGCTCCTTGTCTATCATTTTCAAGACTTGAATCCATGACCTCTACATTCTAAATTGTCCATTTGTATCCCTTAGGTAAAATAATGATGATCATGTTTTCCCCCCTGATCTACCTACAAGATACCAAAAAAATTGACAAAATTTATGTTTACTTTACAACAAGAGGGCATGAACTAAATTATGGTTATTGTATATGTTTGAGCCCTTTTCATTGACCAAATCAACATTTTATTTGAATAAATCATAATTTTCATTAAAATATGTATCTAAATTTGTACCATTATCATTTGGGTGTAAAAAATTGGTCAAACCTTGATGAACAACTTTATCTATTTCTAAATCAGGAGAAATACTTCCATCATGTGTAATGGTGACTAATATAGAATAACAATTGGTTTTAAGGCTGAGACTTTTGGTCACCTTCATCGATTAATATAGACACATGTACTATTACAATATAGGACACTTCATTAATGGTGTCCACCAGATAAAAACAAGTTAGAATCTTCAAAGTCTACCCATAAATAAAATATAGTTTGTTCCTTTTCAACATTCTTTGACCTTCTTGTAAGATATTTGGTAACAACTGCATCACAAAGTTATTTTGAATGCCTTCTAACATCTACATATGTGACACAGACATACATTAGAACCTGATATAGACTTCTTAAAATAACAAATTATCTAAGGAGCATATCCTTTGGATCTGTAATCCTGTAGCATGATGTGATAAGATTGATATTTGCATTGTTCATCAACTTCCAATTCATCTTCACCAGTTGCTCTTCCCACTACCATTTTTTCACCTCCTTCAATGGTTTCTATCCTCTATATCCATTTATTACTAAAATTTAAAATCCATCATACCAAAAACATCATGTATAAAAGAATCAATATTATCATCTTTCATAAAATATGATGGACTGCTTCCAACAGGCTCCACCGATACCCTACCACCTGCTCTCCCTACACTATAAAATTAATCTTGATATAAAGTGGATCATTATAGGCACTCCAATTTATTTTTAACACCCATAATATCTCGTAGGACATAGAACTCCTCATGTAGAAGATGAAACTTCTTGATTTTAACAATTTTTATTCCAACCAAATTAGTCATGCATTCAATTTGGCTATTATATAGCTATCAACTACCATTACAAATCTCCCAAATTTAGTATACCTTTTCTCAGTTCTGTTAGCTTACATGCACCACTTGGAATTTCTAAAAATAATGAAAACAAATTATACAAAGACAATAATAACAATCTAGATAGCTTCGATGTAAATAATAATAGAATTTGGTGCCTTCACATGGACCTAGGATCAAAATAAATAGCCACACCATTGTTAGATTAGTTTAATGATAGAATAAAATATAACCTATTTATAAAAAAAATTATTGAAATAATAAATTAGAATAATAATAATAATATTTTATCACTCAAATGATACCATGAAATATTCATTTCATTGAATAATGGTCTGGTTTATTTTCTCTGTACAATTGTCCATAAAGGATTTTCCTCTTCCCCACTTGTCTCTTATTTCCTTTATGAATCTTTGATTTATTTTGGATACTAATACATTTATTTTACATTTTATAATTACATATTATATCAAATCATATTTCCTTTTACCCATGCTAACTTTTCTCATCAAATTGCACTTGCTTTTTATTTTTAACTCGCAGGTTACGAAGAGTCCCAATTATCTTTGCTTCACCATTTAGGTAATTAAGGTAAGTATTTATAACCTCCTATTTTCTTTCTATGATGCCAATTTATCGATACCATGCCCTCATCAATCCATGAAAATCCATCCTCCTGAGGGTGCATTTGTATGCACCCAATTTTGGTACAATGTGATATGCTTGACATAATAGGTCCAATGATGATGCAATGATCTCTTAACTACACTAAAATGTGAATTATATAAACATATTTTTAATTATTCTTCCCCCTCTCTCTCTATCATTGAAAAAACTCCTTTTGGTGGCCTTTTTATCTTTTCTTGGTCTTATCTTCAAAATCTCTCATTAATGACAGAACCACCCTTTCTAGCGATAAAACTGCCCTCTAGAATTATGAAACCACCCTCTTTGTGATGTGTTCATTAGGGTGGTAGTGTAAACTACCCTAAAAACCCCATAATATAAGGGTGGTTTCATAATATTGAGGGGCAATTTTATCCTCTAGGATGGCAGTTCGTAACCATCCCTGCATAAAGTGATAGTTTTGTCCCCTTGTATTGTCTTCCAAAATTATCTCTTGAGAATCATTCTTTAAAATATTTTACATGATTAATATCACCTTTATTAATTTTATCACCTTGTGTTTTCCTTCAATCAAGCCTAACTCACTCCATCTTCTATATTTAGTCATTTTTTGAGTTCCTCCAAATTTAAACTCCTATTTAAACTCAGTTAAAATCCCTCATGCAAATTTCCAAATCTTTCTATAAGAAGGCCATTTTTGTCTTGATTTTAGATCTGAAATTTACATTAAAAAATGTTATTTTTAAACTTTTATAGCCACAGTTTTGCTACAATTACTTGAAGATCCAGTCTCTATAGTTTTCATGTCGACTACATTATCACAGGTGAATAAATGTTATTGATTCAAAAACTCAGTCTTTACGAATCAAAACATTAGTCATCTTTAGTTCAATTTATCTTAATTTATGGTTTAATCTCCTATCCTTCCCCATTTTTTCCATATCTTGGTAATCCTCTAGTTGGAGAGTTCTCAGAATTCACATAAGGATAAAATGAGCTAACATATCGAGGATTATTTTATTAACATACTATATGCATTCTAACTGATCTATGCCTTGGTCAGGTTAGAGTATTTTTTTATTTCAATATTTTTTATTTGTTAGATTAGGTTAGTGTAGTTGTTTTTGCATTATATTAGTTTCATTATTTAGAAAAGAGCAAATTTGATAGAGAGAAATTTATTTCTTTTCATTGTATTTGCTACTAAAAAGAAACAATAGTTAGTTTGATTTTGATAGCATTCAAATAGATTTATTTTCTATCCATTAGTAAAATATTTCACAAACCATTCATAGGAATATTTTAGTGAATTCTCAAAAAAATTCCATCCAACACAGTATTTCATTTCCAAGATCAAAACAAGTTTCTTGTATCCCAAACAACCAACTAGTCAATCACAAGAACTTAGACAACCTTAGGCATAAAAATAGAGCTAACATATCTTTGATTATTGTTTATTTTGGTAGATTAAAATTTTTGTTGTTCTCTTTTAAAAAAATAAAACCAACACTTGCATTCTTTATTTCTCTTTAACAAATCATTTGAAAAGCTTCGTTGTAGACAAAGAAAGTAAAGGAAAAAAAGTGTTGTCACATTGTTGTTTTAGATTAGATTTTTTTTGCATTGCTTGCAAATTTAGAAGACATAACTTGAAGACTCAATCCACCTCACACAAGTAAAATATAAACTACAAAAACAACACCACCCAATTTGCATCTAGATAAAGCTTGGAAAAATTAGCACCTTGCATAATAGTGTAGGTTTCTTTCTCTTTCCTTTGCATGCATTATAAATTATTGAAAAAGAAGTTTTATTTTCATTTACTTGCAAGTTTGTCATTTATTTTCTTTCAATATTTCAATTATAGAAAGAAAACATTTATTTTTAAAAAAATCTAAAAATAAGCTATTAAAAAGTATCAAGAAGCCTTGTCAACATGCACAAGCACCTAGATCTCATCAAAAGCTTTGCCAACACATGCAAGCATCCAAGATCCATCCAATCCTTGACCATTCATGCAAACACCCTATACAAATCCTTGATTTAAACATCACAACAAGCATACACCACAAGCCATTCTCTAAATAAGATCATATGCATCTATCTTAGATTTATGTCTTGCTTCCTTTAGATGACCCTTATTGAGACACCAGGTCTTGTCTGCCATAGTTTATTACCTAGGGTTTGAGTACCTAGTCCCATAATTTCCATACAATCTAATATTAACACAAAGATGAGACACGAGGTTTTCTATTGCACTCAAATTCTTCATCTTATTATTGAGCCCTTGGCTACCTTAGATGAACAAGAATGATTTCCCAATCCACCTATCATTCCCTTTCCTTCTAATAGATGTCATCACTATAACATTATCCATGCATAGGTTCCCAATCATACCTCCTCCTCAATTCTATCCTCATATTATATGATTCACATTTTATGAATGACATTGATCAAGTATAGTCAATCTAACAAAGTATATATTTTCCCATGAGTCTTCAGCTAGATCTCCCCCACTTCCATAGTCCTAGCATCTACCAGGAGCTTCACATTTTTTTGATATTAAAAAATAAAGGAATGTGGAGTTCTATTTCAGCACATTTTAATGCTCTTAATGAGCATCAAGCTACTAATGAGGTATTTTGGTTCTACCATGAGAAATCTTTGCCACCACTCATTCTGAATCTCATTCTACATAAAAACCAACCTAATTCATAGACTATCCATTACATCAGCTACCTTAGCCTAACCTCGGGGAGTTGAATGCATAGTTTAATATGTGTTATTTATGTGCATATAGTGCACAAGGATTAAAATATTTATTTAAAAAATTAAAAATACTTTTTTGAATATATTTTCAAGATTTTTTCATAAATATAAGATATGATGGGTATTGTTCATGTTTTATCCTGCAAAATTTTTTTTTAGTGTATTTTGAAGGTGTTGATGTGGTTGTGCATGACTGCATGTTAGTTTTTAAGCCATATATTTTGTTCCATAACTCTATTTTTTTCATTAAAAATATATTTTTTCAATATTCCTAGTGGTATTAGTTTAAAATTGGAGAAATGAAACTTTACAGACCTATCAACATTTTAATCTTGAGACTCTATAGCTTTTAAATGCTATGTGTTTTTATTTTTGATATCTTTCACCTTTGATAAGAAACTAATAGGTTTTTATTTAATGTTTTGGCAAGATTTGGATAAGAAGGGTGTATTATTAAAGTTAGGACTTGTCACCAACATTAAATAGAGCTATGACTCATGTATTGGAAGTGTGAAAAGAAGATAAAGCATGAATAAATTTTGCGTACATGAATGGGCTTTTATGCTGAATGTGGACACCTGGGATATTCTATTTTTTCAAATAATTCTACGCCACTTAAATTTAATACGGGCATATCATTAATCATTTTGGCATGTATTGCCTTGGATATGTAGTTTCATATCAAATTTGGGTCTTGGTTGGTGACTATTATTTAATATTTGTAACCATCTAGTGGGTGGATGATATAAGATCAAAAGTCTATATAAAGCCAGCCATAAGATTGAGTTAGAGGTTTTTTCATTAGTTTAGAACATAAAGTAAAGGACCATATATTTATTTTTTATAATTTACTGTTTTTCATAGTTAATTTTTTTTTTAATCAATGTTGTTGTGAAGAATTTTCAATAATCCCCTAATTTTGGGTGGATCCAAACACTGTTTATCAAGCAAATATATATCAATTAAAAGGTTGTAAAGACTATTCTTCATTATTTGTGCATGTATATGGTGATTTTGTCCATATTTTTTCATAGCTTAATACTTTAAACTCTTTCATCATCTTTGTTCATGGTTGTATGCATACTAATTAGGCAACATATTGATTCCAGGTAGTTCATCTAATCACATGAATTGGATTTATCTTCACTACAAAATAGGCTTACATATTTCTATTTACCATTCTCTTTTACTATTTTTTATAAATCTGTTAGAGCAAGTATAATCAATCTAAAATTTATAATCTATGTTGACATGCATATCTTGATTACAAACCTTATTTATCATTGTTGTTAATGTATTATTGAATCAATGTTGTCAAATCTCAATTTCTTTCTAAGCTGAATAACTTGTTTTATATGTGGATTATTACGGTTGTTAGTTGATTAACTAATGTTTGATTAAGCTTTATGTCATATGTTGATAATTGGATAGTTATATGTTACTTAATTTACATGATTGATATGCTATGAGTTACATGTTCTTTTTATTCTATACATTATAATTATGTTTGTTAATTATATAGCATTATTTTATGGATATAATTATGTTTTGGGATAACTACCTTCATTTTTGTGAGGTGGATGTAGGACAGATCCATTCCTTATAGTGTGATGAAGGGAGAGCATCATTGGAGAGGGTGGTTTAAATGGAGATGTTGGGGGATGATAGAGCACAAAACCAGAAACCCATACACACACCACAATAGTATTTCATGTTGTGTGATTAATTATTTGAGTAGATAGTTATAGTAGGCTTTATTTTTTGTATGAATGTTTGCTATGATATTTTATGTTCTTAGATCATTTTATTTGATTACATGATTTCACTAATCTATTTTTTTTTTAATTTATTAGTTTTTAGAAAATAATTACTCCTCACATTGATTTGTGTATATTATAATGTGAATAATTATGAGAGTGATAATTCACTATTACATATATTTAATTAGTTGTTAGAATATATTAGTTTGTTAGATATATTTGGTTAAAATATATTATCAAATGTGTTATTATTATGAGTTATAATAATAGCATGAAAATAGGTTTGTTGTTATTTACCTATGAGATATTATAGGTATATTCATATTCATAGGGATGTGAGAGATATATGGTGATATGGGTCACCCTATTTATAGGAAAGACTTTTCCTGTATATTTGTAATGTCCCGTATGATGAATCATGGAATAAAATAATATTATTGTGTGTTAAAATATTTCTCTATTATCTAGTGTTCAACTCTCTTTTAAACCTCTGAATATTCCCATTATCTAGTATCAGAGTGGGTTATTCTTTAATATGGCTTATTAAATTTGTGAAGGGGCAGATTTATTATTGGCTCTCCATTACCTTAATTTATGGTAGTGGAATATCTTGGTGTTTGTTTTTAATTTAGACAACTACCTTAAGTTTGTTGTTAGTAGTCTTTAGATTTGTAGCTATGTGAGAAGTGCAACATTACTGGATTAGATATGAAAGTTTGAAGATATAAGGAAGATGTGAAAAATTTTGTGGCACCTTCTTCAAAAACATCTTCACAGGATTGACTCAAGGTCTAATCTACTTATCCTTCATAGGTCCACACTTGGGCTAGACTATCACCATTTTGTATTCATTCAATCACATCATTGCATATACTACCAAGCCATTCAATTAACATTTCAATGCCATTCAAAAATATGTCTCCTCTTAAATAGTATAGCTAGAAGTAGAGAATATCCTTGACGAGACATACTATGCAAACCTAATCTATATATTTCAAAGGTTCACAGCTCCATGTCTAAATATCCATCTATGGTTTGTGTTCAGTATTCTTTCTTCCTTGTCTCTTGCTAAGCTCATCATAGACTCCTTCCAATACATGTTGCATTGGGTTATACCACCACCAAGATTTCATCAACATTGTATTGGAACCACAAAGCTCCTAGTCTATAATTATTTTGTGTCATTATAAATTCATTTGTATTATTCATGTCATTCAAAAGTCAATTTATGGATAGGTGGTGTTGATACATTTGTTGTCTTGTGTTAAAATCAAAAAAATAAAAAATTTAGGTCTTTAGAGTTTTATATTAAGTTGGTTACATTTTGAAGTAGTCTAGTAAATATGTATAATGAGTCACTTGATTTTTATAGTTAAAAAAATCATTTTAAGTGTCATTGATTTTAAAATAAAGCAAATCCTTGTTATTAAAAGTCAATGTTAAATATAGGTTTAATCAATAGGATTAAACTTATTGTCAATCAAGTTTATAGTTAAAGTCATTTTTATGTCAAATGTGTCAAACCAAAAATTTAAAAATGTCAAAGTTTTTTATTGGGTCATCATTAAGTCATGTTGTCATATAGAGTCAAAATTGTAAGAAAAAATTTGTTTCACGGATGTATTTTCACTTGTACGTAACATCTAAATTATGAGGGGGATTTTTTATTGAAAAATTTATGTATATGAGCTTCATCAACACATTAGTTGAGTAAGAAATGACCTATTGGAGGTTGGAGGATTGAGGATTTTTACACCTCTCATTAGCCACTAATAAAAAGGCACTATTACTATAGTGGTGCATATACATTTTTTAGTTTTAGCATTGGTTTATATGTGTGATAAATAAGAGGTGTATTTCATATTTTTCCACATAGTCTAATAAATAAATAAAAACGTTTAAGAGATACATAATGTGGAAATAGTTAAGAGAGAATCTAACTGCAAAGATCCTTTGACTGCCTTACTTCTTTACAAAGATGATCGACAAGTGAAACATCTATTGCATTCATATGAAAAAAATGCAAGATGCATTCTTTACATATTAGTGGTCATATGTAGTAAGATTTAGATAATAATTTGTAGACCTAAAAGTATGTGTTGGTATACAATTCTATTTGATCCAATTCTTAGAGATGTAGGAGTGAAAGTTGACCATATGGTTCCTACTCATGGTTCCCACACTATATAAGTTGATGCGGTTCTTTCAGTGAATGGTTGATGTTAGATATAACTATTCAAAGTTCTTGCACTAATTTGATTGATGTGTTCTCGATAGTGAATGTTTTATGAGAAGTTGATGTGTTCCTTCTCTACTTTCATTAAGTCCTGTGAAACACAAATTACTATGTAAGACCTAAGGGGGGAATGGTAGGAAATAATGAGTCCTTACATTAATTTGTGTATATTATAATGTGAATAATTACGAGATTAATAATTTTGTATTACATATATTTAATTAGTTGTTAGAATATATTAGTTTGTTAGATATATTTAGTTAGAATATATTGTCTATTGTGTTATTGTTGTGAGTTACAACAATAGTAGGTAAATAGGTTGGTTATTATTTACCTATGAGAGATTAAAGATATATGCATATTCATAGGGATGTGAGAGATATATGGTGATACGTGTCACCCTGTTTATAGGAAAGACTTTTCCTATATATTTGTAACGTCCCTTATGATGAATCATGGAATAAAATAATATTATTGTGTGTTAAAATATTTCTCTGTTGTCTAGTGTTTGGCTCTCTTTTAAAAATTTGAATATTCACATTATTAGTTAGTTGATTTGAATCTGTACCTAACCAATTAATCTAATTTACTATCATGTAGTATATAGTTAAATATTCATTTATCAATGCTTATTTGTATTCTTTGTTAGAAATAATCAATATATGATGTTACATAATTAAGTCGATTTTTTAATGACTATTTATGTTTATAAGATTACTATTATCGATTTCAAATAGTAATATAAATTTGTAAAGGACTTAATGAATAATAAGCTCTTTGTTTAGTATTAACTTAATTTAAGGTGTTATAAAATATTATCATTGTGAAACTATAAATGTCATTGTGTTGTCAATTTTTTTATTAAAGCCTATGGTTATTATTTAAACCTAGAGAATTAACTAATAGTTTAAATTTGAATGCATAATGTTTAAGTTGAATGACTTGGTAATAATTAACAATAGTCTTTTAAATCCATATATGTTTTAATCATGATATATAGTTATTATGTTAATTAGTAGATATTTGACATTGCATGAAAAGATAATGATTAATTGATTAAGTCGATAGTCAATATTGCATGAAATAACATTAGTGATTGTGACTGGATTTTTAGTCAGTTTGTGAGGTCATAGCATGCATATTTTATAAAGGATATAAAATAATTATTTTATTGAATCATTGGAATTTTTTAGATGATTAGGATTTCTAATCACTCATTGACTCTAGGTTAGCCATCATTTTTTTTAGAAATCATGATGAAGTTTAGTCATTGGTTGCATGGTGGTATATTGTAGCTTAGTTGGGGTTATGTTGAGTTATTTTTGCATGCATATTTTTAGTCAATTTAGTCTGTCATGAATAGAGGATAAAGTGGTGGATATTAATGGAAGAGAAATGAATAAAAGAGAAGAGGAGGACTAGGAGGCACACATACGGGGAGTATCTAACATGAAGATAAGAAGAAGATTTCATGTTAAAGAAGAAGAAGAATTATGGCTTTCCTGGCATAATTATAATCACAAGTCATTTTTGTACTTAAAATGCATGTGTGTAATGATTGATGGATTTTAAATTGAAATGGTTATTGGGTTTTCATTTGTTTAAAAATGTTATAAAAAATTATAAAAGGGTTATATGTAGGGCCCTGTGGAAGGCTCGACCTCCATAGAACTCTACGTCCTACATAGGGTAAACATAAGGGAGTTGGGTAGAGTTGTGGGGATTGCCATGGTTCTTTTGGATTTAATTAAAGCTCTATTTTAAACTCCTTTTCAATTAAAAAATATCTATTCAATCATGAAATGATTAATTTCTTGAAGGGTATATTTGATTAGTTTGACATAGTGTTGTTGTTGAACAAATTATGATATATATTCATTAAGGTATGTAATAAAATAGAGTGAAATTTTGTGCTATATGAGGGCTCGACTATGTGTAAACCTAATTGGATTTTGAATATATAATATGGGTTCTCTATACAAAATGGACTATGAGATATATACATAGATATATAAGTATATACTCAATTTGAACTGATGATATATATATATATATATATATATATATATAATAAAATAGAGTGAAATTTTGTGTTATATGAGGGCTCAACTATGTGTAAACCTAATTGGATTTTGAATATATAATATGGGTTCTCTATACAAAATGGACTATGAGATATATACATAGATATATAAGTATATACTCAATTTGAACTGATGAGATATATATATATATATATATATATATATATATATATATATATATGTATTACACACACACACACACACACACACACACACACACACACACACACACACACACTTGTATCTTAGAAATTTGGGGCTTTTGAAAGAAACTATAGGTGTTAAATATAACCAATCAGGTTACCTATATAGATGAACTCGAAGTATTGGGTTTGAATGGTATTCTGTTGCTTCAAATTTCTAAATGAATTTTGTACATTTTAAACCCAGATCATAGTATTCAAAATTGACTCTGTTATAGATCCTATAACATGCATACTTATTCATATATGGATTGTAAACAAATTGATTAAAGCCATAGTAGATAACCTGGATATGGGTAGGATGAAAGAATAAACTATTGTTTGTGAACTTGGCTTTATGTATAGTTATATACACAAAGAGGTTAATGTTGTTAAGGTGGATTTAAGATTTCAATTCAATTCATTATATATGAACTATGAATATGTATAGCTATGGCTATGTATTATCATTAAATATTCAGATTACATTATGTTTTGAGGGAAAGTCTTGTACAATTGGTGAAATGATTGGGTATGTGGTTTTATATATATAATTTGCATGAGGATTTTTAAGGGGTTGAATATGAGTTGTTATATCAAAAATATTGAGTTGGGCATAGACAATTGAGTGTATGTGTTTGGTCATATGCATATAACTTAAATTTTAATCAATTAATTTGAATAATAATGAATAATTTGAAATCTCCATGGGTTAGCTTGAGTGGATGGGACTCAAAACTTTAGTTGCTGAGGTCACAGGGTTTGATCTGAATGTAAGTGCGGTGTGTCACTAGGGGCGGTGGTAGCTTTGCCCAAGGACTAGTGGGCTGGGTCTACTCAGTTGCTTTCTAAGAAGGTGGGATGTTGTTGGTGCGACTGCCAAACAGTTGAGGGTCCTACTTGATACCTCAGTTTCAAATAATAATAAAAATAATAATAATGAATAATTTTAATAAATAGAATTGGTATATTTGGTTGATTGTGTATATTTGATAAATCACATGAGAATCTGTGTGTTCTAGTGAAACAAGTATATTTGGATTTATCTATTTAAAAATAAAAGGATTTGAGACTATTTTGTTAGCTGGATGTATACATTAAGTATATAAAATATTGTAAGTCATTAGATAGGGAATGTCTTCTTATATTATACAGAATACAATAAAGTATTTATATGGTATTGGAATTGTACTCGAGAATTTTAAATAAATAAATACACACACACACACACACACACACACACACACACACACACACACACACACACACACACACACACACACACACACACACACACACACACACATTTTGTAGATTATTTGGTTGTTGACTATGTTATAAATCTGAATGATATTATGCCATATGTGTGTGTACATAGTTGTGTTATGTATGAAAGCATTATTATCATGACATTGTGAAAATGGATGCTTCTATATATTTAATATTGTATAAAAGCATTAGAATAATGTATTTACATGTATTGAGTATAAATCATATCAAGATGTTTTTGAACTATATTTTATTTTATATGTGGAAAATAAACAAATAAATAAATGTGTTATAATGATTGTTTTGGGGATGAAATATCATTATAAGTTACTTTGTGATTTGGGTAACTAACGGTTTAGATATGATCATTACTTAGATGGTATGTTATATAAAGGACTATTTTGATTCTATTTATTATTCTATAATAAACTAGGTGATATTAGAGTCATTACATGACATTTGATGAACTAAATATGTGTATTTAATATTTATATACTTAACATATTTTTATCAGCTAAAGGGAAATATTTTGAATGAATCTATTAATTTTTTATATTATTATATATTTTAACTGAATTTTTCATTCATGACTCTAAATAAGTAGTAGATGGATTCCACTGGTTTAATTAATGCCATCAATGCAAGATAAGGTCTAATCCGATTGAGTGGTGTGTATGAAATTGACTGATCTTATAGATATTTAATTATTGAAAGCTTTAGCCAAAGTAATGTTTTAATTAAACATTGTCATTTCATATGCTGATATAGTTTTCATATTTATGTGATATAGTGTTAGAATGGATTTCTTTATGATACACATTATATATTAGATATCTATAACACACAGGTTCTAGTTTGTCACTCTAGATTATTGCACTATCATTATATACCCATCTATGAAGGGAGGGCCATCCCCTTATTGGAAGATAGTGTGTGGGATATATGGTTCATGGTTAGTGTGTAAAATCACTCGAATGAAGTTATCTCTCCTAGCTTGAGTACTACACTAGAGACTACACTTGAGATTAAAAATTGATACTTGAGTCGTGGAGACTCTTGAGTCATGGAGACTCATGTCTATGGAGCTCTGTATCATGTATTATTATTTAAGATATTATGTATTGATGAAAATTGTATTATTTATAAATTATACAACTAGAGCAATGGCTATAATGTTGTATCAGCCATGGCTAAATTTATATTATTTCATTTAAGGTTAGATGCAGTATTTATTACTTATTCAACATTGTTCATGATTGCTATATTTGTTCATGGTGATCCTTAGATAAGTGGATTATCTATAAACATATTGGTTAACTAAATGAATGTAGTTACTTAAAGATCACTAATTAGACTTATCATGGTGAAATCTGTATGATGAATATGTGTAATTATTTTTTTAATTATTGTATTCTGGTAAAACCTAGTGGAGTTGTTACATTATGGTATCAAAGATGAATCTCAAATTTTAAGACTTAATGTGTTCACTAATGCAAACTTATTCTCTTGATAAGCAAGAAAAACAATGATGCCCACTATATTAGAAAGTGATGGTACTTCAAATACCAAACCCCCTTTTGATCCAAATCAGTTTGCCACTGAGCAAGTTATAAAGTTGAACCAAATCCTTGCAACCATGAAAGAGACTCTCCTCTCCACAAATATCTATCCCATTAAACTTATATGGTGGCCCTCTCTCCTTTCCCCTCTCCCATCTAACCAAATATCTATCCCATTAAACTTATATGGTGGCCCTCTCCCCTCTCTTCTCTCCCTCTCTATATAAATGGGATGGGATGTCTCGAGTTAGAGGGGGGCCTCTATATTAACTAACTCTAAAATATAAACTTTAACATATATATAGGGCATGTTTGCATGCCCAATGAGGCCATATAGATATATAGGGTATTCATCCTATAGATCTATATGGCATTTAGATCTATATAGGGACCGAATCATGGCCCTAGAATAAGAAGTAAATGGACATGAAGAGGAGAATGCTCAAGAAGAGTTTGAAGATAATCTTGCAAGAAAATACTCAAGAGTAGAGGCATGATGAAGTAACACAAGATGCGAGAGCTCAAGTAGTTATAAATTTGGCATGTGACATGAAAAAGGTAAATCCACCCAAGTTCAATGGAATTGTATTGGGAGATGGATCTGAAGTGTGACTGACAAAAATGGAGAAATATTTTGAGATTTGGAATTTCTCTAAAGTCATGAAAGAAGTCTGGGGAGCTTATCATCTTGTTGGTGAAGCAAAAATTTGGTTGGAAAATAATAAGCTTGAGATGAACCTTGACTCAACCACCACCACTTGGGAAAAGTTTGTGACATTGTTTAGGTCATGATGGCTTCCATAACTATACTTCGATCAAAAGCTTATGAATTTTTAGAATCTTAAGCAAGGGGATTTCTTGGTGAATGAATATTAGAATAAATTCACCAAGATCCTTAAGTATTTACCTCAGTATCAAGTAGATGAGAGGTTCATAATCAAGAAATTCATCATGTGATTAAAACCATAAATTGGTTGTAAAGTAGATGTGCATGGTCCATCTACCATAGATCAAGTGTTCGAGAAAGTAGTCAAACATGAATAAAAACTAAAATATCTTGCCCAAGTTAGAGATAAGTTCAAAAATAACTTTGGAATTTCTAAACCAGCTTTTAAGAAGAACTAAAAGCAAAGGAGTGGAGACTCCAAGAGTCAATTCAAGAATTAGAATGCCAAGTTTAATAGTGCTTTAGGGAATAGGAAACCTGGTAAAGGTTTCAAAGGTGGTTTTAAGAGAAACTAATAGTTTGACAAGAAAAGACCTATTGGAGGTTGCTTCATATGTGAAGGTGACCACTATGCTATAGAATGTCCTTAAGACAAGTCAAAGAATAAAGGTTTTACTTCTCTACAAGGTACATTCCAATAGTGGATTCATGCAACTATTGAAAATCATCAAGCTTCACTCATAAAACTATTAGGTATTTTGTTTGATTATCAAGTTTCTATTTTGATTGACACGGGAGATATATAATGTTTTTTTCTCCTACAATGGTTAGTAAATTATCTACAATAGTTGGAATTATGGCAAATGCATGGTTGATACAGTATGGGAGTGAATCAAAAGTCAAAGTTGATAAGTGTTTATTCAAAGCAGAGATTAGGTTATTTTAATTAACTATAGTAGTGGATCTTTTTGCAGCACCATTCAGGTCATATGATGTGATCTTAGGAGTCAACTGACTTAGAAACCATAAATCCAAGGTTGACTATTATCTGAAGAAGGTTGAGTGTCAAGATGATTTTGGAAATCAAACACAACTTTAGGTTGAGAAAAAGGAGTTGACGCTAAGGTAAATTTCTGTAATTCAACTCAAGAAAGCTCAAAGGAAGGGACTTCAAGAATTTATTATTATCATAAATGAGATGAAGGAATCTAAGGAACCATTCATAAAAGATCATCTTTTTCTAAGAAACTTTCATGACATGTTTTTAGAAGAATTACTAGGAATACCACCCAAACATGAATTTGATGTCTTGATTGATATCATACTTGGATTAAAACTATAGTTTAAGCACCGTATAAAATAACAACCACTAAATTGGGTGAGTTAAAGGAAAAAATTTAGGAGTTTTTATCAAAAGCACTAATTTAATCAAGTGTATCACCTTTTGGTGCACCAGTTATCTTCATCAAGAAGGATGCAAATTTTCATCTGTGTATAGATTATAGGATGTTGAATAAAACAATGATCGAGAATATATATATATATATATATATATATATATATATATATTGCCATGCATTAATGATCTCTTTTATCAAATGTGAAGGGAAACCATATTTTCTAAGATTGATCTTAGAGCAGGGTATCATCAATTAAGGATCTATGAAGAGGATATTTTGAAACAACATTTTGAACTTGATATGGGTACTATAAGTTCACAGTATTACCATGTGGATTAACAAATGTTCCAACAATATTTATGAATCTTATGAACAATGTATTTAGAGACTACCTAGATTATTTTGTTTTGGTCTTTTCAAATAACATCCTCATTTATTCCAAGGATGAAGAAGAGCACCTGTAGTATTTGGAAAAAGTTTTGTAATGTTTGTGAAAGCAAGGTTGTATGGTAAGTTATCTAAGTGTGCATTTTTATTAAAAAGTGTAGTATTTGGGACATATTATCTCTACAGATGGTATTTCAATGGATTCAAAAAATATAAGAGCCATAATGGAGTGACCATCACTAAATAATGTACAAGAGGTAAGGAAATTCATGGGATTAGTAGGCTTTTACAAAAAAATTGTTCTAAATTTCTCTAAGATAGCTAATCCAATTACCTCTCTTTAGTAGTATAATCAAAGTTTTTTCTGGTCAGATAAGTGTGAGATAACCTTTCAAAAAATGAAAAGGAGGCTTATTTCAACACCAATACTAATAGTTCCTAATCATAATGGTCAATTCTTAGTAATCAATGATGCGTCTAGGGATGGACTTGGAGGATTTCTTATGTAAGATGGCCTAGTGGTACCATATGAATCTAGGAAATTGAAGCCTTATGAGGTGAATTATGCCCCTCATGAACTATAACTTATGGTAATTGTGCATTTTTTATAAGTTTGGAGGCATTTTCTATTAGGAAAACCATTTGAGCTCAATATTGATAACTTCAAACTCAAGTATATCTTCATCCAACCAAACTTGAATGCTCATCAAAGATGATGGTTAGAGTTTTTATCTAATTATGATTTTGATGTTAATCATTTCAAAGGAAAGGAGAATAATGTAGTTGATGCCCTAAGTTGTAGAAGGTCCATAAAAACCATGGCCACTATCAAGAGTAATTTTTGAGATCAAGTAATTAAATTCTTTCTAAGAGATGAATTATATGATTAGGTCAAAAAAGCATTTTCTGAGAACGCTTAGAACCTTATGTATAAGAGATTCAAGATAGAGAGTGATAATATTTTGTAGTATAATGGTAGGATGTATGTACTTGATAGAGAGAATCTGAGGAAAAAAAATTAATAGAACTACACAATGCCCCATATTCAAGACATCTAAGAGTAATCAAGTTTATGGTTGATCTCAAACCACTCTATTTTTAGAAAGGATTCAAGAGAGATGCAAACAAATTTGTGTCTTATTGTCTGTAATGTTAGTATGTGAACTCCAAACATGTACATATGGCTGGGTTTCTATATCCACATGATATACCAAAATGAAAGTGGCAAGTGATTAGTATGGACTTCATCCAAGGGTTGTCGTTATCATGAAACTAACATGATATGATATTTGTTGTAATTGACAAACTAACCAAGGTATCCCACTACATACTAGGCAACTTGACAGATGATGCACTTATGCTTGCAAAGAGATTCATAAAAAAGTGTATCAATTACATGATTTTCTAGAGAAGATCATTTTTTAATCAAGATCTGAGATGACTTCTATATTTTGGTTAACTCTAAATTCAGCTTTAGGTACACAGTTGAATTTTAGCATTGATTATCACCCACAAATTGATGGATAAATAGAGCGAGTTAACTAGGATTTAAAAGATCTCCTTCATCTGTATTGCATAGATCAGTAATATAAGTAGGAGTAATTTCCATTAATTGAGTTTTTTTAAAATAACTCATACCAATCAACATTGAAGATGGCTTTGTTTGAGGCATTGTATGGAAGCATGTGTAAAACACCAATAATTTGGGATAGGTTAGAAGACAGGCTAGTATTTGGGTTTGAGATGTTTTCAGAAATAGAAGATCAACTCAAGACAATTAGGTAGAGATTGGCCAAGGTCAATGATAGAAAAAAAAATGTTATGTTAATCTAAAGAGAATAGCTAGGTAGTTTTTTGTAGGTGATAAAGTATTTATGAGGGTTAAACCTTAGAAAATATTGATTATATTTATAAAGTTAGTAAAACTTTCATCAATATATGTGGGACCCTTCAAGGTTTTGAAAGTGGTCAATCTTGTAGCATATAGACTTGCATTGCCACCATCTCTAGCTCTTTTTTATAATGTCTTCCATGTGTGTTATCTCAAAAAGTATGTTATTAATCCTTCACACATGTTGGATTGGAATGTTTTGTAGGTTCTGAACCCTGGGGTGGTTATGGTTTAACTAATCAAAATAATTAACATTCATAAATTTAGTTTATATAATAGAAAAGTGTCATAGTGCAAGGTCTAATGGGACCAATAATATAAAGATAGTGCCACTTGGGAGGACTATGAAGAGTTTTACAAGCTATTTACACATTTGTTTACTTGATTTACTACTACATATTTAAATTATTTTCTATTGAATAATGTTTTAAATTCAAAATTTGTGTCTGAATTGATGTCATCGGGATGATGACCAGCTTTAGGGAGGAAGGATGTCACATCTTCATTTATATCTAAGTTGAATAACATGTTTGATGTATGGATTATTATGGTTGTTAATTGATTAAGTAATATTTGATTAAGCTCTATGTCATATGTTGATTATGGGACAATTATATGTCACTTAATTTACATGATTGATTTGCTATGAGTTAATTGTACTCTTTATTTTGTATATTATGATCATGTTTATTAATTATACAACATTATTTTATGGATTTAATGATGTTTTAGGCTAACTACCTTTATTATTGTGAGGTAGATGCAGGACAAATCCATCCCTTAGAATATGACAGAGGGAGAGCATCATCAAATAGGGTGGTTTAGAAGGAGACATAGGGGGATGACAGAACGAAACTAGATTCCCATGCACACACCACAATGGGATTTCATGTTATGTGATTAATTGTTTGAGTAGATAATTGTAGTATGCTTTATTTTTTATATGAATATTTATTGTGATATTTTTTGTTCTTAGATAATTTTATGTGATTATATGATTTCACTAATCTAGTTATTGTTGAAGTTATTAGTTAGTTGGTTTGAATATGTACCTAACTAATTAACGTAATTTAGTGGTGTATTACATAGTTAAATATTAATTTATCAATGCTTGTTTCTATTCTTTGTTAGAAATAATCAATGTATGTTTTTACATAATTGAGTCAATTCGTTAGTGTCTATTTACATGTATAATATTACTATTATCAATTTTAAATAGTGATATAAATCTGTAAAGGAATTAATGAATAAAAAGCTCTTTGTTTAATATTAGCATAATTCAAGGTGTTATAAAATATTATCATTGTGAAACTATAAATGTCATTATTTTGTTGAATTATTTATTAAAGCCTATGTTTATTATTTAAACCCAGAGTATTAACTAATAGTTTAAATTTGAATGCATAATGTTTGAGTTGGATGACTTGGTAACAATTAACAATAGTCTTTTAAATTCATATATTCTTTAACCATGCTATATAGTCATTATGTTAATTAGTAAATATTTGAAATTGCATGGAAAGATATAGTGATTAATTGACTAAGTTGATAATCGACATTTCATGAAATAACATTAGTGATTGTGACTTGTTGTTTAGTTAGTTTGTGAGGTCAATGGCATGCATATTTTATAAATGATATAAAATGATTGTTTATTAAATCATTAAAATATTTGAGATGATTAGGGTTTCTAATCACTCATTGAATTTTGGTTAACCATAATTATTATGAAAATCATGATGAAGTTTAGTTTTTAGCTGAATGGTGGTGGACTGTATCATAGTGGGGGTTTTGTTGAGCTATTTTTGCATGCAAATTGTAGTCAATTTAGTGTGTCGTGAATAGAGGAGAAGGTGGTGGTGAGGATGGAATAGAAATGAATAAAATAAATGAGGATGATTGGGAGGCATATGTACGTGGAGTATCAAACAAGAAAAGAATAAGGAGAGTTTGAGTTAAGGAAGAAGAATAGTTATAGCTTCCTTGGCATAATTATAATCACAGGTCGATTTTGTACTTAAAATTATTGTGTGTAATGACTAATGGATTTTGAATTGAATAGGTTACTAGGTTTTCATTTGTTTGAAATGTTATAGAAAATTATAAAAGGGTTGTATGTAAGGCCCTGTGGAAGGCTCGACCTCCACAAAACCCTACATTTAACCCAGGGTGAACTTAAGGGAATTGGGTAGAGCTGTAAGGATTACCATCATTATTTTTTTTTAATTAAATCTCTATCTTACTCTCATTTTCAATTCAAAAATATATGTTCAATCATGAAATTATTAGTTTTTTGAAGGGTATATTTGATTGGCTTGACATAGTGTTATTATCAAACTAGTTATGATATATATATTCATTAAGTATTTAATAAAATAAAGTGAATTTTTGGGTCATATAAGGGCTCAATTGTGTGAAAACATAATTGGATTTTGAATATAGAAGTATGAGTTATTTATACAAAATGGACTATAGGATACATCACACACACACACACACACACACACACACACACACACACACACACACACACACACACACACACACACACATATAATATCATAATTCATTAGTAAAATGAGATTAAATTTTATAAATGTTGATAAAATCATTATAAAAAAAGTTCCAAATAAAGAAAGTATAGCAATAATTGCTCATACGAGCCTAGGCAAACCAATTTAGTTTAATAATATCCACATTGTACATAAAAAACCACAACAATAGAAGTGATCAAAAGATTAAGAAAAATATAAAAACAACACATCTAAGCAAGTAAACAAATTTAAAAGAAAGGTGTATGATCATAATCACCCATGTGACCATAATGAAGTTTCAATATCAACCATCATCCAAGAATTAATTGAATGCCACCTTTAGATAATTCATCAGCAATCCTATTTCTCTCTTTGTATATATGTTGGAAGGTCACTTTAGTAAAGAGATATTTTAAGGAGTTAATCTCTTCTAAGACAAGATGAATTCATATATTATCCATCTAAAACATGCCATTCACATAATTTATCACAAATTGGGAGTCACCAAACACCTATAGATGAGTAACACCCCTCTCAATAACAATCATCAAAGATAATTTTAGATCCATAATTTCTTCACATTTGTTTGTACCACTCCCCAATCTTACTCTAAAATTCACCAAGTGTTCATCTTTAAGGAATAAAATACCTCCATCACCACATATCTAAGGTTATCCTTATGCTACCTCATTAAAATAAAGCCAAGCCCCCATTGTGTCGATGACCTCATCAATAATTTATCTAGTAGATTTATCTCTCTTTAGTTGAGTAGAAATTTTAATGATGTTAAAACTTTGAGACGCTGATTGGTAAGATAAAATGATCTTATCATTAAAAATGTAGGCATTTCTGGATAGCCAAACTCCCTAGAGAACAAGGATAAGTAAAGCTTTGATCTCCTTATAATCATGATTCCCCATCTAGATAAATATAACTTCATCTATAGTATCACCATTCTATACAAATTACTTTCCAGTAAACACCTCGATCTCCCTTTAGACTTGATCAATATAATCACATGTGAGAAATAAGTGACTAACATTTTCTTCATAAACCTTACATAAATGGCATCTATTTGGATCATTTTTTCCTTTCTTTTGTAAATTATCCCAAGTTAGAATATTATTATTGAGAACCAACCACAAAAATATACACCCTTTTAGAGGGCACCTCAACTTCCACAATATTTTCCACCACCAACCCTATACATTCACATGATCAACATTACAAATAGATTTATACCCCAAATTTGATGTGTATATGCCACTAATTTGATTTTTTTACCAAATTAGTTCATCATAAACATTTTTTAATCTAACATGATATATTTAAAATATTCTAATATAGTCAACCCATGCCTCTTTATCATCATCTTCCAAACCCAACAGCTCGGCTGATTTCCATTCTTGACTCCATATAGTTGTGAGATTTGGGTCAACGACTTAAGAAAGGTAGAAAATGCCCTACCCTATAAGGTGTTTAATTAGTATGTTTATAATTTTATAAGCCTCATCACATCCAACCCAGGGGTCTTCTCACACTCTGATTTTCCCTTCATCACCCACTTTCCATACTAACCACCTGCCAATAATTTGGAAATCAGAGACAATTGCCTTACAAATAATAGAGCCATCCTATAGAATTTTTTTGGATTATAGATCCATTCAATAAAAGTAGTATTTTTGATATATTTTTTTAAGATAACATCACACCATATCCCACTTCCATTAATGAACCTCCAGACATTTTTTACTGGTAAATCACTAGCAAATATGTATGGATTTTTAAGTCTCCACCCCTCAGCTTCCTTAGGTATAACAATCATTTCCCATTTCACAAAAGGTATGCCCTTCTTGTCCTTACTACCTAACCATAAGAACCTAAAAATAATTTGTTTAAGATTATCCCAAATCCCCTTAGGAATAAAATCCAAAGACATCCAATACACTGGTATAGCTTCCTAAACAATTTTAACCAAAGTGTGTCTTCCACCCTTAGAGATCCACTTGAAATACCATGTTGATAAATGTTTCTCAAATTTGGTAATAAGCTAATAAAATCCATAATTATTAGGTTTAATAAAAAACCCTAGATACTTATGACCACTTTGAAGATCCACCTGCTAATAGGAAAAAAGTCAAGATAAAAACCCCTTATCCAACTCGCTAATACCACAATAAGATACTGTAGATTTGTCAATGTTAATCTTCATTATAGTAACCAAGAAATATAGATCCAAAATTTCTTTTAACTTTTATGCATCCCTTTTTGATCCACCAAAAAGCAATAAAATATCATCAACAAACAATAAGTGAGTCAAAAATAAAGAGTCTCTCATCCTAATGCCCTTGAAACCACTAGTATTTTTAGCTTTAATGATAGCCCTGCTTAAACGTTTAGCCATGAGAATAAAGAGTAAAGGATAACCTTACCTCAGTCCTCTACCAAGTTTGAAGAAATTGGTAGCAACCCCATTTATCAATATGGAGAAAGAAATAGTTGTTAAGCAATTCATCACCCAATTGACAAATTGTAAATAAAAGCCAATATGCAGCATCATAAGTTGAAGATACAACCAACTAACTTTATTGCATGCCTTTGAGAGATCAATTTTAACAACCACAATAGGAATTCACTTAAATTTAATTGTATGTAAAGCCTCTTGATCCACCCTAGCAGCTTTATGAATCTATCATCTAGATAAGAAGCCAAATTATTCTTATGATATGGTGTCTGACAAAAGTGACTTCATCCTTTTTGTAATAATATTCATAATAATTTTGTAGGTAAAATTGCACAAAGAAATAGGTATATACTCCTTAATAGTTATGGGATTAGCCAATTTAGTTATCAAAGCAATGAAAGTCAAATTAAAATCAACAACCATTCTTCCTTGAGATCTAGATTCCTTGATAACTTTAAGTAAATCTCCTTCAATAAGCTCATAAAAACTAATAAAAAACTCAACTAGTAGCCTATCTAGACCTAAAATTTTATCCTTTTAAAAAATATGAAGAACCTCATGTAGTTCCTCCTTAGAAACTTCAGCCCCATCATTCACAAATTTAGGTAAAAAAGTAGTCATTTCGATCACCTCATCAATAGTTGCCCTACTCTCCTCATAGATTTCCCAAAAATGATCCTTGCCTAATTTTCCAATATCTACAAAGTTTGATACCTCATTATCCTATCTGTTATTCAACCACCATATAGTGTTAACATTTTGATGATGATTCACATATTGATGAAAAAAATTCATGTTTTCATCCCCACAAGCTAACCAGATAGCTCTATTTTTTAACCTCCACTCAATTTCTTTGGCATCTAACAATTTCATTTTCCTTTGTTCCAATTGAATGACCTCATCCTTTTTCTCTTAGTTTTCAACTAATATATATTTTTGACTCCACTATTCTAATAATATTTCAACCTCCCTTCATCCTTTTTCCTTTTCTCAGTAGCCCAAAAAGAAGCCACTTTTTTAATCAACTTCAAGTTTGTTTCAAATTGAAGTGATGTAGATAAGTTCATATCCTCCTGATACATAATCTAGGTATATTTAATAATAGAAACAAAATCTACATCTTTCAACTATTCAGAGCTAAATTTGAAGGGATCGGCGGGGGGGGGGGGGTTCTCCCCTGAACTCAACTCCAAAAAATTTAGAAAGTGATCAGAATCACCTCCAGTTTCAACCCATTATCTAATTTTTTTGATTTGTTCAAAGGTGAAGTTTTTAGATATAATAAATCTATGCAATTGCTTAGTAATCCTATCATCACCAACCCTCTTATTCCTCCAATTTGGATATATTTTAAAAGGAGTGACATCAATTAACCCAACCTCTTCAAATATTTGTATAAAAAAATTAGATAATGGATCAACCTAAGCATGTAGACCCCAAAATTCTACTCTACCTAAAGTAAGATTTAAATCACCACCTAAAATCACCCTATTCTATCTCACAATATCCATATCAAAATAATTATCCT
Organism: Torreya grandis; assembly: GCA_037957365.1. Classification (NCBI taxonomy): domain Eukaryota; kingdom Viridiplantae; phylum Streptophyta; class Pinopsida; order Cupressales; family Taxaceae; genus Torreya; species Torreya grandis. The sequence goes on along the minus strand of JARHVA010000700.1, from coordinate 757,224 downwards.
AATATGAAACTCTCTCAAGGTAAGGACCGTAGATGTTCAAAATAGTCAGCTCTTTACCAATCTCTTTATAAAATAGCTGAATACCTAACCCTGACTTAAAAGCCCAAGATTTTTTACAAAGACAAGCCCTAGATCACCACCCACTGATCAACCAATAGCATCCAGGTACATGAATTCCAAACAACCTAAAGACTTTTCCAATTTTGTACAGAGTTTTCTCCCTTCACACATAGTCTCTTGTAATATAAAGATATCAGGATTGTGAACTTGGATTAATCTTTTCAAGGCTAGTTTTTTGGAGGGATGTCCCAACCCTATAATATTAAGATAAATTCAAATCATTTTGAAACTTTTCTAGGGGTTGAATGTGCTCTAAGAACCCATTTAATGTGAAATTGTTTCCCTTCAACTACTTCTATGGCAACCTTCTCTTTTTCAAGTGATATTTGAGACTTTCTTCCCCTTCCCTTTTGATTCCTACCTTGTTTTGGATTTTCACCTAGTCCCCTAGAAAATTCCTCTCCAACAGCTGCCTTAACTACTCTTTTCCTTAAGTTATATTGACCTTTTACCATCCCTTCCTTAGTACTAGTATCTGATCTATCAAGCAGATGTTCCCCTTTGATTACTATTGGTAAATATATTGAGTTGTTCCTAAATTCATCAATATTATCAGAGAGTGAGTCATATATAGTGTCTCATACCTCTCTTCTAGAACTCACATAAAATTTTGTAATAGACCTATCCTTAGCTTCATTTAATGCCTCAAAATCTTCCACCTTGGTATTAGCTTTCAAACAATCATTGGAAACCATAGACTGTATCGCATTTCTTAATGTAAAATTTACAAATCCTTCCTTCAAAGAGCCAACATGTGTAGTTCCAGTAATAGGTTCATCATCCTTTGCATTTTCACCCAATGGGGTACTAGAAAGTAACTCATTGATCATAGACCCATTCACTACTTTTTCTATTTGTACTTGTTCTGCAACCACCCGCCTTTCAGTATCCTATGACACATCTTGAGCCTCGTATTTATCTTGTAGAAAAACCTCATTTCTATATATATATATATATACTTGTATCCTATAAATTTGAGGCTTTCGAGAGAAAATGTAAGTGATAAATATAACCAATTAGAATACATGTATAGATGAACTCAAAGTGTTGGGTTCAAATGGTATTCTATTACTTCATATTTTAAAATGAATTTTGTACATTTTAAACTGAGATCATAGTATTAAAAATTGACTCTGTTATAGATCCTGTAATATGCATACTTATTCATATATGGATTGTAAACAAATGGATTAAGCCATAATATATAACATGGATACGAGTAGGATAAAAGAATGAATTGTTGTCTATGAACTTGGCTTTATGCATAGTTATATACAAGAAGAGGTTAATTGTGTTATGGTGGAGTTAAGATTTTAGTTGAATTCATTATATATGAACTACGCATATGTATAGCTATGACTATGTATTATCATTACATATTCAGATTAGACTATGTTTTCAGTAAAAGTCTTGCACAATTGGTGAAAAGACCATGTATGTATTTATATATATAATTTGCATGAGGGGATTTATGGGGTCAAATCTAAGCTATCATATCATAAATCCTGAGTTGGGCATAGTCATCTGAGTGTATGTGTTTTGTCATATGCATATAACTTAAATGTTAATTGATTGATTTGAATAATAATGAATAATTTGAATAAATGAAATTGGTATATTTGGCTTACTATGTATATTTGGTAAATCATATGGGAATCTGTGTGTTTTAGGGAAGCAAGTATATCTAGATTTATCTAGTTAAAAATAAAAGGCTTTGGGATTATTTTATTAGTTGGATGTAAACATCAAGTATATGAAATACTCTAAGTCTTTAGATAATGGAAGTCTTCTTATATTATACTGTATACAATAAAGTATTTATATGATATTGGAATTGTACTCGATGATATATATATATATATATATATATATATATATATGGTGTAGATTACATGGCTATTGACTATGTTATAAATATGAAAAAGATTATGCCATGTCTGTGTGCGTGCACGCGTGCACTGTTGTGTTATAAATGAAAGCATTATTATCATAACAATGTGAAAATGGATGCTTGTATATATTTAATGTTGTATAAAAACATTAAAATAATTTATTTAAGAGTCTTAAGTATAAATCATATCGAGATGTTTTTGGATTGGCTTTTGTTTTATATGTGGAATATGAACAAATAAATAAGCTTGTGTTATAATGACTATTTTTGGGATGAAATAACATTATAATTTACTTTGTAATTTGGGTAACTAATAGTTTAGATATGATCATTACCTGGATGGTGTGTTATATAAAAGATTGTTTTGATTATATTTATTATTTTGTAATAAATTAGGTGATATTGGATTCAGTACATTACATTTGACAGACTAAATGTGTGTATTTAATATTTATGTAATTGACATATTTTTTTTAGCTAAAGTAAAATATTTTGAATGAATCTATTATTTTTTATATTATTATATATTCTAACCGAATCTTGCATTCATGACTCTAAATAAGCAGTGGATGGATTGCACTGGCTTAATTAGTGTCATCAATGCAAGATGAGGTGTAATCTGATTGAGTGGTGTGTATAAAATTGATTGATCTTAGAGATCTTTAATTATTGAAATCTTTAGCTAAAGTAATGTTTTAATTAAACATTATCATTTCATATGTTGATATAGTTTTCATATTTGTCCAATATCATGTTAGAGCAATTTTTTTTATGATACACATTATGTATTAGATATCTACTGCACACAAGTTCTAGTTTGTCAATATAGATTCCTACACCATCATTATCGACTCATCTATAAAGTGAGGGTCATCCCTTTATTGAGAGATAGTGTGGGGGATCCATGGTCTGTGGTTAGTGTATAAAAGTGCTCGAATGATGTTCTTCCTCCCAATTGAAGTACTACACTTGAGATTACAAATTGATACTTGAGTCATGGAGACTCTTGAGTCATGAAGCTTTGTATCATGTATTATTATTTAAGATATTACATATTTCTAAAAATTGCATTATTTATACATTATACTACTAAAACAATGGTTGTAATATTGTATCAGTTGTGGTTAAATTTGTACTATTTCATTTATGATTAAATAAAATATTTATTACTTATCCAGCATTGTTCATGATTAATGTATCTATTCATGGTGATCTTTAGCTAAGTGGATTAGTTATAAACCTATTAGTTAACTAAATGAATGCAGTTAGTTAAATATCACTAATTACATTTCTTGTGGTGAAATTTATATGATGAAAATGTGTAATTTTTTTTTAATTACCATATTTCAGTAAAACCCAATGAAGTTGTTACACATGTATATAAAGAAAAATAATTAAATCAATTGTATTTCCATGACATATCCACATCTAATGATTTTCTAGGTAATAGATCCATAATACCAACATTATCCATCATTTATCAATAGATTGGTGCTAGAAGAAGGGGCTGATCTAGAATATAAATTTATATTTAGATTGGTCTTAATCTTGTGGTCATGTTTTTCATACTTTGTTTGGTGTCTAAATAACATACCAAAAAATTGGTATAAAAATGAATCTTGAATAAGACACCATATACTATTTGTGTTTTATTTTGATCGTGTTTGTTACCATTAAGCCCATTTACAGCCTTGTCTCGGCTTGGTGCAAGTTTTTACCTTGTGAATATTATAGGGCCTACTCATGACTTACCTAAGAATCTTGATAAATTTTGTGTGAAACATACACAGAGATATTCACATTGCTAAATAACACATATGGGAATTTAAATAAGCAATCATTTGGATCTAAATCCAACATGATGATGCAGCTTGTCACTTATTTCCCTATTCCCTAGATGAAGATGTTTACCATTAGTATATAGGTTTTCATGATAAATACATTACATCTTGAAATACCTTTGAAATTGCATTCATTAACCATATTAGTGCACATATTAATCCTACTACCTTGTATTATTAGTTTGGTATAACCTATAGGGAGCCTAATGAACCCATGAGCTCATTTAATAGTCATTTTCATTAGTTGCACAAGAGATTGAAAGACACATTCTTGTAGATAGAGGTAGTAACTATTAAAGTTTATCTTAAAACATTAGATCCCCTAACTATTATGCTTATTTAGAGGACACCATCTACACTCATATCTTTAACATCAGCATATCAATAGGTCTTCATTACTGGACAACAAATGATGCCACATGGTTATGGTGTTGACTAACTTTGTTCTTCATAATAGATGGGTGTTCACATCTAAGATTATCAAACTTATTTTCTTATATGTCAGCTTGTAGACCAATGTGTGTATTATAATATAGATTTGTCTCAATATTATAATAAATGTGATCTCCTAGTGACAAATGAGAACCTTGTTGTGACTTCTAATGTGTGTGATTATGATTGTTCAACTTTTCATCAACATGTTATTTTACCTTGTTGAAGTGATCAAGTGTCTTTTGATGCTTTTACTAACCAAGTATCATATACTTCATGAGATACTTTACAATAAATGCATGGGATAACTTATGAGTTCGCATTCCTAAGTTCCCAACTTGAAAATTATGGATACACAAATGAGACTAATGCACAAGTAGTCATGTTGACAGGAAATGTCTCATTCATAAAACAAAAGCTAGTCTCTGAAATCAATGATGAGGATGATTTTGATGATGAAGAAATAATATTCATATCAGGAGAGTTCCCACATGATGATCCAAGTGGAAAATATGTGTCTCTAGAAGATGAATAATCAAACACTTCTTGAATTCAACTTGAAGGTGAAATAGAAGAGTTGGAACAAGTGAATGAAGAAGATGTATGTCATGCATCTAAAATATACATATCATATGATGCTCCTCCTACATTTGAAAAGCTAGTTACATAAAATTAAGAATTTGATGACAACAAATTGACTCCCATCCCTTCACTAGAGATGGAGGAGGTAAAAAAGAACCAAGTGGTTGTCCTTGCATCTGAATAATTAGATTTTTTGAAGCACATTTTATAATGGGAATACATTAACCATGAGATATACTCAGGATCAGACAAAGACAAGTCTGAAATGAGTAATCATGAACACAATGGTCTGAATGAAGAAATGAATCCATTGAGAGTTGAAGATGAAAATGACCTGATCCAATATAGCTCTCCACACATTTCAACCACTGATGATAAAACCAGAAGGTCTTTAACTTAGGAATAACCAAGTCCATCTCTTCATGGATGATGCCAAAGTTTCCATGTTAACTGAAGAACAACCAATGGTGGATTCATCACTTGGTTATCACAAATAAAATTCTTTTACTAGGTTGGGTATACAAGTTAATATGGATTATATTGATGCCCACCCTTATCCCTCACCACAATTCAATGTTTAGGCAGAGCTATTTCTTAAACTTTATCCTAAGTACTTGTTAATCAAATGTAAATATAAGACTCAATTTCATGGCATAAATCTAATTAATTTGCATGAATTTTTTTTTAATAAAATTTTTTGGGATAGTTTTTTTTATGTAAAGTAAAACATAGACATAAGTACATGTATTCCATTGGTAGGATCCCTACCAAACTTATCAAAATCATCAACATCAATATGTTTTGTACCAGCAACTAACTATTAAAGAATTTCCATTGTTTGATAATAGAGAGCTTCTCAAACTTTATTTATAGGCCCATGTATATGTTTGGCGTGATATTGTAAATAATTTCCTTGGTTGATTTGATTTCATTTCCTTGTTCTATTTTTTGTTTTGTTGTTTAGTTTAGGTATAGTTTCTTGCTTTATTTTATGCTTTCCTTTTTGGGTTTATCCTAGTTTTTTTGTCTTGGTTCCACATTTTTTAATGAAAAATTATAAAGTGAAAGGCTTATAAGTATCTAGTAGAAGTGACATTTTGTGATAGAGTGTTCCTTGAGTTATTTTTTTGCTTAATATCATGTTATTGAGTCATTTTTGATTGTTTGGACTATTGTATGTGTTCTGAGCTTGTTCTAGTTTGGATGAGCTTGGGTAAAACTAGTTGGCTATTGAAGGTAACCCCTTGACACCAAGTACAAATTTCATATCTTAAAAGGTTTCTATGTTTTCTTGTATGAACTTTCTGTGATGAAAGCTTAGGGTGAAAAATATATATTCGTTCCTTTCATTTTCCGTAGTGGTCTCCAATCTTGAATTGAGATTAAAAAAATAGAGAGAAAAGGGAAAAGAGAAAAAAAATCAATTTCAAAAAAACTCAACCTTGGGTGGGTCAAGAAAACTCCTTCATAGGCTTCTTCACATGGATATAAGTAGATAAAGGCCTTGAGTAGGATAAAATATAACTCCATCAGAGCTATGAACTCTTGGCTAGCAACAAAACAATTTTTAGGCAAATGTTTCCAAGATAGAACTCACTAGCCTGATGGTGAAACTCACATCAATTAATCCTTGTAGATATTATGAACTAGTAAATCAATTTCATTTTACACACACCAAGTTAATAAGGATACTCAATTTTTTTATTTAGCTACTCTTATATTTTCACTTATTGTATTTGTTCATGTTCCATGATTTATTTTAAACCAAAAACTCTGGGTTCATTGACTATTTCTTTGTTATAAAATACTCAAGAGTATTTTCCAGCAGAGTCACCATTGTTGCTTCTTACACAACACACTTTAATTTCATCAATGAAATCATGGAACCTCTTTTTTATATTTTAAAACCCGGTTCTACCTCCAAATACATTTTTTAAAGTGTTTTGAGTGTGCAACACAATTTATATATCTTACCACTAGACACTTTTCAAACGCAATTTCACACCATTAAACGAAGTCTAATTCTGAAAAAATTATGTGATGATATTAAAATGTCATTAGAATTAAATATTGAATAAATTCACAAAAAATTCCTTCCCATGTGATAATTGTGCAACAATCAAAACAATCTTGTGCACTAATTTATGCATCTTTCCAATGTTCAAAGTTTACCTAGAATCACTTTTGAGGTATTTTACATGTCCATTTATCATGAAATTTTACAAAATGGTATAAAAATATGGAAATAATTTAATAGTGAAAAAATTTAATACAAAATTATTTTTCACATGTTAAATGTGCAGCAATCAAAATTATATTTTGTGTTGATTTTTACTTAGTCTTTTTTTGCATCTTCCAATTGTCAAATCTACCCAGTGCATATTTTTAAGACTTATATTCATAGGGGTAAATAAAGTTATTTTTATTGAAATGTTTTAGGAAGATAACCAAATGTGAGAGGCATTTAAGTGTAAATATTAATCACACAAAAATTGCAACCTATATATTAAACGTGCAGCAATAAAAATTGCTATTTGAACTTATTTTTACTTGGTCATTTTTCTATTTTTGGTTTTAACATTTCTTTACTAATCACTTTTCATAAGGCATTTTGCATGGTCAAAATGCATCCATTTCTTATGAATATTTTCATGAGAGTATAAAAATTCCATTATAATATCATGGTGAATAAATTTACATGAAATTATTTCCCATGTATGAAAATCATATTCATAAAAATTGTCTTATGCATTGTATTCTACACTTTTAGTTGTAAAAGCTACTCTGTGCATACTCTACAAACCTAATTTCGTATAGTCAAATGAAGTTATATTCCATGATAATTTTGTATGATTATATTTAAATTTAAATAAAATTCAATGGTAATAAAGTCATATAAAATTTCCTCCCATGCATTAAATGTGCAACATTGAAAACTAACTTTTGAACTAAATTTTACTTAGTCATTTTCTATGTCGTCCATGTTCCCAAATCTAGTTAGTGCGCACATTTGAAAAATAGTTTTTCAGGGAAAAACATATTAAATTATGCAAAACAAATTCATGAACATAGTCATATGTAATGAAAATATAATGGTGAAATAATTTGGATGAAATTGCTTCTAATGCATGAAGTGCACAACTATGAAAATATACTTGTGCATTGATTTATGCTTCTTCTCTATTGCCAGATATTGTCAGTGCACACTCTTCAAGATTAATTATGCACAAAAAAATGAAGTACAATTTTGTGAAAATATTGCATGATAACAAAAAAATATAAAGAGAATAAAATGGTAAAGAAAATCACACAAAATTTCTTCACATGCATAAAATGAGCAGACATGAAAACTGACATGTGTGTTGATTTATACATCTTCGCAATGATCAAATCAGACCTAAAATCACTTTTCAAGATGATATGTAAATGTGGAAAGAATGTGAGGGTCAACAAAGTCACATAAAATCTATTCTCACATGTTAAATTTGTAGAGTTGAAAACTTGATTTTATGTTACTTTTTTACTTTTCCATTTTCTAAATTTTTAATTGTCAAATATGACAAGTGTGCACTTTTTAAACCTATTTTATTAGGAGTAAGTGAATTCCAAATTAGTTTAAATGTTTTAAGGAAATACCCTAGTGACATAACAATATAATTCAATTGGTTTTGAAGTGAATCTATTTTCTAATAAAAATTATGACAGTGTGAAGTGACCCTTTCAGTAACATTCATCACTAAAAATACATAGGGATTAAATTGATTATATCAAAAAAAAAAAAAAATCATTTTGAGAGTATTTTCAAGATCTTTCCATAAATATAAGATATGATGGGTGTTGTTCATATTTTATCCTTCAAATTTATTTTATAGTGTATTTTGAAGGTGTTGATGTGGCTACACATGACTACGTGTTGATTTTTAAGACATATATTTTGATTTGTATCTCCCTTTTAGATTCTATTTATTGAGTTTTAAAGATGTTTTTTCCATCTTCACAATGGTATTAGTTTAAAATTGGAGATATGAAAGATGACAAACCTATCAACATTTTAATCTTAGGACTCTATTGCTTCTAAATATTGTGTGTTTGTATTTTTGATGTCTTTCACCTTTGATAAGAAATTAATAAAAAATAATAATGTTTTGGTAGGATTTGGATAATAGGAGTACATTACTAAAGGCAGGACTTATCATTAACATTAAATGGAGATATGACTTACACATTGGAAGTGTGAAAAGAAGACAGAGCATGAATAAATTTAGCATGGATGAATGGGCTCTTGTGCTAAGCATGGACAATTGGGATATAATATCATCCCAAATAATTTTATGCCTCTTGAATTTAATATTAGTTTATCATTAATGATTTTGGCATGTATTGCTTTGGATATGTAGTTCCACATTAAATTTGGGCCTTGGTTAGTGCCTATTATTTAATGTTTCTAACCACCTGGTGGGTGGTTGATATTAGATTGAAATTCTATATAAATCCATCCATAAGGCTAAGTTATATGTCGGTTCATTAGTGTAGAAAATAGAGTAAAGGACCAAACACTTATTCTTAGTAATTTATTATTTTTTATAGTTTTTCTTGTGAACAATGTTGTTGTGAAGAATTTTTTATAATCCCTTAATTTTGGGTGGATCCAAACACTATTTTTCAAGAAAATATCTATCAATTAAAGGTTGTGAAGATTGTTGTTCATTATCTACTCATGTATATGATTATTTTGTCCTTGTTTCTTCATAGATGAATACCTTAAACTCTTTCACCATCTTTGTTCATGGTTGTGTATATACTAGTAAGGAAATCGATTGATTTCATGGAGTTCATTTAATCAAATGAATTATATTTATCTTTACTATAAAATAGGCTTACATATTTCTCTTTATGCATCTCATTTACTATTTTTTTAAAACTTGTTAGAGTAAGTATAATAGATATGAAAGTTGTAATATGTATTGACATGCATATATTGATTGTAAACCTTATTTTTCATTGTTGTTAATGTATTGATGAATCAATATATCCAATAAACAATCCAAATTTGATGATTTCCTAGGAAACAGATCCATAAGACTACTGTTGTCCATCATTTATTTGATTATATGCCAAACATGCCCCTTGAAATAGAACAATTTCACATCAACAATTAGAGTAGTAATAGATTTTGGAGATATTTTGTTTCCTCTCAAGAGGCGTTGGGTGGATTTCCAACCTACCTAAATTGGTGTGTCAAACAACCCATATATAACCTGGTTTAGCCATGTGATGGAATAATAAGCATCTTCAAGGGGCAACCCTCTATTATTCACCCTTTTGAATGATAGTTTATTGAAAGCAAAATAATTTATATTTTTTAAGTAATAATTTTTTGAGTTATCAACTTAGGATTTTGTAAGATATTTATTTGTAGTTTGTGAAAAATGTGTATTGGATGCCAATGATAGACCTTTGATCAGTCCCATCAGAGAGCTTTGCCTTCATTGTAAAATTATTATTTCCGTCATGTGTTATGTTGTATGTGACTTGATTTTACCTAAATCAGACCTGATCATGCATATTTTCCATCAATAATAGAATTTATGGATCCTCATGTGTAATCCATGATCTATTCAACCATACATTTATGTTAACATTTACAACATACAACAAAATTTACCATGAAAATCATCAATTTTGTTTCAGTTTCCAATTTTTAATTCATTTCACAAGATATTCAATGAATTTTTATGTGTTATGATGAATTATGGACCATCATATTACTTTTCCATTTTCATATCTAATTTCTTGGTCAAAGATATTGTATCCTTATGTGTTGTAGACTTATGTGGCAATTTGAGATCCATTGATATTGGCTCATTGTCACATAATATGTATTCATGAGAATATCTCTATGTAGGCATCATTGTGGCCCATGTGTCTATCACATTAGCTCCAACCATCTACACATGTGATGCCTATGCATATGAATTTAATCACTATTTATGCATCTTTCAAAAGAACCATGGGATAAAATAAAATCCTAAGAAAAGCTAAAATGCATATTTTGAGATTAGGTTTTGATTTAAATTCATTTAGATTCTTTAATTAAACATATAGGATGTTAAATAAAGTCTTCAAATTATAGTTTTCTAATGTCCTTTTTCTATATAGTTTAGATAGGGAGTTGTTAATTTTTTTAGGTGTTATTTTAATTATTATTTATTCTCTTTGGTTTATATGTTGTTTATTTAAGCTTAAAGTTTTCACGCTTTAATTTTATGGTAATTCTTAGTTTACGAGTTTAATTTTTTTATGTATATAGTTTGGAAATAAAAAATTAGATCTGAAAGTCAAACTCTAATATGAGATAAGTATGAAATCCTAAGAAAAAATAAATCCTAATGCATAAAAAAATATGATTTTCATGTTTAAATTAATGAATAGGTTCACCAAAATATTATTCTTATTTTGCTCCTAAGTGATAAAAGATAATGAAAACTATGCACTAATTCATATTACAAAAATAATGGAAATAAGTTCAATAATTTGTATTGAAATGCACTAATAGATCTTATGACTAATTGATTTGGAATTAAAAATACTAGAGGGGGTGATGTACTTAATTGGTTTTAATTGTGTTGTTCACAAGAGAGGCCATAAGATTTAAGAAATGCTCTAGAAGTGTTTTGTCAACCATTCATAAATGAAACAAGGGTTAAAAACTTGCCTAGACACTATTAGTAAAGTTACACACCTATAGGAATTACCAGTAATAGGGTTTACCAATAATGTCTCTACACATGGTGGGGTTATTAAACTTTTGAGAATCCTGCACCTATGCATATAATATGTTTCTATGTATGCACATTATTTTGATCTTACGTGATAATACCTATTTTTTCCCTTACATAAAAACCCTAATTGTGTTTGATTGACCATAAGATGCCCTTAACAAGGGGTTATTACTTTGGGTTGGATTGTCCCAAACTACTACCCATTGAATAGTTGAGCATTGACTACATTCTAATACTATGAAGAAGACTCAAACTGCATGTAGTTATACCACTTAGGTGTGTATATGTTTGTGTGCAAAATCATGAACAATATAGAATGTAGTTATGTATTTTGATGTTTGACCTTTTAAATTTATATTTAGTTATATGGACTACTCTAATGTTATTACTTGAATATTTGAGATGTGTATATGCCTTTTGATAATTTTCCAAGAAAATTCTAAGTGATTCCTCAATGTTGTTAGGTATTATCAAAGTAATAATAAATTTAGGGATGAATTTTTGATGTGACCGACCTATGAAATGTGTTTAGGCTGACCTAATAGAGACTTTATAATTTGAAAAATAACCATTGAGGGGCACAAGATGCTACTAGCAAGGGAAACACCTATGGTAACCGACACTATTCGAGGTTTATCGATGGTGTTCTAGAAGTGAAAAATAAGGATTTGAGGTATGGATAATATTTTTATAGAATTTTGAAGGAGTTTTTGTATAAACCAAGATGATATTGAAAAATGTGTATAACGGATATAGGTTGCTAAAATAATAGATGGGTGGACTGAGGGAGGGAAATTTTTCTCAAGAGTTATATAAATGTGCATTGTCCAACTATGTCACAGTATGAAAAATTTAATGTTTCCAAAATGATAAAGACCAAATTTAGGTTTCTACAAGGGTTTTTTTCATTCATATCAGATTCTAATTTTAGGGTTATATTCTCACATTCCACCCTCAAGGTTTCATTTCCTTTGTGCATGGATTTTTTTGGTATTAATCATGGTTTATATTAGTGAAGTTGATGAAAATAATGTGTTTATGTTAGAATCTAAATTTTAATATGTGAATGTTTCAAATGATGAAATAACTGATCAATGTATGTTGAAAAATATCAGATGGAATTTTATTGTAAACCCTACTCTTTTTATGAAATGATATGTTAGGAATTAAAATAATTTAAACCATATTTATATCACCATAAAATTGCATAACCAGATCTAAAATGTGAAATTATATTTAATTATGCACTAACATGCATCACAGAAACAATTCCTCAAATCATAGTTAAATGAAAGCATAAATGGAAAGAACAAAATAGCAATAAAACCATAACACAAATCTACCATGGTTCACCCAATGTGGGCTACATCCACCAAGAAATTTCTCAATAAAATATGTAATCAAAATAAGATTACAAAGAACCTCTCATAGAGATAGAATATCTCCTACAAAAAATGTTGCACATATGCTTGTTGCACTTTCACCTACACCTGTACAATACTGTATCTCATAAAATAATATACCACACCCTATAAATAACCACATACACTTTAAAAAAACATTTGCACTTTGACTTTGTCTCTAAAAATCTAGACCCTACAAAAATTCGCATCACTCTGAAAAGTCACACCACATTTGTATATATAACAAATGAGGAAAATTCTACCAAACAAGGAGAAAATCACCATGCTTATCCAAGATAAACATTATCCACTAGGTGATAACTCTCCTCCACCTGAGCAATATTATACATAAGCCCACCTAAAGAGGAACTCACCATCCTCATCTCTCCTCCTCCAAAATGGCACATTCTACAAAGACGTGTGATCACAACCAACTCCTTGAAACAAGAAAGTCATTCCCTTTTTCAATAAACAACTAAATCCCTAATATCAAGGAAGTCAAAATGGAAAATAGGCATCTAACAACTAACTCCACAAAATATGGAAACATAAAAATTAGAAATACAAGGAATATTCCACTCACATGTGAAGCAAGTTCCACAAAAGGTGAAGTAGGGAAAACTGCACTCCCCACAATTGTGGAGCTCTTTATGCCCCAAAAATATATCCCCATTGTCATGGGATAGCCCCAAAGGGCTCCACACTCAACATGATAAATGTATAAAAAGAAGTAAAGAATGTAAATGTCTCTCAAATAGGCACCCCAAGAGTTTGTACTTGTGTTCCTACCTCTGTTATATTTTTTGATGAGGTTGTGACTCCTACACCCATAATATATAGTTTTCTTAGGGATAATATTAATGGTAAGACTCAACATTTGAATGAACCTAATGACAATACCACCATTCTTACACATAAGATAGTGGTTATGATGCATATTATAGGTAACTTACAAAGACAAGTGCATAATATTTCACTTCATCAAGAGACTTCAAATGTTAAAGTTTAAGATAATACTGGGCCTTTATATCTTATTGAAAAATATGTACTTAACATGTCTCTTCCACATGACTTGATTGTTCTAAAGTTCTAATTATTTGATGGCCATGGGGACCCTCAAGTGCACCTTTATGCATTTTTTCGATGTATATGAAACTATGAGAATTGTCCTTTGATCTTACTTAAGTTGTTTCCTAACACATTTATTGGCGTGGCCGTAGATTAGTTATTTGATTTACCTAGGGGATCCCTACAATCATTTTTATGCTTACAATAGGTCTTTCGAGATAAATACATTACTGACAATAGACCTATAAAATCATATGAGAACAATTAATAAGCAAGTATAAAGAAGAATATGGACGATTACATCTTTATATTTTATGGTCATATGTGCTCCTTGATTTAACAACCATGTGATATTTAAATGAAACATATCTTCATACATAGTCTTATAGACCTATAAGCAAAACTACTTGGCACAACTTAAAAATAATTCACTTATCTTGGTAATATGGCTAAATAACTTGCATAAAAAATATTACTTTAGCTTGAGTTTCATACCTCACCAATTAGGGATTCAAACATTTATTATGCCCATATGTCTACCATGAGAAAAAGAGCAACACATACATTGAGACTTATCTCAAGTCAACCCAAAACATTTATCAAAACTCAATATGACATGCTAAAGATTTTATTAGAAAATAATTTTATTGAGCTGCCTCCTATTTGTGAATTCAATCCAATGTATAGGTAAAAAAATTACAGTGCATTTTATTTTCTTATTATTAGCTATCATCAAAACAATTAATGCATTGCTTCTAGGACCACAATTCAAGATCTCATCGATTAAGAGAAGATTATACTTGACTGCTAAATTTCCCTGGGAAAATATATTATTAAAATATAAAATCAACCTCCTAAGTGTGTTTCACAATCCACAACATTTAAGAATAATGAGAAATACCTATGTTGTTAAGACTTCAATTGTGACAATATTGATCTCATACATGATTATACATACTTGGGATGTCCTTAGGATCCACAACATATGGATTAGTATTTCACACAACATAACATGAGATTCATCACATATATCCTTTGGATTTTTTAATTTTTATGACACCTTTTATTTTTTTAACAGGACGTGTTTGTTATTTCATATCACAACCCTCGCTTATTTTTATTTTTGACACATTTTTATGACTCCATATACCTCGTCATTTGCTACTTGATATTTTTACTACATATGACCCTCACTTCATTAGAAGTGCTATCAGCATTTTATCCCTCTCTCCATGGTGACTATTTCATTTGATGACTTACATTCTTGCTTACTTATTATATGATATATTAGATACCTAGTGTGTTGCATCTAAATATTCATGACTATGGCATAATGATTTGAGGTAGCTTATACATTAATCATGCTCACTAACATCTAGTGTTTATTTGATACATCATTATTGTAACATTTTTTTAATATTTTATTATGTGGTTTCATTATTAAATTTCAAAATAACAAAAACATTCATAAAATTAAAATAAAGAATTCCATATTCCGACACGTGATTATCATAGTATACTTTGAGTGGGTAAGATGCGTGATATATAGGTTATATATGGTTATAAACATATATATATGGGGAATATCTACATAAGAGGATTTATATGATGTCATCTTACTAGCTTACCACTTATTATATAGATCTACTTTATATAGATCAAACATAACTTCTATCATTTAAAATTTTGGCATGTTTACGTGGAGATATGCATGCTATTATTACATGGATGTTTACATATTATACTTTGGGATAGATACTAACATATATATATATATATATATATATATATATATATATATATATATATATATATATATATATATATATATATATATATATATATTACATTGGTGGGTACCATACCATCCATGCTTTTACTACAACTGCTACAATGATTGTGACTCACTATTATACCTAGCATTCTTAGAGGTGCATCACATACATGGGGCATAAATTGCTTTGCCATTATGGGAAACATACCCATACATATTTATTTGAGATTATCGTATACATATTATTCATAAAAAACATGTGACACGTTATATATCCCTCTCACCATCGATCCTATCATTTATATCTTACTACTTGTGGGTAGAATGAGAATTTTTCATATGGCATTACATTGAAATTAAGTTTTACATAATCATAAATCTATACACATTATCTTTTTCACAAAATGGAATGCCATGAATTATCTATAAATTGATCCTCATTCATATTATTTTACTTTATGAAGCCACATTACTTATGTTCCCTACATTATTACACTAGCAGGCACCTATTTCCTATGCACCTTTTACATCTTAGCACATTATGGTTATCATATTTAATACATACATGACTATATATTACACATTGGTGTACAAGAATTGTAAATTTCCAACATGTTAATCATACAAACATGTTTCTTATGTATTCTATTTTTGATATATTATATAAAGACAATGATATCCTCACCATTAATATACTCACCTCTCCTATGAGATTCATTGATCACAACTATACTTATATTTCCTTATGGGTTCATGACACCAAAAATATTATCTATGTGCCTTATATATACATATCTACTATACATGGATCCTATCACTCACTTGTGTCTAGTGTGCTTACATGACTTCTTAATATAGATATGGCATTAGCATATACACAGACGTGTTTTATATTTAGACATAATATATCTTATGACCTTGAGAATTTATATACATTTGGGTGTGAAAATTTGTCCTCATCTACTTTTATACATAGGGGATTTTTTTTATCCCACACATCATCAAACTCATTATATGATGCATCGAACTATGAATCTTACCACAAACTTATCTATATTACATGATCCTAACACACACACACGTCCATCTCTCCTACTATGACTATTATGGGTCCTGTTGTTGAACCAATTCACCAGCATCATCCTTGTTAGAGGATGTAATACTTATTAAGTCTTACATGAGGACACCTTTCTATATATTAATACTCCCTAGATTAGTATATTATGCATTGAGCTTTACATGATGCAATATGAAAATGATACTCACTAGATTAGTATATTGTGCATTTATATTTACATGACATTATATTTCCTATGTGATATGACATTGATACTCACTAAATTATTATATTATTCATTGAGATTTACATGATGTGGTAAGACATTGATACTCACTCAAGTAATATATTATGTATTGATCTTTACATGATGTTATAATTCCTATATGACATGACACTTGGGGCATAAATAATTGCCTATATTTAACCTAATATGAGGCTTTGCATGTAATATTTGATGATAGTTATATGTGTTTTATGCAATATTAAAAATGGTATCATATATATACAATCATATTACACATGGTGTTTGAAATTATGTTCTCTTGAGATGAGTGATTGCATGCTAGGTTATTAAATCTTTCACCTCAAGTGGAGGCATATATTGGTGTATTTTAAGATCATATTTCATATATTATTAAGTGAATTATACTAAGCAAAAGTTTTAGCATCTCTACTTAGATAAAAAATATCTACTTCCTTGATCAATAGTAACGAGTGGATTCATAAAACTCTCAAATATGTGGCTATGTCTAACACTTGTTAGAAAAATTTTGTAATCAAAATGTGTATAATAAGGGCATTATTTTTCAAATTACATAAGTATTTAGTTCATCAGCTTCAATCTCAATTAAATTTTAACTTCAATTTTTAAATAAGTGTAATGAGAATATATGGATTTGATTAATTTTTGGAAAATGGCCAATGTTGACAGGTATACTAAAATTTATGAAATGAAAAGGTATGGTTGGACACATAACAAAATTTTATTCCTACTCTTCCTCTGGTAATTCAAGGTACACAATTTAATTATGTATCATTTTAATTTGATGCACACATGCATCACTCACATATACACATCAACATAGGGTCATTATCTAAACATCTAATTTTGGTAAAAATATTATTATTATAATGTTTTTAGTATTTTTTTGTGCATATGGATCATCACCTTGAATTAGGGGATTATTGGTGCTTATTTGTGTATTTTTATCTCTCTTCTTCTTTTTGGTGTGATTTTGCAGTCCTATTTTATTTAACTTTCATTTTGTTGTGTTTATTTTTTTCCTATGGGACTCATTTATATATTATCTTTTTGTCTATGTTTTTTACTTTTTCTAGCATAGGAATGATGGACCGCTAATTTTATCCTATGTAGAATCGACTAGCCTATCATTATTATCCCCTTTGTTTTTGTAGGCCCTTATACCCATGGTTGCATCCTTTCGATGTTTGTATCTACTTGTAAATTGATTGGCTCTATATTTCTTGGATTTTTCACGCCCATGGACTATGAAAGGTTTGATTTTAAAATGCAGAATACATATTTACATCTTTATGATTTCTGGACCAAACTACTTCTTCCCTTCTCCTTTCATATTATGTTTTTATTATGATAAGATAGGTCATGAGAATTGAAGATAAAAATTAGATATTTTTTCTCATCAATTTTTCACAATGCAAGTATAGACAAGCACGTCATTTAGTTATGAGGTAGTACATAAAGTTACAAAACACATAAAGCTATGTAGTATGGAATCAACACAAGAGGACACAAATGGTGGTCAAATATGGTCAACGTCGATCATGCCTTGGATAGGAAAACTACATGAACCATTCCTAATCCTAGGGAATAAAAACTTAAATTTGGCACATATTCATTATAGACTTGTATAATATATATTTGCATTAAATAATTAGAAATTCATATCAAGTGTGACAATTCCTTTGCATTTTTTCTCTTTCATTTTTAATTATGGATTCAAAATTTTCATTTTTCATGCTTACTATTTTTATCCACTAGGATAGATATGAAAATATTGTTTTACATTTCTAAATAGTAGATATCCCTAATGTAATCGTTTTGTCTTATTTGCATTGCTAAAGCCCTAAAAAGATAAAACAATAGGAAACAATCACATAAGGATATATGAATCACAAGAAATGATGACACAACATGACATAATGACTATAGGATCCTATATGGATAAGGACTATGAAATACATTGAAAAATAACACACATAATCATACACATGCAAGTAATCAAACAATCATAGGCATGCAAGATAACACATAGTGTACCTATATAGCAATCATATGTAACCATGGAATGCATATATCCATGTAACATGCAAAATGTAGGTATGAGAAAGTTGTGTATAATAAATGTAAGTAACACAATATGATAAATGAGAAGTAAGAAAAATGTCACCACAAATACACTATATAGAGATGCCCCCAATATAAGGCATACTGTCAATGTGATAGTGCCCCCTGAGATGTGGGTATGAATGTAGACACATAACATATGAAATTTCATGATCATATACAACCTATATATTATACATCTCATCCACTAAAAGAATTCTATGAGAAGTACATGTATGTATAAAACATATAACATAAGCAAATAAACATGATGTGTATCCATTGACAAATATTTTATTATTATTTTTTGTGTCTTTTCTTATTTTTATTTTTTTCTAGTTTTCTATAAGACTCTTTCCCCTTATGTTAGAAATATATGGTGATAGATAAATCATGTGTAAAATCATCATGTAATGAAGTGTATTAAGGATAATTCAATGTATTGATATCTAATCAATGTAATATCAACAGGCACATGGGTGTGAGAATGCTCCACGTGTATGAGATATGTTTTAGTAATTCTCATGGAGGATATGAGGGTATTATGCCCCCAAAATGCAATATATATAATTAAAATGGAAAATGTAGGTGTATATCAAGTGAATAACTCATAAGGAATGTATGGGTACAATGCCTCAAATGGAAATTTGTAGGTCTATATAAAGACAATGATATGTCCTATAAATAGGCAAGATATATTCAAATGTATGTATCTAAATCATATTCCATATATATATGTATAATGTATATATATTATGGAAATGTGTGAGAAATATGTATGTGGTGAATAGTCGACTCTTGGGACATATGGTGATCAAAAAAGATAAATAAAATCAAGTGTGCATACACAAAGTGAAAATATACAAATAAAATGTTGAAAAAACAAACTCTAAGGAAAAATAATTGAAAGGAAACAATCAAATTCAAGTAGAAATAAGTCTTGAAAAGTCAAAAATTCAAAGAATATGACTAGTCAAGAAATTAGAGATCAATTTAATGTAAGAAGTAACAATAAATACTACTAAAACATCCTCAAAGCCAACTACAAAAAGAATGATCATATATGTGTGTGTGTGTGTGTGTGTGTGTGTGTGTGTGTGTGTGTGTGTGGGGTACATGTCTCAAAAATCTTAAAGAATCATTGTAAGATGTATGTTTGAAAGCAAAAATAGTTTTAATATGACATGAATCATTAATAACATAACATATGCATTTGATGGATGTTTGATCTCAATGTGTTTGCTTGTTAGGTAGCTATTTGTATAAAAGCGATGCTCATAATTGTTCAACTGAATAGTCAAGATTGATTCTTTGAGGAATGTGGTCTTTGAGTTGTGAATGTTTTATATGATTCCTATTAGATGTAGCATTGAAAATTTTATTTTGATGAAATGCAATAGACTTGTAAAAATGATCATGTAAAGGGTTATATGTTGAAACACAATTATGATTTTGAACATGAATGTTCTTGTGATCCACTTTGAAGGTTTGCTCTTTAGTTGTAGTATTTGCATTAAATCTAAGACCTAGTTTAAACTGATGAAGAGTTGATATTATCGGCTCTTTAATTCCTTGATTATTTGGTTCCAATCCTTTACCTTTTTATCCCATTTGTTTCATACATTTAAATCCAATTTGATGTTTTTTTAAGGAGATAAGTGATGCACTAAGAGGTCATTAAGGTGAATTAGTATTGAAATAAGTGTTCATCATAAATTGTTTTCATTTATTCTTGGAAAATGGTCTATCATTAATAACTAAGTATGGAAAAGGTTTCCCATAATCTTGGAGAGTAAAATATAATTTACCAATACTAAATGCATTCATGTTATCTCGATATTATCTAGGATCGCATGGTATAAAGGTAACTTTTGATAAACAATCATTTATGTTATCAGGTATATAATCATATTCATCTTCATCATATTGAGCATGAATATATTCATTGATATTACTAATTTCACCCACAACATATGTATGATTTTTCTCCATGGGAATTGATTATTGAGGTGGTATAATGTTTTATTGTAATTTGTCTAGTTGTGTAACAAGTTTTTACATGGGCTTTACAACTTTGAAAAACTGGAAAGGCACATTGTCTGTAGGACATGTATCTATGAAAACCTCATGAAAATATTTTAAATATATATGAAATGTAGAAGGAACTAAATTCATATTATGAATCTATGGTCTACCTAGTAAAATATCATAACTAAATTCCTTAGATATCACTTGACAAGTTATAGCTAAAGTATGAGGCCCAAAAATTATGTTCTATGTAATTATTCCTAAATAGATTCATGGTTAATTTTGAAATCCTTTTATGAGCATATACAAAAGTGTAAGAATCTTATGATCAATTTAAAATGAATTAAGGAAGGTCTTGTCACATATATTTAATCATGAACCATTGTCCATGAAGAGTCTCTTGATTCCCTAATGTTTTATTTTAACTATGAATGCACATAGGAAGGTTTTGGGAAATGATATATTTGGAAGGTAGTTATTTCGATTCAAAAATGGTGATATTATTGTAGTTTCTCATTGTGATAACAATATAATTAAAGTAGGTAAGTTTATTATCACTCGGTAAAGTATCATCACCCAAATGCAATATGTTTTTAAAAATAATTGTTCCTTTAAGTAGCCCTAAGATGGAAATTTTCGCTTTGGTATTTTAAAATTTGTCTAAAGATCATAGGGTTCATGCCCTTGGATTTAAGTCCTAGAAGGCAGAGGCTTTAAGAGGGTTGTTTTAATTAACCCCACTATTATAGAAAAATTCAATACCTAATTTTAAAACATTATTTCCATTATCACATATAATTACTTGAGTCATGAAGCTTAAAAACGTTGGTGGGGGCCAACTTGTTTGCATTCATTTAGTAACTATTTTTTGTCCATATGAATATATATGATATTATGCTATGTTGATTGATTTTAAAATTCATAGCATTATAAGATAATTTTACATAGCATAGGTTTGATCAAATTATCGTCAAATGATATCTCTCATGCATGCAAAATTACAATGTTGACTTGGTAGTTTCCAAAAACAATTGAATGTGTGTGCAATATATAGTTTCAAACCAATGGTGTTTGGTTTCAATATCATTGTTATATCCTACCTACAAGATGGTTGCTTATGATGTTGATTTCATGATGTATCGCATCTTCATGCTTCATTTACACGTTTTAACTTAAGCATTCATGTTGCAACTAAAATTTTATGTGCTCAAATGGTTAGATTTATAATTAACCTAAACAAAAATTCATAACATGGCTCAGATCTACTTCTTGTGTACTAGTTCTCATTGATTTTGTTTTCAATGGCATTAAGCGATTGGTCATTCAATTATGGATGTTATTGTTACGCGACTTGGTAACATGTTGATAAAAGTATATGTGGTATTGATATAAATCTAAGTCTTTTAAAACATTACTTTAGTTGGTGGTTACCATTAATCATTGATATTTTAATTGGTTTATTTTAAATTTCAATGTTGGTAACTTGGCATTTAAGGTCATCATTTTATTTGTTATCATATCTATTTTAATTAAGTTCATTGGCATATTTGATCTAATGTTAAGATATCCAAATATCTCAAGGCACTTTGAAGTCTTGTTCGAATTTATGGCCTAGGGTGTTGAGGGATAGATTGTGTACATTGTCATTCATGGTATTAAACTAAATGTGATTGTGTATATGTAAATAACACACATTAAACTATGCACTTGACTCCTTGAGGTTAAGTTGAGGTAGTGGATGTAATGGAAGGGATATGAATTGGGTTGGTTTTTAGGCAAAATGAGATTCAAAATATTGTCAAGGGGTGATCCACAGGATTTTTTATGGTTTGGAAAAATGTGGAAAGGACAAGTGTTATAACGAAAAACCGATACATGGCAAAAATATAAAGAGTTTATACAATTATTTTTTATATTGAAATTATTTTGATATATTATTGATGGGTGTTATATTGCAGATGTGGGATTAAACCGACCATTTACCTATATTACCCCATCTGTAACCATTCACCATTTAATTTTACCAACTTTACTATAATTATCTTAAGCCACCAAAATACTCCATATATCTAATTAATTTTCCACCATAATTTTTCTATTTTTTCATTTTCAAAATAATCTTAATATCTTATATTGTATGATTATTTGAAAAACTATAAAATATATTTTAAATTAAATCCCAATTTATCTTATTTATGATTTTATTAAATCATTGAATATTTTAATTTTGTCTGAGTTCCCAAAAATTAAACATTATCCCCACTTTATCATTATTAATTACCTTTTTCTCGTGTTGAAGATTTGCATGGGTTTTAATTAAATGGAATATATTTTAAGACCTTTATATCATTCATACTTTTTTCCATGTGGATTTCCATTTACTTTGCATGGAGGCATGGAATGTTATTTGGAGTTCCAAAAATTTAATAAGACCACCTCTATCGCATGCTTTTCTCTTAATACCACGTGGAACTTTGGAGGGGGGGCGAGTTTGGTAAAGTGATATATATATATATATATATATATATATATATATATATATATATTTTTGATGGTAGGGGTTGAAAATTTTGATATGCATGTCTTAAGTTTTACTTTTTTTTTTTTCCACGTGGGTTTTTCTTAGCAATGATTTTTAAAAATTATGTTATTTTCAGGGAAAGATTATGTTTTTATTTGGGGGGAGATTATTTTATTAAATAAAGTATGGCATTGAAACTTTTTTTTAATTATAGGATTTTATTTTTTTATTAAATGTGTGTAGTCTATTTCAAATTTAATCATATTTCGGACAGAAATAAAAAATTGTTAGCCAACATTAGTTATATGATAATTTTTATTATTTTGAATAACTTTCAGAGAGCTTACAGATTAACTCACATAGATGGATAGGTTGCTTATTTTTTGACAGAGAATGAATGTTACCGAAAATTTGAAGCATACCCAGTCCATACAAATGAAGGTCTATTTTGCTTGAAGGAAAACAGGGTATTTAATTCAGTTAATTGACCTTGTTTAATTTTATTTTCGAATCCTTTTTAGCCGATTTGTAAGTCACTGATATTTTTATAAATCTTTTGAGAATATTTTTCCTCTGGTTGAGAGAATTAATTAACCCATTCAGAGAAGCTATAAGCATGTGCAGGTATTTATTTGGGTGAAAAAAAGAATGTTTACATGCTATAGACGAGTTTTTCATATCACATAAAACTGCAAGCTTTCTTAATCTATATAGAGATGTAAGTTTTAAATTTTGTATTTACATCTTATTTATATGGAACAGTTCAAATAAATCTGGGAAGTAGTCAGTTGGTGAAGCTCGTAAACAATCTCGTCTCTTTATTTTCAATTTCTCAGTATTTTATCAGTTTTTTAAATTATTCACTGATATTTGAAATTTACTTATCGTAAATTGGATAAAATACTATTTGAAGGTATTTAAATGTGAATGGAATGGTTTAACTAAGCAATAGAATTGTATGAGTTTTCAAAACACTCATATTTAGAATTGTTCAAACAATTCACATTCAGAGTTTAAAAGTCAATTCTTTTTAATTAAATTTTTTAAAATGACTTATTATATTTTTAAAATCTATTTTGAATAAAATAGTATTTATTAGAAAGAGGCAAATTACTGTTCACAGGGCAATTTAAAAATAGGAGTTTTGATTCAGAAATAAGTTTTTAGATTTTTTATTCACTTAATGTTCATTTATAGAATAATAAATCTAAACTCTATTTGTTTTAATCAAACAATTGAGAATTTTGCATCCAATTCTATTTAATATTAAGGAATTAATAATTTCAATATCCAATTATTAAAAATTATTTAATTTATCAAAAAGATAAATCTGATTTTGGGATCATTTTTGGTATCATAGTAGATGATTGTACGACTTGCTTCAGTTGTTGATATACTTCAATTTAGAGTTTGAATATCATATATTGGTATTGTCTTTTTGTTTGATTTGATTATGTAAGTTGATTGGTGCAAAAGAAAATTGGAAGGTGTTCCAATTCACTAGAAGAAGACAAGCTTCTAACAGCTAATGTTATAAAATCACTAGCTCTGCAAGATCAACATGGAAGAAGAACATAGTACATGGTCACTTAAGATGTGAGATGGTGTTGTGAAAGGATCAGCATTTCTTCATTAGGATGCATTCAAATAAAATACAAGGTATTTTTAGTAATGTACATCCAAGAGGAATCAATTGCAATCTTATTACTATTCTTACACAGAGGGTATATTAAGGTATGATAAAAATCTGATTTTGTATTGATATTGACACAATATTCTGGGCTTTGATAACCAGTTGTATAGCCTTTATTTTTGGATAACTAATCATATTTTGGAAGCTTATGGGAACAAGTAAAAATATGAGTTCTATGGTAAGATATAGAAATGGCAAATAAGACATTGTTCAAGAAATTGAATAGGAATTTGTATTTTATGAATTGAGTTTTAATTAGTTCATAAGTTGGTTTATGTTTCACAGCTTCATTAAGAGTTACAAGAAGCAAACAAAAAGTTGTTTTAACACCAACAGTATATCAACTAATACTCAGCGAGTGCACTTCACATTTTCTTCAGATGTATAAATTATTTGTAAATGTAATTATGTTTGTACAATTTTTAGTTGAATCCTTTGTGTAAAGTTGCTTTGGGAGTAAAATGTCTTTGTTTAGAATTTTTTGAAAACCTTTTGAAACTTAAAATGGATCATCTAACTCTTATTAAGATAGAGTTTATCAGATGAAGCCTCCTATTCAATTATGGAAACCATGAAAAGGGAATACCTCTTATTGATAACATGGTTTACTTGAATAGTTTTGATAAAGCATTATTATGGTATTAAATAGTATTCTTAATTGCACTTCAAAACATTATTTGAGAGAAATTCCTAATTACTTGGATTTAGGAAAGAAATTTGATAACCCTTGTGTTTGAAAAGATGTTATTTTATTATCTCCCGAATGCAATTTTCTATTGTGATAATTTTTTTGGGAAACTAACTCAATTGGATGAGTTTTGGAGATATGAATCAGGGAGCAGTCAGATAGTGAAAAAAACTTTGAGACAGTTAAAATTCTTGTCTCACCTTTATATGATATTTGCTTATAGTTACTTGAAAAGTTTGTGAGCTTGTAAAGAGGCTCTACTATGAAAATTCTCTAAGTTGACATTAGAATTTGATAGGTATAAGGAAAGATTTAATAATCAATTTTAGAGATACAACCGTTAACTATATTATTGACAAGATGGTGATCACATCTATTTCTCTTAATTATTCTTTCAAGTATTATTTATATTATGAAATTATAACCTTAGGATAAAT
Source organism: Torreya grandis (assembly GCA_037957365.1). Lineage (NCBI taxonomy): Eukaryota > Viridiplantae > Streptophyta > Pinopsida > Cupressales > Taxaceae > Torreya > Torreya grandis. Next base: position 730,539 of record JARHVA010000700.1, on the reverse strand, counting down.
AAATTCATTGCACGTTTTTATACTTTGCATATATATTTAAGTCCCACAGTATTATGAGCAATGTTTGTAAATGCAAGTATACACATGTTGCAGTTATTTGTAAATCCTATAGGATATGCACATTTTGATTTCCCTTGTGTGATATTAGATATTATAAGGAGAACATTTTAGCCTTTATGCAGTGTAGGGGTTGAGAGAATCCGCTAGATGTTGTGACTATTTTGGGTAATAGGTCATTTTGACAGAATGGGTAAAGAGTTTGTTTTACTCTCCATAATCAAGTTGCAATTTCAGTTGGACAGTTAACTTCTTGTAGGAAAGTTTTTATAACATTTTATTTACTAATATTTTTTTAAATGGAGTTTTATTGCATCATTTTGATGAACTGACTTCATAATTCCTTTATATGTTATTTTTGGTTCCTATATGTTTGGAAGCAGTGCAGGGAGATTGCCAATGACAAGAAGAGAATTCACAGAGATTGTTGGGTCAGTTGGATTGTTTAGACTTTTGGAGACCAAAAACCTCTTATTGGAGAGATTTGATTCAAAAGATTTTTTTATAGTATGGAAAAATGTGAAAAAGACAATTGTCGTAATAAAAAATTGACACATGGTAAAAATATAAAGAGTTTATACAATTACTTTTTATATTGAAATTATTTTGATATATTGCTCATGGGTGTTGTGTTGCAGATGTGGAATTAAACTAGTTATTTATCCACATTACCTCGTAACCATTCACCATCCAATTTTACCAACTTTACCTTAATTCTATTAAACTATTGAAATATTCCACATATCCAATTAATTTTCCATCGTAATTCCTCTACTTTTTCATTTCTAAAATAACCCTAATATCCTATTTTATAATTATTTAAAAAAACATATTTATTTTATGATTATTAAAAAAAACTTTAAAATATGTTATAAATTAAATATCAATTTATCTTATTTATGATTTTATTAAATCATTAGATATTTTAATCTTATCTAAGTCCCAAAAATTAAACATTATCTTCACTCTATCATTATTAATTACCTTTTTCTCACATTAAAAAATTGCATGGGTTTTAATTAAATGAAATATATTTTAAAACCTTTATATCATTCATGCCTTTTTTCCACGTGGATTTCCATTTACTTTGCATGGAGGCATGGAATGTTATTTGGTGTTATTTGGAATATGTTTTTAAACTAAAGTTTCAAAACTTTAATAAAATCTCTTTGCATGATTTTCCCTTGATGGAACTTTGGATGGGGGCGAGTTTGGTAAAGTGAGAGATGTTTTAATTATTTTTATTCTCATAAATTTTATCTTTTTTATTTTATGTTGTGCGTCAAAACTTTTAACATGCATGTCTTAAATTTTATCTATTTTTATTTTATGTAGGTTTTCCACTTGTTAATGATTTTGGTGAGAAGTTATGATATTTTCGGAAAGAGATTATAGTTTTATTTGAGAGAGATTATTTTATTAAATGAAGTATGGCGTTGGAACTTTCTTTTAATTATAAGATTTTATTTTTGATTAAATGCATGCAGTGTATTCGGAGTTTAATCATACTTCGAGCAAAAAGAAAAAAATTGTTAGCCAGTATTGGTTATATGGCAAGTTTTATATATTAAGGATTTTTATTATTCTGAAGAACTTACAAAGAGCTTATAAGACAACTTACAGAGATGGATAGGTTGCTTATTTTTAGACAAAGAAAAAATATTACCAAGAATTTCAAGCATTGACGGTTTATACAAATAAAAATTTATTTTGTTTGAAAAACAAAATAAATACCACGTGGAACTTTAGATGAGGGATGAGTTTGGTAAAGTGAGAGATGTTTTAATTATTTTTATTCTCATAAATTTTATCCTTTTTATTTTATGTTAGGCGTTAAAACTTTTAACATGCATGCCTTAAACTTTATCCACTTTTTATTTCATGTGGGTTTTCCACTTGTCAATGATTTTGGTGGAAAGTTGTGTTATTTTCGGGAAGAGATTATGTTTTTATTTGGGGGAGATTATTTTATTAAATAAACTATGACGTTGGAACTTCCCTTTAATTATGGGATTTTATTCTTTTATTAAATGCATGCAGTCCATCCAAAGTTTAACCGTACTACGGATAAAAATAAAAAATTGTCAGGTGACCCCTTATCCAACGGAAGCACAATTGATTACTTTCTTATAAGCAATTAAACACGGAATTATACCAGAATGATTAAGTAACTAGAAACTTGAGACAACAAAGAATTTGAGAGACAATACACACTTGTATTAAATATTACTAGAAGAAAATACAATAAGGAAGATGCCACTTCTTCCTCCACCTCAAAGGCTTGCCACACCTCAAGACCTTCTTCCCTCTCTCTCTCTCTCAACACAACAACTCTATAGCCTGAGTTATTATCCCTCATTGAATGCTTCAGCTGATCTCCTTGACTTTACACTTGTAGATCTCCTTGACCTTGCTTGCTTCAATGCTTTTACTTGCCTTCTTGATAATTACAATACATGCCTCATGGGTCTTTAAATAGAATCCCATGGTTACAAAAATAGAAATCTAACTACAATAATTAGACACGCAGCTCGTGACTATAATTAGTCATTTGACATGCAAACACTCGCTTCACTTAACTGACTATTCGTCAACAACAGTTTTGGAATACACATGCGACCGACGCCGGTCCTTGCTTGCCTGGTTCTGCCGACATCGGCCGACTAGCTGCCGTTGCCGATTGCCTTCTGCACTGCATCTAACCGACGTCGGTCATGCTGCCGACGCCAGTGCTTCTGGTTCTTTAGCAACCTCTTCTTCGTGTCTGCAAATAGTTGAAGCTTTTAGCTCCACACCCTAACAATCTCCCACTTGGAGATAAACAGTTGCTACTGTACCTATACCTGTACACCATCTATTTTGTTCCTTTGGCTCTGTATCCCTCTTCAACATCACTCTTGAAGACCAACCACCACACAAACTTGTGATGTTATACCTGTCACTTATTCCACAAGAATTTTGTTGTTCCAAAATTTTTCATGACATACTTCTGAACCAACTCTACCCTTAGCTCAGAAAACTCCCTGTATATGAAACCCTGCAACAAGCAACACAATACAGTAACAGGATAATGTAGCTAATATTATCCAACCTGGTAAAGATAAAATACAATGGTCAAACCTCCATTGCTCTGCAGCCTAATCAAGACTATATGCCCTAGCCTTCTATCTCACGTGTCCATTCACTCTCTTCTCTAATATGGGAATCCATCCCTCTATCCAGTGCTTCCTTCCAGCTGACAACTCTACCAACAAATACCTGTTTGGTTCTTATCTAAAGACTCACACTCCTCATCCATGCCAAGCTCCCACTGTTTTTAGATTCTACCTGCATTGCTTCTTCCATCTTCCTAGTTCTTGACTATCAGTAAGCAATATAAAGAAGGTGAACAATGACTATGAGGTTCACATACCTTTTCTGACCTCCATATGGGTGTTTGAGACTCCTTGACAGCTAGCTGTCCACCCATCATCCGTTCCAATGACCGATCTCGGCCATCTCCCAGTCTGCTCCCGACCGATGTCGATTCCCTGCACTGACCCTGACTGTCGACGTCATTTCCCTGGCCGACATTGGTGTCCATCCTATCGACGTCGGTCCTGCTGACTGACATCAGACTTCTCCTGCCCGACCTACCGAGCCTGCTGGTCTGCACATGACCGATGTCAGTTTTTGTCTGGCCGACGTCGTGCCATGGGAGCACCGGCGTCGGTACCTGTGTTTTTATGCAAGTGATGAATTTTTCATTCGTGAGCTCATCTTGGATCAAACCTCTGTCCATACTGCCCTGCTCAGATTTATTCAACCCCTGTGACTGATCTCTGTCCTTCATCTCGTCCATAAACACCAAGGCTTCTTTGTTCCTGTCAAAAGCATCAAATTTTTTTTCTGCAATGAACTCTATTTATGCTTTCTGAATCTGAACACATACCTTTTGAATCAAGAACGTCCATTCCCTTCCTATTCATGTGACCAAGCCTATTAAGCCACATCTTCAAATCTACAGTTGAAGTAGATAAATCAGAAGTAAAATCAGCAATACAAGTAGACAGATAAAGAGTATCTACTTTTTTACCTCTTGCTAGAACAAGTGCACCCTTGGTAACCTTCCAAGAATCCGCTGTGAGGGTTATTGTGCATCCCTCATCACCCAACCTTCCTACAAAAATCAAACTCTGCTTCAGAATTAGAACATGCATGACCTCCTTCAACACCCATGTGTTGTCAATCTGCAATCTCAGCTGCACTTTCCCTTTGCCAACTATCTGACAAGGCGTACCATCCCCTAAATAAAGCACTCCAAAGTCCCCCTGTTCATACTCATGAAACAAATCTCTGTTTGGGGATGCATGAAAAGATGAACCAGAATCTAAAATCCATGATCCTACCTGACTATCCAAAGAAAGCATGAGAGCATCCTGTACCACAATATTTGCATCCTTTGCTTCTTCAATACCTGCATGTTGATTCTCTTTATCTCTCAACCAACACTCCTTCTTTGTATGTCCTTTCTTTCCACAAAACCAGCAGGTAACACCTTTGGATTCAGATCTCCTTCCCGACCTTGATTTCCCTTGCTCAACCTTATCTCTTTGCCTTCCCCTGCTTTCTGTACTTAGAGCATTTCCTGATGATTCACCTGTGTTTCTCCTGCATATTTCTTCATTCAAGATCACACTCACAACATCATCAACTTTTAAGATTTTAGAAGCAGATGCAGAATTACTTACTGCCATAACCAAACTGTCCCAACTTTCAAGCAAAGAACATAAAATCAAGAGAGCCTTTACCTCATCATCAAAAACAATATTGACTGAAGCTAATTAGTTTACCAAACCATATAAATTACTGAGATGAGTATCTACTGATCCACCTTCCTGCATTTGCAAAGTAAATAGCTGCTTCATAAGATATACCTTATTAGAAGCCGAGGGCTTTTCGTATAAATTCGCCAAGGACTTTATCAACTCTTCCTTTGTCTTGCACTGTGATAAGCTGGAAATCACAGACGATGCAATTCTCAGCCTTATGGAACTGAGAGCCTTCTGATCAAGAACACTCCATTCTTCATCCTTCATATCTGTGGGCTTGCATGCAACCCCACCCAACGGTAAGTACAGATCCTTTTGATACAGATAATCCTCAATCTGCATCCTCCAGTGTTGATAATTCTTGTCGTTAAACTTCTCCATTCGTAGCTTACTTTTTTCTACTATTGTTGAACTCCCACTCAATCAAAAAACCCTGTGAATGACCTGTAATCAAAAAACAATAACCTGCTCCCTGCAAACCGTAGCTCTGATACCAACTGTTAGGTGACCCCTTATCCAACGGAAGCACAATTGATTACTTTCTTATAAGCAATTAAACACGGAATTATACCAGAATGATTAAGTAACTAGAAACTTGAGACAACAAAGAATTTGAGAGACAATACACACTCTTGTATTAAATATTACTAGAAGAAAATACAATAAGGAAGATGCCACTTCTTCCTCCACCTCAAAGGCTTGCCACACCTCAAGACCTTCTTCCCTCTCTCTCTTGCTCAACACAACAACTCTATAGCCTGAGTTATTATCCCTCCTTGAATGCTTCAGCTGATCTCCTTGACCTTACGCTTGTAGATCTCCTTGACCTTGCTTGCTTAAATGCTTTTACTTGCCTTCTTGATAATTACAATACATGCCTCATGGGTCTTTAAATAGAATCCCATGGTTACAAAAATAGAAATCTAACTACAATAATTAGACACGCAGTTCGTGACTATAATTAGTCATTTGACATGCAAACACTCGCTTCACTTAACTGACTGTTCGTCAACAGCAGTTTTGGAACACACAGGCGACCGACGTCGGTCCCTGCTTGCCTGGTTCTGCCGACGTCGACTGACTAGTTACCGTCGTCGATTGCCTTCTGCACTGCATCTGATCGACGTCAGTCATGCTGCCGACGCTAGTGCTTCTGGTTCTTCAGCAACCTCTTCTTCGTGTCTGCAAACAGTTGAAGCTTTTAGCTCCACACCCTAACAAAAATTATTAGCCAACATTAATTATATGACAATTTTTATATATTGAGAATTTTTATTATTATGAAGAGCTTACAAAGAGCCTACAGGGCAGCATACAGAAATGGACAGTTTGCTTATTTTTTGACAAAAAAATAATGTTATCAAGAATTTCAAGTATGGACAATCCATACAGATGAAGGTCTATTTTGTTTGAAAAATGCAAGTTATTTAATTTAGTAAATTGATCGTGTTTAATTTTATTTCTAAGTCTTTTTTAGTCGATTTGTAAGCCAAAGATATTTTTATAAATCTTTTGAGAATATTTTTTCTCTAGTTGAGAGAATTAATTAATCTATTCAAGAGAGCTATAAGCATTTATAGGTATTTGTTTGGGTGAAGAGAAGAATATTTACATGCTACAGAAGAGTTCTTCATATCATACAAAGCTGCAAGCTTTATTAATTCATACAGAGATGTAAGTTTTAAATTTTTTATTTATATCTTATTTATATGAAACGATTCAAATAAACCTGAAGACGTAGTTAATTGGTGAACCCCATAAACAATCTCTTGTCTTTTTATTTTTAATTTTTCAGTATTTTATCAATTTTAAATTATTCACTGATATTTGGAATTTAATTATGAAAAATTAGATAAGAGACTATTTGAAGGGATTTAAATATGAATGGAACGGTGTAACTGAGCAATAGAGTTGTATAAATTTTTAAAACACTCATATTTAGAATTGTTCAGACAATTCACATTCAGAGTTTAAAAGTCAATTCTTTTTAATTAAATTTTAAAAAATGACATTATATTTTCAAAATCTATTTTGAATAGAAAAGTATTTATTAGCAGGAGGCTAATTATTGTTCACATGTAAAGTTGAAAACAAGAGTTTTGATTCAAAAATGAGTTTTCAAAGTTTTCATTCACTTATATTCATTTCTAGAATAATAAATTCAATTTTTATTTGTTTTAATTAGGTAATTGAAAATTTTATACCCAGTTCTATTTAATATTAAGGAATTGAGAATTTCAGTATCTAATTATTAAAAATTGTTTTGATTAATATATAAATCTGATTTTTGAATCAAGAGGTTATTGTAATGGAACCAAAATATCTTAGCGGTGTGACGGTGCTCATTGAAAGTCTAAAGCTATGCTGAAATGTTCCTTCAATTTTTGAAATCACAAGGAGGTGAAGCTCCTAATCGATTCTACAACTAGAGAAATGTAGGAGATTAGGTTGAATGAGTCACATGAAGAGATATACTCTTTTAGGTTGGATATGTTCTATAAATGTCACCCATAGAATTAAATGACATCGGATGAAGCTAGATAAGAGGAGAAGAAGGAAGTGGGACTGGGAAAATAGGTCTAGATAACATTGTAACAATGACCCCTATTATGAAGGAGGATAATGATCAATGGATCAAGAATTCATTCATATTCCTTTAATGCATTTAGAGAATCAATAATGAGGTGGGGTATTGAGTTAAATGGAAGACCTCTCTTCTAATCTTGGTATTGATATCAAACTATATGTCAACTATGGGACTGGGTGCTTTAACCCTAGGGAAAAGACCTCTAACAAGACTGGGTGTTTTCAGAAGTGTCATCCAAGAGGGATTAGGTAATTTGTAAGTGTATGAGTTTATATGAATATATTTCATGATTAATTTTTGTGTTATTAGAAGCAAGGTTTTGTTTGGTTTGTGCAGTTAAATAAGGCTCTTGACAATATTTTTTTTATTTTTATTTGTTTAATTTGAAAGTAAAATTCTTTCTTACTAAAATTTAAACATCAAAAAAAAAATGATAAAACTGAATATAAATGGAATTAAAACTTTTTTTTATACTTTTCCAATGATTTAACAATGCACGCAAGGAGAGAGGAAGAGATCTACTCTATCGTGCAAGATGTTGATTTTTTCTAGCTTTGTCTAAACGTAATATAAGGGAAGATGTTTTATAAAAAAAATTATTGATTGTGGATATGGTTCTAATATGAATTATGTTTTCTAAATATGAAAATAATGTAATAAATAACCTGGCTTAAAACTACAACAATCTAATGCTTTTCCCTTTTTTTTGCAAACCAATAAACTAAACTAGTTTTCCAACTTTCCTAGTTATTTCATGCAACTTTTGAATGATTTATTTGAAAAGAAAAAAGAAATATAAAGTATGATTTTTATATTGATCTAAATAATAACAATGTTCAAATTAATCTAAAACAAAGATAAAATATGAAATATAACTTGTTTACCTAGATTTATCTAGGGCTTTGTTGCTTGCTAGTAAATTATTTATAGAGCAATGAAATTTGTTTTGAATTTGAAAACTAATTATTATGTTGACTTGAATTATATGAAAATTTTCCTAAAACCTCCTTAATGTTTGATTTCAATATTATATGCTAATGAGAGTAAATATACTGAGAGGGATGCAAAATAAATAATCTATCTACCTTTTTTTATAGTAAAGACAGGAAAGGGAAGGGAGTTCTTTCTCCTATCAAATTTGATTTTTTTATTTTAAATATATATTTAATTTAATAGAGATGAATAATAATATAATTTAATATATTGGAATAAAACAAATAAATTTAAGTTAATAATCTCTAACTTGATTTTGATGTAGACTAGTTGAAGGCAAGAAATTTATTACATTATGGTCCTCAGTATGTTGGCTCCTTTTGCTCAAATAAAAATGCCAAAAACTCTCCAACAATAAAGGTAAATAAATAACTATCACAAATTGGAGAATAAAGAAATAAACATAACTCTAAATAAGGAACAACTGATTGTAGTTAATTAAAGATAACATTTTCAAAGACCAAGTTGCAAGAACAATGGCTCTTCCTATCTAGAACTATATAGTTGAACATGATAGCAATAAAAAAAAAATCTAAAGCAATTGTAGTAAGATGTGGTTGTAAAGGATTAAAAACTCTTAATCTCTAAATACAAATTTTTAGATCCAAAATCAAGTCAAAATTAGCTTACTTATAAAAGAGCAATAGAGTTTAAATGAAGTAGTTTAACTGAGTTAAACTTAGGAGGGATCAAAATGATTGAAAATAGAAGATAGAGTGAGCTAAGCTTGATTGGAGGTGAACTTAGAGTGGATAGATCAAGAATCATAACAATAAACATGCAAAATACATCAAGTAATGAATCATAGAAGCTAAATTTAGAAGTTAGAACAATGGTGATGGAACCTCCTCTATTTGCAAGGAGAGGATACATAACCGCCACCTTTAGAGACAAAACCACTTCTATATATTACAAAACTACCCTTTTAATACAAAACTATCTTATTAAGACAAACTATTGTAAGGATTTACACAATTGCCATAATGAACCCATCATGAATATAATTATTATGTATCATCATAGTGGAGTTCTCTCACCTACTAAGGTGATTTCATCACCAATGAGAAGTTTTTGAAAGCAAGTTGAGGGAAGATATAAGGACCAACAAAAGAGGGTTTGGGGGGACTTAAAAGAGAGGGAAGCAAAAGAGGAAATAAAATTAAAGAGTTATCATTTTAGTATTATTAAAAGGTCACTGCATCATGATCAAACCTGTCGTGTCAAGAATATTACTCTATGTAAAAATTGGATGCATACATATTGCCCCCTTAGAAGGCCACCTTGTCATGGATTGACAAGGATGTAATTTATGAGTAGTGGTGTATGGAAAGAAAATATAAAGTTATAAATACTCACCTTAATTACATTGGTGGTGTAGCGAAATGAGTCGAGACCTCATGCATCTTGTAAATAAAAGATGAGAATAAAGTGCAATGCAAAGAGAAAACATAAAATAGACTATGTAATCAAAACATAGATAAGAATTCGTATTATATGTGTGGGGAAGATCATACTAATTGAACCATCCTATCAGGGGATTAAATCGAGTGCCAAGTAACCAAGAACCTGAAAAACCATAAATATGTTATAAAAGATAGAAAATCTATTATAACAAATATCTTAAAATGTGATTAAAAAGAATACGATTTGTAAATATAAAAATATGTGTAAAATATCAAAATTAGAAAGTTTTTAAACTAAAACGACTAGTTTAGGACCCAATAATTCAAAAACTTGCCAAAAACTAATTCATTTGTGTCAATCACTTATGATATTTCTTGAGTTTTAGATTGCTTGTGACCGTTTAGAGTGAGATAGTAGTCAACAAGAAGAGGACAATGAGAAGATGTAAAATCTACTAGCAAGAGGAACTGCGGGGCAGGATTAGGCAAGTTTTGTGGCCCCTTTTCTTTTGCCCCATTTTTATATTTTTTGATCAAATCTTGCTAGAAACCCAATCAATTTTTAAAAAATAGATTTAAAAATATTCGTGGCGAAGGGTAGATTAGGAAAATGTAGAATTTTTTTCCTTCTTGGTAGATTCTAGGAGTTTTAAGGGAGTTTTTAAGACACATGGTCGATGGACAAAATGACCAACTCAAAGAGAAGTGTTAGCAGGGGCCAAAATACTGGGCTTTAGAATGGATAGGCTGAGGTAGCCTCTAAAGGAGGTACTAACAGGATAGATCACCAAAGCGATAGGGATCGACACTCCTCTGCATCAAGACCTTCTCATAGTAAGAGGACAGGCTCTTGAGACTTGTTGTAGGTGTTTTTTCTATACCATTGTATGTGTTGATTATTTTTTGAGATGTCTTGAGGCACATTGGCCCTCCATTGAGGATATTGTATTGTACATCAATTTTTTATAAACTCAATAGTTATGATATATATAGAGATGTTTTTAACTTATATTAGTGACTTGTCATTCATATGTTGTGGCCTTAACTCCCATATATTGCTTTTCAATTTATGCACTCTAGATGACTAGGCATGTGATGATGTACCTATATCTATTTGATTTTGATATAATGTTATAGAAACAATTATATATGTGGAAATAAAATGTATGTAAATGATGTAACATGATGTATAAATATATGAAATTATAAATGTGCTAACATTTGTTTTATAGGTGATGACCTAGTTGTTTTTTTACATAACATATAACTTTCAATTTGCAGCAAGGAATGAAAATGAGGGTAGGATAAATGTGAGGTAATAAATAATGAAAACTATAAATCAAAATTTTACAGGAAAAAGGAACATGACCTAATCCTTATGATAAAAAGGGGAATGTACTTTCTATACTTACAAAACACTAACTTTATTTGTTTCATCTAGAGACAACTAGTCCAAATAGAATCGATAAATGGAAAAAGGTTGCCCTTTTAAAAATAGGCATGTAAGCTATATTTTTTAGGAACTTTCTATTTAGACACTCTTTGATTTTATATTGTTTTTGTATTTGGATTTTACTTCTTTTTGTGACCCCTTACAATTAGTCTTATGTGACCAAGAAAACACCTGGGCTTATCACCAAAGGTTAGATGTAGGTGAGTAAGGGCATCTCTCCATAATGCTCACCCCATGCAATCATTAATATGCAAGGGCTCAGCTTCAAATGTTAACAAAGGGGTGAGAGATGTGAAATTTTAATTTTGTACTTGCATAAGATTTTTATTTTCATGGGAGTGTCTATTTTCTTATTTTCAAGGCCTTTAGCCCCCAATCTTGGCCCCATTAAGCTAGTAAGATGCATGGGTTCATCTAGGAAGACTAAGATAGTTGAGTAAAGTTACATATTTTTTAGCATATTAATGTTCTAATTTAGAAGTCACCTTAATATAATATTCTATCGTGGACAAGCCTCTAGACAAAAATGTTGACTAACATTTTCTAAGTTGTTCAAGAAGATGTAAGTAAAATAGATGTACTCTATTCATAAGAACTAAGATAAGAAACAATATAATGTTAATTTTGAGAATGTTTTATATGGTGTGGTAGGGTAATGTGAGAATGGAATGATGTGATATGTTACATTTTGAGAGTTTTTACGTTGTGTATACTAACAACCAAACAACACATCCGATATGTAGATGACATATAAACTATGAAAATGCAATGTGAATAAGAATAGTGTGATATGAAAGTATTAGATATAGAATATTTTTAGGTGTAGAGAGTTTACTGACTCACAAAAATCATTTCCCCATAGAGTACATAATTGATAGGATTTATTTTTTAAACCTTCTACCAGTAGGTAGGGGCCTAACCAGTTAGGTCTAAACTTATGAGCTTCTTATTTCTTCTTGTAAATCTGACTGTTGAGCCTAAGGAAAAGGTATCCTACATGAATTGGATGCTCATGAACAATTTTTTGTATTATCTATCCATAGTATCAACTTATCAAATATTATTTTTTATGGTGGTGATCTGACATTCATCTAAAATTTATAATTCAGCTAGTCGCCTTCATGATCAAGGATGCCTTGGAGGAAAATACAAAGGCTAGGTATTTATACTTTGAAGGGTGTAATAGATTCATATCCAACATAAGTGAGTATGGAGTTGCCTCCATGGGTGTCTTAATAGTTTTTTTATAAGCCCAAAGTGTTGGATAGAGATATAAGTGTCAATCTCATTTAGAATCTTTGAATGTTTTGACCAAAATAAACTTCGTATTTTTGGTAGTAGATTCATCTTGACCATTGGCCTTTTGGTAGTATAAGGAGGGTGAGTGTTTTGATATATCAAACTTATTACATAGCTCCCCAATGTTAAGGTTTTTTAAATGGGTCCCATCTTATGTAATGATGACTTGTGGACCCCAAATTAACAAATGATTTGGTTTAGGATAAACTTTATGATGACTAAATTCATGACAGTTGTTAATGGCATATCTTTTACCCACTTTGTAAAATACTCAGTCGTTGTGATATTTATTTCTATAGGTTCCTAGAAATACTCCAGAACATGCTAATTATAGGGATACATTGTGCAGTGGAGAGTAACAAAAGGCATAGAAGAGACTACAATATTAAATACCATCAATGATATACAAAGATGCACCTAAAGAGAAAGAACTTGAATAATAATAAAATATGAAACATAATTACCATAGCAGTTGATAACAGATTAAAGTAAAATAGAGTGCTCATTGCATATTAATTATATATAAAAGAAGATTAGGAAAAACCATAATAGAACGATTCTATTAATCTCTATCAATACATCAGAACCTTATTCTATTACAACAAACTGATACATATAGTCTTTTATAATCTATTATCTCTTCACATTCCATCCTTTCAAGATACAAAAGGAAAGACTCTTCGCATTCTTCTATTGCCTAATTAGGCTTATAAGGTCGAATATATACAAAACTTATACAAGAGACAAGATTATATACTTTGCACATGTGTCCTATTATACTTCATAGTTTTACCATGTTCCAACTTTTGTCCAACACTTTTTCAGATTTAAATATTTGTCTTATCCTGAGATAAATTCGCAAGCTTATCTAAATTGAGCTAAAAAGATAAGCTATAAACAAAAGTCCTAGTTATTATTCTAAGTGTCATTTACCAATTTTCACCCTTTATGTACTACTTAACCTCACTTTCATATTTTCAACTAAGTAGCATACTATCCTACCACCCTTTTGGGTTTTAAATAGGCTAGCATAACCAAATGACTGCCCTTTACAAGTTTTTAATCATTATGACCATGCTCCTAATGTTTAGACTATCTTATAAAAAATTGCAATATTACTGAAGTTACAAAAATTAAGTGTACATTACTTACTTCTATAGTGGAGGAGGTGTCTAACTGAGTGGATGTGAAGGTTGTTGTGTTTGTCTAGCTATTGATCCACTAGATTCTGATGCACCCAACGGTAGAGGTGGTTGTTGAGACTATGCCTTTGTATCCAACTTTCTCTCTTGTATGATTTATCATAGTGGTTGTGGAAGAATGAATTGAGGCTCATCTATTATCCAGGTAATAGCTAGATCAAATTGAGATAGATCATGCTTGAGTATTTTCCAATCTATGAGCACTTCATATACAATGGCAAGCAAAATGTACAGTGGAACCTAGATCATCATCATGTTTTGTAGAACATCATCATCTATAATTATGAGCAATGTCTTAGCATTAGATAACTTGAATTGAATATCCAAGATGAGCTCATCCAATCTATCTACTATCCTTTGGGCTTGGATGGCTACAAAAGTGTTGTGCATTATTTCATTATACCATACTTGCAGCTTTTATATGGCAGCATCCTTAAAATCTAACAGTTGTCTAAGTGTATTATTCATCCTTTCTACAATTGTTGTTTGATCCTCTAATACAGCTTTAGCTTTATTTGTAGTGGAAAATTAAGGTTTTGAAATATCCAAGGATTGATTAAGATGTTGTCTCCAATTCAATATATCTTGGGCTATCTGCTTGGCCTACCACATAGTGGTGTCTAGGACCTGCACATATTCTTTAATGAGTTCACATATGAATTATGTTTCATTCCTAAGAGCTTACCCTTGTGTATACAATGCAAAGACTTTTTGTGCAACCCCCCGATTCTTTGTAAGCTCCATCAATAGAGCAATAAATTACTTGTCCTCTGACATGACTTAATCACCTAGTACTTACATAAATAATGTGAGACAAGTGTTATTTATCAATTGTCATGCATTTTCTATCTGTTCTTTTGCTCTAACCTTTTCTTCAAGTACCCTAAGAACTTCTTGCTCCAATTTTGAGGCCTTTTGCATAATCAATTCTTGGAAAGCAACTATTTCTTCAATCTTTTTTGATAATGGTAATTGAGTCACATCCAAATATGTTTCCATCATAGTGGTAGCAAGTGGCATGGATGTGGTTGCAGCTATCATAGGAGTAGGTGTGAATTGAGCTAATGGAATCAAAAAAGTAGTTTGTCATGTTGATGTAGTATGGACATACCATATCCATTGGTTAGATATTTGTGATGTTTAATTTATGGCCTTTGTGTGAGTTACACTTTCTGCTTCTACCCTTTTTTTTGCATCTTTGTGCTCCTTGGCCTAGGTTTCTACTTCAACCTTAGCCTTAATGTTAACTTTAGTTTCATCTTTGGCCTTAGCCTTTTTATCAGCTTGAGCTTTGGCTTTAGCATCTACCTTAGCCTTAGTTTAGGATTTAGCTTTAGCCTTAGCTTTATCTTGGGCTACTTTTGCTTCTGATGCACGTCTAATCTATTTTTTAGCAACCTTGGCTTGAGCTTCTTATTCTCTCTATCTTTGTTGCATAATTTGCACCTCTTGTTGTCATCATTGGGCTTCCTCCTAATATTTCTTATTTACCTTTGCTTTTTCAACCTACTTTTGCACAACTTCTGATTCCTCAGCTTTCTTCTTTATAGATTTAACTTCTTCAACTTGCTTCCACACAGCCTCTACTTCCTCAACTTTATTCTGTGTTTAGTTCTTAAGTCTTATTGATTTTATTATTGATATCATGCAGGTTATTCTTGAGTGCATTGTGTCTCTTACATCATTGTTGGTTGTGCTTGTTCTTATTTTTTCTTGCTCATTTATTCCTCCTTCACCTCCTTTGGGTTTGGTGTGCCCTATGCAGTTTCTTATTAATCTATTATCTTAGGTGAAGTTGTATCCATGGGTTCTTCATCACCTTTGAGGTCTATGAGCTTAGTGTTTGTTTTAGTATGCTCAAGTGATTACAATTTTCCAAGATGGCCTTTTCATATGAATTTATTTTCCCTAGATTTAGCTAGATATGTGAGAGACTATTTTTGCTTCTTTAGAACTTAGGGCTGAGGTTATTGTTGTATTTCTTGAGACTTTTATGCACCAATTTTTTCTGTAGGTTCATCGAAAGACACATCCTTTCTTGCATAGATTGTGATGGTTTAGAAAAATGGTGTGTGCATGGTCGTCAAAACAAGACTAGTGTAGGACTACCTTATTCAAGTAAATCCACCATCTATGTAGTGGATGATCCTGTAACTAACTCTATAGTAAATACCTCAGCCTCTAACTTGTGCCAAGATACTTATTGTCCTATAGTATCAATAAGAATAGAAGGAGGTGGTTGAGTAATATCAACCCAAAGGTCTTTTCTTACTTGATTTCTATCAGACTAAAGATGTAATCATATTTTGGGAGTTTGTTTATTGTTGGAGATGTTATTATATTTTGTGTACATATTTTTTGAGTGCACAATAATAGTAGAAACTCTTATTCTTAGGTTGTTCATGCAAAAATAATTTTTTGCATGAAACAACCTACCTTGCCTATTTAATGGGCACTCCCATGTACTTTTAACTAAGTTATTGTGTAGACCCACACGAAGTTTGTGAATACATTTACAAAGACTTGTGTATATTTTCTCTCTGTGTATAAAATTTGTATTATTTATGTTATGGTAATGGTATGCAGGAGTGATCCTACTAGTTATGAGTTCTTTTTGAACTCCAATATGGTATCAGAGCTACTCCATGCAGTTATTACTCATCGTAGTTTCATTATTTGAGTTTAAATGATCAAAATCCATACTATTACGTGATGTAACTTGTTAGGTGTACATATTATTGATAATGATGTACAATCTATCTTCTTTCAGAGAATATACATCTTGTCATATCGAGTTTGGTCTCTTTGCTATTCACTGACTATACAATGACATTATGGTATTCACCTTGTTGATATGATTATTGGGATAGATCTCAATATTTTTTTCACCACTATTCTATGTCCTGCACTCCTTTAATTCTTGATGGAATTTTGCATTGTTGGAAAATTATCATGGCTCATTCTTATATTTAATCTCAAGACCACCATAATAAACTTTTGCATCAGTGAAGACATTATACTATGCATCTAGACCTTCACAGCATCTCTTCCAATGTGTCATCATTTTGGTGTGAATCATTATTATTGTAACATGCAAATATTTCTAACGAGCTCATTTTTAACATTGCATCGAGTCTTGCACTAATGAGTTTTTTGACATGTATTTATCGGTGTTTGTGATGACATAGACTCCATGTAGCCCGAGTTGTTTGCCAAGCTCCTTATTCTTATTGAGAGGCCTAGTCCAAGTTAGTGTATTTACACTATCCAATTACACTACCCTATTGAACCGACCCTGTATTACAACCCCTGTATTATAATCTAATCATAGTAGTAGAATCATACTTGATAATAGTGTGGTTGTTCACACTGGAATGTTTGGTCTTTATACAACCCCTGACCCAGGTTGTTTGGAATTCCTTTACCTTACAATAAAAACAATGCGTTAAGAGTTGATCGTCAAGATTTGTTGATTTATTATTTATTTGGTACTCTCGACCATGCTTCACATCCACTAGCCTATTCTACTATAATCTAACTAGTTTTTGGCTATAACTGACCTTCTTCTATTCACAACCATCCTCTCTACGCCAAATGCTTTTTATTTCCACTTGTAACTCCATAATACTATTAGCAAGGGAATCCTACTCAGGTAGACTGTAGTTTGGCTCAATTTGACATAGCATAGGTAGTAGTGGTGGATGTATTTTGGACTCGATGATCCTAGATTAGTTGGAATCCTATTTAATATCACTAACATTGAATCCTCTTAGCTTTGAAACTGGGTGGCATTGAATCCACCCCACCTCTAACCACCTAAACCAATATTTTTTTTAAGTCCACAGATTTATAAACCAAGTGTGTTTCCTATTATTTCTTACTCTATTTATAACTTTTAGAAAAAGAGAAAAATAACAGATGAGGGGTGTGTACCTGGTTAAACATTGTGCACATTGATGACTAGATAAAGTGGGAGTTCTTTTTGGGTGAGGAAGGACTACCTACAATAAGACCTCACTAAACCAACTTGTTTTTTAGATGAGTATGAAGGGTGGACTGCTTAGCAACATGCTAGATCCAAGAAGAAAAAGTTCCCTTAGATGGTTGTCAATCCACTCCCCTAACGATAAAAATGTTCTGACAATAGAAACGAAAGATGATAAATGGATAAGAACATAAATGCCTATGAAATAAATAAATAACATACCTATTCAAAAAAAGTATAGCATGGTAGGTCAATACCATGCACAAGTGGATCAAGGTTAGGTCTAGAGTGTGTGAGCAGGGTCTGTACATAGGCTAGAAATAGAGATAGAGTCTGATTGGGTGTGAAAAGGGAGGAAATAATAATTTATTATTTTTATTAACAGTGACCATCGATGATCAGGTTGACTGATGACAGTTGTCTTGACCAGTGATGGTTAGGTAACCAACGATGGTTGATGTAACTAGCAACGATTACAACATCCACTGATAGTTGACTGTGGAAAGTTGTAGGGGATTGAAATTGAGTTAGGGGTGTAGTGGCAAGTGGGAAAAAGGTTAAATATGGATTTTATAGGTAAGGGATAGTGTACAGGTGATCTGATCGAGATAGAAAGATTTAGTGGAGAAAGGAAATGCTAAAAATAAGAGAAAAATACCTATAAGATGCAAAGTGGAAGCCAATGACAAGCTAAATGAAATTGGATAGCATAACCGTACTCCAACCTTTAAAAGTCACCGAAATAGAGTTTTGGGATATTAGATGCTTGCACAAAGAAAATAAGAGAGCCTAGATGCAATTTTTAGATCTTTTTGTCTTCCAAGAGCCCACAATTTATAGCACAAAGTTGCTAAGTGAGGAGGAAAGAAGTTGCTAAGTTGGTCTGGGATAAAGATGTCAATTTGAAGAGATGGTAAGTTGTAAGGTTTGTATGGGAAAGTTTCAATTTTTTCCCATGCCTATCTTGCATATAATTAGAATTTTTTGTGGTAAGTTCAAATACCTAATTCTCAATGGTCAGGCTAATCATCGATGGTTAGGCTGACCATTAATGGTCGTACTCCCAAGCACAAAAGGGTAAAAATAATCTCTAAGTTCAGGTCTAAAAATGCTTAGCCAAGGTGTCCTAGGTGTGTTAATGAATGTTAAAGTAGAAGAGGTGTTTTAAGGGTGAGTTAACTATGTGAATAGTAACTAAAGGATGAGAGTAGGTCCAAGGTAGTTTGACATCACAAACTAGTCAAGGAGATGTTTTTGAGTGTCTACATTTTTCTCCTTTTTATTGTGTGACTTTAGCTCAATAAACCATAGAATAAAAATGAATTATTGATCAATCAAGGTATGATTTCCCTGAGTATGGGAGGAGGGTAGTCCCCCTCAAACAAGAAGGCGATGAGGTGAAACTAAAATCAGGCCGTGGTTTGATTAAAGGTAAAATGGAGGGCACAAGGGTGGTGGTGAAAAGGTGTGGGTTTTTGAAATGTAAATGTGTGCATAAAATGTGACTAAGTGTGAGAGTCAAAATCACATAAATACTAAAGGTGATAATGTTGATAATTATAAGTTTGGGTTTGAGGATAAATGATAAAATAATTGATCCTCAGCATTGTTCATAGCTAATCGGGTCACACATATCAAGTCTCCTAGATAAGGTAAGTGTTTGCTCAGCTATATAGGGTAGGAAGTGCTCTCGATAAAAACATAAATGGTTGGGTCATGCATAAGGTGGTGCATAATGCAAAAGTTCAACATGGAAAAATTGATCAAGGTGATCACCATGACCAAAGCAAGGTCATTACAAAACATGTGAATAGGTTGATTGCAAAAAGGTGCCAATGTCAAAGTGGATGTGAGTAAATAGGTTGTATGGTTGATTAGGTAGGGAGTTGTTGAGATAGCTCCTGATGCTCTAGGCAAGAGGACACTGCCTATATAGTCCCATAGAAAATAGATCCAACATGGACTTTAGGCCTAATATAGTTTTTGATTGGTTGGGGGAGAGAGGGTTACTCCTAAATAGTCAAGGTGTGTCAAGAAAAGGGCTGCCCTACTGTGGTGTACTACAAGGTTTTATTTAGGTATAAAAGGGTGAGAAAGGTGGGGAATATGAAACATAACCCTAATCATCGAAGGTTAGGGTGAACCAACGATGGTTAGGTAACCATCATCGGTTAGGGTTAATCATCAAGGGTTATGTAACCATCGATGTTTAGGATTAGCCATAGATAGTTAGGAAACCATCGATGGTTTGGAAAATACCTTAAAACCATGGTCAAAAGGCAAATAGTGAAATTTTTATCCTTATTTAAAAATTGATGTTTGGCATTTTGTGCTACCTAAGTATTTTGTATGAGACTTGCCCATAAGTGTCATAAGTGTGCTTAGGTGTCAAGAGGGTATTGGTGACTATGATTGAGAGAGTGATCTAGTGGAGTCGAGATGGACACTAGAGATACACGTGACTAGGTGGTTGGACATGGACTGAGACATCATCATCGGTCATGGAACGAGGTAGGGTCCTCATGTTTTGAAATCAATGTCTTTTTTAGGAATTGTGTTTATTGAATTAGATAATTTATGGTCATAAAATGGTATGGGTAGAGATATGCCTTAGGGTTGTGGCTTTTTTTAGGTTTGATGAAAATGTGTGAGAAAAATAGGGAAAATAGGGAGAAGGGTAGGAAAGTGCAAGCTAGTGTTATTGTAGGAGAGGGAGAAGAAGAGGTAGTGAGAATTAGTGTAGAGGAGGGTGTGGTAGAGGAGGTTGGGGGTTTGAAGTTCACCACTGAAGGTCACTAATAGTGACCATCAACAGTTGACCCAATTAGTGATGGTCAACCTGAGGGGAAAAAATGCCCCAAGGGGACCATCGACGATTGAGGGATCCATCAACGGTCGATGAAGGGGGGTTTTAGGTGGGAAAAAGAGAGAGGTAGAATGTATTTAATTATTACAACATTTTATTAAAAGTAGATAACTTTAGTGGGGAAAGGGAATGAAAAGGGGGAAGTGTTAGTTTGGGTTTGATGAATTGAATGGTTTTTTTCTTTTAATATTGGTTTTATTCTTGTGCTAATGCTTTAAAATAATGGTTTGGCATGTTGTAAATTCGAGAAATGGTAGATTATTAACAATATTTTCCATGAAAGATAGGTCATTTTTTGAAATATGTAGAGAGTAGGTATTTGTTTAGAGATGAGATGTAGGTAATTTGTTCATTAATATAGTAGTTGTTTGAGAAAAGATGCAGGGTAGGATAGGATGATTATAGAGGTAAACAATTGATTAGGGGATAAAATGTTATCAGGGTGTAGATTGGTATTAAAATGTTTGAAGGGTATTATGAAGTTTTGTATAGATAGTCAGTACTCGACTAGAGATGAGAGGTAGGTAGGTGTTTAAATAATCATTTAGAAAGAGATGAAGGTAGGATTGAGGGGACAAGAGTAATTTGTACCGAGTAGGTGATAAGTGCATGACATCTATGAAGGGTTAAAATTATTGTTTGTACTAGTGAGAGATAGGAGTAGGAAAGGGATAGATCAAATATTGGTAGGGTTTGTACTAGTGATTGATAGTCATCATATCTTGGGAAATGTAGATAAGAATAGGCTGAGTACCTCATGTTTGATATGATTGTTTGACAGGCTCGAGATCATATCCATTTGCAGGATCAAGTACCTGAGATCTTTACAGAGGTGCAAGATACTATCTCTATAGAGGATTAGTGACATATGAAGGTTATTGGGTTTGGAGCGATGCAACACTACCAGCACCTTCCTAGAGATCTTGTGATGATAGTTTCCTTCATCGACAGATGGGACCTAGTAACTAACACATTCTAGTTATCGATGGGAGAGATGAGCATCTTATTAGAGGATATACATAGGATCACATGGTTACCTATTTGAGGGGACCCAATTTATCACATAGAGAGTAAGGAGATTGATGAGTGTATGGATATGTTGTAGAGGGTGGATAGAGTGCATGCATAGTTTCACTTAGATAGATTCAGGATTAGGCCTTTATATGAAAGGGCCCAAGGAGAGAGACACTTACTGATAATGATTCAGCTAATGGTGATATTTTATGATTTACTAGATTTCATTGGAGGGAGGTTTCTTTGCATTTTATTGGGGGTACTTGTGAAGATGGTACTTGGGAGGATTATTTTTGGATGGGCCCAAGTTTTGTTCGTTTAGATCTACAGAGAGTTATGGGGCTTTAGAGTAAACAGGCATTATGGCCTTAGTATGGGGATCATACTCCATTGGTAGGTGTTTGAGCACATACAGGTGTTGAGACCATTAGGCCTGCCTATAGAGGGTTACTTGTTAATAGACTATAGAGTTGAATTTTATCGATGGAGGAGGGATGGGGTGATGACAGGGCCTGGTGGTGGTGCGAGGGATATTTATTGGTTTTGAGATGCCTTAGAGGGATTATCACCGAGAGATATATTTTGGAAGCCATACATGACTTGGCCTATATGGGTTGGGTATAGGTACCATACATATTCACTGTAGAGCTAAAGATGGGTATATGGTAGACAGGATGGTGAGATGGAGCATATCCCATTTAAGAGAATGCAGAGACAATTTGGACTCATGTAGGGTATTCTACTTGATTTTTCATAGTACAAGAGGGAGGATGTAGATTTTTATTATTAGAGTTGTAGCCACAACAGGAGGAGTTGGATCATGAGGAGCTGCCTGACAAAGTGAGAAATGACACATGCATCATAATTGATTATCCTACATGGTTTCAAGGTAGATTGGGGTGATGGGGGTCAGAGACCCAAGGACATTGATCCAGCATAGGGACCGACATAGGGTGATCCTTAGGCAGTAGCAACACTAGCCACTACCCAAGCTTAGATTACAACATTACAAGGGTAGGTGGCCACATTGCAGGGCCAAATTATGACACTACAGGGATAGGTGGGGGCTATGACAATGGAGAGGGACCAAGCACATGCCCAGGTCATTACTTTATAGGGATAAGTAGATAGTCTACAGAGCCAAATAGGCACATTATAGGGGCATATTGGTGTGGGTGTGGTAGTATAAGTAGTAAGAGGGCCCGTAGATTCAATGCCACAAGCACATTATTTAGCCACTATATAAGAGCTTCATTATTATGAGGCAATGGTATTTGATTAGTTGCTCCATGCCATGAGATTTATTGAGTATAGAGATAGCATAGGTAGTGGGGTCTTGCTTGGTACCCTAGGTCAGTGGGCTATGACAGTATTATCAGATAGGTGTCCCAAGGCGGCCATTATCAGGTACAAGTATAGATGGGGCTAGTGGTAGTGGTACTCCAGGTATAAATCCATGATGAGATTGTATATTTTTTATAGGTGTATATGTGCATTTTGATACTAGTATGTGTGTTGAAGATGTAAGATGTATATGAGCGAGAGATATGTAGATGATGTATGACATGAGTCAAATGTTTATATTGATTATGTTTTCATGTTTTATGAGATTAATGTCTATATGTTTATGATATGATGATTAAGACTGATGTTGGTGAGTGACTTAGATGTTTTTTAAAATTTTATAGATGACAATTATTTATGAGATCATGATTACGATGATTTTTTAGATTTTTTATCTTAGTATAGGCATGTGATGATATGTGGTTTGATGATGATGTGATTTGGATTATATGGAAATATTTTGATGTGTGGTTAATGCTTACGATATACATTCTTTGATATTTAAACAATGTGTGAATGTGATGTAACTTGTGAAAGAAAATGGTTGGTATAATGTATTTATTTTGATTCCATGGTTCATGAGATATTGTGCATTATGGATTACGTTCTACTTTAATAATGTTGTGGTGAGTATAAATAAGATTTAACATTTTAATGAAAACACATAAATTAAGTGTAGGTAACAAACTAAATGTGAAAAAAATAATGATGAGAGACAATGTCATCATAAACCAATATAAGAGAGAGTAAGAAAAAGATGTGTTGGGTTCATTGGCTTGGACCCTATTAAACCTTGGGTGGATTGATCTTAATGAAAATAAACCTTTCATATGCTTTACATTAGCATGAGTTTAGTGAACAGGTGTCATCATAAACACAGGGTGCCAAGTGAGCTCATAGGCTTTTGATTTATAGAGGGTATATAGGAAAAGGGGATGATAGGTAAACGGAGGGAAAAGGGATGATGTAAGAACCTAATGTGGATTTAATTAAATTTTTATAGGTGACTTTAGAACCAGAATAGATAAGTCCATGTCTTTACAAGGTGTAGATTGATCGATGTGGGAAGTCTACAAATTTAATTTTTTATGAGAGAGCTAGTTGTGATCCTTTTGTGGGATAAATCTCTTTCAATGGGGTTTGTTTATTGCTTGATTTTATGAAAAGGGTGAAGCATATCAATGTGGGAATCTTTGAATGCTTTGATTGAACTGATTTTAGCTTGTATGAATAGATTATTTTTGGTATTTTGTCTTAGCCATCCTTCAAGGGAGTAGTCTAAGTCTAAATACGAAGAAGTGTTTGATAGTTGTCCTTCGAGGGATTAGTCTATCTATTTTTGACTTTATTTGGTAGCCTTCCTTCAAGGGAGAGGCCTGTACTTAAGAAAATGGACCCAAATAATATTTTCTATCCCATGTAGAATATTTGAATGTTGTTTTAGACATGGACCCATCTCTCCAAAATTAGAGGTTCACCTTTATAGGGGTAATATTTTTACCACAAAAGGTGGTTACGAGGTAATAAAAAGTGGTTTTGAGAAACAAGTGACCATGGGATTCCATCTAGTTAGAGATGAGAAGTATCCATGAGAACCATGCCATGGGTAGATCAGTGGTACCCATGTTTAAGATTGGGCTAAAATTTATGAGGGATAATCACATGGGTCTATTGTAATCAAATGTCCCCAAGAGGAATAGGGTAATAGAGTAAGGGAGGTGAGAATCTCATAAACCAAGAGATGAGCTTAAGTTAGACAATAAGGTTTATCAGATCTTACTTAATAATAGAAAGGACATAGATGCAAAGCATTGAAAGGCTCAGGTTCTAGTTTGCCTTCAAGAGAGGACAAATGATAAGCTCTTGATCTATACTTATGGGTGATGATATAGGGTCCAAGACAATTGAAAGCAAATTTACTTTTTTTGCTTTTCTCCATATTTGTTACATGTTAGTTTTATTTAAGGATGAGGTCTCCAATATTGAACTCCCATTCTTTTAGATGTTTGTTATAAGCACGAGTAATATGCTCTTGGTAGATGCGAAGATGGTTAAGGGCAGGAAGGAGATGCTCATCAAGCAACTAAAGGAATGTGAGGCATTCTTGATGATAATCATTGTTATAAATGATGTCTTGCAAGGATATGCGAAGAAAGGGAATCTAGACTTTGAGAGGTAAAATAGCCTCTATGCCAAAGACCAGGTAAAAAGGCATACCACCAATGGAGGTTTAAATGCTAGTGTGATTGACCCACAAAGAGAATGGGATGTGCAGGTGCTCATCCTGACTTGAAGCACTTATAACTTTGGTTAGCATCTTGATGAGGGTTTTATTAGAGGCTTTTGCCTATGGATGATAAGGTGAGGAATGGTTGAGCTTGATGCCAAAAGCATTGTAGAGGACTTAAACTTTCTTATTTTTGAAGGATTTATTGTTATCAGTTATGATTTTGTGAGGGACACCAAAATGATAGATGATATGGTAATTGATGAAATTGATAATTTTTTTGGCTTTGATTGAGATAAGGGGAATGGCTTCCACCCATTTAGTGAAATATTCAATAGCGGTGATGATAAATTGGTGTCATTGAGATGAGTGATGATTGATTTCTCTAATGAGATCAAGCCCCCACTGTGAGAAGGGCTAATAATCTTTGGATACCTGAAGTCTATGAGTTGGTGCATGATGCAAGTTAGTGTGTTATTAGCATTTGACACACTTCTATACATAGTCACAACAATCTTGATTGAGGGTAGGCCAATAGTAACCAATGCATAGGATTTTTTTAACAAAAATGAGGCCACTAAAGTGTCCCCCACAGACTCCATCATGAGTTTCCTTGATAGCATGGGAAATCTCATGACTCCATAGACAACAGAGAATAAGGCCGTCAAAGCCACATTTATAAATGATTCCTCGTAGTATAGTATAATGAGAGGTACCTTGAATGAAGGCCTTTCGATCATTCTTTGAGAGGTCAAGTGGAATGATGCCAAGGTTAAGGTAATTAAATGTTTGGTCATACACGTCTAAAGGAGATGCCTCCACACTATAAATGGTAGAAAGGTCTGAACTAATATATGAGGGGATGGTGGCAAATAGTTTAGATTCAATAGGTTGAGAGGTAATTTAAGATGTAAGGGAGGCCATTGTATCTATGAATTTTTTAGTAGATCGGGGTACTAATTAGATCTGGTAACATTCAAAAGATGTTAAGAGTTTGTCAACAAGAAGCTTATACTTTTGCAAAATATCATTTTTACATTGATACGACACGTTGACTTGGTTGATCATGAGTTGGGAATCACCAAATATAGAAATGGTTTTGATTTCCAAGGTGAGAGTGGTTTGGAAACCGATGACTAAAGCTTCATATTCTGCCATGTTGTTAGTATATTCAAAGTTGATTTTAAAGGAAAGTGAAAGAGGTTCTCCATAAATGGGAATGAGAATTACACCCACACCCCCACCATGTTGGCATTTGGATGCATTGAAAAACATGGTCATTTGGTAAGGGGGTTATTCCTAAGAAAGAGTCATAATAGACTCATCTAAAAAGGTCAATGAAATGGGTTGGCTATCAGGGAGGGGAGCTTCAGCTAATTGGTCAGTGATGACCTGCCCTTTAATGGATTTTTGTTGAAGAAACTCAAGATCAAAGTTAGCAAGAAGCACGAGCCACTTAGCCATACACTAATTTTGGTATGGCTTGGATGTCATATACTTGAGTGGGTCGATGTTGGTAATAACATATGTTTTGTGATTGAGAAGGTAATGATGGAGTTTAGAGGTGACAAAAATCAGAGTGAGACAAAGTTTTTTAGGATGGGTATATCATGTCTCATACTCTAGAAGCATGTAGCTAATATAATAGATGGATTGTTCCTTGTGTTTTTCATCTCAATGAGCCATCATTGCACCTAAAGAGTGATCAGTAGAGGATATGTAAAGGTAGAAAGGTTGGTCATCCCTAGGTGGGATAAGAAATGGCAAAGAAATTAGGTGCTCCTTAGTAAATTAAAGGCTTGTTATCAATATGTGGTTCATCTAAAGGAGGTGTATTTCTTCAAGAAATGGTGAAAGGGTTGGCATTTATTTGATAGTTAGGAGATGAAGCAATGGATAGATTGGAGTTTTCCCTGTAGACTATGAAGTTGTTTAAGATTTGTTAGAGGAGGCATTTCCAGAATGGCCTTGACCTTGTCAAGATCAATTTCAATTAGATGGAGGGAAATGATAAAGCCAAGGAGCTTCCTAGAGAGAACCCCAAAAATGCATTTCTTGGGATTGAGCCTAACATGGAATTCGATTAGTTGATTGAAGATGATAGCAAGAATAGCTAGATGATCCTTGTAGTGTTTAAATTTCTCAAGGAAATCATCACATAATCTTCTACAATCTTATGGATAAGATCATGGAAGATATAGGTAATGGGTCGTTGATAAGTCATTCCTACATTTTTAAAACCAAAAGGCATGACCCAATAGTAGAAGGTTCCCCAAGGAGTAATAAAGGTAGTTTTAAGTTGATCTGAGGGGGAAATCAAGATCTAATTATGTCTTGAAAAGCTATCCATGAGAGATAACATCTCATAGTCCACAATAAGATCAACTAGTTGGTCGATGTTGGGTAAAGGAAAGGCATCTTTAGGGCATGCAAGGTTAAGGTCATGGAAATCCACACAAAGGTGGAGTCCCCCAGTGGGTTTAGTAACGGGAGTAATATTAGAGACACATTGTGGATAGTCAATGGATTGAATGAAGTTGACAGACAGAAGATGTTGAAGTTATTCTTTGATGAGAAGAGCTATGTGAGGGTGTATTTTGTGAAGCTTTTATCATACCAACTTAGCCTCAAGATGGGTAATGATGTTATGTAGAGCGATGGAGGGCTCAATAATGGGCATATCCTCATAAGACCATATGAATATGATGCTACAATATTAAAAGAAGGTGGGATAATCCCACTACTCATCTAAGTTTAAGGATTGACCAAGTTTAATGATATGAAGATCCTCCTAGGTCCCCAAGTTAACATCGATAGTTGATTCATTGAGCATGGTTTGGTTTTTATGAGGGAGATATTTATGGATAAAAGAATTTTCTACACTAATATAGGTGAGGATAGAATGATTGTCTTGACACTTAATGGTATGAATGGTGGGTGAATCATGATCGATCATCTAATGATGGATAAGAGGAAATGTTTCATTTTGGCCACCTTGTTGATAGGTCAGTGGGCCTAAACTAACTGTATTGATAAAAAAAATTGGATGGGATGATGTCAAAGTATTCAAATTGGGAAGATGAACTAGGTGAGGATGGAATCTCTTCTATGGGTTAGCAATAGGTTTTGGTGAGGTGGGCTCTTCTGGTGGTTTGAACCTGAGCCCAAAGAACTCATAAGGTTTCTAAGTTTTGATAATGGGCAATTCATGAGGTCCTTGATTGTAAAGGCCCATACCAAATCCTTTCCAAGCATAGAAATGAAGATAGATTTTAGTAAAGGTTGGATTGCTTAGATAGGATAAATCAGAAGTGAAAGATTGAATATATGGAGTGGTGATAGGAGTGAAGAGTGGTCGCTTAAGTCTCCCATAGACAAAATTTGATCAATTATTAGGAAGTCTAAAGGGGATGATGGTTCCTATGTTAGGGTCATAAGAAGGGTCATTTTAAAGGTTCCCATATTCATGCAGAGTGGGAAAAACATCTAAAGCTAAAAGTTGATATTCCCCAAGTGATAGACGTTAGAATGTTTATGCCAAGGAATCCTCAACAGGAATCTAGGAAGAGGAGATAGATGCACTAGTTGAGGCTTCATCATTATTGATGGTAGAAGCACTATGGGTCAAGGTTGGTGGTGTTATTGTGTTAATTGGGTTGGTTGATTGTTTGAGAGATGAATGTGGAAAATGACATCATTAGGCCTATAGGTCATGTTGCAAGACATAAAAGCACTAGGATCAACCTTTATGGTTAAAACTTGTCCTTCATGTTCAAATTTGACACAATGGTGTAAAGTAGAGGGGATACGACTCATAACTTAGATCCAAGGGCATCCAAGTAGAATGTTATATTGGAACTCACCCTATACAACATAAAATAGCTTGGGAATAGTGTGAGGCCCTAAGCGTATTTTAAGGACAACGGTCCCCAAGGTAGTAGCCATTATGTTGTTAAAAGAACAAAGAATCATTATGTTTTTAGCCATGATGTTCTTTGGTAAATACAGTTGATCAAAATCATGAGAGGAGATTATGTTGATGTTGACAGTACCATCGATCATTACCCTTTTGATGTAGGTATGATTAATGTATGCAGTGACAAAGAGAGTGGGGTCAGATTCCTTGGAATGGGTTGGAGGTATCTCAGACTCTTGGAAGGTAACAATGGCAAAATGTCAAAGGGCTCTAATGAAGGATACAATAGGTTGAGGGTCATCTAGTTGAACCTCTATGGATTGTATAGCCTCTATCAGTGCCTAACGGTGATGAGGTGACATGTTGATTAACTCATAAAGACTCATCTTAACTGACATCTGGTGGAGTTGCTTCAACATGGTTCATTGAATGGATTTAGAAGGGTTAGATAGTGGGGCACCACAGATGGACACCTTGGACCTTAGTGATGGCATAGGTGAAGGCATTAGTGTTGGGGATTGGTTGGAAGGCTAGGAATCTGAAGGATATGT
The DNA here is from genome assembly GCA_037957365.1 of Torreya grandis. Classification (NCBI taxonomy): domain Eukaryota; kingdom Viridiplantae; phylum Streptophyta; class Pinopsida; order Cupressales; family Taxaceae; genus Torreya; species Torreya grandis. Next base: position 700,831 of record JARHVA010000700.1, on the reverse strand, counting down.
CCATAGGATAGACACATTGGCTCTTCCCTTACCTCTTTATTGAGCATGAGATCGGGTAATCATGTGGATGGTATGGATAATGGGATTCATTAGACTAGGCGATTGCTTCATTTCCTCCCTCTCACTTTTAGGTGAAAGTGGAGAATCAAGTGTAGGTTGCGATGGTGGTTGAATTAGTTGGGTTCGTAGTTGGGCTATTAAGGGAGGTGAAAGTGGTTCATCTGATAATGGATCATCATCATCATATAAGTGGTGAACAAGAGCTTGGAGAGATTTATATTTCTTTGTGTCATGTCTTGGTGTCTTATTATATGCATAGACATGATTATCATCAAACCAAGAGGGTTTGGTATTAGAGGGGGTGAATGGCTTAATAAGTGGAAGTTTAATGGAGGACATTTATAACAACCTCTATAAAATAACCAAGAAGGATTCATTCAGAGGTGTTGGGGGCATTGAAATGCTCATCGAGGAAACAAGAACCTTATTAGGCATGGTCTTGACCTTAGAAAGGGTAGGTGGTTGAACAATTTTGGTAGATGGTTTGGGTTGGGTCAGCTTAGTTGTGATTGGGTTACTAATGGATGGTTTTGAAGTAGAGGATGAGGGGTTGATAATAGGTGGTAAACTGGAAGGGGATAAACTAGCTAAGAATGATGAAAAATTTGATGGCTTGGGTGATGTAAGGGTAGGCATAGAAAAGGGCATTGGTTTAATTGAATCAGAATTGGTGACTGGGATGGTAGAAAGATGGGGTTCCAAAATAGATGGTAAATGAGAAGGAGGTGGCATAGGTTGAGCTCAAGGATGAGGTTTAGGTAACTGCACCCTTCAGTCCATCTTGGTTAGTGGTTTTTTAGGTGGACTAGAGGGGATTATGTCTAATTTTATGGATGGATGGGCGATGCTAGGTGTGGGAAGGATACCTAGAGTCTTGGCTAGTCTAGTGAGAAAATTATGAGATGATCTGGGTGGAGGTGGGTGATACAGTTCTCTCATGTCTTGAGAGCAAGGAATGTTTGATGATGGGGTGATAATAGGTTTAAGGGTAAATTCCAACAAGGTTGAGGGTTCAGCTCTATTTTGGTATGGGAGCCCCAGATGGTACCAAAAAGTGGCTCTATCTAGGTTAGGTTGTGAGGAAAATTATAGACTTTGCACTAATCAAGAAAAGGGCTTATAAACAGGTTTGGTTCTTTGATCAGTCATTTCAAATATTAATCCCTTAGGCAAGGAAGAAGGTAGGGTTCCTTCATCTTTACTTGAACTAGAAGGTTTCTAAATCCCTAGATGGGTAGATGAGGTAACGATCAATTGTGGGGTGATTAGGGGAATAGAAGGTTCTTTGGTCAAGGGTGTAGGTATGGTCCCAATTTATTCCTTTGTTAGGGTATCCAAAGGAAAAGTGTTAGGTTGTGGAGCTAAAAGCTTCACCAGGATGCAAATGGAGGAGGTTGCTGAGTTGCAACCAACCGACGTTGGTCTGATCAACCGACATTGGTCATCTTCAGTGTTCACAGTAACTGACGTCGGTTATGGGTCGGCTGACATCAATCAGACAGGTAACGATGTCGGTAGCCTATGTGTGCATGCATTTGCATGCATCTCTAAAACTGGTCTAATTTTAGACAGATAGTTTGTTTGCATGTGAAAGACTAATTTTAGTCTTAGAGCTGCGGTTCTAATTATTGTAATTAGAAGTCTAATTATTGTTTGTATGGGATCTATTTAAGAGACCCATGGGTTGTATTGTAAGATTGTAGAATCAATTCTATAAAATCAGAAGGGTTCTATCCAAGGGAGAATCATAAGGACTTGGTGAGGCAAGGACAAGGGTTCTTTCAGGTGTGTATGATCTAGGTTGGCAGGTGTGTAAGGCCAGGTTGATTTGCGGTATAGCAAGATTAGGTGAGATCTACATGGTAAGTAAGGTCGATTGATCTGCAGGTGTGTGTGTGTGCAAGGTCAAAGGAGATCTGCGAGGTAGCAAGGTCAAAGGAGATCTACAACACATCAAGTAGCAAGATCAAGTGAGATCCACTTGGAGTACGTGGTGTACTCAGACTTGGAGTATGTGTGTATACTCAGTGGTATTGGTAGTATTGTTACTGACTGGTTGAAACACTAACTCAGTTATTGAGTTGGTTTTTGTTTGTAATTGAGAGAGAGAACTCTTGAGGGAAGATTACTGGTACGCCTTAGAGGTGTGGGAAGAGTGTGATCTCTTTATTGTATTTTTTTCTAGAAGAGTATTAATACAATTGGGTATTGTCTCTCATATTATATGTTATTTTTGAATTCTAGTTACTCTTTACTTCTGGTTAAATTTTTGTGTTTAGTTGCTTATACAAAGGTAATCAAGTGTGCTCTTAATCTTGACAAATTGGTGTCAAAGCTTTATAAGCCTAGGTCCTGACAAAAAGAGGAGGGTTCTACCATTCCATTTGGTATGGTAGAAGAAAAGGTGGTTAAATCAATGGCTGCTTCCATGAAAGGATAAGTGAGCATGGGTATGGTTTGATTAAGTGAAGACACAGGGGCTATAGATTCTTCTATTTAGGTCCTTGAAGGGATAAGAGGTGAACTTGCTTCTTCCATGATGGTTCAAATTGGTTGTTATGGGGTTAGGTAGGTGGAGCATGGTTAGGAAAAAAATTACAAAAAATATCAAGGAAATGATTAGGAGGTGAGTTGGGGTTGTCAAACAATAATTCACCATCATCAATCAAGTTTTAGACAAGTCTTTTAAAAGTGTTACATTGATTTATGTCATGTCTAATAACCTGATGAAAGGCACAATGGTCATTTTCATTGTACCACCCAGGCATGGGGTGAGAGGAGTCAAATTGTTGAGGTGGCTTGATTGGTGGAAGTTGAATAAGGTTAGATTTGAGTAGTTTGTCTAGTACAAAGGCATAGGATTCTCCTATAGGTGTAAATTTTTTAGGGGGAACCCAATTTTGATTTTGATTTGGTGGGTAAGAAGGGTTGGAAGGAGTGGTTTGATGCAATGGGTTAACAGTCAGAGGCGATGTAGTTTTTAAGACAACCACATTTGTGAATGTTTTGGCTTTGGTATTGGTTGGGTTTGATATTTTGGTGGAAGAGGGGTCATTGGGTTTAAAAGTGGAATTCTTATTTTGCAATTGTAGTTTACCCTTGTCTATGGCTCAGTTTTCAATTTTATGTGCCATTATGAATGCTTCATCAAAGGTTCTAAATGTTTACACTTGAAGAGTGGGAGTAATGTGTTTTGTGCAACCCCTAGAGAAAACTTCAATGAGTTTCATTTGGGATAGTGAAAAGGACAGTTGATTATTAAGACCTCGCCATCATGCAACAAAGTTAGCAATTGATTCATCATTAAATCGCATGATAGAATAGAGGTTAGTTATGGAGACCTTCTTGGATATGTTCACCAAAAAATGCTCTAAGAATATTTGGGCAAGTTGGGAGAATGAAAAGATAGAGTGCCTAGGAAGGACACTGTACCAATCCAAAGCGGGTCCTAATAAAGATATAGGTAAAGTTCTGAGGAGGAGGGCATCATCATGTACAATCAAGTAACAACAATGGTGGAATATCTTCAAATGTTGTTGAGGATCCTCCTTACCCTAAAACTTAGAGAATTTAGGGAGCTCCCATTAAGGAGGACAAGCATGAATTGGGATAGATGGGTTGAGAGGTTCATTATAGATTTGGTTGTAAGATAAAAGGTTATGGGACGTAGAGATTGATTACTCGAGATGGGTCTTTTATCCATGAGCAACCTTATTAGGTCGAGTTGGGGTTGGGCAACTGCATAATTCAGTGGTAATTTTTGTTGAGGTTGGGTTGTAGCTATGAATTGGTATGCAATAGGAAGTATGAAAGCAGGCACAAATTGATATGTGGTAACTTGAGGTTGGGATAGTGCAAAAAGACTAATAGGCATTAAGGGTTGAGTGGAAGGCACAATATATACCTATGGGTTGGGAATATATTGATAGGATGTTGTGGGGTCTTGTAGAAAAATTGATAATAATTGGTTTAGGGATACATTTGGGTTGGTTGATGGGGGCATGGTTTGGGTTGGTAATGATAAAGTGCTTGTGGGTTGTTTATGGGTAGTTACCCTAGTGCTAATGGGGGGGAGTGTTTTTGGTATGGATAGCACCAAGCTTTGAAAGGGGATTGAGGTTGGTATATTGGTTAAGCTAGAGGGAATGGTAGAAATAGGTGTAAAAGACACCACACCAGTAAAAGTGGTATAAGTGACAAGGGGTAAAGTTGAGCCAATGTTAGAAGTATTGGTTGGGGTAATAGGTGTTTGGGCGATGGTGGTAGATGAACCAATAGTAAAAGAAGAAGCTTGGCTAAAAGAAGGTTGGGTTGATGTAACACCAACCATGAGGTGGTGTGGCATACCATAGGGTGGATCTGTAGAAGGAATCAAATCTATCGAATTATGGTAGGCTAAGGTATTAAGATAGTGTTATAAAGCCACCATATTAACCTTAAATAATGAGCAAACAAAGAAAATCTCAAAGCAAGTAAAGTACACACTAAAAGCACAATTATTCTTAGGATTCATTTTAAATCACTTTTAGCTTATGCCTTAAAGAGTGTGAAAGGGAAAATTGGCTTGTAAGTCAGGTACTATAAGAGCTATCTAAGGATGTTTTTAGGTTAAATTTTGGTGCTCAAAAAATATGCACTAGACTAGGTACATGGTCTAGTACTGGGGGCTTGCTCCCCACACTTTATGAACCCAAAACCAAGTCGGACCACTTAACCAATAGATACCATTTGTCTAGAGTTTATACTCCACCACAGAATGGAGTGGGTCCATCCCTTGGTGATGAAATCCAAGTGGGATCTCTAGGTAGGGTAAGGTGATCCAAAGGGTGATGAAATCTCAATGGGCCTTGTTTCAAGTAAGTTTTAATGTTTATTTTGTGCAAGTGGTTTGGTAGTGTAACATAAGTGTGTTACACTTAATTCATGATGCTTTTTGTGAATCTAGGTGAGCTAAGCATTAAGCAAGAAAGACAATGAATGCACTCAATTTTAATCAAATTTGTTTTTAATGCCTTTGCATGCAAACACGGAACAACTACAATGCACTTAATGCAGGATGAAAATGCAACCTATCCCTAAGATGAAAACTCTTTTTGTTTATTTTTTATTCTTAGAAAAGAAAATAAATTTCTATCTTTTGGAATTTAGAAATAACATAAATGAAATAGCATGAATTTTCACTAATGCAACTATATGCCTAAAAAGAACTACAAACCAGAAGGGGTCCTACCGGGTGTGCTAAAATGTTTCCTACTATTTCTTACACTATTTCTAACTTTAAAAAAAAGGAGAGAAACAACAGATGAGGGGTGTGTACCTGGTTAAATATTACACTTGTTGATGACCAAAAAAAGTAAGAACTCCTTTTTGGTGAGGACGGACTACCTACAATAAGACCGCACTAAACCAACTTGTTTGTTAGATGAGTAGACTACCTAGCAACATGATAGATTCAAGAAGTAAATGATCCCTTAGATGATTGTCAATCCACTCCCCTAATGATAAAAATATTCTAACAATAGAAATGAAAGATGATAAATTGATAAGAACATAAATGCTTATGCAAGAAATAAATAGCGTACCTATTCATAAAAAGTATAGCATAATGGGTTAATACCATGCACAAGAGGATCAAGGCTAGGTCTAGAGGATGTGAGCAGGGTTTATAGATAGGTCAAAAATAGAGACAAGGTTTGATTGGGTGTGAAAGAGGAGGAAATAATAATCTATTATTTTCCTTGCTAGTGACCATCAACAGTCAAGTTGATTGACGATGGTTGTCGTGATCGACGATAGTTAGGTAACCAGTGACAGTTGATGTAACTGGTTGCTATTACAACAAACAATGATGGTTTACTATATAAAGTTATAGGGAATTGAAACAAAGTTTAGGGTGGAGTGGCAAGTGGGCAAAAGGTTAAATATGGGTTTTGTAGGTAAGGGATAATGTGCAGGTGATCTGATTAAGACAAAAAGATTTAGTGGAGAAATGAAATGCTAAAAACAATAGAAAAGTAGCTATAAGATGCAAAGTGGAAGCCAATGACAAGCTAAATAAAATTGGATAGCATAATAGTAATCCAACGTTCAAAATTCATATGGACAAAGTTTCAAGATCTTGGATGCCTACACAAAGAAAATAAGAGACCTCGGATACAATTTTTGGATCCTTTTCTCTTCTAAGAGCCCTCAATTTATAGTACAAAGTTACTACATGAGGAGGAAGGAAGTTACTAAGTTGGTTTGGGATAAAGATGTCAGTTTGAAGAGATGGTAAGTTATAAGGTTTGCATGGAAAAATTTTCATTTTTTTCCCATGCTTGTCTTGCCTATAGCTGGAAGTTCTTGTGGCAAGTTTTGATACCTGACCGTTGACGGTTAGGCTAACCATTTACAGTTAGGATGATCATCGATGGTCATACTCCCAAACATAAAAGGGTAAAAATAAGTTCAAAATTAAGGTTTAAAAATGTTTAGCCAAGGTGTCCTAGGTGTGTTAATGAATGTTCAAGTAGAAGAGGTGTTTTAAGGGTGAGTTAACTAGGTGAATAGCTAACTAAAGGTCAAGAATAGGTCCAAGGTAGTTCAACATCAAAAATTGGTCAAGGGGATGTTTTCAACTGTCTACAAGGTGTTGATATTTTTATTCAAGTCACTTGATAGTCACTCAACTATCATTTTTTTATAAAAACTTGGAGTGACTAAGATGTCTAGTGGTCTCACATCTCCAAAACCATAACTAAGATTTTTTTTTCAAAATTATATTAGGAGATAATTTTAAAGGAGGTGGGATTTAATATGATTTGGGGCATATTATTAAGAGAGGATTTTGTTTTTTAATGTGGTGCAACATTATTTTAAAAAGGGAGGGTTATAATTTTTTTTATAAAGCCTTGTAATTCTTAGTAAAAGTCTTTTAAAAGAGAGGCAACTTTATTTTTGGCCCATACTTTATCTCATGTGTCGAAGACTAGAGGGTGAGGTCTATTATAATAGGAGGTCAAACCCCCTCACAGATAAAATAAACTTGTTCTCGCTCATCCTTACCTTCATTTTTTGGAGGTCATTTTTATTGCATTTGTACCCTCTTGGCCCTTATTGTTGTTCTTATCATCACACTTTGCATTCATGGATGCGTTATCACTAGAGTCTGATGGCCCATTTTTTAGTGTGCATTTTTTTTGTGCCACTTTTGTACTCATGGATGCATTTTCAATAAATCTCAACATATTACATTCTTGAGTATGATTTTTTTCTGCGCACCACTCCCTTGTTTTAGGAGCAACTCTCTTGTTCTTGATGGCATATTCTATAGATTGATAGCATTCTAGGTTTTATGCATCATCTGGTGTTTTTTGTTATATGGGATCTTTATTTATGGTCACACTGAGAGGCATGGAGTCTTTTTCTTCATGTTTGTATGCTCCATGTTGAACATTTACTCTTCATTTGTTGACTATCCCATCACCACTAGGGCCATTTTATTGAGAGATATTGTTCTGTATCATTGACATTTTTTTGACAGTTGACAGTCTCCTTTATATTTGTTTTGGAGCTTGATCTCCTTTTGAAGAGTAGCTATTCTGGTGAATACAATGTCTGCATGTCAATGTTTGAGTAGTGGATTTAGTCCACTCATATTGACCTTTTTTGCATCACTCCACCTGGTCAGTAGTATGGGGGGGTTACGGTGCATATCTTGATTCTTTGATTATCATATTCCTCACTAACCCTTAGTGTACCACATCTTCTAGCAGTAGATAAAATTTAGTTGATGAACCATTTTGTACTATTGACACCTTTGATATCTCTTTTCATAAGAGTTATTCTAGTACATTCCAATGTTAATTTATTTTGTAATTGAGCAGTGGATCCAGACCACTTGTAAAGATTTGAGTTTCATTACGACTTTTGAGTCCACTGAGTGCATTTATATTTGATGGCCTTTATTCTATGCAGTGCACCTCTTCAGCGTTATGTTCAAGTTTGAGTTGTTTGCTTTTTTGAGACACCTTACAACATATGTTTTTTGCTCTCTTAACTTTAGTTGATGTTACTGGTTTTTGGGTAGCTTACGGTGATATATTTCATCCTTGGTGACTCTTTTTCCCAATGTTTTGCAATCAGTGTTTTTTACAGAGTTAGCCTCGTATAGAGTACCAACTCCTATTTGACTTGGTGGTTATAGTGATTCAACATCCATGTAGTATGGTAAGATGGATTGGTTACCATAGGGATACTTTGTATTTCACTATGATTTTATACATGGGTACTTGATTAGGCCTAGTTGTCGAGACCCATCAGTTTCTGTGCTTTCTCTTTTTTTCACTCCCTATTATGTGCTTAAGGGAGGGTGTTGGAATAAAGCATGTAATCTTATTTTGGGAGTTTTTTTATTGTTGGATATGCTATTATATTTTGTGCACATATTTTTTGAGTGCACTATATTAATAGAAACTCTTGTTTTATAGGTTGTTCATGCAATAATAATTTGTTTTACGAAACAACCTACATTGCCTATTTAATAGGCACTCCCATGTACTTTTGACGTGGTTATTGTGGAGACCCACACAGAGTTTGTGAATACATTTACAGAGACTTGTGCATATTTTCTCTTTGTGTACAATATATGTGTTATTTATGTTATGGTAATGGTATGCAAGAGTGATCCTGTTGGTTATGAGTTCTTTCTAAACTCTAATCATTTCAAAATTGGTAAGTGTGCATTGGTTTCAACAATAAGAAATCCTTATCATCTTCTTTATCATACACTTATTTTTTGATATCTTACAACATTAATCAGAGAACTTCCTACTCTTCTACCCCCACCTTAGGTAGATCACACTCAATAATTATCCTTGAAACCATGGGATTTTTGAGCCAAGACTTTACTTGATGGGTTGTTTTTTTGGCGGTGAGGCTTTATACGTAGGTGATTTCATCTTGCCTTTCTCTTATTATGGTAGAGCTTGTGGTTGTGATGGTTGAACATGTGATTACATTAGTTGTTGTAGTGGTGCTTACTATGCTTATGCTTATTACACCTATGGAAGAATAAATTATAAAGGTGGGACCGACCTCGAAGATAAGGCTATTTACCTTTATACTTTAGCTTTTGCTTTGATCATATAAATAAAAAATGGCATTGGGGTCACAGTTAGAGTATCCAACTTATGGACCTTGATTTGAATACTATTATGCAATTTAGTGACTGAAGCATGTTATCCCAAATATTTCATTACATCTTATGGGATCCTAGGGTATGTTTGGATCAAAGCTAGGACTTCGAACCACCATGTGTTAATTTTCCCCAATTGTTAGTAATACTACCTTATTTTGGTCTATGTGATATTTACGATGGCATTACTAGGACAAAATTTTGTAATTACATTAATTGGACCCAGTGGATATTTCCACTACATGAAACACAATAAAAGAACCAAAAATGAGTACTAAAATGTCTATGTGCTTCCCACAAGTACCTTTTCTATGTTAGTGGTGAGTTTAGTTACCAAAAACTTGGGCCAATTAAAGTCCCCCTATATCTTTGTCATGTAATAGGAAATATCAATTACGCCTCTTGTCACTTATTTCCCTTGGTGGTTTGCCAAAATATTTTTGTGATGCATTGTACCATGATGCATAGTGAAGCAGCCTCAATTGAGTCAATGGGTGTTCCTCACCCTGCCCTTGTGGTATATTTTTCCTTGATACCTAGATGGATTGGTGGTCTTGTAGCCTTATAAGGGAGGACATATTTTTCATGATTGGGAAGGTTGGTGGCTCGTGCCATGTTGTGTGTAGTGATCCAAATTATAACATCTTGAGCTAAATAGATAGATCCTTAATTGTATCAGCTCAACAAAGTCATCATGACCTCATCTAACTACCCAAATGTAGGTAGCTTAATCAATCTTTTAGTGTTGGAGCCTTGGAATGGATGTTAAAGTGTGTTCTTGCTTGTGTTGCTCCTTGATTATCTTGTGCTAAAAGAGTAGTTTCTATTACATTTATAAAATTGTAGGGATCTAGATCATTATACTTAGTCTGGAAAAGACTTAACCCAATCCCCATTTCCTTTTTTATGCATCTGATAGTAGAATGACCTCTTTGTATGGCTTGATTGGTGGTATGGAATGAATGATTACTTTGCTTAGTTGTGCTCTAGTTCTAAATTCATTCCTGATTACGTATTCTAAAAGCATATTGTAGAAGCCTCTTATTAGTTGAATTCTGTAATGTTTTGGCATTGTCCATACCCTACTCTTATATAGCTATTGGTGCCCAATTTCATGTCACCGACTACTTTGAATGCATTGATTGTTTGTGCACAAGTGTTCCTTTTTCAATTAATATCACTTACTAGGAGTTACTTTGACAGGGACAATTTGTGCTTAGAATATTTGATTTGCTTCTTTAGTAGTTATTATCTATGAGTAGTTATCCTTTCATGTAATAAATTTATCTTATGAATCCACTTGTCCCTTTACTACTAAATTTGCATTAAAAAGATGTAATTTTTTTGAAACACCAAGTCATTAATGGTCTGACTTGATCATTGGCCTTTTATTTTTCAAACCTATCTTGTCATCATCACCTTCATAGACTTAATTAATATGCTTGATGTAGTTTTGGCCAATTATCTTTGGAATGTGATTGCACCCTATAATGATAATTTCTTCCTAGTTTTGGAGATGTGTTGCATTGCAATAAACATGTTCTACAAACATTCTAACCTAATAAATAAAATAGAAACAAACAACATTAAATAAAATCCTAACTATATGGTGTTACTCAACACCCAATCAATTTTTTAGTTGAACAATAGATATTAAAGTCAATATGGCTTAAGCCTACAGACATTTATACATCTGGCTAATATGGTTCCCTGCACATATTTCAACACTATGGTACCCTGTGGTCATACTTCATGAATAATATAGGTCCTTTCCATTTAATGCACAACTTTCCTTGGAATGCTTTAAATATGCTCTCATAAAGCAATATTGTTTGTTTAGGGTAAAATTTCTTGGATCACAAGTTGCAATCATGCCATGCTTTCTGAATCTGATTTTAATCTTTTTTATCTACTATACTCTTTATCTATTTTATTCCATCTTTGTGAAATCCATCAACCATGCCTTTAATGAATCCTAATCTCCTAATCTCATTACCATCATAATACGTAGACTAGGAACAATATACTCCATAGGCATTACTACCTCAAGGCCATATACCAACTGAAATGGAGTGAACCTTTTAGCTCTCTTGTAATGTGTTCTATAAGCCCACATAATTATATGAATTCAATCTTCCCAATCATCACTTTGTACATTACAAATTTGTGTTAACATCTTCTCCAATACTTTATTGGATGTTTTTACCTATCTGTTTGCTTATAGATGGTAAGCCATACTTTTACGGTGTGATATCATGAACTCTTAAATGAGAGTCTTGATAGTAATATTTAAAAAATGCATGCCTTTATCACTTACCATCTTAGTTGTACATCCAAACCTTGAGATGATGTTTTCCTATAAAAATTTGTCATCATATTTCACACCGTAGCTTTGAGTGGTAACATATTTCGCCCATTTAATATATTAGGTGTGAGTGTGCTTAATTGGAGGAGATATATGTCCAATGAAGTCAATTCCCCAGTATTCAAAGGGTTATTCTAAAATCATGGGTACCAATGGCATTTTATCACACTGGTTGGGCTTACCTATTCATTGACAGATATCACAGTGTTTAACAACTCTATGTGCATCCTAAAATAACATAGGCCACCAAAGATAACTCTATAATATTTTCCTTATAGTGGATTCTACTAAAAAATGACCCCTTGTAATTCCTTGATGAGCCTCTTGAAGAATTTGTGGTCGCTTGTGCTCTAGACCTACTCTATGCAATACATCATCTTTGTTAAGCTTGTACAAGAATCCATTGATAAGGCTATATGGTATGATTCAAGTGACCATTTGCTTCTTATCCAATTTAGTGTAATGTGAAGTAAATGTTCTTTGTTCCAAGAAATTTTTACTCTTTCATGTTATTAGGAACTAAAGTAGTTCTAAATAAATGTGGATCTGGGGATTCATCTTCAAATTCTTCTGTTTCCTTCCCATTATAAAGTTTGTTGAGGTGATCTAGGTCCACATTCTCTCAACCTGACTTAATATTAATCCAAAATTGAAATTACTAAAAGAGAATTAACCATCTTGATATATGTCCTCCCAGCATTGTCTTATTAACCAAGTGTTGCAATGCCTAGTGATCCATTAAGAAATTAAAAGTAATAACCAATAAGTAATGCCAAAACTTTTGCAATGTGAAAACCATGGCTAGTGCTTCTCTCTTTGTGGTCATGTAATTATTTTCTAAATATAATAATTTTTGGTTGGAAAAATGTATCGGGTGGTCTAACCCACCTTCATTTATCTATGCTAAGATAACTCCTAGTGTGGTGCTAGAAGCATCTATATGTACATGGAATGACTTCCTCTAGTTAGGACAAACTAAGATCGGTGTTGTTACCAATATTTCTTTAACTCAATAAATGTTGTTTGACATTATGGTGTCCATTCAAAATTGGTATCTTTGCATAGTAATTTATCCATGGATGCAGATATAGTTGCATAGCCTTTTATAAACTTTTGATAATATCTCATATGACTAAAAAATGTGTGCACTTCAGTTGAGTTAGTATAAGGTGGCATTCCTACTATAACAAAAAATTTAGTTGGGTTAAAAAAGTACCATCATAACACAAAACATGGCCTAGCAAGACACTGAAAGGTGTAAATAATAGACACTTCTTTAAATTTAATGTAATGTCCAAAGCCCAACATCTCTCAAACATCAATCTTAGTTTTGATAAATGTTCTTTAAATAGAGAGAAGACAGACCAATCATCCAAATATACTTCCAAGAAATCATGAATGAAATATTTGAATGTGTTTACCATAGCTATAAAAAATACAATAGGTACATTATTTAAACCAAATAGCATTACCTTCTATGTGAACGATCCCCGTTCAGTAGTGAAAGTGGTCTTATCTTGATCCTCCTTTGCAATTGAAATCTAGTGATATCCACTGAAACCATCTATAAATGAATATAATTCATTCCAAAAAATGGATTTAAGGACTTCATCTGTAAAAGGAATTAGGAATGAATCATCAATGTAAGAATCATTGAGTGTGTGGTAGTCCCCACACACCCGAATTTATCTTATTTTCTTAGGTTGAACAACCATGGGACTCACCCACTCTATCTTTTCAACTAGATAAATGATTCTAACTTCTTGCATCCAATCAAGTTTGACCTTTATTTTGATTTTCATATTAGGATTGAGCCTATAAGGTATTTTTTTGATAGGGCATGCACACTATTTTAGTTCTATGTGCATTTCTCTGAGAGATGGATCTATGCCTTTTACCTCTACGAATTTACTTGGAAACACATCTTGATAATCCCTTAACAACTGTAAAGCCTAAAAAATTTGCTCTTGTTCCCAACAATCTCCCACTATTGCAAGCTTAGGAGCCAACTTTATCCCAATATTTCACAAAGGTCCCTGATATATCTTACCTAGTCCACTAGGAAAAGTACATTGTAGAATGTGCTTTCCTTCACATTGTAAAATGTTGATTTTGTGCAATTTTTCCTCTTCCACTTGTTTTTCACTTTGCACTAGTTTGGGTCCATCTTCACGTTGTGGCTCAAAGAAACCTTATAGATCGAGATCTCCATCATTGTCACTGTCACTTGATTTTGCCAAATCATTAATTATTTTATTACATGGCTAAACAAGAAATTGTTCTTTTTAGTTGGCTTTGTAATTGTGCAGTGCGAGATCCAAGTCCTACATACACTCTTGATGAGATGATGATTTATCTATAGTTTCTAAATATTTTATTCATCCATGACATAGAGAAAAATTAATTTTTTGCAAGGCATTATGTACTAATAGATTATTGTCTTTAAACATAAAAGTTTGAATTGAATCTTGCTAAACTAACACCCAATGTTTGGTTTCCCTTCTATGTTCTTGATGCATATACCAAGCTATTAGTAGAGGTGATAGGTTGTGGTTGAATATGTGCACCTAAGATCGTGGCTCTACTCCTTGTGTGGTCCATATATCCATACAATGATGGATGTGCAATTCTAGGCATTGAACTTCTTGAAAGAAAGGCCATAATAATTTGACACTAGTTAGTAGTTGAAACCTTTCATGCAAGACTTTACATGTTTCCTCCCATTGTATTCATGAATTTATGTTTGCTACCCACCATGTCATAGTAGTTCCTTTTAGCACATAACTAAGTATGCTAACTCATTGATCCACCTCCAGTACATGGTTTTCAAGTCACAATATAAATGGATTGATATCCTCTGTTGTAAAGTATTGAGGCATATAACATTTTATAGTGTACACCATGCACATAGGTCACAACTCATGATCTCTGCAAGACCAATTCAATATGTGCATGTTTGAGTCACCACTTATGGATGATGTAGATTTTGAAGGTAGAATATCTTATGGGGTTTGCTCAGTATAGGTTATCATAGTTGCACTAGTATTATATATGACGTCTACTTTAGATATTTTTAGAGAGCACACTGAAGGAGAAACACAATCTTCAAGGTGAACCTACCTAGTCAAAGACTTTGTTATAACATATTTGAATTATAGTCATTGTTCTTGTTGGGCAATATGTGGTTTCCAATCTTGACACACTATAGGCCGCACCTCATTTTACCTTTCATATGTCCCCACTTTAAACCAACTATTGTCCCCATAGGAATAAGGATACTTTGGATATTTTGGGATGATATATGACTTTTCTCACACTTATATAGGGACATGACCATTATTTATCTTTTTAATGCACTTTTAACTGATTGCACATAGTAGTGATGGTAATTTAGCCATCATAAGCCCATTTCTTACCAATTAAGGCAGGGTAATGAGTCTATGGTGTCTTCATGTCAATGACCTCAAAGTCTCCTCATAGATTGAACTCAACCACTTTAATTTAAACATCTTATAACCTACTAATGGGTTAAACTTTTCCATAATTTTCCAAACTCAATGTTACTATATTGTAGCTCAGAGTTGGTTGACCAATGGCTTCCCAGGTTGATTAGGGAATAATATTGACTATGCTTCTAAAATCAAATATTGCATTTTGAATTTCATACCCAACCAACTAAATATCTATTCATGAATCCACATCCCAAGGTTTCTTGGTCTCGACATACCAAACTACTTTATCAACCCTTATTTATAAGATTAGTGATGTTATGGGATATATCCTCTTTGTGTAGTTTATTGAGTAGTTTCATCAAATTTATTAAATCAGTCATATACCCTCTTGCCTCATTATCCTAACAAATTTCCCATACATGTGAACATCAATAGTTGTGTTATCATCCTCAAAAGCTAGTTTTTATTATATTTCTTGTAATACTTGCACAACTTCATACATTAAATTCTTTTATGTAGTAGGATCAAGATATTTATCTGACTGAACTTTCATAATGCCATGATCCTGAGGCATTTCTAAAAGAGATCAGACTTTTTCATCTGTTTATTTCCTTATGATGGCTTGCACAAACGCTTTTTTCTTTGGTTGCACAATGATCATAATTACATTGTGCATTGGCTTCTCCTTTTTTTATTTCTCCAAAATTGGGCAATATTCTATTTGATGTTGACCTTTGACCCTAGAATATATGCAATAGACTTGTCTTTGAGAGTTGGTGGGGCAGTTCTTTGTATAACGATTATATGTGCCACATAGATAGCATTGCATAGGGGATCAAACTTGCCAATTATCATTGTTATGACCTCTTTGATATCTGGCCCTATCTCCCCCTCTATAGCCACCTTTATTTTGTTGATATCCCCACCCTTGTGATTATTGTCTAGCATATCCTCCTTGATTTGTTTGTGCATCACATCATCATAGGGGTGTCATCCACAAAGCATTAATGAAGATAAATATCAGGATTAAGGCTACCCATGCCTTATTAATGCTCTATTCTTCTAAATATTGATGACCATATTTATTACTTATCCATCCAAAATTGAATGGATTTGTGACCCTCCATCTTGATATCAATATAGAGGGCCAAGAATCAGTTAGATTTTTTTGGAAAAGTAAAAAATACATGGGCCATGACCATAACCTTTAAGCTTTTTTTGTGTAATGTTATTATGTAGGAATAGCTTCAACAAAGTCCTTTTTGGTGTAGAAAAGCTATGCAAAAAAATCAATAGAGAGCTTCACTCATCCTTTCAACATTGATCAAATCAAGAGCCAAATCCATTTGTGTAAAGAGAGATGTATGGAGATGTTTATGCTACCACATTGACAAAGACTTGGAATACCAAATCCAAGCACAAACACATTTAATGGATTAATCTTGGAGAAGGACCACTT
Source organism: Torreya grandis (assembly GCA_037957365.1). NCBI lineage: Eukaryota > Viridiplantae > Streptophyta > Pinopsida > Cupressales > Taxaceae > Torreya > Torreya grandis. The sequence goes on along the minus strand of JARHVA010000700.1, from coordinate 684,317 downwards.
AAGGAAGGCTTTGTCCATGTTTTCTTGTCTAAGTATCTTGACTTTATGGATCTACGCCCCTTTAGGGAGTAAGCTAAGCACATTGCATTCTTTATGCTTTATCATTAGTTTTATGTTTTAAATGTATGAACTAACTTGCCCCGCAATCCTATTCAAAATATGCCCCAAAGTCTGAAGTGACATATTGATGGGCATCACAAAATGTCCAAACATGTGATATGGAGTGAGGTGAAACTCAATTGCTAGAATGAACCTCATCAGGTTGGTCGATAATTTTTGATGAATCTGAACTATTATAATGAACTCATCATGCTAGGTGATGTAGTTTAATGAATTTGGGATGTTAGAATGAACTATATCAGGCTGGCCAATGTAGTTCAATAAAACTCAATTGATAGAATATATTATATCAAGTTGACCGATGTAGTTTGATGAATGTAAACTCTAAATATGAACTGAATCAGGTTAGTCAATGTAGTTTGATGAATCTAAACTATATTAATGAAATGCATCAGGTTGGCCAATTTAGTTTGATGAATTTGAATTATCAAAATAAACTAAATCAGGCTAGTTGATGTAGTTTGATAAATCTAAGTTATTAGAATGAATTGTATCAGGTTGGTCGATGTTATTTGATGAATCTAGACTATTAGAATGAACTACATCAAGTTTTTTGATGCAATTTGATAAATATAAACTATTATAATGAATTGCATCAAGCTAGTTGATGTATTTTGATGACACTAGATTATCAAAATGGACTGTATTGAACTAGTCGATGTAGTTTCAGATAGGTAAATGTGTTGATATGTTAAATTTTAAGGATGTTGAAATTGACATATGACTTATAGAATAGGTTTAAAGATATCTATAAGCTAAAGGAAGACCATTTATGATGCACTTTGGAGTAGGCATTTTAACTAAGTGATCTTTAGGTTCATGTGACCTAAGAGGTTGAATGTTGATAAATGCAACCACCCATTTGAAGTTGTCCATGTTAGCTATTATTTCCTTATTACTACAAGAAGAAGGATCAACTATGGTTTGGACAACATTAGCAAATTATTTGGGATTGGGAGGGTGTTGACACTAATCATTAGGTATTTGATGTTGATGTAATTGTGATTCATTAGATTAGGCTTGGGAGATTTTAAGATGGTCTTAATAATGTTGTTAAGTAAGAGTGTTAATATTAAAATGTGAACCAAGTAAGGAGGTAGGAAGAAATAATTGTATATCACGACAATTTTCATGAGAATGACCTATCTTAGCATGCCACCAACAAAACTTATCAAGATTGAACCATTTTGGAGGAGGTTTGAAAGATTCAAAAACTCTTAGAATTAGAAGGTTGTATCTTTATCTTGAGTTCATGGAGACTCAAGGGAGGATGGATAGGGGTTTTATTGTTTGGTTTGGAAGTTCCCTCATTAGGTTTTTGGGGAGGCTTGATTTGAGATGAAGTGGTATCAATGACATTAGTTGATGATTCCTTATGATATGATTCAAAATGACTCATAATAAAGTCTTGTCTTTTTGCTTGATCTAAGGAAACTTCTAAATTTTTAGGCGAGAACATCCAAACTTTGTATTGAAGAGGGGATTTAAGAGTGGTAACAAAGAGTTTGAAAATATTATCATCACCCATGTTATGATCCACTTTGTGAGCTAGAGACTTCCATCGTTAGATGAAAATGTGATAAGATTCATTAGGAGGTTTCTTAGCATTGATGAAATGGTTAAGGTTATTTTTAGGAAGACCATTATGTAAGAATTCCTTAAGTAGAGCATGGATTAAATCCTTTAGTTTTTTAATGGAATGTCTAGGAAGTTGATTATACCATTCTAGCACATCTCTAATAAAGGTTTTGGCTAGACATTTGGTAGTAGCAAAGATATTTTGAAGCCAGTCCTTCTAGAGATTGCCAAAATATTTAAGGAAGCATGTATGATCTTTAGTCCCATTATATTTGATAGTTGGAGAGATATTTCAAATGTCTATGGACATAATGACGAGAGCTAAAGGTTCATTTTGAACATGTTTAAGCATTTTGTTTTGAATTAGAGGTTGAAGAATAAGGTTTCCATTCGCATCTCTAAGAGGAGGAGGAAAAAAATTCTAATTTGGTTGATTCATGATAACTTGAGGTTTTTTAACCATTTGAAAAATCTAGTTTTACATTTGAAGCATTCGATTGTTATTATAAAATTTCATAAGGGTCATTTTTGGATCATGTATGCAGGGATTTGAGTTGTATCAAGAAGTGGGTTTTGATTATAAGAATTAAGAGGGGAATTTCCAACATTAGTATTGGTTATCCCAAATGTGGTAGATGAATAAGGAAGCTTTGTAAAATAATAATTCTTATAAGGAGTGTAAATGGTAGTATCATTAAGATTATTGAAGAATTGAGAATCATCTAGATATCCATGTTGATTGATTTCAACCATGTTACATTATGAAGCGATAATACTAGGTGATATTGATATGGGTGTAACAATGGGAGTGTGAACATTGGTTGTAATAGGTGGAACATAATGTGAGGTTATAACTGTTGAGGAAGGTTTGTTGATAAGTTTATAACTTATAGGTTTGGAAGTTTTTAAAGTGGTATAACATGTCAAATCATCATGATTATGAATTTATCTTTGAGGATTTTTTGGATCTACTATATGGTACAAGGTATATTAAGACTGAGAAGATCTATAACAATTTTATGAAAAATTGCACCAATAAGAGTTATCTTCAATGGTAGATAGGGTGGGAAAAATATATAAACTTGTGTAGGATTTGAATGGGTTGAGGCTTGAAAAAAAATCCTAATAGGTGACATCATGATCATAGATAACCAAAAAATATGATGAAAAAGAATTGATCACAAGAAAATGACTATATCAACCAAATCGATACAATTAGAAACTAAAGCTAAAATATATATTATATTGGGTTCGTTGATATAATTTGGCTAAAAAAAGTAGTGTTGGTTGGTGGCTAGAGAAAAATAATTATATTGTACTAGCCTTGACCATTGCAGGTGGGAAAAAAATGAACTATATCAACCCTAGCAGATGTAGTTGGGAAAAGTGACTACCAACCTTGGCAGATGTAGCTGGAAAAAAATGGACAATATTGGCCATGACAGATGTAGATGGAAATCAAATGAATTATATTGATCCTAGTAGATGTAGTTAGAAAACATAATGAACTACATCAACCATGTCTGATGTAGTTAGAAAGTAAACTGAACTATATCAGACCTGGTTGATGTAATTGGAAAGACTATTCAAGATATATTGGCACATAATTGTATCATGTTTGCTAGATATAGTTGGCTAGAAAAGAAAACTAGTATAGAACAATATTGTGTCTAGTCGATACAGTTGGCTTAAAAAGTGAAGGCAATGGTAGGATTCACATTAGGTTCATTAGAATGTATGTAAAGGGTTAGGATCATCCTACAACTATCCCATCTATTAAATATCTAGACTCAGATAAGGCTAATCAAAAGATCCCAATGATACTTAATGAATTCAAGATATGACCAATAGATCCACAAACCTAGTAATAAGAGCACCTACAACACAATGTCAATGGATAGGGTTACAAATCATCTAGGTAATGAACATAATGGAATATCTCTAACTAGGTCTCTATTTGTAAGTAATCTAATATCATAAATAAAAAATGTAAGGGAGAAGCTAAGGAGAAATGGCATGCAAATGGGAGCTTAGGCTACCTAAAATAGATAAATGACAAGTTCAAATAATCTTATAGCCACACTTAGTATAAGTATAGATAAAGATCAAACAAGGATATACACACATTCATTTACTAATAAATAAACAACTTTTATCTACTGAATGAAAGAGCTAGGGTTAGAATATACTTACTTTGAAGAGGATCTACCGAGCCTCAATCTCCCCTTTGGCCAAAAGAGATTGTTGTGGTTATGAAGACTCCAAAGGAAGGACAATTAGATCTAAGCCAACTAATGACCTCCAAACAACTATCCAAGCCTTTCATAAGACAAGCTTCCTTTAAGACAAGACTCTATTAGAATGAAAGGGTGACGTGTATTTATAGTGGTCAATATCCCAAACCCATCTTGAAAGTCAAGCTGGTGAAATCAACTAGGTTCTATGTAGTTAAGAGGAATTAACTAACATTTAACTATGTCAACCAGGGTGAAACAATATAGTAAGATAAAAGGTTTGAAATAAATTGTATCAGCCATGACTGATGTAACTAGAAAAATAATTAAATGCATCAGTCATGGCTAATGTAATTGGAAAACAAAATGAACTACATCAACCATCGTTGAAGTACATGGAAAACACACTAAACTGCATTGGATATGGTAGATATAGTTGAAAAACATACTAAATTATGTTGTCCATGGTAGATGTAGTTAGAAAACACAATAAACTACATCGACTATGATAGATATAGTTATAAATAGGCAAATTGGCATAAATGAGTGAGGTAGGATGGAAGGAGGTAGGTAGAAAGGAAAATCTAAGGAAGCTGAACTATAAATAGGAATGATATGTGATTTAACTTTTAAGGGGATTATGGAATGTAAAACCCTATTATGCTAAAGTGTTGGAATAATAAATCAGGGAATAAATATGCAATAAGTATAGCCTCTAATTTGTACAATAGTTGACTTTTTGTTTTATCCTATAAATAACAAATGAACTACAAGAGATTTACTTAGCTATAAATTAACTTGGATGGATGAAAGATACGCTGAAATCAGTGTAGGAATTGTCCCAAGTGTCATGAATAGGAATCAAAAGTCAGAAACCCTCCTAGATAATATTACAATCCTATGGATAGTAGTGCACTATACTAGTGTCATATGTGGCACAATAGTGTCCTTTTTTCAAGCAGGAACAATGAACTTCTATGTGGAACTTGACTTATTCTTGATATACCTATGCCTAAGTGGATGAATGTTGGTTCATTGTTTATTCCCTATTTTTGACTAATTTGCATGTGAAACCCTAGGCCTCCATGTTTTTTAGGGTATTTGAGGAGCACAAGCAGCAAAGAGTAGCATTATCATGGTAAGCTAGACTTGACCTCGACACCCCATGTGTTGAGTGTTGCCTATATACCAATATCTCAAAAGGGGATCAAGCCTAATGTAGTTTTCCCAATCTAAGTGATGGTGCAAGTACAAGTGAATGTTATTATGAGTTCCAGTTTGAGTGCTTTAGGTATGATTGGAGACTAGAAATCTAAGTAATATGAGCTATGGGCTATGTATATGGGTATATGCAAAAGTAAGGCATCATAGGGATCAATGACCTTGATTTCACAACTATTTTTGAGTTTATTTATGAGTCTTTGTATATAGTTTCCATCTAGTGGATAAGTGAATGAAAGTGGGCTATAAATAGCATTCTGGTGATTGTCAAGATGTTAAATATGTCTAAGCATGTCCTAGGAGTTTCTTTGGTAATGGAAAGATATTTGATTGGGGAGTAAGGAGAAGAAGGACAGTAGTGTGGTCCTTAGGTTAAAAGCACAGTGCACTAGTGTCTAAAGGGCCACGCTAATGTCTAGGTGGTAGAAGTTGGTGAACAAGGTGCCTCAATGTCTAGGAGATGTCTTAGTGTTACTTTTGGTATATCTAGGAGTGGATTAGACCTGCACAAAAGTTCAAAAAGGCTCAAAAGAGGCCCTAAGATAGGTTTAGGGATAAGTTAGGATAAGGTGGTCTCGAGTGACACTTAGTGCACTAAAATGATATTTTAGATGATTATATTCCCCCCCCACCTTATTTTGTAAATTTAGCAAAGTGAAATGATTAGGATAAAGGAAAAGAAATGTACCTGGACTTACCTAAGAGGTGAAGTCTATGAATCTAGGTCTGAGTTTGTGAAGCATGCTCTATTACATATCCTAAAAATTTGGGTCTGAGTCTATGAAGTGTGCTCTATTATGTATTTTGTAAACAAAACATGAAGGAATTAATACTTGCTTAAGAAACATCAAAAAGAAGACAAAAATAACTAAAGAGAATTGAGAAAGAGGAAAGAAATGAATACAGCTCGTTGGGTACATGAACCAATGTTAAAACCTAGTGACATCCTATGTGTGCATGTAGATGGTGAATAAATGATGAATAACCTGGACTAAGTTGGTGGATTACTCAATCTTCATGTGTGGGTGGCTTAATAACTCAATCTACCATTGAATCCATCATTGTCCACCCCTGCTTGGTAGATCATAATCTATGAATAACTTGGATTGGACATATGGCTTGTCCAACCCTCCTATGTAGGTGGCTCAATAACTCAAGTAGGCTATGTCTCCATCATTGCCTACCCATGTGTAGTAGATTAATTTGAAACCAAATTTGTGTAATGTATCTGAAGTTTTGTGATGTAACTGAAACTATGTAGGATGGCTCCATGGCCACTAAAAAATTCTAAAATGTAAAATGGCTCAGGGACCATTCAGGCACTCAAGAATGTAGCTCAGGGACTATGTGATAATGCCAACCATTGCATATAGAATAAGGCATCAATTTGGTGAAAATTTTATTAAAATGGTTTATGGAGTAATAACATGGAGAATGACATTGAGTTTCCATTCCATCTAAGAGTATTGGTTTCAAATTGAGCATATGGGAAAAATGTATTGTGCACATGCCCCCAAATTTGATATCTATGTATATGGATTCTAGAATAAGTCATAATAATCTATGTTTGAGTATTTGAATTTGAAATGGGAGTGATCATGCTGCACATGATGCCCTCAATTTAAGCAAAGCATGTGTAATCTATGTGAAAACTAAGTACATATTGATCCTATTTGATAATTTATGACTAAAATTATTCAACTATGGATTGTACCTATTGTACTTTTTTGGAAATTCTAGAATTTTCTATTTCCATGGATATTAGACAATAGTGTGGTCCCTTGGATAGTAGTGCACTATGCTAGTGTCTTCTATTCTGCATTAGTGACCAAATGTGTTGTTTCTGTGAAAAACTAAGATTGATCTATATGTGACATTTTTCCACTATGTTTTCCAGAATTTGGGCTCTATAATGTATGTCTGCATTCTAAAAACTATGTTTTGAATACATTAGGACGGCTTGATCTCTATGACAAACCCCTATGAATGCCCCCTATTTTGAGGGGATTTGTTGAATCTTTGTAATAACTATCCTCAAAAGAAAAGCTTTGCATCATGTGTGTTAGACTAAAAACATATGATATGTGCATGATAAACCACTATAATGTGTATACATGACATCAAAATGTAAAATAATCTAAGCATGAGTTGGTAATGTACAATGTATGTTAGATATAGCATTCACATAGTTGTCAAGATAGATATAAAAATGTAAGCATGTATATAAATAATGAAGCTGAGTATAATATGAGTAACTACCTAGGGGGATGAGGCATGATGTCTATCAAAGCACCCAAGGAGGAAGGATAGATGCATTAAATCCCTCATGGCATCACAAAATAGATTTGAATGTAACAAGAAAGAGATAAGTGTCATGGCCATGACACATACACGAGAGCATACATACAAACACATGATGCACATAAGTTAGGCCAAGGGGCCACAATACAAGGGACATGGGCACTTGTCACTAAGTTTGAGAAAGAGCAAACATAAAAGGACATGTTTAAATGTCTATGTATTTATAGAGCAAGCATGTTTGGTTGAGAGCCACATGGAGGGACATGTTCAAATGTCTTCATACAAAATCAATAAGACACACACAAGGATATGGGCATGTGTCCAAAGCATCCACACAATGAAAGGAATTGGATTAGAGACATAAAAAATGGCATATTCAAATGCCTTCAAGTAGATGTAGAAGTAAAGATACATGATCAAATCTAATCTAGGAAAGCTATAAATGAAATTATGCATGAACATGTGGTACAAATTTGTATAAGATCAGAGTTGTACATAAGTTGAGTCTATAGTAGTGGTAGTCTACAAAAAATTTGAATAATATAGGATGATCAATATCAAAATATAATGAATGTTAAGTTTGTGATATGGAGTATATAAAGATATAACCTGACAAATCATAAGCTATGTAGTATTATGCCCCCAATGGGTGAATGTATCAGTGTTGGATCTGTGTATCCATGTATATGCCCCCAATAAGTAGATAGTAGCAAATGTAGATTTGTGGAGAGGACCTAAGTCCTGTACAAATCTATAAACACTCGAAGATAACAAGTGAAGCATGTATGTATGATAAAATTGACTATACTAACATAGATAGGATATGTAATACCTAGAAAATATAAGGAATGTAAACATGGAAATGCATACAATCTAAAATTTGTACTTTCTAAGTAAGTATTTGAATATTTTTTTATTTGTTTGAATATGTTATATTATTTTTGTATTTTCTAAGTATAAGTTATGTACAAGTAACATGAAAATAAAAATATATGCAAGGGGGAAGGGAAGATAAACTATGTACAAGTAGAGAAGAATATACTAACCGATGAGTCTAGGAAGACACTCACTATATAGGTGTCCTATATCAAATAAGGGAAGATTGACCATTCTATTTTGTGAAGAGGTATCTGAGATCTATGAATTGGATATACTAAGTAATCTATAGCTGAAATTGCCTATGGAATGGGGCTATGAATCTATGGAGCTAACTAAATAGGCTTATGAACTATGGGGTACTTAGGGACCCATGTTGTATAAGAAGATGTGACTAGCATGGGTGTTCTATGATGTAACACTGATCTAGATGATAATGGGGTAGAGAGAAGCTCTCTAGAATCTACAACATGTCTCTGATGTAGGGGTCTCTCTAATATAGGTCTTCGTGGGAGACTATGTGTATGTGGTAATGTTATAGGAGTAAACCTCACCTACATTAGTGGCTCAATTGATATTGGAAGCATGCTAATATAAGCTATATTTAGAGCTGTAACTAGTATTTATTATGTAACTAGTTGTAGAATAGGTAAGGGATACTCATATAGAAGGCCCTCAACTGTCACCACCTGATTAGCATGCATATACTTAAGACATGTGTATGGTGGATAGAATGGCTTGAAGTTATTGTATCCAATCCCTACCTAATAACATGTCAAATGTGTCGGCACTAGGAACCACTAGGAATCTAGTGGCCACGTGTGTGGGACTAACCTATAATGGAAGTAATATCTCCCTGATGGAGCTTTGAACATTGCCATTGAAACCTTAAATAACTATCTCCATCTGATAAATATCCTACTCTGAATAACCCAAGTGTTGTATAAGTGTAATAGTACACATGTTAATGCTTGACCCGTTATCAACCATGACACTCTAAATAAGATAATTATCAATGTAATCTCATGCAAAGAGTGCATATAAATTTGAGTCATTATCGATGATCTCTTGTTCTAAGAAAGTGATGAGATGTGTAGCTGGCACTATAATATGATACACACCAATGATATTATTTAGAGGGTGCATGTCCATCATATGAGTATGATAGGATGTTGGTGATGGATGCACTTGATAAGTATAATGAACACCTAAAGTGCATGTTATCTCATTATTCATATGCTTTGGAAATGAATCTAAAAACATTTTCAATGCTTTTGCTTCCATTAGTTGTGCTTTGAGTGCCTTTGTAGGATTGTCGACATTAATGATATTAGCATTTATCAAATCTTATATATTATGTCATAAATTGATTCATCTATTTTTAGTATGACTTAGTGCTTTATGATAGTTTTAAAGTGCTTTGGCATCATAACTCTTTGGAAGAGGCCTAGTCATATCAACATATGTGATGGGAGGGAGAGATATGACGTTGCATTCCAAGAGTTGTTGGAAAATATGTGTTGGCGATTCAGGAAGATTTATGGAAGGTCTCCTTGGAGGCATTGATAAAACCATGCAAGGAGCTGGCTCTGAGGTTGCATTAACCATTGTATTTGTTTGTTCTTATTTTCAATGGGCCTCACCTCATATGGGGGCTTATTAAAAGTCTTATTAGTTGAATCTGATCTAGTTATGTACTTTAATTTGCCCATGGAGAGAAGCTTGACTTCTTGTTCTTTCATTGTATGGCATAGATCTGTGAATGATGGAAACTTTTAAAATATTATAGCTTCATGTAATGCTGGTAATAAAATTTATTTGAATATGCCCTAGAGTTCTCTATCTGCCATGGGGCTAGTCATCTTTACTAATATAGTTTTATATCACAAGACATATTCAGCTATTGGCTCATTGTATTTTTGTTTAAGTTGTGTAACTTGAGCGTATGAAACCTTATCACTGATGTTGATTGAAAAGTGTGCCAAAAACATATCTGCCAATGGATTAAATGTTATGATGGATTGATTAGTAAGATCATAGAACCATTGTAATGCATAGTCCTTTAAACTGTGAGGGAACAAAAAATGTGAGTAGCCAATTATTGGATACATAATCCAAAAATGATGCATGAAAAGTGTGAAGATGATGTTATGGGTCACCCTTACCATCATACAATGTAAACTTGTGATCCATAAATATAGAGTGCAAAGGAATTGTTGATATATGTTGTGTCAAAGGTGCATATAGGAGCATATGAGAATACAAGGCATAAGATGGTCTAGTAACACCTTGTTGAAGATGTAACACCTTAGACTACAAAGAATTGATCTCCTACCAAAGGAATTATACATCTAAAAAAGAGGGATGTGTACTAGCCACAAGAGGTTATGCCACTAGTAAAGGTTGGCTAGTTGTAGTCAGTTATCGCAGAGTCTGAGTTGTCCCTATAGTAGGTGTAATAATATTATTATCTACGGGATGGGAGGATTGACCCATAGTGGATTTTAGGATCTCTCCTTGAATAATACAGATAAGTTCATCTTGCATATCAGGATGTTTAAATATGAAATCTTGTAAATGTCTCTTATCCGTCTCATCAAATCGGTTATTGAATTATGCCATTGTAGGTTGGGAAGTAGGAAAACAAAAAATTATGTATTTTGATTTTTTTAAGAAATTAAATCTATGAAACATTCTAGAAATAGAATAATGAAGAAAATGTGAGATTTTAAAATTAATCACTAAGCATAGAAAATAAAAAGGATACAAACCCTAAGAGCATCTACAATCAAGGTTTTTTCACTATTCGAAGTAAGTCAAGTTCACTAAATGATTTAACTTTTAAGGGGATTATGGAATGTAAAATTATGATTTGCTAAAGTGATAGAATAATAAATTAGGGAATAAATATGTAATAATTATAGCCTTTGATTTGTATAATATTTGAATTTTTTGATCATCTTATAAATAACAAATGAACTACAAGAGATGTAATTAGCTATAAATTGACTTAGACAGATGAATGAGAGGTTGAAAACTGGTGTAAGAACTATGTTAGTTGATGTAAACAAGAACCAGGAGTTAAAAACCCTACTGGATAATAATGTGGTCCTCTAGATAGTAGCACACTATGCTAGTGTCCTTTGTGGTGTGATAGTGTCTTTTTTGCAAATAAGGACAGTGAACTTCTAACCTTCACCTAGTCCTAAGACACTTGTGCCTGAGTGGATAAATGATGGTTCATTGTCTATTCCCTATTTTTGATTGATTTAATGTGAAACCATATGCCTCCATGTTTGTTAGGGTATTTTAGGAGCATACATATAAAATAATGGTGTTAATAGGGTAGGCTAGATGTGACCTTAACACTCCATGTGCTGATTGTTGCCTACATACCAATACCTCAAAAGGGGATCAAGCTTGATGTAGTTATCCTAATATAAGTACTAGTGAAAGTGCAAGTGAATGCTAATATGAATGTTAGTTTGAGTGTTTTTAGTGTGATTTGAGACTAAAAATCTGAGTAATTTGAGCTCTGGGTTACTATAGATGGGTGTATGCAGAAGCAAGGCAAAATAGGGATCAATGACCTTGATTTGCATAATTGTTTATGAGTTTATTTGATTATTTGCATGTGATTTCCATCTAGTGGATAAGTGAATGAAAGTGGTATATATATAACATTCTAGTGATTGTCAAGATGTGAAATAGGTTTAGGCTAACCCTAAGAGTGCTTTGGGGAATGAAAAGATATATGTTGGGGGAGTAAGGAGCAGAAGGATAGTAACACAATCCCTAGGTCAATAGCATAGTGTGTTAGTGTCCAAAGGGTCGCACTAATGTCCAAGTGGTAGATGTTAGTGAAAAAGGGACCTATGTGCCTAGGGGATGGCTTAGTATTGCTTTTGGTATATCTGGGAGTGGGTTGGACCTACACAAAAGTTAGAAAAGGCTTAAAAGAGGCCCTAAGATAGGTCCAGGGCTAAGCTAGGACAAGGTGGTCTCAAATGACACTCATTATATTGAAATGGCATTTTAGATGACTATAATATGATCATGGATAAATAACTGCATCTCTCATAAAGCACAAAAGTGTTGGGATACGAAACACCAGAAGCACACAGTTGATTACCAAACCAAGCAACTTAATATGCGGAAATTAACCAGATTCAACAAGTAACTAGAATTCAGAATAACACAGAATATGAGAGACAATACACAACTTGTATTAATAACTCTTACAGAAAAGAATACAATAAAGAAGATGCCACTTCTTCTCCACCACCTCTTCAGAGGTTTCCCACACCTCAAGTGAACAGTAATTCTCTCCTCAAAGCTCTCTCTACTAGGTCCCAACACCCAACTCAAACATAGAGTTGGTGTTCACCTTACACCTGTGCTCCACGCACTCCACAAGTGCTCCACGCACTCCACAAGTACTCAAGGTACTTCAAGTAGATCTCCCATGAACTTGCAACAACCTACAATTCAACATACCATACTTATGGAAGGAACTCCCTTGCCTTCCTCTTAGCTCTTCATGTACTCCACGTACATACCAATGAGTACACACCGTACTCCAAGTAGATCCTGCCTAATCCTGCTCCCTGTTGTGTTGCTGTCCTATCTGATCTCCAACTTATAGATCAATACTGGTTCTACACACCTGTGAACCTTGACCTTGCACACACACACACACACCTGTAGATCAATGATCTTACTTACCATGTAGATCTTCTATAAGGGCCATGCTCACCTGATGATCAAGATCATACATACCTGAAGAATCTAGCTGACTCTCCAATCCAGCACCCACACACCTGGTACTGTGGCACTAGGAGGAACGCACCATTGCTCTACCTCACACACCGAAGGAGCTTATAATTATGCTCTCTTACTCCTTAGCACTAATTTACAATACAACCATGAGTCTATTATATAGATCTCATCCAAACAATAATTAGACACCTAGTACAATAATTAGATCCACAGCTCTCAATCTATAATTAGTACTAAGCATACAAACACTTGGTTCGTCAACCAACTGCCCGTAATAAACTCGCAGTCGAACCACACAAGCGACCGACACCGGTCCCTGTCCGCCTGGGGGTCGCCGACGCCGACCGATCTCTGACTGATGTCGGTTGCTCTCCTGCCTTGTCTTGCCGACGTCGGTTGGCCTGACTGACGCCGATGTCTGTGACACTCAACAACCCTTCTGCACCCTCCTCCATGTCTACATCAGTGAAGCTTTTAGCTCCACAACTTAACAATCTCCCACTTGGAGATAAACAGCTACACTGTACCTATACTTGTACTCCATCTAATCTGTTTCCTGGTTTGTATTCCTCTTCAAGCTCCCACTTGAAGACTAACCACCACACATCCCATGGTGCACCACCTGTCATTCGAGTACCCTGCCACATCCAAACCTACAAACACATGTAGTGAAGTCCTAACCCTGCATGTATACCTGCCGCTGGTCCCTCTCAAATCCCTGAGAACCCACTTCCCCGAATTGGCTCCTAACTCTCTGACAGCTCCCACTGCATGGGAATACTCAGGTCTATACCAGACCTCATGTGATTTCAGACACTGTACCTATCCAGCCCTTAGTGTGCTCTGGCTCTGCATCCTGCATAATGAACCTCGCCAACACCTGATTCACATCAGCTCCCACTAGAGACAAAATCAACCTGTGATCTCCATGCCTCCCATGTCAAAGAATTTCGCTGCTCCAAACTCCTCCTGACATGCCACTGAACTAATCTTACCCTTAGCTCAGCAAAACCCTGTATGTACAAACCCTGCTAGCAAATATACCATCCACATACAGCAACAGAATGATGTTGCGACTCATCATCCACCTGGTAAGACAAACCACAATAGTTACCCTGACATTGACTATAGTCATGCTCTGTCATCCCCCTGTCAAAACCTGTGCCACTGTCCTGCAGCTCCTGAAGACCATATGCCTATCTTCCGTCTCACGTGTCCGTTCACTCTATTCTTCAACTAAGGAATCCATTCATCTCTGTGCTTTCGCACCGGTTGGCAACCCTACCAAAACTCTCGTTTGGTTCTGCATCATATCTCTGCCATGATCCCACCTGTTTCTTGGATCCTTCCTGCTCTATAATCAGCAACGAGTATAAAGAAGAGGAACAACGAATTTGAGGGCCTACTTACATCTTCAATCCTCCGTATGGGTGTTTGAGACTCCTTGACAGCATGTTGTCCACCCAAAATCCGTTACAGTGGCCGACCTCAGTCACTCCACAGTCTACATCCGATCGACATCAGTTCCCATGCGTTTGTCCCTGACTACCAACCTACCAACGTCGGTGTCCCTGTTGCCGACGTCGGTCCTCTTGACCGACATCGGTCTTACCTACTGCCGACGTCGGTCTTATCTACTGCCGACGTCGGTCCTCCTGATCGACGTCGGTCTTACCCTACCCGACATCACCTGCTTTGGTCTGCACATGACCCACATCGGCACCTGTCTGTTCGACGCCGATTCCTCCTGACCAATGTCGGTATCTGTGTTTGCCTGTGAGTGATGACTTTTTACCCGCGAGCTCCTTTGAATCAATCTCCATGTCCAAACTGCCCTGCTCAGAAGTATCCAGCACCATCCACTGGTTTCTGTCTGCCATCTCCTCCAAGAACACCAACGCTTTCTAGTTCTTAAGCCTATAAAATATATCTGTCTTTCACTTAAGAACATGCATCTCCTTCCTGCTCATGTGACCAAGCCTACGAAGCCACGTCTCCGCAACAAAAAAAGAATCAATAATATAAACAAGTAGATAAAGAGTACCTATTTTCTTACCACCAGCTAATTTAAGTGCACCCACTGTGAGAGTTCTTGTGCATCTCTCATCACCCAATCTTTCTGAAGAAATTAGCCATATCTCCAAACCTGGGACCTGCATGACCTTCATCAACACCTGTGTGTTGGCTGCCTGCAATTTCAGCTTCACTTTCCCTTTGCCAATTCTTTGGCAAGGCTCACCAGCTCCTCTACCTGGGGTTGCATGGAAAGAGGCAACCGAATCTATAAAACAAGATTCAACTTTATCCAAGAAACCTCTCAGAGCATCCTGTGCCACATCACCTGCAACATCTACTTCTTCAGTTCCTTCTTGCTGATCTTCCACAAACCAACAATATTCTTTTACCTGCTCTTTCTTTCCATGGGACCTTAAGTGACCATCTGTGCTTTTCAACTCCTCCATTCTTAGCTTACTTTCATCTGCCATTGCTCTGCTCCCACTCAATCAGAAACCCCTGAGAGTGACCTGTAACCAAACACAAAACCTGCTTCCTGCAACCTGGCTCTGATACCACTTGTTGGGATACGAAACACCGGAAGCACACAGTTGATTACCAAACCAAGCAACTTGATATGCGGAAATTAACCAGATTCAACAAGTAACTAGAATTCAGAATAACACAGAATATGAGAGACAATACACAACTTGTATTAATAACTCTTACAGAAAAGAATACAATAAAGAAGATGCCACTTCTTCTCCACCACCTCTTCATAGGTTTCCCACACCTCAAGTGAACAATAATTCTCTCCTCAAAGCTCTCTCTACTAGGTCCCAACACCCAACTCAAACACAGAGTTGGTGTTCACCTTAAACCTGTGCTCCACGCACTCCACAAGTGCTCCACGCACTCCACAAGTACTCAAGGTACTTCAAGTAGATCTCCCATGAACCTGCAACAACCTGTAATTCAACAGACCATACTTATGGAAGGAACTGCCTTGCCTTCCTCTTAGCTCTTCATGTACTCCACGTACATACCAATGAGTACACACCGTACTCCAAGTAGATCCTGCCTGATCCTGCTCCCTGTTGTGTTGCTGTCCTATCTGATCTCCAACCTATAGATCAATACTGGTTCTGCACACCTATGAACCTTGACCTTGCACACACACACACACACACACCTGCAGATCAATGATCTTACTTACCATGTAGATCTTTTATAAGGGCCATGCTCACCTGATGACCAAGATCATACATACCTGAAGAATCCAGCTAACTCTCCAATCTAGCACCCACACACCTGGTACTGTGGCACTAGGAGGAACACACCATTGCTCTACCTCACACACCGAAGGAGCTTATAATTATGCTCTCTTACTACCTAGCACTAATTTACAATACAACCATGAGTCTATTATATATATCTCATCCAAACAATAATTAGACACCTAATACAATAATTAGATCCGCAGCTCTCAGTCTATAATTAGTACTAAGCATACAAACACTTGGTTCGTCAACCAACTGCTCGTAATAAACTCGCATTCGAACCACACAGGCGACCGACGCCGGTCCTTGTCTGCCTAGGGGTCGTCGACGCCAGCCGATCTCTGACCGATGTCGGTTGCTCTCCTGCCTTGTCCTATCGACGTCGGTTGGCCTGACCGACGCCAGTGTCTGTGACACTCAGCAACCCTTGTGCACCCTCCTCCATGTCTGCATCAGTGAAGCTTTTAGCTCCACAACTTAACAAAAAGACTTACCCACCCCTTTCCCATTACACCCTTTAAGGCATACACTCAGGGAGATTGAAACTCAACACATTATTGCAAGAGAAAGCATTAGTGAATGATAAAAGTGAAAAATATAGGCTCCAACCGATCAATCATGACTTTAAAAATGTTTATTAGGTCACAAGACTAATTCTAGAATGAGGGTCTGAATGTATCAATCATAAAGTGTGTTGTCAAACTAGGGCATAACCCAAGAATATAATCTAGAGACCAAGAACATGTTTCTTCATAAGTTGTATGATTCCTAAATTGTATTCTGGTGTCCAAATAATTTAGCATCAACAAGGTTTCATATAAGATTTTCATCTATTATCAAATAATTTATTATCCCAAAATGGGATCAATATCAATATTCAAGCTTAATAAGAAATCATCAACACAAAACATGATATATAAAAATTCATGTCCCAACATTACTTATATAATAATTGTCACCTATAGATAATATCCAATTTGGCTTATATTATGATTTTTTTCAATCATCTATGGGCCAAATGTTCATTATCATTGCTTATGATCACAAGTTTAGGACTTTCACAACTAGATTTGCACAAGGAATCCAATCTAAGCATAGATCATGAGTGATAATGTACCCCAGAAGTGTCCCATACCACTGATGAGATTCATTATCATAAAATGACATATAAGGGTTGATATCAAAACAAATGGGTATACGGTCTCACAAAAATTAAGTGTCAAACCAAATCTTAATGCCCACAACTTGAATTATCTAGAAATTAATAATTCACATCCTTTATGTGAGGATTGGAATTTCTTAGATGAACATGACCACAAGCCTCTTCCGAATTTAAACCCTCATTAGGTTCAAATTCAAATCAAGGTTTTGTGAATGGTACTCGATCAATTTTATAATTTCTTTGTAATAGCAATCGAAATGGAGTACAATAGTAAACTAAGTTTATTATTTACTTTATTATCTTGATACCTATGTTTTCCCTTCTATCCAAAAAGGATCAAGGGTCAATTGAGTTATATACTTAATCAAAATGTTTATGACTAATCAAGTTAGAATAGATTTTCATAACAATGTACTACTATTTAATTTACAATAATTATTCTTTATAGCTTAACACTATATAAATCAGTAGGATGTTCTAACTCAACTAGTGTTTACTAGACATTAGGTTGATCAGAGTAACCTCATTTTTACCTCATGTATAATTTCATCAGGGATGTGATATATTACCATTTTATAGGTCTTTGGATATGTTAAATTGCCTTAATAATTTCACCTAGGATTTGAAAAACTTAGCATTATGTAATATTAACATCACCACACAAGTTGTAGTCCACCAAAACATTAATCCAGGTCTTTATAATTTAAATTATCATTTATAAAGTCTTCCCACATGTTATATTTTAGTTTTTAGTTCTTTGAAAGACATGCATATTGAATAAGGCATCAAACAATACACCAAAACCTTTAAATAATCTTTAGCATCTTAGTGATAGATTACCCATCTTATAGGTATAATATTAAGTTTTATTTTATTTATAGATGCAAGTCACTTATTAATAACATAAGATACTATAACTAACTATATCATAATTAATTTTTCATCATTCAACTTCATAGCTTAACATTAATTGCTAATTACAATATTTTATGCAACATACTTAGCATCTCACATCATGTAGTTCTATTAGCACCGAATAGTTATTACTACTTTTGTAGGGTTTTGGCAACATCTATCAACCATTGATTTGAAGAGTATGAATTATTATTGCTACTTATTTTGATAGGGGTAATATCAATTTGTTCGTTAATATCAAAATATGTAAAAATACGACATTTAAATCATCAAGTCGATAAAATTTACAATGCCATTTTAAAGGTAGTTATCCTATCCCTTATTGCTCGATGGCCATACTTTATAAAATTCCTTATGAACATACTTTTTTTTAATCATGACCCATAATGTTGGTATTTACAATATGGTTTACACAAAATAATGGTGTTTTAAGAGTATTATCCTTATTCATAGGTTTGAATGCGATCCATCATGATGCAATTTTAAAAATCTTTAAAAGGAATAAGGGTTATGTTTAAGGAGATTTATATATCCACAATGATGGAAGAAGTGGTATTGAGGAATTAAATGGTAATATTAATGGTATATGAAGTAAACATGTAATACATTTATTCATGTCTAAACAATAAAGACTCCTCCTGGTTTGATAAACAGAAAAAAATAAATTTAAAATGTAGACTAAAAGTAATTTGTTGATCAAATTAATTGCACATGTTTTATGACAATGGTTCTAGTTCACTCAAGATAAAAGATAAAATAGTTTTTGTATTTATCATCAAAGCTCTATGATTTAGATTGTTGTTATAACGTTTAAATTCTGTAACAAAATAGTGCATTTCTTTGGTTTCTTTGCAAGAAGTAATTGAGAAATAAGGTGAGAGTATAGGCACTAAAGATATTATCCTTGTATAAAAACATATCTAAATTTCTATTTCTTGATCATAATAACCACTTTTTATATGAATTTTCAAATGGTTTAGGTGGTTAAGGTGCTTGGTCCAAAGTGTAGTGCTGGCCAACTTTTTTCCATGGGTGGCTACAAAAATGAGAATTTTAATGTATGATCTACATATGAAGATAGGGTTTGTTGGATCTTCCATTTGTGTCAATTGCAATAATTAGGAAGAATCATATGATCATTTATTGTTACATTGTCCCTCTTCCAGAAAAAGTGGGGACTCTTTTTTCTAAATTTCAACAATTATGGGTTTTAAAAATTATTTTTTGGAGACAATAAAAGATTGAACATCCAAACATAAATCTCTAGAGTTAGCTCTAATTTTGGATGTTATATTTTTTATCATTTTGGGGAACATTTGGTTAGAGAGGAATACACAGATCTTCAAGGAAGTAATTCATTCATAAGACTAGGGTGTGGAAAACAATTGAGGCCTCAATTTTGTAATTGATTGCAGCCTAATCAATGAAAACATTGAATGGGTGGAAGATGAGGAGTGCATTGTAAAAATTTGGGAAAGAAGATCATTTCTTGATAAAAGGTTGATTATTGGTAGAAAATTTAATATCAATGCCCATTGCCCCCCTGAATCTAGGTGGATAAAATTTAACTTTGACGGGGTGGAAAAAGGAAATCTAGGTCCTACTGTAAGTAGGGGGAATATTCCATGATGTGGGTCTCAACCACTTCTAACTTGCTCCATTGATACTGGAAAGGACACTAATAATATCACTGACCAAGATCCCTTTTAAAAGGCTTGCAAGTAGTGTTGCTAAAAGGCTGGAAGACACTGATCATTGAGGGTGACTATCAAGTCATCATTAGTGTGGTTAAAGGTGATGGGCTCAAAGCATACAAAGTTTGAAGTGTGATTTAAGTAATTAAATTATTTAAATATAAAATACCTAAGGTTGAATTAATTTTCATCAAACAAGATGGGAATTAGGTTGTTGAATGGGCAACCAATGATAGTATTGGATTGCTACGAGTCTTCGCTTGTCTGGACAAAATTTGGACCCCTCCATTTCTTAAATATTTTCAATGTGTCATGATTGGGGATGTTTCTTAGGATAATATATTATGGATGTATCATAGGAGAATCTATAAGGCAAGGTGATAATAAAAATGGGAAAATGAAATAATAATACAAATAAACAAAAAGATAGAAAAATGCAATTAATTCCTTGATAAGGGATGAAGGGGCATTAACATTGATCTAGATATTATTATGTCACAATACATGGGGTGTAATAAATTTTAATTGTAAATATTTGGATGTCATAATTTTTTCTATCCATCTCTTCTTGTCTTGTCACCCTCAGATGGTGCAACTGCAACTCCTATTCGCAAGCTTGAAATATGTCACCTCTTCCCAGCATGATTGTTGTTCATCAATAAATTTGATGCATGTGCATGAATGAATGAAAGATTTTAGTAATGTACATGAGACCAAGCAGTCTATGGGACCAAGAGTTTTAACAAAGTTATATCATGCTAACACAACCAATTGACGCAAGTGTTGTCCTACTAATCTTGAAAAAATTCTAATCCCTTCTCGATGTTATTCTTCTACCATGGATCTTGATTTCAAAACTTGATATTTTATTTAACCTTTCCTCTTCAAATAGGTTAGTTAATTTGTCAACCCTCAAGTTGTCTTTGTACTTGATATATATGTCACTATAAGATGCACACTTTATAATGAAGTGTCATTTTGTCTCCACTACTCCCTTGTCACAAAACAAACATGTTATTCTTTCCCATTCTTCCTTGGTAGTTGTCCACTAGTTGATTTCACACCTAAGATAATGTGAGCTAGTCCTCAACTGTGCAATCAACATCTTTGCTTTCCATTTAATTTTTTCCCATATCCATATCTTTTCTTTGTGATCCCATGTGGGATTAAACTATTTGATGTAGTCTGCTTTATTTCGTCCCAATTGCTTTGTCCATGGTTGTCCTAACTTTCTCTCACATACTTTTTTATTTCCTCATTGGTGTTTGGACATTCTTGCATTTTGATGTCCCATTTACTCATCCATTTGTTGTTTTATTTCATCCACATGTTTTTTCTTCTACTTAGCTCTTCTTCTATTACCATTTTGGGCCATCAATGATTCTTCATACTTTACGTCTTTTTTAAATAACTTAATGTTTGAGTCATTATTGATGCTTTCGACAAAAAGTACATGTTTTAGCTAATAGAATCTCATACGGAACTGAAGCTTTGACTTTGAATTTTCTTGTGATTAAATGTTTTTGGATTCTCTTTATCTATCTCCAATCTAGGTCAGACACATTGCTACCCCAAACTTCACATCCATATAGGATAATAGGTGTGAAAAGTAGGCTGAATAGGGTTCTCTTGGATTTCCAATCCCATAATTTTTAATTATTGCACCTATTTTTCAGTGAGTATATGGCCTTCCACCCCCTTTGAATTCTTTTTTCCCTACAAATCTCCTAACTAAGCTTGTCGTGAAAGTCAAGCCCAAGATACTTGTATTCTTCCACTACTTGCAATGGGTTGCCTTCGAAAAAGAGCTCAATTTGTTTCTTTTTTCTCTATAAGGAAAAGATCATGAATTCTCTTTTACTAGGATTATGACTTTTGTTTTGCTAGTATTCACTTGCATTCCCACCTCTTAGCATAAGAGCTCTAAAACCTTCAAATGCTCTCTCAAATTGTGGGTTGTTTTTGTAATTAGAATACGATCGTCTACATATAAAATTAAATTTACAACATAATTAGTTAGGTGGATGCCCCCTCCACCAACATTATCTATCAACTCCTCTAGTTTATCAATGCATACCCCAACAAGTGGGAGATAGAGGAGAACCTTGTTTGACTCCAATATTGCTTCCAAAGCATTCTAACATTCCTTCACTTGTTCTGATTTTAGCCCTGACTTGCTCATAAACTCTATGTATTACCACTTTATACTTATCTGGAACTCCAAGCTCCTTCAATTTACTCCAAAGTTTACTTCTAGAGACCATGTCAAATGCTTTTTTGAAGTAAAAAAATTAACAGAAAGCTTCTTTAACTTGAGTATCCCATACTTTTTAGATCAAGTGTCTAAGAGTGACATAGTGGTTGATAGTGGAATGTTTTGGCCTAAACCCTTTTTGATCCTTTACCCTTTACCCTCTTTTTTTGTCCAACTACTAATTATGCACTCTATCATCCTACTAAATAGTTTTCCAAGGAGGTGATTGACCATGCTAGTTCGGTAATTAGACGGATTATTGATATCCCCACTTTATAAAGAGGGATAACAACATTAGTCATCCAATCTACGTGGAAGCCTTCCTAAATGATATTATTAAATATGTTTTTGATGTTTAGTGTGAGGGTTTTTAAGCCCTACTTTATATATTTAACATGCATCGCATCTATGTCTTGTGCCTTACCCCATGCTAATCTCTTTATGCCTTGAGTAATATCCTTCATAAAATAAAGTTTAGTTGTTGTGTTGATTCCATGAGGGTTATCTTTATCTTGAACTCTTCCATAAAGTAGTTTTGCATACTATAACCATTGGGTAATTGTAATATTATTCTCTATTTGTTTTCTTTTTTTCTGTAGTTTCCTCTAAAAACATTTGGGTTTATGTTTTCTAAGATTTTTTTTCCTCCTTGTGTTCATGTAGCTTTCTTTTTTAGACCAAATGATTCTTTCATCAGCCTTTTTGTTTTCTTTGGTCATTCCAAATCTTTTCAAAGTTCTCTTTGCTTCCTTGCACTCTTCATCATACCACGAATTTAACATAAAAATACTTACACTTCCACTCTTAGGTATACTTATTTTTCATGCATTTAGAGGCTTTTGAATAAGGAAATCAACATATTGTTGTTTACACGACAACTATCCATAGATGAATTACTATTATTTGTTTCCTAAAAAAGTAGTTTAAGGGTTGCTTTGAAGAGTTCTCGATTCCCCTAAGTCATGAGGATTCTACCTTGAAGAGGTCTATTCCTTTGCTTGTGGTAGTATTGTCCTCCCTATTGATGATTTACGTGCATGTTAAACTTTACATATATTGAATTTTGATTTGATTTCATCTTGATAGGGTAGTCCCCAACTTCAAGCATCATCAATCTCAGGATAGAGCGCTGTTAACAAATGACATAGTCTACCATGCTCTGACTATTGTAAGTTTTACAAGTAAATTTCCTTGAATTCAACCATGTTCTGATGCCATTGCATATAATCATATCATACAAACTACATAGTCATAACAATTTTGTTCCATAATATGTAACTCTCCCCTTTCCATCTCATTATTTCCTTTCCCAACAATGGTCTTCTTCTTCTTCTGACCATAACAAATTATTTCTCACTCCCCCTTCATTCATCAAATCAAGAACTTGGTTGTTTTTTGTTCACACACTCATAGGGTGGCCCTCCTACTCCAGGGTCTACCATTCTCTGACTATATGGGCCCTCCTCCTTGAGGGTCCCAGATAGATATATAATATCCTCTATAGAATGAAGGATGCTCTTTTATTGAGACCAGACCCTACTACTCGAGCGTTTACCACCATAATTCTTAATTGTAGTAGCAGTCCTTCCCTATATACAAAAGCATGCTCCCCATATAACTAGAGAGTGGCCCTTCTAGGGTATATTAGTCCCCTCTATAGACCAAAGCACATGACACTATGCTAGTAGGCCCTACATTGAAGTCCCCTATTATCAAGACTTCTACTAAGGTGTTGAATACTAAAATGTCACTTTTTAGCAACATATAAGGGTCTTCATAGTCTAAATTCCTCTTCTTATATATTTTTGAGCCTCTCGATGCAAAATAACAAGCAACAAGCCTAATTGTTAACTTGTTTTATGTTATTTTCAGCCATATGTACTATTATTTGGGTCCTCTTTCTCTACTTTTATAATTCCACACCATGTTTCTTTGATTGGCACGGTAACCCCTCCACATCCCTTACGACTTTTCATCCATTCGTTCCAAACTAATATTTTATTATATCCTTCAAAATTTGAAACTTTGTAGCCTTTGAGTTTGTGAGTTTCAGTAAGTATGATAATGTCTTTTACCTCTACTATGGGTCTTAATCCAAGGCCTCTTCTCCTAGGGTAATGTCTACACTTATAGTTTACCAAGGTCAAGTGCTCCTAGGGGGCGAGTCCCTATTTCTTGTGTCATTCAGTCATTGATTTAGATTCTTCCATTTTGTAACCATGCACATTTTCTTGCATCTCTTGTTGCTCTCAATTTCTCTCATTCTTTACTTATTTCTTATTTTTGTGTGGGGTTTAAGTCTTCATTTAGGTAGATGTGTGTCTCTCTAAGAGACCTTCTATTCCTTAATATATTGTTTTTGTATTTTGTGTTTTTCACGATAACTTTTACATGTCTGTCATGTCCTCCTATCAATTTTGTCATTCTATTTCTCTTATGAATATGTCACGTCCAATGCAACTAGTCTACCAAGAAGTTTCTTGCTAATTTGTTGGTACGCTCATTCTCACCACAGTCATTCATTCCTTTAATAATGATGTTTGCATCCCTATAATTTATATCATTTTATTCTCTTATTTGTATTCTAACCTATTTTTCTATTATCTCCCTCTATTTGTTTGAAGGTCCTCTTACTACTTGTGCCCAAGACTTGGTCTTCTTATGTTAGACTCCCAAGTGACTTTCTTTTACTTCTGTATTTGTAATTACGAATTGAAACTCTTTTGTTTATGGTGCATTCCTTCCTTTGGTCACCTTTGATTTATTTTCTTCTGTTGTTTTCAAATGATTTAAAGCTTGTTTTATTGTCATCAACTCTTGTTGGCTCTTTTCTATGTTGTTTTACAAGTTGTTTACTTGCTCCTTGAGTATTTTATTATCTCTCACAAGTTTCCAATTAGAATATATAACCTCTTTCATCTTGTTTTCCTCATCTTGTCTCTTTATTTCTAAGTCTTTGACCCTCATTTTTATGTTCACTAATTGATTAACATATAGCTTGGGTGACTATATTAGTGGTGTTGATGTTGGGCTATACAATTCCTTGCTTTCTTGGTTATCTTAATCTCTTTCCCCTTTGTTTGCTGAATATATTTCAATTTCCCTTCGTTTGTTGCCCACATATTCTTTTTTGCCATTATTCTTATCCTCCAAACCCTACCTATGATTTTGATGTGTATTATCATTCCCCTGTTGCACATGTTAAGTTAGTGGGGTGTATTATTTTACACTTGCTTCGATTCATCTTTGTTCTTAAGTAATATATTCAGTTTTTCTTTACTCCTTTCTTACCCTTGTTCTCCCTGAATTGTCTATGTTTGCTACCTTCTGGAAGTGACTATTGAAGTGTTGTGGACTGCACTTGGTAGGATAAGTGTGAGTTTCTTTGTCCGAGTTTGTCTCAATTTCCAACCTTCCTCCACTTTAAAATACATTTATATTGCCTTACATTAACATAGATCAATTTTTTATCAGTGTCAAATAATCTAGTCTATGGATATCCTAACATGTATGATTGCATGTATGATTCATATGTCTCTACTATTACACCCTCGTACAGATATATAGATGTTATATGTTAAAGTCTAATGGAATCACCAAGCCTCCCTAAAACATCATTTCTATGTTACTGAATAGGTGTTTGAAGCTAAAAGTACTGAAGTACTAAGACAGAGAAGAGGTGTTTGAAGCTAAAAGTATTGAAGTACCAAAGATCAATGTTACTGAAGACAATCTCCCAGGTACTCTTATTAATTTTAAACCTATTGATATTAAACCATCCAATGTGTACAAAAGGTCTCAATTGAATCTAAGGGCAAAAATCTATTAAGTAAAGTCTTGTATAAAAGTATATATAAGTCATTTGTAAAGCATTGTGTTAACACTTTTGAGATTGCCTTAGAATAGAAGCCAGAAAAGAATTATCAAATCAATTTAATTTATATCCTTCCCAGTTCTGAAATTGAATATATCAAGAGTTATGAAGATGTACAATTTGTCCATTTTGGCTTCATACATGTTAATATTAAACCTTTGTTCCCAGCCAATATTAAGCCTGTTCGTTATCTTGTAATCTATGATCGATGCCAAACAAAATTTTCTCATGCTTGCTAGTTATCCAGTCTTTCATAATTAAATGGACATGTTTGTTATGAATATTGGCAAAACCTATCAGTTAGTGCAAGAGACAAAGTGTGTATAAAAGTAAAAGCCAAAAGTTTAGATTGTTGGGGTTTATTTTCTTTTATTTATGGTCTTGAAATGTTTGGCTCATTTCAATATGCTAGTCTTAATATCCAGATTTTATATTCCATGAAAAATACAAGCCACCTTGCAATTATAGAGAGTCTTCCATATGCTTGTAGACTCAGTGGAACAATTTAGTTGAAGAAAGGTCTGATTAACTCTATTCCTATACCTATAGAATGGAAACTTGATTGGTTGAAATATGCCATGCCTAGAGATAAGCATGGTAAGAAATCTATTCATTCTATTGAGGGAAATAAGATACATATCTTGCCTAGGAGTTTGTCTCATAATATTTCTTCCAAGCATGAAGAATCTCCTAGACATAGTTTTTCTAGCCATTCTAGCAGAAGTACCCAAAAAGGCAATTTAGTTGTTGAGCTAGAAGATAAGCGGATCAACCAAGGGGATGACAAGTTTCCATCTTTATCCATGTCTGCATTACCAAGAGATAAAACTCTTGAATTTTATCAAGAAGATGATCTTACATTCTATAAAGGTGGAAGATGGCCTCCACTAAAAGGATACCACAAATTTGAAGAAAGAAAAGTATATTACTTTTCTTATGCTTTTTAACCCAATCGAGCTGAAGACAAGGAGCCATCAAATGAGATTTAATTCTCATTTCCACGAGAATTTTGATGATATGTGTCAAGATGTACAGAGAATTAGATCATCTATAAATACTATCCATAATGTTAGTAATTTTGTGTCTTATCTCAGAAAATCATTCCAAGTTGTATATGATCATGTAGATAAATGATTGAATATTGTGCATTCCTCTGCTGAAAAGATTGATGGAATTCAAGGATCTATCTATAATATGTCAAGAGTTCTACATAATATAGATAGTCAATTTGATCAACTTGTCTAGAGTATTTCTTGGTTAGAAAAGGAAGAAAAAAGAAAAACAGAAACACCATTGGGCTTGCCTTTAACCTTTGATAGTGGATTGCAAAAGATAAATTTTGGCCCTATGTTACATGCTGCCTTGGTTACAAAACACCAAGGAAAACCTAGTAAGCCTGCTAAAAAGAAAGATGAACAATCCAAATCTTTTATGCAAAGAGGTTATGTTCTTATTCAACCATGCTATATAAATATTGATGATCTTTCAGATCCATACCATGAAATTACTAGTTGGTGTAATTGCTTTGAGTCTATTGCAATTGTTGGTGGAATGGATGAAGTTACTACCATTGTTCTTGCTACAAAATATTTTTGGGGCATTGTTGGAGCTTGGCGGCATCGATTCAGAGAAACACTACAAAATACTCAGGTATTTCTTCAAGCTAAACCAATAAAAGCTTTATATGGTTTACTACTTGTTGAATTTGTTCCTCCACGTCCCAACAAGATCACTGAAGAAGCTAAATGGCTGATGAAGATGAAGCTTTGTGATTTATCATAGTTTGAAGATTATGTTAAGCAATTTTGAAAACTTGCTTATTCTTACAAATGTGTCCATTTTGCTGCTATAAAATGCATTTCTTAAATTATTTGCCATATAATATTGCTGAAGGTTTTTGCTTACTTACAACTTAAAAGTCTTGCTATTGATACTTGTGCTTTGGCTGACATAATTGAATTTGATTGTAGCTAATTTTGAGCCCTTATTTCTTATACAAAAGCTATTACTAAACTTGGCAAACACCAAGCTAGTCGCATGGCACCTAAATTTCCAAAAATTTCTCCATATGGTTGTAAGCAATGTGTCTATAAGCCTAAACACCATCTAAAGTGCAAACATATTGCTTTCTGCAAGTGTTATTTTCCACATCATTGTACACCTGCACCTAAACATACCTACTTGCATCACCGTTGATTTCCTCATCCTTAGTCTATTAAAATAATCTGTTATATTTATCATCAACCTAGGCACAAAGCATCTAATTGTAAATGCAAAAATCTTATTGTTAAAGTTGTTTACTCCTCCAACGCATCAGTGTGGTGGGATATAGTAGATGAAAATGAAGATCTATATGACCAGGATGAAATTTATGAACTTATAATTGAAGAAGTTGAAGAGGAAGATGATGATGATGATGATGAACAGGAATATAATCTTGATGAATTGGATGCTTTGGCTGATGATTTAGAGAATGATTGTCCTACTTTCATGTAGAGACCCTAAACTCCCTTTAGAGAAGGAAGTTCCATAAATACTCAAGAAAGAGGAAAAAGTCCATGCAGACCTCCTGTATTAGAACATAGAGGAAGTAAAAATCATTATCTAGGAAGAGGTCAACAACCTTCACATTTCAACAAACCTTCTACAGTCCGTCCTCCAAGTCCATTACCATTAGCATTTCCAAAAAAATTTAGAGATAATGACCAATGGATGAAAGACAAGTTTAGTGTCTTGCTCCCTAATGAAGCTGTGACAGTAAGATCTATACCTAAATGGGATGAGGATCTCCTCGATTATGAAGATATTTATACAAAAGAAGTAAGACAAGCATAAATCTATGATGCAAAAGTTGAAGTTACTGATTGGGAACCCATCCAGTACATAATGAGATGGGGAGAAGAGTTAGATTGGGAAGGTCTTCACCCTACCAGACAATATCCAACATGTTTAGACCCAACAAAATGCAGATTAGTATGTTCAACAATGCCTATACCAATGGAACCAAACCCTGCATATATAGCTCAATTGATAAATGGTAAGTATGCACATTTTGTTTCAATTCAGATAAATGATAAGCAAATTGATGCTCAAGTTGACACTAGTGCTTCACTTTCATTTTGTAGATCAACAATATTAAATGATTGGGAAGAATTAGATGAGTAACATAGCTACAAGTCTTTAGACATACAAGGGAATGGGTTTACTTGTAACAAGTATAAACATCAAGAACCCATGATTATATAGGGTAGGACTTTTTATTGTGATTTCTTTGTTCATGACCACTTACTAATAGATTGTCTACTAGGAGGAGCACTTATAGATCAATATTCACCATATGGTATTACACCTAAGAGTATCTTACTCACTATCAATGGAGAAAGAATTAGGGTTCCCATATTAATCTATGCTATAGAATAGTACCCCAATAACACAACTCTTAGTCATGCACCACATAATCATGTCCTAGATGAAATTGAAAAAATATGACAAAAAACAAAAGAAGATATATGTTCCAATGATCCTCAAAATTTTTGGAACAAATCAATGCCTACCATGGAAATTAACTTGGTAGAAGGAAAAGAAATGAAGATAGGAAATCAAATTTTTATCCCTGCACAAGACTATCAGGGTATGGAAAAGGCTATTAAAGAATTACTTGATGCCGGTTTGATTAAGTCAAGTGTATCTCCCTATTGTTGCTATGCATTTATGGTCAACAAACATTCATAAAAAAAGAGGGGTAAAAAGAAAATGAGCATTGATGTTGGGCTATACAGTTCCTTATTTTATTGGTTATCTTCATCTCTTTCCCCTTTGATTGCCGAATATGTTTCAATTTCCCTTCATTTGTTGCTTGCATATTCTTTTTTGTCATTCTTCTTATCCTCCAAACCCCACCTACAATTTTGATGTGTATTATCATTCCCTTATTGCATATGGTGAGTGAGTTGGGTGTATTATTTTACACCTGCTTCAATTCATCTTTGTTCTTAAGCAATGTATTCAGTGTTTCTTTACCTCTTTCTTACCTTTGTGCTATTTGAATTCTTTGTGTTTGTTACCTTGTAGAAGGGACTATTGAAGTGTTATGGATTGTGCTTGGTAGAATAACTGTGAGTTTCTTACTCCTAACTTGTCTCAATTTCCAACCTTCCTTTGCTATAAAATATATTTATATTACTTTGCATTAACATAGCACAATTTTTTATCAGTGTCTGATACTTTAGTCTATGGATATCCCAATATGTATGATTCCTATGCACCTGCCATCACACCCTTGTACAAATATAGGGATGTTATATGTTAAAGTCCAGTGGGATCACCAAGCCTCCATGAGGCATCGTTTCCATTATTGGGCCCTTTGTTTGTGTCCCTATTTGAGACCCACCCAGTTTGTCCCTATTGATAGATGTATGTTTCTTTGTCATTAATGTTTTTACATTTTCAATTTATTTTGTATTGTCATTTGTAACAATGTTGTGTTCTTTACTACATTATTTATATTAGAAATTACAAAGTTTTCCCTATAGTTTGATACCTGAATATTAGTATATTTTTTAGGTGTTATTTAAGAATATTATATTAATTTTAATACAGTTGTGAGGTGGTAAATAAATGCAGTGTACAAAGAATCATATTATCATAAATTTTTGTATGTTGTCATTTCTAAAAAAAAATTAATAATTTTAATTTTTTAAATAAATTAAACAAAAATGGTTCAAATGATGTGTACAAAGACAATTAAACTGAAATACATTTCATCAAGCGCCCCCACCATAAGGTATCCTTCCATTCGATCGAACTTTCATATTATCATATTATCACTACGCTTAAATTTGCTTATAGTTAAATATTAATTCTTTATTACATTTATTGACCAATGATTTGATGTGACCAATTTAATCAATTGATATAGGAACTCTGAGTAGCTAATCAATTTTTTAACGTTGCAATTTGTTAACCTCCACAACATCGTCAATTTTATGATTTGATAGATGTATGATTATAACTATATTTTTTGGGATAAAAAAATTCAATAATTTTTATGAACAATGTCAATGCAATTTGAATTTTTTAAATAGATCAATTTTAAATATACATATTCCAATAATAATCAGCGCTCTATGCCCCCACCCCTAATTACTTAGTTTTTTAATGGATTTCAAATTTATCGTGGGCTCCACAGTTGTACATACATTAAGTCCGCTAATAACAGAGTTCAAACCGCGTGCATTCAAAAATTCAGATTTCATAGGCATATTCATATATTTTTGGTTCATCATTTATAAATGTACATCTCGTCAAATAATGTGTCATGGGCCACCATTCGCTTATCAAACTAATGTGTGTCAAAACCGTTTGAATTATTATTATTTGATTTAATTTCATTTTTTTTTATTCCCTAAAATTTATATTTTGATGGATGATTAGATAACACCTTTAACATCCTACAATCCATTAAATACTCCCATATATTTTAATTTAGTTTTTAATTATATTTTATTAAATTAAATTTATTTTAATTTAATTTTTATTCAATTTAATTTTAAAACAATTAAATTTTATAAAATTATAATTTATATTAAATTAATTAAAATTTTCAAAATACAATTAATTTAATATGTTTGTAAATAATTTTTACTATTTTTTTAAATAATTTTTTTTAATAAATAATATAAAACCAAAATTTATATTACACTTAATGAAATTATTTTTAATTTAGACAGTTGTTAAGTGAAAGTTTTGGGTATAAATATAATGACAATATAATTTTTATTTTTTATTTACTATTAATTCTTATACTATGACACATTTTTATATAAACTTTATTTTAAATAATTTATAATAGTAAAGTATGATTTTTTTAAAGGCTTTTTTCTAATCAAATTAAATAAATTCGTATTATAAATAATTTATAAATATAAAAATAATAAGAAACAGAGTAAGTAATGTGATTAAAATTACATTATATTTATTAAAGATGTTTAAAACATAAAATGTTAATGGGGGAAAAAAAAAAAAATGGGTGTTGGAGCGTGAAAAGGAGAATTTGAAAGGTGGCGTTTGTGGGTAGTGGAGCTCGACGTTGTGGAGGCGCCCGTGGCTGTCATTCAGGCATGGATTCTTCAGCTGCTCTTCTTTTCCATCTCTTTCTTCTTCTTTTTTTGTCGGTGTCAAGTTGGATATGGTAATGGTGTGGGTGTTGTTTGCTGGAGAGTGTTGGGATAGCAGGGTTGGCATTCTTTTCTTTCGCTCTGGGAAACTGTGGATGGGGGTGAGTAACAAGATGTGATTTTGTCTTGTTGGGGGATAGTGAATGGTTTTTAGGGTTCACTGCTATATATTTACTGGCAAATGTCTCCAATTTACAAGGGTCTGTTCCATCCCAAGGCATCAACCCTTTTCCTGCAAGAGTTTTACCTTATCTCTGTGTTTTTCCCCTAACCCGTCTTTGGTATAAGAGTGAATATTATGGTAGGTATGGCTGAAATGGTGGGCTTGGTAAAGAAGGAAAAAATGGCGGAGCAGTTTTGTGGAGCCGAATCCTCTAAGAGGAAAGGAAAGCAGAGGGCTAAGAATATAACTGGGGAGGATCTGGCGGGTAGCCGACCATTTATCCGTTGAAATTCGTAATCCGTATATGAGAACTTGGATATGGTGATTGTGGAAGGTGGCCAAGGATATGGATGATGTGTAGAGCGAAGACATAGAAAATCTGATGAAAAGAATGATGTTGGATATGGCTTAATCACTCAACTGTGTAAATCTCCTGTCTAATGTTGCTGGCATTTTTTCTTTGCATAAAGACCACACTGATCTAGGTGCACTGAAAACTGCATGCGAGCAGAAGTTATTCACACCAGCATTTGTTGATTGATGGGTTGAGGGCTCTAAGGAAAGGACAATCCCCAATTGCTGAGCGACTGGGCCCTGTTTTCTCTGATGACGTTTTTTTCAATTCTCCTAGGTGTTGTCTTCCTTCGGAGGATGAAGAAGAAGATAGGGAGGCCGCCCCTGCTGAAGTAGAAGAAGAGGACAGGAAGGCCGTTCCTGATGATGTAATTGATGATGATCAGGTCTTGGTTGGTATTGCTTCTGGATGAAAAATTGTATTAAGTTGTTTGACAAGTAATGGCCGTGTGTAATTTGCCCGAGCCAGTTTTTAGGTTGAACTGGTAGTTTTTTGCTTTTTTGTATAACAAGTTTAAAAAGAGACACTAGCAGATGATCCAAGGATGGTTTGTAAAATTCTGATCCTTTTTTATGGCAATGAAATGAATAGCTATACTTTTGTGATCTGGTATTCTCACGGAATGGGTCTGGTCTGGATTTATCTGAGTGTGACAAGCTTCATATATCGTTTTGTTTTCCTCCTTGCTTCACTTGATCTTGTCATGATGGTTTGACGGTTTGAAGGTTCTGATCAATTCTCAAATCCTGATTATTTTGGGTTATAGGGCTCATAGGAAATGATCTCTTGTATGGCCATCTCTGTCTTTTGAGAACTTATCTCCTCTACAAATTCTGGTTAGTTGCATTGCTTCTTGAGAAGGGTGGACGAGTTCATCTGTAGCTTGAGTAATGGAATAATTGTTGTTTTTTTGTCTCTTTGAGCCTCCAATTTTGTCATTACTGAGGCCTTCTGGGTTTGTTGCATGTCGAAGTATTTTGTTCTACAGTTAGGAAGATTGCTGAAAACCCCTTTCCTTTAATGGTGGGCATTTGACATCTAATCAAGGTGGCTAGGTAGTGCCCCCAGGCATGATGAATGGATAAAATCTCATTATTCTTTCAAGGTGGGCCTTAGTTTGGTCTTTTATATTGTTTCGGGCTTGTTAATAAATCTAATAATTTCTGGTACCCGATGCGGTTTCTCTTTCCAGGTCGATAGTTTATCTCAATTCTTTTGCAGGTCTAGGTCCCTTCCCCAGTTATACTTTGGCACCAAAAAAAAGTTACATTGAGTATCAGCTATCTGTGGGTAATAGTACTTCCATTCTATTGCCAAAGTTTTGACACTACTAAGATTTATAAATCCAATAGCAGAAACAATGTTGTAGATCAATGAATATTATCTTACATGCATATAGACATTAGATAATGGGGAACAAGCTTTCCCACTAATATCATAAAGATGGGAGAACCGATGGAGAGTGGTGATTTGATGCTCTTCTTCTGCAACTGATTGTAATCTTTGCTCAAATAATACTTTCAGTTGAGAAAATGAATGAATGAAAATATACATATTAGTTTTAAGCTTGGTTTCTTCACAGGTGTAACAATAAGTAAAATTCTTCTAGATTCATCTGCATGAAATTGTTTTTGTCCAACATTTTGGAACCCACTATTGGATCCATCTTCAGGGAGATAAGAAATGATGCCAATGCCAATGCTTTCATCAATGATATTGCCTTGAACCTCCAGTGAATTATAACGATAGCAACATTTACCAGCCCTTGCCAATTAGCCACAACCAATCACTGATAACACCTGTAGTTATTCCCAATAGCAAAAATACAACTAATAAATTTCCTAGGGCATTTTGTTCAGGTCCCTGCAATATTCCCAAACGTTGATTAGTGGGCAATCTGAGAATCAATATAACATATGAGACTTTTAGGCAGAGAACGAGAGAAAGGAAGAGAAAGAGAGGGAAAGAGAGAGTGAGAGACCTTATATCCCCTTGGTGCAAGGGTAAATACACAGATTGTAAGGTATCCATTAGACAAGCCCAGAAAAATGCATAGCATTAACATCCACCCTTGGTCTCCATACTTTGCAGTGAAATAGAATGCAGGGATGAAGCTTAGGCGAGAAAGCGCTGCAATTGTTAACCATGGCCTTCTTTCCAGCTTCAGAACCTTAATCAGGGGAATGTATCTACTAATAAGATCTCCAACATTGAACATTGCTATTAAAGTTATAGCATACCTGTGATAAAAATGGAAGTTATATAACAGTCTCAAAAAAGACATATTGTTTCCCAATTTAATAGCCAGAAAAATATTGTTTTCCAGAATCTCGCATCCATTATAGATTTTCTAATCTGACCTTGATACAATACTGACATTAACTTGTGACCCTTCACAGTTTATATATTTCAGGCACAATGCAAGCAATATATCACGAGTTGAATCTTCTGCTAGTTTTTATTGTTCTCCTTGTTATCTTTAAAGAGGTTATATGTTATTTATGTTCTCAGCCAATGTTCTTCTATGTACAAAGCTACTTGTTGAGGTTGTTTACTTGGACAAGGCTATGTGGTAAATACTGACATAGTTTTACACATGTTTCTTGTGTCATTTGAAACATTTTCAGAAGATAACTATACTCCCTGAAGCTTACTCAATGGTGACATAGTGCTTATTGCAGGCAGTTAATGTATTTATCTCATTCTTTCAGACAATAGTTTTCTCAGCAAGCTTTTGTTGTAGAGGGTTATGAATTTTCTTTATTTATGATTCCTCGTTCAAGGAATGAAGTGTTGAAGAGGGAAATTGGTTCCAGGACTACGTTGGGATTTTCATGAAACCATGGTTGATCAAGGTGGCAGATGGGGACAAAATTTGGATAACAGACTCAAAAAAATGTAGTAGGTCACAACTGTCGCTCAGAATGATCCCATTCAAAAACTGTAGGAAAGCTTAGGATGTGTACAACATAATGAAAGGGTTCCTGAATCTGATCGGAATTGTTTGACCCCAAAAACCACTCAGGAAGGCCCAAAAATCGTAAAATACAGTTTTGACCGCAAGGGTGTAACTGCCAAATTCGTTTGTCCTTATCCATGCATAACAAAAGACTTCTTAGATTCCCAAGGTAGAACACTTTGTCATCTCCTTTGTTTCACTTTGTTTCTTGATGTACATGGTTGTATATATTGAGGTGCTTTACCCAAGAGGGGGCAAACTAGTTTTGCACCAAAAACATTATTTGCAGAGATTTCTCCCTTTCTGTAAATAACTCTCATTTTCAATAAAGCTGTCATTTACATTGTAGCATATAACATCTGTGTTAATTGGATTCATTTGCCTTTGTTTCGATTCATTGCTTGATAACACTTAAGTTTCTGATATTTCATGTTATCCACTGGATTTCCAATTAAATCTGGATCAGTGGTTCCTAAACTTAGTACCAGCTTCTACAATTATGTATACCACTTCAATTTAGGAAAGAGTTTCAGATCTTCCTCTCCAGTTATGGGAAGAGGAGGTTTTGGAAAAATCAAGAATAGGCTTGGCCGCTACTTGGGTGTGGACAAGAGGAAAGCCCCACAAAGGGGGCTGCTGCTGCAATTTTTGGTCCATGGAAGTTGAAAATTTTGGACCAATATGATATGGAATTTTCCACTAAAAAATATGGACCTACTGTTTAAGAGAAAAACCTTCTGCAGCTGCTGGAATGGCTGGAGACTGGGGGCTAAAGATATGCAACTGGTTAAGAGCTTTTTATTGCCATGCAGCAGCATGCTTTCTATACAAACTTTGAAAATGCTATAATTGCGGCTATTTTGAAAGAAATAAAATGATTGATCGGATGATAGTTCTGCTACTGCTCCTCAAATAACGAGACATCACAGTCAACTTGAGCCTTAAGCAGAGTTTTGTGCATACATATGTGCAGTTTTATCCTCATTATTTATCTTGAAATTATTTTTGCAGCTAACATAGTAGAAAAACCTTCCGACTCCATGCATGCACATACACTACATGGTCTTTGTACAGTTTTACTCTTGACATTGCATGATTCTCTCACATTGTTTTTGTATGGCATGCATGCATTACAAGGCATATTTCAGTTTTTTTAATTGTACGCATGCATGCATTACAAGACATTTCAGTTTTTTAATTGCATGCATGCATTGATATATAACCATACATAGTCCCATCAGCGCCCTCTCTATGCATGGGGGTAAAGGCTCTCACGCTGAAGGGCCCGGAAACTAGATAGGCATTTATGCCTATGTTTGGGAGATATCTATACAGAGTGGAGACCCCTATCTATATATGGGGGTAATGGCCCTCGTGCTTACTGGTTGAAAACTAGATAGGCATTTATGCCTATGCTTGGGAGATATCTATATAGAGTGGGGGGGCCTATGTATATATGGGGATAAAGCCCTCGTGCCAATGGGCCCATAAACTAGACACTAGCTGTCAAGGGGAGCACCTACCAGCCCTCTACTCTATAGTACCCTTGGCCCTTGACAACGTCGACCCCACTAGCTATCAGGTAAAGGGAAGCACCCCACCGATAGGAGATTGACTGCCATCAATGGAGAGGAAAACTGCCCAATGCCCAAATCAATATATATATATATATATATATATATATATGGCCGCCCTCATCACCATATAGAAATATAGGGTGGCACATACATAGTTAAGGGCCCTTCCCTATAGTGAGTTGGGGATATGATAGATAGGCCTCAATCTCTCTAGTGGTTTGCTATCACTCACGCCTTTCTGTATTCCATATTGTTAATTTTGTATTCTATGTCATATTGCTATTTTGTATTGCATGGGAACCGCTATTTGAATATGTTTGTAAACTATTTATTGACATCTAAGAAAGAATTTCTAGTCTGTATTGTTGCTACAAACTCTTATGTTCTCCCTTGTTCCCGTTGTGTATGTTCCCATATAATTTGCTATGAAGTCTCATTTTGGCCTGTGCAGCTGCAAATTCTTATCCATCCTTGGTTCAAATTCGCACTCAGAATTTGTCATCATCATCATCATCATAGCTCATTTTCTTGCTTGCAACTCCTGTGATGTCTCCTAGCTTCTTGCTCATGGATCACTAAAATGAATTGTATGTGGATTACTCTTGTTTGTTTTATCTTAAATCAAAAAATATTTGTTTAAGTAGAGTCTCTATGAGTAATATTCATGACGGCATGTCAAGATAGCTTGGGTAAGTCTAAACTTTACCAGCATCCAAACCTAGTCCAATTGCTTTCTAAGGAACTTCATGATCGACACCAACAATAAAATGATTCCAAGCAAAATTAATACACAACATGATGATGTTCTAGTAGTTCATGGTTCAACAACAATGATCCATGAATCAGCAGGAGCCTACTTCAAAATGAAGCAAAACCTTACAAAGGTTCAAAAGATGTTGATCGTGGAAGTTAACATCATACACATCAAAGACCAACTGCTAACATGGGGCCGGTGCCACAGTCAATTTTTGGCTACCACTAAAAAATTTCCCATTCAGAAGTGAAATAACTTAAAAAATGCTATACAAAATTGGTTTTATCCACTTGGTTATAAGGATTTGTTGGCACTTGGGTTATAGCTTCACTGATTTTTGGGCCAAACCGTTCAACGATATATAAACATCTTCAACAAGCTCTCCATCAAGCTTGAGGTCAAGAATCCCAAAGAAACCTTTTGTATCAAGTTTATTTCTAGGTTGTTTCCACATCTTAGAAAATAAATGGATCTATCAAATAATGTACCTCTAGAACAAGTTTTTTAGGCCTCTCTCAAGATGAAGGCTAAACTCCCTAAAGGTCTGTTCATAGTCAAATAAAAAGCCAACACAATCACAATCTAAATCCACCTCCACTCGGCCTTGTAATAACATCCTCACCTGCCCCTAATACTGGAAGTCAACCCACCCAAAGGAAGGGATATCGTGGAAATGGAAAAAAAGATATTATACTTATCACAAGGCACATGGTCAAGCAAATAACAAACACTGTGCCTTGCAAGCTAAAACTGCCAAGGCACTCTTGATAGAATAATAGAAAGAATCTAATGGGTCTGAAGTTAATGTTACTAATCCCAGCCGCTCCAACCCCAAATTGGTACTTATGGCCAAGATCACTTTTGTCACTATTGGAAGGCCCTCTTTAAACAAAACTTCCAGGTTAAGGACACATTAGTGCAATTAATCCTTCATAATAGCAGTCAAAATAATTTGGTCTCATAATACCTTGTGGAGGAATTGCAAATACCCATCTCTCCTCATATTTGCCCTTATTTGCTTTGTCGGGTTTAAAAAACAAGACCAAACTAAGAAATGCTGTGTTATTTTTTCTATGGAGTCTTTTATTGACAATTGATTGCTGTGCGACTCCTATTGACTCTTGTTATCTTATTTTGGGCGCTCCTTTTGAATATGATCACCATGCAAATTTTTTATGGCTAACACCCTGCTTATAAGGTGCACAAGGATGCAAAAATCTTGAAATTTAACCCTCAATATTTGTATATTTCGGGTAGATTCGTCATTAACTACATTAATCTTCATTAAATTCTTAGTCTCTACATCATTTGGAAAGTTAAGGACAATAAATATGATAAACTTTCTCCTGATGCTATGAAAGCACTTTTAGATGCTTATGATGTATCCATACAACCAAAATACCTTCTACCCCTGTATGCCATTCAACATCCTATTGAACCGATATCGAGATTTTTCTTGTCGAATCTTCTTCCCTCCAAGCCTGATATCAAAGATAGTTCAAAGATTGGGTATCCCATTCGAGAATTGCATAAGGAAAGAATAGGCCAAGTACATCCCCTTGTCGTTCTCCAACACTTGAGCCCAAAAAGGAACATGACCAATGTTGAATATGCAATGATTTTTGGGCACTGAATTAGATAACTATTAAGAATTGATATTTTCTTCCCAAGATTGATGATTTCATCAATCGGCTAAAAAAATTCTTCACCAAAATTGATCTTGCTTCAAGTTATCATCAAGTTCACATGGATCCCAATGATATTTAGAAGACTTCTTTCAAGACAAAGTATGGATTGTATGAATTATCGGTTTTGACTTTCAGGCTTCACAAAAGCACTATCTACTTTTATATGGTTGATCAATGACATCTTTCAAACTCATCTGACTAAAGTTGTTTACTTGACATCTTTGTTTATAGCTGCACTTGGAAACAAAAACTGGAGCATATACGAAAAATACTTGACTTGCTTTGCCGTTACAAGCTTCAATCCAAATGAAAGGGTCCTCCTTTTGGGAAAGTTTTGTAAAGTGCCTTGGTTTTGTCAGTGATATGGATTTTGCTAGTGATAAGGATGGTATACGTCTTGAACTCAATAAAGGAAAATTGCTTCATGAAAGGCCACCCATTTGCCTCTTTCATACTTAGAAAGAGCTTCCTTGGTGACATGGGAATTTTTTGCAAGTGCGTTTCACTTGCCAAACTGCAACACATATGGTATGGAATTTCATGCACTTTTACAAGCACTAAAGCAGTTTCCCATCCACTAGTGCTTATGGATTATGATCACACATGCAGAAAGGTTACTGCCTACATGGGGACAACTTTTGTTTAATGAGTTTACCATGTATATGAAGATGATGCGAAACAATTATTAGATATAGGAGCTATTAAGAATCCAGGTTGATTCTCTGAAACCTATTTATCACATGTACTTGTAAACTTCTTAATACTTACTACTTATTTGTATTGCATTGACTATTTGTCTGCCCCAAAAAATATATTTTTGAGTCAAATACAGCAAGCACATCAGAATAACTGTCTAAGGTAAATATGGATGATGGTGGTAATGGAAAACATAAGGTTTTCACAGTCAACTAAAATCAGAAAAGAGATTTTGGGAAAATTTTGCAGCAATTTTTAATCAACGTTTCAGATCACATTCCGTGATCAAATTTTCCCAAAAGATTTTTCCTGAGTAGCAATGAAGTTAATTTGTGCAGTGTACTGTTTCTAGATTATAAACAGATAGCAAGTATGTTCAACGAATCAGCACTGCTTGAGGCTTATAGATATTGTGGATGCCTTTCCAATGGATCTTATAAATTGGTTATCTGAGGTATGTGTTCAGTTCTTTAAGGGTTATTTGAACTATCTAGAAACTTTGCTTACAACCACCTACTTAGTTGATATTCTTTGTTTCATGTCTAGCTTGATATATATATACATATATATATATATATATATATATATAATGTGTTTGGTTCTTTAAGGGTTATTTGAACTATCTAGAAACTTTGCTTACAACCACATACTTAGTTGATGCTCTTTGTTATATATATATATATATAATTTCACCTGGTCCCATATAGATATATATAGAGGGTCGATCAATCTATATAGAGAGGGGTGCCACCCCCTCTATCTCTATCTATCATAGTGAATATAGACCATGCCTCCCATGGTCTATAGTGATCTAAACTCAACTCTAGACCGTGGATAGACCCTACACACACACACACACACACACACACACATAATGCGTCCAGTTCTGTAAGGGTTATTTGAACTATCTAGAAACTTTGCTTACATCCACATACTTAGTTGATGCTCTTTGTTATATATATAAAATTACACCTGTCCTTTCTTTTGTTGTGGGAGGGGGATGTCAATCTGCAGCAGATATAGTTTGTTGTTTCATTGTGTGGTATGTCGGATATTGACTGAAGATAACAGCGTTCTACTTACCTCAGGGGAAGTGTGGATGAAGGATATATTAGCGGCATGTGGTAGATTTAAATCCCCAATTCACGTGGTTAAGGTACCAATAGAAATAGCCATGTAGGGGAAGCAAGACCATGGGCTGATGAAAGTTGGAAAGACTAGATGTTAGTTTCATCATACATCTCTATCAAACCCTGGGCAAGAGGAATCATTTGTTACATCATCTATCACTATGGAAGGTCCAATGCATGATTTGACAATGCTCATCTGAAAGAAAATGGATAGAGAGTCCCCTGAGTCTCTTTTAAGACAATCTCACCCAAAACTCATAATAAATGGGCCTCTGATATTGAAATCCTCCTCAGTCTCCATCTTGAGGGAGCAAAGACGACAAATACAGTCCCCTTGTGGAATATGATAATCAGTCGCAACCCACAAATGGTGGTAGAACACCCACAATTGATCTAGGGAAAACCTCAATTTGTGTGACCAATGGCATTGGAGATAGTCGCACTAATGAATGACACCATCTACCACCTGCGAGAAATGCCCAATGTAAAAGGAAAGCTTCGATTTAAGTGGCAGAGGAGAGGTTCAAGTTACCTAAATGTACTCCATGTAGATATCCTCTCTGATAACTCTATTGATGACCTCCTTTAAGGGAAGAAGTTGACGAGGGGCATCCAAGGAGTACTTAAAAGGAGGTAATCTATGAACAGAGATGTCGATAGATTGAAGGAGCAAACTATTTTCAGAATACAAACAACAATGTTGTCTAGTAGGGCCAATGATGCTATCCTCCCCAAAGAACAAAGAGCTGAGTTTGGATACCAATCACAGTGTGAAGTTGAATCCCTCATGGCCCTAAGTTGTGAATGTAGAAAGTAAGCATGAAGCTAGTCTCAATGTGAAAAGGTTGGGAGACAAACTCACCTTTGACAATGCACTAAGGAACAATTCGTTTGCAATGGATCATAGGTTGAATCATGATTCTAGACCCTCTCAATACGATCCCGAT
The DNA here is from genome assembly GCA_037957365.1 of Torreya grandis. Taxonomy (NCBI): domain Eukaryota; kingdom Viridiplantae; phylum Streptophyta; class Pinopsida; order Cupressales; family Taxaceae; genus Torreya; species Torreya grandis. Next base: position 641,589 of record JARHVA010000700.1, on the reverse strand, counting down.
CAATGGACCCCAAACTTGGCCCCCAAACCTTGGATCCATACGAAATTGTGGGGTTGATGACTGTATTAGAGGCGCCTCTTCAAAGGGATATTCTAGAAGTGGATATGAAAACAATGACACTCCAACACAAAAAGGGAGGCATATTCCTTGCAAAGGTGCAAGTGGGTGGTAGGTTTCATACTAAAAGAGGGTCTAGAAAACTGAACTCTCAAGTACGTGTAGGACAATGTGATCTCCAAAGGATTCCCTTTTTAGAGGAACTGTTATTGGGAAAGAGAACCTTTATATGTGTTAAACATCACGACCTTAGTTTTGCTAAGTTTGACCACCAATTGACAAAGTTCACAAAAACCGAGCAAGGGCATCAAGTTGTCTCCATAAACCATCGTCAAAGTGAGAGAGGAGAGCATCATCTAAAACAAGAATTATGCTGTTCACCAGATCATGTAAAATGCAACCATCATCAACATGGGTATGTTGTTGAAGAAAATCCTCTAGCTCATCAATTTAAATGCCGATGAGGGTTAGTGAGAGAGGGCATCCCTGCTTGATCCCAGTGGTAGTCTTCACAAAGCTAGAAAGATTGTGAGAAGTACGAAACTGCCCAACAATTGTCTCATAGAGCCTCAAGGTAGTAGTAATGAGAGAATCTGGAATGCCAATATAATGCAACTTTTGGAAAAGCCAATGTCTCAAGCCGAGTCAAAGGTCTTCTTGAGGTCTACAAAACAACAAAAAAATTTGGAAGACCAATGACGAGCCTCCTCGATGATAGCTTAGAGTGTAAATATGTGGTCAATACTCGGGTATTCTCCTCTGAAGCTAGCGTATCCCCCAGCTGTAAGATTACCTCTCTCTAAGTTCTCAAAAAGCTACATGTCTAACACCGTGGCATAAATTTTGGAAAACGTATGCCCAATCATAATAGTCTTGTAGCTGCTAGGGTTAGAGTTATCCCGTGCCTTATGAATGGGGTTGGTTATGTGTTGGGACCATCAATGGGGAACCCGGAAAAAAAACCTCATTAAAGAGCTTTGTCAATGGGGATGCAAGGGAATCCACACCATATTTTTAGGAACTTTACCTGGAGGCTCTCACAACCCGCTACCTTACTAGTACACAACTTCCAAATAGCCCTTCTAACTATACCTGTAGAGAAAATAATAGACTCTGGAAGTGGAGTGGAGGCAATGATAGCACACTGGTATGGAATGTCATAAAGAGAACTAGCATAGGAAACCCATGCTTGGGGTTCGATGTCTAAAGCGGGGTTTTTTCTCGAGAGGAGAGTACACCAAAAGGTCTTAGGGGAATGGTGGAGGGCAACAAGGAGAGCAAGTTGTATAGACGTAATAAACTCACATTTCATTAATTGGAGAAGATAACAACAATCTCTATTGGTGGAAAGTATGGAGGGAGGTTCATGGGTGAGGTTAAAATGAAGTCTTTGATGTATAGATTTACACTCATCATCATACCAAAGGTTCCTAGGAAAGGATGCGTCGAGATGAGGTGAGCTAGAGTAGTGCACAATGTGGTAACAGGGATCAAGGGATGCATCCCAAAGGGCACGATGTAAAAACTCATACATGGACTTTGTAGTGGGAAATGGAAGGGAATAGTACCTGGACACACATTGGAAAATTTAGACAACATATTCAATGGTGTACTCATCATCACAGTAGATTGTGATGTGGCGAGTGTTGAGGGGTGCGGTGAGAGAGGGGGGGGAATAGGAGTGAGAAGCAACATGGAGGGCGAAAGTCAAGGCAACATGGTTGGCAAGAGGGAGTTGATGAGAAATAAGGAAATCCCAAATGTGGGCAATAAGGGATCTACTAGTGAGAACACGATACACTATGCTCACTCCCCCATGGGGCAAACCAACAAATCTACTAGAATTACAGAAACAAGGAAGTTTGTTGAGAATGTGGAAACTCTGAGATTCCCTCATTTGGAGGTCCCTCCCATAGGTGTTGACCGGAGTATTCCCATCCATTGATTCTCTCTGAAAACCAAACTCCTCCAAATCTAGCTCTTGAAGGCATAACTCATCATGTGCAATATCATGAATAGGTGTTTGGTAGGTCCCTCTACAGGCATTGAAATTGCCCAAAAGAATAATATTGTCCATTGAGGAATAATGGGAAATCTTTGGATAAAGGTCAAGGTATGGGTCCCCATCAATGAGCACAAGAAGGGCGATGAGACGGGGGGGAGGGTCGAAGTAGCATATTGCATTGAAAACATCATAGACACAAGGTGGCCCGCTCATAACATGCAACCACTTGTAAGTGGAACAGACATCAAAAGCTACCAATGATACTCTAGACTTGAGGCTGTAATGAATAAGGCAGCGACTGCACCTGAACCAAAAACGCCACCATATCTATGGTTCTCACTTGTAATGTCCCTTTTTTCGAATTAATTAAATCAAAGGACCCGAAGCCTATTTTTATTTCCCATGGGCTAAGGGGCGATTAAAAAGGGAAATAATATTAAAATAATTCATTAAGTTGTCCAAAAAGGTACTTTAAGTTATAACTTGAAAAAAAAGGGACATTTAGTGTATTATTATTGAATGGGGCCAAAAAAATAAATATTGGATACATGGCCAAAAAGGTAATTAATAATTATAAGGATGGAAAAATGTGAATATTCAATTATAAGTAATATTAATTACTTTTAGGGTTTTGGATAAAAAGAGCTTACTAAAAGAATTGATTGGAAAAAGTGAAGGGTCAATCATCCAGTCATTTGAACACTTTTACAAAACCCTTGTTTTACAAGTTTGGGGCGGCAGCTTCAATATTTTACACACAGGATGAAAGCCCTTGTGTGCACAGGCTTGGGGATGAAAACCCTCAAACCAATTTGGTAATTCCATTCAAGGATTACACCAAAGCCTTCAGATTCAAAGGAAATCTATCACACAGGTACAAAGTCGTTGATTTATGGCTTTATATGGGGCTGCAATACTTCAGAAAATGATTAAAATATCCTTTCGAAGTGACATTTCAATTTGACATCACTATCCACGGCGTCACTATTCACTGCCCCTGCAATCATAGTCTGCCGTACCACCTGCAATACACTTCTAGCCTTAGCGTCATTCTTTGTAGGGAACATTCTGCTGACATCACACTCACAGGGGTTTATTATTGCTATTAGGGATAACTCATACCTTCCAACAAGGATTCGTACTTCCAAAATTCCTCTTTAGTTAGAGTTTCAGTAAAAATTCAGTTTTCATGCTTTCTATGCAGTTTTCGGTTAGGATTTGATGTAATAAATTCATATTCAACATATTTGAATAAAAACTACAGTTGGGTATTTTCGGTTTTACACATTTCAGTGATTTATTATTATTTAGGGTTTATATCAGCATTGATTTTAGAGAGATTACAAAAAAATTAGAGGTTTGATAAAATATAAAAAAGGGAATGGACATCAAAAGCTACCAACGATACTCTAGACTTAAGGTTGTCATGAATAAGACAAGCCACTCCACCTAAACCACAAACACCACCATATCTACCTTTCTCACGTCGATAGGCCAAGACCTAGAAGTAATTTGTGACTAGAGGGAGGCCCACTAGGGGTTCTCATGGGTCTTAGTAAGGAAGACAAGATCTCACAATGCAGTCACAACTTGGAAGGTATTTGGAGAAGACCACACAACACCATTACAGTTCCAAGAAGAATGGAGATGCCACTATCACTGTCAAAGACCCCAATGCGGCATCATTTAAATTGTAAAGGACATAACCACCCTGGGATGGGGAAGCATGAATCATGGCCTTGCAATCCCAAATGACCACCCATTCGTTTTCTTTTCTCATAGCAACAACCAAGTCTCAATCCTTTTGAAGCTCCTGCACTTTGAATCAAATGAGACCAACATCTAAGTAGATTTTATTAAAGATAGAAAAGAGCTTCCTTTTAGATTTCAGAGCTTTAAATGATCCCTTGCCAATCGGAACTTGATAATGAGAGTGTTATCAAGAGTTAACCATGCCCGGACAAGGGAGAATGCATTCAAATCTAGGGACTCCTATAAAAAGGTTTGCCTGGCTTGCAAGGGATCAATAGGCTTAGGCAGCACACAAACTTGAAGATTAAGGGCCTTGGCTTTTCATGCTGTCTCGTCAAATTTGGCTTGGACAGCCATTTCAACAATTGGAGGGGCCCTCTTTCCTTTAGCCATTTGGACCCACAATTTTTGTTCGTTGACTTGTTTTCAGATAGAATGTTGATGTATTGTTATTCCCTGATTCAGGTGCTCCTGCTGGGTAAGTATATTTGGTAGTTTGTTTTTAACCTTGCAAACCACCACCTGAAGCTGCTGAAAGTGCGGAGTCTCTACGTGGAGGCCTTGAGACTGCTCAAGTAAAGTGACCCTTGCCTGCAAGTCGGCAATGATATGGTCTTTCTTGCAATGGTTGTTTGAAAATTGACAGGAGTTCCCGAAACTTGAAACATATTTTCTCAATAGCAGAAATCTGGCCGCATAGTCTATTCATGTTGTATTGGATCTTGGGTGTCATGACAGTTCGAGTGTTGGGTCTCTGAAGCAGAGGATGGGAGGGGGGAGGAGTTCTGAATTCCTGCATTAAAAGGGCTTCCAAAATCAAAGGGAGGGTCTCCATTTCCTGAATTCCGATTCATGCTTCCCTGTTTTTTCTATAAATAGCATTGGATATGCAGCCCTGGTTGAAAATTATGCTCAGAACTTTCATTAAACACTTGGAAAGCAAGCAGAAAATGCCCAAGCCATTTTTTGAAAGAGTTGACAAACAACCAGAGATGCTCAGAACTTTTCCAAAACCTGATAGAATCTGTCCGAGATGATTTGAGATGCAGACGGATGCCCAGAACTTTGTCAAAATATAGAGGATTAATCTTTCAGTGGTACATTTCTTTTGCTGAATGTTTTATGCTTGATGATATGTTGCACATGGTATAGGAATGTCTGGTTGCAGATGACTTATTGCGTGAATTACGATTGCTATCAGGGATTGTGGTGTGTTCTTTTACTTTGTCTTTGAAAATGTGAACTTGTGAACTCAGTAAGGAGTCTCGCTGAGAGATGCTGTTTGTTAATTGCTTCCTGCAATTGGATAACCAATTTATGAGTATTTTGCATAAATCAAGGGTTCCAAGGGTGCAGTTAATTTACTCACAAGTTAGGTGTATAGTTGAGATGGCATATCTACAATCTCAAGCATGTGTGTATACCTTCAGCTTGAGAAACGGTTGTCTCTTGTGGTGATGCTGCTATACAGGCTGACGAGTCTCTAACGTACTGATGATGCCAGATAGGCTTAGGAGTCTATAATGTTAGTGATCAGGAATGATGGTTAGTAGTATATGTTTTGTTTTTCATTTTGGAAACAGTATGTAATCTGTTGGCAATCATGGACTCATTACGGATAAATGAACTATGCTAATTTTTTTTTAGAAATGAATAATCCTGTTACTTTCAGTGGAAAGATGCATAAGATAGCTTGCTCACTTTAGATACCAAAGCGCATTTAGTATTCTGAGCTGGCAGCAACTGATATCATTCAAGTAGATTTGGACTTGTTTGATGTTTCTTGATGACAGAATTAATCTTAGGGGTTAGAATCTTTGGAGGCCATAGAAACAGAAGCAGATGGTCATCTTAATGAGCTTGCTATTGTGGGAATAAGTGCAAAAATCAACATGTATTTATCTTCTAAATAAATTTTACTGGGAAATGAGGACTAACCTTATTAGTAATTGAATAACTCTGGATGGTCATTACCTTAATTAGAGTGAAACATCTCTATGCCTAGTTTCATAACTGCTACAGCTCATAGTGCTAGCCAATTTTTTTTGTAAGGACAACCGAAAATAATAGATCTGTGCAATTTGTCTCGACTCTTGAGAGTGGCCATTAAAGAAAGAAAGAAATAAAAAATGAACTTATCAAGGATCACTTAAGTAGGTCAATGGGACTCCAAAGCACATCAAGTTACATTAGAAAGCATGCTAAATATTATTAGTATTGCAGGCTAGAGTGCTAAAGCAATAGAGAGATAGTATGATAAACATTCTTGTTTTGATGGATATAAAAATGGAAATAGCTAACACCTTAGTTTGGACACGAGTTTCTAGTTATTTGAGTGTCTTCCAAAGGTGATTTTGATGACGTTCTACTTCTGTAGACAATCGAAACGAGATGCTCAATATTTCTTCCATAATACAAGACAACTACTATATTCGTCGTGTTTTCTAAGCCTAATCTTTTTCATATACAATTACATCAAGTTTTTCCAAGAATAGTAAATCCACTATCAGCCGAAACACTAATACTCATGAGTCATAGAATGCCAATCTTCCAAAAAAGTACAGAGGAAAATATTTCACTCCAAAAAAATCTGTATTTACATGTAATGCTTTAGTCTCATATTAAAGTCCTTCATAATGCATGCTGAGAATGTTCATTCATTTTATCATTCATCTAAGTATGAAGAAGTCCAGGAAAAAGAAAGGAACTCACCAGGAACCCAGACCATGTTTGCCTGTATCTTCTGATAGAAAACCAGGGAATATGGACAGTGTAAGTATATAGGTAATGAAGATATCTAACCCAAAATCAATATTTTGTAACAGCAGCTCCTTGTTATTCAGACGCTGTGTAACTTTTGATTCTTCAACATCCTTTTAATTCAACACATGAAATTAAAATCAGCGACAGCAAGATGCATATGAGTCCATACTCAACAAAGAAAGTTATATAAGCAACAAGATGGACTTTCTTTAATCTTATAAATTTGGGGCAGTCGTTACATTTTGGGCTGATACTTCAATGCCTCCTGCAGCAAGATCAGCAACCACAGTCTTTGATCCCTCAGAAGCTGCCTTAGATCGGTAATAGTTTACAATCTTCAGACGTGGGAAGATGAAAGCGTAGAGGAAAACACAAACCAGCTCATACAAGGCACATATCGAAAAGAATAGCACTGCCATACAAAGTGCAAATTGAGTCAATCCTTTGGTTACAAAAAGCAACAACTATGTTACCGGATACTGCTGTATAGGGTCCTGGATACTGATATGAAACTGCTCAGTAATGGATCCTGATACAATTTTGCCCGGATATGGCCAGGGAACAGCAGGAGTCCTACGGATACTCCCGGATACGTCCCAAGATGTATCTGGGATACTGCTGTATAGGGTCCTGGATACTGATACCATACTGCTCAGAAATGGATCCTGATACAATCCAGCCTGGATATGGCCAGGGAATGGCAGGAGTCCTATGGATACTCCCGGATACATCCGAAGATGTATCTGGGAGTATCCTCAGGGCTCCCAGCGTTCCCTGGCCGTAGCTGGGCAGAATCCACAGCCAGAAATGTTTATTTTGTTTTATTTTATTTTCACTTGACACAAAGTCAAATATGGACTTCAAAAAACAATTAAAATCAAACATTGTGGCCCTGTTTATTTCAAAGCTGGGAGTGTTTGCTACCAGCTGTTAAAGGTTGTAGGTTGTGGACCTTTTTGATTTTTTCTGGGAAAATACAATGGGCCATCTTATAGTCAAATGGTGCCTATCTAAATGGTTTCCATCTCTTCTTTCTTGTATGGTCATATACTCTAGTCTCCATCATGGTGGTCATCAAGAATATGTATTTATCATTTCCTGCAGTGCTTTAGAATTGTTGCACTTCATGCATGTTCTCTCTACGTGTGTATGAATGTACAAGAAAAATGGTCTGTAAAAATAGTATAAAATTTGAGTTATCCATTCCCTGCCATCATACAAACTTGGTTAAGATCTTAGGGGCAAGTTATCTGTTGTAAGCTACATTACTGATATGGGTACGGGTACGGATACGGGTACAAGAATCGGATACGGGGATACGGCAATTTTTTTTGGGGGGGTTTGGATATGGCTGGATACGGCCGTACAAAAATATATATCAAAAATTAAAAAATATAAAAATATAAAAATATAGACATATAAGCAAAATTAACCACATAATATGCATAGAAGAAACGTAATAAGTTAAATAACCACAAAACATGCTTATAATTCAATTCCAAATATCATAATATTCAATTGTCGAACTAAATAAAAAAATTAAAATATATTATAATCTTGTTTTTGAAATTCTAAATAAATATTGAAAAGGAAATAAAAAAATTAAATTACATATTACTATTAAATTGGGATTCTCATCAACATCTACATCTTCATCGGAAATAAAATAAACCTGCATCTTAATATCTATGAGAATCCCCAAAAAAAGGAAATAAAATAAACCTGTTCTCTGCGATTGGTGGATGGTGGACGGCGAACACGTGCATTCAGACCTCTGTTCTTTTGCCTACTCTGCTCGGTGTCGTGATTTTTTCTTGAACCTGGCGATTTTTTCCCCAAGCTCCCGTATCCGGGAGCGTTTCCCTGTGCTCCCAAGGCTTGGGGGGGTGTATCTAGTAACATAGGTTGTAAGGTATGTAAAATTATAAATAACTTATTCACTATTATTTTGACATGTTTAGCAAAATGCTGACATTAGCCATATTGGTATATGTGAGCCCTTTACAATGAACTTACTTTAATATACTAATTTGTCTTGAGTTTTGTCCATACATTGTAACATTTTTCCTATGTACTTGTTCTAAGACTAATCTAAGTTCGACGAGTGAATATCATGACATTTGGCATTGAATTATCAGTATGTTTTGTAGTTATTTAACTTATTTTGTTTACACTGTGCATATTATATGGTTAATTTTGCTTATTTGGCTATATTTTTAATATTTTATGTATATTTTTGTACGGCAGTATCCAAAAATGTATCCAGCACTGCCCAAAAAAATCACCATATCAGCATAACCGAATCTTGTATCCATATCCGTCCTAGTACCGGGATCGGCTACTTAGAGCAACATCAAAAGGATCTATAGTCTGTTGTATCTTCATATGGAAGAGTAAACAAACTTCTGAACAAGTAAAGGATCTTTGTTACCCTCAAAGGTAAAAAAAGATAATGTAAAATATAGTGAAAGATGCCAATGACCCAGAAACCTTGTCACTATTGAGAATAATATGAAGCTAACTCATGATTGGATTCTGGGCTCTTGAGGTTTGAGAACTTCATTCCTGAATAGTCTTTTATATTTGGCACCCTTAAAGCTTGAAATTTCTTTTCTTTCTTCAAGTTCAGGATAGGTGGTAGATTTACCAATTAAATCTTTTTGAGTCTGTTTATTCTTTCTTCCAAACATTTGTATATTCCCCTGCTCTTTTTCCCATCTCTTCTACCACCCAAGTTCTCATATTAGTTGACCATCTTTTTGAATGATCAATTTTACTATGTTAATTAGGTTGTTTCAAGCATGAATTTCTGATTTTTTTTCCTTTTTGGAGGTGGGGAACAAATCCACAGGCTTCCGGGTTGCATAGATCCCATACCTATCTCTGCCAAGCTTCCCAGGCATAAGGGGTAACTCTTCTACCAAAATTTCTCGGGAATTTATGATTTTTGGTTTAAAGGCCTTTGATGTTTGAAGAATTTGCTGAACTTTAAAATATTCGTATTTGGTCATAATTCCTAAATATCGATTAATTGCAGGAATCAAATTATGGTTGGTTAAATGACAACAGTCAATGGTGCCTCTTAATTTTGTTTTATTGTATTCCTTACCTTTTTTGGAATTAAGAGAGAGTTCAGAGAGTAGAATGAAATCAACCATCTTGTCTCTTCAGTGTTTCTATGTAATGATGTGGTATAAATGATAATTCTGATCATTGAAAATGTTAATATGATGAAAGAGACGAATACAATTCTGTATGGTAATCTGCTCTTTGATTGTACAAAACTGGATTAGAAAGCTCCGACACACCCTACATAAGCTGAAGGGCTCAACTGAAGTTGAGAACAGGGCCCTTGAGCATGATTTATGCATCATCAGTCCAAAAAGTAGTTAGTCAGATCCCTCCACATCATTGTGTATAGTTATCATAGGAGGGTGAGGCACATGTCGCCATTGTATGCACCTTTCTAGGTTCGTTGTGAGTTCAACCCTTTTCACCATATGAGCTTTCAATCGCTCTCTTTGTCCCTTCCACATCACATAAACAAAATTACCAGGGCAAGCCCACTTATTTTGTAGATAGTTAAACACAAGGATATGCTAAAATGAAGGATATTCTCTTAAACCCCAAGCAAAATACAAAGATGTAAAAGACAGGCATAGTAGCATTTTACATCATTTTAAGGTGGAATGAATGCTGGCTATAATTTTCTAGATAAAGGTTCTAGAACCAACAAATCACAAGCTAGAACACATTGCATATGATCTTCTTATCCTCTGGGCTATTCCTCCAAATGCATTTTTCCTCTGACCTTTCTACTCCCCTAGCTTTTCATAATGCAGTTAACAATGCCAAATTGTATAAAGGACATCATTTATAGGAGGTAAAGTGTTGTGCCTCAAATGGTCCAACAAATCTATCTCTACATGTAAATAAGCCTAGGTGGGTTGGGCACCACCACAGTTAGTATATATATGCCTATTCCACACTCCCAAAATGATAAGAAAATCATTTCTCATATTGTCATATCGATTCTTCTACCTTTGATAGGTCTTCTTCATTTTGAGTAGTAGGTGTACTCACTTATACTTGTAGGAAAGCAAATGATCGCCATCTTGATACTTATGTACTTGCGTTCCTTTATCAATAATGAAAGAGCACATTTAATGGTAATTATCTATCCATATTTGTTACTCATTGGCAACCGAAACTTAAGACAGTCTTTTCATGGTTGTTCTCGGTTTTATTTGATCTTAAATTGAGTTTGATTTCACAGCCATGCTAATATTATTTTAGTGTTTATTTAAACTGTGTTTGCTGTTGAAAGGAGTCCAGCTTATCCTCTTCTTCCATGCATTACAACCAAACATTTCTTTTTGGAACATTTTGTCATATTAATTTGCATGGTGCATAGGCCATTTTGAGTTCAGCTTTCATTACATTCCTTCTTCGAAATCTCCTTTTTATTTGAGTTAATAACTAGAGCACTTTGCTTGTTTGATTACACATTTTGTATTCTTGATTTAGACTTATTATCTTTTCGATGCTGAGTTTGTTATTAGGATTTCTTTTTTGAGTTTTGGTTGGTTTGCATGCTTGCTCTATACTGAAAGTATAAAGATAGAGAGAGGTAATTCTATTCAAAATGGTGTTCAGTTAGGAACATGTATGTGCAAGGGACAAAATATTTATATCCTCATAATCCACAGATGTCCACACCAGCCCACACAACTTAGTCATACAATCTTATTTCAACTGTTTGGGCTGACCTTTGGGTCAGAGGAGGGAAAATGGAGAACTGAACCAATGGGGGCTTGGTGCTAAAGCCTTGCCATAGCCTCTATCTGCATTGCTTTGGAAGTAATTGGGAATGGATGAATGCTCATATATTTTATATGAAATTTATTGGAGGGGTGAAGTATGATTTAGAAGGAAAACTCTAAGATACATATGATTAAGCATGAGACATATTTGCGACAGGACTTTATCATAGATCTTTAGTCATGTCCATCTTTTGTTGAAGATAATAGACTATAAGACCTATTTACAAACAGAAATACCGAATTCTATTTACAAACCACACTGCATAAAATTAAAAGACCTACTAATAGACCTCTGACCATAACTATCCCTCATGTTCTCGCTGTGGAAGCTACCAGATTAAACCTTTTGATCTCCCATTGAACAACATAATTCTGTACCACTACACTTACGTGTTCTAGGAAATACAATGGCCCAGGTTAGGATTGTAGTACTTGAAATCATACACAGTATTTTCAATGCTTTGGCGGAACCTGCCCAATGCAGTCTGCCCGACCTGTTCATCAAAGGGGAAAATAGGAGTGGGTAAAGTTCTTTCCTGCTAGGCTATATTTTTTTTTTATATTGCATATGATAGGCTGTATATTTAAAAAAATGAATTGTTTCATACATCTTCATGAGGCAAGCAATATAACCTTAAACTAGGGCCAGACTGGAGACTCGTGATAATCCCTTCTAAACTTATTCAAATATTATTATTTACAATGTAAAAACAATACAGGATTCTAATTGTAAATTGGTTGGATAGAAGAATAACAATAGTATAATAATCTTACAAGCTCCTTTACGAAGACCATCTTGTGAGTTTTCAAATGCTGCTTTTGTGATTAATCTCAATCCAGATGTGATAGCTCCTGACGCTGCAGATCCTGCTGAGAAAGACTACACATTCACAAACGAAGAGTGTTAACTTGAAACCTCTCCTAAAATAATGATCATATAAATGAAAACCGTCCAATGAAAACATGTTTAGGCAATGTCTTTGCCTGAATAAAGTTAGGATCCATGTACGACAAATCTCCAAACATTCCTCCCTGTACATGAGCATCTGCAAGGCCAAAAAGTGCACTCATTGCACATATGCCAATGAAAGTTCCCAGTCCGCCCTTCCCAGAGGTGGCAAGGTCCAGCTATTGACAAAATCAAATTATAGTTCAGAAATATATGTACAAAATATGGCATAACTCCTGTTTGGTTCTACAAATCCAAAATATACAAAATACTTATATTTTTGAATGCCAGAATGCCTTTTCTGACATTAACTTTAGTTTGGCACCATCGTTATCTTCCTCCAGGAAATATAATACTGAAAAGTGATTCTACAGTAGAGAAAAAAATTGGAACACAAATCAACATCACTCCAAAGTTCACCTCAGAATACTCACAACGAGGACAATGAGTGTACTTATGAAGAAGAGAACATATCCTAGTAGAATACGTCGTCGAGTATTAATGGTAGCCTCATGGTATGACAGTATAACAGTTGTTATTAATGCGAAAGGCTGGTACACTAATGTCAAGACTCTTGATGAGTGGTAGTCCTGCACAAAAATTAGAAGGCATCATGAGTTTTTATGAGGTAACATATATACAATTTAAAATTTCCTGATCATGTGTACCCTACTTGGCTTGACATCTAATAATCATATAAGATATGGCATTGCCATCATACAGTTACACACGTGGATGAGAGAATTTAATTTAGGAAACATAAATTTGCTAACTTTCATATTACAAACTGAAGTTAAATCTCATTATACATACCAGCCTTGAAGTTTAAAGCATTTTCTCACAAAACATAACTTGGCTCCTTGCTCCTCATGAGCCATTGAGCCCTTGTATAATAATTGCACAATCTGCTAATTTGACTTGAAAATCAACTCAAGAGAGGACCATAACTATTACATTACCGAGATTATAATCCTTACATAAATTTTGTTAGTGTTCTTAGGTGAGAGAAATAGTTAATAAAGTGATCCCTTGTCTCCATTTCCAGGTGAGAACAAAGATGACAACCTATCACCTTGTGGAATATGCTGGTCTTTGTCAACTCACAACTTGTGGCAATATACCCTCAACTAACCAAGGATAATCTTAAGCTTGTGTGACCGATGATGTTGGAGATATGCATGACAACTGATGATGCCATCAACAATCTGAAAGAGATTTTCCACATAAAAAGCCATTTTAGGGTTGAGAAATTGTAGTGGAAAGGTTCAATTGACTTAAATATATTGTTGATATATGTCCCTCCCTTAAAACTCCATTGACCTCGCCTTTCATGGGAAGGTGAGGAGGGGTGACTAGGGAGTATCTCAACTAGGAAAGCTAGTCTATAGAGATGTTGGGAGCCTAAAGAAGCAATCTAATCTTAGAATACGGAAATCATCATTGTCCAGGGTGAGCTGAAGAGGCAACCCTCTTTGAAGAACCAAGGGCTAAGTATGGATATCTCTTCTGATCATAGGTTGAATCACACATGGACCTAAGTCTATGAAGATAGAAAGTGAGCCTGAAGACATTCTTAAAATGAAGCCGACAGCTCATTTGCTTGGAAAATGCACTGAGGATCCATCCATTTATAATGGATCATACAACAAAGCATGCTAGTCTATACCCTATCAATAGTTGCCCGTCAAATGTTCCTAAACAGGTGCCCAAAAACTCTGATCCATAAAGAGTCGAGACTAGTTGGTTTGAAGATTATGTTGAAGAGATGAATCTTTGCAGGGATGTCCTAGAATGTACATGAAAACAATAAGAATCCAAAATTGAAATGGAGGCATATCCTTTACATGACCGCAATAGTGAAGTAGGATTTAGATTGAGAGATGGACTTGCAAACTGTATTCCCAAGTAGGTATAGGTTCTTATGATCTCCATTGGCTCACATTTGTAGGAAAATTGAAACCAGGAAAGCGCATCTCTAGATGTATTGAAGATCATGACCTTAGTTGTACTAAGGTTAACCACCAGTTGACAATGCTCACAAAAAGCGTCTTATCTCTGCAAACCCTCAAGAGAATGAATGAGGAGGATTGTGCCATCAACAAAAAGTAGTAGAAAAATTAATAAATGATATAAAGTACAGCCAGTATCAACAAGAGTGCTCTGTCTAAGAAAGTTCTAAAGCTCGTCTACGTAGATCCGAAAGAAAATCAATGGGATAGGATTCCCATTTTTTAATCTAATAGTACACTTGACAAAAGTCAGAGTCCAGGCAGTCTGAAACTGACCAGGAACTGCCTCATAGAGCCTCATGATGGCATGAATAAAGATATTTGAGGTAAAATAGTGTGCACCCTTTGGAACAACATATTTCAGAAAGTTTGAGGGAAGTCTGAAACTGACTGGCAGCTGTCTCATACAGCTGAATGATGGCATTAATAGATATCTATGAGATACCAACGTTGTGCAACCTTTGGACCAATATGTCTCGATATAGAGTCAAAGGCCTTCCTAAAGTCCATAAAAAAGCAAAATACCGTAGAATAATACAGACGAGACTCCTCAATGTTAGATCAAAGAGTAAAATGTTATCAATAGTTTGGAAAACTTGCCCAAAGACTGCTTTTCTCTTGCTGTGAATTTACCATTTTCTAACTAATAAAAAAGTTTAATAGTTCAACATTGTGGAAGAGACAAAATAGGTATGTTGGTAGTAAAAAGAATTACAAAATTTCATAATAAATGTGAAGACGATGTTGAAATGACATTAGAAACAATCATGATGATTCCATCAAACTTTTATTTGTTTAATTTGTTTTCCTTGTCATGTCTCCGATCTCAAGCTATCATCGAGTAGTTTTAACATGCAACTGGTGGCCTTGTGAAGGTCTGCTTGGTCATAATACATATACACAGGTAAATTTCTTTAGTACATTGGGCCTGTAGGGATCCAATTACTCAACACAAGGAATATTTACCATGAAATGCACCACTTTTGCACTGATGGTTACCTTGTTTCCTATAGTTATTAGTGAGAAACGAAAATGCCTAAGATAGGTCAATTCAACTTAAATTTAACTGGAGAGCGCAAGGAGTTAAATATTTGCAAAAAAAGCCAAGCAAGAGTAGAAAATTGAAAATTTCCCTACTAACCGGAAATAGATATTGATAGTAGTCTTCAATTGTCAACATACTATTCCAAGAGAAAAGACATCCAATTCCAAGGAACCAACAAACAGCATAAGCACTTGATCGCCCCTGTCATACAGTGCAAGTAAAATGAGTAAGAAAACTAGTATCATGTGAGAAGAGGGAAAGAAATCTAAATAGCTATGTAGTCGTTTATTTTCTATCATGTAGGAAAAACAGTAAAATTAGGCAGCTTACCTTCTTTGGAGGAAGAGAGCTATGGAATTCATCTTGTAGAGCAACACTATCTGTTGTCATGCTTGGTCTCACCTAATGATTTTGTTCTAGCGCTTATGACTGCACAGTTTCAATGAGATAGTGATTGTTCAGTCTATACATGAATCTTGTAATCCAATGTTCAACATTCCTAACTTATGAAGTTCATAGAAATTTAAGTGTTATCCATTTACAAAATTGCCAAGCAATCTATGTGTTCATAATCAGTTATGTATTGTCTAATATGAAAGAGGCATCATCAATTTTTTTTTTTCAGATTAAAAGTTTAATACTTTCTTAAGCTACAAGTATCTAACAAATATCACCATGTACTTTGGCACAAGACCTATGGACACCTCAATTATCAATATGTTTTGGTACTCAGTAAGAAGAATATCTTTCATGGACTATCATCCATTCAAGAACATCAAGTGTATGTATGAGATGTCAAATGAAAAAATAGATTCGACACTCATTTGATATTCGTAAAGTATGGCATGCCAAAGGAGTTTTAGATCTAGTACATGTTGATTTGTGCGGTGCAATGAAGCCACTTACTGTGTATAGCGTAAGGTATATTTTATTGTTGGTTGATGATTATTCTAGGAAACTATGGGTTTATTTTTTGAAATAAGAGTAAGAATGCTTTTCTTAGTTTGTAACATTCAAAACTTTGGTGGAGAAACAAATAGGGGAACTGATCAAGGCTCTCAAATCTAATAACGGAGGCGAGTTTGTCTCAAATTATTTTCATGAATTCTGCAAGAAAGAGGGTATACATAGGCAATATACCACTCCGCACACTCCACAACAAAATTGAGTCGTGGAAAGAAGGAATAGGGCAGTTATGGAAATGGCAAGGAGCATGGTGTACAGTTGTAATGTGCCATATAAGTTATGTGTAGAAGTTGTAAATACAACAATTTATATTCTTAACTGATGTCCTTCTAAAGAAGTGCAAAATATCACCCCTGAAGAAGCATGGTCAGGTAAGATATCATTAGCAAGTGACATTCAAGTTTTCAGGTGTGTGGATTTTACATTATTTCATATAGAAAATGTAATGTCCCCTTTCTTAAGTTAACGCAAATGGAGAAGACCCATAGCCTATTTTCATTCCCGTAGGCTAAAGGGGAGTGTTCTACGAGGGAATGGGGCCATAAAGCATGTTTAATTAAAAGGCCAAGTGAAAAATAAAATAAAAGGTAATTATTAATTACTTTTTGAGGGTCAATTGAAAAATAGAAATTAAAAAGTAATTTTAAATTACTTTTAGGGTTTTCAAATGGGAAAAACTTTTTATAAAAGGGGAAAATAGAAGAAAAAAATTATTATTTATCAATCAGGATTCTGAAATTCATCGGAGAGCTTGAGGCTACCCATATTTTCCACAGAGGACGGAAACCCTCGTTTGGAACCAGTGGAGAACAAAAACCCTCACACCCAAGCGGTAATTCCACCCTAGAATTACAATTGTGTGACCAGATTTGAAATTCCACAGATTATTGGAGGTTATTTGCTGATTATATTTGTCATCTCACTAGGGTTTGAAGGTGTTATCAGATCTGCGACCAAAGTTCATCATTTTCAGCCGTGGAGGCCTTATTTCATCTTACAAATCCAAGCCATTGAAGCTTAATCCATCTTTAGCATTCGGGTATGCTTATGTAATGAAATAGAATGATAAATTGAATGTTTATGATCATTATTGGTACTGTAATAAATCAGATCAGAGCTCTGTTCAATTTTGATTTTCATTATATTTGATCGTCATATGAAGAAATGAAGTCATAGTTTGCCTATCTTTATTGTATTTTCTTTGCATGCAATTGGGTCATCATTAATTGTTCCAAAACATTCAAACAAGAACCAAAAATCATAACCAACAACTCAGGGGAATCGATTCAGTTTTAGAAAGGGATATTTCAGACCACAGAGTTGTGATTGTGCTACCTTGGTGGGTTGCATGTCAGTGGTTGGTGGTTGCATGTGTGGTATCAATCATTGCAATTTGATTTTGAGCTTTGCATGTTAGTTTTTCTCTGGTGCATGTTAGTGATCAGCACTTGCATGTGAGCGTTCAGTGATTCAATAGTTGAAAGAATTTGTCAAGGTTATTTCAAAAAAGATAAGTAAATTAGATGCATAAAGAAAAACTTATATGTTTGTTGCCTATAGCGAGCAATCTAAAGCATACAAATTACTAGATGTCTCTATTAACAAAATTATTCTTGTTAGAGATGTTGAAGTGGATGAGAAGTCACCTTTCTTCTCAGGTGATGGTACATCTACTGACCATCTAGCATGGATGGCTAAATAAAACTGTTGATAATTTTGGATCATGTTTTGATGTTGAAGTGAAACAAGGCTCCAAGCGAGGGACATTAGGAGTGTCAAGTTCCAGGGGGTTCTAATGAAGAGCAGAGTGGTAATTAGACCCCCAAAATAAGTCAACGTAGCCAATGTCTACAATCGAAATGGTATTATTCCACTTTGAAGGATGTTTGGGAGGATGAATTGCCATAAGAAATGGAAGGTCAATCTACACAATCGGGTAAATAGACAATGCTAGGTTTTGAGTAAGTGATTTTTTCTCTTATGCTATTTCGTAGGTATATGAACCTACCATGTATGAAGAGGCCAAGGAAAAGCTTGAATGGGAAGTTTCCATGCAAGCAAAATTTGATGCCTTGATACAAAACAAGACTTAGGTATTGAGATTTACCCCAAGGGAAGAAGCCCATTGGTTGTAAATGGGTTTATAATGTGAAATTAAAATCAGCTAGATCTTTGGACAAGTACAAAGCTTGACTTACTACTAAAGGATATGCAAAACAGGAAGGGTTAGATTATGAAGAAACATTTTTCCTGACTACAAAGATGGTGACCTTTTGGTTGGTACTCTCCATTGCAACACAATTTGGATGGAAGGTATATTAAATGGATGTTAAGTGTGAAATTTTTAACGGAGACTTGGTAGAGGAAGCTTACATGATTCAAGCACAAGGATTCCAGGATCTGGGGAAAGGGCATCTACCTTGTGGATTGATTAGGTCCTTGTATGGACTTAAATAGGATCCTTGAGCTTGGTATATCAAAATTGGTCAACATCTTAGAGATTTTGGACTCAAAAGATGTTTTTTGTTATCCTAATCTCTACATGAAAAATGGTAGTGATGACATAGTGTTCCTAATTGTCTATATCGATGACATTGCCATCACTAGTCGTGGGGCCAATATAATTCAACAGGTAAAATCTAATATTTGCTCTATTTTTGACATGAAAGATCTAGGCCTCTTACACTATTGCCTAGGTGTTTAATTTTGGAAACTTTATCATTCCATTTTTGTATCACAAACGAATTGTGCCAAAATACTTCTAGAAAAGTTCAAGATGCTTCATTATAATCCTACATCTACACCTATGGAATCATGACCGAAATTGTCCACTTACATTGATTCGCCACATGCTAATGAATTAGTGAATCGTCAGTTGGTGGGTAGTCTAATTTATCTTATGACTAATCAATTAGATCTATGTTTTGCAGTAAGCTCTCTCTCTCGATTTACGTCCATACTGCACAAAACATTGGAAAGCTGAAAAATGTGTTCTTCGATATGTCAAAGGGATCCTTGACTTTGGCGTTGTAAATTAGAGATCTATTGATTTTGTGTTGACATGCTATACTGACTTTGATTGGGCCAGATCAGTTGATAGTCACAAATCTACAATAGGGCATGTTTTTGCTCTTGATTCAGTGGGTAGTTTATTGGCAGGGCAAGCTATAACATATATTTTCCTTATCATCTACTGAGGCAAAGTATAAGGCAGAAGTTAGTGCAGGATGTGAAGCAGTTTGGTGGAGGTTTATCTTCAACTAGATCATACAACACTGACTTCATTTTTTTGCGATAATCAGAGTGTGATCAAATTGATAAAGAATCCAGTTTGTCATGAAAAAAAAAATCATATAAAAGTTCATCACCATTACATCCGATGGTTGATAATGAAGATATAATGACTAAACCTCTGGGAACAACTACATTTGTCAAATTTAGAGATAAACTTGGAATAGTCTCTAGTTTAGTCATTAAGGGGAGGTAATAAAATATTAGAATATAACTATATCGTTTCTGGTATTTGTATTGTTGTCATACAGATGTAGGAGGTTGTAACAACTAAACTTTTTAGGGGTTTTAGTTGTGCCAGATTTATTTGTTTGTTTCCGCTATGCTCAGCTATATAAATGGGCTACCATGTAATAGTTTTCTACAGCTTGTGCAATAAATCTAATACCACACAGCGGGCCAATTAGCCCCTTTTTTGTTGACATGTGAACTTGCTGGTTTGGGATCAACAGGTTCGTATAATCCTTTTTTGCCAACTCCAACTGCAACCACCTTGTTACCATGAAGATATTTGAGCATGCATTTGTTACCATGAAAATTTACAAAAAGATGATGAATTTTTGTTATTTCACTAATCGGAAAAAGATTCTTGTTCATGGTGGTAACATGTTGAGCATTTTTGAAAGTATAATTCACAGAAGTTCTCATTGTGACATGAACATCTCCATGTCCTTCAACATAGTGAGTCCATCCATCAATTAATGTAACATATTCACTCCTATTTTTATCTTCAATGAAAGTCACATACCAGTCTCTGCATATAATGTCTAGATGCTCATGAGTTGAACTACTGCGTTGTGGACTCAGCGAAACGTCCCTAGGCAAATAAATGCAAAATCGTCTACTACATCTTATCAATCTCGGCAACATTTAGCTATTTTGAAACCTTTTGGCATGCAAAGTCACTTCTCTTCAAGCAAAATATTTTCACATGTCCAGGCCTATCACAGAAAAAGCATATTGTTTTTGATTGTGAGGCATTACTTTCTTTAAAAGAGCCATTTGACTTTTTTCTGGTCCATTGCTTGCCTTTGCTTTTGATCTATGCACTGAATGCACTCTCTGTTCTGCCTGAAATGCCTCAGCGAGATTTGTCCATTTGTGCTTGTCTCCTCTCTTTCTGTAACTTAGAAGAAAATAAGATTCTTTAGATATAATGCATGACCAATTTTTGTCGTCTAGTACTTGTTCTTAATATTATTCCACAATGTCGCAGCTGAGTTGACATTTCGTACTACAGGCATAAGATCATTTGCGAAACAACTATAGAAACATCAAAGTTTCCTTATGTCCTTTGTCAAAATCTTACGATCATTATCAGGTCTATCTTCCTTGCCTGGCACATTCTGGTCAAGATTGCAGTACTCTCGAACGGTGAATGTTTTGTAGCTCCAAAAACTATAATTACACCCATTTAGCTCCTGGGCATTAGGAAAAATTAAATGCTGAATATTGGCCATTTAGAACACTTAACTTGAAAAAAATCTAAAAAAACAATCCTGCAAAGCGGAAGGGGAAATAAAAAACATACTTTCACAAAAAACTATAGCATGCTACTTGTAGGAAATCTAGCAAAATTTCAGCTTCTTACTTAGTCCCAACCAAAAATTATTGAATTAACTCGATCAACAGCCCAATATGAAGAAATGCTTTGGTGTACTCTAAAGCTTATGATATATTTAACTACTGAAAATTGCACGGTTCTCTTAATGTATATTGGCCATTTAGAACACTTTACTTGCAAAAAAGTAAAAAAACAATCCTGCAAAGTGGAAGTGGAAATACAAAAAATACTTTCACAAAAAACTATAGCATGCTACTTGTAGGAAATCTAGCAAAATTTCAGCTTCTTACTTAGTCCCAACCAAAAATTATTGAATTAACTCAATCCACAGCCCAATATGAAGAAATTCTTTGGTGTACTCTAAAGCTTATAATATATTTAGTGACCATCTTAGATTTATTGCATAAGACATAGAAAACTATTACACAGAAGCCTCTATACACAGCTAGGCATATAGAAAACAAACAAAATAAATCAGGCACAACTAAAATACCCAAAAAGCTTTGTTGTTACAACCCCCTACATCTGTGTAACAACGATACAACTAATAGAAACGATGTAGTTTTTGTTGACCATTTTGGTCCTACAGGCCAAAATGGGTCTCCTTCCCCTGCTGTTCTGAGCCAGTTCAATTTTGGTTTGCACAAGTCTTTCGGCAAAAGGATGAACCAGTTCAAAGAATGCAAGGCTTTTACAAAGCTCCGAAGGGCAGGTACCCTTGCGGAGGACAGTCAGGCACAAACTAGACCATTCCAGCAGGCTGCGGAGGGCCATTCTAGACCTAGAAGTGCCCTTGCGGAGGGCAGGGAACACATTTGAGAGAGCAACGCAGAGGTCCAAAAAGCAAGGATTTCTTCGGGAAAGTGGACAAGGCAAAAAGGGTGAGTTTTCCTTCAAGAAGAAAGACAAGGCAAAAAATAGGCCAAAACAAAGGTTGAATTTCTTCGGGCAAAATGCCCGAAGGAATTCCTTCGGACATTTTGTTCGAAGAAATTCACAAAGGAAAAGAACCAAAAAGGGATTATCATTCGGAAAGAATTTCGCGGCAAAATGACAAGGCGAATTCTTTCTGACAAAAAGTCCAAAGGAATTCCTTCGGACATTTTGTTTGAAGGAATTCGCTCGAAAAGGAAAGCCCGCCGAAAGAAACAAGCGGCAAAATGAAGGGAAATTCCTTCAGACATTTTGTTCAAAGGAATTCGCCTGAAAAGGAAAGCCCGTCGAAAGAAACAAGCGGCAAAATGAAGGGAAGATTTCCTTCGAATTCATTCGGACATTTTGTATGAAGGATTTGAAAAGCCGAGGTAGTCCGAAGGACCCCGAAGGGAAGGTGCCCTTGCGGGGGACTCTCGGCGACCGTGAAAGGGACCTTTCTCAAAGCCCGAAGGGACACCATCCCTTCGGGAGGGTTCAAAGACTAAGCCCGGTCAAAGGGACACTTCGGAAAGAAAGCCGAGAGCTAAGAAAGCTGAAGGAATTGACCATGGGGTGACGGACCCGAAGACGTCAAAATTGAGCATTGTGAACTAGCCGTTGGAATCCAGACGTCTGATGACGTCCCCGCAGACGTCAAATTCAGGGCAATAGAATAGTCGTTGATTTTTAAATGCTTGAGCGCGAACCCGAAGGAATTCAAAGGCCTTAGGGCCAAAGGGAGGAGACCGCTGAGAAAGGAGCCAGTGAAAGACGAGAAGATAGCCTCGAGTGCTCACAAAGCCAGGAAAAGACAAAGCCAAGAAGAGACAAAAATAACAAGGAAAGACAGGAACAGTGCAGGTGGCAAAAGGAAAGCATCGGCAGAGGCGTTATTCCAGCGGTTGAAACAATTTCCGCCAAGTGGTTATCAAGGAACGCAAATAGTGAATGATGTGGCTTGTTTTTTCTCATTTTGCATTAATGAGCAGACAACCGCGTGAATCTCTTTAAGAAGCGGTCTTGTTTGCAGACAAAAGGGGCGGCCTTGTCATTAAAACAATCGGGCGACTCATGCTTCTGCAGTAGCGTTTAATACATTTTAAGCGCGAAAGTCAAGACTGGCGACTACACAGCATGGTTCTGTCAGGCCGTTTCTAGAAGGATGATATCAGTATCAGTGACTTCCTCTTCCCAAGGCATTCAATGCAACATGGGTCATTTATATTTCAGAAAGCGCCAAAGTCTTTTCCAAAAGGCTATATATTGTAATCTCTCATTTTGTAAAAGGGATCTCTCAGCTTGTAAGGTGGAGCTCTGCGAAAATTTACCTTGAATAAAAAAGAAGCATTTTTGCCTCCATTTGAGCTTGCATTTTTTGCATGTCTATGGCTTCGTCTTGTGTTAAGTCATTTTCCTTCATGCTTTCACAGAATGATTCCAGCATGTCTAGTGTATTGTGAGTTCTTTTGCAGGTTAGCCAGAAGTGTCCACAGTAGAGTATAGGCGCATGTGAACAAGCTGCGATAGTGTGTTTTAGAACACCTTTGGTAGTTCTTCCTCTTTGTATCTTCAGAGGACCCCTAGCTCACTGATGCAGAAGAATTTCTCATATCAAATGAAGTGTATATTAGCTTGTTCTTGGTGGAAAGTGTATGTTCAAGCTAAGTAGATCAACCATTTTTGGTGCATCGCCGTTTAGTTTAGGTTCTGTTTTCAGCATTCTTCTCCCTTTTCAACCCCCCTTTTTTTATATTAGCAGCAGTAGTGAAATAACCCAGAGATGCATCAAAGGGAGCTAGCCCTTATCTAGAGATTCTCCTCTCAGTTTTGCCAGACCCACAGGGAAGAGAGGAATCTCCAATGTGCCGCGTGGAAGAGAGAAGCCCAACCTTCTCTCAAGGGTGCAATCCACAGTGTCAACAGTTTTTGGCGCGCCCGGTGGGACAAACCAGTTTTTATCCAAAGAGTTGAAGAATTTTGGTGTGTTCTTCAACCAACTAGCCTTTGGAGGCTTTTTCATCAACACCAATGGCGACTCCGAGTTGAATCAGCTGGTTAAGCAGTCCTGGTGCCATCAGCAAATCGTATTTTGGTATGTATAATTCCACTGCTCAGAACCATGGGTCTTGTGTTCCTTCATATAGTTTTGATCAAGCTCAGGTTGTTCATGGAATCATCTCAAGCAACAAGGATGCATACGGTTATGAATTTTGCCCTTTGCAGGCTGGTGAAATATTTCGGGCTTTGCCTCTTCCTCCTCTGTTTGAGAAAGTCCTTGGCCAACCTGGGTATGATCCTTACCAGCTTTGTGTTGATCCTTATCGGGTCCAATATGCCCTGTCTCAGCCCTGTCATGAGCTATATCAGTCTTGTGCCCAGTCTTCTCAATGTGTTGCTTCTCCTACTCAACCTAATCTTTTTGCCAATCAGCCCATTTCTACCTTCAAACAAGCACTGCTAGGATATGAAAAGTATGTAGTGGAGCTTGACACTAGAAGGGGTTGTGGCCAAGAAATTCCTGATTATTCCATTCATCAAGTAAGAAATGCATTAGATCTGGTTAAGAGCGAATGGACTCCTATTGAAAGAGCCAATTGGCAAAGGTTTACAAGCGAGATGCTGGATGTGAGTGGTTTGATTGCATCTTTGGAAGAGACGCTGAGTATTCATGAGAGGCAGCGTTACCAAGTCCATCAATCTCAATACCCGCTGCCTTGAGTTTCACACGGTCCCTACTCATGAGCCAAGTCAAACTTGTCAAAGTCCTTTCTTCAATCATGTTGAGGAGAGTTCTGAAACAGTAAATCTTGTGGTTAAGGCCAATTTTGATAAGCAGATTGAATTGGCAAATCTTCAAATGCAGCAGTCTATGTTGGTAGCAAGGGAAGTGGAATCCAAACCCTCACTACCCTCTCACATTGCAGCCCCATCACCCCAAAAGGAGATTTTCAGTCCTAATATTATGAGTTGGAGTAAAGTCGTTGAGTCATGGAACAACAAGGAGGAGAATGATATTGTCCGAGAGTGTGAGGTACAAAATGAGGCTAGTCCTTTTCATGTTCCTCCCACCCTTCCTCAAGAAGCTTCTTGTACCCCATGGCAGCTTTCATGCACTCCCCATTTCCATGATGATTCCTATGAGCTCCAAGAAAGGCTCTTTCAAGAAAATCTAGTTAAGCAAATTAAGGAATTAGAGGCAAAGGTGAGATTACTTAGTGAAAGAGAGATGGAGGTTTTAGACATTAGAGAGGAGCCTACGCCAAAATACACCCCTTCTACCAATCCTCAAGCTAATTTCGATATTGATGAAGTGTTGGTCAAGTGGAGAGACGAAAATCAAGTGATTTTGGCCCAAGGTCTGCCCCCATTTTCTCATAAGTTTTCAAAAAAATCCCCTACTTTCTATTCCCAACCTGATTTTGACAATTCTTGTGTTACAGCTCCTTGCCTGGTAAATGAAGAATGTTTCTCTTGTGTTGAAGAATCCATCTTAAAGGAAGCAAGTGAAGAGGAGTATGCTTAGTTCATGACTGATCAGGGAGACTTCATGAGTGTAGATGAGGAGATCACCATAGGTACCCCCTTTGATGAACAAGAAGACAAGTCACAAACTTTTGCCTCTATCTCTGATGAGGAAGAGATGATCTTTGACTCTTCTCTCACTTTACAAGACGTCATGGAGGAGCATGGACAGATTCTTGATCATGTTTTGAATGATTTGTTTTAAGTCATTGGGGCAGGTTACACTCTTCTTCAAGGAGGCTATGAGCTAGCTAAAGAAGGAGAGGCAGCATTGGAACTCAAATAAGTATTCAAAGGGGCTGCAAGCTTTCAGATTTATCCTTTCAAGAGGTCGGTGAATTTGAAGATGATATTTTTTAAGTCATCAAGGAGGATGACCATGCCATGGAGCCCGAGTTGGAGGAGGATCAGGAGGATGTCTTTGAACAACTAGAGATTCTGGTCTTTGAGCAGGAAAAGGAGAGGCTTGTCCATCTTGAGGAAAGCTTTGAAGAAGAGAGCCTTGCACAAGAAGGTGATGTTCTGTGGGATGAGCAATCAGTCTATGATCTCATTTTAGACATCACAACAATCACCCTTCTTCAAGAGAGCCATGATGACATAGAGGATCGGTTTGACAGGGTCTTTAGTGAAGCAGAAGGGGACAAGTCAATCCATGATGCATGTCAAACGGACTATGCATATCAAAGGGCTTATGGTGATAAGCTAGCAACCATTGATTTCTTGGTGAAACACATCAGCATGAAGAACCAATAGGAGGCAAGATTCCAAGAACAAGAAGAATACATATATGTTGGAAGCATGTTTGCTCCCGATTCATTTGGATACAAGCCAATTAAGGTGGCAGGCAAGAAGAGCAAGTCACCAAATCTCCATTCCATTCAGTCACTTGTCTGGCACCATAAGTTTTCTTGCCATGAAAGAGACTTTTAAAGTTTCCCCTTTGATCCAGGAGGGAGGCAAATATACCTGGTTAGTTGTACATAGTAGTTTGCTTTCAGTTTTTTTTTCCCTGTTTTCCCTAAGTGTTGTTTGCACAGGTAGTGTTTTTAGCCTTGTGTGTGTTTTCCTTTGTGTTTGGGGTAAAAAGCTTCATGATTGATTCTTGGATCTCTCGAGGCTATTGCTAACTTTTTCAAGCTGCGTTCTGACTTCGTGCCCAATGGACTTTGAGGCTACTGGTTTCTTAAGCATAGCAGGCATGCTTCCCCCGGGAATCGCCAATTTGTTGACCATTTTGGTCCTACAGGCCAAAATGGGTCTCCTTCTTCCCTTGCTGTTCTGAGCCAGTTCAATTTTGGTTTGCACAAGTCTTTCAGCAAAAGGATGAACCAGTTCAAAGAATGCAAGGCTTTTACAAAGCTCCGAAGGGCAGGTACCCTTGCGGAGGACAGTCAGGCGCAAACTAGACCATTCCAGCAGGCTGCAGAGGGCCATTCTGGACTTAGAAGTGCCCTTGCGGAGGGCAGGGAACACATTTGAGAGAGCAACACAGAGGTCCAAAAAGCAAGGATTCCTTCGAGAAAGCGGACAAGGCAAAAAGGGTGAGTTTTCCTTCAAGAAGAAAGACAAGGCAAAAAATAGGCCAAAACAAAGGTTGAATTTCTTCGGGCAAAATGCTCGAAGGAGTCATTTTGCCGCGGAATTCTTTCCGAACGATAATCTCTTTTTGGTTCTTTGCCTTTGTGAATTTCTTTGAGCAAAATCCCTGAAGGAATTCCTTCGGACATTTTGTTCGAAGAAATTCACAAAGGCAAAGAACCAAAAAGAGATTCTCATTCAGAAAGAATTTCGCGGCAAAATGACAAGGCAAATTCTTTCGGACATTTTGTCCAAAGGAATTCGCCCGAAAAGGAAAGCTCGCCGAAAGAAACAAGCGGCAAAACGAAGGGAACATTTCCTTCATACAAAATGTCCGAAGGGAAAGCTCACCGAAAGAAACAAGCGGCAAAACGAAGGGAACATTTCCTTCTGGCAAAATGTCTGAAGGAATTCCTTCAGACATTTTGTACGAAGGATTTGAAAAGCCGAGGCAGTTCGAAGAACCCCGAAGGGCAGGTGCCCTTGCGGGGGACTCTCGGCGATCGTGAAAGGGAACTTTCTCAAAGCCCGAAGGGACACCATTCCTTCGGGAGGGTTCAAAGACTAAGCATGATCAAAGGGACACTTCGAAAAGAAAGCCAAAGAAAAGAAAGCCGAAGGAATTGACCAAGGGATGACGGGCCTGAAGACGTCAAAATTGAGCATCGTGAACTAGCCGTTGGAATCCAGATGTCCGATGACGTCCCCACAGACGTCAAATTCAGGGCAATAGAATAGCCGTTGATCTTTAAATGCTTGTGCGAACCCGAAGGAATTCAAAGGCCTTAGGGCCAAAGGGAAGACACTGTTGAGAAAGGAGTCTAAAGAGCCAGCAAAAGACGAGAAGATAGCTCCGACTGCTCACAAAGCCAGGTAGAGACAAAAATAACAAGGAAAGACAGGAACAACCCAAGTGGCAAAAGGAAAGCATCGGCAGAGGAGTTATTCCAGCGGTTGAAACGGTCTCCGCCAAGTGGTTATCAAGGAATGCAAACAGTGAATGACGCGGCCTATTTTCCTCATTTTGCATTAATGAGCAGACAACCGTGTGAATCTCTTTAAGAAGCGGTCTTGTTTGCAGACAAAAGGGGCGGCCTTGTAATTAAAACAATCGGGCGACTCATGCTTCTACAGTAGCGTTTAATACGTTTTAAGCGCCAAAGTCAAGACTAGCGACTACACAACATGGTTCTGTCAGGGCGTTTCTAGAAGGATGATATCAACATCAGCGATTCCTCTTCCCAAGGCATTCAATGCAGCATGGGTCATTTATTTTCCAGAAAGCGCCAAAGTCTTTTCCCAAAGGCTATATATTGTAATCTCTCATTTTGTAAAAGGCATCTCTCAGCTTGTAAGGTGGAGCTCTGCCGAAATCTACCTTGAATAAAAAAGAAGCATTTTTGCCACCATTTGAGCTTGCACTTTTGCATGTCTATGGCTTCGTCTTGTGTTAAGTCATTTTCCTTCATGCTTTCACAGAATGATTCCAGCATGTCTAGTGTATTGTGAGTTCTTCTTTTGCAGGTTTGCCAGAAGTGTCCACAACAGAGTATAGGCGCATTTGAACACGCTGCCATAGTGTGTCTTAGAACACCTCTGGTAGTTCTTCCTCCCTGTATCTCCAGAGGACCCTTAGCTCACTGATGCAGAACAATTTTTCATATCAAATGAAGTGTATATCAGCTTGTTCTTGGTGGAAAGTATATGTTCAAGCTAAGTAGATCAACCATTTTTGGTGCATCACCGTTTAGTGTAGGTTCTGTTTTCAGCATCTTTCTCCCTTTTCAACCCCCCCTTTTTTATATTAGCAGCAGTAGTGAAATAACCTAGAGATGCATCAAAGGGAGCTAGCCCTTATCTAGAGATTCTCCCCTCAGTTTTTCCAGACCCACAGGCAAGAGAGGAGTCTCCATTGTGCCATGTGGAAGAGAGAAGCCCAGCATTCTCTCAAGGGTGCAATCCACAGCGTCAATAGTTTTATTTTAATATTCTATTACACGGTTTAGAGTCATATCCTCACTATCACTGGTTGTTGAGATGGGTCCTTCGAAACTTCCAAAGAAGTTACTTGGTAAGGGCTAAATATAAGTGTTTATAGTCAGCCTTGGGTACCAAAACTGTTTAGACACATGCAGTGCATCAGTCATGCTTCTACTCCTCAAACCTATGACTTCTTTTTAATAGCTAGTCGACCTACCATTTGACCTGAACACACATCATTGCTAGGTTACCCTGCCACAATGTCTCAATTGGTTTCCAAAAAGCGATAGAAAATCTAAAAAATGCAAATGCAGAATGTGGATATGTACCTTCAACTAGAATAATAACACAGATTGAGCTTGACAGTTTTGATAGGAGAACAAACGTAAAAGTTAGTTAATCCCTTCTAATGCAAGACATAAATCTTCAAGGACTAATGATTTAGAAAGACTACGTCAATCAATAAATTTGGGATATGGAAAATGAGCCCACTCATATTCTAAAAGAATGCTCAAAAAATGCATTAGTTTGGAAATTTAACATCCTTTGCCATCTAGCTCAGTCCTAATGAACAACTGATTGCAATACTCTAGGCCATTAAATTTTTTTGACGTGAATTTCTGCTCGAAAAGGGCTTTAAATATTTATTTTTGAAATGCAGACGATAAGGGCTTGTTATGCAAAATGTTCCATGTTTATTGGGAAGAGCAAGTTTTTTCCTAATATTTCTATAATTCAACCTTACTACTTTCAAATTTGCTTCTATACGTTGGGGAAGAAAATATTTTAGAAGATAAGACATGCTATTGGGAAATTTTTGTTTATAGATAAAGGATTATTTACCTATGCAAGAATTTGTTTAATAATTCATTTTAAGCAAAGAACTGCTTGAAACTGTTCAATAGAAATTATATTGAAAAGAGAAGTTATAACTAAGGATGCCTTTGAGAGAATAGGTCATACTAACAAGTACCAAAGGAGAAGACAAATAAAGATTACAAAGGAAAAACTAACACAACGAAGCTTCCACTAGATACAAATTTACATATTTGGCACTAAAAAAACATCACCATTGCAGCAAATGAGATATCAGTTATCATGTGTAATGTTAAACTGGAAACTTTACTCTTGTGGAAAGTGAGCAGCCCAAGCTTTGTTTGAGGAGAACTAATGTGGAATATTTGTTGGGCATCAAACAATTTTCCTTTTTCTTATCTTCATTATAAATCTCTGCATAGGTTGCTTGCCTCTTTGCTGGAGGAGTGGGTTGTGATATCTCAGTTATTGTTGCTTCAATTTTGCACTTAGTTGTTTCAATGAACATTATAGTATTAACTACATCCATTGTTTTTTCTTGCTTTTCCACAATCTTGCTCAATTTCTCAACACAATTCTGAAGGGTTTCAATTCTTTCATGTTGATATAAGTGTGGTTTGAAGCAACCTAGACAGGATAGTTTCCATATAGGGTTTATGCACTCCTTTGTCCTCTGATTTCCCAATAATTCCTATCATTACAAAAATATTCACCATAACTTGCAAAAGGTCCTCATCCTTGGATTTGAAAGAGGTATGAGAATGGATGGATTAACCAAATTTTCCATGGTATGGTTGTAATACAGTGACTTGATTTTGACATGAGTAGAAGGTGTTTGTAAACAACACCTTCAAGAGTAAATTTGGGGAGCTTAGTATGAGAAAGATTGTGAATAGGGATTGTCAAAGGTATTGGTCGATGAATGTTAACCGTATTGAGCTTTAGGCCTAGTCTTCTAAAGGAAGGATTAAGAGATGATGGGATTTTATGCATTCTTTGGCTGAAAACATCCCTTGATAGAACTTGAACTACTTGAGGAGTCCTTGAATGAACAAGAGGTTTTTTCACACAAGAAATATGTGTAGAGGCAGGGGTGGAGTCCATTACCTTTGTCAGGTCCTTTTTTTGAGGCTAGTTGTGGTGGATATGAGGTTGAGGACCCTTTTGAGTCTTGTCTTTGTTGTGGAAGTCTCCATGCATGCCGGTGACTTCACCATCTTCCACTTGAGTAGGCATTTGTTGAGTATACTTCATGCTTGGAGCCTGCTGCTTTGAATTTTGCTGTGAATTTGCTGAAGCTGGTTTCTTTTCTTTCTCTTTTGTATACTCCGATTTCTTTGTTGATAGCTTTACTAGCCGCATTCTTTGCACATCTTTTCCCCTTATCTATAATCCTTGAGGAGCACCTTTTCCTAGTCCCATGTTTGCTTACAGAAAATAGGTTGAGATGAAGTTATGTAGAATGATCTTGATATCACTATGGTAGATCATAAAGGCTTTGAAAAATCTCTTAAAAAGTCCTATCGGAATTAATGCAACTGTGAGAATGGCACGGTGGAAACAAAAAAAAGGCTAAAGTAAAAGGTTTGAACTTCTTGTAGGTTTTTGTTTTTGAGTTGGTGGTGCTCAAGGCACACTGCATGCTCAAGCTTTTTAACATCCTTTGAGTTCTAACCTCAACCACCAGGGAGGCTTCCTGTGTTGACACTACAGTTCATTGTGCCCAATGTGTGCCACCACTCCAATCACATCTGCCTTGCATATGATCCCATAGGACCCAGGGAATTCTTTAACACATACAAGAGTAGGGGATCCATTGTTAAGATTATTCCCATATGTGCCCAGTAAAGCCCAATATCCGTAACGTCTACATACTCGACAAGAGGGTCTGCCCTACCCAACTGAGCAGGCTGCATCATATTGCTTGCATATTTATTGATATAAAAAGTAAGTCCAATTGCTATAATAAGATGTCAAGAATGGCTTAAAAAAAATCATAATATTACTGCTTCATAGAAGCTACTAGGAGAGAATCATCTTATTTTCAAATGATCAAATATAGAAGTAAGGCATTGTGCATTATTTAATTAATTTTAATATTAATAGTACTGTATATAAGCAAAATGCTTAAAGCATTTCCAAAAACAAATACACAAGCACGACAAAATGAAAAGCTAACACAACTAAAACTTATGGTGAGATGTATTTTGTGATAAGGCTTCTGATAGAGCCTTTGGATCTTGCACGGTCAATATCTGATCTTGCACAAGGTGTCTGAAGTTGAACCCAAGGTCTGTTCATCTATAGCCTGAAAGTGAGAAGGGTTTATTTATGAGAAGATATGGTCTCGAGGGACTTGTGTTTTACCTTCTTGAAAAAATGACGTTAAACATCTCTGGTTTTCATAATCAAAGAATGAATTCAATGAACCATTAGAATTTCTAACTAAACATGTCTGTAAATTTCATAATTCAAAGGACATCTAAAAATGAAATATTCCTCGCACTTAGGTCATAAGCATTCATTGTTTTAAAGCTTTGAAAGACCTTGGTGGTCTTAGGGAATCTTAATCACTTGCCAGAATTCACAATGCAAACACCAATAATAACAGTACCTGCAACATGCTAAATCTAAACTTAGTTTCTTTATTCTATCCATACAATTTGTCACATAAATTTCAGTTTCTGCAACTTTTCTCCTGAATTCTGTGGCATGGATAAAACCCAAATACTCAAAAGCCAACCAATAGAAAAATAAATTTGTTTTGGGCTTTAGCCATACTTGGAGTTAAAAAATTTAAAGCTGGTCCATAGGCTTAGCATAGGGGAAAAAAATCTGGGTTGCTTGGTGATCCAAGGCTGAGGAGCCCCAGTGGACAACCTTACTAAATAGATTTAATAGGTTATATGTGGAAGCGATTATGAATGATAAGGCCGAAGAAGTATTAGAGTGCAGTAAGCAAAGGAAAGAGCAAAGAAGAACAATGGACACCAGATGTAGAACTGTAATAGAAAAGTTGTATCATGCTAAGTTTTGTACAAGATCTGAGAGACCTGATGTATGATGTCTACGTAATCCCTAACTTCATTCTGACCAACTACAAAGAATGAAAATGTACATCAATATAAAAAGGAGGAAGATGAAGCGTTGATTGGACCGTTACAATGGTTGATAATAACCGCTTCACAATCAATCATTACACTGATGACTTCTGTTGACATTGCTTTTGAGTTGCGCAATAAAGTGCAGACAGTATAGGAGCTATGTGGTATGGCAGAAAAGGAGTTAGGACTTGTGTCTTGCACACATGCTTGAGATGATGTTGAGGCTATTGGCAAAGCCAAATGAGCTATCGAACAACACCTAGATGCTGCAAGTTGAATTGATGGCTCAAATCCTCTTGGATCAATCGCCCCTCCTTGAAGAGCATGGGTCCCCATTGCATACAGTTGCGGAACAAGATGTGGGAACAAATTAGCAACTTGCACTTCTATAAACCATTTTCCTTAGGAAGGTATTTGACTTGCTTTGACAATCTAAAAGATAGATCTCTTGTTGACGTGTTTGTTTGACCCTAGCATCAATGACTTGATCTACTTTTGTTGGTGCGCTGCAATCTAGATTGATCTTTGCTTGCTAAAGAGTCTCTACAACATTTGAAGTATTCAACAAAGGTGGAAAGTAATGGCACAATAGTTATGCATTGAAGATTGGATGCAACCCAAGGTAAGAAGGACGATTGAACTCGAAAGAATTATCTCTTGCTTGTTTGGTGATGGTGTAGGGCTTGTACTGAAGTGGACGAAGTTTGCAATATGGTCTTGTTAGTCTTTCATTCTACAAGTGTAACCATACTCGATCGTGAATTTGAAAGGTGTGTCGTGCACGATGTTGACCATGGCATTTCTTGTACTTAGTGTTTGCTTGTTGCAGAATCTTTGGCACTTGCTATTGAATGTGCTCAATGAATTAAACAACTTTGTAAACTTATTTTTGAGCTGAAGGACTTGTTGATGGTGATGTAGGGTAAACTATGTCAATGGGTGCCAAAGACTAGAAACCCAAGCAAACCTAAAAATGGTTGCGCATTGTAGAGCTATGCAAAGCTTTGTTGTAAATGTGTTGAATGAAAGGAAGACTTTGTAAGAGCCCCTCTATAATTTCACCAAATCATGCATTCCTTTTCATACACATTTTGTCAAACACTTTGCATACTTCCTTAGGTTAAGAAGTTTTCTTTTGAAATTTTATTATATTTAGATTTGTGAAGGGTTTATTGCATAATATTGATGCCAAATGAAAGATAAATAAAACTCAAAATAACATATATTCATATGATGGAAGGTCAATATAAAATCTAAGCGTAAAACCTATTAATAAAAATTTGAAAACAAGTATTTAACAATGTAGATCTAACTCTCTATTTGTCTTGAAATGTGCATACAATAGTTGACCAAATCTGATACAACATGATTAAAGATAGGTTGCAAATAAACTCAATTTTTCTGTCAAAAAAATTCTTCAAGGAACACTGTAGCATCCATACAGAACGATGTAGCAGTGGTATGAATTACTGTAGCATGCTTTCAAAATTCATAAATTCTTCATTAACTTTAACTGCAACAATTTATTGTTTGAAGCTTCAATCCTCCATAAACTAATCAAATAAGCACAAGTGTGAATTTTGAAATGAATCCACCCAATAGGCTCAATGAGTTTTTTCATCCAAACAACTGATCTACCCAAGAGTTTTCGTCTTAGGGCACACTAAACTTGCAAATACAAGCTCTCCAAAATTCTCTGATAGAAAATATCAAAACCAAGATGTCCAAATGACTTGCTCTCATCTCTTTTTAAATGTTCAACTAAGTCTTCTAAAAGAATCTAATTTAACCTCTCAAGGCTTCTAGAAGAACACTTTATTTAACAAAGTGACTTTATAATATTTATTATTTATTTGATTCGCTTTAATTAAATTAATTAAAAATAAAACCATCCTTATGATTTAATTTATTTGGACAACTTTATAAATAATTAATTTAATTCCCTTGTAATGCCTAATCATAGCCTATGCGAATAAAATAGGCTAGCTAGCTCTATTGGATGATCACTTGGAAGAAGGGGACATTACATTCCTCCCTTCTCGGAATTGCTTGCCCTCAAGCAATTGCAAACTTGGATGCTACATAATTTGTTCACCTTCCCACATAGCATCCTCAATAGGCAAGTCCCTCCATCTAATCAAATACTCCGTGATCACCTTGTTTCTCAATTTACGCTCCCTCATATCCAAGATAACATTAGGGACCAAAACCAACTTGCCCTCCTCATCTAAAGGTGGAAGCTCTAGAGAAGGTATAACGTGTTGCCCAAGTGCCCTTTTGAGGTAAGATACATGAAATACATTATGAATTTTGTTATCTTCAAGCAATTCTAGCTCGTACACAACCTCTCCAACTCTCCTCACGATCCTGTAGGGGCCATAAAACCGAGGCTTCAACTTTTCTGCACCACTCTTCTTCAATGTAGACTGTCTATATCGTTGTAGGCGTAAGAAAGCCAAATCACCAACCTCCAATGTCCTCTCAACCCAATGCTTATCAACATATAACTTTTGTTGATTCTGAGCACAGTGAAGATTCTCCTTAAGGGGCTTGAGAATATCTTGGCTATCTTGCATCAACTCTCCCGCCTTAGGAGCTCGATTCTCATCAAATGCCAAGTCTACAAAAGATAGCGTCATACCCATACAAGGCTCTAAATGGTGACATGTGATGGGCGGTATTGTAACAATGCTCTCCCACATACAACCACCTGATCCAAGCCTTTCGCTACCCTACAACATAATTGCATAAATACCCTTCCATCCATTTATTTATAGTCTCCATCTGTCCATCTGTCTGTGGGTGGTAGCTAGTGCTTGGGGTCAATTCAGTACCAACCAATCTGAATAGCTCTTGCCAAAACACATTGAAAAACCTGATAACCCAATCGCTGACAATGGTCCTAGGAAGCCCATGAAGTCTAAACACCTCTCTAAAGAACAACTCTGCAACCTAGGGTGCCCTATATTCAGATGAAATAGCAAAGAAATGTGCATACTTAGTCAATCTATCAACAACCACATATATGCAATCTTTGCCTTGGACTTTCAGAAGACCTGTAATAAAATCCATAGATATACTCTCCCACTTTTGCTTAGGAATAGGCAATCACTGAAGTAATCCTGCGGTTTGGCGGACAAGTCATACACTCTCTAACATGATGCAAGACATCATCTTTGAGACCCTTCCATGATAATCTCTTTCTAATTTGTTTGTAGGTCTTGAAGAACCTTGGATGTCCCATTAGAGGAGTATCATGACCAACCCTCAAAATCTTATTTTTCATCTTAGATTCAAGTGCCAAATATATCCTGTCCTTATAATATATCACATCATTAATCACCTTATACCTATCATCTTGAATCTTATCATCCATGAGCTCGCATGCAAATGTATTCTTGGAATACTCAACCAAAATGTGAGCCTTCCAATAAGCTGAAATCTCTGACATAGAGCAAAGTGTGGGTTACCTGGATAATGCATCTGCTACAACATTCTTCTTACTTTTAACATATTCAATATAGAAGTCATATACCTGAATCTTGCTTACCCACTTTTGTTGGCGTTCATTCAAATCCTTTTGCTTCAAAAAATATCTCAAACTGTTGTGGTATGTCCTCACCACAAATTTTCCACCCACCATATATTGCCTAAATTTTGCCAATGCATGCATGATGACAAGCATCTCCTTATTATAGG
Organism: Torreya grandis; assembly: GCA_037957365.1. Taxonomy (NCBI): domain Eukaryota; kingdom Viridiplantae; phylum Streptophyta; class Pinopsida; order Cupressales; family Taxaceae; genus Torreya; species Torreya grandis. The sequence goes on along the minus strand of JARHVA010000700.1, from coordinate 604,748 downwards.
TGGAATATAAGCGCTCCACATCTCTCAAATTCCTACTCTCATAGGCTATGGGATGTCTATTCTGCATAACCATGACACCTATCCCTTCGCCAGATGCATCACACTCTACTACAAACGGTTGAGAAAAATTTGGTAAGGCCAACACTGGACAAGCGCTCATCACCTCCATAAGTCTATTAAATGTAGCTTGAGCCTCATCCGACCATCTGAATGCCCCTTGCTTAGTGAGATCCGTAAGAGGTGCTATCAACTGAGAAAACCCCTTAACAAATCCCTTGTAGTAACTGCATAACTTGAGAAAACCCCTCAAATCTTAAACGTTTCTCGGTGGCGGCCAATCTAAAATGGCAAGTATCTTCTCTTAGTCCACCTTCACTCCTCCAACACCAATCACATGTCCCAAATATAAAAATTATGTCATTCCAAATTCACATTTGGAAGCCTTTGCAAGTAAGGACTATGTCTCCATAATGCCCAACACCTCATCAATGTGCCTGAGGTGATCATCCCATGTCTTACTATATATAAAAATATCATTGAAGAATACTAGCACAAACTTCTACAATTGTCGATTAAAGATGTGATTCATACATGACTGAAAAGTTGCAAGAGCATTAGTAAGACCAAAGGGCATAACCAAAAATTCATAATGTCTGTAGTGGAATCTGAATGCGGTCTTATGTATATCCTCACGGACTCTGATCTGATGATGCCCTGAACGAAGATCAATTTTCAAAAAGTAAATTGCCCCATGTAATTCATCCAAAAACTCATCTATCTTGGGTATAGAGTACCTATTTTTAATGGTCTTCTTAGTCAAGGCACGGTAATCAGTGCACATTCTCATCGTGCCATCCTTTTTTACCAAGACCAATGAAGATGCAAAGGGACTAGAGCTAGGTCTTATGTGCCCCATATCCAATAACTCCTTTATCGTTTTCTCAATCTCCTCTTTGAATCTTTTGGGGTGACGATAAGGAGTAGTAATAATGGGCTTCGATCCCTTCTCTAACTCAATCACATGCTCAAATCCATGATCATGAGGTCTACCAAGTGTACTATGTCCAAACACCATACTGCGCTTATCCAAAACCGATTGGATGTTCACGTGATAATGTCTATCAACATTAGAAGATTTGGAAGACACAAAGCATTGGGCTGCCCATGCAACCTCATCATGTCTAAACAACGCCTCCATCCTCTTGGCTGTCACTACCCTTGGTGCACTATCCGTCAAAGTTCTCAACATTATCTTCTTCCCATCTGACATAAACTCCAACTCCATCTTCTGGAAGTCCTGATTGTATCTGCCAAGTGAATGTAACCACTGAACTCCCAAAACAACATGGGTCTCACCAATCCCAACCACGTAAAAATCATCAATAACCGTATAATCTCTCGACTAGATGCTCAACTGTGAAATCTTTTTAGTGCAACTCATCTTGAAGCCCTCGGCTACCATGACATTAAAACTAGGAAAATCCTCAACCTGTAATCCTCTCTTCGCCCCTAGACCCTCATCAATAAATTTATGAGTGGCCCCACTGTCAACGAAACATGTAACTTATTGTCCCTTAAGTACTCCTCTCACTCGGAAAGGGTGATACTTAGCAACATCTGATAATGTAGCAATAGCACTATGAGCCATGTCTCTTGTAGCAGTATCATCATGCTCTACCTGTTGCTCCTCATGTTCACTATCCGAACTAGTGTCAACTATCACCTCATCAATGTCGGAAGTGACCTCTACATAATGTGCTTTGCCTTTACCAAGGCATTTGTGATCGGGTTCCCAAGGCTCATTGCAAGAGAAGCATAAATTCTTCCTACACAACTCATTCCTTGTCTCAAAATCTATCTTAGGTGGCGTGTGCTTACGCTGATTGAAGGTTCCTCTAAATGGTTTGTTGCCCTTGAAGCTCTTCTTTTGGGATTGATATGTGGGAGGTGTAGTCTCTAGATCAAGTGTCATTTGGATAGCATCTTGTAGTGTACTAGGCTTGAAAGCCTTCACCAAACCCCTCAAGTTTGCATTCAAACCCTCTATCAACAACATTATCACTCTTTTGTTTGACATGTCAGGAACCATAATAACTTCTTTTTGGAATTCGTTGATGTAGCTATCAACATCCCCACTTTGTCTAATCAATGCCAACTCACGGAAATACATCTTTACATCTTTCCGGTCAAATCTAGCAATCAATTTGCTGTTGAACTCATCATAGGATGGAATCAAAGCATGGTTTTGTGTCACCAAACCATGATGCCACCAATCATAGGTTGTTCCCTTTAAATGCAAGGTTGCAAACTTAATTGCTTCCTCTTCTGGAATGGGCTTAAGTGTCGAAAATGTATCCATCTTGTGAATCCAAACATGTGTTGTGCTCTTCCCACTACCATCAAAATTTGAAATAGTTAGTTCGCTCAATGCATGTTGATACTCCTTATGTTGAGTTCTTGGTCTTTATTCTTGATGTTATTTTTTCTTATCCTTCCTCTAATTCATATATTGGTTCGGTGATAACTCATTTCGGATCGCGTGAGGAAGTGTATGGTACTCATCATAAAGTGCGACCACCTCATCAACCAATGGCTGCTCTTCCTCAGGTTGTGGTGCTTCTACTTCTTCCCTAGGTGTGAATGTAGGCTTGAATGGTCTATCTGAACCACCTGAACTCTCTCCAAGGAATGTGATTCCTTGTATTGCTACCATCACCTATATCATTCTGATTTACCTTGAGAGTATTCATGTTTTGTGACATTTGCCCAATGGTTGTGATCAACTGCTATTGTGACTACGCAAATTGTTGCATCATTTGTTGTTGTCCTCATGCAAGGTCATTCAATATGTTTTCTACACTTTGAGCATCATACCTTCTCTTAACCCTATCCTAAGGACTCTTTGAACCACTCATTGTTTCAATCTCTGCTATCGCTGTAATTGGTTGCCTTGCTGCAAGTACTACTGAAAGTGTTTTCTTTACCAGATATGGACCTGCAAACTGAAATTGCCTTCTTCTTTGCTCTCTTTCGTAATACCTTCTAGCTCTATCACTAGTGCTCATTAACCCTTCAAGCTAGTAGGAATGTGGCTTTGATACCACTGTAAGAGCCCCTCTATAATTTCACCAAAATCATGAATTCCTTTTCATACACATTTGTCAAACACTTTGCATACTTCCTTATGTTAAGAGGTTTTCTTTTGCAATTTTATTATATTCATATTTGTTTTAGACTTGTGAAGGGTTTATTGCATAATATTGATGCCAAAAGAAAGATAAATAAAACACAAAGTAACATACATTCATATGTTGGAAGGTCAATATAAAATTTGAGCGTAAAACCTATTAATAAAAATCTGAAAATAAGTATTTAACAGTGCAAATCTAACCTTTTTATTTGTCTTGAAATGTGTATACAATGGTTGACCAAATCTAATACAAATGATTAAGGATAGGTTGCAAATAAGCTCAAAAAATTTATGTCAAAAAAATATTTCAAGGAACACTGTAGCACGACATTTTAGTGGTATGGAACAATGTAGCATCTGTACGAAACACTGTAGCAGTGGTATGGATTACTGTAGCATGTTTTCAAAATTCATAAAATCTTCATTAATTTCAAAATTATCTTTGCAACAATTTATTCTTTGAAGCTTCAATCCTCCATAAACTAATCAAATAAGCACAAGTGTGAATTCCGGAATGAATCCACCCAATAGGCTGAATAGGTTTTCATCCAAACAATCGATCTACCCAAGGGTTTTCGTCCTAGGGCACGCTGAATTTGCAAACACAAGCTCTCCAAAATTATTTGATAGAAAATATCAAAACCAAGATGTCCAAATGACTCGCTCTTATCCCTTTTTAAATGTTCAGCTGAGTTGTCTAGAAGAATTTAATTTAACCTCCTCAAGGCTTCTAGAAGAACACTTTATTTAATAAAGTGACTTTATAATATTTATTTTTTATTTGAGTCACTTTAATTAAATTAATTAAAAATAAAGCTATCCATGTGATTTAATTTATTTGTACAAATTTATAAATAATTAATTTCATTTTATTCCCTTGTAATCCCTGATCATAGCTTATGGGAATGAAATAGGCTAGTTGGCCCTGCGAGATGATCACTCGAAAAAAGGGGATATTACAGACTTTCATCCGAAGTGCGTTACTTTTTTGAATTTTACATTCTAAGAAGGTGCATTATCATCTTGTTTACCACTTCCATTTGTCCACCAGTCTGTGGATGGAACGTGGTAGACTTGTTCAACTTTGTGTGTAGCATGGGCCAAAGCACTTTCCAGAAATTGGCCAAGGTGTCCCCTATCAGACGATATTTTCTGGGATGCCAAAGTGAATCTAGACTTATTGAAAGTATAGTTGTGTTGTTTATAGAGCTGAGATTTCTTTCTTAGAAGGTATAATAATTGCTATCTTTGAGAACCTATCAAGTACTACATAAGCACAATCAATACCATACTTGGTAGTAGGGTATCCTAATAGGAAGTCCATGGAAATAAATTCTCACAGTCTCATTGGAGCTGGCAGAGGTGTGTACAAACCTTGCTTCTTGTTAACAATTTGGAATTGCACTTGTGGTACAAGACCTGATGTATTTGGCAACATTTGAATTGAGGTGTGGCCAAAATAAGTAGTTCTATAAAACCATGAGGGCCTTTTCAACTCCAATGTGTTTGGCAACATTGTTGAAATGAGATAATATAGGAGTTCATCTTGCAAGTAGAAATTTGGATCTGAATTGCCGCAAAGAAACTTTTGATAAATCGCTGCAAATTCTAAGTTGGATACAATTCTGACCATGTGTTTACTACATGTCCATATGCGTGAAGTACAGAAAGGAGAGCTTAAACCAGAGGTTGGGTCAGACAATTTGCAATTGGATTGGCACTTTCCTTCTTATGCTTGATGTTTAGATGAAACTATTGAAGATAAGAACATTTTTTATGTCGATCTTGCTGCAAATTGTTCCAAGTCTACAAGAACTAAACCGGCTTGTGATCTGTGTGGATCACAGTGTCCTTGGATCATAGTATCCTTGCCCAAGATATAAAGTTTCCAATACTTATGCTTGAACAATAACATAAATGTCATGATCATATGTTGGGTAGTTTCTTACTGGCATAGTGAATGTTTCATTGCGGTAAGCAAATGGGCGATCATGTTGAGTGAGGATTACTCCAAGTGCATAATAAGAAGCATCAGTCTTAATCTCAAATGGTTATTGAAGATTAGGTAATGCAATTACTGGCACAAAACAAACTCTGTATTTCAATTCTTCGAATGCTTTCTGTTGTGCAACTGACCAAATGAATCTTGCTTTGGCACTGCCTTAGGTAACTTGGTTAAGAGGCCAAGTTACATTAGAAAAACCAAGTACAAATCTCCTATAGAAATTTGCTAATCCTAAGAAAGTTGCGAAGCTCTATGAGATTCTTTGGTGTAGACCGTTCTTGGATGACTTGAATCTTTGTTGAGTCCACATGCACTGCTTGTGCATCTATTATGTATCCTATCTATTGTATCTCCTACATGGAAAATGAACATTTCTCCATGATAGCATACAACTTGTGCTATTGCAAAGTGTGAAACACTTGTTCAATATGGCTCAGATGTTCGTCCCATATTTTGCTGAAGATTAAGGTGTCATCAAGGCAAACTACATCAAATGAAGTAGTGAAGGTACTGAGGATGTCATTCATCATCCATATGTGGTAGGTGCATTGGTTAAGCCGAATGGCATAACCAACCACTCAAACAAACCTTTTTTTGCCTTGAAGGTTGTCTTCCAGATGTCTGCAGGTTCAAGAGGGATCTGATGATACCTGAACTTAAGATCAATTTTGGTGTATAATTTTTCACTATAGAGCTGGTCCAATAGATCCTCAATTCTTGGAAGAGGCTAGTGGTTCTTCATTGAGATCTTATTGAGAGATCTATAATCGATGCACAACCTCCATGTGCCATCCTTCTTTGGCACAAGCACAATTGGGTTGTCACAAGGCAACGAGTTGGGCTTGATATGTCCTTTATCCACAAGTTCATGGATGTGCTGTTTGATCTATTCATTCTTAAGAATTGGTTTATGGTACAAAGAGGCATTAGGTAGAGGTAGTCCAAGGATCAAATCAATAGTGTGCTTCACTGAATAGTGTGTAGGCACTTCTTTAGGTGATTGAAAGATATCCTTGTATTCTTCCAACTTGTGGTTCAACTTTGTGGTCTTTATTGCTACTAGAGGAACTATAGTATGAATTGGTGCCACAAGGATGCTTTTACATTCCAGCCTTACCATCAAAATCACAAACTTCTTACTATAACTAACTAGCTTCTACAACATTTGGCGCTAATGAGTGATAGCTTAAAAACTACTTCTGGTATGTGGCATCTCATATCACTAACATCTATGATAACATTTCTAGGATTTGCTTCATAGACTACATGCCGATGGTAAAGATATGGTTGCCTAAGTAAAACATCACATATCTCTAATGGCGCTCCGTCCCAAAGGACTGCATCTTGAAATGGCTTGAATTTGTACACCAGGTCACACTGTTAAGTGACCAATTGTTAGAGCCCTGCACTAAAACATCCAATTTAGTATGGTTGTGGGTGAGACATCAATGCCAATTTCAATCTTCGATCTGTTTCAGGGGAAATCAGGTTGTTTTGACTTCCACATCAACAATAAAGTGTATTGGTTAATTATTGATCCACATTTGAGAATGGAAAAATCTTTCTGCTTCCTTTGAATTTGTGTTGGGGGAAGTAGAGATGTTTGCAGTATTGACCATAGCACTAGGTTTAGAATCTATGACCTTTTTACCTTTGTCCAGTGTTGTGCTTGTATCCGCTGCTTCAAGTTGTGCAAATAGAGTTTTTCGAACACGACACTCTTTCCTGGAGTGACTATTGGAGTTATAAACCGGACATCACTTGCCAGTGTTGGGCTACTTATTTTGATCATTTGACGGTTGTTGCTTTTTTCTATGGATGGCGTGAAGGTTCATTCCTTGGTTTGGAATTTTGCTTGGAAGGCTTAGACTACGACTTGTCCTAAGACTTGAAATATTCTTAGTCTTTAGTTTGGCCTTTGCTTCAAACTTGCAAGCAAATCCATAGGTTTCTCCAATGGAGGACAACTATAGGACGTCCATATCCGATTGGATATATGATCACAAGCCTAGCCCATACTTCAAAACAAGGTTTGTTTTGATTCCTAAACATTCAATTTGGACACCAAAGTATGGAAAGTGTCTATGCATTCCTACACAGATTGATCTCGGCCTTGGCATAACTAATATAACTTGATGTATTGGTTATCATAGTTTTAACATGATAATAGGTTGATATGAGTGCTTCTACCTTTGTATTAAAACTTGTGAGTAATCATCGAAAACTGATTTTTTTTGCACAGACGAGTAACCTTTGAACTTTATGCATGTCATTTAGTGCCCTAAAACCGCAGTTAATGATAGGTAACCCAATTGAACCCGCAAGCAATGGTTACCCGTTGTTAACCGCAGTTTTTAGGGCACTAAACGGCATGTGGAAAGTTCAAAGGTTACCCATCTGTGCAAAAAAAATCAGTTTTCGATGGTAGAAGCACTCATATCAACCTATTACCCTGTTGAAACTATGATAACAAATACATCAATTTATATTAGCTATGCCAAGGGTTACTCGTCGTTAACTGCAATTTTCAGGGCACTACTCGGCCCTGACCTAGGTATAGGTTAAACATGAGGAAAGTAACAAAAAAAATTCATTTGCATTTATTTTCATCACGATTTTTGGCTCTAGGTCTGCGATTGTTGTTATAAATTGCTCTAACTGAGGATTCATCTCATCATTTGATCATCGTTGTAACAACCTACAAGATTCATTGCCATTTGAGATTGAACAGTTATAAACCACAAGTTTTGATTCACGACTCACTTCTATGCTTCGAAATGCTTTCCATTTGAAGATTCATTGTTGTTTGACCTCAAACGGTGAACTGCTTACTGCCAGCTAGTATAGGGCTTGAGCTTTTAGGGTTTCAACGGACTGTGTCATTGTAACAGTTGTTTGAGCTCGAACTGCTTGCTGCCAACATGATAACAATCAATTCTCTACCTGCACATTCTTCATTTGATTGTAACAACCAACAAGCTAAATTATAACAACATACTGTAGCCCATAACCTACATATAGAGCTTCTAACAACAGACTATAACCCACGGGTTTTAATATAGAGCTTCATAGTAGGTTGCCATTAATCATATTACATCATTGGTAGGTTGTTGTTAAGGAAGTGTAATAGTAATATTGTATAACTATACATTAGTGATCAAGGAAATCTCTATTTTAGAAATTGAAATTGCACCCAAATGTGCGGTTACATCAACTCAAAGCAACTTCAAAATGGCATCTGCTACATCCAATTCCCGTAGGCCTAGGAAGTCTGATGACCCAACATGCAAACATTGCTATGATGGCTCAAAGAGCAATTCCGTCATATGCAATTATTGTGGGTTTACGATAGTGCAAGGGTCAATCGCGTCAAATACCGCATAGCACGGATTCCAAGTAACAGTGTGCGGCTATGCGACAAAGTGCCACTTAAGGCTCAAAGAGCTATGGCTGCTGTCCTAGCTACATATGAGGAGGAAAAAAAGAAAAGGATTGCTAAAGCACTTGCACCCGTGATGAATAGGGGGCAGCAAGTGTTGAATCTGATGAGTTAGAAGCCTTTGGCTCTTCTATTGCCCAAAGGGTAGTTTAGGGACAAGGGTTACCTACTGTAGACAGTTCAGGTTCACCTTCATAGGGTTTTTTTTCCTAAAAACACCCTGGGACACAACCTTCACTCGAAGGCACAATTGGAACAAAGAATTGTAGAATGAAAGAAGGGTGGTTGTGGCAAACTTTTAAAACTACAACATCCCATTTAATGTGGCAAAAAACTCATACCGAGAGAATTTGGTAATTGTTTTTACCTTTGTTGAGGAGTTCAAAATCCCTATTCCTCGTGACTTGAGAGGCCCAATGTTGGAGGATGTTAAAAATATAGAAATTATCGTAGATGAACAAAAAAAATATGGCAAAAAAAGTTGTGACATTTTGCCTAATGGGTGGACAGATGGAAGGAACTGCACATTGATTAATTTTCTAGTGGCTTCAAGTGGGTAGTTAGCATTCTTGAAGTCAATTGATGCCTTTGACAAAATAAAAAAAGCAAACACTTTGTGTGATATGTTGTCCAAGGTGGTCATGGAGGTGTATGTGAAGAACGTCGTCCAAGTTGTGACTGACAATGCAGTAACATATGTAGCACCGAGGAGACTTCTTGAAGAGGGACATCTTCACTTTTTTGGACCCATGCTCAATCCATTGCATTGATCTCTTATTTGAGGACATATGAAAGATGACATGGGTGAAAAATATGATCGAAGAAGCGAGAAATATTATAAAAATCATCCTTGGGTGCTGAGCTTGATGAGAGAGCACACCAACGGAAAGGAGCTTGTGCAACCGGGAGCCACAAACTCCATATTGCAGAGCATTGCGACCTCACTAACATCTCTCAAGTAGATGTTTGTGAACACACGGTGGTTGGAGTCTCCCTATAGCAGGAAGGTTGAAGGGGAAAGGGTTGTGAAGACCATTTTTGATGTGTTTGCAAAGATCACATATGAGGTCATCCCTGTAACTTTAGACTTAACTATTTTTTATTTATTTTAAAATTGCCTCAAATTTCTCTTAATTTTAATTTTAAAATTATACATTATTTTCTTTTAGGTGTTAGAGCCTCTGGGTAGAGTTCTACAATTGGTGGATGGAGAAAAAAATACGATGGGGTATTTGTATCAGGCCATGGACAGGGTCAAGGAGGCCATATCAAATTATTAAGGGTAAAAAAAAAAATGAGCTTGTTTGGTGCCCAGTTGATCATAGATGGAATAAGCAGCTCCACCAACATATATACATGCGGCAACCTACTATATGAACCCCGAGTTTTTCTTCACATATTCTTTTAGGGCTAATGAGGAGGTCATGGATAGCCTAAACGCATGCATAGAGAGGAGGATCCCTAACGAAGCCACTAGAGACATAATTTTCGGTGCGTTGCAGATTTAAAACACTGCAAAGGGAAGGCTCTTTTCTTCACCTCTATGCATTTCAAAGAGAACGATTCATCAATCAGATAAAAAATAAATTTAAATTGAGTCATTTGATTGTAGTGTCTTTATTTCTTTATAAATGCATGCCTAGTTGACTTACAAAGTTATAAATGTCCTATTTGCAGATTTGTAGTGGGAAGATTATGGTGCAAGAACACCAAATCTTCAAAAATTAGCCATTTGCATTTTGTCTCAATCATGTAGTGCTTTTGGGTGTGAATGAAATTGGAGCATATTTGTGGCCATTCACACAAAACATCACAATAGGCTGACAACACGATGCCTAAATGAGTTTGTCTTTGTGTGGTACAATCTTCATCTTCGTGTGAGACAAGTGGAAAGACAAGATAATCACGAGGCAAATGACTTGGATGATATTGATCCATATGCAAACTGAATCATTGAGTCTGAGGATGTGTAGCAGAATCCTATGTTTACCACAGAGAAGATCGCAAATTTGGAGAGGGAAGTAGAAGATGCTATAGCAACAGGGGAAGCAGAGGCATTGGGAGGGGTTAGTGAGGATATGGATGATGTGTTTGTGGACGATCTTCCAGAGGAGGAATCTTTACCTTCCGCTTCTAGGACAAGTAGAGGGGGAGTTGGAGATGCATTGATGACTAGTCTATGAGCATTGTACTCTTTTTTTGTTTAAAATTAAACACTGTACTCTTATTTGCTAAAAAACTAATATAAAACATACTTATGACTCTGAGTTATGTGTTCTCTACATTCATTTCATTTTTTGTGTTTCAATTTATTTTATAAATTTATATATTTTTTAAAGTAGTGATAAAGTTGCCAAGAAATTGCCGATTGCCAATTATGGGCCAAAATTTTGGGTTGTTGAGTAATTGCCGAGTACAAGTTTTCAAACTTTGGCTTCTATAAAACCATTCTAATTATTTACAAGTGTCTAAGTTAACTTCATCTTCACTATTTTCATGCGCAGTGTAGTAGTTATCCCACCATTTCTTTACCGATAAAGAAATTTTTAGAAGAGTGAATGTAATCTTTTCTTGATCAGAGAAATGACTAACCATGTAGTATGAATATATTAGGTTAAGTCAGTTATCTAGGGCATCTGCATCTATTTTGCCTTCAAATATAGGGATGTCTAAATTGACATGTACCTTATATGGCGTTTGACCACCAAATTGTCGATGTGAATGAGAGATGTTGGGAGGAGCCTAAACTGTTTGAGAAGTTGAGCGAACTAATCAACAATACCCGCTCTTTCACGTGCATGGTGTTATCCTAATTCTTCTCGTTGCCTTTGCAAAACATCCTCTATCATTTTTTGGAACATTTCTAAAGTCAGAATCGTTGAGGATTTGTTTGTCATCTAAGAATATGTAGAGAGGTATGATGAAGGGTCAGGAGTCTCGAGCCCTAACTTCTTGTATTTAGATCTTGTGTGAGTGGGCATACAAACAAAGACGAAATTCAAATACACCACAATACCACCATGAGATGATATAAAGTGTGTATGCTCTGATACTACCGATTTGGGGCCCAAGATGAGACCCAATGGAAAACCTTACTAAACGGATTTAATAGGTTATATGTGGAGGCGATTATGAATGGTAAAGACAAAAGATATATAAGAGTGCAATAAGCAAAGGAAAGAGCAAAGAACAACATAGACTCCAAATGTCGAACTATAATAGCAAAGTTGTATTATTATAAGTTTTGTACAAGATCTGAGAGATCGGATGTATGATGTCTACGTATTCCCTAACTCATTCTGACTAACTAGAAAGAATGACAATGTACATTAATATACAATGGAGGAAGATGAAGCATCGGTTGGACCGTTACGATGGTTGGTAACAACCACTCATAACTAGTCATTAGATTGATGACTTATGTTGACGTTATTATTGAGTGGCACAGTACAATGTTGACACTACAGGGGCTATGTGGTATGGTAGAAGAGAAGTCAGGACTTGTGGTCTAGCACATGTGCTTGAGATGATGCTGAAGTTGTTGGCTAAGCCCCACGAGCTATTAAGCAACATCTGGGTGCCGTGAGTCAAATTGATGGCTCAGATCCTCGTAGATCACTTTGAATACACTAAACTCTAGTAACACCAACTACTCAATGTATAAGTTGAGGCAGCTTAGTGATCCATATCCAAAGAGATATCCGGAAGACAACACTTTAAATTTATAGAATCTATATGTGTTATATCGGAAACAATATTAGACAATGATTCAAATATGCTAAATAACATTTAGAGAATGACAAAAGGGAAAGATAATAGAACTAGTACCTATGAGTTCTATATATGGCACACTTGAGAAAGATGAATGTTGGTCTGTCATCCACTTACTACCTCTAAGATATGATATATGATGATAACTATCTATCTAAATTTGTATACATAGTGTTACAAAGCAAAGGCCAATGAACCATCAAGTAAAACGAAATGGTTGTTATTCCACATATGACTCTTAATCTTTAGGTGGTTAAATTGAACAGTGTCAAAATTTAAAAGTTGAATTTGGCCCCATATAAAGGGCTCTGCGATCTTAAGGATGAAGGCATCAATGTTGTTGACACTCAGTGGTACCACACATTGTGAGTTATCCTTATTGGTTTGGTCTATAGGTGTCAGGAACCCTAACAAAGCCAATGATGAGCACCATGTAAGGTTTGGCGCAAGCTTGAATGGTGCCACATCCTATATACCCATATTGCCCTACACCATTGGAAATGCATAATGGGCATTTGGTAGAGATGGATTGATGATCTTGGAGACATTGCAAACCTCTGGAGGTGTTTGGAAATACCAAAGGCCATAAAACATGAGCCATCATTAATACTGGCCATGAGAATGGGCTTGGCAGTATCCCTAGTACTATATGTGGAGAATCCACCTGGATCAATTAGACATTTCCCTTGAGTTATGATTTTAATATATTTTAAGTCAACTCTACCTATTAAAATTCTATCTGTTATTCCATATCTTCTTGTGTGGGGTTGGGTTGGTACTGTGGACAAAGTCTATGTTGATCTGCAATTTATAAGTAGCCCCTTTTATGTATGTGGGACAGTTATGGGTTATGCATCCTGTATGTCAGCAGAATTTTAAGATAGTGTTCACATTGGCTGTTAAGTAGAAAGTAGTGGATTTCAAGAATCCAATGCTTTATAGGCAAGCCATTAAGGAATCTTAATTAGTTAAGATTCTGCATAAATATGGATATAATCTTTTAAGTATATTGGTGAACGGAATCCACACTCAATTTGTTGCATGGATCTGCATAGGACAAAAGTTCACCAGCAATATAGTTTTTCTTTCCATATTAAGAGATTTAATTTCTATTATTAGCTTTTCCATCCCCTGCACGGTCTCATTCCATATAAACATAGAAATTTAAGGCTTCCTTGGTGGTCTTTCCCCAGTTTCTCTTTCTTGATTGAAAATTTGTTGTTTTTCAATTTTGGTAGAAAAGTCAATGTTGTCCCTCTCACATTACCTAATTTACTGATTCCTTTCACATTTTAAAGTTATTATTTGAGAGCACTTTTATCAGTATTTTCTAAGGTGTGGCCCTTATGGCCATTGCTATTCTATTTTCAAATGATTCTATGCAGATTTGAAAAGTTAGTTTCCTAGTCAAGAATTATTGTATTGCAGCTCGACAGTGAGTTAACCTTAATTTTAAAAACAAACACAATGGGTGTATTATATTTTTTATTAACACTAGAAATATTTTTTGATTGCTGTATTTATAACTTTCACAAATTTCCCCTCTTAGCCCTTACTATCTCACCAGCGTATACCTGTCAGCAACATCAAGACAAATGCAGATGCACAAGATCCCTTTCAGGAGGCAGAATGGAATGATGGAGTCAAGACAAACACAGATGCACAGGAGCCCTTTCAAGAGGCAGAATGGAATGATGCAGAGTCAGGTTGGAAGCCCATACCTGATGATGCAAATCATCCTGCCAGCAGGAGACCGGTGGCATGATGTTTAATTTTTGTTGCTGATGTTACGGCGTTTTTTTTGGGTCCCTTGGGGGTATCATACTTAGTTTTTTTTCAACACTGATGCTTAGCAGACATTCCTTGGGGTGTGTACCCAACTCATGATTTATCTTTTTTTTTTTAGCTGCTATCTCTCCTGAAATATGCCAACACCCCGCCGGTCCCACTTTTTTATACTGAACAATACCTTTTTCCAGTACTATAAGCCAGTTTTTTAATAAAACAATAGACAAACCCCCTTAGAACATCTTTACTAAGTTTAATAATTGAAATAATGTAATAGTGGATTATTCTCCTTCCATCTACTGATATTATTCCTGCGAATGTGCAGCAAGCAAGTTTTCACCGTTTGGATCGGAGTCGTAATCTTAGCAGCTTGAGGCTGGTTATCACCTTTTCTGCCCTTTTTTATCGGAATGTTGTCCAGATTGGACTAATTCAGATCAATTATCCCTTCACCTTGCTTGGTGGAAGGTTGAGAAGGACCTATAGTCTTTCATGCAATCCTAGCCATTACCAATAAAAACCTCTATCAAACTAGATACTAGTCTCAATCTATCCTACACTTGAGGCAAAGTCTTTTCCATTCTGTTCTGTATTTTTCCTTCGGAGACCTGCATCTTTGACAGAAAGGAAGGATAAAATCTCCTCACATTGCCTATCACATGGAAACGAGAACATAAGATGGACATCAGACCTATCAAGAAGCCTGCACTGTTACGATTAAAGATGAACAATATAGATAGTAGCACTGATTCAAACAATCACGAAGTCCATATATAGGGGTCTAGTTTAGACCTGAGACTTTGGTAAAATCAATAGGGTTGAATACAATAATATCCAGAGATATGTTTCAAAATGAAAACCTGTGGAAATAATCTCGAAAATCTGATTATAAAGTGGTTAAAAGGAAACAACCATTACAAAAGGTTTTGAAGTAGAGGTAACATATTGAAAAACCTAGGTACAAAAAATGTTAGGACATTGTGCATTACAAGAGAAACATTAACATAATAATTCAACCATCAGAAAATTTTCTTTTGAGATGCATGTCATTAGGAAGAATAGCATACAAATCAATTTGAGTTGTTTGATTTCCAACAAAATATAATCATGAATTTAATAATGATACTACAGGTATCCCTACTAACTTACCAAGAAGTACGAGATGTGAATAATACACATTTAATGTGATAATTACAAGACAGTGGGTTGAATGCACGGTATGTGATATCATGTTCCAAAGATCCAGCCATCAATTACATGACATATTTATGGATGACTAGTTGATTGCCAATATCCAGTAAAGGAATATCAGTGGCTAACAAAAGAATGACACTCAAGAAGCGTAAAATGGACGATGAAGAGAAAGTTCAAGCTCATTAAGAAGAAAATGAAAAGGCACCCCAAAGTTCTAGTTCTCTGATTACTAACGGTAAATAAAGTAGAGTAAGCATACAAAGTCCCAATTAGATGGAAGTAATTGCAGAATAATAAAATTCAAGGGTAAGAGAAGAGAGGAGTAAAATTAAACTTACTATAATATAAAATCATTTCAAAGTTTCTGATAATGCCAACAAAAATAAATTTGTATCGTACAGATTCCTCTCAAAGAAACAACTGCAGGATAAGAAATCAGCATCTAAGGGCTTTGAAAATATCTGAGTTCAATGGTTCTACAACCCAGAACACTAGTTAAGTTGTGTTGTTATACTGAGGTATTTTACTCAATTGTATTCTTTCTGGTAGATTTTTCTGGGAAATTATACATTAACCCTCATTTTCTAGTCAAACTTGAAGAGTGGTTGTAGGGTAAAGTACATTGTGGACCAGGAAACAACCCTTTAAGCATAGAAGTTGAGTGATGCTTGGAAAAATGAATACATGCAAGCTAGGCCACACAGGGATACCAGTATATGCATGGTAACTATTAATTACTCCTTATGGCAACAAAAGATACCAGTATAGAGAATTCCAACCTTGCTAGCTTATTAAAGAAATCAGCCGTGAACTTAACAAAAGCATTCCATGGTTGTGAGATGGAGAATTCCTATGCCTGAGATTTGTGAAGTATAGTCCAAATGCAAGAGTAATGGAATGCACCAAGGTAGCACTTTATATAGTAGGGCGGCACTAATTTTGATGATTGAAAAGAGAGGGGTCTCTTTTGGACTAGCTAGGAAACTATAGAAGTTTCTTAGCATTCAAGCCATGTGATGAATTCAATTTTTATGAATCTCTGCATTTACTTCCTTTATGCTGGCATTCCTAACATGTGTTTGTTGAGTGCTCGGCATGTAAGTTGTTAATTGTTACAATCATGGCAGCAAGCTAGAAATCTAACATGGGTAGCGGGTGGATCTATATATAGGGGAATACAAATTAATAATCTATTGAGTCGTGTTCCAGTCCTTTGTGCTATTGCTGAGCTTATAATCAGTCCCTTTACAATTTACCTATTTGCCTCGATTTCCACTTTAGCACAGGAAATGCTTGCGTTAGTTTCATTCAATTGTTTCTTTATATTGAAAGCATCCTTTGGTTACTTAGATAAGCCACATTCAAAAATTGTTGTTAACGTCTCTTTATTTATATTGAAAGCATCCTTTGGTTACGGGCTTCCTTCATCCACACTCCCAAACAGTTCTTGCGTACCATCCTCCCCTACCACTCTCCCCTCCCTCTTGAGCTTAACCCTGGATCGACAATCTCCCACACATCCACTCTCTATCTATTCCAGGGCAACCTCTGATTAATGTTTCCTCCCCACCCTCTTCTTGCCACTTATTCACATGTGGGAACATCAGAGAAGCTATCAGAGTGATGAACAGTAGCAAGGCAGATGATGAGGAGGGTTTTCAAGCAAAATTCTTCAAACATGGATTTGAGGTCTTGGGTAGATACTTGGCTAATCTCTTCAACCATATGGTCCGTTCAGGTTTTCCACCATCTGGGTCACATCACATCATTCATCCGATACACAAATTGGGCCCCAACTTAGATCCCAACAACTACAGGACAATCATGGTGGGCCACACATTCTCAAAACTATATGCTACAGTTCTTCACATGCCGCTTTCGGGAGTGTTGGAGTAGAGACACCTTAGAGCTAGGGGGCAAATTGGATTCCGTCCATCTCATCAAACCATAGACCACATATTTACTCTCCGAGCCATCATTGAGGAAGTGTTGACAATTCTTCCACAAGTCAGATTGTCTCTTGCCATTCAGAAAGTTCGCATCTCTAGCCAAGGAAGAAAGAATACATTCGAGAAGAAAGAAGGCTTGACTTTACATAGCTTCGGAAAAGTTCAAAGGACCATTGCAAAATTTTGAAGGGACACTCAAGAAAGCCGAAGGGTATGTTATCCTTCGGAAAAAGTTGTCTATAGGAAATTCGAAGGAATGAGCTTTGAAATAAGTCCGGAAAATAAGCCAAGAGCAAAGGAAGTAATTCCTTTAGACTTTTTGTCCGAAGGAATACTTCGGAGAATTACAAAGGAAAGACCCGCAGCCTCCCAAAAGGTCCGCCAAAAGCAAGAAAAGACCAAGGAATAATTCCTTCGGACAAAAGTCCAAAGAAATCCGAGGGAGAAGTCAGAAAATCCAAAGAAAATTCAAAGTAATAAGGACCCTTGCAAAAAACCCAGGTGCCCTACAAAAAGCCCAGGTGCCCTACAAAAAGCCAGGGTGCCCTACAATTTTTTCGAAAAGCCACAGATGAAGGACATAAGCCCTTGCGGAGGGCACTTGGTCGGTGATAGGACCATTCCAATTTTTTTGAAGGGCACAAAGGAACGACACAAGCCCTTGCAAAGGGCACCTGGTCAGTGGCAATACCTTTGAGATTTTTCCAAAGGGCTTTCTGCCAATGGTAAAGGCAAAAAAGACAAAAAAATACCTTCTGACTTTTTGTCTGAAGGAATTCCTTTGGACAAAAAGTCTGAAGAAATTTGGAGAAATTATAGGAAAAAGCCCACTCGACAGAATAAAGGCCGAAATTGCACAAAGGAAAGGAAATAACAAAGGAAGATATCCTTCGGGAAAAAGTCTGAAGGAATTCCTTCGGACTTTTTGTCCGAAGGAATACTTCGGAGGATAAACAGAGACAAAAGCTTGCGGGAAAGGATAAGGACAATTCAAGCGGACAATTTGTCTGAAGGAAATCCAAATAAGGGTGAAATAAAAGATCCGAAGAAGATAAGACCAGGGAGAATTCCGAAGAGAGGAAAGTCCACAAAAAACAAGACTCGGCCATTTTTTCCGAATGGTAAAGCCAAGAAATAAAGTCCGCAGGAAATGAAGCCAAAGGAAATAAACCAAGGGCAAGGAAGAGAAGCCGAAGGAAATAAATCCGCAGACAGAAAAGTCCACAGCCAGAAATCCGAAAGAATTAAGCCAAGGAGACAACAAGAAATCTGAAAGAAATGTAGTTTTGACTGTGCAAAAAGGATAGAAAATAGATAATCCAACGGGAAAGTGGACTAACAAAATATCCGAAGAAAATCTAAGACCAAAGATAAGTCCGTGGGAATAAACCCAAAAGCAACGCATGCACAAAAACAGAAATAGAAAATAGATAGACAGGGAATAAATTCAACCTAAATTTATCTCTCACTCAGCAAGGAGTTTTCCATGCAAGCACTTTCATCATCTCAAACTCGTAACGTTCCAACAGCTTAACCGGAGTTCCAAATTTAGACATCGAGTTGACTGTTCTAGATTTAGAGTTGAGTCATTGTTAAATGCCGCATCTACTAGGAGTTTTCCATGCAAAGGAGAATGATCTCTTCATCCAACTCAGCTTTTCAAACGTTCAACTCAGCGTTTCAAACGTTCCAACTCGGCTTCCAACAGATCAAGTCAGAGTTCTAAAATTGACATTGGCATTGGATTTCATGCATGATATTATCATCTCAAGCTTTCAAACGTTCCAGCAGCTCATGAAGAAGCTAAAATTGACATTGACGTGGATTTCCATGAAAAGAGAGGTGGGTGTTTCAATAAACAAAGACAAGTCCACTTCCTCTAGCGCAAAGAGCTTCATGCAAAGACAAAGGGAAAACATATTTTATTGAAAGGCCAAGTCAAGCCTTGAATTAATCTAGTTGATCCTTCTCTTCAATTTTTCAACGCCTATCTTTTGGCTTTTGTAATTCTCTATAAAATGGTTTTTCAGCCTTAAAAAAAATCATCCCTCTTTTGGCAAGACCAGACTCTGCCATTGGTGAGTTGTGTAACCTCTTCAATCAATAGAAGGACTGTACTTTCAGATTTCAAGTGTTGGTATAGTGTATATTCATTCAGTAATTTGCATAAGTGGTAGATTTTTCTCCCTTTCCAAATTTTGATTCGTACCTAGTTGCTAGCTTATCGTATTATGCAGGTTGTGTTAAGTGTTCTTTATGTCTTTTGTTGAAGCTATAAGTGGATGTTATGTGGCTGTAAAGTGTCTTGTATCAGACCTCTCTCCATCGTTTTCTCTCATGTTTTGGTCATTGAATCGAACCTTCTCACGAAATACTTATGCATAGTGGTCGATTGAAATCAAAGGTCTTCCTTTTCCCTTGTTTGTTCAGTGTTCAAGGTTCCAAGTTGAGTGGATCAATCTTTTGGTGTATCACCTTTATTAGGTAGGATTTCGCCTTAAAGTTTCCTTCTCCCTTTTCCATGGTAGTCCGCATCATAGAGTAGAGATCCTCATTGATACATCTTACAGGAACCAGCCTTCTCTGGAGGTTCTTCTCACCATTGAGGCACCCACCCTTGAGAGAAGATCCCATTGTTTCAACCGGATAGAGGATTGGCCACTTCATGCACGTCTTCGATTCAGGGCGCAGCTCCAGGTTGACAACAGGAAACATGTCATTGCTCATCGAAAGTTTACTATTGCTTTGTAGACTTTTGGAAAGCTTTTGACTCTATTCCAAAGGCTTAAAGACATTGGTATTTTTGAGACCCTTCTGACAACCATTATGTGCCTCTAAGAGACGGTCCTCGATCATCTCCGCACTGCCCATGGGTTTTTAGACTTTATCAAGAGTACCATCGGGGTTAAACAGGGCTGCCCCCTATCCCCCACTCTATTTGCAACATACATTGATGAGCTAGAGACCTTCCTTCATGAGCATGTCTAGGACAGTTATGGTTGCCTTCTCCACCAAGTTTTGATATCTATCCTATTGTTTGCAGACAACGTGGTCCTCATGGCCTCCTCCCCTGAGGGGTTGCAGCTACAGTTGGATGTCCTAGATCTTTTTTGTGATCTTCAACAATTGACAGTCAACCTTGGAAAAACCAAGGTTATGGTCTTCAATGGGTTGAAGACCTCACACCTCCATTTCTTCTTCAGAGGGGAGGAGATTGAGATTGCCAACACCTATATTTACTTGGGGGTGCATTTTTTTGGACCCCGCTTTAGCCTGAAACAGGCCCTCCAGCCTCAAATCAACAAGGGGTGCGGTTCTTTAGCCCTCCTTGAGAGATAGTGTTTTCAACACTATTTTTAGGACATCTCTTGCAAGATGTCACCCATGGACACCCTTATCAAGCCCACTGTTCTCTATGGGTCCATGATTTGGGGACCCTCCTTGCTTGAGTCTAATTGGGCATCCGCTGAGAGAGTCCAAACACTTCTTCTCCACCACATTATTAGGTGGAAAGAGACTGTTCCCCAGCACATCATCCTTGCAAAGTTTGGGACCCGTCCCTTCAGACTGAGACTATATTTGATCTGATCTCTTTCTTACATCGTACTTGGAGCTTCACCGACTTAGGGAAGGGGCATGACAAATACCCGTACTTAGCTTATTGTTATTCAACGGCTATTGCCTGTTCCAGCCCTCCTGGTCGGGCTCGCTGTTGGTATACTAGGGTTTCGTATCTTTTAGGATCTGTGGGGATGAGGATGGACTGTCTCCCTCTGTTTCAGTATTCCTTGGACGCTCCAAGCCACCTTCGACCTACCAGACAGGAGATGAACGTGATTATCAAGGAGGATATTTACAGATAGTTTATTCATACCATTTGGGTTAACACCTGTGGTGGGTTACAGGCTTTTTATGCGGAGCACTTCCTAGAACTGAGGGATGGGCTTATTGTCTGTCCTCAGTACACTTTACGCCATTGGATGCATAATCTCTGTATTCCCCTTGGATAGTTCAAAGTGGGATCCCATAGGCTTTGGATTGAGACAGATCACCAGATGGATCGAGCATACAGGGTTTGTCAGCTATGCAGCCTTCAAGAGGTCGAGATGGAAGAACATTTCATCTTCCATTGCCCCATCTACTACGAGATCAAAGAGAGGTTCCACTACCTTTTTAGGGAGACCCAGGCTCTCTCCATCTTCTTCAGATATGAAGACCAAAGATGTCTGGGTCTATACATGCAGGGGGCCTTTAGGGTTAATGACCTCACAATTCAGGGCCCCACTAGACCACAGTCTATCCAACAAATTAATTCTTTTTTTACAGTGCTACCTTCAGGGAGAGGCACTAAGCACTAGATTGACATCAACACAGCTTCACACTCCAGATCAGTACGGATTGGGGGGACCATTCACAACTCCCTGGGATCTGATTGGCATAACCGTTCCAGTCCCAGCCCCAGGAGTCAAACTAGATCCACCAGATCATTGTGGCGAGCTACTCCCTCCGCACAACAGCGCACGGGACAAACCAGACACTCTACCTCCTCCACTAGTTATCTATCTATTTTGAGCTTCTTTTCGATGACCTCGGATGTTAGGAGAGCTGGGTCCACTCCTTGATGGACCTTTTTCATTACTTCTCCTGGTTCTTCTCTCATATTGTACTTTCCCACCTTTCCGTTTCGCTGGGATCATTGGCTGCAGGTTGTTCTTTGCCTCTTTCCTTTTTGATTGCTTCTGTTCTTTGTTGTTGTTTCTCTTTCTGCTTTGTGTTTTACGCAGGAAACCATTTGGTTTTCCCGCATTGCTTTGACACCATTTGTACTCTACAGTGCCTTTGACCCACTTTTGTGGTCATTTGTCAGACATTAATATATTTATCTTATCTTATCTACTATGCATCAATGTTCCCAACCTGCCTATGCTCCTGATCTAGACATTTACAATCTTAATACACTCTAATTTGCTCTTTACTTTATCCATTAGTCAAAGGAGAAAAGGCAGAGCCCTGAATGAGCCATTAGGAAACGCTGTGTTAAAATATATATGCAAAGGCTTAATTTTTTAACGTCATATGTCTTCAGAAAAGTGGATCCTAGCACATGATTTTGATTTAGATTTCC
Source organism: Torreya grandis (assembly GCA_037957365.1). Classification (NCBI taxonomy): domain Eukaryota; kingdom Viridiplantae; phylum Streptophyta; class Pinopsida; order Cupressales; family Taxaceae; genus Torreya; species Torreya grandis. The sequence continues at coordinate 582,287 of JARHVA010000700.1, read as the reverse complement.
TTTGATTAGGTACCAAACTCGAGATTTTTACCCCTATCAATAAGATTGATTGTTAACTAGTGTGCCCAAATCTTGTTCCAACATAACGTTTTTTTTGTGAGTGAATTGAGTTGTCTTTACAAAAGATTTATAATAAGATTCATTTATGCAACCTTGGCCCAAGTGGATTATTACTGTGTTGTACGCTTCTGGATGTTTCGCTCCTACAAGCAGTAGTTTCATATCTTTGTGTCACTAGTTTTGAGTTCATGCAGACCTAGATACTTGTTGTCTAACCAAAGTTTTCCATTATCTGGGTTTGAGCCTTATGAGGGTATGTTAAATAGATGTTTCCACCGAGAGATTTCTCCTGAAATTCTCTGCATAATTACATTTCACTGCATTTATCTTATTCTGTTGCTTCTCTTTTGTGGGCCATTATAGAATTTCACTAAATATTTCGCTGTTGTGTATGGAATTAATACTCCCATGTTTACCGACCATAATTTATTATATGCACGCATAATGGAGCCCTCTTGGGTGGCAACGAAAGATGCTTCTGGATATTAGCATTGAGTTTTTCCATGTAAAGATTTTGAACAATTTTTTATGATACATTTCTGCCAAGTCCTACCGTGAAACTTCAATACTGTTCCTGTGACTGCACACACACCAGAGCGATCAGGTTGGTTCAATGAATTATTATTCCCAAGAAATTACATTAGCATGAAAACCCAGGTTCTCAAGGCCTTGCTAACAGATCAAAGTCCTTTGGACTTAATTATAGCAGAGGGACCAAAACACACCCTGGAACATTGACATGTATAAGTCAGAGGGCAGGGCCATGGTGAATTCATGCAGTCAGCAAAAAATCAGGAGTTTAAGAAAGTAGCCTTCTAGGCTTGGGAGAAACCACAACACTAGCTACATATTTGGTACAAAAACAAGAGCAAAACAAAGTTTCCCGACTGCCTGCAGTCTGGATCATATTGCTTGCATACTCTTTAACATAACAAACACATGCAATCATGACAAAATATCAGAAATAGGTCTATGAATTTTCATAATCTTACTGCTTCACAGAAGCTGCAAAGGGAAAAAATTAATTTCCAATAAGCTTAAACAGAACTAGAAGTAATGCATTGAACAGATTTAATTCAATGTATTTTTAATATCTATCAGAGGCCAAAAGTAGTGAACATAAGTGGAGTGCTTGAAACATTTCCAAACACTCACACAGAAATTTAGATAAAGCGTCTCTAAAACACACACAAAAAAGGAGAGTGATCACTACTAGAACTTTTGGTTGAGAAGTATTCTGTGATAAAATTACCGCAAAAGCATTTAGAGCTTGCATGGTCTATATCTAATCTTGCATAAGTGGCGTGAACCCAACTATACTACGAAGGCGAAGGTGAGACCTTAAGAAGTAATTAGTCCAGAGGTTTTAATACAGGAATATAGATGTGGTACTTTGGGATTTCTGTTTTACCTGCTTGCATAAATAGGACACTCCCCCAATTTCATAACAGCTAGAACATCTAAAAATGAAACAGCCTTTGAGACCGAGGTCATAAGCCACTTGTCGGTTTATAGGCTTGATAGACCCTGCTGGTCTTAGGCAGAGGTCACCCTTTATACATGATAAATACCATGATGAGTACATACAGGAAGCTTTTTGTTATTTACAACTTTGGCACTGGCATACGGATAAAAATAGAGGCATTAGTGTAAAACAGGGTACCAAGAATATAATTTGTGGATTTTAGAGTTGCAGAAGCAAAACAAGATGCAAATATTAGGCCGCTTTGAGGTAGCAAGGCAGTTTCAGAAGTTTGTTGTAAGGGAATTTTTTTTAGATTTTTTAAACCACAGACGAGGAGAGGGAAACCAAGCAAGCAAACATACTCATCCCCAAACGAATCAGCCGGGGTATGTAAAAATAAGGTGTAACATTGAAAAGCTTATATGAACCTCCATGTTTTAAAATGTGTCTTTGCAAATTGAAACAACCCACAGGATCTAAATGGCTTACAATAATTCAAAATGCGGACACCAATAATAATAGTGTCTCCAACTTGCTAAATATGAACTCAATCTCTTCATGCTATCCATACAATGCCTCACATAAATTTCTATCTCTGCAACTTTTATTCTAGAATCCCTCTGTAAACTGAAAAAATTCAGAAGTACATTTGTATTGACAAAACTGAAAAATTCAAAAGGCAAGCAGTAGGAAAAATGGATCGGATTGGGTTTTGGGCAGTCAGCATACCTGGAGTTCAGAAATATAATGATGGGTCATAAGCACGACACACAACCAAGAAAACAAATGTGGGTTTGCTTTGAATCCCTGAACTCCAGTAGCACCAAAGTTTGAACATCCAAACAGCTCGAGTGAAACAGGAGCAGACTTGGACTTTCTTTTTTGGCTTGTGTTTTTATTGTCACAATCCTGCCATTAATTTCAGTCAACTATTGCTATAATAATTCCATAACTTACGTGCTCGCTTGGTACCGTGGAAAAAAATAAAGTCTGCGTGTTCACATGGACTTTATTAGTTAGCTTCTGCAACAGAATCTTGAGATAGTCTTCACATTGGGGGTTGGTAGAAACATGATCCCACTGATTCCCAATTTCCCATTATTTGAGGAATTTTACCTACTTAAAGATTCACGATTCATAAAATCTTCTAATTATATCAGGCATTGCTTTTTCTTTTCTTTTTTTTTAAAAATTATGTATGGTTTTTATGTGATTTTGTTATTATTTTTAAAATAAAAAGGTTAAATTGATTTACAGAACATATAAAATCATGATTTATTATTAGAATAATTTTGTCATATTTTATTTTAGTTTATATTTAAAATTTAATTATTTAATTATAATAATAAATATACCAACTTAAGTATTGGAAGAATCTTCCCTAATTAAAGATTCAAGATACATAGAATCTTCTAACCATATCATGTGTTGTCTAAATAAAGAAAGAGGAAAAAACCAGGTACCGTTTCTATCCATGTAAAGCATTTTTGTAAAGTGCTTTTGTTACTATTTTTAAAATAAAAAGGTTATATTATTTTAGGGAACTTATAAAATCGTAATTTATTATTAGAACACATTAAACTTATTTTATTTTAATTTATATTTAAAATTTAATTATTAAATTATAATTGTAAATATACCAACCCTCTAATTCTCAATTATTATTGAAGGAATATTACCTAGTTAAAAATTCAGGGTACATAGAATCTTCTAACCATATCAAGTGTTGCTTAAATAAAGAAAGAAAGAACAAAAAAGGAAAAAAAACTATGCAGAGTTTCTATTCATGTAAAGCATTTTTGTAAAGTACTTTTGTTACCATTTTTAAAATGAAAAAGTTAAATTGATTTACAAAACCTATAAAATCGTGATTTATTATTAGAATAATTTGTCATATTTTATTTTAGTTTATATTTAAAATTTGATTATTAAATTATAATTGTAAATATACCAACCTCAGTGATTCCCAATTTTTCGTTATTGGAGGAATCTTCCCTAGTTAAAGATTCACCATACATAGAATCTTTTAACCATATTTTGTGTTGCCTAAAAAAAGAAAGAAGAAAAAATCATGGACGGTTTCTATGTATGTAAAGCATTTTTGTAAAGTGCTTTTGTTATCATTTGTAAGGTAAAAAAGTTAAATTGATTTGCAGAACCTACAAAATTGTGATTATTATTAGAATAAATTTGTCCTATTTTATTTTATATTTGATTATTAAATTATAATTGTAAATATGAATATGAATTGGTAGAAACATGACCTCACCGATTCTCGATTTCCCATTATTGGAGGAATAGAATCTTCTAACCATACTCTGTGTTGCTTAAAAAAAAATATGCACGGTTTTTATCCATGTAATATATTTGTGTTACCATTTTTAAGGTAAAAAGGTTGAATTGATTTGCAGAACCTATAAAATCATGATTAACATGACCCCACTGAGTCCTAATTTCTTGTTATTGGAGGAATCTCACCTAGTTAAAGATTCAAGATACGTTGAATCTTCTAACCATACCCTTTGTTGCCTAAAAAAAAAAACAAAAATAAAATAAAATAAAACATGTACGGTTTCTATCTATATAAAGCATTTTTATAAAGTACTTTTGTTATCAATTTTAAAATAAAAAGGTTAAATTAATTTGCAAAACCTATAAAATCGCTATTGGAATAAATTTGTAATATTTTATTTTATTTTATATTTAAATTTTGATTATTAAATTATAATTGTAAATATGAATATGAATTGGTAGAAACATGACCCCACTATTCCCAATTTTTCATTATTGAAAGAATATTACCTAGTTAAAGATTCATGATACATAGAATCTTCTAGCCATACCCTATGTCGCCTAAAAAAGGAAAAAATAAATAAAAATAAAAATAAACATGCATGGTTTCTATTCATGTAAAGCATTTTTGTAAAGTGATTTTATTAGCATTTTAAAGGTAAACAGGTTAAATTGATTTGCAGAACCTATAAAATCATGATTATTATTAGAATAAATTTGTCATATTTTAATTTATTGTATTTGATTATTAGATTATAATTGTAAATATGAATGTGTATAATAATAATAATAATAATAATAATAATAATAATAATAATAATAATAATAATAATACAATTCAAACAAGAAACAAAGAGTTGGTCTTCTCTACTCTATGCTTGGTCTTCTATCTAATGAATAGAGTTACACATATTTAATCCTCGTAATGAATATGATTTAACTTTTAAGGGTTTATTGAGTTTAAGTCCTAGGTTGTTAAAGGGTTTGGTTTAGTAAATCAAGGTATAAAATATGTATTAAATACAACAATTGATTTGTGAAATTACCGGTCTAATATGATATTTCTAATAAAAGCAATGAATGAGACATAAGTATTTAGCTAAAAATTGCCTGAGACAAAGGATTTAAAAGTTGAAAACTAGTATAGAAGCTTATTTAAGTGTCGCAAATAGGATTTAGATGTTAAAAACCCTCTTGGACAATAACATTGTACTTTGGATAGTATAATTGTGGCACTAATGTCCACTTTTGACACTAATGTCTTATATGCAAGAACCGATATGTACTTCTAGGAGTAGTTGTCTCTGAGTCTGTTAACCTGTAATTATATGGACACAACTTATTTTGTTGTTTGTGACCTATTTTAATTGATTTTGTATGCAAACCCTAAACCTTCATGTGATTAGGGTATTCAATTGGCATAAGTAACAAAAATTTGTTGTTAGCTGGATAGGTTGGACATCTTCAACACCTTGTTGTGATGAGAGTTGCCTACATACCAATACTCCGAGGAGGGATCAACCCTGATGTAGTTCTCTCCATCTAAGTGCTGGTGCAAGTGAAGCTAGTATGAATGCTGATTTGAGTGTTTTGAGTAAGGTTGGAGATAGGAAATCTATGTATTTTGAGCTTAGGAGGGCTATAGATGATTGTATGCAGAAGTAGGACATAATAGGGATTAGTAACTTGATTGTGCACATCTTGTTTTGAGCTTATTTGTGTGTACTTGCATCTAATTTTCATCTAGTGAATAAAGGGCTAAAATTCATGTATACATATTGATCTAGGACTTGTGTGGGTTTGAAATAGGTCTAGGCTAACCCTAGGTGTCTTTGGAATTAAAAAGATATCCCTTGGGGCTAAAAAGAGGTAAAAAAACAATAATGCCCAATTGGGATACTGACACGGGGTGCTAGTGTCCAGATACAGTGTTAATGTCCCAATGGCATACCCTGAGGCACTAGGGGCCTAGATGTTGAAGGGAGGGTCTGAGATTGATTTTGAGATATCTAGAGATGTGTGAGGCCTGCACAAAAGTTGAGTAAGTGTCTAAATAGGCCCTAAGATCTAGGACTAAGCTATGTATGGGTGGTCTTGAGTAACACTCTTGGCACTCAAGTGAGATTTTAGATGACTATATTCCCCCCCTTTTATTTTATAAATGTAGCAAAGTGAAATGCTTAGGAAAAAGGGAAAAAAAGTACCTAGACTTTCCTAAGAGGTGAACCCTGTGAATTTGGATTTGAGTATGTGAGGCTTACTCCATTGTGTGTCTTAAAAATGAAATGTGCATAGATCAGTCCTTAAGAGATATTAAAAGCAAAGACAAAACTGAGTAAAGAGATAAGAGAGAGGAAACGAATGAATACATCTCATTAGGTATGGGAACTAATGCATAAACTTGGTGACATCCTTTATGTGTGTGTAGATAGTGATCAATTAGTGAAAATCTGACTAAGTTGAATGGTTTGCTCAATTCCCATGTGTGGGTGGCTCAAGAACTCAAGTTGGACTTGACTCCATCGTTGTCCACCCCTATTCAGTGAATCATGCCCTGTGAATAGCTTGGATTAGATTGATGGTTTGTCCAAATCTCTTATGTAGATGGCTCAAGAACTCAAATAGATTATGACTCCATCATTGTCTACTCATGTGTAGTAGATGCATTTGTGATTGAAACTGTATGATGTAATTGGAAAATGTAGGATTGTTCTAAGTCCATTTAGAAAATCTGAAATAAAAAGACGACCAAGGGGCCTCTCAGGCACTCGAGAATGTAGCTCAGTAACTACTCGATAATGCCAACCATTGCGGATGGAGTAAGGCATCAATATGGTGAATAATTATAACATGGTATTTGGTGTGTACAATGTAGAGAATGACATGGAGTTTATCATTCTATTTGATCAATTAATATATAAGTGAGCATACAAAAATAATCTGTTGTACACATGCCCCTAATCTGATATATGTGTATATGTATTTTGGACTGAGTTGTATCAATATGTGTCTAAGTCTCTGAAACTGAAATGGGAGTTATCATGTCATGTATGATGCCCCCAATTTGAGTAAACTGGTATGATTTTGTATAAAACTAAGCAAAAAATAATAATTTTTAACTAAATATATTTAAACTTGGACTGTATGTAATGTACTTTTTTAGTAAATCTAAGCTTTCTTGTTTTTGGAGCTACTAGATAGTAGCACCATACCTTGGATAGTAACATTTTGGCCTAGTGTCTACTTTTGGTGTTAGTGTCCAACTGTGTTATTTTTCTGCCAAACTAACTTATATCTCTATCTGACTATTTTACACTGTGTTTTTTTGATACTAGACTCTGTATTTTATGCTTGTGTGTTGAAAGTTGTACTCTGATTGCATTCAAATGGCTTGGTCTTTGTGAACGCCCCCTCTTTTGAGGGGAGTTGTTGAACCTATGTAATAATTGTCCTCAAAAGAAAAAGCTCCGCATGATATGTGTTAGCCTAAGCATATATGATATCTGCATAATAAACCAATATAATGTGTATACATGACATCATAATGTAAGATAATTTGAGCATAAGTTGGTAATGTACAATTTATGAAAGTTGTACTCTGATTGCATTCAAATGGCTTGATCTTTGTGAATGCCCCCTCTTTTGAGGGGAGTTATTGAACCTATGCAATAATTGTCCTCAAAAGAAAAAGCTCCGCATGATATGTGTTAGCCTAAGCATATATGATATCTGCATAATAAACTAATATAATGTGTATACATGACATCATAATGTAAGATAATTTGAGCATAAGTTGGTAATGTACAATTTATGTTAGATCTATCATTCACAAAGCTATCAAGATAGATATAACAATGTAAGCATGTTTATGAACACCAAATGTAAGTAATAAATTGAGTAACTACTTAGGGGATGGGGCATGATGTCTATTAAGGCACCTAAGGAGGAAGGGGAGATGCATGAGGTCCCTCATGGCATCTAAAATTTGATTGTGTAACAAATAAGAGACAAGTATCATGGCCATGATGCATACTTGAAAGTATACACACAACACACATGAGACACGCAAATTAGGTCAAGGAGCCACAATACAAGGGACATGGGCACATGTCACAAAATCTTAGAAAGCAATACATATAAGGACATGTTCAAAGATCTATATACGCACAGAGCAAGAAAGTTGGTGTAAATCCATATGGAAGGATATGTTCAAATGTTTACATACACAATCAAGAAGGCACACACCAAGACATGGGCATGTGTCCAAAGCATATGTACAATGAAAAGAAGTGGTGTAGCGTTGTAGAATAATAGCATATTCAAATGCTATCGAACAGATGTAGAAGCATAGAGACACAATCAAGTCTAAACTAGTAAAGATAGAAATGAAAGTATGCATGAACATATGGTACAAATATGTATAACAACAAAGATGTACATAAACTAAGTCTAGAGTAGTAATAGTCAGCAAAAAATATGTCTAGTGTATGATGATCAATATCAAGATATAACAAAGCTAATATTAGTGATATAGAGTATAGAAAGATGTAACTTAGCAATCATAACTATGTATATGATGCCCTCAAATGGGAAAATGTGTCAAATGAGGAATTTGTGTCTCTGTGTATGTGCCCCAATGGCTAGATAGTAGCAAATTTGGATATGTGTGGTGGACCTAGGTCTTGTAAGCATCTATGAACACTCGAAAAGAATAAGTGAAGCATGTATGTATAATAAAACTAACTACACTAACAGAGATAACATATATATTACTTGAAAAGTATAAGAAATGTAATCATAGAAATGCATACAATCTATAATTTGTATTTTTGAAAAAATATTTGAATGTTTTTGTGTTTTTGATATATTATGTTATTTTTGTATTTTCTGGATATAAACTATGTACAAGCAACATGAAAATGAAACTATATACAAGGAGCTAAAATGAATGAAATTATGTATAAGTAAATAATGGAAATAAATGAGATAATGTACAAATGAAGTGTGATGTCTATATAGACCTAAGAGCACATCCATAGGATGTGGATAATCAAATGGCAGATCTGGTGGGAAGTCATCAAATGTCTGGTACTGAATATATCCAAAATCAAATAAATCATCATCATCATGATCACTATACCATGTTTTTTATATAAAGTGTAGCCTTATCCTTGGCATTAGTTTGGATTTTGTGCATTTGAATAACATGTTGCTCTACTATTTAAGAAGCCTCTTATGCGGTCCCAGGGTAAACCACATTGGACTGCAGGGTATCTGTTCAAAATCTATGATTCTCATCTAAACCATTGTGTAAAATGTGAACTGTGTATCCCTCATGACTAAAAGTCAAACATCTATCTGTACAATCAACTATGGCATCCATTTCATGTAACCATGTATTGCAAAGGGTAACTACTGTATACGAGTGCATGTGCTCATGATGAAGAGTAATGTGTTGGCCACCTTTGGGCCAGATGTAATTGGTAGTGTGATATGTCCTAAGGAATCCTAACAATGTATAACCTATTATAACTCACTCTCCTGATGTCCTATGTGCTATAAGAATGCCAATGTACAAGTGTTTGGATTAAAATCCTCATTTATAACAACATGAGGGATGTATTGGTCCTGGATGAAAACTCAAATAGTCAAGGGATCATTTCATGGATATTTGTGTCAATGAATATTTCATCATGGTGCTTGTAATGGTGGAGGTGGAGGCTGTGTAATCTGAATAGTGCCTTGAGCCTTGAAATTATTCAGCTTCTACTATAAGGTTGAGTATGTATCTATATCGTGTCCTATAACCCTGTGTAAATGACAAAAGGGTCTACCATCTTGCTATGACAATCTATTGATGGATCTGTGATGAACTGTGGGTGATGTCATCAATCACTTGTCAAGGGACATCTATAGAATCTGATGTGGTCTATCTTTTGAATTGCCTACTTGAATTTGTATAACTAGATCAATATCCATAGATGTAACCATATGTACTAAGTGTATGGAGGAATCTGCCTCTAACTGTAATTGAGTGGATGGGCCTATAACTGTAGGGCTATGAACTAATGGTGTTGCCTATGTGGGAAAAGACATGAGTGCCTTGGAATCATCTTTGTACTCTCTAGGGCCTACCCGTGTGAAGCTCAATCCACACAAATAATCATCAATGGCTATGGGTGTTGGATTATCCTCTATGGTGGCTTGGGAATTTATATCGTATTTTTAGATATATACTTCCTCTGAATTAAAAAGTAATGTTAATTGTGCTTTGAGAATCCCATCATCCATTGTGAGCAGGGATAACTATGCTACATTAGGGTCCTCTTCCATCATGGGTGAAGGTAATTGTGTTTTAGGAGGATCTAAAATGGGTGTATGAATAGTGGTGCTAGATTCCCCAACCTCATATGTATACATCTGCTCTATCAAAATCTTGTGAGGTGGGGACTCTATGCGAACTTGAGATGTCCCATTTGGAGATGTAGTTAGAGTAGTAGGCTCAGTAACTTTACAATATTTAAATGGTTGGTTATCAATCGAATAAGTGTATAAATATCCATTTGTGTAACATAGATGGTACAACCTCCATAGCACGTATCCAATGTCTCCCAATTAATAATTTATAGTGCAACTGATTAAGCATCACTTGAAACTATGTAGGTAGGCTTTTTGGCCCAATTATGATATCCAATGTAATAATACCCAATGCACATCTGGGAATGTCATCAAAACCTCTAATTTTCTTATATGTCTTCTAAATGAATGTTATATCAATGCCCATAGTTTGTATAAATGTGAGGTTGCATATGTTAAGTCCTGAACCACTATCAATTATAACTCGTTTAATAGCGATGGTCTGAATGAAGAGCAGTAGATTTTGATCAATAACTGATTATGAGGGAAAATATTCATTGGAAAAAGATATAACATCCACAATGTCCTTGATATTGTTCATGATAGATGCAAAATAAGCTGACTCTATGTCATGAGGCAAAGATGTATGATTGAGTGTTTGAAAAATAATATCTTTGAAAATGGTTGTCTTTTAGAGTAATTTCAATATAGAAATCTTAGCTAGTGTATTTCTCAATTGATACACAATATCAAATTCTTTGTACAGATCCCCAGGTCCCATTGTAGTGTTTTGGGAATGAGGACGGACAATGGGATTATGTTGTTCCTATAAAGGATGAGGAGGCATCTTGTTCCATCTAGTAACAACTCTAACTGTAGGATCTACTATTTGCTAAGGGTGAGTAGTAGAGGTAGGATGTGAGCGAAGGTAATTGACTAGTTTAGGTGAAGGTAGAACAAAAGGAGTCCTTTGTGCTCTTTATCATCAAGTAGTAACTGAAGGTAACTCAAAGTGAGCCATGCAACAATGCTCTCCATAAAAGGAGGCTTAAGGTGAAGTGGACCAATGTGTGAAATAAGCTAAGTTCTAACATGATCCATGAGAGGAGTGACATACATATGCATATATCTACAAATAGTAGGTAATAGGCATGCAAGACAAACCACATGACTTTGTACCAAAATGTAGAAAATGGCATATGTCATGATAATAATGATGAAAGGTTACAAACTGAGAATTGAGCCAATTTCGGAAATAAAAATGGAAACCCTAATGGTACACTAGGGTTTTAAGGAATATGTTCAAAGTAAGTTGGGTTCACTAAATGATTTAACTTTAAGGGTTTATGAAGTTTAAGCCTTAGGTTGTTAAAGGGTTTGAGCATAATAAATTAGGGTACAAAATATGCAATAAATACAACCATTGATTTGTGAAAGAATTGATCTAATCTAATATTTATAATTGTATGCACCTAAAATTATTCGCTTCATTATCGTCGACTAATATTTATATTATTCGACACTAATTCTGCTTAACCTATTTTATCTTACTAATTTATCCTAATCCCAACCATAGATCTAATATCTCTTTCTATTATCCTACATTTATTATCCTTAGTCTAATCACATCCCTTCATTAATTCTATCATAATCCCTATTATCCTAATCTAATCCTAGTTATCTATTTATGGGAATTTTAAATTTTCATAACCATGGTTGCCAAAATGTAGGTGAAATTTGATCTCACTATGGATTTAGCAATACAAATTCTAAACTCAAATATCAACTACGAAGTAAGATGATAAAGCCATTAGAATCTAAATGCATTTAGATGAATGAAACATTCAATCCTACATTCAAACTCTAAATCCTAAGTGCTTCACATCATGATTAAACAAAATAGAAAAGACGAGGATTGAAATAGATACCTTAAACTTAGATTGATAAAGTGATATTGCTTGATGTTGGATTGTTGATGAAGATGCAAGGATTGATTTTGGCATGGATTTGATATGAGCTTGGTAGATGCCCTTCCATGGAGGAGTCTTGGTTATATAGATGAAGGAGGGAAGATCAAGGGTTGAGGTTCAAAGTTAGTGGGATGAGATCAATGGTTGTAGATTATCTAAGGAATATTATATTCCTTGGAAACCTCTAGAGTTAGAGGTTTCTAGCAAGGAGGGATAGGTTAGAGAGAGTTATAGATTTGGAGAGTTCTATAACTCTCTTTAGGAGTTAATGATGATTAAGGGGAGGTTAGATGGGGATTAGAGAAGGATTAGGTGACTAGGGGTATATGAAATCTTAGGGAGTAGGCTAGTAGGTGTTTAGGTGGGATCATAGAAATTAAAAATTCTCAAATAATAGATAACTAGGATTAGATTAGGATAATAAGGAATACACCCTTAATCCATCACCCAAAATTCACCACCCATCTCTATCTCCCATCCCATACTATCTTGTCTTCATCCCATCCTAGTCATACCCCATCATCTTGTACATCCTTGCCTAATCATCATCTTATATATCATTGTCACCCTTTCTTTGTATATCCTTTTCATTATCCCATCTATTATCATAGATTAGTCACACCTTATCACAAAGACCACCTCATCCTTAATCAATCACACCTCACTTTGACCTTGCCTTATCCATCAATCATACCATAGTCTTAATCATTCCCATATCATTTAATTGACATCACCCCCTTACATATTTGATCATAACCCATCACCTATCCTAATCCCATCTTGTCTTAACATCCACATTCTATCCTAAGTCCACCTCATCCATAGTCCTAATCATCCCCATACCATTTTGTCTCATTATCCCATCACCTTGTATATCCTTGTTTTACCTTCTTGTACATAATTCATTCTCTTATACATCCTTTTAATCACATCTTATCACTATACCCATACATCATTAGTCATTCCATATTCACATCCTAATCATACCTCATCATCCACATCTTATCTTAAATCCATACTTGGTCACTTGTCTTGACTTTGCCTTCATCACCCATCTAGTCATCACCTCATCTTATCCTAGTTGGCTTCTAGGTCACATATGGGTCTAAACCATTCACCTTTCGTTACCCCTTTATCATTTCATCATCACCTATCATCATACTTATCCTTATTCCATTGTCTTAATCACCTTTATCATATAATCACCTACCATCCCATCTCGAGAAAAATTAGTCTAAGGTATTGAGCTAATCCTATCATCCTAATCCCCCTATCATCTTATCTGCCTATCATCTTCTCATATTATCACCATCCTATCATCCTAATCCACTTGGTCAAATATCATATCATAATCAATAGCATCTTGTCACTTCGTCAGTCTCAATCTAGCAAACCCATCCATTATCAATTATCCCTAGTCCAATCATCTTGCCTTATTCATAACTAACACCCATCATATTGTCCTCTTGCTAGTTTGAATATAGGCATTTATCATATTCCCATTGTTGATAAGTTGTTAGCACCTATTGCACTATTAGTCTAACATTTGATCATAGTCCTTAATCCATTAGTCTATCTCATCTCCATCATTACCTATCATACTAGCTCAGTCTTTTTGATCTATTTTGTTCAAGAACCTTATCCAATCCTTATCCTACCTACATCATCCATCATCTATCAACCATCACCATGAAACTAGACCTCACCTTCATTGACCAATGCATACATGATAACAAGATGAGATTCTCCTGTGGCTTATTCTGATGGGTGTACCACTTCTCAAAGGTGTTGATCCCCTTTAACTCATTGCACCTCCCATCAAAACCCCGTCATGTGAATCCCGTACCAATCCTCCATCCGCTAGCCATAAAACCACCATATACCCATTCCCATTCTAGCAAAGGGAATCCAATCTTGGCCACCTCAAATCCATCCACCCAGTCATATCCACAACCATTTGATCATGAGTGCAGTGCTTCCATGTCTAAGTCACAATATGAAGCAGGTCCTTATACTCCCCTTCCCATATCATTGGAAGCCCTTTTCAAACAACTAGTTTCTACAAACATGATGGTCTATCCACCTATCCAACATCTTGATCCTGCTAAACCCAAGCCCTCTTGGCATAAATACAATCAATATTGTGTGTATCACTGAACTTGGGGGCATATCATTAATCAATGTCAACCTTTCCAAGATTTTGTCCATAAACCTCATTGACCATTATGAAATAGTAATTGATGACGAACTAGATGCATCCACATCCCTAGGTGAATGAAAAGAGGAATGGCAAGATTCCATTCCTAATCATGATCAAGCTCTTCCCTTTCCAAACCAAGGTCAAGACACGGCACCCATCGTACATGATCCCCCCATCCTCAAAAAATCCTCCATCACAACTGAGTCTATTCCCTAGGAGCCTAGTTCCCCCATATCTCATAAGTCCCTCCATGCACCTATCGTTGTTGAACCTGTCATTCATCCATCATCTCTATAATGTCCCCATTTTAGCGGTTGGGCTTACTCAGTTTCCAGCACGCTTACTATTTTTAGTAAGCTATTAGGACGCAACGGAGGTCAGTTTTGATGTTTGGATTTGATGCTCCTTGTTGAGAGCTTTCCAGCAAGCTATCACTCGCACCATTCAGAGTCCGGCTGCTAGTATATTTTGGGGCTTGAAGTGCTACAAAAGGGTAACTTTTAACCCAACTGAAAGACATTGAGTGTCACTTTAAAGATTTACTTTATAAGGGACTGTTGCACATCCTTTATCCCACATTGCTCAAGTGAGTTGAGTTGCCCCTTGGAGAAAGGATAAAGGGAAGTGCTTGTGGCTTCTTTAAGGGGGGTTGGATAAGAAGAAAAGAATTGTTGCATTTGCAGCTTATTTGGGCATTTGAGAACATCCTTCTCATTTGTAGCACTCTAGACATCAGTCCTTGGGGTTGGTCTTTGGAGTTTGTGCTCTCAGCCACTGTAGCAGCCACGTCACTGTAGCAGTTGTGCCACTGTAGTAGCCATACCACTGTAGTAGCCGTACCACTATAGTAGCACATCACTGTAGCAGCAAGATCACTATAGCAGTTGTATACAGTGAGGTGAGTCCGTAGTTTTTGCAAAGTCTGATGTTTATGCCTGCAAAGTCCGTAGTTTCTTGCCTGCAGAGTCCGTAGATTTTTGCCTATCGAGTTTGTAGTTTTTTGCATAGTCTATAGTTTCTACCTGTAGAATCCATAGATTCTTGTCTGCAGAGTTCGTAGATTTCTGCCTGTCGAGTATGTTGTTTTCTACATAGTTCGTAGTTTCTGCCTGCAGAGTCCGTAGTTTCTTGCCTATAGAGTCCGTAGATTTTTGCCTGTTGAGTCCATAGTTTTTTGCAGATTCCATAGATTTAAGCCTACAGAGTCCGTAGTTTTCAGCATGCAAAGTCCATAGATTTCAGCCTACAGAGTCCGAAGATTTCAAACATGTAGAGTCTGTAGTTTTCAGCTTGCAGAGTCCATAGATTTCAGCCTGTAGAGTCTGTAGATTTCAAGCTTGTGGAGTCCGTAGATCTCAGCTTGCAGAGTCCATACATTTGGCTGCAGAGTTCATAGTTCAGTGGGTCAGAGAATGAATGAAGCACCTTTGGCACGTGCTAGGATATCTACTTGAAATCATGTTCATATGATTTCGAGAGGAGATTTAGTGAAGTCACCAAGTGACTAGCATTGTACTCATCTACTCATTTTGCAACTAATACAAATACATTGTGTTGGCTATTTCAGCTCTATGTACCTATGCCTGTAATTCTATATTTATGTTACATGCATTGGTCTTTGTAAAGCAAAAAAAAAAATCAACAAATCTACCAGAGTCATAAAGAGCCTGTTGGATTAGCTTGGGTGCAACCGGGGTGCCCATTACAATCGCCCTCTCACCCATCACATCAAATACCCCTTATCAAGAGGTTAATAATGGATAATGCATCTACAAATAGCAGCATTATATCTTGTGCATCAGATTCAATTTCAAAGTCAACATCCGAGGTATTATCTTCTATTTCATCATGTTCAACACCCATATCCAAATTAGATTCCTCATCAAAAACATCATCCCTCATTGATATTATAGCAGATGATGATCATGACTATCTTTTTGAGGATACCTCTAATCTTGGTACCTCTAATCCATCATCAGGGATATCTTTGGATCATAATCAGGATGATAAAGTCATAACAACGTTCTTGCAAGCTTTATCTATGGAAGATAGTAAGATTGAATTTGATCCTCCTTCAGATGTGTCTATTGTAGCTAGTCCTGGTGATCCTTTTACTGATCTTGAGGAGATTTTATCTAATGTCAAAAGTGGGTCTCATAGGAACCATTATGAATACTATGCTACCCCATCACCACTCATTGACCTTGTCATACCATCTCCATCACCTTCCTCCATCATATATCCCTTTCTTCCCATCTATGATCATTTAATCACCTCCCTCCATAAGGATGAACATGAGCATGCATCATTAGACCCTTCCTTGAGCAATACAGTGTGTGCCACAAGTACAAAGGTCCAATAATATATTCCACAAGTTATAAATAATCATCAAGTGATTTTTTATCCTATCAGTGAAAGTCAAGAAGAATTAGATCATCAACCTAATACAAAAGCATTTCTCCCTAGTGAAGCCTCTAAACTACCACTAGGGACCCATCAAAGTCAAAATAATCCATCAATCCCCCCTAGTGAAGCCCAAAATCAGGCAATAAGGGTAGTCAAAATACAAATAATGTCAAAAGCATGGATGATAACCTATCAAACAATCAGATCAAAGATGAGCCACAAAGTCAATGTGTTTTGGAACTCCTACAATCTTTTATCACTTGACACCAATCAAATGAAGAATGTCCAATACCTCCAATGGTGTATGCGTCTGCTAGTCTTAATCCTCCACCACTCATTACATCGTCTTATCATGAACCCACAATCCCATCGGGTCTTATCACCCATTCACATCCCATGCATCCTCATCAAGCTCTAAGTGAATCCATACCTCACATCACCCTCCCAAGCAACATTGTCTCTCCTAGGGGCAACGAAGACACCTGGTCTAGATATCTAGAGGGGTCACAATCAAGAATCATCAAAGGTCACACAAACCCCAATACATCTAACAACAATGACAACATGATCCTACCATCACACATTCCCATAACAAGTGTTGGCTAAATGATCCATCCAGTGTTCACACCTTGCATCTCACCCATCATCTAATAAATCAATATGCCCAATAAATGTAAAAAACATCATTCATCCAATGGTGAAAACTAGTCTTTTGGTGCCTTGGGCAAGTACCATGGTGAAAATTGGTTTTCAGCATCATGGTAAAATAATATTTTGTCTGTATTGTACCTCAACACTTGGGAGCACAATCCATCCACTTTATCCATCATTTTCATAGTCATCCCTTGTCCACCTTGTCTATATCACCCATCATCTTATCCCTTGATCCATTGTTCCTCTGCATCATCTGCCATCATACCATGCATCCTATCTCTTCCTATTTTTCCCTTCATAAGGGAGTGGAAGGTGTCTTGAGCAATGTTCCCATAACCATCTTGGCTTATCCTCCTAGTTCCTTTACAATGTGGTCATTGGCTATCCCTAGTCCATTCGTCCTTGGTCCCCATCATCCCCATCCTCTATCACTCATCCATCATCTATCATCCATCCTCATCCTAGTTGCTAGACTTGGTATTCCCTTTGCTAGTAACCCCATTTGTACAGTGTATATACCTATCCCAAAAATCCCTAAAAGAATGAAATATGTTAAAAACCCTAAAAATCATAATTTTTTTGAAAAAGCCAAAAATAGTCCATGATGTCTTGTCTTATGCCTAATCCCCTAGTCGCATTCATCTCCATCTAGATCTTATTTTTCCCATCTTTGGATACCACATTCCATCTTGGAATCCAATCCTAAGTGGTCACCCATCTCTCCATATCTTCATCATCCTCTTGGCTTAGGTATTAGTGACACACATCACTTTGTCAAGAATTTAATTTGGCACCCATCACTTCCTATCAAGGACTTTTCATATCTGACACCCATCCAATCACCCTTTACCAGTTTGGAAAGTACTTGATCCCATCATTATCCTTGTCATTGCCTCTTCATGTATAACACCCATCCAATCACTTTGGCTAGCATGAAAGGTATTTGATTTCATCATCATATCGTATCCTCCTTACTCAATTGGATCCTTGTAGGGCATTTTCTGTTGGTAATTCTTGGCCATCACTTGTCTAATCACCTTCCTTGACCACTTTTCAATTCAATCTCAAGACCAAATTAGTATTCAGAGACCTTATCACATCATCCATCCTTCTATCCTAAACTAGGGCCAACATCTTAGCCTAATCCTAACCATGATCACCCTATCCAAATCCAAGTTCATACGAAGTCCACAATCACATCATGATCATCCTAGTCCAACTCCTCACTCAATCACTCATCCGATCCTTAGACAAGACATTAGGACACTCCATGTAGACACACGTGTGTTACTTATTTGTTTTGTTTGTCTTGTTTGCATGTCTTTTATCATGTATATATCTTGTTTGTCTTATGTTTTATTTGCATTGTGTCTTTTTTTTCTATTGGGTAATGAATAAGGATGCTAAGAGGACACCAAAAGTGCCCTCGAAGATGCAAAGTTCACTATTTTCCCATGCACTTTGGTACAACACCCTCTTGGTCACATCTATATCATGGGGCATATTTTCAAGTGTTATATATATATATATATATATATATATATATATATCAGATTGATTAGACTATGATGAGCTTTATGACAATTGTGATGGCTTGATCACCCACACCCTCATCATTTATCTAATCATCTCATCATCCTCATTACTAATTTAACCCTCTTGACTCATCCAACTAACATCTAATATTTTATCCTCATCTCATCATCTAAGTCATATCCTATCATCACTAATATCATCCTTTAATCCCTAATCATCATCATCATCATCATCATCATCATTGTCCTCTATCCTCTTATCATAACTACATCAACCTGAGGTATTTTAAAATTATGTAGGCAACACTTGGCCACTTTTTAGTGCCCATGGATAGCTCATCCACTATCTCCTCCCTCACTCCCTTGAATGTATCTTTGTTAGGGGCATCATCCCAATATTTTTGGTCACTTGATCATATTATTTCTTCTCTATCATCAACAACATCATCTTGATAGATTTAGCTTTGAGCTACACCCATCCTTAATCTAATCAAATCACCAGTCTTATCTCGGCCCACAACTTTCCCTTCCATGCATCCTTGCTTGGGATACACCCAAAGCTTATAGCCTTTTAATCCTTCCATCATCTTGTTATGGTTGATTCCCCCTTTGGATGTGTCTACAACCATGACATCTATCATCTCTATTCCCTGTGCATGTGTCCTTGCTGAGGCATCATTACCAATTTGTAGCTCATTGTTCCACATCAACCTCAATTTTATGATCTTCCATCCCACATCTGGCATCCTATCCCTTGTCTCTCCATCACACCCCACCCCTCATTTCTTTTTTTGAGTGCCCATCCATCTCATTATTTCCCACATGTCCCCTTGAGGGGGCATCATATCCCCTATCATCATCTACTAACATTCATTTATGACTTGGTTTTTATTTGAAATACCATTACTCCTTACACTTCACTCCACTCACAATGCCCTTTTAAAGAGGGTCAAAATGTATTCACCTAAAATCACTCACTTCATTATTATTGACTAATATTTCTATTAGTCAACACTAATTTTGCTTAACCTATTTTATCTTGCTAATTTATCATAACCCCAACCATATATCTAATATCCCATTATATTATCTTGCATTAACTATCCTTAGTCTAATCCCATCCTTTCATTAATTCTATCATGATCCCTATTATCCTAATCTAATCCTAGTTATCTATTATTTGAGAATTTTTAATTCCCATGACCCCACCAAACCACCTACTAGCCTACACCTAGGCTTTCTTACACCCCTAGTCACCTAATCCTTCTCTAAACCCCATCTAACCTCTCCTTAATCATCATTAACTCCTAAAGAGAGTTCTATAACTCTCCAAATCTATAACTCTCTCTAACCTAGTCCTCCTCTCTAGAAACCTCTAACTCTAGAGGTTTCCAAGGAATTTAATATTCCTTGGATAATCTACAACCATTGATCTCATCCCACTAACTTTGAACCTTAACCCTTGATCTTCCCTCCATATATATAACCAAGACTCCTCCTCCATTGAAGGGCATCTACCAAACTCATATCAAATCCATGCCAAAATCAATCCTTGCATCTTCATCAACAATCCATCATCAAGCAATATCACTTTGTCAATCTGAGTCTAAGGTATCTATTTCAATCCTCGTCTTTTCTATTTTGTTTAATCATGATGTGAAGCACCTAGGATTTAGAGTTTAAATGTAGGATTGAATATTTCATTCATCTAAATGCATTTAGATTCTAATAGCTTTATCATCTTACTTAGTAATTGATATTTGAGTTTGAAATTGTATTGCTAAATCCATAGTGAGCTCAAATTTCACCTACAATAATAATATCAATGAATGACACAAATAAATACTCACCTAAAAACTATTTGAGACAAAGGATCTAGAAGCTAAAAACTGGTATAAGAGATAGTCTGAGTGATACAAATAGGATCCATGTGTCAGAAACCCTCTTAGATAATAGTGTCATATCTTGGACAATAGTGTTTTGGAATTAATTCCCACTTTTACAGCTAATTTCCTTTGTGCAAGAACTAATATGTACTTCTAGGATCAACTATGCCTAAGCTTGTTAAGCTTGTTCTTATATGGATGAAACCTATTTCATTGTTTGTGACTTATTTTGATTGATTTTGTATACAAACCCTAGACCTTCATGTGATTAGGCTATTCTATTAACACAAGTAGAAAAATTATGTTATTTTCTGGGTAGGTTGGACATCCTCAACACCCCACTATGATGAAAGTTTCCTACATACCAATACTTTGAGGAGGGATCAAGCTTGATGTAGTTCTCCCCACCTAAGTGCTAGTGCAAGTGAAGCTAGTATGAATGCCAGTTTGAGTGCTTTGAGTGAGCATTGAAACTAGAAATCTATTTATTATAAGCTTAAGAGGGTTGTAGATGACTATATGCAGAAGTAGGGAAAAATAGAGATTAGTAATCTTGATTATGCACAATTTATTTTGAGCTTTTTGTGTGTATTTGCATCTAATCTCCACTAATGAATAAAAGGTTAAAAGTAATGTATATTTACCAATATGGTACTTTTATAGGGTTTGTCTAGGACACCTTCTGTGTCTATAGAATTGAAAATTTATCTGTTGGGGCTAAAAAGAGGTAAAAGGACAACAACACCCAACTGAGACACTAGCATGGGGCACTAATGCCCAAGTGGCAGAACCTGAGGCACTAGGGTCCTAGATGCATAAGGGAGGGTTTGAGACTGATTATGATATGTCTAAGGATGTGTAAGGCCCACACAAAAGTTGGATAAGTATATAAATAGGCCCTAAGATAAGTGTATGACTAAGCTAGGGATGGGTGGTCTTAAGTAACACCTTGGCACTCAAGTGACGTTTTAGATGACTACATAATAATATCTCATAGAAAGCCTTGATTTCTTCTAAAGAGGTAGTAAAGCCTACCATAAATATCATAATACATTGGTCATTTAAATACAAAATGCTCCTATGATTCTAGGTCATTATTGCAAAGTTTACATATGTTTGATGTTGCAGAAGAAAATACTTTAACTCGATGCAAGGCTAATGAGAGCATACTCACAATTGACCCAAAGGAAATATTAAGCCAAAAGAGAGCATGATGTACTTGGGAGTAATAATATGTCCATCTAATGTATGAAGATAATTCTCCCAGTGGTGATGCATTTATAATGAAAATGGTTTTGATGGGTTTGATCAAGTTGACTATATGTAGGATTTGTAGATATCATCTATGATGCCTATATGAATATCTATTTTTAACATGTAGGGAACATTGATGGAAAAGATATTAGGAGGCAGATAATCGATATTAATAATAATTTCCTATAAAAAAATGCACGTTGAGCATATCAAGTGTTTTTTATCCCTTGATGTAGGAACATCATTGGCTTAATTCGATCTTGCATCACAAAAAATATCTGAATTCATATAGAATAAAATTCTAACATGATGCTTGTGGCATGTGGATGCAAATATTTTTGAGTTTAAGGATTGGATGTGGGTTTATGCATGTAGAATTGAAGTGGAAATATTGTGTATTGTTGGAATTGGTCGAGGCAAGTTTGAAGAGTTTTTGAAGCTAACATAATGTTTGCACAAGATTATGTGTGGAAAATTTTATGGGAAGGTATCATTCAAAAAAGAAGTGCATTGGATTTAGAGCATAAGACCAAAACTTGTGTCTATACACGCAAGGGAGTCAATCACTTACAAATGATGTGCAAGGGTTAAATTTCAAAATATTCAAGTTTGGTAGTGTGCACATATTTTTTTGTGTCTAAAGGCAAGGCCAAAGCAAGGAATACAATTAGGCATGAATATAATGTACTTGGTGCACAAATAAATGAAGAATTACATAGAAGTCTTGTGTATATGGATTAAAAAAGGTTAGCGTATTGATAAGAAACATGTATGCAAAGGTCCAAAATATGATTGTTGGCCCCAAGACTCTTGGAGATGGATATGAAGGAATGCATGCCTTGCATCTGAGTATAAGTGAAGGGCTCACAATTGATTTTAAGATGTATGACAACTTGAAAAGGGTTGCATGGATTCAATGTGACACATTTCACTTTAGAAAGCCTATATAAAGGCATGTGGAGAAAGGAAAAATAATTGAGAGGAGAGATCATAAGATCAAAAGCGAGGAGGTTGTCTTCATCATCCAATAGTTCAATAAGAGAGCGAGAAAGGGAGATTTGAGTAGACTCCATTGTAATAGTTAAGAGAAACTTACATTTTTAGCTTGTAGTAAGTGTATCTTGTAGGTCACACAATAGGAAATTATTGTAATTTGTTATTTTTATTTAAAATAAAAGACCCTTTGAGTTTTAGACCATGTGTGTGTACTTTTATATGTTGTTGGGTTAGGGCTTTCCTTCATTGGAATACCCCAACTACGATTGCACCAGATTGGTATCAGAGCACAATGTTTGAATCCTTGTGGAAGTGTGGAGATATTGCTTACATAAGACTATGGTCTAATAGATTGCAATAATAGGGTTCAATAGATGAAAGATTCAAGATACCTCCAAGAAGAATGGCTGGTACAAGTGAAGCTGCAACAACAAATGTGGGTGGAAGACTAGAATAAGCCTTGAACATGTTGAGAGTTGTGCAAACCAAATTAAATGTTGTAGAAGGTAAAAGAAAGGGTTTCACCCCAAGAGTTGAAGGCGATAATGATGACCAAGAAGATGAACTACAAATGGATGTAAGGAAAGATAGACTCCTGTAGACACTCAATTTTGGTATAAGCCTTATTATTACAATGTTTTTGGAACTCTTTGTACATAATCACCTTGAATTAGTGACTTATTAGTGCTTGTTTGTCTATCTTCTTCCTTGTGTGTTATCACGGTTTTCTTTTTTTCTGTTTGTTGTTATGTTGTGTTTCTATTGTGATCATGAACATGTTTTCCTCTCCTCTCTATTTGTGTTCATTTCTTCCTCTGGGATGGGATTGGTGGCCCTACTAATTCTGTTTTATTTGTTTTTATGGACCCTTTTCCTGTGGTTGTATCCTTTTGGTTTAGATCCATTTTTTGGTTATTTCCCCTTTCTTTTATTTTCTTTCACATGCCAATGGGTCTTTAATTCAAATTTTGAAAACCCTATATATATAAATTGTCTATGATCTTTTTTAATAACAAAATCAAAAATCATATAGAAGAAGTATTAGTAAAGATCCATTCATGTTTGCAATATATTGATTACCATTCTTCAAGTCTAGGCTCACTCTATATTGATTTATCTCCACTCAAAAACTTGCATCACATCCTGTACCAAAATTGACCTAAGTAAATGTGCATGTAGTTACATCTCAAATCTAGGGAGAGAAGGCAAAACTTCTTCTCTCAATCCTCCATTCACAATACACATGACTACGAGGGGTCTAATTCTAGCATGAAGGATAAGTAGTCACAACACTATTGTGGTTTCTTAACCTAACTACTTCTTTCCTTCTCTTTTTCTAACATTTTATGGTAAGCTAGGTCAAACATTGAAGAACAAAATCAAGTAGTTTTTTCCACTAATTCGACAAAGCACAAGTACAATAAGGTATGAATTTATGTGGCACATTATATAAATTTATAGAATCCAAAAAAGCTATGTAGGATGACATAATCGATGGTGAAACCTAGTTAGTGACGATCCCTTGTAAGACATAATTAGTGTAGGTGTTAAACTTATCCCTACACTATTAGAGGCTCCAATTTTACACACAATCAGTTGCTAGCTTGCACAATCCAAATCTACATCCATAATTATAGAAATCATTAAGGGGTGATTTTCCTTACTCTTTTACTTTTCATATTATCCATTACTTATTTTCAAATTTATAAATTGGCATGTTTACTATTTATAGCCACTAGGGTAGATCTAAAAGTATTGTTTTACATTGTTAGATGGGATATATCCCTAGTGTTATTAGTTTTGTCTTGTTTCATCGACATAAAACAAATCCTTAGATCTATCTCAAGGATCGATAGTGGAATGAAGGTAGATGTGCCATGTGTTTTAAGGAACCCTAAACCTTGAAGAACTTCTAGATCAGCTCAAAGACATATTTTGAGTTTAATGATAAAAGCAACTCAAAGAGAGTAAGGTTTCTCAGGCCTAATTGAAGGGTTATGCAACCCTTTGGTGGAAATAAGTTCAAAGGGGAAATAAGTTCAAATAGATAGAAGAAGAGGTAAAGATAAGATTTATAAATGGGACATAATGGTCACCAAAATGAAGGGTAAATTCCTACCCAAAGATTATCGATTGGAATTATTAAAGAAGTTAAAAAATTTGAGTTTGAGATAATTCTGTGTCATGGACTATTATGAAGAGTTTTATAGGATAGCCATAAGATTTGGTCATTGTAAAATGGACCAAGAGAAAGTGGAAATATATCTAAATGGGTTGAGATTTGGTATATAGTAAAAATTGAGCATGGTGAGAATCCAAAATATGGAGGAAATGTATCAATTTGTGCTAAAGTTTGAGGAGAAGTTATCCCATAAACAACATAGTGCCATGCGAAGAAGAACAACGTTTACACATTGAGGAGGAGGATATGATACTGGAAGAACCTAGAAAACCCATGAAGTATAAACTAGTGTTGCACATAGCTACTTGCATGTGCAAGAACAAAGTTATGCAAATAGAAGATTAAAAAAATCATGTGTGTGGAGGAGGAAAAATGCACATGCCCTTTGGACAAAGGAGGAACTTATCTATCTAGAGGGCACAAAATATTTTGTAGAGGAAGGCGAAGAGGAGTCCTTGGAATATTTTTTAGATGTGGACATCTTTGGCATAAATTGTATGAGTGCCCTTGGGCACATAATGAAAATAGCCAAAGGACTAAAGCCAACACACATGGAGATGATGGGTTAGTTGGATCTCTAGATCATTTTGAGAGATAGAGCGTGGAGAAACTCTCATAATGAAGAGGGTATTTCTAAAGCCATCAAATAAGGACAATGAACCAACACAAATAAATAGTCTCTTCTGAATAGTTTTCAAGTTAAAAGGTAAGTGTTGTAATTTAATCATAGATAGTGGTAGCATTAATATCTTAGTTTCATGTGAGATGGTGTAAGAGTTGGGTTTGAATAAGGTGGTGTACCCTAACCCATATAGAGTTTCATGGCTAGAAATGAGCCATTAGATTTTGGTTGATGAGCAATGTTTGAAAAAAATTCAAATATACACATACATAGATCAAGTTTGGTCTGACATCATGTTAATGGATGTATGGTAGGTTGTTTTGGGGAGACCATGAAAATTTGACATAAAGATTTCATGTGGAGTCAAGGTCAATGCATACCGCATAGAGAAGGATTATAGGAATTTTACACTAAGTCCGTTGAAGGAAAAGTAAGAAAAAGTGTGAAACCATAATCAAGTGTTGTTAGTTATAGGAAAATAATTCTAAAATAAGATGGAAAAGGAGAAATAATGATATGCTTTCATACCAAATAAAGTACAAGTTAGAATCACGAGACACGAATAATCACTTCAATGTGATGTGAAGGAGTTGTTGACTGAGTTTATTGAGTTTATTGATTGTTGTTAGTTATAGGTTTATTGAGTTGTTGACTGAGTTTACTGATTTTGTTGACTGACCCAGGATCAAGTTTTCCAAACAAGGTTTTGCATAGGTTAACACCTAAGGATAATGAAGAGGTACAAAGTAAATTAAAGTAGATTTTATATAAAGGGATGATCATAGAGACTCTAAAACTATATATAATTACAATAGTATTGGCACCAAATAAGGGAGGTCAATGGCGAATGTGCAGAGACTCAAGATCCATAAATAATATCAATATCAAGTACATATTTATATTTTCATGCATGGATACCTAGATGGACTGTTTATGTGGAGTGAAATACTTCACAAAGATAGACTTGAAGTGTGGATATCACCAAATTCGCATAAAATAAATTGATGAATGGAAGACTACATTCAAGATGGAGGAAGGATTGTATGAATAGATGGTCATGCCATTTGGGCTGACTAATGTGCCAAATACATTGATGAGACTAATGAATGAAGTCTTGAAACATTTTTTGGGTAAATTTGTTATAGCATATTTGGATGACATTTTGATTTTTATCAGGATGAAGGGAAAACACCTGATGCATTTTAGATGGTTGTTATATCGACTGTAAGAATAAAAGTTACTTTAAAATGAGAATAAACGCAGCTTAATAAATAAGGAATTTTGTAATTGGGATTTGTTATTCCCATGAAGCATTTAAGATGGACCTAAATAAGGTACACACTATCATCGGATGGTTTCCACCTAGTAGCACATTTGAAGCATGAAGCTTTCATGGCTTAGCAAGTTTCTATAGGAAGTTCATTTATGAATTTAGTGGGATGTGAATAAAAATCATTGAAGCAATTCAAAGTGATAGGAAATATGATTTTTGACACCCAAAGTGGACCATAGCTTCCAAATTTTGAAGAAGAATGTAACTGAACAACCAATGTTGATAATTCATGATTTTAGCAAGGTATATCAAATTGATTTTGATGCGAGTGGCTAAAAAATAGGAGAAATGTTAATTCAATGAGGTATACATGTATCTTAATTTAATGATAATTTTAATGATGTGAATAAAAATTATTCAGTTTATGATCAAGAGTTCTATGTCATTATGTAAGCACACAAGAAGTGGAGACAATAGTTGTTGCCAAAGGGGTTTGGGTTGTATGTAAACCATTAAGTGTTGAAATTAATAAATAATCAAAGTAAGACAAACCATAAACATATGAAGTGGGTATATTTTCAAAAACATTACTCATTTGTGTTGAAACATAGAAGTAGGAAGTCTCACAGAGTTGCAGACACATTGAGCAAAAGATGTTTCTTGTTGAATGAGATGCAAGTGAAAGTTGTAGGATTTATTTATATGAAGGAGTTGTATCCTAGGGATAGGTATTTTCTAAATTCATGGAACACATGCAAAAAACCATGAATTGTTGACATAACACCATGGTTGAATTATTTCATGTAGGAATGATTTTTCTTAAAGGAAAGAAACTATGCATACCCAGAGGGCCTATGTGTAATAATTTGATCAAAGAGAAGCACAATGGAGGTTTAGTAGGTAATTTTGGAAATGAAAATACATATGCACAATTTTATAAGAATTAAGTTTTTCCTAATATGAGTGTGGATGTGCATAAATATGTGAAGGAATTTAGAGTTTGCTAGTTAGAAAAAGGAAGGAATCAAAATTGTAGAGTTGTATCAACCAATACCTATTCTAGAGAGATCATGGGATGATATCGACATGATTTTTATTTATATTAAATAGAACACAAAATGGGAATGATTCTATTTTCATGGTTGTGGATATATTTTCAAATATGGCACACAAATAAATGAAACATATGAACACTATTCTGAAAAGAATTGATTACTTAATGAACTTAGAAATAATTGTAAACCATGCTAATATTTAGATATTATTCACCTCTTTGAGGGGGTAATCTCCTTAATAGTAAATCTCAAATTAAAAATATAAATATGATGTTTTTCTATCTTTACAACATCAATGATGTTTATAGTCCTAATTCTAATATCCTTACAAACCTAACCCTAAAACTCAAGGGTTAACCTTACATAGGAAGCTAAGTTAATTAATTAACTATTCTTATTACTCAAGGGTAGGCCTTACATATAAAGGGGTTCCCAAGATAATTAACTAATATTATTATAATGAAATAATAATAATATATGGTTAGCACATTGGGGTCATAACATGCCCTTCCCCTTCAAAAATATTTGTCCTCAAAGCTTGATCTATGATAACTACTACTAAAATTGTTGGAGAGGTTCCTAAGAGGTGTATTCTAGTTTCATGCCCCTCATTGGACCAAAACATTAATGATGGTTTGGTTGTGGAGTGAGTTTGTATATTTTTTTAAAATAGCCTCCAGTTTAAGCATGATGGATTTATATTCATCCAAATCAATAAGGGTCATTTGAACATGGACATGTTGTCCAAAGACCTTCTTCAAAAATGAAACATGAAAAATGGAATAAATCTTGGAAGACATAGATAGGTCTAATTTGTATGTGACATTCCCAATTTTATAGTACTCTATATGCTCCATATAATTTGGGGGCTAACTTTTGACCACCTTTAAGCTTCAAAGAAGTATATTTATATGGTCAGAGGTAGAGAATAACCATGCCCCCATGATGAATGCACACTTTGAATGGTGTTGGTTTGATTATTGCTTCATATGGTTATGAACATGTGCCAAATTGTATTTCAAATTTTGAAGTAGAGTCTCTCAGTGGCTTAGAGTTGAGTCAACTACCTGAACCTTAGAGCTTCCTAAAATCTAGGACACAAGATATGGTGGTGGTTGGCCATGCATGGATTCATATGGTTTCATCTTAGTGGAGGTGTGGTAAAAAATATTTCACCACCATTCAACAACAGAAGGTAATCATTTATCCTAATGAGTTTGTTGCTTCAAAGCAAAACAACATATGCCAGTCTCCAAACATTTATCGATATTTTTTGTAACCATTAGTCTATAGGTGATATGTTGAGTTCATTTTTATTTATGTTATTTTTAGTTTAAATAGCCATTGCCAAAATTTATTGGTGAAGCTAGGATCATGATCGGATATAATAGTTATGGGAATACCATGGAGGTGAAATTTTTTATCTGTATAGACTTGTGCCACAATTAATGCTTTGTATGGGTGGTCCACTTAAAATAAATTGACATATTTGGAGAGATTATTAACCACCAAAAATATCATAAATTTTCCACTTGACTTGGGCAACTCATGTATCATATCCATGGAGATATCAGTCCATACTATAGTATGGATCAATAACATGTTAAGGGTATATGTAGTCTCTCCCTTATGATGTTGAAATGTATCACATTATGTGACAATTTTTTTTTGATATCATGTTTCATTCCATCCTATAAGAAGTTCTTTTGTATATGTCTTTAATAAGCTGAAATGTCCTAATGATGGTGAAGCATGTAATTCCTATAACAAATTTTCATGAAGACCCGAATTTGTAGATTGCATAATTTTCATCTTATAAGTAATAGTGATGCCAAAAGTAGTCCAATTTAGCTATGGGGTCTATGGTGAGTTGATGGATGAATTTTTAAACCAACACATCTTTCCACCACTCTTGTTGGACATCCTACAACCAATCTAGAGTTGGTAAGGACAAAGCACACAAGGCCCCTTGGTCTTAAAATTTGTAATACAGGGCATCAACCATTACATTATATTTTACCTTCTTTTATATAATCTCATAATATATCCCAATAGGTCAGTAACCCATTTTTGTTGCTCTTGCAATGAGACACATTGTTCTAATAAGTACTTCATACTGTGGTGATATGCTTTAATACAAAATGTCGCTTCAATAGATATGGTTGCAAGTGAGTTATGGCATGGATATTGACAAAAATTTCCTTCTCATATGTGGATTTGATTAAAATCTTAAATTCCAATGCTTTGCTAGTAAAGGCCAAGAGTCATCCCTCTTGCATTAATATTGCACCAATTCTTATCCTTGAAGAATCAATTACAATGATGAATGGTTTGGAGAAATATAGCATGGATAACACAAGTGTGGTACACATGGCCTATTTGACACATGTAAATGCACTTTATGCTAGTTTAGACTAGGCAAAAGTATTCTTCTTTAACATGGAAGTCAAAGGAATAACAATTTTAACATAGCCTTTGACAAATTTATGATAATAACTAGTGAGACCTAAAAATACCCAAAGTTTTTAAGGGTTTTAGGTTTTGGCCAATTTTGTGTATCCTGAAATATCTTGGGATCCACTTTAAAACCATCCAAGAAGACAATATGGTTGAAATATTCCACCTCTTTAGTACCAAAGGAGCACTTGGAGTATTTTACAAATAACAACTTGTCAGCTAGGAGCTATAGGGTCACGTCCAAGTGTACTAGATGGTCTTCCTATGTTTTGTTATGTACAAAAATGTCATTGAAGAAAACCAAGATGAATTTGAAAATCCAGGGCTAAAAAATATGGTTCATCAAACTTTGGAATATTAATGGAGCATTCGTGAGGCCAAATGGCATCACTAAGAACTCATAGTGGTCATTGTGAGTTTACAATGTTGTTTTAATAGTATCTGATTCTTGTAATTGAGTATGATGGTACTCAAACTACAGAACTAACTTGGAAAATAAGTGGGCCCCATGTGATTCATATTTTTTATCTCCCAAAATCCACACACAACCTCCAAGATATGTATATATTCTAAAAAAGGACCACTGATGAGGACTATGGGATGGAACTTGGTTGAATGACCCCACATGAAGCAATTCTTTGACTATCTTCTCAATTTTTATTTTCTGTATGAAGGGATATTGATGTGGTTGAATATTTGGCTGATGAATAACTAGTATGATTTTTATTGTGTGATCATGTGATCATTATGGAGGTAATCCTTGAGGTTCTGCAAACAAATTAGATTTATTATGAAGAATAAACTATAGGTCTACCAGTGTCATTGATGTCCTTGTCTTTGTCATGTGGAATGAATAAATTTGAGCCACCACCCATAAAGAACCCATTTTTATTATCTCATCCATGCAAATTGAGTGGGTCCTACCATCATTCATTTTAGAGCGTATTGTTGGATTGTGAATGTGAATTTCATCCATAATTCAGATAATTTCCATAGGATGGGTCCCAACAAGCAAAGCCACTAAACTCCCAATATGATATCAAAACCACTTAACGATAAGGAGAATAGGTCAGATTTGAGATTGTAATTCCCCATGGAAACTTGGACATTATGACATTTTCTTTTGCAAGCCAATGTTCCTCGATTAGCTACCATCACCTCAAAATTTTTGCTTGGATACACACAAAAAGCCACCTACTTGGCCACTCGTGGGTCAATGAAGTTAACAGTGATTCTAGAGTCAATTAGGATAATTAGGTGATGCCCCTTGAAATAACCCAATACCTTCATAGTTTGAGGCATTGTGATCCCTACTAAAGCATGCACTACAATTTTAAGGGAACGGTCCTCACTTAGACTTTTCTATTTTGATTGTTCCTCATCTGAGCCTTCTTTAGAATCATCTAGTATGTTAGGCATGAAAGGAACCTCAACATTTAGAAGATATATTTTTTGTTTGACACATTTATGGCCTAGGTTATATTTTTCATCATAATTATTGCACAGTCCTTTTGCTCAACTAGTGGCCATATCCTCATACATCAGGGGTTTGATTTGAGGTGATAAAGTGCCCATATTTGGCATGGGTTGAAATAATTGAGGGTTTCTTACTCCTAGTGGCTTAAATGAATGGCGTTGGGTTGCATATTTGTCTTCGACTAGTTTAAACTAACTAATTAATTCCTTTAAAGTAGTGGGTTTGAACATCTTGACCTCAACATGAATGTCAGCCTTCTATCAGCTTATGAATCAAAATTTGAAAAAAAATCCTCGTCAGGCCTTTTTTTTAATTGGTCAATTTTTTAAATTGGGTTTGGTAATCACAAATATAGTGAGTTTATCTAATTCATTCAGTGCTTAGGTGAAGTCCTCATATGCACTAGTGCCAAATTGAGTAAGTAGGTGTTTACCCAACTCATCTTATGTGAGAATTACATGTGATTTTCTAACCACTAGTACCATTGAATAAATTCATGTTCCAATTTGAACAAAGCAATCATAAGTTTTTGAATGGTGGGTTTTTTACAGATAGAAAAATACCGATCTTCCTTATACAACTAGCTAGTAGGGTCATCTCCAATGAATTTAAGAAAATATAGGAGAAATGTACAATGTTAAAACTTAGAGTGTGATGGGTTATTATGAGAGTGTTTTCCATTGCTACAACTATTCACAATATTTTGGCTTATGGTATTATACAAGGCATTTTTGTTGTGTAGATAATCAATTAGATCTAACATGTCTAGTTTGGAAAATTATTGGAGTATAGTGGATTGGGTTGTGTACATTTTCCTAAGTTCCTCATATAACTTATTCAAGGAAATGTCTTGATATCATAAAACTAACATTTTGGCCACTCTTTTTTTAATTTAGCGTGAGAATAAAATAAAATTAGGATAATAAGCATTAAAAATTCCATTTTTTTTGCTCTTCTACTGATAGGCTAATACACCATGTTTAAATAATTATTCTAAAATACTCTACCCCTTTTGGATTCTATTATTATTGTGTTTCTTTAATATGCCATAATATTCTAACCCATTTTCATCTCTATTGTTACTAGGTTTCCAAAAAAATCATGGTGAAGGTCACTATGTCATGTATCTGTCCTATAAGCTCACAAATGTACTTAATCCATTTGTAAATAATGTTGGCCTAATATTTCATAGTTATAACTAGGGAGAATTAAATTTTATTGTTTCCCACTATCCTGTCACTAAGGTAGAGTGCAAGTAACTTCCTAGGGTTAATTGCTTATTGGTGCATCATAAAATAAAAATGATTGAAGGTTTCCTATGGCTATTTAAAACCGTAGGTGTTTTCAATATACCAAAGGTAGGTGGAAGCTAAAATCCTTACAATATTATTTATTAGGCCTAGGTATAAGTGGAACACACCTCACTTCAAATGTCAACAATGGTGTGATTAGCCAAGAACAACTTTCTATAATATTTTAAAACTCTTGGTACAAGGTTTCTAGTGTAAAAAAGAAAAAGAAAATACTTTTAGGAAAACAAAATTGGTATATTTGAAGCAACAAAATTAGTGGCTCCACTTATTTTACCAAATTTTGATCACCAAGATCTTGATTCAATAGGTTGAAAGCATACAATGGATAGTTGTAGAAAGCCCTAAACAAGTGAAACTACTAAAAAATATGCTCTTGGAAAGATCTCTAATACCACTTATTATGATCCTACTTGTAGAAATAAACCAAACATAATAAAAATATGTGAAAAAATGCATTACTCAATAAACTCATAAATAATTTCAAACCTTGATAATATTTAGATAACATGGGTCTCTACAAGGGGGTATCATCCTTAAGAGTAGAGCTTAAATAAAAGATATACAGATGGAATTTTTCCACACTTAAAACATCAATATATATGAATTGCAACCATAACCCTAATATCCTTGCAATCATAACCCCGAGATTCAATAATTGGCCTTACATAAGCACTCAAGTTGTATTAACTATTTATTCTTATTACTCAAGGTTCGACTTTACATATAAAAGGGGCCCCAACCTAATTAACTAATAATTTTATAATGTAAAAATAATAATAAATGGTTAGAATATCATGGTCCTAACACATGACATATGTGAAATTGGCTAAGAATTATTTTTGGCCTAAGATGAGAGCATATGTGTGAAAATATGTGGAGTGTAGAGTTTGTGATTTGTAAAGAGGAAGGAGTTAGAATGCAAGGTTATGTCAATCACAACCTATTCCAA
This sequence comes from Torreya grandis, assembly GCA_037957365.1. Classification (NCBI taxonomy): domain Eukaryota; kingdom Viridiplantae; phylum Streptophyta; class Pinopsida; order Cupressales; family Taxaceae; genus Torreya; species Torreya grandis. The sequence continues at coordinate 547,884 of JARHVA010000700.1, read as the reverse complement.
AGAGACATTGGGATGATAACAACATGGATTTTGTGCTTGGATTACCTAGAAATTAAAAAGGGAATGATAATATTTATGTGCTTATGGATATATTTTTAAAGATGGAATACTTTATCTTATGCAATAAGGCAAGTGATGTCATGCACACTGATATTTTTCTCTTTAGAGAAGTGGTAAAGATACAAGGATTTTTGCACAACATGGTGTCACATAATGATATAAAAATTTTACATCATTTTTGGAGTACCTTATGGAAGAAGTTGGATACAAAGTTGAGTTTCAATTCAACTTAACATCTATATAAATATGGACAAATAAAAAATATGACTAGAAGGCTTGGAAACCTACTGAGATGCTTAGTTGGAGATAAACCGATGCAATGGGATTTGATCTTATCATGGGTGGAACTTCTTTAAAACAACTCAATAAATAAAATCATTATAAAAAAAACTTTATACATTGTATATAAGTATTCTAAGAGGATATGTATATTTAAGATAAATCAAGGAAATGAATGTAAGGATTTCAAAAGAATAATACTATACAGAGTATATGTGTGAGATACACCAATAGGTTAAGGATAAGTTAGAGTAGAGAAGTCAACAATATGATCAACAAATAGATGTGAGGCATAATAATAGGGAATTCAAAGTGGGTTGGTTAGTGCTAGATATCACATTTATGCAAGTAGAGGTTCTCACGCAAAACACATAACAAGTTGAAGTCAAAAAAGACAGGACCAGACAGAATGTTAATGAAGCTTGCAACAAATACGTATGAGATTGAATTTTCTAAAGACATGGGTATATCTCCAATATTCAATTTTGTATATCTCTACAAGTTCCATGAAGGAATAGTGTTGATGAGGAAGAATACTAGGCTCTTAATTAAATGATTATAAAGAGAAAAACCTAAGAAGGATAAATAATAAATAAAGATCATTTTGGACTTTAAGGTTGTCAACAAGATACAAGGAAAATATTAAAAATAGTACTTCGTAAAATGTAATAATCATGCAATTTAAAACTCTACTTATTTGGATTTTTCGGAGATTGGTCATTATAGACATAATCTTAAAGATTTTAACCAACAATGAGCATGGGCTCATAAATTTTTAGTTACCCAATGGGTCTAATGTGAGAGCATCCTTGGATTAATGCAATATTGCATCACCAAGTTGATCTAAGTCTATTTTGATAAAATTCCAACATGGTACATGTGGCATGTAGATGCACAATTGTTTGAGTTGAAGGATCACATGTGGGTTTATGCTTATAGTTGCATAGAGTGTTGGCATTAGATGCAGCATATTTTTCAAGTTTTTGAAGCTAAGGTGGGCTTTATCTGAGGTTATGTGTGGAAGGTTGTTTGTCATATAGGTGTCATTTAGAAAATAATGCATCAAATTTTATAGGACAAGGCTATAACTTATATGGATACACATGAGGAAATCATTTATTTTCAAGTTATGGCAACATGGATCACATACCATAAGGTGTATATATTCATATGCTCATATTTCCAAATTCTATTTTATTTATTATATTCACATTAAATTTTTGTGACAAACTATTTGTTGGCAATTGGCCATTGGTTATAAGTATAGTAGATTTTGTGAACATAAAATGAAGACACAAATGCTTATCATATTATTCATCAAGGAGAAAAATTATATATATAAGCATGAGAGTCCCCAATATCAAGGAATCAATTACCACTAAATCCATAATATTGAGGAGTTAATTATGACAACTCAACTTCCAATACATGTACAAAATAAAGCTTATTTAAAAGTATTTCTAACATTCCCTCCCTTAATGTGATCATCAAAGAAAAGAATCACATTCTTTGGAAGCTTCTCTCTAAAAACATTTCTTGGACCATATGAAACTTCATCAATTTGTCTCATAACCTTCATAAATATGTATCTCTCGAGTTGAAATCCTGATTTTACAAAACCCTTTCTCCAAACTCCCTAATTTATAACCTCTCGAACTATCTGGACAACAATCTATGCTAAGTTTACCTCGATCTTATGCTACCATAAAATAGTGAGTTTCTTTTACAATTTGATTTTTTTGAACATGTTAATACAATAGGTAATTATTAAGTACACCACATAGAACAAACAAAATACAAACACATATGTCACTACATCATAGTGCGGCCCCATCCCTCATGGTTGATGAGTGACGTTGAATGTCCTCCAACCTCCTATTGCCTCTGACATCTAGTTTGATGTTGCTCACTTAGCATATGCATTATTTATCACTACCATATGAACTCATCGAATCTTCTTCAATGACTCTTTCTTTCTCAAAGACCATAAATTTTCCTTCATCTTTCCTTTGAGAATATCATTAGTTCAAACTTTACAATTCTAGGATACATGTCCTTTTTTCTTGTAATAAAAACATTCAATTTCCTTTTTATCTTTTTTCACCATTATTTCTTCCTCTTATGCATCTTGTATTTTCACCATATTTATTTAGCTAGGAGAGTTGAGATCATATCTTCCAGAGATTGAGACAACATTTGACCAAGAGTAAAAAAGCATTGTTGTATTTTGAAGATAGACTATTTAACAGTATGGATTTTCACATTCTCATCCTCAACTGGAGATTTGACTTCTACTATTTATCTAATGAGATATCTAAGATCAATAATGTGACTATAAATTATAACTCCATCACTCATTTTGAATTTAATAATTGTAATTTCAGAGAAATTTTTGTATTAATTACTTTAGCATTAAATATTTTACTCAGATGTTCCCAAATTTATGTGGATGGATATTCCCAATCTACATAGTGTAATTCAGAATCTAAGAGGGAAAGGCCAATGATGGCTTTGGATTTATCATCTCTCCTCTACCATTCCAATAAATTATAAGGATACGTTGGTGATTTATCTTTACCACTTACTACTCCCCACAAATTCTTGTTCATTCCAAGTGTGAAAATGAGACCAGTGAATTTTTATAATGGAATATCAATCTTAACAACCAAACAAAAGAACAACACAACTTGTCTTTTACCCTGATAATGTGTATTTAGATAATGAAAACACTAAGAATTATAATAAATTCTATCAATTATAAACTAATACAAAACATCTATACTAATTACGAGAACATATGGCACATTGAAGACGTGAAGTATAAAAAAACATTTAAACTTATGACAATCTTAACAAAACCTTTCAACAATTAATAATTGACATCATAAGAAACTTGATGATATTTCATGGAAATAAACACATTAAGGGAATATACCAAGGCTACAATGGTTGATCCACAAGTGGAAAGGAAACACAAAAACATGCATAAAAAACTAGGAGTTAACATGCTCACATGGACTACAAATACATAGAATTCTCAAATTACATGCTCAAAATAATTAGGTCACTTTTAAGGTATTGATATGCATGTGGTGGATCACTAAGTATTCATATGGATCTTAAGATCCATTGAAAAATCTTCTAACACAATGTATGCTCATTCAGATCACTAAGCATAACTAGCAAGAACATTCGACATCGATTGCCATGATGGACATTGAACCCAAACTAGTCCCCATCCACTTCGTTAATGCCCCTACTAGAAATTTTATGTTAACCATTTTTGTTTCCTTAAATTTTTTTGTTTCCTTGACCACTTATCGACGTGGTCATGATGATTGTTAATAATCAAGAAAAATGCTAATTCAATTTTCATTATTTTCAAAACTCACACTGCTTTACGAGCTCTCGCTTCGTAACCTCCTATTACCCACTTCCCCTTCCCCTTTGCAAGCTCACTTGACCTCGTCCACTTTGTCACCATGATTGGATAAAGGGTTGTAGACCATTCAGTTCTTTGTTTGAATCCCACCATTGAGCTCATTTTCACACCATTGGGACTTTGCGTATCCTCTAGAGAATATGGTGAATTCAAACAAGGATGAACATATGGCATTGAAAAGGGTAGAAGAAGTAACACTACCAGGTAATTTCTCATGCCCTATGTTCATAGGGTTTTAAGGTTATAAACTTATGAGATGTGCAATATTGATGAGAAACACGTATCAGTTTAGTTTGCGTAATACATTTGGGTTTGTTTTATGTTCACAAGTTTTGTTGAGGGCTTTAATGAATTAATGATTAATCAAGGCATAATCATTCCATGCTTCACGTATTCATTGTATGTATTGTTGAATACCCAACCCTTAATCATAATATCAGTTTGATAGAGTTTTATGTTGATTATATTATTACATGCTTGAAGGAATTAATGATTGCTTAAGGCATAATAACTCATTTAACACATAATCATTCTCTGCATTGTTGAATATCCAACCACTGAGTATAATATTCAACTTAGGTTTGTTTCATGTTCATTATAATGTTTCGTACTGAAATAATTAATGATTATTTAGGTCATAATCAGTCATTTAATGCATAATCATTGTCTACATTATTGAATATCTAACCCTTGAGCATAATATTCAACTTGAGTTTGTTTTATGTTGACCGTATTGTTACATGCTTTAAGGAATTAATGATTACTTAGGGCATTGTTGACGTAGTGGATTGCACCCTCGATAGGAGGCTGAGCTCTTGTCTTCCATGTATCACAATGGAAACTCTCCTCTTGCCTATGGGTTTGGCAAAACTAGGGGGAGAGTCTCTAGATAAGGGCTAGCTCCCTTTGATGTATCTCTGTGGTCCTGGATTTCCTACTGCTAACAATAGGGGGGTGAAAAGGGAGAAGGATGCTGAAAATAGAACCTAAACTAAATGGTGATACACCAAAAAAGTTTGATCTACTTAGCTTGAACCTACACATTCCACAAAGAACAAGTTGACATACACTTCATTTGATACGAGAAATTCTTCTGCATCAGTGAGCTAGGGGTCTGTGGAGATACTCCTCTAGGGACACTTTTGGCTAACCTGCAAAAGAAAAATTCACAATACACTAGATATGCTGGAATAATTCTGTGAAAGCATAAAGAAAAATGACTTAACACAGGACAAAGCCATAGACATATACAAAAGTGCAAACTCAAAATGGAGGTAAAAATGTTATGTCTTGATTCAAGGTAAAATTCGACAGAGCTCCGCCTTACAAGCCAAGAGATTTTTTTTCAAATGAGAAGTTTACAATATATCAAGAAGAAAGAGGCCTTTTGGCGCCCTTTTACAAGTGGTCCATGTGCGTTCCAAGCATTGGGAAGAGGAAGCTGCTTGATAGATAATGTTGTGTTAGCTCTTGTTTTGACTTTAGGCATTTTTGATAAATTAAACGTCATATGTGAAATTATGGGCTGCACTGTTTGTCTACAAATAAGACTGCTCCTTCAAGGCACTCACACAGTTTGTCTGCCCATCAATGCAAAGTGAAGAAAATAGGTCACACCTTTCATTGTTTGCGCTCTCTAATGACCAATTGGCAGATATTGTGTCAACCGCTAGAGTAAATCCTTGAATTGGCACCTTCCTTTGCTACTTGGACTATTTTATCTGTTTCTGCACTATCTCTTTCTGGCTTTGTCTTTTTTGGCTCCTTCGGTCCTCAGGGGCTATCTTTTGCTAATTCTTTGGCTCTTTGGGCTCCCTTCTCGGCAGTCTCTTCCTTTTGGCCTTAAGCCTTTGAATTCCTTCAGGTTCACGCCTTTCATAAACAAAAAAACCAATGATTATTTCATTTTTGCAAAGTTGACGTCTGCGTGCCTGTCACTATTTGAAAGCCAACGGCTAGTCCATGATGCTCAACTTTGACATCCACAGGCTCGTCACCCCTTGGTCAATTTCTTTGGCTTTGTATTTCCCGCTTATTCCCTCGAGCTTTTCTTTTAGGTGAATTCCTTTGGACAAAAGTTCAAAGGAATTCCTTCGGACTTTTGTCTGAAAGAATTTATCTTGTCTTTTCTCGCGGAAAATCTTCTTGAAAGACATTATTTTTTGCCTTATGAATTTCTTCAGATAAGATGTCCAAAGGAATTCCTTCAAGCATTTGTCCAAAGAAATTCTTCACCTCCTGCCTTGAACATATCCGAAGGAAACCTTACCCTTTCGGCCTTTTCTTTGATCCCTTTGCAAGTGTTCCTACCCTCCATAGCCTACTGGAATGGTCCATTTTGTGCTTGACTGCCCTCCACAAGGGCACTTGTCCTTCGGGCCTTGGGAGGATCCTTTAAACCTTTCGATTGAACTGACTGATTGAACTGACAATTGGTTCAATAGTTCAATGGTTCAATACTGTGTTCTGCTCATTCATTTGACCACTTGAATCAACCGCTTTGAACCAACTAATTGAACCCTTTGATTGAACCAACCGATTGAACCATTTGATTGAACCAAATGGTTGAGCCGTTTGATTGAACCAACCAATTGAACCGACTGCTTGAACCAACTTGTTAAACCAAAACAATTAAACTGACTGCTTGAACCAACTCGGTTCAATGGTTCAATATTATTAAGTTCAAAGCTCAAATTTCAAAGCTTTTAGATAGATCAAGTCGTTGAACCCCGATGCTAAACCAATTTTCTCAACCTTAAGAGAAATGTCTTTGACTTTTGGTCTCTCTCCTTGTGAATTTCTTTGAACAAAATGCCTGAAGAGCTTTGTAAGAGCCTTGCATTCTTTGAACTGGTTCATCTTCTTTGCTGAAAGACTTGTGCAACCCAAAATTTGAACCAATTCAGAATAGCAGGGGAAGAAGGAGACTGATTTTGGCCTGCAGGGGCAAAATGGTCAACAAATTGGCGATTTTCAGGGGAAGCATGCCTGTTATGCTTAAAAACCAGTAGCCTCAAAGTCCATTGGGCATGGAGTCAGAATGCAACTTGAAAAGTTAGCAAGCGCCTTGAGATATCCAAGAATCAATCATGAAGTTCTTACCCCAAAAGGAAATGAAACACACAAGATTAATAAAAGTACTAACATGTGCAAAAACACTTAGGGAAAATACGAAAAAACAAGGAAAATATATACATGGTGAGAGAAAGGCTCAGTGATAATGCTTAAGATGTATCCCATAATTGGGATATACAGTTTTTCACCATCCAACCTGGAGAGTTAGAATGCATTGTGCTTCTTGCATTGAGTGATGACGTATGGACCACTCCATAGGGAGTCAAACTTCACGTGCTTTCTGGGCTTAGCTCGGTCTGTATCCCATTTCAAGATGATGTCTCCTTCAGAGAAATATTTTAATGAAGATTTCCTGTCAAAGTGTTTCTTTGTCTGTTGTTGGCAGTTGGTCATAGAAGCCATAGCCTGGTCCCTTGTCTCTTGGAGCTCCATCAGCTCGCATAGCCTAACCTCCATGTTGTTTCCTTCTTCTAACTGCAGTTGGTGAGTAAGGTCCAAGGTTGGAAACTCAATTGAAATAGGAAGCCTAGCTTCCCTTCCATACACGAGCGTGTATGGTGAATTACCAATAACTCTTTTTGGGGTAACCCTATTTGCCCACAGGGCTATTTTAAACTTGGCATGCCAAGTCTTCTAATTCTCATCCATTGTTCTCTTGATAATCCTGATTAGATTCTTATTGGTGGACTCAGCCAGCCCATTCCCCTTTAGGTAGTAATTGGATGAAGTGTTAAGATAGATACCATATCTCAATGCCCATTCACTAGTTTTAGTTCCTTGAAAAGCTAAAGCGTTATATGAGATGATGGTAGCTGGAACCCCAAACCTTGCCACCAGGTCTTCATAAAAATCTAGGACTGCACTTTTGTTGACTTCCTTCAAAGCGACAGCCTCTACCCATCTTGTGAAGTAGTCTATGGTGGTTAGGACCCACTTGTGTCTAGCACTGGAGGGAGGGTTAATCATCCCTATAAAGTCAAGGTCCCATTGAATGAATCGTTGTTCCACCTGAATAGGCTGTAAAGGCATGGCAACCAGCCATTGCTTCCCATCAAAGAGTGCACACTTCTGGCACTTTTGCACCCAGGCATGGATGTCTCTAAATAGAGTAGGCCAGAAGTAACCGGCTCTCATTATTCTTGTAGCTGTAGGCCTAGGAGCAAAGTGACCACCAGCTGGCACATCATGGAACTCAGACAGCAACCTGTTAGCTTGACTTGGGTCTATGCACCTTAAAAGGACTCCTAAGAGATCCATTTTAAACAACAATCCATCTATCAGGACATAAGGGAGAGATTAGAGTCTGAAATATCTCCTCTTGGTCCTATCAATGCCTTGCAGGCACTCACCAGTGAGAAGAAAATGCCTCAAGTCTGATGTCCAATCCTTCATAACAGTTGGTTCCTTTGCTATAGCTACATCATGAATTAGCAAACTGTCCTCCTTTTGTTGTTTAAGGTTTGTAGCAAGGTGTTCACACATGCCTTTTCCTCTCACCATCTTAGTGATCTTGACATCTACGTCATACTCCATTACCTTAGTGATCCATCATGCTCTCTTTTCATTCAGATCACGGTTGGTCAAGAAATCTTTGATGCAAGGATGAGGGACCATGAGGTGAATCCTACTGTTGGATAACATATGTCTAAATTTTCTCAAGCTCTGTATGACTGTAAGGACTTGCTTCTCCACATATGTATACTTGACCTCAAAACCCTCTAGGCTTTGGCTAAAAAATACAAGTGGTTGTTCAAGGTTATCACCATTCGCTTGGGTAAGCATGGCAGAGATTACCTCTTCATTTCCAAAGGTGTAGAGTTTGAAATCCTTGGTGAAATTAGGGCTGATCAAAGTAGGAGCCTAGGCCATAGCCTGTTTGATCTCTTCAAAATTGTCCTTTCTTTACGCTATCCATGCGAACTTCTCATCTTTCTTCAGCATAGAGGTCAAGGCTTGACTACCTTCACAAAATTTAGAATAAACCTCTAAATGAAATTGATTTTTCTGAAGAAGCTTTGCAAGCCCTTCTTGTGTTTAGGCAAGGACAGCTCTAGGATGGAGCGAACTCTCTCTGGATCAATGGACAAGCCTTCCTTAGAAACAATGTGGCCAAGGAGTTTACCCTCATGGACAACGAACATGCATTTCTTTGGGTTGAGAGAGATATCAAACTCTCTACACCTCTCAAATATTTTTCTGAGGTGTTTCATGTGTTGGCCTGCCTCCTTGGAGAATATTGTCATGTCATCAAGATACACCAGCACAATGTTATTTATCAGGCCTCAAAAGGCCATGCCCATGGCTCACTGAAAGGTGGCACTAGCATTGGACTGTTCGAATGGAATTTTCCTATAAGAAAACATCCTCCATTTGGTAGTGAAGGTTGTCTTGTACTGGTCACAGTCTTGTACCAGAATCTGATTATATCCTGAATACCCATCCAAGAGGGAGAAACGCTCGCTGCCTGTCACTATTTGAAGGATCTGCTCCATGCTTGGGAGAGTATAATGGTATTTCAAATAGACTCTATTGAGGTCTCTAAAATCTATACAAAATTTGATCTCCCCGTTCTTTTTCCAGACAGGAACAAGATTGGCCAGCCAAGAAGAGTGTTTGATTGAAAATATTATCCTAGACTCAATCAACTTGGTGAGTTTCTTCTGCATGAGAGGCTCAATCTTTGGGTTGATAGGCCTTTACTTCTGCTTGATCGGCTTGGTGCTTTCCTCCAGCTCAATGGTATGTTGGGCCAATCTTGGGTCGAACCCTTCAAATTGTTATACTCTTAGGCGAAGACATCAGCAAACTCCTGGCACAACAAGGTGAAGGTCTACCTTTTGTGGTCTGTACACACTTTACCAAGTGTAAGCATCTTATTCTTGAATATTTCAACCTTCTCATAGTTCTCCTCCTTTGTTGTGATGCTTGCCTTATTGATTTTCAACTGGTCATCTTCATTGAAGATACTCTCAAGAGTGACCAAGCCTTTTGGAAGTTTATTGTTCTTCAGCTGAACAATTTGGCTACCATATTGCTGCTGTAGCTGAGCTTAGTTTTTAATAGCAAACTCAACTTCTTCTTGTAAGAAGAGTGCTATTTTCTAGTGGTTGTCAAACACTTTCCAGTTAGTGATGTTGTCAGGTACAGAGTGCTAGATTATTACCTTCAAGTGGCATGAACTGTGTTCTCGGCCTATTTCCCTACGGATATCAAACTGGGCACCAACTGCTGCCAGTCTATCTGCTTGCTTGTTATGCTCTCTAGGAATGGAGGTAACATTGAAAGCAAGGAAATTCTCCACTATGTCACATAACCTGTGTTTATAAGACTTAAGCAAAGAATTCTTTGTCAGCTTTTGGCTCCTTATCTGATTCACAATCAACTCATTGTCACCAAAAACCTGTAGCTCTTTGATTCCTCTTTTCCTCGCCCACTTCAAACCATGGATGAGGGATTCGTACTCCACAACATTGCTCGTGCAATAAAATTGAAACCTGAAAGCTGAAAAGTATTTCTCTTTTGAAGGAGAAACTAGCACCACTCCACCACCAGCTCCCAACTTACTTCTTGAGCCATCCAAGAATAGCTACCATAAACCTAAGCTTCCTTGGCTTGCTTTCATCAAATTTGGTACAAAAGTACCCTCTTTGTGTGTGCAATAAATCCCAAGGCCTACCTCTTTTATAAATTTGTAAGGATCATGCTCAAAATTGTCACTTCTCCATTCATCTAAGAGCAGGTTAGCAACTCCTTCACGGGCAGAGAGTGGAGATTGGTCCACTTGGAATTCTTCTTGTTCAATAATGGTGTAGCTAACATTTGCCACCTTGAGCAAGTATGGTTCCAGATGATCTCTGTGGAGTGGCTCTGATTCAATCTTGACCTTAGTCCCATACTTGGTTCTAAAAACTAGATAGAACTAGTTTGCTGCTAGGTAGCTGCCTATTTTGGATGTGAAATCCCTGGATAAACAAATAGCAAAGGAGGGACATCCACCACTACCACATCGTGGGGAACTGAGAAGGTCAGGCAGGCGTGTAGCATCAAGCTCAAACCTTTCACCACCACAAGTGTCTTTGCTAGTGTTCCATCTAGCTACAGGACTCCTTTAGTCATTTCTTCATATTTCAGCCCTAGTTTATTTGCTATGCATTTAGGCATCACCGAGGTGCTTGCTCCACTGTCAATAATGCAATTGTGCACCAAGAAATCTCTTATGACCAAGGACAAGTAAAAATGGGGAACCTTTTCTTCTTTCTTAACTTGGCCTGATGTGCAAGGCTGTCCATTCATCATCAAAATGTTATCGGCTTTTACTGGGATAGCTTGTTCATTCATCTCATGTAATTCTTTTTGTAGCATGTTCTTTTGTCTTGGTATTGATAATGAATCCCACAAGGAGATGTTCATGTGCAACTTCTTCATTTGGTCTACCACGTTGACTCAAGGGTTGCCTTCTTTCAAATTTTCTTTGGGATTACTTACAGCCTGAGGCGCAGGCCGAGGAGCTAAAAGTGCAATCAGAGGTCTAAAGTCTGGAACCTTTTGGTTTACATGTGATGAAGAAGGTAGTGCTAACATTTGGGCAGCTGCTTGAGCTTCTTCCATTACTCTCCTTTTGGACCTTGTGCTGGTTGCGACATAGTCACCCTGATTGTTTGCACTACCCACGTAATTGACTGCATAGAACTCACCCTTTAGGTGATTCATGAGAGTAGAATCAAGCTAAGTCTAATTTTTGCCCATGCCAGGTTGCACTAAAGCCTCATAGCTTGGGAATTGGGTGATTGCCTAATTGTCTTATACATTTGTGTAGTGACTCGACATTTCATTCATATAAACAACCTGATTTTGACCATATCCCATCGTTGAATAACTGGGCTATTCCTGTACCAAATTGTTTTGAGTGGGCACTAGAGCCTTGGATGATGAAGGGGCGCCTAGATTGTAGCCTTGAAAAGGTCTGGCCATTGCAAACTGACCCTGTCCTTGATTGTAATTCTAGAAAGGGGGTCTTTTTGCTTGCCCATATTGCTGATATCTTTGATTTGGTCAATTGCCTTTAGCTTGCTGCCTTTTAAGAGCCACTAGTTCATTTGTTACGCTTTGTAACAGGCTTTTGACTTCATGGAGGTCGTTGGATGAAGTAGCAACTGGCTTTTCTATGCCAGGCAAAAGAGCCAAGGTGGGTGCAATAGTCTAGATTAGAGGCAATAATTCGAGAAAGAGTGGCATATGAGGCTTAGAGGCTATCTTTCCAGCTTGTACTAGGCAGTTCTAAGCCGTTATAGCTATGTCATAGGCAGCAGGCAGCACATGTCCTCCCATGGATTGTATCATAACAATAATGTCGATGTTCAACACTTTCAAATAATAGAGGAAAGCATAGCTTAAAGTCGGCCTTACCAGAATGGGGATTCTATCCCATGTCTTCTGAAATTGAGTGTTGAAATCTTACATAAATTCATGTGGAGCTCTTTTCATAGTGGTCAACTGCTCGGCAAGTAAGAGGTGGTCATTCTTCTCCCCAAATCAGTTCATTAAAAGGGTGCACAATTCATTCCAAGAATCGATTGAATTCATGGACAAAGTCCCATACCAGTCCAGAACCTTGCCTTTGAAATACAATGCCAACAATCTGATCGCAATGTTTTCCTCAGTGACATTGTGAATATTGCAGAGGTTAGCAATATTTCTGATGTGTTCGATAGCGGTAATCAGCCCTTCTCCATTAAAGAGAGGCACATTTTTAAGGACTGCTCTTGCAATTGGGTCATAATGTAGGAGATTCAAAGGACTTTGACCATGAAAGCCACAAAAGGTAAATTCATAGCTATGACAAGATTCAACCAAGGCCTTCTTGCATAGGTGTATCTTATAGTAGGTTTGGGAAAGTGATTTGCTGAATAAGGATGGGTTTTTTCAAACTTCAGTCGCTTTGCTGAGTTTAAAGGCAATTCAATGAATTCAAAAGGGACACCCCTAGCAGCAAATCGTGTGATGATTTTAGGCTTAGGAGGTCAAACTGGTCTTTGGTCAGAGACTGATGTTCTTACCAGTGGAGTCACCAGATGCTAAAAATAGTTGATTTTGCTATAACAGGAATAACATCAATCTTGGAACTTTGCTAAGTGTTAAAACTTTGTCCCACTGGGCGTGCCAAAAACTATTGACGTAGTGGATTGTAGCCTCTATAGCAGGTTGAGCTCCTATCTTCCATGCATCACAATGGAAACTCCCCTCTTTCTTTTAGGTCTAGCAAAATTGGGGGAGAGTCTCTAGATAAGGGCTAGCTCCCTTTGATGTATCTCTGTGGTCTTGTATTTCCTACTGCTAACAATGGGGGGAGTGAAAAGGGAGAAGGATGCTGAAAATAGAACCTAAACTAAACGGTGATACACCAAAAAAGTTTGATCTACTTAGCTTGAACCTACACTTTCCACCAAGAACAAGCTGACATACACTTCATTTGATGCGAGAAATTCTTCTGCATCAGTGAGCTAGGGGTCCGTGGAGATACAGGGAGGAAGAACTACTAGAGGCATTTTAAGACACACTTTGGCAGCGTATTCACATGCACCTATACTCCTCTAGGGACACTTCTAGCTAACCTGCAAAAGAAGAACTCACAATACACTAGACATGCTAGAATCATTTTGTGAAAGCATAAAGAAAAATGACTTAACACAGGACAAAGCCATAAACATATATGAAAGTGCAAACTCAAAATGGAGGTAAAAATGCTATGTCTTGATTCAAGGTAAAATCTGGTAGAGCTCTGCCTTACAAGCCAAGAGATTTTTTCTCAAATAAAAAGTTTACAATATATCTAGGAAGAAAGAGGCCTTTTGGCACCCTTTTACAAGTGGCCCATGTGCGTTCTGAGCATTGGGAAGAGGAATCCACTTGATAGATAATGTTATGTAAGCTCCTATTTTGACTTTAGGCATTTTCGATATATTAAATGTCATATGTGAAATTATGGGCCGCATTGTTTGTCTACAAACAAGACCGCTCCTTCAAGGCACTCACACAGTTTGTCTACCCATCAATGCAAAGTGAAAAAAATGGGTCATGTCATTCACTATTTGTGCTCTTTGATGACCAATTGGCAGATACTGTGTCAACTGTTGGAGTAACTCCTTGAATCGGCACCTTCCTTTGCCAATTGGACTATTTTGTCCATTTCTGCACTTTGTCTCTTTGTCTCTTCTTGGCTTTGTCTTTTCTAGCTACTTCAGCCCTCGAGGGCTATCTTTTGCTAATTCTTTGGCTCTTTGGGCTCCCTTCTTGGCGACCTCTTGTTTTTGGCCTTAAGCCTTTGAATTCCTTCGGGTTTGCACCTTTCATAAAACAAAAAAATCAATGATTATTTCATTTTTGCAAAGTTGACGTCCGTGCACCCGTTGCTATTTGAAAGCCAATGGCTAGTCCATGATGCTCAACTTTGACATCCGTGGGCCCGTCACCCCTTGGTCAATTTCTTCGGCTTTGTCTTTCCCACTTATTCCCTTGGGATTTTCTTTTAGGTGAATTCCTTCAGACAAAAGTCCAAAGGAATTCCTTCAGACTTTTGTCTGAAATAATTCGTCTTGTCTTTTGCCGTGGAAAATATTCCTGAACGACTTTTGTCTGAAGGAATTCCCTCGGACAAGATGTCTGAAGGAATTCCTTTGGGCATTTATCTGAAGAAATTCTTCATCTCCTACCTTGAACAATTTTGAAGGAAACCTTACCCTTTCGGCCTTCTTTTTTATCCCTTTGCAAGTGTTCCCTGCCCTCCACAGCCTGCTAGAATGGTCCATTTTGCACTTGACTACCCTCCACAAGGGAACTTGTCCTTCAAGCCTTGGGAGGCTCCTTTGAACCTTCCAATTGAACCGATCGATTGAACTGACAATTGGTTCAATGGTTTAATACTGTGTTCTGATCATTCATTTGATTGCTTGAATCAACCGCTTTGAACCAACTAATTGAACCCTTTGATTGAACTGACTGATTGAACCATTTGTTTGAACCGATCGATTGAACTAGCTAGTCGAACCGTTCGATTGAACCAACTGCTTGAACCAAAATAATTGAACCAACTGCTTGAACCAACTCGGTTCAACGGTTCAATATTATTAAGTTCAAAGCTCAAATTTCAAAGCTTTTAGATAGATCAAGTTGATGAACCTCGGCACTGAACCAATTTTCTCAACCTTAAGAGAAATGTCTTCGACTTTTGGTCTCTCTCCTTGTGAATTTCTTCAGACAAAATGACCAAAGAGCTTTGTAAGAGCCTTACATTCTTTGAACTGGTTCATCTTCTTTGCTGAAAGACTTGTGCAACCCAAATTTTGAACCAGTTTAGAACATCAGGGGAAGAAGGAGATCGATTTTGGCCTGGAGGGGCAAAATGGTCAATATGCATAATCAATCATTCAACTCATAATCATTGTTTTCATTGTTGAATATCCAACCCTTTAGCATAGTATCAGTTTGGGTTTGTTTTATGTTACCTATATTATTGCATGTTTGAAGTAATTAAATATTAATTAGGGCATAATCATTCAATCAATGTATAATCATTGTCTACATTGAAGGGATCAATGATTAGTTAGGGCATAATCATTCATTCAACGCATAGTTTATTGACTAGTTTATACAATTAGGACATGCTACATATAATTCAATGAATGCATACGAATTAAATGCATAATCATGGTTGGATATGCTACGTATAAATTAATTTAAACTCTATACCATTGTATTTTATCTAAACACTATTCACACAAAGCTCTAAATCTACACCCAAAACATTAAAATGCTTCGAGTAGTCAACAATACAGTTAATGGGTGATTTTTGTGTGGAACGCCATGTTGGATGTTGACCCCCAATTGGTCACATCCATTTCTTGATTACTTTGGCCTTGGTGAATTGCAATTAATCAGGCTCATTTTCCGTAGTCATTGTTGTTTGCATTAACTGTGGGGTTTTGCCTTAATTGTGATGTTGGAAATAATTTAACTAAGAGGGGGTGGTGAATTAGTCTTCAAAACTTTTCATTCAATTCCACTTAACTATGTATGAACCATCTTAACATGCATGTATATCTTGACAATCATAAACAACAAATCAAAAGAGCATTAAACACATGAACACACCAAATATGTGAGAAAACCTCTTGATAAAAAAATCCACTGATGAAGCAAATGAACTACAGTCCTATAAGACAAACATTAATCTTTAGTTGAGCATCCACTCAACTTAGAGCACCAACCCCAATTTATCAAGCACCAACTTAACAATCTTTAGATAAACACCAACTTAGCAAGGAGAACCAACCTCTAATATTTCAAGCACCAACTTAACAGTCTTTAACTGAGCACCAACCCAACAAGGAGCACCAACCCCTAATTTACCAAGCACCCACTTGGCTTTAGCAAGCTCCAACTTGCAAAGAGGCTACATCCCCCTAGATAATTCACCACCAACTCAACCACTTAATTTTTTATCACATTTATAAATCCTTGTTTCTTTTACAATAGATGATGATATATTCTTTCTACTCTTCACTCTCTTTAGTCACTCTCAAACTGATCTTCAACCCTCTTCGCTCAACTAGCCCTCTTCATGTCTTGATTAGGTCTTCTAACCTTGATCCTCTCTTGAAGAATATCTATTAGATATTCATGATATATCTGTTTATCATCATGACCTCCATCTACTCACAAATTATGTATATCATTCCCATATTCTTCTCGGCTCTTTCATTCTCAACATATGCTCTATCTTCTCCTCTAAGCACACATAAAATAGACCTAACTACCTTGCTTTTATACAAGTCATTTGATCATATACTTTTAGGTTGTATATACATTCAAATAACTTAAGTTGGACATGAATAGGTTAAATAATATTATAATAACATGCCTTATTCAAGAATCAATCACTACAATAGGTCGACCATACAACAATTAGCCCTCAGTGCTCTTTTAGGCTTAGGGAGACCTAATAGGCCTTCTCTACAACATGTTACCATTTGATATCTGTGAAGCTTATCCAAATGATTCACACAATAGGAACACATAACATGCCACTCCAATATCCCTTAGCCAATTTTTATTTAGGTCTACAACACCTTTTAGGTCCAACTACCACTTGAACCCTTCTTCAAATCATTGCTTATAAAAGGCCTATGCATAACATAAAATTTGTCTTGAAAAATCGAGGTATATATTTAATTTTTAAAAATAATCATGGCAAAAAATAATATATTCAAGAACCTTATGACCTCAGGTCATCACCAACTTCATCTGATTCTTTAACTCAGGGTAAATAGGCTCAAACACTCCTTTGCAAGACGTTCACTTAGAACTACCAACTAACTCCAAAACACAGTCAAGGAAATCAATATATGACACATGATTGAAATATTCAAGGGATTTTAATGAATGTACAAGATATTAAAACATACTCAGAGCATCCTCAATCAATTAGATCATAAGATCTAATGAGAACTATTGGTCTTACAGACCAATCTTCCATCCTTCTTTCTCACAGACTTTACTTAGCCAGATAAGATATTTTGGCTTAAATGAAGCAAAGACTTACACTTAATTCCAATATTTACAAAGCATGGATAGATCATTTAGGATCTAAATAACATCATCATGCATTTCTGTGCATTACTCCTTCATGAAAACACATCATGAAACCTCTTCTTACTTTTGCCTAATTTCTTCACTATCTGTGACACTAGGTTTGTTCAGCGACTAGCCAACTTTGATCATTAAATTCACACATATGAGTTTTGAAACCTATCTATAAATATTCATGAACTACAACTTTAAGTCACACACTTTGATCTTTAATTATTCAGCAACTTTGACTCGATCAATGTTGTTTGCTATAATAAATATTTGAAAGACAAACACTTTTATGTATGGTATTTTCACTCACCTGAGAAACGAAACATACATAGAGATTCTTGGAAGAGTTTAATTAAACCTCCAATCACTTGTTTGACCATATCAAACCATTTTGAGATCTTTAAAATAAGATCTTTAACATTAGGTCATATTTAGGGTTTTATGAAGGTTTAGACTAACTTCCAATCTTAACAATCATTCATAAAACTTCTTTCCTCTTTCTAGAAAGAAATTATTGAAACTATAATAAATAAACCTTACTTATGTACCATGAAAAACTTAGATTCCCATAAAACTATTGCATATGCTAATGATCACCGAGAAAAACTTCCCCGGTAGATAAATCTTCATTCTATGCACTCATGAAACCTTAAATTACTTTTCAAGCCTTTTCTTTGTAAACCTTGATCTAAAACTTCATGAACATACTTAAAAAAACTTAAGTCACATTTTTTAATGTTCATCTACTCACCTATGACATGGAAACTAATTATGTTTCCTCATCTAGCTGCCATATCTGCTTCCTTCTTAAGACTTGACTTGCAAGTCTTGAATCTGACCTTCTGTAGACTCCACATTGGAGCTCACCCATGTTCTAATGCCTCTCATGATGATCAAATAATATAATACACTTAATATTCTTCAGAGATTCAACAAAACTTCTTTGAAGCTTCTTACATATCTTCAGAGCTCAACTGTAGCATCTTCAAAGTTTGACTATAACTTCTTCAGAGCTGCATACTTAGATCTTTGGAGCACATAGATATTCAGAGCTGACTTTCTACTCATATATAAGGTCTTAAATATCTTAGATACAAACTTAGACAATCTCATTAATTCTCAAATAATGTTAGGTATTCTTCGGAGCATTCTCTTCAAAGCATTCTCATCTTCATAACACAATCAGTGCATCTTCAAAACTGCTTACAAAGAACTTCAAAGCACATTGCCTCTTCTTCAAAGCTCACTCGTTTCATATTTGACACCTACAAATACTATCTCATAAGGTCTATAAAAAACATTACTAGATACTTTACTCAATGACAATGCTCAATAATCTCTCCTTTAATCAATGACAATGTCCAACATGTGATTGTTAAGGCATTACCCCACCGACGTAGTCACGAGGAATGTTAATAATCAAATAAAAGTGAACTCAGTTTTCATTATTTTCAATTATTGCACCCCTTTGCATGATTAGTTTCCCTCACCCTCTTCATCACCATGACTAGATAAAAATCAATGGGTTTCCAGGATCCTTCTTTTATTAACTTGATAGAGTTATAAATAAATATGAACAAAATAAGCATTTTGCAAGCCCACAATAAACACTTCTATTGGGTACTAAGTTAAGAGAAACATAACATTCAGAGAAACATTGTACTATATTATCCAACACCTATGTTCATTCTATCCATTATCAGTAGGAAATTAAACATTAGAGACATCCTTAAATCATTTCCAAATAGGCATTTCATAAGGGATTTAAGTAGTCAACAATACAATCAATAGTTTTCCATGAGCTTTTTATTATTAACTTGATTGAGTTATCAATAAAATTGAACACAATAAGTGTTTTGCAAGCATAGAATAAATAATTATACATGTTCATCCTTCACATTATCAAAATTATCATTGAATAACATAGGAGTATTATGTTGATTGGTTGAATTAATTAAGGATTAGTTAGGGCATACTTTATTTTATGTTTACTATATTGTTGATTGGTTGAAGGAATTAATGATTAGTTAGTGCATAATCATTCATTCAATGCATAATTTATTGAATAGTTTGTGTAACTAAGATATGCTACATATAATTCATTGAGTGCATAATTCATTCAATGCTAATTACTACTTGAAACAAAACTCACACTCCGATACTTTGCTTCCTTGAATAGGGAACTAGTATAAAAGGAATTATAATAGGGCATTATACTAGTACAATCAAGTATAAAATCAACATGGCATTATACTAGTATAGTCAAGAATAAAATCAACAAGGCATTATTATATATGGCATTGTACTCATTCATTCAAGTATAAAATCAATGAAGTGTTTCAATAAAAGATGCATTGAAATATAGGTGCTCTATTCAATCAAGTGTAAAATCAATGGAGTGTTCCAATAAAATTTGCATTGAAGTAGAACCAAAAGGCTTCATATTATGAGTGTACATACATGGTTAGTGAGTACAACAATGGTCAAAATGTCAAAAATTCAAATTAAAATGTAAAAAAAAGTATACATATGTACACTAATACCTATATAAATAGATCAATTAATGATATACAATATACACAGTCAAGAGAAAGATAATGGCATATTCAAACTAGAATATAAAAAACATTATACATAATAAGGGAAAACTCACAACCTTTACATTCTTTGTAATGGTATACACAGATAAAGTATTGATATTCTTTTCAAAAAAGAGTTTATATATATATATATATATATATATATATATATATATATATATATATATATATATATATATATATATATATATATATATATATATATATATAGCTTGTATAATACCCTTTATTACAGTATGTATAATGCCCTGAATCTTCACCATTATTTTATCTGTATAATACTATTTACATTATTTACATCATTCTCGGATATACTATATACAAAGGAATTTGAACTCTATACGTTTGTATTCTAGCTTTATACTATAAAGGAATGTGAATGCTTGGAATTTTGACCCCTGCTCTATTCACATTGTTTTTCATCTTTCTACATAAAAGAAAGGAACCAATGAACCAGGAACCATCATTCCGTATAATGGTATATTATTTTTCATTATCAATACTAAGTATTATCTTGAGCATTTGGGACACCCTTTACATAAACACTAAAACAATCATTCTTGATATATAAAGGAAAGGAACCAATGAACCATAAATATATATAATGGTCTACTATTTTTCATTATTAATATTAAATATCATGAATTGTGAAAGGTCCTTAACTAGCCGATGCATTCACATTCCATGATTAGGCTAACATCTGTTAACAACATGTTAAAGCAAACAACTAGTTCATTGGTTCCTTACCTTTATGTACCAAGATGGACAATGGTAGATGATTATAGAGAATGTAAAGGGTCTTATACATACAATAAAGATGGAAGGAATTATATATATTGTAATAAGATGGACAACATTAGACCATTATAAATAATGTAAAGGGTATTATACATACAAGCAAGATGTAAGGAATTATAAAGACTATAATAAGATGGACAACAATAGACCATTATATAGACAGATGGTTCATATAAAAAATCTATACTCAAGACATATATGTTGTTCATAATCCTATGCTAAAAAAGAATACATTTAGCTAAACACTATTCATAAAACTCTAACTCTACCCCACCTATTATTATTTGATTCAAGTAGTAAATAATATGAGAAATGGATTTCAATGATCCTTCTATTAAGAAATTGATTGAGTTATCAATAAAAATGAACACAATAAGTGTTTTTCAAGACCATAAGAAATGCTTATATTGAGTACTAAGTTAAGATAAATATAGCATTGAGAGAAACATAACACTAAGTTATCCACCACCTATGTCACTCTTTCAATTAACAATAGGAAAATTAACATTATAAACATCCATTCATATAACCATTTAGGGGAATAGTGGTATCCACCCTCAACATGAGTTGAGTCATAAAATATAGATGCAATTTTAAAGATAGAATAGTGTAAGATCTTAAAAAACATTCCCAAATAAGCATACCATTTGGTTCAAGCAATCAACAATATAGTCAATGGGTTTCCATGATCCTTCTATTATTAACTTGTTTGAGTTATTAACAAAAATGAACATAATAAGTGTTTTTCAATCCCATTCCCATCATTTTCCTTAACCATTATTTTTTGCCTTGGCTTGTTGTTAATGGATGTTAGCCTAGCCATGAACACTAGATGTTGGCTTATTTATCCCCCCCTCCCAACACGTAAGTGAAAAATGCAAACACTCCTACTAGATAAGGTTGTCCTTTCGATACCCCATGGAGGGATAACTTATCTCAATATTTAATGTATTGTCATATAGGGAATGATGCATTGAACTAATGCAATGAGATTGAAATTATCTTATTGTTAAATGCAATAAGATAACGGGGCACAAGCTCCTATAGATGTCAAAATGGAACATCCCAAATGGAATGCAAGTAACTTGGATAACTTATAGCTATTAATTATTTGGGCCAACTAGGGGTCAATGTACAATGTAATGCTCCATGCCAAATGTACTCACTGGTTACGCTTAGCAAGAAAGCCTTATCTTGCAAACAAAGACTAGCCTTATGTTTTAAATAAAGTATGCCATATAAGGATTTTTTTTTAATTATTTATATTTTAAATAAATCAGGTAGACAAAGTGATGGTTGATAGTGTAACTAACAGGGATGCAAAGGTCAAATGTAAGTGTGATCATCCATGCTAATTTTTTTGGTTTATTACGTTCAACGCTTATAAATTACTTGGGTTGGATCAATTATTAAATCCTCTATTATGAGAATAACTAGATGGTGCATTTAGCATGGGCTATCATGCAGGAAATTGACCTCCACATCCCCTTTGGTCACTTTATCTACCAACACTTCATCCATTTTATTAGCTTGTTAGCTAGATAAAAACCTTATCTTACATAAAGGGTGTAGGACTTGAAAATGATTTAATATTATATTTATTATCAGTTTATCACTTACATTAGCCTATTAGCCCTCTCTTGATAGACCCTGCTTATTACATACTTAGGGGAGGCCATGCTCCTATAGCTCATTCTTCTGGAATCGAGTAATGGAAAAATGGATCTTGCATAGGTAGAAAAGGTAATGGAAAATGAGAACTGGTATACTCTTTGAAGAGGGGAAAGGCGCACAAATAAATATTTAGCTTTCAACTTATATTCAATACATTTTATTTTTCAACTAGTGTTTGCCTTAACCACTATTATTTGCCTTAACCATTGCCCTTTATCTTAGCCACTGTTGTTTGCCTTAACATCTATTGTTTGCCTTAACCATTGTCCCATCATGAAATGGCTAAAGGGTCAATAGAATAGATAGAGGGGAGGGTAGATGGAGTATCCAATAGTCACGTGTAGGTCAATTGTCAACGTGACCTCCTCCGTCAATTTCATTGGCCCATTAGCCCTTCAATTATGGGACCCACATATTAAATCCTCATTTATGAGTGTAATCATCAAGTACACTCAATGTGATAATCAAGGCTAAGACAACTTGTAGTTAATGCAAATAATAATGACTAAGGAAAATGACAGTGGTTAAGCCCAACTCACTTGGGGAGGAGTCCCTTAACTAGCAGGAGTGTTCACATTTTTGAATAAGTGTTTGTGGGGCCTACCAAATTGGTCAACATCCATAACTAGTGTGTCATTACCCAGTTTATAAGAGCACCACATACCATAATATTAATTTAGCATCTAAGAAGGGCACAACCATATGGGATATTTTATTCTTGCTTGGATATAATGATTGAAAATTGTCATGACCACTCATACCTGATATTATGTTTTCCATTATTTCAATGTAATAAGAACTTGGGACAACTACAACATATTTTATTTACATTATGTTATTTCAGACTTATTTTATTAGATTTATTTTGAGATATATTGGACAAGTACTATTGATGTTATTTTGAGTGACAACAAGTGTTGCCTCAATATGAGCTATGTTAGAAAGTGGAACACTTTGTTCAGCTTCGAATGTAAGGTATACATTTTTTTGTTTATTGTATAGTATGAATGAGATCTAAATCTAAGACACCTATTTGGATTAGGAAAATCATATGAGGTGAATGATAATCTATTGTGTCTCTTTCAAAACTCTTTTCAGATCTCATTCATAAACTAATTTAGGCATATGCTTTTATGTTTTTGGTTCAAAACCGAATGCACTATTCCACTCTCCAACCGATGGTTGGGGTGGGTAGGAACTAACTCTATGTATGGGCTCATTTTAAATTCCAAGAATTTTAATAAACTATTTGAAAAATAAGTTTTGTTATTGATGCGTAAAAACTATTTACTCATACATAATATGGAGGTCAATTTGGTAGATCTTTGATTTCACTTACTAATGCATGATGGTTTCTTCTTTCAAATTTTTATTTCAGATTTATTGTACTTGATTTGCTTTGAGATATATTGAATAGGTACTACTGATGTCATTTTGTATGATTATAGGTGTTGCTTCAGTATGAGCTAGGTTAGAAAGTGGAACACTTTATTTGGATTTGAATGTAATGTATACAGTTATATGCTTATAGTATAGTATGAATGAGATCCAAATACAAGACACCTATTTGGATTAGGAAAATCATAAGGGGTGAATAATATGAGGTGAATGATAATCCATCATGTCTCTTTCAAAACCCTTTCTGGATCTCATTCGTGAACTACTTTAGGCATATGCTTTTATGTTTTGGGTTTGAAACTAAATGCACTATTCCACTCTCCAACTGATGGTTAGGGTGGGTAGGGACCCACTATATGGACGGGCTCATTTTAAATTCCAAGAATGTTAATAGACTATTTGAGGAATAGGTATGCTATTAATGCATAAAAATATTTACTCATACATAATATAGATGTTGATTTGGTATATCTTTGATTTCACTTAATAATGCATGATGGTTTCTTCTTTCAAGTTTTTGTTTTAAACTTATTATACTTGATTTATTTTGAGATATAATGGATAGGAATTATTGATGTTGTTTTTTATGATTGTAGGTGTTGCCTCAGTATGAACTAGGTTGGAAAGTGGAACACCTCATTCGGCTTCAAATGTAAGGTATATAGGTATATGCTTATAGTATAGTATGAATGAGACCCAAATCCGACACCTCTACCTATTTCTTGATTCTTATATTTAGACCCCATCTTTCTCACATTTTTTATGTTGTGTGGCATGTATTATCTACAAGTACCATTTGTGTATATGGTTCATAATGAAATGTGGTGGGGCTTCATGAACCATAATGTGCCAATTAATTGTTACATTCATATTATAATGCTAATTGTGAAAGTCATCAAGAAAATACATTATTTTAAAGTGGAGTAATAATAATAAAGTGATCATGAAAAAGACCCCTCTTCTCCCTCCTTAATACATCATTTTGATTTCATCATTTTCACATTTCTTCTCGGTATGGAGTCTCACTGTAAATTTATACAACACCACCATCAAAGCTACAATGATGCCTATCCACTTTCTTAAAGGCAAAGGAAAACTCAAAACCTTTATATTTATATATATATATATATATATATTGAAACTATAAACCTTGTATTACTATGGAGATATTAAGATATAACTGTGTTTTTTACCTTTGGTTAACTTTTGAAATTTCATTTAATGACAAACTGGATTGGAAAGTGGTTAGAAAGAGTAATATCAATTAAGGATTCTACCAATAAAAATAGATAAGGGGCAAAGAAAAGTATGACTGAGAAAAAATCATGACCCTAATTAATGGAGTTCCTTAACTAAGATCAATGTCTAGCATGGCAGTCCATGATGAATGCTCTTGCTAGTTATGTGCAACGTCACTCAACATAACTAGGAGGAGCGTTTGTTGTGGACCACCATGCTGGACATTAACCCTAGTTCTGACTTGTTACTTGCACACCTTTCCCATATTTAAATAGTATACTATTTCTCATCTACCATTACCTATTTTACTTATGTAGGAGCCCATTCGCCATTACCTGATTTAAGAAACATGAACTGTAGGAGCATCTCTGAAGAGGCATTTTATTATATAGGTTGGTTAACTACAATAAATTTCATATCGATTAAGGATTCTACCAATAAAAATAAATAAGAGGCAAAGGAAAAGTACAAATGAGAAAAAAACATGACCTTTCTTAATAGAGTGCCTCAACTAGAGTCAATATCCACCATGGTAGTCCATGACAAATACTATATTATAGTTTTTATAATAACCTGCATCTTGCTTGTCTGTACAATACCCTTTACATTTAGTGTAATGGTCTACTATTTTCCATATTTATACATAAAGGAAAGGAGCCAATGGACCATTAGTTTGTATAATGGCCTACTATTGTCCATCTTATTGTAGTCTTTTATAATGGCCCACATCTTACCTGTCTATATAATACCATTTAAATTTAGTGTAATGGTCCATTGGTGTCCATCTTATTACAATATACTTTGACTACTTTGACTGTGTTCTTGTTATGAATCTTTTATCTTTTTGTGTTGTTTATTGGGGTCTTGCTCATAGCCATGTGTTTGGTCCATTGACTGGTTTTTTCATTATTAAGAAAATGTCTTTAAAATAAGTTGAGTGGTTTTTAATTTTTAATTTTTCTCTTTCAAAACCCTAGTTGGATCTCATTTGTAAACTACTTTAGACGTATTCTTTCATGTTTTGGGTTTAAAATTGAATTCACTATTCCACTCTCCAATAGAAGGTCAGGGTGGGTAGGGGCCCACTATATGGATGGGCTCATTTTAAGTTCCATGAATGTTAATAGACTTTTTGAGGAATAGGTATTATTGACACTGTGGATTGCACCCTTGATAGGAGGTTGAGCTTCTGTCTTCCACATGGCACAATGGAGACTCCCCTCTTACTGTGGGTTTGGCAAAAAATGAGGGGAGAATCTCTAGATAAGGGTGTTAGGGATCAACCAACAATAGATTACACTTGTGAAAGCAATAAACGCGGAAATAAATCAGATAGACAAGTAACTAGAATGAGATAATAGCAAGAACAAGAGATACAAGAAACCACCTTAAAAACTTGTATTAACAAACTCTTTACAAAAAAAATACAATTGAAGAAACTTCTTTCTTCCACACCTCTCCTAGATGTATAGATCTCTCACTAGATCTATATTCCTCAAGAGCTCTCTCTCTCAAGAACAATCAACTCCAACAAGCCTAGATTGATTCAATTCTATACTGTTCTTTAACATACCAATTCTATAATGACTACAACAATAAGCTAGGAAGATCTAATTCGACATATAGAATTAGGAGACTTGAGCATGCACTTACAACAAACAGTTAAGCCACTTGAACAAGGGATCTAAAAATAATATTACTAATAATAGAGATGTGAGCTTAAGACTACAACTTAAACTCATCATACAAACACTCGCTTTCATCCTTGAAAATAGCTTTTTGGATGCACAGGGAACCGACGCCGATTCTTGCCTGCTTGCCTGTGACCGCCGTCGGCCGATCCACTACCGACGTTGGCGTCTCTCCAACTGCATCTGATCGACGTCGGTCGCTCCTGACCGATGCCGGTGTCTATGTAGACCCGAAACTGTCAAAGTGTGCTCCTTGGTGAAGCTTTTAGCTCCACACCCTAAAAATCTTCCACTTGGAGATAAACAGCTACACCAGTACCTGTACAACAACATCTTCTAGCTCCTCCATCTTCAACTCAATCATGAAGACCAACAGAAATTGAATGAAAGTTCAACTTCTCTTTTGTAATTGGCTTGGTTAATATATCAGCAGGATTCCTATTTGTATGGATCTTCTCTAGCTTCAACTCACCATCTTCCAATACCTGTCGTATGAAATGGTACCTTAGCTGTATGTGCTTTGTTCTTGAATGAAAGGCTAAATTTTTAGCCAAATGGATTGCACTCTGACTGTCACTATACAATCTGCAACTCTCATGCTTCCTACCAAGCTCATCCATGAACTGTGTCATCCATATCATCTCTTTGCTAGCCTCTGTGGCTGCAATATACTCTGCTTCTGTAGTTGACAAGGCAACAACCTTCTGCAACTTAGATATCTAGCTAACCGTTGTTCCACCTACAGTGAAAACATAACCTGTAGTGCTCCTCCTGCCATCCAAATCACCTGCCATATCTGAATCTACATAACCATGTATAGAAGTATCTGAACCTCCATAGCACAAGTGCCTACTGCTGGTTCCTCTCAGATATCTAAGGATCCACTGAACTGCTTTCCAATGTTCCTTATCTGGATTGGCCATATACTTACCACTCCCACTGCTTGGGCAATATCTAGTCTAGTACACACCATTGCATACATCAAAATTCCTACTGCAAAAGAATATGAAACCTTACTCATGTACTCTACCTCATCATGTGAATTAGGACATTGTTCTTTACTTAACTTAAAATATCCAGCCAAAGGTGTGCTTACCGGTTTAACATCCTGCATATTGAACCATTTCAACACCTTGTCCACATAATCTTCTTGAGACAATATCAACCTGTGATTTTTTCTGTCTCTCTTAATGCTCATGCCAAGGATTTTCTTCACTGCTCCCAAATCCTTCATAGCAAACATTTGAGCTAATTTCACCTTAAGCTCAGAGATATCCTGCATGTGTGATCCTGCAACCAGCATATTATCTACATATAACAATAGAATAATATATCTACCATTATCAAATCTCTTGAAATACACACAATGGTCAGATTGACACCTACTGTAGCCATGCTCAGTCATAAACCTGTCAAATTTTAAATACCATTGCCTAGGAGCTTGCTTGAGGCCATACAAGTTTTTCTTCAATCTGCACACAAACTTCTCCTTACCCTTGACCTCAAATCCTTTCAGCTGTTCCATATAAATTTTCTCATCCAAATCTCTATGAAGAAAAGCTGTCTTAACATCTAGCTGCTCAAGATGCAAATCCTCAAAAGCAACCAAAGACAATACAACCCTTATAGAAGTCATCTTAACAACAGGAGAAAAAATCTCACCAAAGTCAATACCTGACTTTTGTGTAAATTCTTTTACCACCAATCTGGCCTTATATCTCATCTATCCATTCTCACCTTCTTTTAACATGTAGGTCCATCTGTTCTTCAGTGTCCTCTTACCTGCTGGCAACTCAACTAAATCCCATGTTTGGTTCTCTCTTAAGGACTCCATCTCCTCAACCATGCCACGCTCCCACTGACTCTTGGACTCCACCTGTATTGCTTCTTCAAAACTCTCTGGTTCTCCACCATCAGTTAGCAATAAATAAAATAAAGGAGAATATCTAATTGGAGGCTTACTCACCTTTTCTGACCTCCTGATGGGTGTCTGAGACTCGTTCACAACACGCTGTCCACCCAAATTCTCTGACAGTGACCGACCTCGGTCACTTTCAGACCTGTTACTGGCTGACGTCGGTTCTGCCTGACCGACGCCGGTGCCTGTCTTACCGACGTCGGTCTCTGTATGGCCGACGCCGGTCTCTGTACTGCCGACGCCGGTTCCTAACCTGCCGACGTCGGTCTCTGTGTTTTCCTGCAAGTGATTATTTTTTTTTTCCGTGAGCTCATATTGGACCTTCACCTCATCCAATTCATCATTGCTCTATCCAGATTGATTTAGCTTCCTTAGCTGATCACAATACATCACTCTTTCATTGAAAATAACATCACGGCTCCTAATTACCTTGTTAGTTTCTAGATTCCACAATCTGTAACCAAAATCATCTAAGCCATAGCTAATAAACGCGCACCTCATAGACTTAACATCAAGCTTCTTTCTATTTTCTTTATCTACGTGCACAAAAGCTTCACATCCAAAAACTTTGAGATATGAGAGATCAACCTTTTTACCTGTCCATGCCTCTTCTGGAATTCCACCATCAAGAGCTGTAGAGGGTCCTCTGTTAATCAGGTATACTGCAGTGTCAACAGCTTGTGCCTAAAATTGTAAGGGCAAACCAGCATGCAATCTCATACACCTTGCACGCTCCATTATTGTCCTGTTCATCCTTTCAGCAATTCCATTCTACTTATGTGTCCTTGGAACCGTCCTTTCCCTGCAGATTCCATGCATATAACAATAATCTCTGAACTTATAACTGTAGAACTCACTGCCATTGTCAGATCTCAAGCACTTCAATCTTTTACCTGTTTCATTCTCAACCATAGCTTTTCAAATCTTAAAAGTCTCAAATACATTAGATTTTCTCCTAATACAATAGATCTATACCTTCCTTGTAGCATCATCTATGAAAGATACATAGTACTGTGATCCTCCAATGGAAGCAACCTGAGCCGGTCCCCACATGTCTGTGTGAACAAGCTACAACTTATGCCTCTTTTTAGTAGACCCAGTCTTGAGAAAACTAACCCTTTTCTGTTTTTCAAATACACAGTGCTCACAAAACTCTAGATCTATGCATTTTAAATCTGAAAGCATACCTTTGGACTTAAGAATTGACATCCCCTTCTCACTCATGTGGCCAAGCCTTGAGTGTCACAATTTAGCATCCACATCTGAAGTAGATAATACAGAAGGAGATTTGTTAGTAACACAATTACACAAATAGAGAGTACCTTCTCTCTTATCTCTGGCCATAACAAGTGCACCTTTGGTCACCTTTCAAGATTCTGCTGTGAGAGTTACAGTACAACCATCATCCCCTAACTTTCCTACAAAAATCAAATTTTTTTTCAAGCTAGGAACATGCATCACATCTCTCAACACCCATGTGTTGCTATTCTGCATCTTCAGCTGCACTTTACCTTTGCCAATTATTTTACAGGGCTCATCATTCCCTAAATATACTATTCCAAAATCTCCATGGATATAGTTACAAAAATATTCCCTGTTAGGGGTAGCATGAAAAGATGCACCAGAATCTAACACCCAAGATTCTATATTATTATGCAGAGAGAATATTAAAGCATCTTGTGCAATACCTACAACCTTGGCTTCTTCCTTTCCTTCGTGCTGATTGTCCTCTTTAGGCTTTGACCAGCAATCTCTGCTTATGTGCCCAATCTTTTCACAATTCCAGCATTGTGGCTTCCTGTCATTCCTGAATTTGGATCTTCCTCTCACCCTAGACTTAGATCTTGATCTCCTCTTGCTCTTATCTTTCTGCCTTCCCCTACTCTCAAAACTTAAAGCGTTCCCAGATGTCTCTTCTATGCTTTTTCTGCGTATTTTCTCATTCAAGATAACACTAACAACATCCTCTACTTTCAAAATATTTGATGCAGATGCAGTATTACTTACTCCATTACTAAGCCATGCCAGCTTTCAGGCAAAGAACATAATATTAAAAGAGCTTTTATTTCATCATCAAACACTATATTGACTGAACTTAACTGATTCACAATTCCATTGAAATTATTCAGATGAGTAGAAACAGATCCATCTTCATTCATATGCAAATTAAATAACTGCTTCATAAGATATATCTTATTAGAAGCAGAGGGTTTTTCATACAAATTCGCTAAAGTAGTCATCAACTCTACCGTAGACTTTGCCTGTGATAAATTAGATATCACAGTGGATGCTGGACTCAGTCTTATAGACCCCAGAGCCTTTCTGTCAAAAACTTTTCATTCTTCATCCTCCATGTCTTTGGGCTTCTTTGCAACCCCACCTAACGGTAAGTAGAGATCTTTCTGATACAGATAATCCTCTATCTGCATTCTCCAATATTGGTAATTTTTGCCATTAAACTTTTCTATTCTCAGTTTACTTTCATCTGCCATTGCTTCTCCCACTCAAACAAAAATCCCTGCAAAACCCCTATGAGAACCTGTAATCAATACACACTACACAGATTTGAACCATCTGTTAGTAAACTTGAGCTCTGATACCACTTGTTGGTATCAGCTCTTGAACCTACAACCAAGGCTCTGATACCACTTGTTAGGGATCAACCAACAATAGATTACACTTGTGAAAGCAATAAACGCGAAAATAAATTAGATAGACAAGTAACTAGAATGAGATAATAACAAGAACAAGAGATACAAGAAACCACTCTGAAAACTTGTATTAACAAACTCTTTACAAAAGGAATACAATTGAAAAAACTTCTTTCTTCCACACCTCTCATAGATGTATAGATCTCTCACTAGATCTCTATTCCTCAAGAGCTCTCTCTCTCAAGAACAATCAACTCCAACAAGCCTGAATTGATTCAATTCTGTATTGTTCTTCAACATACCAATTCTATAATGACTACAACAATAAGCTAAGAAGATCTAATTCTACATATAAAATTAGGAGACTTGAGCATGCACTTACAACAAACAGTTAATCCACTTGAACAAGGGCTCTAAAAATAATATTACTAATAATAGAGATGCGAGCTTAAGACTACAACTTAAACTCATCATGCAAACACTCGCTTCTGTCCTCAGAAATAGCTTTTTGGATGCACAGATAACCGACGCCGGTTCCTGTCTGCTTACCTGTGACCACCGTCGGTCGATCCACTGCCGACATCAGCGTCTCTTCAACTGCATCTGACCGACGTCGGTTGCTCCTGACTGACGCTGGTGTCTATGTAGACCCGAAACTATCAAAGTGTGCTCCTTGGTGAAGCTTTTAGCTCCACACCCTAACAAAGGGCTAGCTCCCTCTGATGCATCTCTGAGTTATTTCAATACTATTGCTAATATAAAAAAAAGGGGGGTGAAAAGAGAGAAGGATACTGAAAATAAAAACTAACCTAAGACAATGATGCACCAAACAAGTTGATCTACCTAGTTATTCACACTTCAGACTAGAAGAGGGCAGACATACACTTTATCTAATGAAAAGACTAGAATGTAGGGAGCCTTAATGAAAACACACAGAAAATAAACTTACCATAGGTGTTGTAGAAAACACACTGTCTGATAACCCTTTTCTATCTCTGTGCTCTAGATGCAACACTTCCTATTAACCTGCAGAACTGATACTCTAGCTACACTAGGTGTGTTGGTGTCAACTTGTGAAAGCATCAAGTTAAAATGACTAAACACAAGGTTAATATGCAGACACACTAAGAGATATAACCATTCAAATAGAGGTAAAATGCATTCTATTGATTCAAGGTGAAATTTTGGTAGGGCTTCACCTTACAAAATGAGAGAGATAGATCCATTTCACAAATGAGAGTTTACAATATATAAAGAAAGAGAGTAATGGTGCCCTTTTCCACAAGTGGCCCATGGTGCATTCAATTCATTGGGAAGAGGAAGCCTAGTGAAGGAAGCCATGCTGCGGTAGTTCAAGTCTTGACTTTGGCATTTAAATTATATTAAATGTTATTGTGAAAGCAAGGGTCACGCTTTTTTGTTTGAAAACAAGACCGCTTCTTAAAGAGGTTCACGCGGTTGTCTGCGCATTAATGCTTAAATGAAGAAAAATAGGTCGTGCCATTCACTATTTGTGCTTTTTGATGACCATTTCATAAGGACTGTTCCAACCACTGGAATAACTCCTCTACCAACATCTTTTTTGCCGCTTGGGTTGTTTTATCCATGTCTATGCTTGGCTCTTCGTGCTCCTTCTCAGTGGGTCATTGAGTTTCCACTTAGCTTTTGTCTTTTCCTAGCTTTTATCTTTTCTTGGCTCTTTCTGTCCTGGAGGCTATCTTATCGGTGGGTTGCTGAGTTTTCACGCACGTACCCATCTTTAAACATTTGAGAATCAATGGCTATCTTATCACCATAAAGTTTACGTTCATGTGCCTGTCACCATTTGAAAGCCAAATGCTATTCCATTGTCCTAAATTTGACATCCATGAATATGTCACTGGACATTTGAATTCCAATGGCTAGTTTATGATGCTGAATTTGACATCTTCAATCCCATCACCCCTTTGGCAATTTCTTTAGCTTTCCAAAATCCCATCGGCCTTTTGTATTCATTCAGTTCTTTGCAATTGAACCCTCTCGAAGGGAAGGTGTCCCTTCGAGGCTTTGAAAAGGTCCCCTTCTTTGCAGTCAAGCGTCCCCCGTAAGGGCACTTGCCCTTCGGGATCCTTCGGGCTACCTTGGCTTCTCAATTCCTTCTGACAAAATGTCCGAAGGAATTCCCTTAGACAATTTTCTCTGAGGAAATCTTTTCTTTGAAGTCTCGGCCCTTCTTTCTTTCGGTCAGTCCTTTTCTTCAGACAAATTTCTTTGGACAAAAGTCTGAATAAATTCCTTTGGGCTTTAGTCTAAAGGAATTTGCCTTTGTTCCTTTTCTTGGATTTTCCTTTGGACAAAATTCTGAAAGACCTTTGCCATTTTGCTGCGGATTTCTTTCTGAAGGGGAATTTTCCATTTGGCTCCTTGCCTTGTGAATTTCTTTGAAAAAAATGTCCGAAGGAATTCCTTTCAGGCACTTTGTTCGAAAGAATTCACATTGACTTCCTTGGATTTCCTTCATATTTATTCTTCAGATAAAATTTTGAATGAAATCCTTCCTTTTGCTTTAGTCTTTTCTCCGAAGAAAACCTTACCTTTTGGCGCTCTTCTTTGGTCCCTTTGCAAGTGTTTTCTGCCCTCCACAAGGGCACCTAGGCCCCAAGTTGCCCTTTAAACTCCTTCAAAAAGGCCCAATTGGTCATTTGCCTACCCTCTGCAAGGGCACTTTGTCTTTGGAGCCTTGTAAAATGACTTGCGTGTTTTGAAACCAGCCCATTCCTTTGCTGAAAGGCTTGTGCAAACCAACTATCCGAAGTGAGATAAGCCTGTGGATCAACCCAAGATGTCTACAAGACTCAAGTCATTTGGTTCTTTACATAAACATGCCTGCTATAAAAGGGGGAAGCATAATTACAAAAAGGTGAAGACATTAAAGACTGAGATAGTAAGGAAAGAAAAAGGAGACCGATTTTTGGCCTGCAGGACCAAAAATGGTCAACATGTATGTTATTAATGTGTAAAACCTCTTTACTCATACATAATATTAATGTTGATTTGGTAAATCTTTAATTTCACTTACTAATACATTATGGTTTCTTTAAATATTTTAAACACACTAAGATTGCCTTCTGGATTAAGAGTGAAATACCAAGCATCATCATAATGAAAATGTTGAAGTTGTTGTAAGCTTTCCCTATTATAGTATAAGTAAGCCTTTGTCAAATTATTTAAAGATTACCTTTTAAACCATTTTATTAAGCTTTTGTCGTACTTCATAATTAATTTTTATAGTGCTATGAAAAGGGATTGTGATATTTTTTTATGTGCTTTTACTTGCAAACATGTTACCATCTTTGAGAAAGAAACATGCTCACATGTTTCAAGTGAGCATGATGAAGATGTGCAATTTTAGCTTCCATAGCAATGAAAGAGGAGAAGAAATGTCAAATATTTGTGTAAGTTCACTATATTTATGTGATACGTACTGTCAAATGTTATGTCAAAATGTTGTGACATACTATTCTTGGATGGAAAATAAGATACAAAGATGAGAATGGAAATATGTTTTCAGATCATATTATGAATGGACATGTACATTTTTATCTTAAATAAATAAAATTTCTTGTATTTCACTATTAAGGGGATTTTGCTACATGTCATTTGTGTTATTGTCCTACATTTTATTATCTCTTGATTCTATATCAAGTTGATCAAGTTTAGGAACTTGAACTACCCTTAAAAAAAGTTCCATTTAGATGTTGACACTACCCATGCTATGTTAGATAAAAATTATATAAATAAAAGGACAAACACACAAAAGTTCCCACCTCCATGCATTTATGCTGACAATTTATACACACACACACACACCATTTGGAAAAAAAACCAAAGGCATAGTATTATGATGAACTCTGCATTGTAATATGAAAATGGTTTAAACTATATACCTTTTTAAATAAAATTAAAAGTTTTATTACTGTTTATATTGGTAAGTATTGTAAATTAGTTCATCTACTCCTTTTAGTTCAAATCCTAGCTTTACTAGGGTTTTTGGCATCATCTTATACAAGGCAAAAATAGATGATTGTAAAATAACTACATGAAAACTTGAATAATTGTATGAAAGCTTTAATTTAATTTCATGTTATATACTAGGGACAATGAATTGAATTGACATAGATTTTTACCCCGTGCATTATTATAGAATCAAAAAACAATTATAGAATGCATTATTATACAAATATAAATATCCATATTTTTTAAAGTCATCATGAAAAATCATAATTATAGAATGTAATAAAAATAATAAATTGATCTCAATTTGGTCAATTAATCCCTCATATCCATTTTGTTGCTAACCAATGTCTTCTCAATCAGGTCCATTAACCCTTATAGTACAAACACTGATATATGCCAATCTTAGTTGGGTTATCAGGTTCACCATTATAAATCCATTCAAACCCTAAGCACTCAACCAATGACAATATTGATTTATATATATGTAGCATTAATTCATCATACACACATGTTATTATACAAGCATATATAAACAAAATAAAATGGTATATACATTGCAGTATACAACCATTCTATTGTATGAAAGATTGATAATGAAATGATAGAAATGCCTTAATATAAGTACTCACTGTTGGGGATATGAAACACCGAAAGCACACAATTGATTACCAAATACCAAGCAACTTAATATGCGGAAATAACCAGAATCAACAAGTAACTAGAATCCAAAAATAACACAAGATATGAGAGACAATACACCACTTGTATTAATACTCATACAGAAAAGAATACAATAAAGAAGATGCCACTTCTTCTCCACCACCTCTTCAGAGGTTTCCCACACCTCAAGTGAACAGTACTTCTTTCCTCAAAGCTCTCTCTCTTAGGTCCCAACACCCAACTCACACACTGAGTTGGTGTTCACCTTATACCTGTGCTCCACGCACTCCACAAGTGCTCCACGCACTCCACAAGTACTCAAACGTACTTCAAGTAGATCTCCCATGAACCTGCATCAACCTGCACCTCAATAGACCTTACTTATAAAAGGATCTTCCTTGCCTTTCTCTATGCTCTGAGTACACATCTGTACTCCAAGTAGATCTCTCCTGATACTACTCCCTGTTGTGTTACTGTCCTATCTGATCTTCAACCTACAGATCAAGCTGATTCTGCACACCTGTGAACCTTGACCTTGCACACACACACACACACACCTGCATATCAATGATCTTACTTACCATGTAGATCTCCTATCGTAGCCATACTCACCTGATGACCAAGATCATACACTCCTGAAAAACCCTGCTAATTCTCCAAACCAATACCCACCTTGGTACTGTGGCACTAGGAGGAACACACCATTGCTTTACCTCACACACAAAAGGAGCTTATAATAATGCTCTCTTACTCCCTAGCTACAAATTTACAATACAACCATGAGTCTATTATATAGATCTCATCCAAACAATAATTAGACACCTAGTACAATAATTAGATCCGCAGCTCTCAGTCTATAATTAGCACTAAGCATGCAAACACTTGGTTCGTCAACTAACTGCCCGTAATATACTCGCAGTCGAACCACACAGGCGACCGACATCGGTCCCTGTCCACCTGGGGACTCCCGACGTTGGTCGATCTCTGACCGACGTCGGTTGCTCTCCTGCCTTCTCCTGTCGACGTCGGTTGGCTTGACTGACGCCGGTGTTTGTGACACTCCAGCAACTCCTCCAATGGCCTTCTCCATGTCTGCATCAGTGAAGCTTTTAGCTCCACAATCTAACAATCTCCTACTTGGAGATAAACAGTTGCACTGTACCTATACCTGTACTCCATCTAATCTATTTTTTGGTTTGTATCCCTCTTCAAGCTCAACCCTGAAGACCACCCACCACACAACCTGTGATGTACCTCCTGTCATCTGAGTACCCTGACGCATCTGTTCCTACAAACACATGTAGTGAAGTCCTGACCCTAAATAACATGAATTCCTGCTGCTGGTCTCTCTCAAATACCTGAGAATCCACTTCTCCGAATTGGCTCCTAACTCTCTGACAACTCCCACTGCTTGGAAAAACTTAGGTCTATACTAAACCTTATGTGATTTCAGACACTAAACTGTCCAGCCCTCAGTGTGCTCCGATTCTGCATCCTGCGTCTTGTCAACACCTGATTCACATCAGCTCTCACTGGAAACAAAATCACCTTGTGATCTCCCATGTCTCCCATGCCGAAGAATTTTGCTGCTCCAAATTCTTCATAGCAAACCACTAAATTAATCTTACCTCTTAGCTCAACAAAACCCTATATGTACACCCCTACTAGCTAGCATACTATCCACATACAGCAACAGAATGATGTTGCAATCATCATCCCCCTGGTAAGTCAAACCACAGTAGTTATCCTAACATTAACTAAAGCAATGCTTCGTCCTCCACCTGTCAAAACCTGTACCACTGTCCTGCAGCTCCTCAAGACCATATACCCAGCCTTCCATCTCACATGTCCGTTCTCTCTATTCTTCAACTAAAGAATCCATTCATCTTGCAGTACTAACATATTCGCTGGCAACCCTACCAAATCTCCTATCTGGTTCTGCAATCTCTCCATGCCACGCTCCCACTGTTTCTTGGATCCTTCCTGCTCTGCAGTTAGCAACTAATATAAAGAAGAGGAACAACGAATTTGAGGCCTACTTACATCTTCAGTCCTCCGTATGGGTGTTTGAGACTCCTTGACAGCTTGCTTTCCACCCAAAATCTGTTACAGTGATCGATCTCGGCCATCCCACAGTCTGCATCCAACCGACATCGGTTCTTGCGCCTGTCCTGACTACCAACCTGCCGATGTTGGTGTCCTCCTGCTGCCGACGTCGGTCCTCGTGACCGACATCGGTCTTACCTACTGCCGACGTCGATTTTCCTACCGACGCCGATACTTGTGTATTTCTGTAAGTGATGACCTTTTTACCCGTGAGCTCCTTTGAATCAATCCCCATGTCCAAACTGCCCTGGTCAAAAGTATCCAGCCTATCCACTGGTCTCTGTCTGCCATCTTTTCCAAGAACACCAAAGCTTTCTAGTTCTTAAGCCTATAAAATATATCTGTCTTCTGCTTAAGAACATGCATCTCCTTCCTACTCATGTGACCAAGCCTATGAAGCCACGTCTCTGCAACAAAAGAAGAATCAGTAATATAAACAAGTAGATAAAGAGTACCCATTTTCTTACCACCAGCTAATTCAAGTGCATCTGCTGTGAGAATTCTCATACATCTCTCATCACCCAACTCTTTTGAAAAAATTAGCCATATCTCCAAATCTGGGACCTGCATGACCTCCTTCAACACCCATGTGTTGGCTGCCTGCAATTTCAGGTTCACTTCTCCTTTGCCTATTCTTTGGCAAGGCTCACCAGTTCCTCTATCTGGGGCTGCATGGAAAGAGGCAACCGAATCTGTAAGACAAGATTCAATTTTATCCAAGAAACCTCTCAGAGCATCCTGTGCCACATCACCTGCAACATCTGCTTCTTCAGTTCTTCCATGCTGATCTTCCACAAACCAACAATTTCCTTTTACCTGCTCTTTCTTTTCATCGAAACATAAGTGACCATCTGTGCTTTTCAACTTCTCCATCCTTAGCTTACTTTGATCTGCCATTGCTCTACTCCCACTCAATCAGAAACCCCTGAGAGTGATCTGTAACCAAACACAAAACCGCTTCCTGCAACCTTAGCTCTGATACCACTTGTTGGGGATATGAAACACCGGAAGCACACAATTGATTACCAAATACCAAGCAACTTAATATGTGAAAATAACCAGAATCAACAAGTAACTAGAATCTAGAAATAACACAAGATATGAGAGATAATACACCACTTGTATTAATACTCATACAGAAAAGAATACAATAAAGAAGATGCCACTTCTTCTCCACCACCTCTTTAGAGGTTTCCCAACCTCAAGTGAACAATACTTCTTTCCTCAAAGCTCTCTCTCTTAGGTCCCAACACCCAACTCACACATTGAGTTGGTGTTCACCTTATACCTGTGCTCCACGCACTCCACAAGTGCTCCACGCACTCCACAAGTACTCAAACGTACTTCAAGTAGATCTCCCCTGAACCTGCATCAACCTACACCTCAATAGACCTTATTTATGGAAGGATCTTCCTTGCCTTCCTCTATGTTCTGAGTACACACCTGTACTCCAAGTAGATCTCTCTTGATACTGCTCCCTGTTGTGTTGCTATCCTATCTGATCTTCAACCTACAGATCAAGCTGGTTCTGCACACCTGTGAACCTTGACCTTGCACACACACACACCTGCATATCAATGATCTTACTTACCATGTAGATCTCCTATCGTAGCCATGCTCACCTGATGACCAAGATCATACACTCCTGAAGAACCTTGCTGATTCTCCAAACCAGTACCCACCTTGGTACTGTGGCACTAGGAGGAACACACCATTGCTCTACCTCACGCACAGAAGGAGCTTATAATAATGCTCTCAATATAAGTACTCACCCAATTAACTAATCCTTAAAATTATTGTTAACATAAAATATAAACTTTCATTATTACTTCAGTAAACTAATACTTTAATCCCATCCTTTTAATTAATCTAATTGCAACCTTATAATCCTTACATCAAAATACTCTTCCAAGCTGAGGGTAGCACTACATGGGGATCCTTGGAAAGGATAATTAGAATATGCAATTGAAAACTTCAAGAAAACATGGGAATAAATGTATCATGAATTACAAGACATCATGGTAGCTCTCTCTTATACAATGATAATGGCATATGAGGAAGTCAGATGAGATGAAAGAGATGCATACAAAACATGTGTTTCTCAACTAAGAATCTTATCCATTCCATTCTAGCTTTACTATCATAACATGATGTATACAACCATGTTATATACTAGGAAAAATGAATTACATTGACATGTATTTAAAAAATAAAATGAAATAACCCCTTAACCCCATGCATTAATAGAAAATCAAAAATAAAAAAACTAGTTAAATAATGTAATTTTATAAAAATATCACATATCCATTTTTTATTAAAGTCATTATGAAAATGCATTATTATAAAATAGAATAAAAATAATAAAGTGATCATTATAGAGATCCATTTACTCCCTCCATAAGACAACATCCATATTTCCTCATTTCAACTTTTCCTCTTAGTATAGAGTCACACTATAACCTTATACATCAACACCATCAAAGCTACAAGGTCGTTTATCCACTTTCTTAGAGGTAAGAGAAACCTCATATCCATTTCATTATTTGTAATGGTATACAAAGAGTCTATATATACATTCATTAAAACCCTAAACACTATATTATAGTCTGTATAATATCCTACATCTTGCCTACTTATATAATACCCTTCACATTTTGTGTAATGGTCTACTTTTGTCCATCTTGATACATAAAGGAAAGGAGATAATGGACCATTGGTATATATAATGGTATACTATTTTCCATCTTATTATAGTTTGTATAATGCCCTAAATCTATATAATGGTCTCTTTTTGTCCATCTTGATACATAAAAGAAATGAAATAATGAACCATCAGTCTGTATAATGGTCTATTATTATCCATTTTCTTATAGTCTATATAATGGCCTGCATCTTGCTCATCTATATAATGCCCTTCACATTATGTATAATGGTCTACTTTTGTCCATCTTGGTACATAAAGGAAAAGAAGGAATGAACCATCAGTTTGTATAATGGTCTACTATTATCCATCTTATTATAGTCTGTATAATCCCCTGCATCTTGATTGTCTATATAATTCCCTTCACATTCTGTATAATGGTCTATTTTTACCCATCTTAATACATAAAGGAAATGAATTAATGAACCATCAGTATATATAATGGTCTATTTTTGTTCATCTTATTATAGTTTGTATAATGCCATGCATCTTGCTTGTTTGTATAATTCCCTTCACATTCTGTATAATGGTATATTGTTTTTCATCTTGATATATAAAGGAAAGAAAGTAATGAACCATTAGCATGTATAATGGTCTACTGCTGTCCATATATTATGGTCTATATAATGGTCTACATCTTGCTTGTCTTTATAATTCCCTTCACATTATGTATAATGGTATACCGTTCTCCATCTTGATACATAAAGGAAAGGAAGTAATGAAGCCATGGTTTGTATAATGGTCTTCTATTATCCATATTATTAAATTATGTATAATTCCCTACATCTCTCTTGTCATTATATTACAATGTTTGTGTTTGTTTAGTAATGGACATAAATAAATATAAAAGGAAAGGAACCAATGAAGTTGTCAAGAGGAAACTAATTGACATTTTGAGTGCAGATTGTGATCACGATAATATGACTTTAGGTGACATCCCTTCATAGACTATATATTTGTTTATTTCTTTAGTGTCATATAATTAATAAATATCCATGGTTTTGCTCATGTGTAGCTTCTAATAATCACAATCCCACTCCTTGAAGCAATTTTGTGGACCAATCTGAAAGTCTTAAACAAATTAATGCAAATGTGGATGGAAACCTTCGAGAATGAAAACTAAGACATTTGAAGACCAAGTTGGATGTATGACAACAATGTGAAAAGGTTAGCAAATAAATGGATGACAACTTTAAGGAAACCAATGAAGGAATGGATAAAACCATATCGTCTCTGAAAAATGAGAACAAGGAGCTGAAGCTTTGTATTAAATGTGTAAGAAAAGAAAAATTATAGGCTCAAATGTAGCTCGAGGAAAAAATTGCATTAGTGAGAGTATATTAAGTTATTTCAAGTGCTAGGGCTATTGATTTGGAAGCAGAGCATTATAGGAACATAAAACAAAATAAACTTTATGAGGAATTTATCAAAGTGTGGACAAACTTTACAATCCATCTTATTCCTTGCCCTACAACTACTCCCACTACATCCATGCTTCCTAACTCCAACACCGATAACAATGATCAAAATTAGTTTGTTCCTTTATAGTGGTTCATTTCACTATAGTTATTGAATTTTACATATATATGGTTTATTTCACAGTAGTTGTTAACTTTATAGTTATTCTAGTTTTTGAAAATTGCAAAATAAGAATATGCATGTCTCATAAGAATGTGAAATTTTAAAACTTTCCTAACATCATGTGTTCTCAATTGGCTAAATAAATAATTTCAAAGAACAACAAAATAATGAAATTAGTTGTGTATCTTTACATGTTTTTATATGTTAAATCATATGTGAATCTAGTTTCAAGGATTCAAAATTTT
Organism: Torreya grandis; assembly: GCA_037957365.1. NCBI lineage: Eukaryota > Viridiplantae > Streptophyta > Pinopsida > Cupressales > Taxaceae > Torreya > Torreya grandis. The sequence continues at coordinate 505,135 of JARHVA010000700.1, read as the reverse complement.
AGGACATATAACATCTAATTAATCATAAAAAGTAACATACTTTGATAGCAATTTAAATTTAAAAGGGAATTGGACATGTTCATTTGCCGATGATGCATGCCTATGGATTGCCATATTCTCCATAAAATATGTTTAACGTCATAGACTAGTCTTGAAACCATCTTCTACATGTTAGAAAGGTTTTACATGGGGATTATTCACCTCACCATTATTGAAAATTGGCCTTGCTCAAAACCAATTACAACCCTCTTCAATAATCTGTTCAAAAAAATTAAGACTTCTCCTATCAAATGGAAGAGTGAGAAGTGTTTTATCTAACAATCTACGGATGCTAAGAATTTGTGGATCATTAAGGTCATCAACATCACGAACAATATTATCATTTAGAAGACCATTGGCAACATTATCATGGAAAAAGTCATCTAAAATGTTATTAGCATCATCCTAAACAAGTCATAAATATATGTTTGTCAACAACCATATGAAAATCCATGAAAATCATTTACAAATTCAACAAAACAAGGATAAACAAGAATCAATACACAAATAATACCTACATGGGTATCAATATGGGAAACAACATTTCCTCTTGATGAAAATTCCTTAACAAATTTATTTGTCAATTCACTGAATTTCAACATGCACTTGCACACATGGCCTTGGGTTGACCACATGCATTCACACATTACAAAACACTAACTCACCATTTAACCTTGTAAAAATTTTCTTATTTGCTTTGGCTTCTCACCCATGCCACATCAAGGTCAATCTCACTAAACATCACATCACCATCAATGATGCTTTGTGATTTCATCCATGATTTGTTCTCTAAGTGCTCAAGATTGAAGTTCCTATAAAATCCATTTTACTTGCACATTTAGATCCACTGGTAATGCACAAATACAATAGACACCCACTTCTTCACCAACCAATACACTCTTATATGGGATGAAACTCTAATTTAATTTATAAACATGTACTTCATATGAGAGTGATATACTTCTATGGAAACATTTGTCTCTTGACCTACATGGGGCATTGTATGCAAACATCTTGCCCACATGCCAATACAGTCGAACCATTGATATTTCCAGTAGTTGATGAATTATTTGTGAGATTCATATTATTACATGAATAGGTTCATACCATAAATCATTGCCTTTTCATTGGGTGACTTATGCATTATTTCACCCAATATTCTAAACATTACCTGCCTTGTTTTAGCATTATTGACCTTTGAAATTAAGTTTATCAACCCTGCTCTCCTCATGTACCAACTACAGAGGTATAACTCACATTGAAAAACTTCCCTGGACTTGCAGTGACAAAGTAAACATAACAAAATTAGCAAAAAATAATTATTTTAAATGACAATAATAAATATTTATAATAGACATGGGCTTAACTTACCTAATAGCAATAATTTTAGTGGGAACCTTATCTACCATGAAAGCATTTGGTTTCCATTCCAACATGTGGCAATGCACACAAATCACTAAATTCAGCATCCCTGAAGTGAGGTCCAAACCAGTAGCCCTTGAAATTAACACCCTTAAATAGAAAGTCCATTGTGCATACTATCAAATACAATAAGTCTGTACAGCATGAACTGCATCAAAAAACACAAACATAAGTCTTATACAATAACAAATGTGAAGTTTAAAATTTGTAAATCTGCAACTACCTTTTGCATGTTTGTCCCATATGTAGAGTTAATTTAAAGTATATTATTATGTGCATACTTCAACATCCATTAATGTTTTTGAGGAAGCTAGATGCCTAAGACAAAGGGTTACTCCTCCATTCTTATTTTTTCAAATTCTTCATACATAAATTCTTTTTCAAGATTTTTAGTGACAAATATTCAAACACTATCAGCTTCACAATGATCAAATTTGTATTTTGATTCCTTCATCTTTCTCTGAATATTGTGGATGTCATATTTAGTCATGAAAACATCCCTCTTTGTCTGAACCTAGAACAATGTAGGTTTTTCATGGACCATGTCATGATGTTTTTGGTGAATAAGTTCAAGAGTCAAGCCCAATGATAACAACCTCTCCACCCAATCCTTCAATGCATCACTAATGAATGGATTCAGAGTACAATGACTACCCCTAAAGTCATTGATCTCTTACCCATGTCAAACCATGCCTTGTCATTTCATATGGCCCATGTTCTTATATGTAATTAAAGACTATTCTTCCATTTTCATCAACACACAAATAGAAAAGTGCCATTGACATCCACCATGCAAATGCTTACAACCAGGTCGACTACCAATGCCAACTTTCACAACATCTAAAATTTCTTAATGCATGTAATCTTCAGCCATATAATCCTCAGGGCCATACGTACACCAATACCTATATAATACATACATAAATTATAATTTTAAAAAAAACAATTGGTATTAAAAAAACTATTACAAGACAAAATACCCACACTATGTGTTGGAGTGATCTATCAATCCTAATTTTTTGCAAGTCAAATAACAAATGATTGAATATGCTATCATTGATACGTAAGGTAGTGGGATACACTAAAACCTTACAATCACCATTTAAAAAGTCTTGTATATGATCTCTTTGTATCCAAGCAATAATATCTTTATCATTACCTATATTGTACTCCACCTCACTCCACTCCAATTCATTATAAGATAAATCCCCAAGACATGGATTTTTTAATGTAAGAGACAAAAATCTCTTCCACTAGGATGTCATCTATGAAACTATCAAACCAAAAAAAGTTAAATTTATTAATTTTTAGCTCACAAGAAACACTAATATTGAGTACAAAGTAAAGAGAAACATAACATTGAGAGAAACATAGTAGCAAATTATCCACCACCTATGTCACTCTTTCCACTAGATCATTATCCACATGAAATTAAACATTAGAAACATCCAATCATATCACCATTTCAGGGAATAATGGTATCCACCCTCAACATGAGCTAAGTCATAAAAGATAGTTACAAGTTTAAAGATGAAACATGGTAAGATCCTAAAATCATTGCCAAATAAACATACCATTAGGTTCAATTAGTCATGAATATAGTGAATGGATTTCCATGAACCTTCTATTATTAACTCGATAGATTTATGAACAAAAATGAATGCAATAAATGTTTTACCATCCCACAAGAAACACTAATATTGAGTACAAAGAAAAGAGAAACGTAGCATTGAGATAAACATAGTAGTAAGTTATCCACCACCTATGTCACTCTTTCCACTAGACCATTAGCAATAGGAAATTAATCGTTAAAAACATCCATTCATATCGCCATTTAAGGGAATAGTGGTATCCACCCTCAGGATGAGCTGAGTCATAAAAGATAGTTGCAGATTTAAAGACTGAACATGGTAAGATCCTAAAATTATTCCCAAATAAGCATACCATCAAGTTCAAGATGTCATGAATACAATTAATGGGTTTTCATGATCTTTATATAATTTGATTGATAGAGTTATGAATAAAAAGGAATATAATAAGTGATTTATAATCCCAAAAGAAACACTAATACTGAGTAAAAAGTAAATAAAAATATAATATTGAGAGAAACATATTAGTAAGTTATCCACCACCTATGTCACTCTTTCCATTGGACTATTAGCAACAAGAAATTAAATATTACAAACATCCATTCATATCACCATTTAAGATAATAGTGGTATCCACACTCAACATGAGCTGATTCATAAAAGATAGATGTAGGTTTAAAGATAGAATAGGGTAAGATCCTCAAATCATTCCCAAATAAACATACTATCAGGTTCACGCAGTCATGAATATAGTTAATGGGTTTCCATGATCCTTCTATTATTAACTTGATAGAGTTATGAATAAAAAGGAACACAATAAGTGTTTTGAAATCCCATAAGAAACACTAATACTACATACTAAGTTAAAAAAAGTGGTGGATAACTTACTATTATATTTCTCTCAATGTTATATTTCACTTAACTTAGTAGCCAATATTACTTTTTCTTGTGGGATTGTAAAACACTTATCAAGTTAATAATAAAAAACATAACATTGAAAGAAACATAGTAGTAAGTTATCCACCACCTATGTCACTCTTTTCATTAGCAAAAAAAAATTAAACATTAGAATCATTCGTTCATATCACCATTAAAGGAAATAATTGAGTCACAACAGATAGATGTAGGTTTAAAAATAGAATAGGGTAAGATCATAAAATGATTCCCAAATAAGCATGCCAACAGGTTCAAACAGTCAACAATAAAACCAATGGGTTTCCATGAGCCTTCTATTATTAACTTAATTGAATTATCAGAAAAAAAAACTTAATAAGTGTTTTACAATCCCACAATAAATAATTATATATGCCCATCCTTCACATTAGCACAATTATCACTAAAAAAGTAAGGAGTATTATGTTGACTGCTAGAAGGAATTATGGATTAGTTATGGCATAATCATTCATTCAATGTATAATTTATTGAATAGTTTATGTAATTTGAATATGATACATAGAATTTATTGAATGCATAATATATTCATTTCTAGTTACTACTTCAAACAAAACTCACATTCCTATACTCTGTCTCCCATAATAGGGCATTGAATGTATTTTTAACTTCTTTCACCCCTGATGGTATGGTTGTTTCAGAATTATTTTAGGATCTTAAACTATTCTTTGCTTAAACAAGAATCTATCATCTATTACTAAACTCATGCTGATGGTGGTTATCACTATACTTAATTGTATGCACACAACATGGGTAAAATTTTTTAACATTAAAATTCTTTTATGATATAAAGTTAGAATCAAAGGTATAACACTAAAATTCCTTTATATGTAGCATATCTAACAATGATTATGTATTGAATTCACATGTATCCACTGAATTATATGTATCATATATTAATTATATAAACTATGCATTGCATGAATGATTATGCCCTAACTGATCATTAATATTTTTAATAAATCAACAATATAGTCAAAATAAAATAAACTCAAATATATTACACAATCTAAACTGATATGCCCTTTTGAGATGCTGAACCGATATCATACTTAAGGGTTGGGGATTCAATAATGTAGATAATTTAATTCATTGTAGCTAACCAACCTATATAGTAAAATGCCTCCCCGAAGATGTTGCTATGGTTCGTGATTCTTGAATCAAGTAATGGAAAATGGGCTCTTGCATATGAATAAAAAGTAATGGTAAATGAGAATTGGTATACTCTTTGAATATGGTAAATTCATGCAAGTAACAAGTTAGTGTTCAACTACTATTCAATGCATTTTATTTTTCAATTAGCATTTGACTTAACCCTTATGATTTGCCTTAACTGCTATTGTTTCCCCAATGGGAATGCCTTAACTAGTAGGAGTGTTCATATTGCTAGTTGACGTGTCCATGAGACCCACCAAATAGTCATAGTCCAATGGTCATGGCTGGGATAATGTTTGTTAACAACACATTAAGACAAATAACAGTGGTTAAGGCAAACAACATGGTTAAGGTCAATGACAATGGTTAATAAAAACCGTTGAATGCAACTAGCAGGAGCATTCAACATGGACTACCATGCTATATGTTGACCCCCAACTAGTACCCATCCACTTTATTAATGCTCATACTAGAAATTCTATGTTAACTGCTATTATTTCCTTAACAGTTGTTTACATTAACTGTTTTTGATTGCTGACCACTCACTAATGCAGTCATGAGGAGAGTTAATAATCAAGAAAAATTCTATTTCAATTTTCATTATTTTCAAACTCACTTTTCTTTGTGAGTTCTCGCTTTGGAACCTCATATTCCCCCCTTCCCCTTCCCCTTTGTGACCTCACTTGCCCTCATCTGCTTCATCGCCATGACTGGATGAAGGGTTTCAAACCTTTCTATTATTTGTTTGAAGCCCACCATTGATCACATCTTCTCACCATTGGGACTATGCATATCCTTTGAATAATATGGTTATTTCAATCAAGGACGAGTAGATGGCATTGTGAATGGTAGAAAAAGTAGTGCCCATCAAGAAAGTTTTCACAACCTTTGTTTGCAAGGTTTAAGGTTATGCCCTTATGAGATGTGCAATATTGATGAGAATGGCATAATGATTTGGTTTTCATAATACATTTGGTTTTTTTTTATGTTCACATGTTTTTTTGAGGTATTTAAGGAAATAATGATTATTTAGAACATAATCATTTCGTGTTTCACATAATCATTGTCTGCATTGTTGAATAACCAACCCTTGAGTATAATATTAGTTTTGTAGGGTTTTATGTTGACTTTATTGTTGCAAATTTGAAGGAATTAATTATTTTTTAGGAAATAATCACTCATTCAATTCATAATTATTATCTACATTATTGAATATATATCCCTTAAACATAATATTCAACTTGGGTCTATTTTATGTCGACTGTATTGTTGTCTACTTGAAGTAATTAATGATTACATAGGGCATAATTAGTCATTAATTGCATAATCATTGTCTACACTGTTGAATATCCAACCCTTGAACATAATATTCAACTTGGGTTTGTTTTATTTTGACTATATTTTTTTCTACTTAAAGGAATTAATGATTATTGGGCATAATCATTCATTCAATGCATAATCATTTTTTACATTGTTGAATATCTAACCTTTGAGCATAGTATTAGTTTGAGCTTGTTTTATATTGACTGTATTATTTTCTACTTGAAGGAATTAATTATTAATTAGGGCATAATCATTCAATCAACACATTATCATTGTCTACGTTGAAAGAATCAATGATTAGTTAGGGCATAATCATTTATTCAACATATAGTTTATTAACTAATTTGTGCAATTAGGATATGCTACACATAATTCAATGAACACATGAATTAAATGCATAATAACTATTGGATATGCTACATATAAATGAATTTAAACTCTACACCTTTTTATTTTAGCTAAACACTATTCACATAAAACTTCAAGTCTGTGCCCAAAACATTAATTGCTTCAAGTAGTCAACAATATAGTCAATGGGTGCTTTCGATGTGGACTACCACGCTAAACGTTGACCCTTGACTGGTTACATCTATTTCTTAGTCACTTTGTCATGGCGCATTGGGATGAACTATACTAATTTTCTTGAGCCATTGTTATTCGCATTAATTATGGGGTTTTGCCTTAACTATGATTGTTAAGGAGTTGTTGGACCCCACCGACGTAGTCACGATAAATGTTAATAATCAAGAAAAAGTGAATTAAAATTTAATTATTTTAAATTATCATGCCCTTTAATGAGCTTATTTTCCCTCCCCCTCTTCGTCACCATGATTGAATAATAGTCAATGGGTTTCTATTATCCTTCTATTATTAACTTGATAGAGTTATGAATCGAGATGAACACAATAAGTGTTTTGCAAGCCCATAATAAACACTTCTACTGGGTGCTAAGTTAAGAGAAAATAACATTCAAAGAAACATTATACCATGTTATCCACCACCTATGTTCATTTTATATATTATCAATATAAAAATAAACAGTATAAACATCCTAAAATCATTGCCAAATAGGCATACCATAAGGGGTTCAAGTAGTCAACAATACAGTCAATGATTTTTCATGAGCTTTGTATTATTAACTTGATTGAGTTATAAATAAAAATGAATAGGATAAGTGTTTTTCAAGACTAGAAGAAACAATTATACATGCCTATCCTTCACATTAGCATAATTATCACTGAAGAACAAAGGAGTAATATGTTGACTGGTTGAAGGATTTAAGAATTAGTTAGGACATAGTTTGTTTTATATTTACTATATTATTGATTGGTTGAAAGAATTAATTATTAGTTAGGGCATACTCATTCAATAAATTCATAATTTATTGAATATTTTGTGTAATTACAAAATGTTAAATATAATTCATTGAACAAATAATTCATTCAATGCCAATTACTACTTGAAATACAACTCACACTCCTATACTCAGCCTTCTAAAATGGGACACTAATACACATGGAATTATAATAGGGAATTATACTAATACATTCAATTATAAAATAAATAGGGCATTAGTAAGTATTACAATAGGGAATTATACTTATTCAGTCAAGTATAAAATAAATGGAGTGTTTCAATAAAAGTTGCATTGAAGTAGAACCAACATGCTTCATATTTTGAGTATACATACATAGTTAGTGAGTAGAGCAGGTATCAAAATTTTAAACATCAAATTAAAAAAAAAAAGTATACATATGTACACTAATACCTATATAAATGGATCAGGTAATGGTTTATAGTATACACAAATCAATTATACATAGTTATGAGGAAGGTAATGACATACTTGATCTAGAATTAAAAAAAAATTATACATGATAAGGGAAAAATCACAAACTTTACATTATTTGTAATGGTGTACAAAGATAAAGTATTGACATTCTTTTCAAAAAGGAGTTTGTATATATATTCAATGCTTGTATAATACCCTTTATTACAATATGTATAATTCCTTGAATCTTCATCATTCTTTTTTATGTATGACACCATTTACATTCTGTATATCATTTTAAAATATACTATATATAAGGAATTTGAGCTCTATACATTTGTATTCTAGCTTTATAATATAAAGGAATTTTAATGTTTTGAATTTTGACCCCTGATCTATTCACATCATTGTTCATCTTGTTACATAAAGGAAAGGAATGAATGAACTGGGAACCATCATTCTGTATAATGGTCTATTATTGTTCATTATCAATACTAAGTATTATCTTGGGAATTTGGGATACCCTTCACATAAACACTAAAATAATCATTCTTTATACATAAAGGGAAGGAACCAATGAACTATCAGTTTGTATAATTATCTATTATTGTTTGTTATCAATATTAAATATCATGAATCATGGAAGGTCCTTAACTAGGCAGTATATTCATATTCCACAACTAGGCTAATATTTTTTAACAACATGTTAAGGTAAATAATAACTAGTTCATTGGTTCCTTACCTTTATATAGGCTGTAATAAGATGGATAATAGTATACCATAATACATAATGTAAAGGGTATTATACATACAAGCAAGATGTAGGGCATTATAAAGACTATAATAAGATGGACAACAAAAAATCATTATATAGACCAATGGTTCATATCAAGAAACTATATGAAAGACATAAATGTTGTCTATAATACTATGAAAAAAAGGAATACATTTAGCTAAACATTATTCACAAAACTCCAACTCTATCCTGCTTATTATTAGTTGATTCAAGCAATCAAAAATATAGTAAGTGGATTTCAATGATCCTTTTATCATGAACTTGATTGAGTTATAAAAAAAATTAACACAATAAGTGTTTTGTAAGACCACAAAAAACACTTATAATGAGTACTAAGTAAAGAGAAACATAACATTGAGAGAAACATATCACTAAGTTATCCACCACCTAGGTCACTCTTTTCAATAGCAACAGGAAATTAAACACTAAAAACATCTATTCATATTACCATTTAAGGGAATAGTGGTATCCACCTTCAGCATGAGCCGAGTCATAAATTATAGATGCATGTTTAATGGCAAAACATGGTAAGATCTTAAAATCATTCCCAAATAAGCATACCATCGTGTTTAAGCAGTCAACAATACAGTCAATGGGTTTTCATGATCCTTATATGATTAACTTGATTGAGATATCAACAAAAATAAACACAATAAGTGTTTTCAAGCCCATGCCCATTGTTTGCTTTAACTATTGTTATTTGCCTTGACATGTTGTTAACGAATCTGAGTCTAGCTGTGAGCATTGGACGTTGGTTTATTTGTCCCCCCCAACACGTCAACCAAAAATTCAAATGCTCTTGATAAATAAGGTGGTCCTTTTGATACCCCACGGAGGGATAACTTATCTCATCATTTAGTGTATTGTCATATAAGAAATGGGGCATTGAACTAATGCAATGAGATCAAAATTGACCACATATTGGATAAGGTAAAATTAGTTCATTGCCTTGTTCCCTATTATTGACTATGATAAGATAATGGGGAATGAGATCTTGTCGATGTCAAAATGGCACATCCCAAATGGTATGCAAGTATCTTGGCTAACTTTTAACTATTAGTTATCTGAGCCAACTAGGGGTCAACATCCAACATGGTGTTCCATGCCAAACATACTCATTAGTTACACTTTGCAAGAAAGCCTTATCTTGTAAACAAAGTATATCCTTATGTTCTAAAGAATGTATGTCATATAAGGATTTTTTTTTATATTTTATATTATAAATAAATTAGGTAGACGGAGTAACTAATAGGGATGTAGAGGTTAGTTGTAACCCTAGTCATCCATGTTGAAGTTTTTGGTTAATTATTTTTAACACTCATAAATTATTTAGGTTAGATCTATTATTAAATCATGTATTATGAGTGTAACCAAACAATGCATTTAAAATGGGTTATTATGGAGGCAGTTGAACTCCACATCCCCTCTAGTCAATTCATCTACCAGCACTTCATTTGTTTCGTTAGCCTGTTAGCCAAATGAAAATCTTATCTTATGTGAATGGCATAATATTTGAAAATGATTTAATATTATATTTTTTGTCAGTCCATCACTTGAATTATCCTGTTAGCCCTCTCTCAATGGGCCCCATTTATTACATATTTAGGTGAGGCCATGCTCCTATGGTTCACACTTATGGAATCAAGTAATGGAAAACTAGCTCCTACACAGGTAGAAAAGGTAATAGAAAATGAGAACTTGTATACTCTTTCAATAGGGGAAATGCGTGCAAGTAACAAGTAAGCATTCAACTTATATTTCATGCATTTTATTTATTAACTAGCATTTGACTTAACCGCTATTAGTTTCCTTAACCACTATCATTTGCCTTAACTATTATCCTTTGACTTAATTGTTGTTATTTGCCTTAACCATTGTTGTTTGACTTAACTTGTTAACAAATGTTAGCCCAACCGTGAGATCTAGACTTTAACCGCTTTGGTGGGCCTTATGGAAACATCAGTAAAAAAATGTGAATTCTCTTGCTAGTTAATACATTCCCATCATTGAAGGGCTATTGAGCCAATTGAATAGATGAAGGGGAGGTTAGATGGAGTATCTAACAAGCACATATAGGTCAACTATCAATGTGACCTCTTCTATTGATTCCATTGGGCCATTAGACATTTGATTATGGGCCTTACATCTTACATCTACATTTCTAAATGTAATTAACAAGTACACTCAGTGTGATAATCGTGGTTAAGTCACCAACCTACGCTTAATGTAAAAAAATAACTAAGGTAAATGACAATTGTTAAGATCAACACATTTGGGGAAGAACATCTTCACTAGCAGAAGTGTTCACAATTCTAGCTGATGTGTCTTTGGGTCCCATTAAATCAGTCAAAGTCAGAGCTCATGTGGCGTTACCCATTTTCATAAGTGAGCACCGCATTACCATAATATTGGATTACTATATAATAAGGGAAAAACCATATGGGGTATTTTATTCTTGCTTGGATACAATGACTAAAAATTGTCATGACTACTCGTACTTGATATTATGTTTTCCATTATTATTTGATCATTATTTCAATTTATTAAGAACTTGGGATAACTACAACATATTTCATTTAAATTATGTTATTTCATATTTATTGTATTATATTTATTTGGAGATATATTGGATAGGTATTGCTGATGTCATTTTGAATTATTGTAGGTGTTGCCTTGGTATGAGCTAGGTTAGAAAGTGGAATACTTTATTCGAATTTGAACGTAAGGTATATAATTAAATGATTATAGTATAGTACGAATGAGATCCAAAAATGAGACACCTTTTTGGATTATGAAAATCGTACGTGGTGAATGATAATCTATTGTGTCTCTTTCAAAACCTTTTTCGAAACTCATTAATAAATTACTTTAGGCACATGCTTTTATGTTTGGGGCTCAAAAACGAATGCACTATTACACTCTATATCCAATGGTTGGTGTGGGTAGGGACCCACTATATAGATGGGCTCATTTTAAATTCCAAGAATTTTAATAGACTCTTTGAGGAATAGGTTTGTTATTGATGCATAAAAATTATTTACTCATACATAATCTAAAGGTTGATTTGGTATATATATTATTTCAATCACTGATGCATAATAGTTTCTTCTTTCAAGTTTTTGTTTCAGACTTATTTTAGTTGGTTTATTTTGAGATATACTAGACAATTATTGTTGGTGTCATTTTGTATGATTGCAAAAGTTGCCTTAGTATGAGCTAGGTTAGAAAGTAGAACACTTCATTTGACTTAGAATGTAAGGTATACAAGTATATGCTTATAGTATAATATGAATGAGATATAACTCCAAGACAACTATTTAGATATGAAAATATTATGATGTGAACAATAATCTATCATGTCTCTTTTGAAACCCTTTTCAGATCTTATGTATAAACTGCTTTAGGCATATGCTTTTATGTTTTGGGTTTGAAACCGAATGCACTATTACACTATACAATCAATGGTTGGGATGGGTGGGAACCCATTATATGTATGGGATCATTTTAAATTCAAAGAACATTAATAGACTCTTTGAGGAGTAGGTATGTTATTAATGCATAAAAAATATTTACTCATAAATACTATAGATGTTGATTGGGTATGTCTTTGATTTAACTTACTGATGCATGATGGTTTCTTCTTTCAAGTTTTTATTTCAAACTTATTACACTTGATTTATTTTGAGATATAATTGATAGGTACTATTGATTTAATTTTGTATGATTATAGGTGTTGCCTCAGTATGAGCTAGGTTGTAAAGTGGAACACTTTGTTTGGATTTGAAAGTAAGGTATACATGTATATGATTATAGTATAATATGAATAAGACCCAAATTTGACACCTTTGCTTATTACTTGATTATCATATTCAAACCCCATCTTGTTCACATTTTTAATGCCCTGTGGCATATGTTATTTACAAGTGCCATCTGTGTATATGGATCATAATGAAATGTAGTGGGGTTTAATGAACCATAATATGGCAACTAGTTGTTACCTTCATATTATACGGCTGAGTGTGAAATTCATCAAATAAATGCATTATTTTAAAGTGGAATAATAATAAGAAAGTGATCATGATAGAGACCCCTATTCTCCCTCCATAAAACATCATTCTAATTTCATCATTTTTGCATTTCCTCTTAGTATACAGTCTCACTGTAATATACAACATCACGATCAAAATTGCAATGATGCCTATCCACTTTTTTGGAGGTAAGGGAAAACTCACAACCTTTACATTATTTGTAATGGTATAAACAAAGTATATATATATATATATATATATATATATATATATATATATATACCCTAAACCCTATATTACTATGGAGGTATTAAGATAGAACTATGTTTTTTCTACCTTAAGTTAACTTTTGAAATTCCATTCAATGACAAAATGGACTGGAAAGTGGTTGCAAATAGCAATATCAGTTAAGTATTCTACTGATAAAAGCAAACAAGAGGCAAAAGAAAAGTACGATTGAGATAAATCATGGACCTGCTTAATGGATCATCTTAACTAGGGTTAATGTCCAATGTGGCAGTCCATGATGAATGCTCTTGCTAGTTATGTTCAACATCACTCAGTATAACAACAAGAGTATTCATCATAAATTGCTATGTTGTACATTGATCATAGTTCTGACTTGTTACTTATGTTCCTTTCCCCTGTTCAATGATTATACTAGTTCTTCTTTGCCATTACCTTTTCTACCTGTGCAAGAGCCCATTCACCATTATCCGATTCAAGAAGCACAAACCATAGGAGCATCCTTAGGGAGGCATTTTACTGTACAAGTTGGTTAGCTACAATGAATTTCATATAATTTAAGGATTCTACCAATAAAAATAAACAAGAGGCAAAGGAAAAGTGTGGTTGAAAAAATATCATGACCTTGTTTAATGGAGTGCCTTAACTAGGGTCAATGTATAACATTGCAGTCCATGACAAATGTTCTTGCTAGTTATGCTTAATGCAATATTACAATATATATAATGCCTTGCATCTTGACTTTTGTATAATACCCTTTACATTTTTTGTAATGGTCTATTTTTGTCCATATTTATACATAAAATAAATGAGCCAATGGACCATCAATCTTTATAATATTCTATTATTGTCCTATTGTCCCAAAAAAATGTCACTCATTTTTGGGACAACCTATGAACTATTTTGGTTCAACAGACCAAAATCGTCTCTTCCCTTTTCAAAATTTGTTCTGAGCATTCAATTTCCTCATTTTCCAAGCTTTTTCAGTAAAGGGATTAGCAGGTTCAAAGGCTTCTATAGGCGAGTTCAATTAAAAGAACAAGTTTCCAACACTTAGTCATTTTTAGGATTGGTTTTACGCCTTGGTTCAACCAAAAAATGTTCATCGGCAAGCTTCTAAACAAAGATTGAACCGTTGAACCATTGAACCTTGAACCATTTTGGTTCAATGAGTTCAATGGGTTCAAAGGTTTAACGTCATTAGCAAGGGTTAAGCACTTTGTCAAGGTTCAAATTTTAACCATTTCAAGGTTCCACGGCTTCAAACACTTAACAAAAAACAAAGGCTTGAACCGTTGAACCTTGAACCATTTTGGTTCATCGGTTCAACAAGTTCAACGACCAAATGAATCAATGTGATTGGTTCAAAAGATCAAAAGGACTTAGCCAAATAAAGATAAAGAACCATTGAACTATTGAACCAAGGTTGGTTTAATCAGTCGGTTCAATCATTAGGTTCAAGGGCTGCCCCAAAGCCAAAAAGGCAAGTGCCCTTGTGGAGGGAAGGCAACATTGGTTCAAAGGTCAAAGAGAAGACATAAAAGACATAATTCCTTTGGATTTGTTCAAAGGCCGATAAGGAACAATTCCTTCGAACTTTTTGTCCAAAGGAAATTATTAAGTGAAAGAGCTGTTAGAATTCTTTCAGAAGTATTTTTCGCGGGAAAATGACTAAGGAAAAAGCCCGAAAACCAAAGCCTGACGGAAAAAGACAAAGTGAAGGAATTCCTTCAGACTTTTTGTCAGAAGGAAAAATCTACCAAAAAAGGAAAAGCTCGTAGAAAAATGCCTGATGGAAAAAGACAAAGTGCAGCAGAAGCCGCCACGTGTCCCTTCTAAAGTCAAAGCGGAAGCTGCTAAGTGTCGTTTGTCGGGACACAGTTTTTACTAAGCTTCAAAGCTGTGAAACGTGCCACGTGTTCTGTTATAACTCAGCAAAATGTGACAAGTGTCTACATCCATGTTCCCCTTTTGAAGTTACTCGGGCAAGATGTGTCGTGGACCCCATTTTTCATAAGTTTCTAATAAGCGAAACTTGCCACGACCAAAGAAGGAGACGAAAGAAGAACCAAGCGACTGGCTGAAAAGAGAACCCAAAGACTCAAATTGATACAGGGGAAAGAGGAATGAGACAAAGAGGTAAATATCTACGTTGAAGTTATTTTGGTGGCTGGAACAGTCTACAAAGTAGATTCTCGAACTTGAAACATTGAAGGCACAGCCTGTTGGTCTCTTTTGGAGTAAAGACAAAATAGACAGCTGTGCAGATGTCAGAGGGGACATACTAGATGATCTAGACTCAGGAGAAGACATATGGGATGAAATGACATGCCATAGTTAAGACAGCTGCCCTATTTTCAATGCAGTCCTTTGACAAACCTAGAAATGCATTCAAGGCATTGAATGCACAGCATGGGTCTATGGAACAATGTGCCAAGTCTTTCTTGGCTGTTATATATTGTAATATCTTGTATCATTCTAAAGGAGATCTTCTTGTTACCAAAAACAAAACTCTACCTAATTGAAAGGCGAATACTGAGACTTTGAGCTCAGATTGTATTTCATTTTATTTTATCTGAATGAAAAAGCAAGACACTCGTAGACTTTGTGTTGTTATATCTTATGCTATTTTAGGAGATTGTTCTTATGTCTATCTTCTAGATGCATTCTTGTTTATTTAATTTAATAGGCAGAACTAGTGGAAGTGAAAAGGAAAATGTCTTGAAGTCAAATACTTTCAGACTTTGTATTGTTATAGTTGTCTTCAGTGTGTGTTTTTAGTTTCTTTCTGTGTTGAGGATTCTGGGATGACTTTGTGCCCCCATTATCTTTTGCATTTCAATCTTTGGGTAGTTGAGATGGAAACTTTGTGTTCTATTTCATACTGTTGGTTACTACCCTTTGTTACTAGTTCCCTTATCACTACCTGAAAGAACTCATGTTGTTTCCTGCAAGAACACTTTTGAAATAAGAGAAGTGCCTTCAGTCTTTTCACCAAGATTTTCTCTTCGATTTGTGAACATCATCTTTGAAAGAAGAGAGATGGATGGTATATCCTACCCTTGAGTGTTATTTTTTGCTTATAGTATATAGTATATAGCTCCTGCATATTCATAGGGAACCTCCCATTGATGAGAGGAGAGATTTATCCACCTCTGATGTAGTAAACCTACACACTGCACCGACTAATCTCCCTATGCTGTCGTTGAAGAGAACTATTTTGCTCACTAGTTAGCTGGTTGACAAAATATTCACCCAACAATTTTTGGTGACTCCGCTAGGGATGAACATGCAGTTTGAAGCCTTAAGTTTCGGATTGAAGTAGTTCCTTCCCCTGTCTATTATACAAACTCTAGCGACTCCATTCTGGGTCTTACCCATTATCCATTTATAGCCTTACCATCTTTCTCCATCTCTATTATATTATCTGGTCTACAAAATTAGAGTTGCCGGGAAAGAGTGCGCAATTTGAAGCCTCAAGCCTCATGCTAAAGCAGGGCCAGTTCTTTTCTATTTTTGTTCTGCAATCTAGCCACTCCATCCAGATTTTTATCCCTATTTTTCATAATTAAATCATGGCAGTTCAAGGCCCCTAGGGTAACTCATTTGGCCTACTCAACTTGATTCTGCCTTTGCATGAACTTCCATGCAGCTCAAGAAAAAACTTTCCCAAATTCTTTGGAGATGGGAGAGTTCACCCTAATGAACACATTGTAGCCTTCAGTATAGCCTCTGGCATGATAGGAATGGAATTTGAGGACGTGGAAGTTAGGCTCTTCATGGAAACATTACAAGGCACTGCTGCAAACTGGTTCTACCACCTGCAGGCTGGATCAGTGACCGACTGGGATACACTCAAAGCCAAATTTAAAGCCAAGTTCAAGCCTGTAGAAGATGCACATGCTTTGCTAGCCTAACTCACATAGATGAAGAAGGAGCCCCATGAACCTATGAGGGACTTCATTTCTAGGTTCGACAAACTGAGGCATAGGATTCCCATGATCGCCGAGTTGACACCTCAAAATCTCAAGTGTTTCTTCATCAACTCACAGCTGCTTGAAGTGAGGTTTTCTCTGAGACGGGCTAGACACATAGACCTTGTTGCTGCTTAGGACTTGGCTATTGAGCTAGAAAATGACCTTATCTTGGCAGGAAAGATAAGGAGACCCAAATAGAGGTAAGCCCTCTTCATCTTCTGAGTATCCACCTTCAGCCACCACTGATCAAATGGTGCAAAAGTTGGCAAATAAACTGCTAGCCTTGAAAAGGCAAATGGCCCAGAGTATGTCTGCTCCTCCTAATTGGGATATGCTAAGGAGGACATTTAAGAACCAGCCATATCAAGGCAATGCTGCCAGACGTCAAGGGAAAACAAATCATCTTAGTCCCCCACATAGGAACCTTGCCCTTGAAGCACCTCCAACCAACTCAGTAGTTGGATATCTGGAAATAGAACATGATTTCTCTTTCCAACCTGAGTTTGAGCAAGAAAATGACGCTAATATATTCACAGAGGATCAAGAAGAGTCAGCTGGCAACTCCCACATTGGGAGTTACCAGGATGAACCCAAAAGTAAAGGTGAAGCAGATGAGGGATCATATGCTGTGTTCACCCAATCCAAAAATCAGTCAGCCCAACTAGCTGATAAAGAGAAGATAGAGGAGGGACCTCAACCAACAATCTCAATTGCTAAGCATGGAACCACTCTGCCTTTCCAGCAAAAGGACTGGATGGTTGCTTAAAAAGTAAGTACCCCAAACATTTTTGCACCTTCAACTTCAAATTCACAAGCTAGTCCTCCCCCTCCCAAAAACCAAAAGGATGAACTCCCATCCTCTCTTCCTAGTCCATTTTAGTCATTTGACATAATTGATCATGTCAAGAAATCCAAAATTCAAATGACTAAATTTGAATTCCTACAAGCCAACCCTGAGCAGTTGAACGTTGGTGGAGAACTAAGTATGGACCTGTCTAAGGCAAGGAGCCCTGTCAAAGGCATAATGAAGAGATTGCTCCCTGAAAAAGATGCAAAATATGTGGTCACCTAAACGTCGGCCCCTGCAGCTCAAATTCTATTTGAGTCTTTAGGGAGGGGTAATTATTTTTTGACCACATAGGGTGTTCATGTTTCTATAGATGAAAGTCCTGTAGCTAGAAATCCAAAAATTGATTCAAATGAGACATCAAAAGAATTGGTAGGGCAGAATACAAATGAAGAAGGATCTTCCATCTCTAATGAAGAGAAACCTGATAGAAAATCAACTTCTGATGATGCTTGGATCTTAGAATCCGATGGCAACAATTCTTCTACCAATGTTGGAGCTAGGACTGTGTTGATATCTCCTCAAGGAGATATTTTTTCTTCATGTAAATTACAATTCAGCAACACCAACAACATAGCTGAATGTGAATCTCTATTGCTCGGATTGAAGGCTGCTTAAGACCAAGATGTCAAACTCCTTCACACCAAAGGAGATGATGAACTGGTGGTTTGTCAGGTGTCTGAGGGGGACAATCAAATCATGTGCTGGATTGAACCAGTAGAACAACAAGCTATGGTAGTGGACCATACTATTGTACTCCAAAGTCAGCAAAAAGAACTCTTCGCCAAAAGAACAAGGAGTTATGGTTTTTAGATTGAAGACCACGTCCTGCCATGGGGCAAGAAGAAGAAAGAGCCAAAAGGAGTGCACAAAAAATGTGATTCCTAGGGGAGAGTTCCATTCGCCTGTCACCGATTTTGGGGACAAAATGGTTTCTTGCTAGTTTATCAGGACATAATGCCATTTTCATTATCTCACAATGGGCGGTGTCTGAATCACTTCAATTCTTGAAGTGTCAAATAAGTTCACCTATACATATGTATATTTATATAGTCTTTGTTTCTACTTTGTGTTGTTCATTTTTATTTTTGGAGCCTTTCTTTTTGGGTAGCATGACTCCATAGCCTAATGGCATACTTGAAGGCACTAGAGATTCTGGTTTCTACTCCCCTCAGTTATTTCAAGCTTTCAAATGAAGGAAGTTCTCCACCTAGAGCCAGTTGTTGTCCCCAAAAAAAGTCACTCATTTTTGGGACAACCTATGAACTATTTTTGGTTCAACAGACCAAAATCGTCTCTTCCCTTTTCAAAATTTGTTATGAACATTCAATTTTCTCATTTTCCAAGCTTTTTTAGTAAAGGGATTAGCAGGTTCAAAGGCTTCTATAGGTGAGTTCAATCAAAAGAATAAGTTTCCAACACTTAGTCATTTTTAGGATTGGTTCAACACCTTGGTTCAACCAAAAAATGTTCATCGGCAAGCTTCTAAGCAAGGATTGAACCATTGAACCATTGAACCTTGAACCATTTCAGTTCAACAGGTTCAATGGGTTCAAAGGTTAAACGTCATCAGCAAAGGTTAAGCACTTTGTCAAGGTTCAAAGTTCAACCATTTTAAGGTTCCACGGCTTCAAACACTTAACAAAAAATAAAGGCTTGAACCGTTGAACCTTGAACCATTTTGGTTCATCAGTTCAGCAGGTTCAATGACCAAATGGTTCAATGTGATTGGTTCAAAATATCAAAAAGACTTAGCCAAATAAAGAGAAAGAACCATTGAACCAAGGCTAGTTTAATCGGTTGGTTCAATCAGCAGGTTCAAGGGGTTGCCCCAAAGCCAAAGAGGCAAGTGCCCTTATGGAGGGCATGCAACATTGGTTTAAAGGTCAAAGAGAAGACATAAAAGACATAATTCCTTAGGATTTGTTCAAAGGCCAATAGGGAACATTTCCTTTAGACTTTTTGTCTGAAGGAAATTATTAAGTAAAAGAGCCGTTAGAATTCTTTCGAAAGTATTTTTCGTGGGAAAATGACTAAGGAAAAAGCCCGAAAGCCAATGCCCGACAGAAAAAGACAAAGCGATGGAATTCCTTTGGAATTTTTATCCAAAGGAAAAATCTTCCAAAAGAGGAAAACCCTGCAGAAAAATGCCCGATGGAAAAAGACAAAGTGCGATAGAAGCCGCCACATGTCCCTTCTAGAGTCAAAGTGGAAACTGCCAAGTGTCATCTTCCGAGACACAATTTCTACTAAGTTTCAAATCTGTGGAATGTGCCACGTGTTCCATTATAACTCAGCGAAATGTGACAAGTGTCTGCATCCACGTTCCCCTTTTGAAGCTGCTCAGGCAAGATGTGTCGTGGATCTCATTTTTCGTAAGTTTTTAATAAGCGAAACTTGCCACGACCAATGAAGGATAGGAAGGAAGAACCAAGCGACTGGTTGAAAAGAGAGCCCAAAGACTCAAATTGCTATAGGGGAAAGAGAAACGAGACAAAGAGGTAAATATCTACGTAGAAGTTATTTTGGTAGCTGGAACAGTCTGCAAAGTAGATTCTCGAGCTTGAAAACATTGAAGGTGTGGCCTATTGGTCTCCTTTGGAGTAAAGACAAAATGGATAGCTACGTAGACATCAGAGGGGATAGAACAGATGATCTAGACTCAAGAAAAGACATATGGGATGAAATGGCATGCCATAGTTAAGACAATCACCCTGTTTTCAATGCAGTCCTTTGACAAACCTGGAAATGCATTCAAGGCATTGATTACACAACATGGGTTGTTCTATGGAACAAAGCGCCAAGTCTTTTTTGGTTGCTATATATTGTAATCTCTTGTATCATTCTAAGAGAGATATTCTTGTTACTAGAAGCAAAACTTTTCCCAATTGAAAGGTGAATACTGAGACTTTGAGCTCAGATTGTATTTCATTTTATTTTATTTGAATGAGAAAGCAAGACACTCACAGACTTTGTGCTGTTATATCTTGTGCTATTTAAGGAGATTGTTCTTATGTCTATCTTCTAGATGCATTCTTATTTATTTAATTTAACAGGCATAACTAGTGGAAGTGAAAAGGAAGATGTCTTGAAGTCAGCTACTTTCAGACTTTGTGCTGTTATAGTTGTTTTCAGTGTGTGTTTTTAGTTTCTTTTTGTGTTGAAGATTCTGGGATGACTTTGTGCCCCCATTATCTTTTGTGTTTCACTCTTTGCGTAGCTGAGGTGGAAACTTTGTGTTCTATTTCATACTGCTAGTTACTACCCTTTGTTACCAGTTCCCTTGTCACTACCTGAAAGAACTCCTGTTATTTCCTACAAGAACACTTCTGAAAGAAGAGAAGTGACTTCCGTGTTTTCACCAAAATTTTCTCCTCTGTTTGTGAACATCATCTCTAAAAGAAGAGAGATGGATGGTATATCCTACCCTTGAGTGTTATTTTCTGCATAGAGTATATAGTATATAGCTCTTGCAAATTCATAGGGAACCTCCCCTTGATGAGAGGAGAGATTTGTCCACCTCTGATGTAGTGAACCTACACATTGGGCCGACCAATCTCCCTATGCTATGGTTGAAGAGACCTATTTTTCTCACCAGTTAGCTGGTCAACAAAATATTCACCCAACATGTCCATCTTATTATAGTCTATATAATACCCTACATCTTGCCTATCTATATAATACCCTTTAAATTCAATGTAATGGTCTACTTTTGTTTATATTATTACAATATACTTTGACTACTTTGACTATGCTCTTTATGTATTATGAATCTTTTATCTTTCTATGTTGGTTATTGGGGACTTGCTCACTATCATGTGTTTGGTCTGTTGGCTGCGTTTTTGCATTAATGAGATAACATGATATAAACCAAGTTGAGTTTTTTTATTTTATTTTTATTGTTTCTCTTTCAAAACCCTTTTTGGATTTCATTCATAAGCTACTTTAGTTATATGCTTTTATGTTTTGGGCTAAAAATCTAATGAAATATTCCACTCTCCAATCAATGGCTGGGGTGGGTAGGAACCCACTATATGGATGGACTCATTTTATATTCTAATAATGTTAATATAATCTTTGAGGAATAGGTATGTTAATGATTCATAAAAAATCTTTACTCATAAATAATATAAACATCGATTTGGTATATCTTTGATTTCACGTACTAATGTATAATGGTTTCTTTAAATAGTTTAAACACACCCATATTGCCTAATAGATTAAGAGTGGAATACCAGACATCATCATAATGACAATGTTGAAGTTGTGGTAAGCATTCCCTTTTATAGTATAAGTAATATTTTGTTAAAGTATTTAAATATTACATTTTTTACCATTTTTTAAAGATTTTATTTTACTTCACAATCAATTTTTATAGTGATATGAAAAGGGATTGTGATCTTCTTTGATGTGATTTTACTTTGATAGGAACATGTTACCATCTCTGATCAAGAAACATACTCAGAAGTTTCATGTGAGCATGATGACGATGTGTAATTTTAGCTGCCACAATAATTAAAGAGGAGAAGAAATGTTAAATATTTGTGGAGGTTCATTATATTTGTGTGATGCATACTATCAAATATTATGTCAAAATGTTATGACATACTATTCTTGGATATAAAAGAAGATAGAAAGAAGAGCATGGAAATATGTTCTCACATCATATTATGAATGGATTTGTTCAGCATAATGAGACTCTTCCCATTAGGGAATTGTATTTACATATTTGTCTTGAATAAATAAAATTTCCTATATTTCCTTATTAAGGGGCTTTTAATGCATGTCTTTTGTGTTATTTTCCTTCATTTTAATGTATCTTAATTTTTTATCAAGTTGATTGAGTTTATGAACTTGCACTACCCTAAAAATAAGTTTCATTTAGATGTTGACACTACCCAAACTATGTTACACAAAAATTATATAAATAGAAGTAAAAACACACAAAATTTCCCACCTCCATGCATGTATGTTGACATGTTTGATACACACACACACACACACACATAAATAGAGAGAGAATGAAAAAGTATAAGATGCATACAATACATGGTCATGAACTAGGATACCCTTTCCAAAAAAAAATCCTCTTTCAATTATAAATAATTAAAGACTGAAATAAACCTTTTGGCAAAAAAACTAAAGATATAGTATTATGATGAACTCTACATTGTAATATGAAAATGGTTTAAACTGTATACCTTTTTCAAGCAGATTAAAAAAATTCTTACTCTTTATATTGGTAAGTATGGAAAATTAGTATAAAATTAGTTCATCAACTCATATTAGTTTGAATCCTAGCTCTGCTATAGTTATTGGTATCATCCTTTACAAGGCAAAATGTATGATTGTCAATAACTACATGAAAACTTGAATAATTACATGAAAGCTTCAATTTAATTTCTTGTTTCATATCCATATAGAGTATGATAAAGTACAAGATGCATATAATAAATATGTATGACAAATTACAAGATGCATCCAATACATGATTTATAAAACCATCTTATATACTAGGGACAATGAATTGCGTTGACATAGATTTTTACCACGTGCAATATTATAGAATCAAAAAATAAAAAATCAATTATAGAATGCATTATTATCAAAATGTAAAAATATATATATTTTTTAAAACGTCATCATGAAAATGCATAATTATAGAATGGAATAACAATAATAAAGTGATCTCAATGTGGTCCATTAATCCCTTGTATCCATTGTATTGCTAACCAATGTCTTCTCAATCTGGTCCATTAACCCTTCTGGTACAAACATTGACATTTACCAATCTTAGTTGTGTTATCAGGTTCACTAATGTAAATCCATTTAAACCTTAAGCACTCAACCAATGATAGTATTGATTTATATATGTAGCATTAATTTATCATACACACATGCTATTATACCAACATGTATAAACAAAATACAACTGTAGATATATTTCAGTATACAACCACTCTATTATATGAAAGACTGATGATGAAATGATAGAACTGCCTCAATATAAGTACTCATCCAACTAACTAATGCTTAAAATTATTGTAAACAAAAAATTTAAGCTTTCATTATTACTTTAGTAAACTAAATCTTTAATCCCATCCTTTTAATTAGTCAAAGTGCAGCCTTATAATCCTTACATCAAGTTACTCTTGCAAGCTGAGGGTAACATTGCGTGGGGATCCTTGGAAAGGAAAATTAGAATATGCAATTGAAAATTTCAAGAAAACACAGGAAGAAAAGTAACATGAATTAAAAGACATCATGGTGTCTCTCTTATATAATTGTAGTGACAGAGGATGAAGTTAGATGAGATGAAAGAGATGCATGCAAAACATGTGTTCCTCAACTAGGAGACTTATCCATTCCAATCTATATTTACTTTCATAACATGATGTATAATGGTATATTTTTATCCATCTTGATACATAAATAAAATGAATTAATGATCCATCTATCTGTATAATGGTCTATTGTTATCCATATTATTGCAGTCTTACAATGCCAAACATCTTTCTTGTTTTTATAATTCCCTTCACATTATTTATAATGGTTTATTGTTGTCCATGTTGATACATAAAGTAAATGAATTAATGAACCATTGGTCTTTATGATGGTATACTATTATCCATATTATTACAGTCTATATAATGGCCTACATATTGTTTTTCTGTATAATGTCCTTGACATTTTGTATAATGGTCTATTATTGTCCATCTTGATACACAATGAAGGAAAGTAATGAACCATCAATCTGTATAATGGTTTATTATTGTCCATCTTATTACATTCTATAAATGCCCTATATATTTCTTGTCATTATATTACAATGTGTTTGTTATCAATGGACATAAATAAATATAAAAGGAAAGGAACCAATGAACCTATCAAGAGGAAACTGTTTGACATTTTGAGTGCAGATTGTGATCCCAACAATCTGACTTTCGGTGACATTCCTTCATAGACTATATGCCTATTTATTTTTTTAGTGTCATATACTTACTAAATCTCCATGGTTTTTGTATCTTCCAAGAATCCCAATCCCATTCCCCGAAGTAATTCTGTGGACCAATCTAAAATTCTTGAACAAATTAATGTAAAGGTGGATGGTGACCTTCGAGAATGCAAACTAAGACATTTGAAGACTATGTTGGATGCATGACAATAATGGGAAAGGTTAAAAAAGAAAGGAAGGATACATTGAAGGAAAGCATTGAAGGAATGAATAAAACCATATCATCTCCAAGAAATGACAACAAGGAGTTAAAGCTTTGTATTGAACATGTAAAGAAAGAAAAACTACAAGATTAGATATGGCTCAAGGATCAAATTTCATCAATGAGACTATATTAAGTTGTTGCAAGTTCTAGGGCTATTGCTTTGGAAACATAGAATTATAGGAACTTAAAACAAAATAAAATTTATCAGGAATAAATCAAAGTGTAGACAAACTTTAAATCCACCTTATTACTTGCCCTACAACCACTCGCACAATATCCATGCTTCCGAACTCCAACACCAATAAAAATGATCATAATTAGTGTGTTTCTTTACTATGGTTCATTTCACGGTAGTTATTGACTTCTACAGATATATGGTTTATTTCATAGTAGTTGTTAACTTTTTATTTATTATAGTTTTTGAAATTTGCAAAATATGATTATGTATGTCTCACAAGAATGTGAAATTTGAAATATTTCCTAACATCATGTGTGCTGAATTGGCTAAATAAATAATTTCAAAGACTAATAAAATAATGAAACCAATTGTGTATCTTTACACACTTTTATATGTTAAATCAATTATGAATCTATTTACAAGGACTGAACTTTACAAGGATTTAAAATTTTAGGACATATAACATCTAATTACAAATAAAACAATAACCAAGCAACTTCAATTCAATGTATCTAGATCACTCTTCACAAAAACTATTATTGGTCCACATATTTTGTAGTTGCTCTATCCAATTCATCATAAAAAGTAACACACTTTGATATAACTTTACATTTCAAAGGGAATTGGGCATGTTCATTTGCCGGTGATGCATGCTTACAAATTACCATATTCTCCACAAAATATCTTAAACATCATAGAATGGTCTTGGAACCATATTCTACATGTTAGAAAGTTTGTGGATGGGGATTATTCACCTAACCCTTATTGAAAATTGACCTTGATCAAAGACTATTATAACCATCTTGAACAATATTCTCAAGGAAATTAAGACTTCTCAAATCAACTCGAAGAGTGACAAGTGTTTTGTCTAGCAATCTGCGGATCCTGAGAATTTATGGATCATTTGGGTCATCAAAATCATTGAAAATATTATTATTTACAAGAACATTATCATGGGTAAAGTCATATAAAATTTTATTGGCATCATTCTTAACAAATCACAAATAGATGTTTGTCAATAACCATATGAAAATCCATGAAAATCATTTACAAATTCAACAAAAGAAGGACAATAAGAATCAATACACAAATAATGCTTACATGGGTATCAACACGGGCATCAACATTACCTCTTAAAAAAAAATTCTTACCATTTTTTTTTCCCAATTCACTGACTTTCAACATGTGCTTTCACACATGGTCTTGGGTTGACCATGTGCATTCACACATTGAAAAAGATTGACTCACCATTCTAACCTTGTAAAAATTTTCTTCTTTGTTTTTGATTGTCACCCATTCCACATCAAGGTCAATCTCAATGACATCACATAGCCATCAAGGAATCTTTGTTATTTCATCCATGACTTGTTTTCAAGTGTTCAATCTTTAAGTTCCTATAAAATCCATTTTACTTGCACATTTGGCTCCACCAGTAATACACAAATACAATGGGCACCAGCTTCTTCACCAGCCAATCCACTCTTTGATGGGATGAAACTATAATTTAATTTAAAAATAAATTCTTCAAATGAGAGGGATATACTTCTATGGTAACATTTGTCTCTTGACCTACATGGGGCATTGTATGCAAACATCTTGCCCACATGCCAATACAGTTGAACCACTGATCTTTCCAATAGTTGATGAATGATTCTTGAGCCACATAGTGTTGTATGAATAGGTTCATGCCAAAAATTGTATCCTCTTAATTATGTGACTTATGCATTATTTCACATATGATTCTAAACATTTCCTACCTTGTTTCAACATCATTAAACTTTGAAATCAAGTTTTTCAACCACACTCTCCTCACGTGCTAACTGCAAAGGTATACCTCTCATTGAAACACTTCCCTAGACTTGCAATGATAAAGTAAACATAGAAAAATTGGTAAACAAAGATTTATTTTCAATTAAAACAATAAATATTTATCATATACTTGGGCTCAAACTATCTAATAGAAATAATTTTAGTGCGATCATTGTTCACCATGAAAACATTTAGTTTCCATTCCAACATATGATAATATGCATTGACCACTAGCTATTGCATCCATGAAGTTAGGTCTAAAACATTATCCATTGACATTAACACCCATGCAATAGGAATTCCATTGTGCATATTATCAAATACAATAAGTGTGTACAACATGAACTAGATCACAAAACACAAACATAAATCTTATCAAATAACAAGTGTAAAGTTTTAAATTTGGAAATATGCAACTACCTTCTGCACATTTATCCCATATGTGGATTCCATTAAAAGCATATTATTGTGTGCATACTTCAACATCCACTAACATTATTATTGTCACTTGGATTTTCACCCTTTGAGGATATGTCTCAACGCTTCTCATCCAAGTGGCACAATTAAAACACCTCTAGGTTGTGGGTAGCCTAAGAATGAGGTGAATATATAGATAGGGATAGATCCCTTGATGTACCACTTGTAGATCATTACTATACCTATGATTTTGAGGGAAAAGGGAGAAAAAATTGAAATTAAACTATCCTACAAAATGTGACACAATAAATTAGTTGATGACTTCCATCCAACTGCATGTTACAAATGAGAACAAATGACTAACTAAACATACACTTCTCTAATTTGAATCTTCGCACATCATTATTTAATTATGAGTTTATGGTAAACATTTAGTCTAGGAGGACTAGACAAAAGGTCTATAATGACACTATTGAATATACTAACTCACTCAACCTTGACATTTCCTAGAACACTTCAAATGACCTATAAAAAGAAGCTGCAAATAGGTGAGAGAATGAGACAATAATGCCAAGGAAACCATAGTCATCGCTAAGCAAGATCTATCAGTCAAGTAACACACTATGAATAGTCATATAAGAGGTAAAAATAGTATTATTTATTGATATAATGGTATGCAAATGAGTAGGGGTTTTCCATACTCAGGTGGAACATATTTTACAAAGGCCAAAATGGCTAGTTCTTATAGAACTAGAGAGAGAGAGAGAGAGAGAGAGAGAGAGAGAGAGAGAGAGAGAGAGAGAGAGAGAGAGAAAGAGAGAGAGAGGAGAAGAAAGAAGTCCAAAGGTCATAAGGACAATTGTAAAGATAATAACATCAGTTAATTGTGCATGGGAAGATAATGTGAAATTTATTATGCAAAATCAAGAAGTAAAAGTGTCACCCTAAGTCATGAAACTCTTGAAATATGGCATGAAATTCCCTTTGCTGGCTCAAAAAATTGCCTTCATAATTTAGACCTATTTGAACATCCCAAAACTAATTAGGGATAGGTCTCATGATTAGAATTATAGGGAAGTATCTTAGACATGATTATTAATTTATTAGTTGTAGTCTTAATCATCTAGAATCTCTTAGAAGTGAGCCATCACTGCCTGCAGTCAAAAGAAACTCCTCTTTAACACAACTTGCACACTGGCTTCCAAAAAAGTATCATTTTTCCATGAAAATTAATAAAAAGGAGTGGATAAAACTTGTAAATACCCTTAATGGCATTAAAATCATTAGGCACATCTTAAAACCAATCCACTTGAAGCTTTTTACCCTTCTCACTACTATGTTCACTATGCCAATTTTGATTGGATGAGATGAAAGATTTTGTTTGAGCACTTAGGAGTTTTTCCAAGAGATGAAATGGACATACGAAGTTATCTTAAGTCTCAATATTTCATTCAAAGTTTATTTCATCTCTTGAAACCTCTTAAAACATAAAAAACACATAAAAGGTTCAAGAAAACCCTATTTTATATTCCATCTGTACAATTAAAAAGTATGGGGAGTAGTTTGAGAGAGTCTCCTACAACATCCAATCATCATTTTAGGTAAAATATGCCATTTGGGTGCACCAACTTCTCCATTTTATCAAATTGGTCACTAGCAAGGGTTTTGGTGAGTCAAGGCCTATTTTACCTTCTTAAGCTTTGTTCATAAATATGGGATGTTGAAATTTCAAAAAAATTCCACAAGATCAACGTATAGGATCCCTTTCAGCTTCTCCAAATTCCCTCAGTCTCCATGCACATCCTCAGAGAAGATGCAAGCATTCAAAGTTTTCTTATGGAGCTCTTTCCTCATTTCTATAGGCCTACATTGATTCTAAGCCAAAAGTGGATCTCCATGTGGATTATATACAATTTAAAAGATTTTACACATATAAAAATACTCCATAAATGTGATCTAATAGGTTAGAAAATATACCTAAGGCTAGAAGTGTAAGTGACCTTCCATTTGGGCATTAGGCCTCTTCAAGGCCTAGTAGGTCTGCTTGCATGTTTGAAAGCTTAAGGCACCTTGTTGAAGTTATTTCCTTTGAGCATGATTAATATTGTTATTTTAGATGCCATCTAACCTATCACACCTCCTAAAAAGGCCCAATTAGCTTCTAGTTCATCTTTTTGCCTCCATTCTCTAAAACTACCACTTTGTGCACATAGGGAAATACCCTCTATCTAAGAGAAAACGAAGGGTACTTACCCTATTTAATCAAACAAATTGAATGTTTTAAGGGAATATCTAAGTGAAACAGACACTCTATACCATGTATCATCTCTTGGTCTGGTAATTTGACCCTTTAACTCTTCAAAAGTCTAAGACTAACTGTTAGAAGGTAGACTGTACAAAAGAATTTTACCCTGTGGATTGAGTGACGCATCTTTAGGGTCCTATCTCTGCTTGTTTTCCATATAAAAACCCTATATAAACCATCATGGTAATCATTTATGTTTTATAAGTATGATCACCATTTCAACTTTCCATATACCCCTTCATACACCTTGCTGAGACAAGACTAACTTCCATTGTTGACTGTATTTTCTTGATTTAGAGGTACACCTCTAGGTGTGTATGTATGGATTAGGTTTTGAAACATTAAAATAGTCCTCCTAATACCTTAAAATATCAACTTCATCTATTTTATTTATTACCTCACACTTTGGAGTGTGAATTTATCCAAAGACTAGTCATAGTAGCTAAATGTGTTACCCTACCCTTTTGACCAAAGGAAGATTCCTATTTGAATTAAGCCTTGAAAGCATGTTTGATGTCCCTCTTTAATCTTTACACACCATGATACAGACATACCTATTAATTTTATTCTTGGATTAAGGTATGTTATCAAGGGTATATAGCCCATTCATCATGGTAACCCTATAGCCAGCCTATAGGTACACATTTTGTGATGACAAGGAGGCCTATAGGTGGTGTGGTGGTCAAAACTTAGTATATCAACTTATTTTGATGATATTTATGTTATTTGACATGAATTTTCACTTGATAAGGTTGTTCAAACATTAAAACATGCTTGACATTGCCACCTTGAGAAGTGGGGCTCCTTTGAGGTTCAAAAACCTGTAGATGTTAATGAAGGATTTTAGTGGCCAAAGGGCAACTTTAAGCCTTCCAACCATCTCCCTCCACCAATAATCTTGAATTAATCTTTGGTATATCTCTTCTCCTTCATAGATACTAAAAGGATTATTCATTTTGATTCACTATGAGTCTTTGTAACCATTGTAATATGACCCTATCAAAAGCCTCAAACCTCTATTTTCTTAGTTTAGGGATTAGATCCTTGAATACAGTCATTGTAACCTTGAACATGGTTTACAACTTTTATTTATTAATCCATCCTCTCAATTAGGATTTCCATGCTCTCTATTTACAATGAGACTTCAAATAGGGTTCCCTCTCATGTTCCAACACTTCAAAATGGCTCTTTATCCCCCTATGAAGCTACCTATAGGTGGTTATGCTAATGTGCAGGTAGTAAAGATGCAAATGGGAAGTAGACATGGGGTAAACCTTCCATTTATTCTTAGATCCTATCAAACTTTCAAAACACAAATCCTTGATCATGAAATACCTGAAGTAAGGTTCAAATTCCATCTTAGTATTTTTCTCCCCTGTAGGTGTTAATGGAGCTGTAAACAGGGCAGTGGGTAGAAGCATAAATCATACACATGGTGTATGAACATTTATTAATAAGTATTGTTTCTCCTTATAATGTTAAAATGGATCCCCTCCAACCTATGAATCCTTATATCATGTCAAGGTAGCTTCATTTCAATGTGGTACTCTTCATCCATGGCACCTGTAGGTGCATGTTCATGGTGACTGTGAGCATATGTTGCACATGATTGCAATAGTCCTCTTTTTACACTCTTTGGAAGATATAAATTGTTTTTTACCACTTCTAAAGACATATACTATATCTTGAGACCTTTACTACACCTACTTGAGCATGATATATAACTTCATACACATGGCTGCAAGTGAGAAATGGCAAGGAGTTGATTATGAGCATGACGAAGACTGGAAGTTGGATCCAAGCATGATGTTATGAGACTAAACATGAATGGAGGTTATAAATATTTCATTGAGACATGGGAAACCTCATATCTTATTCTCATGATACCCTTTCATAGAACCAAACATGTGAAAAAAGGCAAACTGACTAAGACTTCACGTGGTGGCACCTTTTTGTAACATGAGATGATTTACATATCAAAACCTCATGAAGCATGAAAAAAATGTGGATAGCATTAGATAATGGATTCAACATCTTTTTTAATCAATATTAGTATCTATATTTTATGTTATCATCCAAACAAGAGAAAAACCTATGGGGTACACAAATTAGCAAACAAATTGGATAGGTCAACTTCTTAGGAATAGGTCATAAAGAAAAAAAACCATTCCTGTACAAATAAAAATAAAATAGAAGCTATCTGAGTGTAAAAGACACCCACATGAGCATTTTACCTAAAACCTCTCCTGTTGACCACACCAAATACAAACCTAAAGAGCACTTTTGCTTGCCAAGCCTAGTGGAAGGAGAGAGAAGTGATTCTCTTCATTTATTTGAGATTATGATCAAATTAATAATTTTAATAAGTTTTTGGAAGACCAATAGACACCATTTAAGTGTCCTCAACTTTAAAAGGTCGTATAATTTTGTACACCTCATTAAATGCTCATTTTTTTCAAGAAAACTAACTTTTTTTTTGAAGAACCTACCACTTTTCAATTAGAAATAGTTGACTAAGACATATGATAACACATGGGGCATGACATAATTATTTTAAACCTTCACATCTCCCAAGGACATTGTACAAGTCATTAAATGCCCTTTTTTTGACCCCCAAAATGACTCTTAGGACTAAAAAGATTAAAATAACTAAGGACCAAGGCTAATATGACATGAAATGACCTATAATAAACAAATATTAGACCCCTTTAAACACATAAAAATAAAATTTTTACTTATAGGGGTCCTAATTTGACTTGCAGGGTCAAATTTGGTTAACAAATTGGTGACTTGTAGGGGTAGTATACCTGTTGTAGTAAAAATCAGTAGCCTTATTAGTCCATTAGGATTAGGGAGTCATATTAAGTATGAAACACAACAAGAGGACTTTGACCATTGACCACAAGATTTGATCAAGACAAGACCAATTGACTACCTTAAACACACAAAATAAAGGACACACACCAAACAAAGCAAACTAACTAACAACACACACACACACACACACACACACACACATGTGCTCAAGGCACTTAGGGAAATAATAAAAAAAACTACTATGCACAAGTAAAAACTAAGCATACCTACTTTTTAGTATCAAAATGGAAGTGTCTAGAACCTTCTTCTTCATGAGAGGAGTCATAGTGCCAAGCATGTTGCTTTTTGGATTGGATACTTGTGGATCAGACCTATTTCTTGGAACTTCATTTGCCATGGTCTCAAGTAGACCATATTCAAATAGGTCTCCAATATAAATATATTTCTCTTGAATTTGTACACGTACCTCATGCTTCTGCCCACTCTTTATCTCATGATCATCTTGTATCTTCTTTGTAGTCCTGGTTTCAAGAGGAATAATTTCTTGTTCCTTAAAAGATTGAGGCCAATAAAAGCTTGTTTCATATTTCAAGAGTTGATGTTTTTTATTCCAACTAGTTGAGAGGATGATAACCCATCTTCATGATTTCAAACATGTCATCATGGGATGCATATGCCTCTGGAAAGGGAAGATTTGAAAAATTACATTTCTTTGCATACCCACTTGAGTATCAAGGTTGCCTTCCCCATTTGTGACTAGATCAGAGCCTCCTTGAAGAGGAGTATAACCTACTCCAATGATTGCAAATAAGTCATCCCAAGGCTGATTAAATATTTTCTCTCACCCATCTATGACATTTTGAAAAATGTCATCCTTCTTATCATCTCTTGTAATCAACTCTAAGGAAGTTGTAGACCCCTTAAGAGACTCAAAATCATTGTAAATTCTTAAAAACTGCTGCCACAAATCCTTATCTTCTCTTTGATCAGCATCATGAAGGGAAACAACAAGAGAATCTCTTTCATCCTCTTTGTTATAATCCAAAAGGACTTCATCCAAGATTTCTTCTTTAACACAATGAAGGCATTCTTTAGTATCAACACAACAAGAAGACTCAACATAAGGACTCACCTCTTCTTCAACATTTAGGACTTATTGAGGGCTCTCAAGTTGTATCTCAACTATCATAACCTGAATTTTCTTCTCAAGGGCTGCAAGATCTTCAATCTCCTTCTTGGTGATTTCAAGCCTAGGCATCTTGTAATCAGGTGACTTAGCCCAATGAGGCTGCCAAAGAGCCATATTTTATTCAAGCAAGAGTCCTGAATTACTCTCAACCAAATTCTCTTCTTTAGGTTCCCACACCATAGGTCCATTAGGGAAAAGGGTGATAGGGTGAGGACAAGATGAATTAGTTGGTGGAAGTGGAACGTAGAACTCAAAATCAGATTGAGAATGAATTGTAGGGGATCTTTTTGGAAACGCTTGCGGAAGGAGAGGCAGACCTTGGGATAAAATAGTTTGGTTTTCCTCCTTCCATTTGGAAATATCTTTATTGAAATATGATTTAGCTTGAGGAATTTCTTTAAGAAGGTTATATGGGGTGTGTTTGAGCATAGAATCTTCTTCTGGCTTTAAACCTTCTATCACACCTTGACTCAACAATTTCACTCTCAACTCAAACTCCTTAATTTGCTTAGTTAAGTCCTCTTAGAAAAGTATCTCCTAAAGTTGATGGGCATATTCATGAGGATGAAGAGTACAATAGGGCTGATATAACTCATGTAAAGGCTAGTAAGGACCATATTAGAGATGGTAAAGATCATATTGGAGTTGGTAAGGATCATAACAAGGATGATAGGGAGCGCCATAAGCTTGATAAACCTCACCAACTTGTGTAAAACAATACTCAACACCAAAGTCAGCCATGGAACTTCATTTCTAAGTAAGAACACAAGACATTATTACCATAAATCTTCAAAAGGAATACTTGAGTTGTTTGACCAACTAATGTAATCTTGGAGTTGTCATTGATGTTTAGATATATGCCTCCAAATGTTGATGTGTTGAAAGACAACATCAAAAATATTTTAAATTCTTGGACTAAGAGTCCCACCAAGCATACCAAAAACTATTTCACTTATATTTTCACCCTTTTAGGAGATGTCTCAACTCTCCTCATCTAATTTTCACAATTGAAACACTTCTAGGCTGTGGGTAGCCTAAGAATAAGGTGATTCTCTAGATAAGGCTAGCTCCCTTGATGTACCACTTGTAGATCACTACTACACTTATGATTGTGAGGGAAAAGGGACACAAAACTAAAATTAAACTATCCTAAAGGATATGATACACCAAATTAGTTGATGACTTCCAACCAACTGCATGTTACACATGAGAATAAGGGACTAACTAAACATACACTTCTCTAACTTGAATCTTCTCACATCAATATTTCATTATGAGGTTATGGTAAATGTTTAATCTAGGAGGACTAGACAAGAGGTCTAGAATGACACTATTTAATAGACTAACTCACTCAACCTTGACACTGCCTAGAACATTTCACAAGACCTACAAGAAGAAGCTAGAAATAGGTGAGAGAATGAGACAACAATGCTAAGGAAACCATAATTAACACTAAGAAAGATCCATCATTTAATTAACACACTATGAATAGTAATATAAGAGGTAAAAATATTAGTCTTTATTGATATAATGGTTTACAAATGATCGTGTCTTCAACATACTTAGGTGGAGCATATTTTACAAAGGTTAAAATGGCTAGTTCTTATAGAACTTGAGAGAGAGGAGAAGAAAGAAGTCCAAAGGTCATAAGGACAATTGTAAAGATAATAAAATGATTTAATTTTGCATGGGAAGATAATGTGACACTAATCATGCAAATTTAGGAAGTACAAGTATCACCCCAAGTCATGAAACTCTTGACATGTGGCATGAAATTCCCTTTGTTGGCTCAAAAAATTGCCTTCATGATTTAGTTGTGTTTGAACATCCCAAAACTGATTAGGGATAGGTATCATTATTTTAATGAGATGTAAGGGTCTCATACATGCTTATATATGCATTGGTTGTAGTCCTAATCATCTATAATCTCTTGGAAGTGAGCCATCACTGCCTAAAGTCAAATAAACTCCTCTTTCACACACCTTGCACACTTGGATTCTAAAAAGGCATCAATTTTTCATGAAAATTCATAAAAAGGAGTGGATGAAACTTGGAAAGACCCTCCATGGACTTAGAAGCATTAGGTAAATATTAAAAGTAATCCACTTGAAGCTTTTCACCCTTCTCATTACTATGTTCACTATGCTAGTTTTGATTGGATGAAATGAAAGCCTTTGTTTGAACACTTGTGAGTTTTTCCAAGGCATTAAATGGACATATGGAGTTATCTTAAGTCTCAATATTTATTCCAAAATTTATTTCATCTCTTGAAACCTCTTAGAACTTAAAAAACACATAAAAAGGTCAAGAAAACCTTGTTTTATACTCCATCTATTCAATTATGTATAGTTCAAAAGTATGGAAAGTATCTCGAGAGAGTATCCTACAACATCCAATCATCATTCTAGGCAAACTATACCATTTTGGTGCACCAACTACTCCATTTTATCAAACTAGTCACTAGTAAGGGTTTTGGTGAGTCAAGGCCTTTTTAACCCTCTTAAGCTTCATTCATAAATATGGGATGTTAAAGTTGAAAAAAAATTCCACAAGATCAATTTCTATGACCCCTGTCAACTTTTTTGAGCTCCCTGAGTCTCCATGTACATCCTCAGAGAAGATGCAAGCATTCAAAGTTATCCTATTGAGCTCTTTCCTCATTTCCTGTCGGCCTGAGTTAATTCTAAGCCAAAATTGGATATCCATCTGGATTCTCTACAATTTTAAAGCTTTTAAACATCTAAAAATACTCCATAAATGTGATCTAATAGGTTATAAATCATACCTAAGGCTAGAAGTGTAAGTGACCTTCCATTTGGGCACTAGGCCTCTTCAAGGCCAAGTAGGTATGTCTGCATGTTTGAAAGCATAAGTCACCTTGTTGGGTTTATTTCCTTTGAGCATGGTTAATATATATTTTTTTATATTCCATTTAACCTCTCACACCTCCTATTAAAACCCAATCAACTTTTGTTTCATTTCTTTGCCTCCATTCTCCAAAACTGCCAGTTTGTGCACCTATGGAAGTACCCTCTATCTGAGACAAAATAGAGGGTACTTCCCCTATTTACTCATACAAATCAAATGTTTTAAGAGCATATATAAGTGACAAGGAAAATTTATACAACTTTTCATCTCTTGTTTTGGTGATTTGACCCTTTAACTCTTCAAAAGTTCAAGACTAATTATTAGAAGGTAGACTATGCAAAAGGATGTTACCTTGTGGACTGAGTGATGCATCTTTAGGGTCATATATTTTCTTGTTTTCAATATCAAGACCCTACATATGCCATCATGGTAATCATGAAGGTTTTATAGGTATTATCACCATTTTAACTTTCCATATACCCCTCCATATACCCTGCTGAGACAAGACTGAGTTCCACAGATTGCTATATTTTCCTGCTTTAGAGGTACAACTGTATGTGTGTATGTATGGATTGGTTTTTAAAACATTTAAATAGTTCTCCTAAGACCTTACAAGATTAAATTAATCTATTTTATTTATTACTTTACACTTTGGAGTTTGAATTTCTCCAAAGACCAGTCATAGTAGCTAATTATGTTACCCTACTCTTTTGACCAAAGGAGGATTCTTATAGGTGAATCTATTTGAATTAGGCCTTGAAATAATGTTCGATGTCCCTCTTGAATCTCTCCACACCATGATATAGACATAACTATTCATTTTATGCTTGGAGTAAAATTTGTTATCAAGGGTATACAACCCATTCCTCATGGTAACCCTACAACCAACCTGTAGGTACACATTTTGTGATGATAAGGAGGCTTGTAGGTGGTGTGGTGGTCAAAAATCAGTATATCAACTTATTTTGATGATATTTATGTTCCTTGATATGCCTTTTCACATGATAAGGTTGTTTAAACATGAGACATGCTTGACATTGCCACCTTGAGAAGTGGGGCTCCTTTAAAGTTCAAAAACCTGTAGATGTTAATGAAGGATTTTAGTGGCCAAAGGGTAACTTTAAGCCTTCCAACCATCTCCCTCCACCAATCCTCTTGACTTAATATTTGGTATATCTCTTCTCCTTCATGGATACTAAAAATAATGGTCATTTGGATGCACTTAGAGTCTTTGTAACCATTGTAATATGACCCTGACAAATGTCTTAGACCTCTATTTTCTTAGTTTAAGGATTAGGTCCCTAAATACAGTCATTGTAAACTTGACCATGGTTTAAAACTTCCTTTTGTTAATCCACTCTCTCAATTAGGCTTTCCATACTCTCTAAAACACATAAGGACTTAAATGAGGTTTCCCTCTCATGTTCTAACACTTCAAAATGGCTCTTTAACCCCCTATTAAGCCACCTATAGTGGTTATGCTAATGTACAGGCAATGAAGATGCACATGGATAGTAGACATGGGGTAGAGCTTTCATTGACTCTTAGATCTGTTCAAACTTTCAAAACATAAATCTTTGATAATAAAATACCTGAATCAAGGTCCAAACTCTTAGTATTTTGCTCCCCTGCAGTTGTTAATGGAGTTGTAGACAGGGCACTAGGCAGAAGCATATATCATACACATGGTGTATGAACCTTAAATAAGCATTTTTTATCCTTTTAATGTTAAAATGGATCCCTTCGAACCTATAAAACCTTAGAGAAATTCAAGGCAACTTCATTTCAACATGGTACTCTTCCTCCATGGCACTTGTAGGTGCATATTCATGGTGATTGTGAGCATATGTTGCACATAACTACAATAGCCCTCTTTTTACACTATTTTGAGGATATAACTTGTTTTATCCCACTTCTAAAGACATATCCAATATCATGAGACCTTTACTACACCTACTTGAGCATGATAGATAGCTTTATACTCATGACTACAAGTGAAGAAGGGAAAGGAGTTGACTGTGAGACTAAACCTAAAGGGAGGTGATCAATATGGCATTGAGACATGGAAACTTCATATCTTATTCACATGATACCCTTTCAAAGAACTAAACATCTGTGAACAAGGTAACCTAACTTAGACTTCACATGGTGGTACCTTCTTCCAACATGAGATGATTTACATATCAAAACATTATGGAACATGAAAACAAGCATGGAGAGCATTAACTAAGGGATTCAACATCCTATGGGATCAATATTTGTAGCTATATTTTACGTAATCATCTAAACAAGATCAGAACCTATGGGATACACATATTACCAAGCAATTTGGATAGGTCAACTTCTTAAGAATAGTTCATAAAGAACATACCACCATTCCTTTACAACAAAACATCAAATAGAAGCTGAATACATGTAGAAGACACCACAAAGAGAATTTTTATTGAAATCTCTCCTACTCACCATACCAAGTACAAACCTAAAGACCACTTTTACTTGCCAAGCCTAGTGGAAGGAGAGAGAAGTGGTTTTCTTCATTTATTTGAGCTTTTGATCAAATCAATCATTGAACTAAGTGTTTGGAAGACTAAGAGGCATTGTTGAAGTGTCCTCAATTATATGAGGTCATACAATTCTATAAACCTTATTGAATGCTAATTTTTTCCAAGAAAACTACCTTTTCTTCTGAAGAACCTATCACTTTTTAATTATAAATAGATGATTAAGACATATGAGGATACATGGGTCATGACATAATCTTTTGAAACCTTCACATCTCCCAAGGATTCCATACAAGTCATTAAATGCCCCCTTTTTGACCCCCAAAATGACTCTTAGGACTAAAATGATTAAAATGACTAAGGACCAAAGCTAATAAGACATGAAATGACATCAAATGACCTATAATACACCTTATGACCAAATATTAGACCCCTTAAAACATCTAAAAATTAAATTTTTACCTATAGGGGTCCCAATTTGACCTACAAGGTCAAATTTGGTCAATAATTGCTAAGGAAGCTGGAGGTCTAAAATAAAGGGTTGTTCCTCCATTTCTATTTTTTCAAATTCTTCATACACAAATACTTTTTTAGGATTTTTAGTGATAAATGTTTGAGCACTTTCTGCATCACTATGCTCAAATTTGTAATCACTTTCTTCATCATTCTTTGAATATTGTGGATGTCATCTTTAGTCATGAAATCATCCCTCTCTATATAACCTTCAAACAATGTAAGTTTTTCATGGACCATGTCATGATGTTTTTGGTGAACAAGTTCAGGAGTTAGGCATAACCACAACAACCTCTCCACCCAATGCTTTAATGCATCACTAATGAATGGCGCTAGAGTACAATGACTACCCCTAAAGTCATTGATATCTTTCCCATGGAAAACCATTGCCTGTCATTCTATATGGCCCATGTTTTTATACGTAATCAAATCTTGTTCTTGGATCTTCATCAACATACAAATAGAAAAGTGACATTGGCATCCATGATGCAATTGCTTATGGCCAAGTCAGTTGTCAATACCAAAATTTTCAACATTTGAAATGTCATAATCCACATTATCTTCAGTCATATAATCCTTATGGCCATACGTACACCAATACCTATATAATACATACATAAATTATGATTTAAAAAAAATACCAATTCATATTTTTAAAAAAACTA
This sequence comes from Torreya grandis, assembly GCA_037957365.1. Taxonomy (NCBI): domain Eukaryota; kingdom Viridiplantae; phylum Streptophyta; class Pinopsida; order Cupressales; family Taxaceae; genus Torreya; species Torreya grandis. The sequence continues at coordinate 464,509 of JARHVA010000700.1, read as the reverse complement.
TTACTAGACATAATACCCACACTATGTATTAGAGAGATCTATCAATCCTAACCTTTTGAAAGTTAGATGGCACATAATTGAATATATTATCATCGATACAAAAGGTAGGGGGATACCTTGATCTTTTGTAATCACCATTTAATAAGTCTTGTATATTATCACTTTGTATCCAGGCAATGATATCTTTATCATTGCTCATATTGTAATCCACCTTGCTCCACTCTAATTCATTGGAAGATAAATCCTAATAAATCCCCAAGACATGGATAGCAATCTCTTCCACATAGACATCATCTATTAAGCGAGCAAACCAAAAAATATATATTGATTAATTTTCAGCTCACAAGAAACATTAATACTTAGTACAAAGTAAAGAGAAACATATCATTGAGAGAAACATAATAGTAATTTATTTGCCACCTATGTCATTCTTTCCACTGGACCATTAGCAATAAGACATTAAACATTAGAAACATCCATTCATTTCACCATTTAAGGTAATAGTGGTATCCACCCTTAAGATGAGTTGAGTCATAAATGATAGATACAGGTTTAAAGATAGAGCATGGTAATATCTTAAAATCATTCCCCAATAAGTATACCATTAGGTTTAATAAGTCATGAATATAGTCAATGGGTTTTCATGATCCTTATAGTATTAACTTGATAGAGTTATGAATAAAAATGAACACAATAATTTTTTTGTAATCCCACAAAAAACACTAATACTGAGTAAAAAGTAAAGAGAAACATAACATTGAAAGAAACATAATAGTAATTTATCCACCACCTATGTCACTCTTTCCACTAGACCATTAGCAATAGGAAATTAAACATTAGAAACATCCATTCATATCACCATTTAAGGGAATAGTGGTATCTACCCTTAGTATAAGCTGAGTCATAAAAGATAGATGCAAGTTTAAAGACATAACATAGTAAGATCATAAAATCATTCCCAAATAAGCATACCATCAGGTTCAAGTACTCATTAATACAATCAATGGGTTTCCGTGATCATTCTATTATTAACTTGATAGAGTTATAAACAAAAAGGAATGCAATAAGTGTTTTGTAATCCCATAGGAAACGCTAATATGAGTACAAATTAAAAAGAGACATAGAGTAAGTTATCCACCACCTATGTCACTCTTTCCACTAGACCATTAGCAACAAGAAATTAAACATTATAAACATCCATTCATATCACCATTTAAGGGAATAGTAGTAACCACCCTTAGCATGAGTTGAGTAATAAAATATAGATGCAAGTTTAAAGACAAAACAAGGTAATATCCTAAAATTATTACCAAATAAGCACACCATCACGTTCAAGTAGTTATGAATACAATCAATGGGTTTCCATGATACTTCTATTATTAACTTGATAGAGTTATGAAAAAAAAAGAACTTAAAAAGTGTTTTTCAATCCCACAAGAAACACTTATTATGCATACTAAGTTAAGAGAAAATGTGGATAACTTACTACTATGTTTCTCTTAACTTAGTAGCTAGTATTAGTGTTTCTTATGAGATTGTAGAACAATTATAAAGTTAATACTAGAAAGATAACATTGAGAGAAACATAGTTGAGAAACATATTCTTAAGTTATCTACCACCTATGTCACTCTTTCCATTTGCAATAGGAAATTAAACATTAGAAACATCCATTTGTATAACCATTTAAGGGAATAATTGAGTCATAAAAGATAGATGTAGGTTTAAAGACAAAACATGGCAAGATCCTAAAATGATTCCTAAATAAGCATGCCATCATGTTTAAGTATTCAATAATACAACCAATGGGTTTTCACGAGCCTTCTATTATTAACTTGATTGAGTTATCAAGAAACATGAACACAATAAATGTTTTATGAGCCCACAATAAATAATTATACATGCCCATCCTTCACATTAGCACAATTGTCTATGAATAACTAAGGATTATGATGTTTACTAATTGAAAGCATTATGGATTAGTTATAACATAATCATTCATTAAATGCATAATTTATTGAATAGTTTGTGTAATTAGGATATACTACATAGAATTCATTGAGCACATAATACATTTAATGTTAGTTACTACAAATAGAACTCAAACTCCTATAATCTACCTCCCACAATAGGGCATTGACTGTATTATTAACTATTTCACCCCTTATGGTATGGTTTTTTTGGAATTATTTTATGATCTTAACCTATTCTATGCTCAAAAGTGTATTTATCATCTATTACCGAGATCATGCTAATAGTGGTTATAACTACACTTGATTGTATGCACACAACAAGGGTCAAATTTCCAAACATTCAAATTTATTTATGGTATAAAGCTAGAATACAAAGGTATAGCATTCAAATTAATTTATATGTAGCATATCCAACAAATATTATGTGTTGAATTCATATGCGTTCACTGAATTATATGTATCATATCCTAATTACACAAACTATTTAATAAAATTTGAGTTGTATAAATGATTATGCCCTAACTAATCATTAATTCCTTCAAGAAATAAATAATTTAATCAACATAAAACAAACCCTAATGTATTACATAATCTAAACTGATATGCCTTTTGATATGTTGAATTGATATCATGCTCAAGGGTTGGGGATTCGACAATGCAAACAATGCAATTAATTATATCTAACCAATATATATAATAAAATGCCTCCTCAGGGATGCTCCTATGGTTTGTACCTCTTTAATAGGGTAATGGTGAACGAGCTCTTGCACAGGTAGAAAAGGTAATGGAAAATGAGAAAAGGTAATGGAAAGGCATGCAAGTAACTAGTTAGTGTCCAACTTCTATTCGGTGTTTTTTTTTAATTTTTTAACTAGTGTTTGGCTTAACCTCTCTCATATGACTTAACCTTTATAATTTATCTTAACCAAGGTCCTTTGCCTTAAATATTATTTTCCTTGACCATTTTTTTTACCTTAACATGTTGTTAACAAACATTAGCCCAATCATGAGCATTGGACTTGATCGATTTGGTGTGCCCCATAGACATGTCAGTCAAAAATATGAATGCTCCTGCTAGTTAAGGTGCTCCCATGTACACATTGACATTTATTTGGGATTATTTTAAACATAAAAGTGTGGATGGAGTCTTGCTAAAATATCCAGATGTTTCATCCATTCTTCCCTAGGTAAGTCAAGGTATGTGCTTCAATAATTATTATTTACTTTAATACATGAATGCATTCACATCACATATATCCATAAAAATAGTCACATTATGTAGACATGTAATTTTTTTTTCATGGCCCTTTTCTATTAGATGTTTTCTATGTTTTATCACACTTGGTCTATGTGCACATATTTGGCTACTTTTGGTATATTGTCCCTTGTATTGGGGCATGCATCATCATCCCATAACTTAGGTATTTTGCATAACCTAAATTTTTGTTCACTTTATCCTATCATAATATATCCGTTCAATGTAAATTATATGAAAGCTTATAAAATAATTATGAATTTACCTTCATATGACCTTGGATGCTCGTAAAATGTTTAAAATATTGGTTTAGGGTCTTTTCATAAGTCTTAGTTGGCCATAAAATTTTCCCTTTAATTTGTGGGTCCTATGTGCCTTGATTGTCACCTTTTACTATCTTTTACGGAAACCCCTGGTATATATGTTCCCTTGATAATTCTAAATATATAAGTATACCCTTAGTCATTTCATTATATATTCCTCTCATTAAATCCTCTTATAAGTTGAGTCTCATATGCACATTTTATCAAGTCTTATCAAGAGGTCTTTACATCTTATCAAAGGAGTGTACATATTGATTTAATTCTAACTTTATATATCTAGTGCCAAGGTCTTGTATCAAAAAAATGTCATAGCAAGAGCATGTAGTTGCATTTGATTATCTATGAGAGGAGGTGAAGCCCTTTCTCTCACTTGCATTGGGATTTTACTCACATGCATAATAAAGTTACATTGACTCTGATTCCAAGCATGTGAAATATGAAGTTTCAACTCCTCTAAAGATTTACCGAGTCAAATAACTTGCACAAACTCTTTTGTTGAAACCTTTTCTAGAATTAGGTCAAATATCAAAGGAGATGAAGTTTTGCACATCAATTCAACAAAGTGAGAGATATTTTTTTATCTAAAGACACATATAAAGATTCTACTGAAATTTGAGGAAGATTTGACTCTAACTAAATAAAGAAACAACAATTCACTAGTATATTTTCATGTTTTTATGACACTTTTTATGACAAAATCAGGAAAAATTAACACTATGAAACAAAAACAACCATCTTGATGTAGGATCTTTACTACCACAATTTACATCATCTAGATTGACACAATATAACTAACAATAATAACATTAAATTAATAATGTTTACACACCATACCTCAACAAATATTGGCACAAATTACATGCATTATTGATCTAATTAATGAATTTGTTTAATCAATGATGAAATTGGGCCAATTAAACCCTGAATCACATCATTTAGTCATAATAAGTTAGGTTCATAGGACTCAAATTGACTCAACATGCATCTCTAATCGATCAAATTGATTAATTGGTTAAATTAGTGATGAAGTTGAGGGAATTGATCCCTAAACCACATTGTTTAGTTAAAATCAGGTTCACAGGCCCCAAATTGGCCTAATCTACATTCTTGAGTGATTCGATCAACTAATTGGTTCAATCAATAAATAAATTGGGGTGAATTGAGCCGCAATTCACATTGTTTAGTTAAAACTAGGTTCATGGGTTCAAATTAGTCCAATTTTTGTCTTGATTAATCAATTTGACTAATTAATTCAATCATTGATGAAATTAAGGTCAATTGATCTCCAAATCACATTGTTTAGTTGTAACTAGTTTCATGGGACTCAAATTCATGTAAGTTACATCCATGATTATTCTAATTGACTAATTGGATTAAGAAGAAATTGGGACCAATTAAGCCCCAAATCATATCATTTGGTTGCCATTGATAGTATTAGAAGGGTGAAATTGGCCCAATATGCATCTTTGATCCCATCAAATAATTTATTCAATCCATGATAAAATTGGGGATAATTGAGTCCCAAATTGCATTATTTGGTCACAATTGTCTAGGTGTATGGGTTTTAAAGTAGCTCAATTTACATCCTTAATTTATGAAAGTGACTAACTAGTTTAATTAGTGAATAAAATGGGGAAAATTTAGCCCCAAATTGCATCATTTAGTCACTCACAACTAGGTTCATAAGTCTTAAATTGGACTTGTGCATGTGATTGATCTAATCAACCAATTGGTTTAATAAATGATGAAAATAGGGTGATTTGATCCCCAAATCACATTTTTTAGTTACAACTAGGTTCATGGGTCTCAAATTGGCCCAATCTACATCCCCAATTGATCCAATCAAGTAATTCATTTAATCAGTGATGAACTTATGGAAAATTGACCCCAAAATCACATCGTATAGTAGAAACTAGTTCTTAGGGCTCAAATAGCCCAATCTACATCCCTAATTGATCCAATTGACTAATTGGTTTAATTATGATGAAATTGGGGCTAAATGAGCCCTAAATTTAATTATTTAGTCACAACTAGGTTTATAGGGATTAAATTTGCCCAATCTACATACATGATTAATCCAATCAAATAATCAATTCAATTAATGATGAAATTAAGGCTAATTAAGCCCCCAATCACATTGTTTAGTTGTAACGAACTACTGTTAAGCATGAAATATACTAAGAGGAAGGGTGAATCAGTATATTATATATTTTTTACTTAATCTTATTTCCTTTTACTTAATCTGATTTCTTTTCTTTAACCACTCAATCATACATTAAAGATATGCAATAAAACTGAAATAATAATTTGCACCACATAAGTAAGAGAGAGAGAGAGAGAGAGAGAGAGAGAGAGAGAGAGAGAGAGAGAGAGAGAGACTATATTTTTACGTGGAAACCCAAAGTGGGAAAAACCACAGAGAATAATCTCAAGTATATGAATGAGCACCAACTCAAAATACAAAGTTTGCAAGCACCAACTTGCAGGAGCACCAACCCCTTTGTCGAGCACCAACCTATCTTGTGTATAAAACACAACTATCTCTCAATGTTGCTTACTCAACAAATGATAGAACTCTACAATAAATCCTAATTTTCTCTCTTTGAAAACAAATACAAACCATGCACTCTCTTGCTTATAACAAATGGCTTCTCAAGCCTTTATTTATATCTTTTCAAATGACATTTGGCCTTCACCCTTTGTGACCCTTCAATACTCATTTAAAATGGTGCCAAACTTGCATGACCCTTCGTATCCTTGCATTTGAAAAGTCATTTGGTGACCCTTCATAAGCAAAAGCATCCTTTCCTCTTTTATCTTTATCTTGGTAAATTTTCATATTCCTCAAAGTGTCCCTTCATGGAAAAATATGCTATGCCTATTTTGTCTTCACATGGTGACTCTTGGAATTCCTCAATATGACTCTTCATGAGAAAATGCATCCCATTCCTCTTTCGTATTTTACTTCGTGACTCTTTGAATTCTCCATGGGCCCTCTTTTGACTTATATGCAACTGAAAATATATTCATTAATATTAAATAAATATTAACACATGAGCTAAGATATAAATATTAAAAACACCATTAAATGCAATGGGCCCTTTATCACCAATAATACTAGACCTTTGACATCAATGACAATATTTCCAATAATCTCCCCCTTTGTCATTGATGGCAACTTCAAACTGAAACTACCACATCTTGAAACTTGCACATACAACCATCTAAAAAAATACAGTAACTCCCCCTTACTATAGCAACCTGTATCTGTTCCTTGTACTTGTTTTTGCACCTATACCTGTCCCTATTATTCTTCCCCTTTGACATCAATGGCAAAGGGCCTACTTAGAGCTAACACTTAGCTCCCCTTCAACTGATGATGAACCTTAATGGCAGAAATTTAAAAAAAATTACTCCCAACTTCTCTTATAGATACTCAAATGTGTCTTTTGGTAGTGCCTTTGTGAAAATATTTGCAATTTGCTCTATAGTACTAGTATATTCCGTCTCAACTTATTGAACTATAAGCTACTCTCTCAAGAAGTGATATCTAATAGGAATATGTTTTTTTTATTGAATTCATCACTGGATTCCTCAAAATATTTATAACACTTATGTTATCACAAAAAATAGAAATAGGTTCATCATACTTTACTTTGATATCTTCCAAAGTTTTCTTCATCCAAACCACTTGAGTACAACACAATATTGTTGCAATATATTTTGCTTCAAATGTAGAAAGTGATACTAAATTTTGCTTCTTACTTAGCCATGATACTAAGCTATCACCAAGGAAGAAAACTCCTCCACTTGTACTCTTTCTATCATCCAAGTACCCTACCAAATTTGAATCTGTATAAGCAACCAAAGTGAAATCTCTACCTGTGGGATACCATAATCCATAATCCAATGTCCCCTTAATATATCTAAATATTCTCTTCACCAACCGAACATGACTATAATTTAGAGATGACTGGTATCTCACAACCATACCTACTACATGCATGATGTCTAGCCTTGATACTGTCAAATATAAAAGACTACCAATCGTAGAACTTTACAAAGATTGATCTGTAATAGGTGAATCTTCATATTTGTCACCTTATTTACTATACTCATTGGTGTGTCAACTGGTGCACAATACTCAAAACCAAATTTCTTCAACATTTCTTTGGCATATTTACTTTGAGATATAAAAATTCCTTTATCTAACTGAAATATTTGTAATCATAAGAAAAATGATAATTCTCCAAGCATAGACATCTCAAATTCTTTTTGCATATTATTAAAAAATTATTTTGTCATCTTTTCAATATTTTCTCCAAAAATGATATCAACATATATCACAACAATCAATTGATGCTCACCTTTGTTTTGATGTAGAGATCACTATCATTAAATCTTATCTTAAGACATTGATCTTGCAGGTACTTATCAAGTTTTGCATACCAATATCTAGGGTCTTGTTTCAATCCATACAATGCTTTTTTCAATCTGCATACATGGCTACTAATATTTGAGAGAATAAATCCCTTAGGCTACTCAATGTAGACCTCTTCTTCTAGATTCCCATTTAAGAAGGTAGATTTGACATCCATCCGAAACACTTTGAAATTTTTAAACATTGCATTTGAAAAAAACATTCTAATAGCCTCTAACCTTGCCGTTGGTGAAATTTTTTCTTCAAAATCTAGTCCCTCAATCTGAGCATATCCTTTACATACTAATCTTGCTTTATTTCTGGTCACTTTTCATTTTCATTCAACTTATATTTATAAACCCATTTTCTTCTTATCACATTATGATATTTTGGTCTAGGCACTAATTTCCAAGTATCATTCTTTTCTATTTGATTTAATTCTTCATCCATAGCCTTAACCCAATGCTTATCATGTATAGCTTCTAACAAAGTTCTAGGTTGAATTTTAGATAACAAAGAAAAATTAACTTGCTCAGATTCACTTACCATCATTCTTTTGGTGTGAATTCCTTCACTTATGTCCCTGATGATGTCACTTTCATTATGATTTCTCTGAACATATTTGGATGGAGTTTTGGTGCTCTTTTTCTCCTTCTTATCATCTTCATCTAATTCTTCAAAACCTTCCACTTCAATAATTTCAGGAATGTCTATTGGATCACTGATACTTTGTGTTCCATCTTCTTCTATCTTGACACTTGCACTTTCAATAATTTTCTTGGGTCTTTTGTTATAACATTTATAAGCTTTACTTTTACAAGAATAACCAATAAATATACCTTCATCTGCTCTAGATTCAAACTTACCAAGTTTTTCATCTATTTTTTTATGAAGCATCTGTTGTCAATGATAGGACCTAGGTTCCACAAAGCTCTGACACCACTTGTCAGAATTAAGAGCACATATGATTACCTTTGTATAAGCAACTGAATGCGGAATTTAACCAGAAGTAACAAGTAACTAGAAATTAAAAATAACACAGAATATAAGAGGCAACACACAATTGTATTCAACTCATTCCAGAAGGAAATTATAATAAAAAGATCACACTCTTTCATCCACTTTGTGGGCATACCAGTAATCTTTCCTCAAGAGTTATCTTCTCTCAATACAGGTCACAACAAAAAACTCAAACACAGAGCTGTTGTTCACCTCAACTAGTCAGTATCAATACTGTCAGTACAATCGAGTATGCAACGTACTCCAAGTAGATCTCACCTGATCTTGCTCTTTGATGTGTTGTTTTCACCTTTGACCTTGCTAGCCCACAGATCTCTTTTGACCTCGCACACACACCTACAGATCAACCGAACTTACTTACCCATGTAGATCTCCCACCTAATCTTGCACAACCTGCAGATCAACTTGATCTTACATCCCTGGAAGAACCTTTGTGATTACACCATCAAAAGAACTCTTCTGGTTCTACACTTTACAATACAGCCCCATGAGTCTATTATATAGATTCCATGCCAAACAATAATTAAAAACACAACTCAAGACTAAAATTAGTCTTTAACATGCAAACAATAGGTTCGTTAACTAACTGTTCGTCAACTAGCAGTTTTGGAACTGCACAGGCAACCGACGTCGATACCTATCTATCTAGAGATGACCGACATCGGGCGATCCCTGACCGATGTCGACAGCTTCCTATCCACCCCTGACTGATGTCGGTTTGCCTGACTGATGCTGGTGACTATGACACTCAGCAACCCTCCATGTTTACATCTGGGTGAAGCTTTTAGCTCCACAACCTAACAATCTCCCACTTGGAGATAAATAGTTGCACCTATACTTGTACATGTACATCTTTTTAATCTATTTCCTAGCTTGTATCCCTCTTCAAGATCAATTCTGAAGACCAACCACCACACACCCTATGGTGCTACGCCTGTGACTAAATTTCTCCATTCTAAGCTTACCTTCTTCTGCCATTGCTATACTCCCACTCAATCAAAAACCCCTGAGAGTGACCTATAATCAAACACACTTAATAGATTTGAAACTACCTGTTAGTGAACCTCGCTCTGAGAATCTTCAACCTCGCTCTGATACCAATTGATAGGACCTAGGTTCCACAAAGCTCTGACACCACTTGTCAAAATTAAGAGCACATATGATTACCTTTTTATAAGCAACTAAATGCAGAATTTAACCAGAAGTTGTTGAGTTGTGGAGCTAAAAGCTTCAACTCTCAAGAAGGTTGCTGAGATCCAGGAGCACCGGCGTTGGCAGCAGGATCGACGTCGGTCGTGACCCAGTGCAGAAGGCCACCGGCGACGGCAGGGAGTCGGCCGACGTCGGCATAACCAGACTAGCAGGGACCGACGTCGATCGCCTGTGTGTTCCAAAACTGCTCGTTACACGGACTGTTAGTTAAGTGAATGAAGTGTTTGCATGTAAAGGCCAATTAGAGTCTTTAGTTGCGAGGATAATTGTCTAAAATAAGAGTCTAAGTTAGTGTTTGAGTTAGGGATCTATTTATAGACCCATTGGCATGTATTGTAATTAAGGCATGAGATAGAAAGGAAGGCAAGTAAGTTGATTCCATTGTAAGATCATTGAGTTGCAGGTTGTTGCAAGCTCATAGGGGATCTACATGTGAGTATGGTCTGTTGAATTGCAGGTTGCAGGTTCATGGGAGATCAACTTAAAGTACTTTTGAGTGCTTGGTGAACTGGCAGGGTTATTACTGACTAGTTGGAGAGGTGAACACCAATTCTGTTTGTGAGTTGGCTGTTGGGACCATTTTTTGTGTAGGGGAGTGTTGTGTGAGAAGAATTACTGTACACTTGAGGTGTGGCAAATCTCTGTAAGGTAAAAGAGTGTGGCGGCTCTTTGTTGTATTTTTTTCTGTAAAGTGTTAATACAAGATAGTGTATTGTCTCTCATATTCTGTGTTATTGGTGAATTCTAGCTATTTGTGTTTCTGGTTATTTCTGCATTTATAATTGCTTATATTTGGTAATCATATTGTGCTCTTTCTGAGGATCAAGATCCAACAAGAGGAATCAGAACAGAGGTGTGTTTGTTCTTGGACTTCTCTGACAAGTGGTATCAGAGCTTTTGGTTGGGATACTAACAGATTGGATTAAATCTGGTTAGTGTGTTTTGATTACAGGTACTCACAGGGTTTCTGTTTGAGTGGGAGTTGAGCAATGATAGAAGACAGTAAGCTACGGATGGAAAAGTTTAATGGCAAGAACTACCAATTATGGAGGATGCAGATTGAGGATTATCTGTATCAAAAAGATTTGTACTTACCATTGGGAGGGGTTACTTGCAAACCCTCAGATATGAAAGATGAAGAATGGGAGGTTCTTGATCGGAAGGCTCTGGGATCTATTAGATTGAGTCTTACATCATTTGTAATTTTCAGCTTATCACAGTGTAAGACAACAGTGGAGTTGATGGAATATTTGGCAAATTTATATGAAAAACCCTCAGCTTCTAATAAGGTATTTCTTATGAAGTGTTTATTTAATTTGCAAATGTTGGAAGGTGGATCTATTCATAGCCATCTTAGTGATTTCCATGGTTTGGTAAACCAGTTAAGTTTAGTCAATATTGTATTTGATGATGAAATTAGAGCTCTCTTAATCTTGTGTTCATTACCTGAAAGTTGGGAAGGTTTGGTAATGGCAGTTTCTAATACTGTGTCTCCTTCAAAAGTCTTAAAAGTGGATGATGTTGTAAGTGTGATCTTGAATGAAGAGATATGCAGGAATAGCATAGGTGAATCATCAGGAAATGCTTTGAGTGTTGAAGGCAGAGGAAGGCAAAAAAAAAGATAGAGCATGGGAGATCAAGGTCCAAGACAGGAAGAAGATCCAAGTCCAGGTATGGCAGAATAACCTGCTGGAAGTGTGGAAAGCAAGGGCACTTAAAGAGAGATTGCAGATTAGGTACAGATCAGCATGAAGAACATGAAGAAGAAGCAGACATTACAGATTATGCTGCATGGGATGCTCTGGTATGTTCTTTGGATAAAGTAGAATCTTGGGTTTTAGATTCTGGTGCCTCTTTTCATGCATCCCCACATAGGGAATTTTTTCATGAGTATGTCCAAGGAGATTTTAGAGAAATTTATGTAGGGGATGGTAAGCCTTGTCAGATCGTTGGCAAGGGGAAAGTGAAGCTAAAACTGCAGACAGGTAACACATGGGTGTTAAAAGAAGTCATGCATGTCTCAGTTCTGGAGCAAAATTTAATTTCTGTTAGAAGTTTGGGTGTTGTAGCTAGAGGTAAGAAAGTAGGTACGCTTTATCTATCTACTTGTACTACTGATTCTCTTTTTGGGTTTTCTACTTCAGCTGTAGATTCAGAGATGTGGCATGATAGGCTTGGTCACATAGACAAGAAGGAGATGCTTGTTCTTGAGTCAAAGGATATGCTTTCGGATTTGGAAGGTATGGATCGTGGTTTCTGTATGCAGAAGAAGAAGGTAGCATTTCTTGAGGAACCCGATGTTAGTGACAAGAATAGGAAAGCCTTAGTTTTTAAGGAGAAGGTGACAGATAGAGTTCAGCACAAGATGCAGAAGAATTCTGAGCAGAGCAAGGGTGATTTGGACAAGGATTTGATCCAAAAAGAGCTCGTGGGAAAAAGTCAGGTCTCACAAGAAAAACACAGAGACAGACATCGGCAGAAAAACCGGCATCGGCTTCCAGACAGGGACCAACGTTGGCTATGTACAGACCGACGTCGGTGACTCAGGGCAGATATTGACCAGCGTCGGCCAGGGGAAACTGACGTCAGCAAGGTGGCAGTCGCAGGAAACTAACTTTGATCGTCTACAGACTGAGATGTGACCGGCATCGGTTACTGAGACAAATTTTGGGTGGACAGCAAGCTGTCATAGAGTCTCAAGCACCCATATGGAGGACTGAAGGTGTAAGTAAGTTCTTAAATTCATCATTTCCCTTCTTTACACTACTTGTTGCTCACTTATTGCATAGGACCAGGAAGTTGTTGAAGAAGCAGAACAGGTAGATCCAGGAAACAGTGGGAGCTAGGCATGGATGAGGATGTGATTCCTTGGAGGAGAACCAAACAGGTGTTTTGGGTAGAGTGGCCAGCTAGAAGTAAGCACTGAGAGACGAATGGATGTTCAGGATAAAGAAGAGCGAAAATGGATACGTGAGATGGAAGATCAGGGTATATGGTCTTGTATTAGCTGCAGGGCAATGGAGGTTTGATCATTGTGTTTCTCTTTACCAGGTTGGATAGTATTAGCTACACTATCCTATTTCTGTATGATGTGCTTGTTGCAGGGTTACATATACAAGTATTGTTGAACTAAAGGTAAAGCTAGTTCAGGTGTTTGTCATGGAGAATCTGGGAGCAGCAAGATTCTTTGGCATGAGTGTGTTCTAGAGACATGGTAGGTCATATGTTGACTTTGTTTCAGGATGATTCTGTGAAATCGATTAGCACGCCGATGGTTAGACAGTTCTATGAACAGGTGTCTTGATTCACATAATGAGGTTGAGTGCATGGTATGTACTAAACCTGAGTTTTTCCCAAGTAGTGGGAGTTGTCACAAGTTGGAGCCAATTCGGGAGAGAACCATTGGAGGACAGTTCAGTAGATTCTTATAGGGACTAGCAGCAGGTGCACATGCTATGCAGGTTCAGATTAATTTCTACATGGTTGTAGATATAGATGTGGCAGGTGATTTGGATGACAGGTTTTACACTACAGGTTTGTGGTGGTTGGTCTTCAAGAGTGGTCTTGAGGAGGGATACAAAGCCAAGGGAACAAACTAGACTAGGTACAAGTACAGGTTGCAACTGTTTATCTCCAAGTGGGAGATTATTGAGTTGTGGAGCTAAAAGCTTCAACTCTCAAGAAGGTTGCTGAGATTCAGGAGCATCGGCGTCGGCAGCAGGACCGACGTTGGTCGTGACCTAGTGCAGAAGGCCATCGGCGACGGCAGGGAGTCGGCCGACGTCGGCAGAACTAGACTAGCAAGGACCGACGTCGGTCGCCTGTGTGTTCCAGAACTACTCGTTACATGGATAGTTAGTTAAGTGAATGAAGTGTTTGTATGTAAAGGCTAGTTAGAGTCTTTGGTTGTGAGGATAATTGTCTAAAATAAGAGTCTAAGTTAGTGTTTGAGTTAGGGATCTATTTATAGACCCATTGGCATGTATTGTAATTAAGGCATGAGATAGAAAGGAAGGCAAGTAAGTTGCTTCTATTGTAAGATCATTGAGTTGCAGGTTGTTGCAAGCTCATAGGGAATCTACATGTGAGTATGGTCTGTTGAATTGCAGGTTGCAGGTTCATGGGAGATCAACTCGAAGTACTTTTGAGTGCTTGGTGAACTGGCAGGGTTATTACTGACTAGTTGGAGAGGTGAACACCAATTCTGTTTGTGAGTTGGCTGTTGGGACCGTTTTTTGTGTAGGAGTGTTGTGTGAGAAGAATTACTGTACACTTGAGGTGTGGCAAACCTCTGTAAGGTGAAAGAGTGTGGCGGCTCTTTGTTGTATTCTTTTCTGTAAAGTGTTAATACAAGATAGTGTATTGTCTCTCATATTATGTGCTATTGGTGAATTCTAGCTATTTGTGTTTCTGGTTATTTCCGCATTTATAATTGCTTATATTTGGTAATCATACTGTGCTCTTTCTGAGGAGCAAGATCCAACAAGAGGAATCAGAACAGAGGTATGTTTGTTCTTGGACTTCCCTAACAGAAGTAACAAGTAACTAGAAATCAAAAATAACACAGAATATGAGAGGCAACACACAATTGTATTCAACTCATTCCAGAAGGAAATTACAATAAAGAGATCACACTCTTTCATCCACTTCATGGGCATACCAGTAATCTTCCCTCAAAATTTATCTTCTCTCAATATAGGTCACAACAAAAAACTCAAACACAAAGCTGTTGTTCACCTCAACCAATCAGTATCAATACTGCCAGTACAATCGAGTACGCAATGTACTCTAAATAGATCTCATCTAATCTTGCTCTTTGATGTGTTGCTGTCACCTTTGATCTTGCTACCCCACAGATCTCCTTTGACCTCACACACACACACACCTGCAGATCAACCGACATTACTTACCCATGTAGATCTCCCACCTAATCTTGCACAACTTGCAAATCAACCTGATCTTACATCCCTGGAAGAACCTTTGTGATTCCACCATCGGAAGAATCACAAAGGTTCTACACTTTACAATACATCCCCATTAGTCTATTATATAGATCTCATGCCAAAAAATAATTAGAAATGCAACTCAAGAATAAAATTAGTCATTAACATGCAAACAATTGGTTCATTAACTAACTGTTCGTCAACTAGAAGTTCTGAAACTGCACAGGCGACCGACATCAGTCCCTATTTGTCTAGAGATGACCGACGTTGGCCGATCCCTGACTGATGTCAGTAGCTTCCTATCCACCCCTGGCCGATGTCGGTTTGCTTGACCGACACCGGTGACTGTGACACTCAGCAACCCTCCATGTTCGCATTTGGGTGAAGCTTTTAGCTCCACAACCTAACAGTCAAAAACTCTAAGATAATCAAATGTTGCTAGTTTGTCTTTCCATAGCTCATAATGAGTCTTGTCACTATTGACTCTCAATAATGATTTATTTTAAATATGCACTACTATAACAACTACCTCTCTCTAATATTTATCTACTATCTTGGATTCATTTAGCATTGTTCTTGCCATCTCTTGAATTGTTCTATTTTTTTGTTCAAGTATTCCATTTTGTTGTGGAGTTCTAGCTATTGAATAATGTCTCTTTATTCCATGGTCTTCACAAAACTCAATAAATTGATCTCACATGAATTATCCTCTTCGATATGATCTTAGACACTTAATCTTCAAACTAGTTTCATTTTCAACTAATGCTTTGAATGCTTTGAAATATCTAAAAGCTTCTAATTTTTTTTTTAAAAATATTACCCAAGTCATATGTGAAAAATTATCAATAAGTAACATGAAATACTTCTCACCTTGAGTACTTTGAGTTTTCATAGGTCCACACAAATTAGTGTGAACAAGCTCTAGCATCTAAGTAGTTGAGTACTCTTTTGTTTTGAACTACCTTCTAGCTTGCTTCCCATACTGATAAAGTTCACAAAGCGTGTTAGATGGCTTTGTAATCTTTTAAATATTTTTGACTGCTTGCCTCATGCTTATTTTGACAATATTATCAAAATTTATGTGCCCCATTCTCCTATCCCATAGCCAACTTTCTTCAATCTGACTCAAACAACATCTTTGACTTTTGATGTCTGATAGCATATACAAATTATTGGTTGTTCTCTGAGCATCTACAACCAACATATCTAAATCTTTTCTTCTAATTTCATAACCTTCTACATAAAAATTTAGTTTGTTCCCCTAATCACACATTTGACTTACACTCAAAATATTATGCTTAAGACCTTTTACATATAAAATATTTTCAATTTTAGTTCTACCATTATCCAAACTTAGTGTACCTTTTCCAACAATTTTGGCAGTAGTTTTGTCTCTAAATTTCACTATGCCACTATTGATCTTCTTCAAGGTTATGAACTTAATCTTATCTCCTGTCATTTGTCTCAAACATCCACTATCAATGAACCATGGATTTTCTTTATTTTTTGCATGCAAAGCAATCTGCACCAACATAGATTTGTTAGGTTGTTTCTTTTGCCATGAACTTGTCTAAAATTTTCTCTTGATGAATGGATCCTTGAAACTCTGGTCCTTCTTGATTAACTCAAACACTCTCTACAGTACCAATCTATTTGTCTGAATTTGTTGCACTTGTAACATATTATGACCTCTTCATTAAATCCTGATAGAGGATCAAAAGAGTTGTGGCTTCTACTTGACTCTGCATGACTTTTTTTCTCCTTATTTCTAAAATTGTTAGCTCTTTTTCAACATTCTAATTTATTATGACCATATCCATTACAATAAAAATAGTAACCATAAAAATAGGACTTATTTGTGTATCTCTGACCTGATTGCCTTTTTTAGCTCTGTTCCCTCCAGCCTTCTTTATTTGAGCTATCCTCTATATTCTTAACTTTTTTCTTTTTTATTTCTTCTTTTATAAGAGTTTTAGCATAGCTCTTTCCTTTTTCCTTGTCTATGAAATTAGTGACCTCCTCTTTCTCCTTTTCAAATCCAATACATGTCTTATCTGACATTGATCTTTGATTTCTAATATTTTATTCAACATATTAGTGTTATTCTCAAATTTTGAATCATTGGCTACTCTAATCATTGATTACTTTAATTGTTTTCTCAATATCTGCTTTTAAAGAATCAATTTCAATAACATACCTTTCACATTCTTTAATTACTATTTTTAACTGTGCCATTAGATCTTTTTCATTCTTTTTGGCTTTTTCAAAGTGTGCTTGTAGATCTTCAATTATTTCCTTTGACTCCTTTTCATTTTTCTCGATCTAGAGCTTTAATCTTTGATTCGAGATTTTAACTCTTCTAAGGCATAAATGAGTTCTCCTTTTAGATTCACTTTAACTTCATCCTATTCTTCTTTTTGATCATCTATACTTTTGCTTATGGAGGCATCTTCATGTTTGGCCATGAATATAATCTCTTCTTCTTCTGAGTCACTAACTCCACTATCTTCAGTTGAGCTAAGATCTTTAGAATACAAACTCTTCTTCTCAAATCCTTTCGTGAATTTGCCTTTGAAATTCTTCTTGTATGTATATTTTCCTTCTTCATTGTCATCATTACCCTTATTTGGGCATTTATCTACAAAATGTCCATTCTTTCCACAATTAAAACATTTAAAAAGTAATTTTTCTTGATATTTATCTGTTCTCTTTTTTGACTTGCAAATGAATAGAGCTCCATTGTCATCTTCATCATTGCTAGAATCATCACTTGATTCTTGAATTTTAGCCTTCTCTTTCTTTGATGTCTTAAAATTTGTTTCTCTCTTTGAAGGTTTATCTTGTTTAGTCTGCATCTCATATGCCATAAGAATACCATGAAGCTCATCCATCTTTAGCTTGGCTAAATTCTTCATCTCTTCAATTGCCAAAACTTTCGCATCATATCTCAATGGTAGAGATCTCAAAACCTTTTGAACCACAGTTGACTCTTCTAAATTTTCTCCAAGACCTTGAATCTGATTGATTATTTGATCAACCTATAATATATAACTTGCTATATTTTCTTCTTCTTCCATCTTCAAACTCTCAAACTATCTTCTAAAATTCTAAAGCTTATCTTGCTAAACCTTTCCATCACCTTTGTAAATATTCTCAAGTTTTACCCAAATTGAATGAGCAGATTTATATTTCATAATTTAACAAATTTTGATTGACATAAATGACATAAAATAGCAGTAAATATTTAGCATTATTTTCACTTGCCTTCTTTTCTGTCAGAGTAGTTACAAGTGTATGTGGCTCTTCATATTCCTCCACCATTGCTTGCCATATGTTGAATCCAAGGGCCATCAAATAAGTCTTCATCTTTATGCTCAAAAAAATATAATTCAACCCATCAAACAAAGGTACCTTATTTGTATAAAATCTTTCGTGTGATCCAGCCATCATGCTTTCTCAATCTTCCTTTAAGCTGTAAAACTTTTTGAAAAGGAACCTGCTCTGATACCAATTATTAAGCATGAAATATACTAAGAGGGGGAATGAATTATTATATTATATATCTTTTACTTAATCTGATTTATTTTATTTAACCACTCAATTATACATTCAAAATATGTAATAAAATTGAAATAATAATTTGCACCACACGAGAGAGAGAGAGAGAGAGAGAGAGAGAGAGAGAGAGAGAGACCAAATTTTTAGGTGGAAGCCCAAAGTGGGAAAAATCATAGAGAACAATCTCAAGTATATGAATGAGCACCAACTCAAAATACAAAGTTCACAAACACCAACTTGCAAGAGCACCAACCCCTTTGCCGAGCACCAACACAGCAACTATTTGTGAGCACCAACCCATAGGAGCACCAACCCCTTACAAAATTTGTGAGCACCAACCCAAAGGAGAACCAACCCCTCTTGTGTATAAAACACAACTATCTCTCAATGTTGCTTACTCAACAAATGATAAAACTCTATAATATCTCCTACTTTTATCTCTTTGAAAACAAATACAAACCATGCACTCTCTTACTTATAAAAAATGGCTTCTTAAGTCTTTATTTATATCTTTCAAAATGACCTTTGGCCTTCACCTTTTGTTACCCTTCAATCCTCATGGAAAATGGTGCCAAACTTGCATAACCCTTCATATCCTTGCATTTGAAAAGTCATATGGTGACTCTTCATAAGCAAAAGCATCATTTCCTCTTTTATCTTTATCTTGGTGACTTTTCGTATTCCTCAAAGTGTCCCTTCATAGAAAAATGTGCCATACCTTTCTTATCTTCACATGGTAACTCTTGGAATTCCTCAAGATGACTTTTCATGAGAAAATGTGTTCCATTCCTCTTTCATCTTTTACCCCGTGACTCTTTGACTTCTCCATGGGCCCTCTTTTGACTTACATGCAACCAAAAATATATTCATTAATATTAAATAAATATTAACACACATTAACCAAGATATGAATATTAAAAACACCATTAAATGCAATGGGGCCTTTATCACCAATAATGCTAGACTTTTGACATCAATGACAATATTTCCAACAGCTACATTCATAGTGATCAAATTATCTCAATCTACATCTTTGATTAAGCTAATCAATTAATTAGTTTAATAAGTGATGAAATTGGGTCCAAGTACGCCCCAAATCACATTATTTAGTTGCAACTAGGTTCATAGGGCTCAAATTGACCCAATCTACATCCCTAATTAATACTAATTAGTGTAATTAGTGACAAAATTGGGGCCAATTGAGTTATTTGTCACATTGTTTAGTTGTAATTAGGTTCATGAGATTTAAAATAACCAATATATATCCTTTATTGATCTAATTTAATAATTACGTTAACCACTGATCAAATTGGGGCCAAATAATCCCCAAATTACATCGATTAGTCATAACTAGCTAGGTTCACGAGTTTCAAATTAGCCCAAGTTGCATCCCTGATTGATCAAAGTGAATATTTGATTTAATTAGTGATAAAATTAAGGTTGATTGAGCCCAAAATCACATCATTTTATTGTAACTACCTAGGTTCATGAGGCTCAAATTGGACCAATATGTGTCCTTAATCGATTCAATTGATTAATTTATTCAATCAATGATAAAATTGGGGAAAATTGAGCCTTAAATTATAGTATTTAGTCATAACTAGGTTTATTGGGCTTCAATTGGCCTATTTTATGTCCTTGATTGATTTAATTGACTAATTTCTTTAATCAATAATTAAATTGGGTGAATTGAGCCCAAAATTACATCGTTTATTCATAACTAGGTTTTTAGGGCTCAAACTAGTCCAATATATTTCCCTAATTGATCTAATCGGATAATTGGTTTAATCAATGATGAAATTAGGGACAATTGAGCTAGAAAATGAATAATTTAGTTTCAACTAAATTCATGAAGCTCAAATTAGTATGTGTTACATCTTTGTTAATCTAATTGACTAATTGGTTTACTCAATGTCAAAATCAAGGCCAATTGAGTTTTAAATCACAATTAGCTAGCTTTCAAGTCTTAAATTGGCCTAATTTGCATCTTTTATTGATCAAATAAACTAATTAGTTTAATTAGAGATGAAATTGGGGTAAATAGAACCCCAAATTGCATCTTTTAGTTGCAACTAGGTTCACAGGGTCCAAATTAGCCTAACTATGTTCTTGATAGATTAAATTCAGCAATTTACTTTATCATTGATGAAATTGGGGTGAATTGAGCCCAAAATTATATCATGTAGGTGTAACTAGGTTCACGGGGCTCAAATTTAGCCAATTTGAACCCCTAATTAATTTAACTCAAATCAACTAATGAGTTCAATAAGAGATAAAATTGGGTCCAATTAAGCCTTAATTAAATCATCTAGTTACAACTATAGGTACAAGGGCTCAAATTATCCAATGATGCATCCCTTATTGATCCAATTGACTAACTAGTTTAGTCCGTCATAAATTGGGGTCAATTAAACCCTAAATCACATCAATTAGTTGTAACTAACTAGGTTCACAAGGCTCAAATTAATCCAATATAGTCGATAATTTATCTAACCTATTAATTCATTCAATTGGTGATCAAACTAGAGCCAATTAAACCCAAATCTATATCATTTAATCATAATTAGCTAGGTTTATAGGGTTGAAATTGGCTATGTACATGTCCCTGATTGATCTAATTGATTAATTGGTTCAATCAGTAATGAACATGGGTGAATTGAGTCTCAAATCATATTATCTAGTTGCAACTAGGTTCATAGGGCTGAAATTGGCCTAATTTACATTCTTGATTGATCTCATCATCTAATTGGTTGAATCAATGATGAAATCATGGTGAATTGAACCCCAAATTGAATCATTTAGTCACAACTAGGTTCACGAGGCTTGAATTAGACCAATTTTAATCTCTCATTAATCTAATCAACTGATTGGTTCAATTAATGATAAAATTGGGTGAAATTGAACCCAAAATATCATCATTTAGTCACAACTAGGTTAATGGGCTAAAATTAGCCCAATGTATGTCTTTTATTTATCCATTCAACTAATTAGTTCAATCTATGATGAAATTAGGGCCAATTAATCCCCAAATTGAATCAATTAGCTGTAGTCAGTTCACATGGCTCAATTAGCCAAAGTTACATTCATGCTTTATCCAATTGACTAAATGGTTCAAGTAGTGTGAAATTAAGGCCAATTGAGCCCCAAATCACATCATTTAGTCGTAACTATCTAGGTTCATGAGGATAAAATTGGCCCAACTACATCCTTGGTTGATTTAATCAATTCAATGGTTCAATCAATGAAAAAATTGGGGTGAATTGAGTCCAAAATCATATTATTTGGTTGAAACTAGTTGCAACTAGGTTCAGGGGGCCCAAATTGGCCTAAGATACATCCCTAATTAATCTAATTAATTGATTAGCTCAATCAATAATGAAATTGGTGCCAATTGAACCCTAAATCACATCATTTAGTCACAACTAGCTATGTTCACAGGGCTCAAATTAGTTCAATCTATAGTAGTGGTATATTTACTAACTTATAATCAATCTCAATATTTTTTCATTTGTGAACTAGTCCACTTGAAAATCACTATAATATTTTCCATATTTAGTTGTAAAACTTTATTTGATGAAATTATTGTAGTGACATGGCTAGTAGACCCATGAATATAATGATGGATGTTAGTAGGCTTCGTAATGCACTTATTGTGCAATCATAATTTAGATTTTTTTTTACACTCTTAATTGATCTGCATAGACATTTTTGAATATTAGGGATGTATTAATATTTTATTTTTCACAAGCAAAGTTGTATCTCTTCTTTTTAAAGGAGGCAAAGGATAAAAATGAATTTGGGTTGAAAGTTGAGAACATGATTGTAATTGTTAAGCTCTTAGTCGATTATTTTTATGTATCTATTCATGGTTATATATAAGTTGTTTTGATACTTCCTTTGGTGCTAAAACTGGAGAACAAGATTTGAATTGGGGAAAGAATGTTCATCCACATTTATCCATGGCTCAAAGAGTGAACTTTGATTATTATGATCAACTTCCATTGTGTACAATATCTTAGGAATCGGTGGTATATGGAAAAATCATTCACAAACCTTAACTTCATAAGCTCTCGAAACTTATGTAATTTTAGTTGGTGTAGAATGAATGCAAGGGTGGTCATAATTGGTATAGGTTATTTCCCAAGTTACGATAATGATTACCATGACTACATGGGCGACGTGTAATCTTGTAATTTTTTAAACAATCATAACTTTTTAAAGCTTTATCAAATAAATAATTATATAGGAAAATAATTTTTCAATCATAACACTATTTTTCCTTGAATAAATGATTTGTTATCAAAGTTTCCCACTTAATTCAAAAATGAAACTGGTATGCATTTATTGTTGTCATCATGGTGGTTTTTTTTTAAAGTTGATGTTGTACATTTGTTTTTAGTTTTATGGGGTACATACTTATTGTATATACATACATACACACACACACATATAGAAACAAAATATGGTGGGATATGATGATTGTTGTGATTTTAAATAAGAATAATTTGAAAAGAAAGAATATGTCGTACTACAAATTCATGAAGTATTTCCATCAGGGAAAGTGGATCCAAACAAATTTTGTGCAGTCAAACTTTATATTTTTGCTTACGTGTCAAAAACAAATATTTTTATCCAACATATGTCCAAGTTCGAACTCTCAAGTTTACTTTTAACTACAATTATTTTTCCCCCAATTCATAATTTTTGTGTACAAATATTAGAGGTGTAACTATGTAGTCACAGTTTACTCCTTTCCATTTTCATCATTTGCCATCATCTTTCCCGTCCCATATGTGTTGTGAAAAGAACTAGCACCAATGATTGTTTTAACATAAATTTTAAGTTATTTTTAATTTAAAAAAAAAGGAGGGAGCTTTTGTTAGTTACTTTTAATGGAGTGGAATTTTAATGGTTAATATTTAGGTTTATTTTTTCAAAAATGGTGGCAAGATTAACTTTGGATTTTAATTAAGCTATGAGGGTTTTTATAATATCTATTAAATTTTATTTTCTTGATACAAATTGAAATGTCATCAAGTTTGTAATGTAAAAGATACATTTGATTTAATAAAGCAAAATGCAATTTTAAAAATCCATTTTTGGAGGTAAAAACTAAATAAAAAAGATCAACTATGTAATCCCACATCACTAACACAAAGCTTGATGTAATGGCAGTAAAAACAACCCATCGAATTTAGAGTATTTATCCTTTCTAGTTTTAGTGTTAGTTAGGGCTTGACACACTTTGTGTTAGGACTGGTGCAATTTGCATCAGGCAAAAATTCTAATGCAAACCTTTATCAATGATATATATATATATATATATATATATATATATATATATATATATATATGTATATATGTATGTATATATATATATATATATATATGTATATATGTATATATGTATGTATATATGTATATATGTATGTATATATGTATATGTATATATGTATGTATATATATATATATATATATATATATATATATATATATTAAATGACACAAAAAGTGTTGTAAATTTATGAAAATCTACTAGTGATTTCAGAAAATCTATGGAAATTTTGGAGAAATTGAGTGAGGTTTTGGATCAAATCAAGTAGAGGAAAAAAACCAAAAACTATTTTTGATATAGAAGCAATCTCTACTTTTTATGTCAATTTTAGTATGGAGGAATAAACAATTTTTTTTGGAAATTCATAGTAAATTTTGAGAAAGTGAGAAAGGTTTTTTATCAACCTAAGTAGATGAACCAATTTTTTGAAGTGTTTCAATAATATATTTGTTAAATAGGGCATGGTAACTCACAATTCAAGTATTTCACTATGAACCTCCTTTGTCAAATTTCAAGCATCTAAATTTCTATTTTAGGGCTTGACACACTTTGTGTTAGGACTGGTGCAATTTGCATCAGGCAAAAATTCTAATGCAAACCTTTATCAATGATATATGTGTGTGTGTGTGTGTGTGTGTGTGTGTGTGTGTGTGTGTGTGTGTGTGTGTGTGTGTGTGTGTGTGTGTATGTATATATATATGTATGTATATATATATATGTATATATGTATATATATATATATATATATATGTATATGTATATATATGTGTGTGTGTATATATATATATATATATTAAATGACACAAAAAGTGTTGTAAATTTATGAAAATCTACTAGTGATTTCAGAAAATCTATGGAAATTTTGGAGAAATTGAGTGAGGTTTTGGATCAAATCAAGTAGAGGAAAAAAACCAAAAACTATTTTTGATATAGAAGCAATCTCTACTTTTTATGTCAATTTTAGTATGGAGGAATAAACTTTTTTTTTTGTAAATTCATAGTAAATTTTGAGAAAGTGAGAAAGGTTTTTTATCAACCTAAGTAGATGAACCAATTTTTTGAAGTGTTTCAATAATATATTTGTTAAATAGGGCATGGTAACTCACAATTCAAGTATTTCACTATGAACCTCCTTTGTCAAATTTCAAGCATCTAAATTTCTATTTTTAACACATTTTAGATTTGTATTAATTATTTTATTTAATGTATTTATCTATATTTCTATTGTGGAATGGTTTTAATGTTTTTTACATAGTGTATTCCACATTGAGTGTTAAATTGTTAAAATAAAGACATACAAGATCTATCAATTACATATAGAGATTTATGAGGGTTGACATGATTTAAAAAGTTTAGTTCCCATACCAAGCTATGCAATCATAATTGAGTTTTCTTGTTGTTATGAAATTTATTATTTGACTCATACCTAGAGAATAATGGAGACATATAAGATCTATCACTCTCAATCCATGCGAGTGCACATGCAAAGAAGAATAGTTCCCATATTGGGCTATACAGTCATATTTGATATTCTTGAAAACACCATGTAGTTTCTAGTGCACTTGTAATTGATGACTAAAAGAGTTTCAAATTGATTGTATTTAAAATATATAAATTGCATGACTTTGTGGGTGCACTTTATAGTTGTAATTTGATATTTTGGTTCATCTAGGGATGTCACCTAACCTTTATGAGTGCTATCAATCTAGATCCACTTGATTGCACTTGAGATGTATCGTAGTTCCCATATCAAGATATGCACTCATAATTGAGATTCTTATAGACACCTTGCTAACACACACACACTAATATAAAGTACTAGGTGTTTAGTCATTCTCTAACTCTTGCATATAGACTAATTATGACACATAAGATCTAGTCTTGATCTAATTGAGTGTACTTAAAAATTAAAATAGTTATTGTATTAGGATATGAAATCATGGTTGGTATTATTGTTAAAACCTTACTGACACACCCATATTAATTGAAATCACTAGACATCTAGTCATTTTGTAACTCCTACATAGAGACTAATTTCCTAACATACAATATCTATCAATCATAATCCACTTGCATGCACTTGTAGAGTAAAATAGTTTCTAGATCGAGCTATGCAGTCATAATTGATATTCTTGCAAACACCTTGTTGAGACACCTGTCTAATGGAAAATAATTATTAGGAATATTTTGGTATAAGGTTTAAGATTTGGTGTGAAGAAGTGTGTTTTTAATGTTACTTTATAAATAGGCTACTATATAAATGTTTATAGGTATGATTTGTAAATTCAAATTCCAATCTTATAGGATTTCCCATTTTAAAAAATAAGCTTTAAGTTCTTCCAATATTAATGGAAAATGTTGAAGAAAATGACAACAAATATGAGAATAATATAGATGAAGTTGATTTTACGTGGCCTAGTAGATGGCACATTCACATGCTCCAACTGAATAGAATACCACCATTTAATTTAAACCCCATGGATAGGATCTATATGAGCCTAAACCCCATCAAAATATGTGAGCACATAGAATGTTTTTGTGATTGGATGTGTGTAATAGAGAGGAACCACTAGGGAAAAAATTGAAAATGTCAGTAATATTGATATTCAGATGCAACAAATTATGGAGGATAATGTAAATATTTATCCAGCTCCTCTACAAAACATTCATTTATGCCAACCAAGTATAATACCACCTCTCAATTGAAACCCCATGGACAAACCCTATATCATGGAGAGCCCCCTAGTTAGACTAATAATTTTGCAAGAAGAGGTTGGGGACAACTTTGAAGATAACAATTTATAATGTATGAACTCTCTCTCTCTCTCTCTCTCTCTCTATATATATATATATATATATATATATATATATATATATATATATATATAGAGAGAGAGAGAGAGAGAGACCTATTTTATGTTAGAGTTCAAAAAAATTGTAAAGGTGACACTTATTGTGTCATAATTTCCTAGAGCTACAATAGTGATCCTTTTATGTCTTTACTTATATGGCAAATTTAGTGGCTAAGCATGTACCTCAAACTAGGATAAAATTTAGACATGTTATGTACCTAGGGACTGTTGACCAAATTTCAACTCAGTACAATTTGTTCAACCATTTTCATGGAGAACCAAACAATAGTTGAAAGAACAGGTCATTTTAGAGGTCAAAAATTTTAAGTCAAGGAGGCTAAGGTGTTTTGGCTCCATTGTAATGTATGTCAGGTTCACAAGTCAAGTCTTGGCCCCTCATAAACCTAAATTACATTATCAAGACCAAGTTGGGTTCTCTGAATGACTCGACTTATAAAAAATTTATGAGTAGAAGTAATATGGGTTTACGAACCTAAATTACTTCTTCTAATGCTTTGTGGGTTTTCAATGATGCATGAATTCAAGTTTTCAAACAAGCTTTGCTTATGACTTTTATAAGTAGCGAGAGATGAGAGTTATAAAGTGAGTAAGTAATAGGGCTTAGAAAACCTGAAATGGTCTTGATAATGCCTCTAGGAAGTGTCCCTTTACAAATTTTATGAAGGGCCTTTCTTGCCTTGTTCCCCCCGAAGTGTCCCTTTAGAAAGTTATGAAGGGAACTTTGCTTTTCCAAGTGTCCCTTTGGATTTTTCTAAAGGGCAATTTTATTTCTAAGTGACCCTTTGAAAAAATTCTAAAGGGAACTTTTCTTCCTAAGTGTCCCTTCAAACTTTTCTGAAGGACACTTTGTTGTCCAAGTGACCCTTCAGAAAAGTTTCGAAGGGCACTTTTCTTTGGAAATGCCCTTTGTAAAAGTTCTTAATGGCCATTTCCTTTGGAAATGCCCTTTAGAATTTTTTGAAGGGACCCTGTGCCTTCCCTAATTGTCCTTCAGAACTTTTTCAAAGGACCCTTTCCCAAGTATCCTTCGAGAAAAGTTCTTGAAGGAATGGCTCGTTGCCTTTCAATAAATATCCTGAAAAGAATTCATTTGGACAAATTATCCAAAGGAATTACTTTGGGAAAATTACCATAAACATAAACCCGTCTTGATGGATCCCCATGATGTGTCATAAGACATCAATTTTAATACAACCAACTAGTTATTGGGGTGCAAAGATGACATGTCACAAGACGTCAAATTCAAGGTGGCCAACTAGCTATCGGGGTGCAAACATGATGTGCCATAGGATGTCAAATTTAGGGTGGCCAACTAGTCATTGAGATTCAAAGATGATGTTGTTATGTTGTGGAGTTAAAAGCTTCACCAGAATGCAAACAAGAGAAGTTAAGGAGGATCCAGAGTTATGGGGTGTTGCTGATTCAGTTGCAGGAAAAATGGCGTCGGTCTGATCAGCCGACGTCGGTCAGATAGCAAGAGGAAGCAACCAGCGTCGGTTACCAGTCGGCCAACATCGGTCATGAAGGTGCCAATGTCGGCAGCCTATGTGAGAATAGGCAGTTTGCATGGCGAATCCGGGAGAGTCTATTTTTGGACTGCTAGTTTGCATGTTGAAGGCTAGTCGTAGTCTTGAGTTACGAGTCTAATTATTGTAATTAGGTTAGTCTAATTATTGTAAGCATGAGATCTATATATGGACTCATGGGCTGTATTGTAAGTCAGTGCTAGAAAGCCATAGAGCTTTTAGAGAGAGCTAGTGTAGCTCCTCCTAGTTCCAAAGGGGTGCTAAGAGTGTTTGATCAGGGAGAGTTGCAAGGTCTGCAAGGTCAAGGAGCTGATCCATCAGGGTACTGGTTGAAGAAGGGTTCTTCAGGGGTGTAGAGAGATCTACAATTGTGAGTATGGTCTATTGAATTGCAGGTTGAAGGTTCATGGGAGATCTACTTGGAGCACGGTTGTGTGCTTGGTGAACTGGCAGTGTTGTTACTGACTAGTTGGAGAGGTGAACATCAATTCTATACTGGAGTTGATTGTTGGGACCAAGAGAGAGAGGGAAGAAGGTCTTGAGGATTGGCGAACCTTTGAGGTGGAGGAAGAAGTGGCATCTTCCTTATTGTATATTCTTCTGAGTGATTATTAATACAATTGTGTATTGTCTCTCAATTCTTGTGTTGTTTCATATTTCTAGTTACTTTATATTTCTGGTTAAATTTTGTGATTAGTTGCTAATACGAGTAGTAATCATATGTGCTCTAATTGTGGTGGAGCAAGATCCTGACAAGTGGTATCAGAGCTTTTGGTTGGGTTGACTAACAGGTGGTTTCAGATCTGGTAGTGTTTTTTGATTACAGGTCACTCACAGGGGTTTCAGATTGAGTGGGAGTATAGCAATGGCAGAAAAAAGTAAGCTACGAATGGAGAAACTAAATGGCACAAATGGTCTGATTGATGGAAAGAAAGAGCAGGTTAAAAGAGATCATTGGTCGGTAGCAGATCAACTTGTGGAAGCATATGTTGCAGGTAATATTACACAGGATGTTCTGGATAAAGTGGAATCTTTATTTACAGATTCTTTTGCCTCTTTCCATGTAGCCCAAAATAGAGCATCTTTTCATGGGTATGTCTTTGGAGACTTTGGAGAGATTTATTTAGGGGTTGGAGAGCCTTGTCAGATTATAGACGAAGGGGAAGTGAAGCTGAAATTGCAGGCGAATTACTCACAGTGGTTGGAGGAAGTCATGCAGGTACCAGTCTTGGAGATGAGTCTAATTTCTTCAAGAAATTTGGGTGATGAGAGATGCACTATAACTCTCACAGTGGATATACTTGAATTAGATGGTGGTAAGAAAGTAAGTATCTTTTATCTATCTACTTATATTGTTGATTCACCTTCTGTTGCAGAGAT
Organism: Torreya grandis; assembly: GCA_037957365.1. Taxonomy (NCBI): domain Eukaryota; kingdom Viridiplantae; phylum Streptophyta; class Pinopsida; order Cupressales; family Taxaceae; genus Torreya; species Torreya grandis. The sequence continues at coordinate 434,693 of JARHVA010000700.1, read as the reverse complement.
GTGGCTTCATGGGCTTGGTCACATATGTAGGGGGAGAATGCAGGTTTTGAAGCGGAGGTCAGATGTTTTTGACAAGCTAAAGAACTGGAAAGCCTTGGTGTTCATGGGGGAGATGACGGACAGAGATCAGGTGAGGAAGCTGAATTATTTTGAGTAGAGCAGGGTTGATTTGATTAGGATTTTGATCCATGGAGAGCTTGCAGGTAAAAAGTTATCACTCACAGACGAACACAGGTACCGGCGTCGGTCAGACAGTAACTGACGTCGGCAACAGGAAGACTGACATCGGTCATGAGGAAACCAACGTCGGTAGAAGGGACGTCGTCATCGGCCAGGGAAACGATGTCGGCAGTCAGGTTCAGTACAGGGAGCCAACATCGGTCGAAAACAGACTAGGAGATGGCCGAGATCGGTCAATGGTACGAATAGTGGGCGGACAGCAAGTCTCAAACGCTCATGTTGAGGTCAGAAATGGTAAGTGAACCTCATATTCGTTGTTCACCTTCTTTATATTGCTTATTGATGGTCAAGAACCAGGAAGATGGAAGAGGCAATGCAGGTAGAGTCCAGATACAGTGGGAGCTTGGCATGGATGAGGAGTGTGAGTCCTTGGAGAAGAACCAAATAGGTATTTGTTGGTAGAGTTGTCAGCTGGAAGTAAGCACTAAAAGATGGAATGGATTCCCGAGATAAAGAAGAGAGTGGATGGATACGAGAGACAGAAGGCCAAGGCATATGGTCTTGAAAAAGGTGCAAGATAGTGGTACAGGTATTGACAGGTGGATGACTAAGCATGGCTTCAGTCAATGTCAGTGTAACTATTGTGGTTTTGTCTTACCAGGTGGATGATGAGTCGTGACATTATCCAGTTACTGTATGTGGGTGATTTGCTAGCAGGTTTTGTACATACAGGGATTTGCTGAGCTAAAGGTAAGGTTAGTTCAGAGGTGTGTCATGAAGAATTTGGAGCAGTGAAATTCTTTGGCATAAGAGACATGGAGATTTGATCTCCAATAGGAGCTGATGTGAAGACGGTGTTGGCAGGGTTCATAATGCAGGATGCAAAATTAGAAAGCACACTAAGGGCTGGACAGTTCAAGCTTAGCTTGAAACAGGGTTCGAAATCACATGAGGTCTAATGTAGACCTGAGTTTTCCCAAGCAGTGGGGGTTGTCAGAAAGTATGGAGCCAATTCGGGGAAGGAGTACTGGAGGGCACTTCAGTGGGACTAGCAGCAGGGTTTCTTGTTATGCAGGGTCAAGTTCTTCACTACATGGATATGTAAGTTTGGATGTGGCAGGTTACTTGAATGACAAGTGTAACATCACAGGTTGTGTGGTGGTTGGTCTTCAGGATTGATCTTGAAGAGGAATACAAGCCAAAGAATAATTTAGATGGTGTACAGGTACAGGTGCAGCCATTTATCTCCAAGTGGGAGATTGTTATGTTGTGGAGTTAAAAGCTTCACCAAGATGCAAACAGGAGAAGTTAAGGAGGATCCAGAGTTGCGGGGTGTTGCTGATTCAGTTGCAGGAAAAATGGCATCGGTCTGATTAGCCGACGTCGGTCAGATAGCAAGAGGAAGCAACCGGCGTCGGTTACCAGTCAGCCGACATCGGTCATGAAGGTGCCGACGTCGACAGCCTGTGTGAGAACAGGCAGTTCGCATGGCGAATCCGGGAGAGTCTATTTTTGGACTGCTAGTTTGCATGTTGAAGGCTAGTTGTAGTCTTGAGTTACGAGTCTAATTATTGTAATTAGGTTAGTCAAATTATTGTAAGCATGAGATCTATATATGGACTCATGGGCTGTATTGTAAGTCAGTGCTAGAAATCCATAGAGCTTTTAGAGAGAGCTAGTGTAGCTCCTCTTAGTTCCAAAGGGGTGCTGAGAGTGTTTGATCAGGGAGAGTTGCAAGGTCTGCAAGGTCAAGGAGCTGATCCATCGGGGTACTGGTTGAAGAAGGGTTCTTCAGGGGTGTAGAGAGATCTACAATTGTGAGTATGGTCTATTGAATTGCAGGTTGAAGGTTCATGGGAGATCTACTTGGAGCACGGTTGTGTGCTTAGTGAACTGGCAGTGTTGTTACTGACTGGTTGGAGAGGTGAACATCAATTCTATACTGGAGTTGATTGTTGGGACCAAGAGAGAGAGGGAAGAAGGTCTTGAGGATTGGTGAACCTTTGAGGTGGAGGAAGAAGTGGCATCTTCCTTATTGTATATTCTTCTGAGTGATTATTAATACAATTGTGTATTGTCTCTCAATTCCTGTGTTGTTTCATATTTCTAGTTACTTTATATTTCTGGTTAAATTCCGTGATTAGTTGCTAATACGAGTAGTAATCATATGCACTCTAATTGTGGTGGAGCAAGATCCTGACAGATGTTTCTTAGGACATCAAATTCATGCCTAAAGCATTCAAGCAATGAGTAAAGCCATTCAGAGAACCTGACAAGATCTTAAGCAAAACAAAATTGGGTTTTCAAAAGAGCTTTGCTTATGAATTTTATAATAAAAAGAAATTGAAAAACATGAAAGGGTAGAGATAGTGAAAATTAGGTTTTCAAACAAGATTTGCTTATGACTTTTACAAGTAGAAGCAATCAAAGAACCCGAAGAAATAAGTAAGAATACAGTCACTTGGAAAACCTGAATGGGTCTACAGTACAAAATGTGGGAGATTTTAAGAAGAATCTAAGGTTTGAGCAGTGATCTGAGACATTTCTTATGGAGGGCAATCTCACCATTGATTTTGTAGCAATCTTGGTCATTTCAAGAGGGTGAATCAAAGAGGACAAACTCCAATTGAATGAGAAAATAGTTGGAATCAATTTCACCAAGATGGAAACTACAAACCATTTTGGAGGCTTCTATTTTGGCACCCAAAATCTCTCTCTTCTCTCCCTCTTTTTCTATAAATAGGACCCTTGGGCTCTTTTTTAATCATCCACAGATAGTATGGTGAAGCTTTGCTGGAATGTTTTGCCATTTTCTTGTCTTTGAGCAAAGAAGCATAAGTTTGTTTTCTTTCTAAGTTCTAGACATTTGTCTAGGTATGCAAGAGACACAAAGTGACAGTAAGTGATGTTTTATCCTTCTGTTCTTTGTCTTTCATATTTTTGAGTAAAGAGTTAATCCAATAGGTCATGTAGAGTGCATTCTAGTTGTATGAGATTTTACACATGTGTAACCTTTTTTTTGGAATATACAGGTTGTCTTTCCCAATTATTTACCTTATGTGATCTCATTAATTTTGTCTCTACATTGAAATACTTATGTTGGAATCTTCTAGAGCTTGAGTTATAGACTATATTCTACTATATTATGCATAAGTATAGGGATACATGTGGATACTAGTTCTTGGTGTATCATCAATTTAGGCTAAGATTTTAATTTATGCAAACTTCTGACTCTTTTCACTCATACAAACTAGTTCAACACTTTTATTACACAAAAAGCTAATACAAGGAGCTAGCCCTTTCAACCTAGAGGTTCATTTCCACTTATAGGCACACCCACAGGCTTGAAAATGTCCCAACATTGCCCAAATATGGAGAAGGTCTGAAAAACCCTCTTCTAAGGTGCAAGATTTAGATCCAATAGTTCTGGCATGCCTGGTGCACCCAAATTATTGCTAAGTCAAGGTGAATGCTGGTATTGGCAGGCCTAAAGTAGTATAAATACCTCTAACCTAGCAGTTGCAACTCCAAAAGGATGTGAATCCTTGGTTCTAAACTAAGTTTTATACATTATCCTACATGGTCCTCACAAGGTCCTTAATATTTTATGACCAAGCCCCTTCAACTGAAGCTTTTCCTGAAGAATAACACCCTGAACCACTCCTAGCCATATTAAATCCTTGGCAAGGAGGTTTTGGGGAAGAAGTAGAAGAGGTTGAAGAAGTTCAAGAAAAGGAGGAAGTTAAAAAAGAATAAGAAATAGAGGATCATAGAGGAAGAAGATAAATAGGGGAAAGGGGAGAGAGATAGACATCAACCCTTCCCTAATTTTAATACCCAAAACCTAATAGAGCTTCCTGCATATGACCCCATCACTCAAAATACTAGCAGTAATCTTCCTATTTTAAATAGTGAGGGTCCTATTACCCCATTTGAACATATTAGAGACATCTCTAATTTTTACAATGTTCATAATGTTACTAGGGCCAACATAGCCATTAGGCTACTTTTTATGTCTTTAAAAGGCAAAGCACGTAGTTGGTACAAAATGTTGGAGAGAGGTTGCATTACAAGTTGGGATTGTTTTGGAGACCTATTGGTGACTAGATTCAAAAATAAGAGTGATCATGCTTCCCTAATACATCAACTAAATGTAATAAGAAGAGGTCCAAACAAATCCATAGGAGATTTCAATGAGAGATTTCAAAGAACATGGTATAGGCTACCACCAATCATGAGACCTCCTCCTAGATTTGTGTTCCCAACATACCTCAAAGGGATTAGTATTGACATTGTTTTTATGTTGTAGTCAATGGGAGGATTAACTCTTCCAGGTGCATATGAGCTAGCAATTGAGGCTAAGAATAGCTTGGGCTAGAAGACTCCATCTAAGAGTTTCCATGCCTTTGTTGTCCCACAATTTGGTTGAAGCTCCAAGCATGTCATAGGTTCCCAATGCCAATGTGAAGCCAAGATCCTTTCCAAAGAAGGTGGATAACATTGTGGACAAGGATGAAGAAATTATATCATTGAGAGCTCAGCTCAAGAAAGCTCAATATCAGGCAAGTGTTCTTCCTAATGCACAATACTATCTTCAAGAAGGGTAGAGAGCTCTATCCCAATACAATTATCAATGAAGAGGAAAAAATCAACAAGGTTACAACAAGCAACCCAATGCATATAATCCAAATTCTACTCCTCTCATAAAGGTTGTTATTTTAGTTCATGTAAATCTAGTGCAAGGAGAAGATCATGTAGACCACTGGGGATATCCTCAAGGTCATTTTATACATGTTGATGGAGGAACCAACTATGCTTTGAATACATAATAAAAAGTTACTCCTTATACAAAAGTATAAGAAGATTATCCCAACCAAAGGGATAATCATGGAAAAGGCAGTAGCCCAAGTGCGAGGATGATGAAATTTAAAGAAAAGGATGATTTTGTGTTGACTCAAGGCATGTCAATTTCAGTTAATACAAGGTCCAAGAAGAGAGCCTTGGGAGAAGGCCAGGAGCCATGAATATTTCTAAGTGATGCCTCTCCAAGGCCACAAAATTCCAATCAAAGTGTTGCACCTTTTATAAGCCATGTTTCTCAATAGAATCAGAATGTAAATGTAGATGCCAAGATTGCAACACAATAGGTAAAAAATCATTTATTATCATAAAAAATTTAGGAGAAAATGAATACTCCATCTCTAAATATTTTGGACTCATTAAAGATCACTACAACAAGCATATCCCTTTGGGAGGTTTTACATATACCTAGTCAAAAGGAGCTTTTGCAAGAGTAGTTAGCAAGCATGCGGATGGCTCCTCAATCTTCAAGGCATCATAGTGTGGCTCTCATAAATTCTCCAAATCATATTTTGGAGCCTTCCACTAAATCTGAAAATCCTCCACACTTCTACCTCACACTCATTGTAGGATATAAGTTGGTCCACAATTGTATTATGGATAGTGAAGCAAGCACTACTGTTATGCCTAAAGTAGTGGCTGATAAGATGGGTTTGAACTATGAGCCACATATTAAAGGTGTGATGCAGCTAGATGGAACTCCAACCAAGATGGTAGGATTGGTCAAAGGTCTAAAATTGTTTTTACATGGCTGCCCAAGCTTCCCTATCATGCAAGATATTGTGGTGGTGGACCTTCTAACACACTTTGCTATATGCTTATCTAGGGACTTTAGGACCAAGATAGGAGGATACCTTTCTACTAATTGGTCCTTTCTAGCTTTCAAGACAAGGTATGGAACCAAGGTAACCATAAGGACTCAACCCTTAGCAAGGTTTCACATTGAGCCATACTTGGAGACAATGATAAATCAAAACTATCTTATCAATAAAGAAGTAGTATTGAATAGTGAAACATCTTCTCCTCTTGAAGGTATTTCTGACCTCTATATTTACAAGTACAACACTAAAACACATAGCCTTGATCCTTACACTTTCATTGAGAAAACTGATTTGGGAGTTTACTTCATGCATGAGGAAAATGCCCCAATTCCTTCACTCACCAATGAAGATCATGAGCTTGATGGCGTGTGGGAAATGTTCTATGATGGTTCAAGGAGAAAATTAGGTATAGGAGCTAGTGGCATGTTGGTTTCCCCATCAAATTCTTTTTGCTAATCTTATTATAGGTTTCACTTCAGCTGCACTTGCAACATGGTAGAATATGAAGGCTTAGTTCATGGTCTCTAATGGGCAAAGAAGAGAGGAATCAAGCTTTTGAAAGTCTATGAAGATAGTGAGTTGGTCATTCATCAAGTGAGAATTAAAGCTACATATAAGAACCCCTTTCTCAAGTCTTACAATCATAGGGTATGGGATATAATTGACGATTTTTATGCCTTCAACATCCATCCTATACCAATATACTTGAACAAGCATGTTGATAAACTAGCTACAATAGGAGCATGTTTTGACTCAGCTACTGACATTAAACAAGAAAAAGATCAATCTCATATCAAGATCATTATGAGACCTTCCATTCTGAATAATGAAGTGTCATGGCAAGTGTTTGAAAGTGATGAACACATTGCACACTTCTTGCAAAATGAGGCAGGCTTCTCTTCAAAAAATCAAAAGAAGTTGCATGATCATTATGAAGAGCAGATTATACATCTGAAGAAAAATAAAAAACCCAAGGGGATTATTACCTTGTAGAGTGTCTTTAACAAGGATTATCAAAATAAAACCAAATAATGAGCATGTCAAAAAAAAAAGAGAACTATGAAAGAGTTTTGATTTTCAAGGACAAACTTTTGAAGATTGGCAAGGCTTGTTTTTAGCCAGAAAGGCAAGCTTTTATTGTATTATGGAAAGAGTTTCATGACATATTTTCCTAGGAATACAAGGACTTGAAGGGATTTGACCTAAGTCTAGCTCATCACACCATTTCTTTGGAGCATGGAGCTAAACCGATAAGACAAAAGCAAAGACCTATCAACCCCAAGGTAGAAGAACTCATGAAGAAAGAACTGACCAAATTGATTGAGTCTAGGATTATCTTTCCTATCAAGCACTCAACTTAGGTAGCCAACCTTGTGTTGATTTAAAATAAAAATGGAGAAATCAGACTTTGTGTGTATTTTTGTGATCTAAATAAAGTGTCTCTCAAGGAACATTACCCACTCCATTCCATGGAACAAATTCTACAAGTTGTTTCAGGTTCTCAATGTTTTTCATTTCTTGATGGTTATTCAAGTTATAATCAAATATTGATAAATGAAGGGGATCAATTCAAGATAGATTTCACCACCAAGTGGGGGACCTTTTCCTACAAGAAGATGCCATTTGGTTTATCTAATGTTGAAGCTACATTTCAAAGGGCAATGGGCATGGATTTCAAAGGTTTGATTAATAAATTTTTGCTTGTTTTCCTTGATGATATAAACATTTTTTCAAAGGATGTTTCTGGTCATATGGGACATCTAAGGAAAGTGTTTGAGAAGTGTAGAGAGTATGACATATCCCTCAATCCAAATAAATGCATCTTCCTTGTCCATGAAGGTAAGCTTTTGGGTCATGTTATTTTAAAAGAAGGCTTATTTATTGACCCTGAAAGGATTGAAGCTATTCTAGGCTTGTCTTTACCTCAACACAAGAAAGGGATGCAAATTTTCTTGGGAAAAATAAATTTTGTAAGGAGGTTTATCCTAAATTTTTCAACTATGGTAAAGCCTATCACATTAATGCTAAAAAAGAACCAAGTTTTTACTTGGCCAAAGGAAGTTAAATGTAGCTTTGAGACAATCAAGTAAGTAATTGCAGCATCTCCCACTCTATTAAATCTGAATTTTGCCAAGGATTTCATTTTTTATACTTTTGCTAACCTTAACACAATCTCAGCCATGCTTATGCAAAAGAATGATGAGGATGTTGAGCAGCCAATTGCTTTCTTCTGCCAAGGCTTAGAAGACTACAAAGTGAGACATTTCTTTGTTGAGAAGCAAGATTTAACCATCATTAGAGGCTTGAAAAAGTGTAGGCATATGGTTTCCAACAACAAGATCCATGTTATGGTCTCCCATCCTAACACCAAAGAGTTTCTCCTAAGTAGGGATCTCAATGAGAAGAGAGCTGGATGGATCACAAAGGTGATAGAATATGACATTGACATTAAGGTAACTAGCCTAGAAAGAGGAAGAGGTTTATGTGAGCACTTAGAATCTAACTTTCAAGAGCCAAAAGAGCAAGCCTTGGTGAATCAAGTTTAAAACCAGTTAGCTAATCAAATGCAGAATCAAAGTTGGACATAAGACATCATTGGTTTTCTTCAAAATGGTGAGTGTCCCAATGGCTTGAACAAATCTCAAAGAAGGTATTTTAGGCTACAGGCTATTCCATATTGTCTTGTGGATGGCATTCACTTTAAGAAGGAAGTGAGCAATGTGTTGTTAAGATGCATTAATAATGACCAATTTGATATGCTACTAGAAAAGTTCCATAATGGTGCAAATGGTGGTCACTTCTCTCTTAGAACAACATCTACAAAAATAATAAGAGCTAGTTACTATTGGCCTAGTATTTTTAAGGACTTTTATCATTGGACTAAGGTTTGTCCTCAATGTGCTTCCTTTGTTAGCAAACAAAATCTTGTTTCCCTTCCATTGAATCTTATCTAAGTGGACCAACCTTTCATGCAATGGGGCCTTGACTTCATTGGCATGATCAACCCTCAATCAAGTGTTGGACACAAATGGATATTTAATGCTACAGACTACTTCACAAGATGGGTAGAGGTTGTTGCTTTGAAAGAAGTAAATGAAAATGCCATCTTGGAATTTTATGATAGCATTATAACAAGGTTTGGATCTCCTCATGTCATCATCTTAGATAATGCACTTTGCTTTCATAAGTGGTAAGACTTTTGATTGGGAAGCAAAGAATGGAGTTCATTTGAGTACCTCATCCAGCTACTACCCTCAAGGTAATGGATTGGTTGAGTCTACCAACAAGAACCTCATCAAGATCATCAAGAGGATGTTGGAAACTAATCAAAGAGCATGGCATAACAAGCTGAAGATAGTCTTATTGGTGGATAGAATCACTCCCAAGAAGTTAATTGGTAATTCTCCCTTTGTACTTGTCCATGGGAGAGAAGCTAGGTTGTCCATATCACAAGAGCTCCCTACCTTGGAACTTACACAACAACTGGAATTACTTGAAAACACTCCCATAGAGGTTAGATTGATGGAAATAATGCAGCTATAGGAGGCAAGAGATAATGCACACAAATCTTTGGAACACCATCAAGTTCTCATGAAGAAATCCTTTGACAAAAGAGCAAGGGCAAGAGTGTTCAAAGAAGGTGACTTGGTCTTGAAATGGGATGAAGATAAAGCAAAACTAGGTAAACATACAAAGTTTGATACCTTGTGGAGTGGTCCTTACATCATAATCAAGTGCAACAAAAAAAACTCATTTTAGTTGTCCAAAATTGATGGAGAAGAGCTACCTATTCTAGTGAATGTATCCATTTGAAGCCTTGTTTTTTACCCTTGCTAGCCATGTCTTGTATATACCTTGTTTTGGTGTGTTTCCTTTGTTGTGTTTTTTTTCCCTAAGTGATTTGTATCACATGTGTGTTTTCCTTCCCTTTTTTTGGTGTGAATCTCTATTTTGTGTGTGTAATCAACCTAGCTAGTGTGTTTTTGAACTAAAGCTTGTTTAGTTCTCTTTGAAGTGCCTATATGCATGACTCCATGCCCAATGGAAGGATTTAGGCGACTGGTCTTTGACATAGCAATCATGTCTCCCCTCAGAATCATCAATAATGTTGACCAAATTTCACCTCAATACAATTTGTTAAACCATTTTCATGGAGAGCTGAATAACAATTGCAAGAATAGGTCTTTTCAGAGGTCCAAAATTGCTAGTCAATGAGGCTAAGGTGTTTTGGCTCCATTGTAGTATATGTCAGGTTCTTCACAATTCAAGTCTTAGTCCCTCATAAACCTGAATTACATTATCAAGACCAAGTCAATTTCTTTGAATGACTCAACTTATAAAAATATTATGAGTAAAAGTAATCCAGGTTTATGAACCTGAATTACTCCTTCCAATGCTTTGTGGGTTTTCAATGATGCATGACTTTGGGTTTTCAAACAAGCTTTGCTTATGAATTTTATAATTAGTGAGCAATGATAGGTCCGAAGTGAGTAAGTAAGAGGGCTTAGAAAACTTGAAATGGTCTTGATAATGCCTCTCGAAAGTGGCTCTTTAGAATTTTTTTGAATGACCTTTATTGCCTTGTTCCCCCCCCCAAGTGTCCCTTTGGAAACTTATGAAGGGAACTTTTCTTTCCCAAGTGTCTCTTATAACTTTTCCAAAGGGAACTTTTCTTTCTAAGTGACACTTCAAAAAAAAATTGAAGGGCATTTTTCTTCCCAAGTGTCCCTTCAAACTTTTCCAAAGGACACTTTGTTATCTAAGTGACCCTTTGGAAAAGTTTCGAAGGGCGCTTTTCTTCCCAAGTGACCCTTCAAACTTTTACGAAGGGCACTTTTCTTTGGAAAAGCCCTTTAGAAAAGTTTTGAAGGGTGATTTCCTTTGGAAATGCCCTTTGGAATTTTCTGAAGGGACCCTGTGCCTTCCCCAAGTGTCCTTCAAAACTTTTCTGAAGGATACTTTCCCAAGTATCATTCAGGAAAAGTTCTCGAAGGAACTAGCCATTGCCTTTTGGGCAAAATCCCTAAAATAATTTCTTTTAAACAAATTATTCGAAGGAATTACTTCAGAAAAATTACCCAAAACATAAACCCAACCGATGGATCCCCATGACGTGCCATAGGATGTCAAGTTTAATATAACCAACTAGCCATTGGGGTGTAAAGACGACATGCCATAGGACATCAAATTCAGGGTGGCCAACTAGTCATTGGGATGCAGACATGACGTGTTATAGGATGTCAAATTTAGGGTGGCCAACTAGCCATTGAGATTCAAAGATGACGTGTCACAGGACGTCAAATTCATGCCTAAAGTCTTCAAGTAAGGAGTAAATCCATTTAGAGAACCCAATAAGATCTTAAATAAAGAAAAATTGGGTTTTCAAAAGAGTTTTGCTTATGAATTTTATAATCAAAAGCAATCAAAAAACTTGAAAGGATGGAGATAGTGAAAATCGGGTTTTCAAACAAGCTTTGCTTATGACTTTTACAAGTAGAAGCAATCAAAGAACCTGAAGAAACAAGTAAGAAGTAAAGTCACTTGGGGAACCTGAATGGGCCTGTAGTGAAAAATGTGGGAGCTTTCAAGAAGAATCTAAGGTTCACAACAACAATCCAAGCAATTTCTTATGGAGGGTCATCTCACCATTTCAAAAGGGTGAATCAAAGAGAAGTACAAACTCCAACTGAATGAGAGAACAACTGGAATCAATTTCACCAAGATCGTGACTAGAAATTTTTTTGGAGGCTTCTATTTTGGTGCCCAAGAGATTTCACTTCTCTCCCTCTTTTTCTATAAATAGGACCCTTGGGCTCTTATTTTATCATCCACAGATAGTACGATGAAGCCCATTTGGAATGTTTTGTCATTTTCTTGCCTTTGAGCAAAGAAGCATAAGTCTATTTTATTTCTAAGTTCTAGACATTTGTCTGGGCATGCAAGAGACATAAAGTGACAACAAGTGATTTTTTATCTTTTTGTTCTCTGTCCTTCATGTTTTTGAGCAAAGTTTTGATCCAACAAGTCATAAAGAGTGCATTCTAGCTGTAGGAGACTTTTCACACATGTAACCTTTTTTATGGACTATACAGGTTGTCTTTTCAAGTTATTTACCTTGTGTGATCTCATTCATTTTATCTCTATATTGAAATACTTATGTTGGAATCTTATAGAGCTTGAGTTATAGACTATATTCTGTTGTATTGTGCATAAGTATAGGGCATACATGTCGATACTAATTCTTGGTGTATCACCATCTTAGACTAGGATTTTTATTTATGCAAACATCTAACTCTTTTCACTCATACAAAATGGTTCAATAGTTTTATTGCACAAAAATCTAATACAAGGACCTATCCCTTTCAACCTAGAGGATCATTTCCATTTATAGACACACCCACAGGCCTGGAAATGTCCCAGCATTGCCCAAATTTGGAGGAGGCATGAACAACCCTCTTCTAGGGTGCAAGATTTAGAGCCATCAGGGACATGATATATTAATGTATATGGGTTGATGGAGATACCAACATGTGGCACACACCCCCTTAGTTATTTATATGGGTTCAATATATTAAGATAAATGAGTAATTTGTGGAATTAGTGAATAAGGTAATGGTCGACCTACATTGGGATTAGAAGGTTACCCATCTTTTGTTAGTTAATTAGAGGTATATATAGAGGAGGTGAGAATTATTATAAATGTTAGGATAAATTAAAACCCATATCTATCCCTGAATTGCATACAAGAGACACTATGAAATGAATTAATCAAACATTTATAAAATAAACATAAACATGCACACAATAGGAGACACCAGATTTAACGTGGTTCACCCAAGATGGACTACATCCACCAAACTTGTCTAATATATTATTTCCAACAATACAAGGAGAAACAAATTATGTAACAAACCATGTTACACCTCTCTACCTTTTTTGCCTCCTCTCTGTGTACAATAATTTTCATCCTTATACATCTTGGCCATATATCAATACATTTTAGGGTGAAAATACACAAACATAACCTCTACCATTAGATCTGAAACCTTTAATTAACACCCCAAATTGATTTCAAAATTAAAATTTAATAAGGCAATTTTAATTAAAAAATTCTCTGGGGGTTTCCCCCTTGCAACCCCCCGCACCATCAGGGATACAAAGAATGGGATCCGAAACCCGTTGAAATAACATCAAAATTTTAACCTCTGATCCTGGAAGACAATCAGGTTCCACACCCAATAATAAATAAATCAAGCCTTGAGTCTTCTATTTTGATAGAAATATATTGAGATTGTGCCCTCGAAGAGACATTATGGAGTTATTCCAACCTAAAGGAGTATTGTATGGTGTTGCCCTACCTTAAAGGTATTATTCTATTTCTACATATGTTGAATATTTGAGCATCTTGGCCCACCAATATCTATTGTGTTGTGTTGATCTGCATTATATTCTATTTATATTCAAATATTATAAGTTTGTATCTTAACAAGTAATATTAGAGCTTCGATTTGAGTAAATTGTGTGGGGTGAAACCCTAGTTTTATAGAATTGTTAATATCTTTAAATCAATTATGAATTTTTGCACAATATTTTTACTAGAGTTGTAGAATATTTTAAATAAGTCATAATAAACAAATTGAGGTTTTATGATCAATTTTGATGGAGTTATTGATATTTTAGGGTTTGTAATAATTTTATCATATATGTCGAAATATAAGTAATTTTTTTGTAAAATTTTTATTGATACTTTATCAGCATACAAGAAAGATAAAATCAAAATTTGAGAATATTTTGAGTGATTTATTATAATTTCATGATTTTTCATAGATTCACTCTAAAGGTCAAAAATTTTGGAAATTTTCCCCAAATTTTTTACTAAAGTTCCAATATCATACAGGGAAGCTACAATAAAAATTTGGGACTATTTTGATCAATTTATGATGAGTTATATAAATTTTAGGGTTTTTTCATTAACCTTAGTTTTGTTTTTCTCTATTACTAAATTGCATATCAAATAGATTACTAATAGTGAGAAAATATTATGGAGAGTGTTAAAAAAATGCAAAATATTTTGAAAAACTATGCCGTGGAGAAAATTGCGCATGTGGGGAAAGAAGAGACTGATGATGATAACCAAGAAGAGAGTGTAGATGAAGAAGAAGAAAAAAAAAAGGGGGGGGATGAATAAATGATGATGAGGAAGGAGCTATAAATGATTCAGGAGGAGAGGTTGAAAATCATGATAATTTTGATGATGGTAATGAGGAAGATTATGCAGGTGCTTATGAATAAGAAGAAATAAAGCATAATAATGACAATACAGAGGCTACATATGGTGAAAAAGGAGAGAGAAGATCTTGAAGAGGAGGAAGAAGGATTGGATGATAAAGGTTCAAATAATTTGGATCCAAAGAAATCAAAGTCATTTTTTCAGTTTCATAAATGCATTCAAAATAAGAAGGTTATTGTGTCCATAAACCCTAACATCAAGTATAACCTCGTCAACATGGATGTGGCCCAACATCTACAAGTTCAAGCAAATAATATCAAGGAGGCTCAAGTAGATGGTAAGAATATTTCAATGTTTGAATATTTGAAGCTCACTATGGACAAATATGTTTTGCATTTAGGTTTTTATGCATTGAATATGGATGGTGTGGATATGGTTCTTGGATATCCATAGTTATAAATTTTAGGAACAATCAATATTAATGTTCATAATAAGTTCATGAAGTTTTGGTAGAGGAAAAAGAATGTCACTTTACATGATATCAGAGTTGGAAAGGCACAAATAACAGTCGAGGTAGAGGATGACGATGAGATTGAAGTAAGGGATGAAGAGCATGAGGAAGATTCAGATGATGTCATAAATGAAAAAATAATACAAGTAGAAAAGAACACTTCATCTACTTAGATGTTAAGATCCATTACTAACTAAGGGGTGTGTGTGCCACATGTCAGCATCTCCATCAACCCATATACATTAATTTATCATGTCCCTAGGTACATAGCAAGACACCTAAGAAATAACCCTTGGAATTTACTTAGTGTTATTTTATATATGTTTGGTGAAATCATATATGTATATATTATTGGTCCAAATTTGACGTTATTCAATCACTATGACAACATACACAACCTAAATTCCTCTCTCTCACATCCTCTTGCTAATTCATGCAACCATTTTATGATTTCTATGTCTATGTAGGGTGGCAAGAGGGTCATGACCCCATTTCTTGTGCCTCTTTTTTTAATGGTTGGGTCCATCTGACCCCTTTCACCTTTCCCTTTTCTAGTCATTTGAAGTTCACATGCATGTGAATATTTCCAAATCTTTAATTCAAGTCATCTATAAATAGACAAGTCATTAGGTTTACTCAAGGTTATCAAGCATACACAATCACTTATCATTTTGTAGATCACTCTTAGAGCACTTATTGGAGTTATTTCTCTTATGCAATTTTTTTTATCAACATTTTTTTTGTTGTTAAGGGGCCTAATAAATTAGTGGATTTTTATATACATAGCCACAGACTAAAACTCTTAATATTTTATATTTTAAAATTAACTCATTACAATAAGACATGAGTCAAAGTGCGTGCTAAATTAGGGAAAAAGGAAAAAGAGTGGAAAAAGGTGAGCAGAGTTGCAAGTTTAGTTTATAGGAGATAGTCACTGGTAAGAGCGTCCATATGGTCCTATCCTCCTTTTAAGTTAAAATCTAGAGTTTGAGGCAAAAAACAAGAGAAATTTGAATGTCCCTTTCTAGGTCCATATTACAATGATATCATTAATAAAGTTTCATGAATGTGGGACACTTTTTGTGTCAAAATTTTATTTTTTCATGATTGTTGATGCAAAATTTGCATTAGCAAGTTTTCCTAATGTAAATTACATCAGGCACAACCACACTAAATTTTGTGAGCCAAATTTGCTCCAATTCGGTATATTTTCCTTCATGATGCACACTGCATCAATGTTTGCATTAACAAAATGTAATTACACTTTCCTTTGATGCAAATTTACATCATCTAATTTTATTGATGCAAATTTTATATCAATAAGTGAAAAATATAATTTTATTGAGGCATTGATCGTATCGATATCCTAAAAAATGAGGTATGACACAAAATGTGACAAAAAATTCCTCCATTTGTTTAATAATAACTCATTCTAAAATTTTAAATTTTAATGTAAATACTGATACAATTGCTGAAAATTTATATCAAATTGTACCATAAATTAGAAAATTAAACTTCCGTCATCTGATTAATGTAATCATGTGTCCATAGATTAATACAAAATTTATTTAAATTCTATGTGGATACAAATTAGATAATTTAAATGTATTTTATATGAAAAGATAGAGATTGAAATATTGAATAGGAATTAAAGATTTAAAACTTGCATTGAAATATTGAACCTAGATGTCTTTTCTTTTTCCTAGAAGCATGTATCAAATACACTCTTATAAGAAGAATTATCAATTTAATTACCAGCCTTGTAAAATTTTGTGTAGCTATGTTGAGGATGTCTCATTTTATTTAACTCTAATTTCACTTGCATTCTTATTTTGAGGGCCTACATTTTCCCAAAGCTTATCCTACCTTCATATAGCGTCAAGTCATTTTAGAGGTTCTAAGACTTACATACTTTCATTCGAAATCTTATTTTGAAGGCCTACATCTTCCCAAAGCTCATCCTACCATCATGTAACGTCAAGCCATTTTAAGAGTTCTAAGACTTACATAATTTCACTTGCATTCCTATTTTGAGAGCCTACATCTTCTCAAAGCTCGTCCTACCATCATGTAACGTCAAGCCAATCTAAGGGCTATGAGACTTACATAGTAAATGGGAGTTTCATTGAAAGCAGCTATGAAAGCAAAGGGGCCATTGACTAATATGGAAATATCTGATATAGGTTATTTGCTTTGAGACAATAATTGTCCATTCTTAACTCTACCCATTGTAAAATTTGAGATCTGCAAATATGTTTTTGAACCTACGGTAGCCATCACTAACAACATGAAGGAAAACCAAGAAAAAAAAAAAGGAAGATTGTGGTAGAATTTGTTGAGGGAACCATTGGTTTTTTAATAGTTTTTGCCTTTCGGGAATGCAAATAAATTGGGATTCAATTCAAAAATGGATTCCATTGAGTCCTGCAACTGTAACTATCGTAGCATTCACTCCAATGTACAGAATTTCTCCATCTGTCGAATTCAATCATATATTGCTTCCGTTCAGAATAAGTGATCGCTGAAGACTTATATGGCATTGATGTAATTTGCTTTGCAATGAATTTAGGGAGAAATTATCGACTTGTTATAGTCTTTCAAAATCCACGGTATTCAGCGCTCCCGATTGAGTCTTTGAGAACGTTGTACGACTGCTCATTTTTGGAGGAGGAATCGAGGACTTTTATGGTAATAATAATAATAATATATTTTTTAAGGTCCACAATGTCAGCGTTTTCCTTATGGTTGTAGTTATGGTTATGATTATGGTATGGAGTCTCTCGACGTATTTTGCTTCGTAATGAATTTTGACTTATTTTGCAAGAACTTGTTAAGATGTTGGATTATAATGAAGATGGGTTTGGGAAAAAAAAAAAATTATGACGTGTATTTCAATGAGAGTCGTGTATTATACAGTATTTGATTATATTCAAGATAATTATACATGATAAAAAAAATTGGGCTTTGAAGTACACGTAGTGGTGACCTCGGGGCATTCATTAAACCCCTTTTCTGCGCATTAAAAAGATTATAATTCTGTTGCTTAGATTTTATAAAGCAGGTTGAACTTATTTTGGATTTAAGGTATATTGATTGAGAATTTTTTAAACTCAATTTTCGTAAACCATAAATTTTAAGTAACAGTTTATAGAACTATTTTTTTTCAGGATTATGATTTACAACGTTGGGGTTTACAAAGTTATGGTAAAGATTATTGTTGTGTATATTTTGGCCTATCAGGGACTTAACCGTGTGGAATATTGGCATAAAAGAGTGGTTGGCAGTGCATGGGTCACTAAATTGACCTAAATTTATCCAATCACACCTAAAATTTAAATTTTAAAATGAGTCGACCATGCACAAATATACCCCAAATCATTTGTGTTTTCCCTTGTCGCAAGTGGGTGGGGTTTTTTATGTCAATTATTTCCTATAAGGGACCTAATCACATGTAATATCAACATAAAGGGGTGTTCAAGTGTGTGAAAGTCACCAAATAGATATAAATCTCCTCAATCACACTATTTGGGAGAGAATTTAAACTAAATTGGCTCAATCCCACACTAGTGTGCCCCAAATTATTTGCATTTTCCCTAGTCGCAAGTGGTTGGCATTTGGTTGTGTTGATTTTGGGCTATAAAAGACCTAATCACATGTAATATCAACATAAAAGGGTGGATGGATGTGTGCAAATCACTAAATCAACCTAAATTTCCTCAATCACACCTATTTAGGCCCCAATTTGAAAAAAAATGGCTTAATCATACGTGAATGTGCCCCAAATATTTTGTTGTTGATTCAATTGTAATTAGGTTTAATTTTGTTTAGGTAATTTCAATACATAATGTTCTTATCATATTGATTATTGACATGATGGGGTGGTTGGGTGTGCATAGGCAGGGAAATTGACTTGCATTACTCTAGTCACATCTAAGTTCTCCCAAATTTGACATAAATTGGCCCAATCCTTTATGAATATTCCTTGAATAATCTACAATCCCCCACAATGGAAGTATTTTTTATTTTCTTATGTCAATTTGGCTCATATTGGACCTAATCACATGAGATATCAACATAAAGGTTGGTTGGGTGTACACAAGCCACTAATCTTCAATGAATTTACCTCAAAACCTACACATTTTCCCCAGTAGCAAGTGGATTGGATTTTGTTATGTGAATTTTGACTCATTAATTACATAATCGCACACAATATTGACATAAATGGATGGTTGGGTGTGGACAAGTTAAAATTTTGAATAGTGCATTACTAAAATCATACCTATTTGGGCCCTAATTATAATAAAATTAGCTCTATTCTCCATAAATGTAACCCAAATCATCCACTTTTACCAAATTAAAAGTTGTTTTTGTGTTTGTTTTAGCATATGAAAAATCTAATTGCATGGGATATTGGTATGAAGAAGTGGTTAGGTGTGCACACATCACCAAATTCATCTAAATTTCTCTAATCACACTTATTTTGGCCCAACATAAACCTAAATGTGTCCTAAATCATTCTCTTTTACATGAGTCACAAGTGGTTATGTGGTGGTGTTGTGTGCTTTGGCTTCACAAAAGTTATTGTTGACCTCCTTTTAAACACTACTATGATACAAAGTGTAAATGTTGTTATGAATTATTGAAAATAGGTTCCTTTTGAGAAACAAACTAGAACAAGAGAAATATGATTCCAAAATGATTTCTATTACAATTCTACTCATAGAAAAGATCTTGGATGGACTCATGGTGGATTAGGTGGATATTCATTTTTTACCCAATTCAACAATTTTGATATATGTTTTCATATAAAGATTATATTAACTGGCATAGTGGATTGATAAATGGTTTATGGGTGTTGATGTTTATTTGTAAGTTGTTTGAAAAAATAATTTTCATTGTAGATCACTGTAATGTTTTTATTCCATACTTGAATCGAATAAACATTCACGATTCTATCAAAAAATAAGTTATGATCATAATTATAATTATATATTAACAAATGATAATACAATTTAATATATATAATTTTAAATAACACTTCCATAGTAAAAGAGTTGTAATTCAATGAATGGGATGATGATAAATTGTGTTTGTGACACATCCATCAAAATATAAATCTACAAAAATACACCCAAAAAAAAGGAAAAAAGAAGATGAGATTAAAAACTGAAGATAGGTATCATCAGCTTAGATATGCTATAATAATGTGTTGAGGACATACATTTATGATTTCTAATCATGTCCACAACTTCAATTCCATAAAAGTTAAATAATAAAATCATAATGTGTTTGGGAGATATATTGTTATTTTATTGCCAAAATAATTTAGGCCCTATTAATAGTGGGATGAGTGGAAGACGTTGATTGGTCAAAAAGTGGTAACACCAAAAAAAAGTTTTTAAATGAGTATTTGGAAAGTAAAACCGATATTCATTTTGAAAGGAAATAAATATCCATTATTTTAAATAGGCTCAGATATTTGAGTTAGAACACATATCCACCTTAAATGAATATCCATTCTGAACAAATATCCATTTTGAAATGAATATACAGGTATATTATCAATCCAACCCAAATCTATATTTTATATAATATTTTTATTTTGTCAATGTAAGTGATAAATTATTATATATCATGAATTATAGGCATTACAATATTTTGCACAACATCCATGTCTTCAAAATACAAGACAACTTACACAAGTGAATATGGAATGTGACTACGAAAAGCTACTTAATTATGTATAATGACATACAATGTGTAGATAGGGTGCCCACGTATGTAAGAAAATGCAAAGAATGGTTTGTAGGTAAAAGTTCAAACATTGAAATAATTATATACAAATTAAACATAATGTGTGTGCAAGAACTAAAAATGGGTCATTATTGCTTAGAGGTATAATGCACTATGGCCATTGAATCTTGATGGATTGAAATTATATCAAGACTTGGATATAGAAGATAAAAAGTTTGATCCTGCAAGAAATGATGATGGGGTAAATACACACAATCGCTCCATACTACAGTTATGGAAATAAAATGTAGATTGGTAACCCATTCTTTCCAAACACGTAATCAACTATATTTCCATTTATGCAAAAAAAAACATATAAGAGTTGTGAAACTGATCATAAAATGTTGATGTGGCTTCCAAACATTGAAAACCTTGATGAATTAGAATTAAGAGCATATTTGAGACTTATAACTAAAATTATTATTAAAATAGACATTGGGGCATAAGAAACATGTCATATGTTGTTAGAACTTCCATTAGCAAAGAGTGGTAGAGTATTTGCCAATTTGAATGTATCATGTGAGGTGTTCAAATTTATAGTCAAAAAATATGAAGATGACCAAGACAAACATATAAAATCTTTCTTTGATGGATACAATAATGTACCTTTTTTGATGGAAAGTGTTTCACCTATTGACACAACTAAATCTTGGGCATATAATCCAAGGCAAAAAAGAGATAATAAATGGAAGGTGAGGATTATGACAACTCTTGTTAGAGCATTCCCAAGGTTTACCTCCGTCGCTACATGTGAACACATAAATGGCTTAATTTTTGTTGGTTAGAGTTATTAATTTACAATCCATTTAGTTAAAAGAAATGAGGAGACCTGAAGATTATATTTTCATAGTTATGACTCACTTTAAAAGCTAAAACACTGTGCAAATAAACAATAATATGCATTGTCTTTAGAATGAAATTGTAAAATTATCTTATTATTTCAATATACATAGATGAGAGGGTTTATATAACTATAAATAAGAATTATCAATATTTTTTCTTATTGGTTCCACTAAAGCTGGACTCCACAAAGGGTGGTAGCACATGTGAAGTGAATAAGTATTAAATGGATGCTTCTTTAGACATCTGTACACACTAATTATACTTAGTTTAAAAGTTAAAGTCTTAAGTTAACTTAATATTAGCGAATCTAAAATAACGCAGCAACACCCTCCCTTAAGTGCAACTTAAGGAGGTCTATACAAAGTAATAAAACTAATAATCCTCTAAGAATGGGTTGTAACAACTAGGCTTGATAAGGTACCTATGTACAATAAGTACACACTAGAAAAAATGAGATACACCACAAGGGTTTCTTAAAAAACTAGCAACAATAGTATAATAATGTTGAAGAAAGTGTCTGGTGGACATAAATTCACTTAAAAAATCAATTTTGCATGAGTGGCCTAAATTCACTACTCTATCACAAAAAAATCTGACATTGTATTCACTAAAATAACTCCTTATGAAAAGGAGACTGTCAGAGGTGTCGAAAGTGAAAAAAATCACCAAATTAAATTTGATCAACTACCTAAAATATAAGATGTGGTGCACCAAGGATTATTAAGGTAAACAACACCCGAAGTGGTATGTTCACACACTCCACCATATGTTAAGTGGGTATAGTAACGTAAAAAATTGTATGAGTGGATGAAGCCAACTACTCAAACATAGATAAACTGACATTGTATGCACCATAATATCTCCACATCAAGATGAAGGACATTGTCAAACTATCAAAGAAGACAAGTTAACAATGGGATTCACCAAAACAACTACACTTCAAACAATAAGAGACTCTCATATGTGAAAAAATATCAAAAATACAGATAAAATATCTCTACAAAAGATGACCTTAATGGTGATGGGAGAGTCAAGCAACTAAAATAGTGAAAAAGTGCCCATAATAGAGCACACGTGCATGAAGGTAGACTAGGCTGAAGCAACAAAGCCCCCATGGCACTTTATAACTTAGTGTGACTAAAAAATGATCCAGTAAAAATAACCCACCAAATGATGCATATAAACCCTAGAATGTTGTCAATATGTATAAGACATCATTAAGAAAAAGAGAGTCATTCCTAAAGTAAGGGAATAATGTGTGGATGAAGAGGTTGAATAATGGAGGACTCACATTGGTACAAACCTCTCAAAGAATGGTAAAGTCGCTACCACAAGTGATCATAAATCTATCCCAAATGAATATAGATGGTGGATGTTGATGCATACATGTGAGTAGGTTCAAAAGACACAAAAGGTACATGCAAGGAAATATCCCAAAATATGCCAAGTTGATCATACCTGATTGAAGCATTCCTATGACTCTCATGCTTGAGTGAAGGTGAATTAGAACTCATGTGTTACTCAAAATCCTCATGTAAAGTGGAGCAAAAAAAAATTGGAGCTCTGTCATCAGATGACCCCAATGAAGATTAAACATTTGTATTAAAAACAATGTCATGGAAATAATTATAGCTAACATGTTGAAAGAGATAAATAATAATCTGTGAATGTCTACCAAGAAATCTGCCAACATATCCCATGAAATGGAGCATGTGAGAACCAAAAGCAATGGTATGCTTCTCAAAAGATCTTGGAAAATAAGTAGGCTGATGTGAAGTGGGTTGAGAAGGAGGTGCATTAATGGGTGCATCAATCTTAGAATAAAAAAGTGCAGCAACAAAAACATTAGATACATAAACATAAGATGCAACATCAAAAATAACAAAAGTATGCTAAAAAACTGATAAATCAAGGTTAGTAGGCACAAGAATAATGTCTCTAGGTGGACTATGCATAGGAAGATTTTGATCCAATGTATCAATTTGATGTTGTAAAAGTATAATATTGTGTTGTAATTAATGTGTGAGGGTGTCCTTGTTGGAAATGTGGGAGATGAGAATGGAATTTTATCTCTTGATCATCATATTCGATTCTACAAATTTTATCATATTTTCCTAAAGTGAGAAATTTTACAAAAAGATCATTAAGTTTTCCAACTACAAAGTGTTGAGGTTAGGACAAGAACCATTATAGGAGACAAAAAATAAAGACCTCTTGCAAACGAGACATTCGAAGAAAAATGAACAATCCCTAAAAAAATTGACATTGGATTCAACTAATAATGCATCTATAATATTACAATGAATTTGCCCCTCCTAAAATATATAGAATGTGCCAAAAAGGGTTCCCCTAGTAGAAACAAGGTGGCACTTTATACATAGTGTATTTACATGAGATTTTACAGTTTCAAATGGGCAAACTTTTCAATAAAATAAATTAAATACAAAATTTTGACTAAGTAAACTTGATTTGAACTTACAATAGATAGAGTGCAAACAAACACGCTTTAAAAAAATATAACATTCAAATATGATGAACAGATCAAAAGATATAACCCTCAAAAGGTGCCACAAAGTAGGACTGTGCAAGTAGTTAGGAAAAACCTATAAATTCTAGGAAATTTGGTTGCACACAGCTAAAAAATATTTACAGGAATTTGTATATTAGGAAAAAATAAGAATATTGAGAAAACAATCACCTCCCAAGCCTTATGGAATAAAAGTTATACCCCCAAAAGTTTGCTATTCAAAAATCAAGTTGCATTGGTGCAAGCAGGGGGCTAAAACCCAGTGATTTGTCACATGGGCATGATTTTTTACCCAATATTAGTGGATTATCTTGGAGTAGTATATATAATTTCCACTCAACTCAAACAATGATCCTTGCACCAAATACAACCTCCAAACTAGGTTGTGATATTCAAATGCTCACCACCGGTGGCTCGATGCTCCATTTTTCACAAAATAGGAATTTTTGGAAAGATCTCTTTGAGAAGAATCTGATGATGTAGATATTGAATTGTATTTTTTTAAATACAAAAAATTCCACCACCTTATTTTATGTTCATTGCTTGTCCTGTAGATCTAAAATTAAAAAAATCACAGAAAATCACCATAACGTCAAAAAATCAGTTTTTTGTTTTTTTTGTAATTTTATGAGTACTATTATGTAAAAATAGTGATTTCTTCTATAAAATTCTATTTTTTTTATAAATATAGAAAATAACATAAAACATCCATACTTTTAAAGATTTGGCTCAAACAAAATATACCTAGAGGATAATTCTGAAAACACAAAATGTGGATTGGCTCCAAAAATACTTATGGGATGGGGAAGTAGTGTGAGAATGTTGATTATATTAAAAATGTATAAATCCACAAACTATAAAAACTGATTCATGGTACCATGAAAGAAACATGGAGACCTCAACATTATATTTCCGTAGTTATTACTCACTCCAAGCTGAAACACTATGCAAATATACACCAATATGTATTGCCTCTAAAATAGAATTAAAAAAAATTCTTATTATCTTAATATACATAACAAAGAAGGTGTATATATCTATAAACAAGAGATATAACTCCTTTTCTTATTGGTTCCACTAAAGGTGGCTTCACAAATATGGCTTCCACAAAGGGTGGTAGCACATGTGAGGTGAGTAAGTATTAAATGCACCATTCTCTAGACATGTGCACACACTAATTATATTAAGTGGGAAAAGATAAATTCATAAGTTAACTTAAAATTAGTGTATCTATAATAATGCACCAACATTTTTTATATAAAAAGAGATATTGGATTTGATGATGATGTAATAAAATCAAATTGGGAGTCATTCAAATATAATCATTGGCATCTTGAGCGAAGGACTATTCCAAATGATTTTAAAAATCATAGTGATTATAAAACTATGAATAATCAACCTATTTAACAAAACACAATGAAACATGAGTGGAAAACCATATCTAGGATACAACATGGTCAAATTATAGAAGTAATTGAAATAGATATGTTGGGAAGAAGAGATCTTGGTAGACAAGCACAATGGAATAACAAATATTAAGGTGAAGAATACATAATTAGAGTGATAAAATTCATAAGCACCATGAAAGGTTTGGTAAAGATGCTCTTGCTATTGATGTAGACCATACCCCAAGAAGAGCTCGTAGATGAATGAACTTACTCTCAGTGAAAGGTTTGGTAAAGATATCTGCAACCTGCTCTAAAAATTGGCAAAATCTCAAGTTAATGACCTAACCATGAATAAACTCCCAAATAAAATGCATGTGAATCTCAATGTGTTTAGTTTGTTGGTGCTCGACTAGTTCTTGCATATCTATATAGTACTCTGGTTATCACAATAGATGATGGTGGGTTACCTGATAGGAATGTCAAACTTAGATAGAATCTCCTGAAGCTAGATAGCCTCAGTAGATACATTAATAGATCCCATATACTCTATCTCTATGGATGATATAGCAATAACATTTTGCTTCTTGCTAGACCAACTGATAGAGCTAAAACCCAAAAAATATTATAACCTAAAGTGGACTTATGATTTTGAGTATCGCTAGCCCAATCTAAATCTGAAAATCCAACCAAGACAACCTTTGTGCTAAATTTGTACTGAATCCTAAATCTATGAGAGCCCTAAATATAGTGCAAGATCCTCTTAACCACTTTTTAGTGTAGCTCATGGGGCTCCTACATGAATTTTGAAACAATCCCTACTGCATATGAAATGTCAAGCTTGGTATGAGTTAGATAAATGAGGCTACCAACAAGTTATCGATACCAAGTGGCATCAACCAAAGGTGTACAATAGTCAGCCTCAAGTTTGGCTTCTGATAGAAAGAGTCTCAAAGATGGCTTGCATTAGCCATGTGAAACTAAGACAAAATATCAAGAGCATATTTGGGCTGTGCAAGTGAAATCCCTGAATTAGACTGTGAAATCTCAATGCCAAGGAAGTAATGTGAAAGACCCAAGTTTGTCATGTCAAATCTGCCCTGTGGAGCTATCTTCACCACCATAATATGATGAGGAACTCTCGGTGATCAAAATATCATCAACATAAAGGACCAATATCAGTAAAGAATCATCTTACCATAAGAAGTATACATTGGGTTCTAAATGACACCTAGTGAAACCTAAAGTAAGGAAGAAGGAATCCATCTTGGCGTACTAAGATTGAGGGGCCTATTTGAGGCCATAGATAGATTTCCTAAGTCTAAAAACTAAGGATAAATCTTGAACAAACCCAGGTGGTTTCTCCATGTAGATCTCCTCCTCAAGGTCTCCATGAAGAAAGGCACTCTTCACATCCATCTGATGCAAATCCTAACCATATGTTACAACTAAAACTAGTGTGAGTCAGATTGAAGTCATCTTTTCAATGGGTGCAAAGGTCTTTGAGCAGTCAATGCCAGCTACCTATGAAAAACCCTTGGTGACCAATCACACCTTGTACTTATTGACCAACCCATATACTACAAACTTGGTCTAATATATTCACCTACATCGAACCATCTTCCTTCCCTTAAGAAGTGAAGTCAAATCCTAAGTATTATTTTTGATCAAGGAAGAATATTATTTTTGCATAATACTATCCCACTCAGGTATGTCTAAAGCCTCTCAAAATATTTGTGAATCTAAAACTGAAGAAAAGAAGGCATGTGAACCACTCTGATAATCTGCTCGAGTAAGTCTATCATCTATTGGATCCCCTACCCAAGTGCCTACACTCTAAATTGTTTCCCTAGCCCAAAGGGGCCCAAATGTGGGTGAGTTAGCTGCTAAATACTCATCCTCTAAAGCATGTCTAGAGGTAGATGTAGAAGACTCCTCATCACTATCCTCTCTATTAAAACTAGAAGAAGAAGAAGAAGAAGAAGAAGAAGAAGACCTTGGCTTAGGAACCTGCTCTAGATGATCTGAGTCAGAAGAAGAATCATCAAGTCTAAGTGAATCCAATGAAAGAGAAGAAATGTCAAGTGTTGAGTCTTTGGGACTCTCCTGAAAGTGAACAATTCTCTTTATGAACAACTCATGTGTGGTTGGATGTGGAAGGTGGTACCCATTGACACCATCTAAATAACCTACAAATATGCAAGGCTTGGACTGAGGTTCCATAGATTTGTGTTTCTTATTCGGTATACATGCCATAACTAGAGATCTAAAAACCCTAAAGTGCTCAACATTAGGTTTCCTTCTATGCCAAGCTTCAAAGGTGTTACACCTTTCAAAGCTTTGTGAATAACCCTATTCTAAATATAACAAGCACAATTAATGGCTTTGACCCAATACTGAAGTGCCAAAGACTTAGAGTGAATTATATATCTAGCCATCTCTTTCAAGGCCCTGTTCTTGCATTATGCAACTCCATTCTGTGAAGGATTGTAAGTAACTATCTGTTGCAAGTCAATCCCCTATGAGGTGCAAAACTATACAAATTTATTGCTAACATATTCATCTCCATTGTTAGTTCAAAGAACCTTGATGGATTTCTCATATTATTTCTCAACAAGAGCCTTAAAGTCTTGAAAATCTTTGAACACTTTAGAATTTTACTTAATAAAGTAGACCCATGTATATCTCAAGAAATCATCAATGAAAGTGAGAATGTACTTAGCCCTTGTAAATGATAGACTGGGAAAAGACCCAAATACATCACTGTGTATTAACTCTAGTGCTTGTGAAGCCCTCCTAGCTTTACCTTTGTTAAATTTTGCTTCGAGGTGATTTCCAAGAGAGCAACCCTCATAAAGTCCCTTTGAGAATTAGACTCGAGGCAAGCCTATGACCATGTCATTTTTTCTAAGTTGTTCAAGGTAGTGGTAGTTAAGGTGGCCAAACCACTCATGCCATAATTTGCTAACTCCATCTGAATGAGTCAATAATGTAGTTGGAGAAGAATTAGGTACAAAATGAGAGAAGGTGTATAACATAACTTGTTGATCTAACCTCCCCACTGCCACTGTAGAATCATTATGCAACTCCCTGATGATCACTAAATTTAGTAAAAACTCAACCCTCATGCCTTTGCCGACATGGGTGATTTGATACACGGATAGGAGATTTGGTTTAAAGAGAAGGAACACTTAAACATTATCAAATGTTCCTCCTTCCATTTCAATATACCCTCTCCCTACAACTGGCATAGAAGTGTCATCACCCAAACTGATAGAAGACATGCTACAAGGCTCTAAGGAAGAAAACTCAACTAGTAAAGATCCCATGTGGTGAGAAGCACCCAAGTCAATAACCCATGAAGATGTTGAAGTTGAAACTACTACAAGAGCCTTGCCCTTTTATTTCTCTTTCCCTTTTCCCTTTGCCTTATTATAATCTTGGGTAGATGAATTATTCTTGATGGAATCAAGATCACCTATGTTATTCATCTCTAGGAGATAAGTTAGGTGATCTATTTGATTTTTTTTGCACTTGTATTCATCATGCCCATTTTTATTATAGTAGGCACACTTAACCTTCTCTTTATTAGATTTGTCATTGGAAGAGGAAGATTCAGTGTTGATTTTGGTAGAGGTTGATTCAGTCTTCTTCTCTTGATCCTTATTCTTCTTCTTCTCTTTGTTTGAAGTCTTTTTTTCATTCCCAACAATTAGGGCTTGAAGTTTGGTGGACTTTAATGTACCCATCTGAATCAACTTGTCTTGCTCTCTAGTTAAGTTGGAAATGAAAGCATCTAAAGAGGGCATTTTCCATGTAGTTCCCAATGCACTTTTAGTGGCATGGAAATTAGAGACAAAGACTAAACAATTAGGACCTAGCTTAGAGAGTATAGAAAAAATAAGTCAGTCATCTTATTTATTTATCCCACATTATTTCATCTACGATCTCAAGGACTTGAACTTAGATAAAAATACTAAAGTGTGCCAAAGTTGCAAGGACTTAGGCTAATGAGTTCATTCTCAAGCTTGTGACCTCTCATCACATCTTCCGCTCCAAATATTTTACCCACAATGGTCCATACATCATGAGGTGATTTGGTAGGCTCTAAGTGAAATAGGAGATCAGGTGCTATAAAAAGGCATAATATCCCATAGGCTTCATCACTATGGTTATACCACTTAATTATCTATGTTTTTGTATTATGTTTAGTTTCCTCATCCATGGTTATCCTATACAAACCTTTACTCCTTAGAATAATTGCCATCTTGATTTTCCATTCATGATAGTTAAAGGGAGTTAGTGGGTTGATTGAACTTGAATCCATTAGTGGAAAAATGAGTTGTAGTATTAGTGCAAGTTGTAGTTGTTATATAAATGGAAGTGCAAGTAGAAATGAAAGAGTGACACAAAAAAAAAACACCCCCTTGAACTATGAAATTGTGAACCTCCCCTCAAACATTGCAAATGCAGGCTCAAAAGACATTAGACTTAGTTGATAGTGCATCTAGAGAAATTAGTGCATGTGTCAGAAAGAAAAAATTAGGCAAACAAGGTGAGGACGTTGGGCTTAATTGATAATGCATCCAAGAGTGTACAAGTGCAAAAAGAGGGTCAAGTAGAGAACCCTCAAAAATGGCAATGCATTTATAAAATAAATTAGACTAATGGAAAGGGGGTAAAAAAATATGCACTTTTGAAAAAGATGGCACTCAATTCTAAGTTTTCAATCAAAATTTTAAAGTACATTATATTTCCCATCATTAATGGCCTATTTAAAAAATTTATACTAAAATTTTAAATGCACAAGTGAAAAGACAATGAACATAGCCTTCCAACCAGTCAACAGAACCAGAATTAAATGATGAAACTTCTTAAGAAAATTACAAGTCTTTTGCAATCCATCTTTAATATATTGTTTTTAAAAAAATAATAAAAAAGCTTTTATCAACAATCTCTAGATTTTATTTTATTTTGAGTATCAGTTACTAAAAACACAATTATTAACTTCGCATTTCTTAACGAAATTAAAAAATTTAAAATGATTTAGAAATCTAAAATAAAGGCTCACCAAACCCAAATTTTTTGACATGATTCTCTATGGTTGGAGTTCAGTTTGCAAAAGAACAGTCAGGTGAAAAACCAGTTGTAAAAATCAATATCTTTCCTGTAAATATTCAAAAGCACGGAGTCAAAAATAGAACCATATAACAAGATCAATGTAGATGAATAGTTTGGAAGCATGAAACCTTGTATTTGACCTTCAAACATATTTAGTAGAACCAATCTACAAAATCATAAGATAAAATAACATACATAATCTAAATAATTTGACAACGAACTTATGATTTTGAATGAAAACTTAACAAATAAAACCAGACTAATGTTTACCATGGATAGGCTCTGATACCATATCGGAGATGTCACCAGGTCTAAATAACATAAAATCAAGTTGGAAGGATCACATGAGATGAAGCTTGTACACACCACTATGTTGTTGAAGCAAGAAAAAATCACATAAAATGATAATATTGCAAGAGACAAAGTAAAGTGGAGAAAATTGATCATTCATTAAGAGAATAAGCATTAAGTAGAGTATACATATAGGAAAGAAAGTAACTCCTCCTCAAATGGTGGTTAAGGCACCCCTATAATATAAATGTAACTCCTCCACAAAAGGTGATCACAAGTGCATAGAAGAGAAGAGTAACTCCCATACTCGGAATAGCCAATCAAGGGAGTTACATCCTAGTCTTCCAGTCAAACCTATGATATATATGAGACACTATCTACACCTAAGCAAGCATATCCCCCAAATATAGGAAAACTCCATGTGAGAAAATATAATATTCCCAAATAAATAAATCCAAGAAAATAAATACCTACACTAACAGGATTGACTCAAAAAATACTTTTGGAAAGGAGAAGTAGTGTGAGAATGTTGATTCTATTAAAAATGTAGAAATCCACAAACTAGACAAACTAAGCTATGGTACCATGAAAGAAACATGGAGACCTCAAAATTATATTTTCGTAGGTATTACTCACTCCAAGCTGAAACATTATGCAAATATACACCAATATATATATTGTCTCTAAAATAGAATTACAAAAATTTCTTATTATTTTAATATACATAAAGGAGAAGGTATATATAGCTATAAACAAGAGATATACCTCCTTTTCTTATTGGTTCCACTAAAGGTGGCTTCATCAAATATGGCTTCCACAAAGGGTGGTAGCACATGTGAGGTGAGTAAGTATTAAATGCACCATTCTCTAGACATGTGCACACACTAATTATATTAAGTGGGAAAAGCTAACTTCATAAGTTAACTTAAAATTAGTGAATCCATAATAATGCACCAACATTTTTGATACAAAAAGAGATATTGGATTTGATGATGATGTAATAAAATCAAATTGGCAATCATTCAATTATAATCATTGGCATGTCAAGTGAAGGACTATCCCAGATGATTTTAAAAATCATAGTGGTTATGAAACTATGGATAATCAACATATTCAAAAAAATACAATGAAACATGAGTGGAAAACCATATCTAGGATACAACATGGTTTAATTATAGAAGTAATTGAAATAAATATGTTGGGAAAAAGAGATCTTGGTAGACAAGCACAACGGAATAACAAATATTAAGGTGAAAATTACACAATTGGAGTGATAAAAGTCATAATCACCGTGAAAGATAATGGGTTTGTCATGGAATAATGATATAACACCAAATATGAATTATGGAACATTAGGTGCTAAAAAAATGATCACTTTAGTTATGACACATAATCATCAAGATCAAAATGCTTTACCGTTATGCATGATAATTCAAGGAACAATAGGAAGAGGAAAATCATATGTTATTGATGCCATTCATTGAGCTCTTTAAGATACAATACTCCCAAAACATTCTTCACTTCTAATAATTGCATATAATGGAGTTACAACATTAAATGTTAGTTCCCCAACTATCCATTCACAACTTCGAATCCCAATGATGAATTTTACTAAATTATAAAGATCAAGACTTACAACTTTCCAATAAGAGATACGTCACATTATATATATATATAATGAACTTAATTTGATAAAATTTGCTAAAAAATGTAGACTCTCAACTTTATCAAAAATTCATGAAAACAAACATGAGTTTTAGAGGTGTATCTATGATTTATGTTAGAGACTTGGTACAACTAACTCATGTTAGTAATAAACCACCATATGATAATAATAGGCATGCATTATTATTATGGGAGGAATTCAAAATAATTATTATTTTGGATAATACATTTAGATAATAAAGAGAAAGTGAGGACCAACAAAGGATTCATCAACTTCTTACAAATATGAGAAATGCAAATCCAACAATTGATGATTGCAAGTTATTGATAACAAGAACCAATGTTAGATTGGATAGGGCCACCAATGAAGAATTTGATAATAGTATTCATCTGTGTGCCACAAATGATAATGTACATAACCATAATATAATAAATTTACATTCATTGAAAATATTTTTGCACATAGCATTACAACCAAAGTAGGCAATGTCAATGCAACAACAAGAGGTCAAAATGATGAACTTGATGTCAAGTTGTTAATTATTAGGGATGCAATGGTCATGTTAGCCTCCAATATTTGGATAGAATTAGGTTTTGTAAATGGATCTCTAGCTTATACTCAAATTATAATATATGAATTTTGGAGTGCCCCACTAGAACCACCAACATATGTTATGATCAATTTTAAGAGATACTCTAGAATACCATTTAAAGATGAAATTCTACATACAATTCTAATTACAACAATATAAAGAGGATGTAGACATTATTTAATATTCTTTTTTATTTAACAATAAAATGCTACAAACTTCAAGCTATTGAAAACTGACTTAGATTTAGAGAATATATAGATCTTAATTTCAAATATAGTAATGTACAGAATTTGAAATGAGTTATAAATGGTAAATTGACAAACAAATATGCAAACCTAGCTTGGATCTAATTTATTGCTGACTGTGCATGTTGATTTTTGATGAAAATTGATTGTAAAGACCTATGAACTATGTCACAACTAAAAACAAAATTTTTTGAGCCTATGGAATAGGGTCACACTAGGAAGATAGGGCCACACTGCAGCCTTGTATGTTGATTATGGCCACGTCTAGGTTAACTATGTGACTAGTTTTTAGATCTGGGTAGCTGTGATAATCTATGAGGGTTTACTGTTTGATTGTGTGTGTTGATTTTATGTGCATAATAATTTTAAAACCAAAACCCTAGTTAGTAAAAATAAACAAAATTGATATCAAATACAAAGGGTGGAATCAAAGAAGGAGAATACCTGAGTTATTCTAAAAAAATATTGTATAATCTAAATGTTGTTTACATAGTCCAAAAGGGTCTCAAGTCGATGTAGTTTTCCCTCCTAGAATGAGTGTGTGAGTCTTAAAAGTTTTTATATGAATGCAATTAGATAGATTACTTTGACTACTTGATAATGAGTTCTCTTCACCTAAAAAAAAAAGATTTATCCTATGACTAGTAGAATAATGTAGAATTTGAATAGGAAATATTAGTTCCTTTTTGCTCAATGTGTAGTAGAATTACCAAGTGATTTCTAGATGATGCTTTGAGAGGCCTTAATGTACTTATATAGAATAATATTTTAAATATTTTTACAAACCAACATGGTTAAAAGTGTAGGAGGGGTAAAATAAAATATCTCAAATTTATAAAGTTATAATTGGAGTGCAGGGGACAAGGCTGTAGTGTCACACTATTTGCTTAGTGTGGTCATGTCTTATAAGGATAAAGATTGTAAAAGTTGTGCTAATAGGAATTTATAAGCAAAATATGGATATCTAAATGATGTTCTGTGTATTTTTAAGATAACTTGTATAATAGTGACTGCTCTCACCTTTATTGTAAGTTTTAAAAATGACAAAGAAACCAATTAAGGGTAAGGATGTCAAGATTAAACATTGTCAAACACTTAATGATTAAATTTGAGTGTTTGCATGTCCCCCACTTTATTCTAGTGATAAAATGAATTGAAATTACTAGAGTAAAGGATATGCGAAGCTAAACGAATATTCACACTTTATATTTTGATGCAAAGCTCGATCATGCAAAATTATTTAATGTGAATCCTGAAATAATGCCACTGAAATTAGTTATTGTTCATATTTAAAAATTGAAAATTTGAACTTGAAATTTGAAATTTTGTAAAGAGATCAAAGAAATTTTACACCTGAAAGAGTATGCAATCTAATTACCCTGTAACTTGAAAATGAAGAAATGTGTACCCCCTTGTTGAGGTATTTGGAGAAATATTGAATCTATAAAAAATTTAAGGTGATCAAGTCTCAATTTTAAAACCAGTGAAATCCCTTAAGTATGAAATATTTTATGCTCCAACTCTGATTTGAATATCTAGAGTAATCTATACAATAATTGAAGAGGTAGAACCATTAAATGTGGCTAACTAAAGTGTATCCATAGATGTTGAGTGTCATGAGACTCTAATGTGACCCACTTGAAAAATGAGATGAATCACACTGTTGCAGATAGATCTAGATTTTATTTGAAACTTTGCACTGCTGAAACCTTTAAACTTGAGAAATTTGAAATTTTTAATGTAGTAACATGAACATGAATGAATATCATGCCCCATGTACTGTATTGAATTGATATATGTCAATTAAACCTTGTAATTATTTTAAATTTGTAACTATTTTTGTATATGCCCATGCATATGCATCGTGCGTATGCAAATATATACTATAGGAATGAGTGCACATGCATGTTACATGTTCCCATAATCTATTTTATTTAATCATGTTCTAATTTTGAAAACTATATAGTGCCATAAATATGAAAAAAATTCATAAGGACTTGACTTCTCAAGACAAATCCATTGTGATGCCCCCTTTGAGATGAGGGACATAGCCTGAAAGTCACTAATCTTAAAAGAGAACTATAAAATATGTGAAAGATGTAATCATGTAGTATCATATAAACATTTGAGTTGTATTGCATCGTAGCAATTAATATTATGTTGAATTGTTTATGAAACATGTATTAGCGAGATATAACACTGAAACACATAAACATCATGTACATGATATGTATCATAATATAATAATAAAAATAATAAGAAAAAATAATGCTTGATATGAATCATGACACCATAATAAAAAGCAATGAACATACAAGTAATGTCAGATCTATAAGGCATAAAAACCACATACAAAGGACATGTGAATGTCGTATAAACATATAAGGCCAAGAGCTACACATAATTGACATGATGATGCCATACAAGCAAGAACATGTATACGTTTTACACATAAGGCCAAAGGCCACACACAAAAAACAAACATGTTATAGCTTATCATATAGTGAAATAAGTATTGAAAAAAATTGTAGAGCAAATGAGACTAGTCTACATCAACCATATATATCAATAACATTGCTAGCAAATAGGATTTTTATGTAGCACATTGTAAAGAATGAGTAATTAGTAAAAAAAAATATGTGATTTATATCTCAACATGGTTAAAAGTTTGTGGATAGATATAACATGTTGAAGTGTTTATAGAGAATGAAGAGATGTCTCCAATTTAAAAGGTTGTTGGATAAAAATTGAAATTTGACATCAAAGAACCATGTAATAGTATGTCATGTATCACCCTCAAATACCTCATGAAAGTAGTGTGTATTGAAATATATAATATTATATGTACTTAACATGAAATAAATAACATATGTAAATAAGTAAGCTACCAAAATTTAAAAATACTTTTAGGTCTTGATTTTGATTTTTTTGATTTTTTTATTTTCTTGTATTTTTGAAAAATATGATTTTTTTTATTTTGATTTTTTTTTTAAATTTGAACTTTAAAAGGTTGGAAAAATACTAAGAAGTGAAGCTTTGAAAATAGAAAAAAATTGAGGGATTCTAACAATATACAACAATGTGCTAAAACATAGTGTGGTAAGAAGAAACACAAGCAATGTGCCCCCAATGTATGTGTAAAAAAATTATATCAATGTAGATAAGGATGTCCATGGGTGCAAGCATGTATGTGTGATCATGTAGAATGTAGGATTAAGTATATGTGATCATGTAAGTTCAATGTAAGTCATAGCATGATAAATATGAAATAGTAAGCAAGTGGATTTTCATAAATAATGAGCATTGAAAGCATTGTAAGACAGTTGTTTTGGATTATTCGAATTGATTTGTAAATCAAGAGGGAAAGTGCCCAAAGTGAAAATAAATATAAGGGATAGAATAATTATTTGATAAGGGATTAAAGAGGTAGCAAAGATGAAAAATCAAATAATTTATGTACAATGAAAAATATGTAAATGACTAATCAAGAGGATATATATATATATATATATATATATATATATATATATATATATATATATATATATATATATATATCCAACTGCATCGTATGAAAGAATGACTTCTTGTGAAGAAAAATTGCCAACTGTAGATGTCTCTAAATATGAATAAGAAATATATGCTATAATATAACTATAATAATCATTGCTCATGAAATGTCCCCTTTTGGACAAAACGGAACAATTTTGAATTTTTCTGTAAACCCTTTCTAGTAAATTTCCAAATTCTAAAATTTATTGTGATTCATTTTCAAACTAAAAAATCAAATAACCATATGCAATATTGTTGTACTAAAACCAATAGAATTTTTCATTGCAATGGGATGAATGCATACAAAATGCTTATGATGATACAAACTGATCATTCACAATAATATAATAGAAACCTCTTATTTATATATTAAAAAATTCAAGTATTATGATCAATACCTAGTAGAATAACACCTACAATATCCAATAAGAAGATATGACAAATCCAAAGGATATTAATGATGTTTAACATGTACAATAGTCTTTAAAGTGTAGTGATGGTTGTGTTAATGTGGTACAACTATTAGCAAGTAGGTATGACAATCAGTAGAAGACAAAAAAAACAACTAATAAATAATTTCTAATCCCTGACAAGGTACAAATAACAAGGTACAATAGACCCTACTCAATAAATAATTTCTAATTTTTAACATGGAATAATAGACCATAATCAACAACTAACCCTCACACAATTCACTATAATTGATGATGGGATACAAATTACTATAGCGATGATACAACAGATCTAAAAAGTAATAAACACCTTGAAATTTCTC
This sequence comes from Torreya grandis, assembly GCA_037957365.1. Taxonomy (NCBI): domain Eukaryota; kingdom Viridiplantae; phylum Streptophyta; class Pinopsida; order Cupressales; family Taxaceae; genus Torreya; species Torreya grandis. The sequence continues at coordinate 397,301 of JARHVA010000700.1, read as the reverse complement.
TATAAATTGATAGCAACCTTCAACAAACTATAAACTGGTAATAACCTTGATATTTTTTGCACAAATGTGATCACATGATAGAATCACCATGAAGGATAGGAAGGTTTTCATCCTAAGATCTTGTACACCCAAAGGGTTTTCATCCTAGGGATGAAATATGAACAAGCATTTAATCTCAAGCAACTGGGGTTTGATAATAATTGGAATGCCACTCCTTTTGTTCAAACCCTTCTTTTATAAACACTTTTGGGAAAATAAAATATTATTTTCTATTTTCTCTTTTTCCCCAAAATATAATTCAAAGTGACTTAGGTTCCTTTTTAAAAATATCACTTTGTACCCCATGCCTAGAGTCACTTTATAACATCGCCTTAGGCCCCCTTTTAAAAACTATTGGACTTTGAAATTTTAATAATAAAATAATATTAAGTTGTCTTTTTAATAAAAATAAGTCTCTAGAATAACTTAGAATATTATTTTTATTATTTTCTTAGCTTATTCAAAAAATGGGACATGGTAGCTCATATACCCATGTAAACATGTATCTACATGTGTAATGGGAGAAGACGTAATTGCTTGTACTTGGTGGTGAAACTTTATGAGTAACATATGGCTCTTTAGGAGATGGAGGTATATTTTAGGTGCCACTTTCTACTTAGGAGAATGTAATATTCTCTTTGAAACTAGTTGATTATTCCCATCTGTAACTATATCATTCTCATAAATATATGGAGAAACTGATTATGTTATATGCTCATGTGTAACTAGATGATGTTCATTAGTAGGTGGAGAAACTAATTCTTTGATATGCTATTGAATAGTTTTGTATACTATTTCATTACCATGTTGCTCAATGTAGGTGTCAACCAACTGTTATGTACGAGGAGTAAATATAATTGGTTCCAAATAATATTCATATTCTTATAATTTTGACCACTGTATTACCATGAATATATTTGAGATGTTTATGTACTTTAGAAGGTATCGCTCAAATATTATGTATCCTAAGGCATCCTAATAGCATATTAAATACCCTCTATGCTTGGTATAACTAAGAATGAAATGGGAAATGTGAGAGTTCCACTTGTAAAGGTATTAATATATGCCTAAGAGTATCCTATGTATGACCACCAAATGTTTTGACAACTCTAGAAGTATCATGTAACTTTTTTTCTGTATAAGCAAGAGAGTAGAGGAGTGTTATGGTGCATGCCTTTTCACTCGATCCATTGTCTATCAAAACACTATGTATGGATTTTTTGTCAACATATACTCAAATAAAGACTGCATACTTATCTAAATTATCATCAGCAACTTCACTATCATCAAATGTAATCACATGATGCGATGTTTATTTTCTTGTAATTGTATTAGTGATTTTATCAAATGGATGTTTATTTAAAGAAGGATAAGGATGAGCATTGTATGTATAATTTACTTTATAATTAGACTTATTTGTTGCGTTATTATTTAGAAAAAGATATTTGTACATTTTTAGCTTTGAATTTCCATTTGTTTGTGGCTTAGCCTCTTTAGTAGGTGTGTCAATGTCAATAATGTTCTCATCAATAAGATCTTGAATCTTGTGCTTAAATTTGAAACATTTATTTTTGAAACATCTAATACATTGATGGTAGGCATAATATGCATTGCTATGAAAGTTTTTAGATTGTGGTCCAGACTGTTGAGCATGGTCATTGATGTTTGGTTGTCATTGATATCAAAGAGAACATGTGGTACTAGTGCATTAATCACAAATTGATCAGATTGATGGTTTGAAGAGTGTTTGCCTTAGTGAGGTAATTAATGGATGATATTGAGGGTATGGACGTCTTACAGAGACACTATGGGATGTTATGAGTGCTTATGAAATTGAACAAAATTCATCAGAACAATCATATGAATGTCTAAACTCAAGTAGTCATCCTGACAGATAAGGATGAGTAAGCAGTTTGATGACATCATATTTCATACATATGAAGGTCTCAAAATCATCTTGATATATGGATAGATTTACCTATGTGAGGATATTATATGGTTCAAATTTTAGGTCTGGATATGGAGCATAACAAAAGTTATTAAGGTGCAAAGTTGGCTTCTCAAACAGATTTTACCAAGTTCCCATGCTTGGCCAAATTTGTGTCAGGAATCTAGAACAACAAACATGCTCTGATACCACTTGTTGGGGGAGAGGGGTGGAGGTAAATCCAAGAACAAACACACCTGTTCTAAATTCCACCCGTTAGGATCTTGCTCCTCAGAAAGAGCACAGTATGATTACCAAATATAAGCAATTGAATATGCGGAAATAACCAGAAACACAAGTAACTAGAATTCACCAATAGCACAGAATATGAGAGACAATACACTATCTTGTATTAACACTATACAGAAAAGAATACATCAAAGAGCCGCCACACTCTTTCACCTTACAGAGATTCGCCACACCTCAAGTGTACAGTAATTCTTCTCACACACACTCTCCTACACAAAAAAGGGTCCCAACAACCAACTCACACACAGAATTGGTGTTCACCTCACCAACCAGTTAGTAATAACCCTACCGGTACACCAAGCACTCTATAGCACTTCAAGCTGATCTCTCATGACCCTGCAACCTGCAATTCAAAGACCAAACTTACATGTAGATCCCCAATGAGCTTGCAACAACCTGCAACTCACAGATCTTACAACTAGAAGGAACTCTTCCTTTCTATCTCATGCCTTAAAAAATACATGCCAATGGGTCTATAAATAGATCCCTAACTCAAACAATAACTTAGACTCTTAATTTAGACAATTATCCTCGCAGCCCAAGACTCTGGGTGGTCTTAACATGCAAACTCATCGTTCACTTAACTAACTGTCCGTGAAACGAACACTTCGGGAACACACAGGCGACCGACGCCGGTCCCTGCTAGTCTGGTTCTGCCGACGTCGGCCGACTTCCTGCCGTCGCCGGTGGCCTTCTGCACTGGTCTCTGTCGACGTCGGTCCTGCTACCGACGCCGGTTCCTGTAGAACTTAGCAACCATCTGTTCCTCAGTTTGCAAAGGTTGAAGCTTTTAGCTCCACAACCTAACAATCTCTCACTTGGAGATAAACAGCTGCAACCTATACCTGTACTTGTACCTGTACACCGTCTAGTTTGTTCCCTTGGCTTTGTATCCCTCCTCAAGATCACTCTTGAAGACCAACCACCACAAAATCCGTGGTGCAAAAACTGTCATCCAAATTACCTGCCACATCCGCATCTACAACCATGTAGAAAAAGAACTTGACCCTGCATAGCATGTGCACCTGCTGCTGGTCCCATTGAACTGCCCTTCAGTATTACTCTCCCGGATTGACTCCAAACTTGTGACAACTCCCACTGCTTGGAAAAACTCAGGTTTAGTACATACCATGCACTCAACCTCATTATGTGAATCAAGACACCTGTTCTATGAACTGTCTTACCATCAGCGTGCTAACCGGCTTCACACAATCATCCTGAAACAAAGTCAACAAGACCTCCATGTCTCTAGAACACACTCATGCCAAAGAATCTTGCTGCTCCCAGATTCTCCATGACATACACCTGAACTAGCTTTACCTTTAGTTCAGCAATACCTGTATATGTAACCCTGCAACAAGCACATCATACAGAAAATAGGATAATGTAGCTAATATTATCCAACCTGGTAAAGAGAAGCACAATGATCAAACCTCCATTGCCCTGCAGCTAATACAAGATCATATACCCTGATCTTCCATCTCACGTATCCATTTCCGCTCTTCTTCATCCTCAACATCCATTCGTCTCTCAGTGCTTACTTCCAGCTGGCAACACTACCCAAAACCCCTGTTTGGTTCTCCTCCAAGGAATCACATCCTCATCCATGCCAAGCTCCCACTGTTTCCTGGATCTACCTGTTCTGCTTCTTCAACAACTTCCTGGTTCTATGCCATAAGTGAGCAACAAGTAGTGTAAAGAAGGGAAATGACGAATTTAAGAACTTACTTACACCTTCAGTCCTCTATATGGGCGCTTGAGACTCCATGACAACTCGCTGTCCACCCAAAATTCGTCTCAGTAACCGATGCCGGTCACATCTCAGTCTACAGCCGACCGATGTCGATTCCCTGCGACTGCCTCCTTGCCGACGTCGGTTTCCCCTGGCCGACGCCGATCTCTTTTCTGCCCCGAGTCACCGACGTCGGGCTGCACATAGCCGATGTCGGTCCCTGTCTGGACACCGACGTCGGTTTTCCTACCGACGTCGGTCTCTATGTTTTTCTTGTGAGACCTGACTTTTTCCCGTGAGCTCTTTTTTGATCAAACCCTTGTCCAAATCACCCTTGCTCTGCTCAGAATTCCTCTGCACCTTGTGCTGAACTCTATCCGTCACTTTCTCCTTGAAAACCAAGGCTTTCCTATTCTTGTCACTAACATCGGATTCCTCAAGAAACCTCACCTTCTTCTTCTGCATACAGAAACCACGATCCATGCCTTCTAAATCCGAAAGCATATTCTTTGACTCAAGAACCAGCATCTCCTTCTTATCTATGTGACCAAGCCTATTAAGCCACATCTCCAAATCTACAGCTGAAGTAGATAACCCAAAAAGAGAATCAGTAAAACAAGTAGATAGATAAAGCGTACCTACTTTCTTACCTCTAGCTACAACAAGTGTACCCTTGGTAACCTTCCAAGAGTCCGCTGTGAGAGTTACTGTGCAACCCTCTTCACCCAAACTTCTAACAGAAATTAGATTCCGCTTCAGAACTGGGACATGCATGACCTCCTTTAACACCCATGTGTCACCTGTCTGCAATTTCAGCTTCACTTTGCCTTTGCCAACAATCTGACAAGGCTTACCATCCCCTACACAAATTTCTCTAAAGTCTCCCTGGACATACTCATGAAAAAATTCCCTATGTGGGGATGCATGAAAAGAGGCACCAGAATCTAATACCCAAGATTCTACTTTATCCAAAGAACATACCAGAGCATCCTGTGCAACATAACCCGCAACATCTGCTTCTTCTCCATGTTCTTCATGATGATCTTCACCCGATCTGCAATCTCTCTTTAAGTGCCCTTGCTTTCCACATTTCCAGCAGGTTATTCTGCCATACCTGGACTTGGATCTTTTGCCTATCTTCGACCTTGATCTCCCACGCTCTGTCTTCTCTCTTGGCCTTCCTCTTCCTTCAACACTCAAAGCATCTCCAGATGATTCACCTGTGCTTTTCCTGCGTATCTCTTCATTCAAGATCACACTCACAACATCATCCACTTTTAAGACTTTTGAAGGAGACACAGTATTAGAAACTGCCATTACCAAACCTTCCCAACTTTCAGGTAATGAACACAAGATTAAGAGAGCTCTAAGTTCATCATCAAATACAATATTCACTGAACTTAACTGGTTTACCAAACCATGGAAATCACTAAGATGGCTATGAACAGATCCACCTTCCAACATTTGCAAATTAAATAAACGCTTCATAAGAAATACCTTATTAGAAGCTGAGGGTTTTTCATACAAATTTGCCAAAGATTTCATCAACTCCACCGTTGTCTTACACTGTGATAAGCTGGAAATCACAGATGAATCAAGACTCAATCTAACAGATCCCAGAGCCTTCTAATCAAGAACCTCCCATTCTTCGTCTTTCATATCCAAGGGTTTGCTAGCAACTCCACCCAACGATAAGTACAAATCTTTCTGATACAGATAGTCCTCAATCTGCATCCTCCATAATTGGTAGTTCTTGCCATTAAACTTTTCCATTCGTAGTTGACTGTTTTCTACCATTGCTCAACTCCCACTCAAACAGAAACCCTGTGAGTAACCTGTAATCAAAACACACTACCCAGATCTACACCAATCTGTTAGTATCCCAACCAAAAGCTCTGATACCACTTGTCAGGAATCTAGAACAACAAACATGCTCTGATACCACTTGTTGGGGGAGAGGGGTGGAGGTAAATCCAAGAACAAACACACCTGTTCTAATTCCACCCGTTAGGATCTTGCTCCTCAGAAAGAGCACAGTATGATTACCAAATATAAGCAATTGAATATGCGGAAATAACCAGAAACACAAGTAACTAGAATTCACCAATAGCACAGAATATGAGAGACAATACACTATCTTGTATTAACACTATACAGAAAAGAATACATCAAAGAGCCGCCACACTCTTTCACCTTACAGAGATTCGCCACACCTCAAGTGTACAGTAATTCTTCTCACACACACTCTCCTACACAAAAAAGGGTCCCAACAACCAACTCACACACAGAATTGGTGTTCACCTCACCAACCAGTCAGTAATAACTCTGCCGGTACACCAAGCACTCTATAGCACTTCAAGCTAATCTCTCATGAACCTGCAACCTGCAATTCAAAGACCAAACTTACATGTAGATCCCCAATGAGCTTGCAACAACCTGCAACTCACAGATCTTACAACTAGAAGGAACTCTTCCTTTCTATCTCATGCCTTAAACAATACATGCCAATGGGTCTATAAATAAATCCCTAACTCAAACAATAACTTAGACTCTTAATTTAGACAATTATCCTCGCAGCCCAAGACTCTGGGTGGTCTTAACATGCAAACTCATCGTTCACTTAACTAACTGTCCGTGAAACGAACACTTCGGAAACACACAGGCGATCGACGCCGGTCTCTGCTAGTCTGGTTCTGCCGACGTCGGCCGACTTCCTGCCGTCGCCAGTGGCCTTCTGCACTGGTCTCTGCCGACGTCGGTCCTGCTGCCGATGCCGGTTCCTGTAGAACTCAGCAACCATCTGTTCCTCAGTTTGCAAAGGTTGAAGCTTTTAGCTCCACAACCTAACAATTTGTGACATCAAAGATCTACCATAAGCATTCAATAATATTTAAGATCTAATAGTGAGCATTTAATTTGAACAAATAAGGATTTAATGGAGTGCATGATCTTATCAAATAGATATCAACGGTGTGCATGAAGTCAATTTGTTAAAGGTTCCTAAGATTGCATGCACTAGTGACATGTGTCTCAATATCGATGATTTGATAGAAGATCAACAACATGTGTGTGTTCATATAAATGGATATCAATAGATTGCATTGAGTCAAATATTCAATGTGTGCAAAAGTCACACAGAGCTACCAAGTGACACAATCATGAAAGTGATGATCTAAGATCAAAGATGAGTGATTGCATGTTAAAGTTAGGAGACATATGAGGAGATCGACGATGCATATTTATTCAAAGTTTCTAGAGAGCCTGATATGATGAAAAAGTGTTCGATGTTTATTATTTACACAATGACCGTTGGAATTAAAATATTCAAATTTATGAAGGAAAACCAATATGTAGTTTTTGAGTTATATCTTTTAATCTAGGACAAATTTCATGATGATGTAAAAAGCAAAGTTGAAGAGGACTTCAAGGCACATCCAGAAAAGTTTATTAGAATAATATTGTTTAAGAAATTTTTGCTTTATTAGAAGAGTGTTTTGGTAGGATTATTCATTTGAATATGTCTTAGAGGTCATATGGAGTGCACCCATGTATTTGAAAGTGATCTTATGTTTTTTTGTTTGCTCGATGAAGTGATAAAGATGTAATAGGTCTCCATGATACCTATAAGGGATACTAAGGACTAATTTAAAAATGTAATACTTAAGTGTGACCTATATATTTTATGGCCGACCTGTGACAATGAATTTGAGCCATGTCTTAGTATGTTAGATGTCTTAAAGGTTAAGGCAATTATTTTGGCTAACCTAGAAAGTTGATATTCATGAAGACTCTATAAAAGGTGAAGGTTAAGGTAATGGTTTCTAGAATTGATGTGGATACATTGAGAGAGAAAAATATAGAGACAAAGGAAAGAGATCATAGGGAGTGTGCTCAATGGATGGACTGAAGTACAAAGTAGTTTGAGGATGAGTAAAGAAGCCTAGAGTGATCCAAAAGGGGTTTTTGGATGCATTGCTTGTATGAGAAAGTTTGAGTGTGTGTGATGAGTTGAAAGAGAGGTGTTATATATTTTTCTCCATCAAATTGAAAGAAAATCAGAGTTATAGAGCTATTGATTTCATAGGTGTTATGTGGGTGCTCAACATCTAGAACAAGTTGGTGCTTGTTCATACTTAGGGGTGGGTGGTCCTTGTGAAGTGGGTGATTTACTAAAAGGGCTCATGTTTGTGATCATATTATAAGACAAGTATTTCATGTGTTTGTAGGCTTGAGATTGGGTTTTATTCCTTAATAGGGTTTCCTATGTAGATCTTATGTTCTTTGTGTGATCTTGCATCATCTTTCTTATTCATTGTTATGAACATCTTGTATACTTTATGAATGCTTGTGAAAATTGATTAAGAGTTTGAAAGGATTACAATTGAATTTTGAAATATCTTGCATCACTAATTCACCCCCCCTCCACTTTCAATGATTGTACCTCCAATAATTGGTATTAAAGTAGGACTTTCATTGTAAGTTTAACCACTTGAAGGTGATCTAAGGTACAATATGGCAAGACAACAAAATTAGGTTTTCTTTACAAATCAAGCACCATTGTTCAATGGGTCAAACTATACTTTTTAGAGTGTAAATATGAGGACATACATCATGTCTCTAGGGTTTGATACTCGACAATCTATCATATATGGTTATACAACACCAATTACTCCTCCAACTAGTGATGCTAACAAGAAGTCGAGTGAGAATAATTCTAAAGCAATGAATGCTATCATCTATGGTTTATCCAAGGATAATTTCACCAAAGTGATCCATTTCAATTTTTTCAAAGATATTTGGGACAAATTATAGACTATCTATGAAGGAGACTCAAAGGTAAAATACGGTAAATTGTACACCTATCGAAGGCAATTTAAATATCTCAAAATGAAGGAAGAAGATATTGTTGCATCCTATCTTCTAAGGGTTGATGAGGTAGTAAATATGATAAGAGGTCTTGGAGAGGTAATTGATGAAGCTACCATAGTATAAAAGGTATTGAGGACTCTTACACTTAGGTTTGATTCAAAAGTTTTTGTTGTAGAATAAAGTCATGATCTCACTCAGTTGAAGATGGATGAACTGCATGGAATCTTTACTGAAGATGAGATGAGAGTTGATGAGGACAAACCTCGTAATAAGAAAGTAGCCTTCAAGGTGATAAAGGAGACAAAATCCAAGAAGAAAAGTTAATTCTTGAATATTTTGATCTTAATGAAGATCAACTTGAAGCCATGATTTCAAGAAAATTGAGTGTAGGATAAGGTAAGTATAAAGGAAAACTTCCTTTCAAATTTTTTTCATGTGGTAAAGTTAGTCATTTTGCATTTAGATGTCCAAGTAGAGACAAGTTTGAACACAAAGAAGCTTATAAAGAATCTCATGAGGATGAACACAAGAAATCTGAGGGACCTAGCAAGTATAGACAGTTCTTCAGTAAGAAAAATGGAAATAAGGAATCATACAAAGGCAGTAAGAACCTTTACCATGAAGAATATAGTAACTCATCTATAGAAGAAAAAGTAAACACATTTGATAGTGATAATTCTTTTTATAATAAGGACATGGAGACATTGTTCATGGCTTTTAGTGATGATTAAGGTGAATGTTCTTTAAATAGATATTTCTTTGGAAAATATAGCTCAGAGGAAAAAGATGAGAATGTCACTCTTGAAGATAAATATCTAGATAGTATGGAATAAATGAAGATACTAAAAAGAAAGAACAAAAAACAAGATTCTTTGATCAAATCCTATGAGGAGCAAATTGGACTTAAAAAAAAAGGTTGAGTAATGAAGTCAAGGAGAATGATTAGATCACACAATAGATTGAAACTTAAGTTCGTAATTTTAATGAAGAAGTAAAGAATAAGGATGAAGAGTGTATCATGTATCAATCAGAGATAGAGTCTTTGTAGACGAAACTAAATCAAGCTATGATAAAAGATATATCTGATGATTTAGATAATAAGGATGAATTGATAATGGCTCTTAAATATATGAATATTGAGAATAAAAATAACAAGAAGATGATGCCATGAATCAAGGACCATGAAGATAAATTTAGTGTATTTGAAGCAAGAATTAATGATGACACTAGGGAACATGAAGATATTGTCAAGCATCTCAATAGTCAATTAAAAATTATGTCTACAAACCTATAAAACAAAAAATATGAGTGCTTGTGGTATGCGATTAAAATTGAGTCATTAAAAGCTAAGTTAGACAAGACATTTTGTAAGGTGAAGTCATTTGTGAACTATAGAAAGAGCTCAAGTTATCTTGACAATATTCTAAGTAGTCAAAAGTATGCTAGTGATAGATCGAGTCTTAGATACAAAGAAGAATAAGAGCATGTAACTCAAGACAAGATAAAGGCTTTAAAGATTAATCACCAATCAAGGAATGAAGATATTGATAGAATGAAGACAAATCAGATCAGACAACTAAATGTTATGAGGTATGCAAATTTTAATGGTCATTATTACTCTTGTAATTAGTTTGGTCATAGGTCAAAAGATTGTAAAATATCCTCAAAGAATAAATTTGCATGGAATTATGAGCAATAAAATGTCAAGCATGAAGAACATCATCACTCAAGGCAGTCAACAGGTTCACAAGGAAATAATGATATCTTTTGCTATAAGTGTTAAGGGTTTGGTCATATTACAAAGTTTTTTAATATATTCATCAGGATACCAAATGATCAGGTACATGAAAAAATTCATGAAACTCCAAGGAATCATTATAGATATCACTCATAAGGTATGTAAAATCTGAGAAACCTCATTTGTTTCAAATGTCATAAGAGAGGTCAAATAGCAAGGTTTTGTAAGAATGATCAGTATTCTACTTCAAAAATTATCAATCCTATCATGAAGAGGAGTCATAGTGAATGGAGGCCTAAGCAGGTAAATGAAAAATAGGCTCATAGTGAATTATTTGTCATGATAGAATAGGGAAAAAGTTCAAGTATCAAGGAACAAGCCTTATTTGTCCAAATGGATAAGAAAATCAAGCAAGATCCGATGATAAAAGAAAAGAATAAGGCTGAGAACTCATTCAAAGTCAATTTGAAGATAAGGAAGGACTTCAAGTCAAGTAAGAGCATGGAGATATGGGAGTCTCCTAAGTTTTGGGATCTTTATTTCTTCTATGACAAGTGGGTGTCTCTACCTATGATTATTAGGAGACATCTTTAGAGTATGGAATCAAGTGTGTGTGCTCTAGGTAATGATTAGAATGCCAATCAGTACAAAGGTATGCTCTATTTAGTTTGATAATATGCAAGGTATGCATTGACTAAGGGGGAGATAACTCAATTATCTTGAGTGGCTTGAATAAGATATGCATGATGTGAGGGGGAGAATATGTGAAGATGCTTCAGTCATGATATAAGTGTGAAAATGTCTGCTATAGTTGTGAATTTAAGAAAATTGATATAATGACTTGATCAAACCAAGTCATGTGTTTTAACAAGGTATTGAATCTTCATGCATGAGCAAAAAGAGATTATGAGTTTTGTAGGTAGATAGGTCTAAGGATCAGAGAAGCCCAAGTTCATATTAGTGTATGTCAAAGAATAAATGACATGAGTTAGAGCTTGATGTTAAGGGGAGCTCTTTAAGCTCTGTGAATAGATATCAGGTCCAAGGATCAGAGAAGTCCAAGTTTAGATTGGTACATGTCAAAAGGGGAGCAATTATTTCATTTGATTGAAAGTATGTAAGTATCACAAGCATCTTAAATAAGTATTTGAATGCATACATGATGTTGAGGAATGATTGTTGGCATGTTGAGGAAGAGACCTTTTGTCATTAATGTCAAAGGGGGAGAAAGATCGGAATGAAGAAGTTTAAATGAGTAAGAATCTATTTTTAGGGTGTTTTTTCATCAATGACAAAGGGGTATATTGTTGAGCATGGTCATTGATGTTTGGTTGAGATTGATTTCAAATAGAGCATGTGGTACTAGTGCATTAATGGCAAAGTGATTAGATTGATGGTTTGGAGAGTGTTTGACTTAATAAGGAAATTAATTTATATGTTTCAAATACCTTATGGGATGTTATGAATGCTTAAATTACTTATAGAAGTGAACAGAATCCATTTGAATAGTCATATGAATGTCTAAGCTCCTATAGTCATTTTGATAGATAAAGTTGAATAAGCAGTTTGATGATGTCATATTTCACACATTTGAAGGTTTAAAGAGAAAATTTATATATGTATAGATTCAATTATGTGAGGAGATCATATGGTTCAAATTTCAAGTTTGGACATAGAGTGTAACAAAAGTTATTAAGGTAAAAAGTTGGCTTCTCAGACAGAGTTTACCATGTTCCCATACTTAACCAAATTTATGATATTGAAGACCTACTGTGAGAGTTCAATTGGATCAAGGATGTAATGTTGAGAATTTAATTTAACCAAATAAGGCTGTAATGAAGTGCATGATCTTGTCATATAGAGATCAATGATGCATGTGAAGTTAATTTTTCAAAGGTTCCTAAGATTGTACATGCTAGTAACATGTGTCTTAATCTTAATGATTTGATATAAGATCAATGGAACACAAGTGTTCATATAGATGGATATAGATGGAGTGAATTGAGTCAAATAGTCAATGTGCATATAAGGTATATAGAATTGCAAAGTGACATGATCATGAAAGTGAAGATCTAAGATCAACGGTGAGAGATTACAAGTTAAAATTAGGAGACTTCTAAGAAGATTGATGGTGTGTATTTATTCAAAGTTGCCAGGGAGCATGATATGATGATCAATTATTTGATGTTTAGTATTTTCACATGATCATTGGAATTCAAATATTCAAATTTATGAAGAAAAACCAATATGTAGTTTTTGAGCTATATCTTTTGATCCAGGATGAATTTCATGATGGTGTAACAAATAAAGTTAAAGAGGACTTCAAGGTGAAACCATAAAATTTTATTAGAAGAATAGTGTTTAATAAATTTGTGCTTTATCGAAAGAGTTTTTTTTTGGGATTATTCATTTAAATATGTCTTAGAGGTCATATGGATTAGACCCATTTATTTGAAAGTGATCTTTTGTTCTTATTTTGCTTGATGAAGTGTTAAAGGGGTAATAGGTCTCCATGAAACCTATAAGGTCTACTAAGGCCTAATTGAAAGGTATATCTGCTTAGGTGTGACCCATATATATTATGGCTAACTTGTGACAATGAATTTTAGCTATGTCTTATCATGATAGATGTCTTAAGGGTTAAGGCAAGTATTTTGGCCGACCTAGAAAGTTGATATCCATGAAGACTCTATAAAAGGTGAAGGCTAAGGTAATGGTTTTTAAACTTGATGTGGATAGGTTGAGAGATAAAAAGATAAAGACAAAGGAAAGAGATCAGAGGGAGTGTGCTTAGTGGATAGATTGAAGTACTTAGAAGATTGAGGATGAGCAAAGAAGCCTAGAGTGATCCAAAATGGGTGTTTAGATGCATTGCTTGTATGAGCAAGTAATATTGTGTGTGATGAGTTGAAAGCTAGGTTTTATACATTTTTTCTCCATCATATTGAAAGGCAATCACAGTTTTAGATCTATTGATTTCATAGGTGTTGTGAGGGTGCTCAACATCTAGAACAAGTGAGTGTTTATTCATACTTAGAGGTAGGTGCTCCTTGTGAAGTGGGTGCTTCACTAAAAAGTATCATGTTTGTGATCATCTTATAGGATAAGTATTCTATGTGTTTGCAGGCTTGAGAGTAGGTTTTGTTCCCCAAGAAGGATTTCCACATAGATCTTGTGTTATATGTGTGATTTTGCATCATCTTTCTTATTCGTTGTTATTAACATCTTGTATGCTTTAATAATGCTTGTGGTCATTGATTAAGAATTTGAAAGGATTAAAATTGAAGTTTAAAATATCTCACATCATTTATTCACCTCCACTCTCAATGATTGTACCTCCAACATAGACATGTCTACTTCCATTAGTGGAGGAAGGGTGATAATATTACATTAAAGTATATTTTTTAATAATACATGAGGAGGTGATGGTAACCTTGATAATTGTCTTCTTGGTTGAGCTTGTAATTGAAGCTTTTGTGTTGGTTGTGAGGTAATATTAATTGTAATCTTAGCTTCATTCTTTCTTTCATTGGGTTTGCTCTTATAATCTCATTTGCTTTGAAACTTGACATTTGAATTAGGAGCATTTGAACTATATTTGAGCTTGTCTAAAGTAAATCATTAGACCTCACATTCTTTGACTATATGGCATATGTATAATGTACTTTAGAATTAGGCTTGTTTGTTGCTTCATGATTTGGAAAAGGATCGTTGTATATTTTTAGCTTTGAATTGTCATTTGTTTATGGATTATCCACTTTTGTACATGTGTCAATGTCAATAATGTTTTCATCAATGAGATATTGAATCTTGTGCTTAAGCTTTAAATTTGTTTTTGGAATGTCCAATATATTGATGGTATTTTCAATATGCATTGTTATTAAATTTATTAGATTGTGGTCTACACATGTCCACTTCCATTGGTGGAGGAAGGGAGATAAGATTGCATTCAAGTAGATTTTTTAAAAATACATGTGGAGGTGATGGTAAACTTGATAATTTCCTTCTTGGTGGAGCTTGTAATTGAATATTTTGTGTTGGTTGTATGTCAACATTAAATATAATCTTAACTTAATTATTATTTTCATTGGGTTTGCTCTTATAATCTCGCTTGCTTTGAAACATGAAATTTGAAGAGAATGAGCATTTGAAGTATATTTGAGCTTGTTCAAAGTAAATAATTTGACCTTGCACCCTTTGACTGTATGGCATAATTCATCAAAATATTTGAACTTATAAAACATAAGTGACTATTGTGGAGTTGAGATGACAAACTTCAAATGAAGATATCTTGGAGCTCATGATTAGCCATTTGATTTGTCATTTTTTATAGCATAATCTTGTATCTTAGAACATATTCACTGATTTTTTCATTAGATCCTTGTTTGAACTTTAAAATTTGAGCATATGATGTTTTTTCACCAATGTTGATAGAAAAATGTGTTAAAAACTGATTTTCCAAAAGATTGAAAGCCTTTGTGGATTGAAAAGGAAAATCATAAAAGTATATAATAGCATATTCTTTGAGACTTATTGGAAAAATATTTGTCAACATTTATCATTACCTACATAGTTTAGATAATTTGCATGGAATGCATACTAATGCTACATAGGGTCATCTTTTCCTTCATATAGAGGAAACTTAGGATCCACAAAGCCAATTAGTAATTTATAAGATATAATTTCAAGTGTCAAAGGGTTATGTAACAAAGAACATGAGTCCATATAATGGAAAACATGAGAAATAGTTTGCATAAGTTGAGATAGATTAGATTATAAGGCAAGAACAATATTCTCAAGAGTATTATTTTTAAAGATAAGTGAGGGAGTATAAGTAGCAGGAGTAGGCATATGCATGGATATTTTTTGGAAACCAAGTGATGTTCCCAAAAAAAAATATGATGTTATAGGAATGGATGGAATAGTATAAGTGATAATATTAGAAATAATATCTTGGGACCCTTTATTTTGTTTATCTCTAGAAACATATAAGAGTGAGGCAAAATTTTCTAAATGTAAACGAAGATATTCCATAAATTTTGTGACTAGATTTTTCCTAAGTATTGGATTCTGAAATGAGAGCCATGAGGCACCCTTCAAGAGGCTATGGAATAAGTAATGGAAGATACTTTAAATTTAAATATTTTAAATGATATATAATATATTTTTCCTCTTATTCCCAAGTTGTTTCAAATTTGACAAAAGCTATTGAAAAATAATGACATGATATAGGACTGCAAAAATTTATAATAAAAATGTCATGAGATTGAACCTTATTTAGTATAACTTCTTGATTAATTTTACATTGAATCCATGTAAGAATATAATGAATAACATGTTGACTAATCATACAAGATGTAATAATTAATTTCATGATCATATGTAACATACGAATGAAACATCCCATTATGAATATAATACAACCAAAAATCTAAGTATAAAGGGTGGTCCAAGCAAGGGTTTGAATGATTTTTTGGGATGTCAAATATACTTGCTCATGCATAGATTAGTGTTAGCCTAAAATTTTAGAGCACTATTTTCACAGATTAAACCATGTTTATAGCTCATTATCTCGTCTCTGAGGGTACAATGGGAGTAACTTCCTATGATGATGCATTCCTCTCATGTGCACCACAAATCAAATAACTAGAAGAGGCTTCATATTGTAAAAAAAAGTGCCTTAGGCATTTCCAATATATTATAAAATATGAAGAAACTAAACTCTATGTTTAATGTTATGTAATTGAATGAGTATTAGATCAGTACCCATCACACCGTAGTGTCTGTAAAATAGATCACCACTTAACTTGTAATGGCAGTTACTAAGTAGTTTTAAATTTATTAAAACACAATTTTTAAAAACAAGCAACAAGAAATTATAAAATAAAAAGAAATGAAGTTGAAAGATTTTTGTGTATAGAGATCAACAAATTTTAACTTGAAGTTGAAATAAAAGTTTCAATATCATATGTGTATCCAAGGTGACAATAAAATTTCTTTTGTGTCATATAAAAATTCAAGGTTGAATAAGATTGACTCATGGTTTCAGATTTATATCCAAGGTTGAAGACTATTACCATTTAGTGTCAATAATTTACATAAATTTGTATGAAATCCTATGATAAAAATCAAGTAAACAATAAGTGGTGTTTTAAATAAAATACTACAAACATCAAACTATTGAAAATTGATTTATTCCTATAGATTTGAATGTGAAATACAATATAAGTTCAATAGAATGTTTAATGTTATTTTTTATTTAACAATAAAATGCTACAAACATCAAACTATTGAAAATTGATTTATTTCTATAGATTTGAATGTGAAATACAATAATTTATAGAATTTAAAATGAGTTGTAAAAGGTAAATTGATAAACGAATATACAAACGTAGCTTTGATTTGATTTATTACTAATTGTGCAGGTTGACTAATGATAGAAACGGACTGTAAAGACCTATGAATTATGTCACAATTGAGAACAAAACTCCATGAGCCTATGAAATAGGGCTCACTAAGGTATTGTTTGTTGGTTACAATTCATCTTAGTTGATTTTTGGACTGATTTTATGATATGAGTAACTATGAGGGTTTATGAGGGTTTACTATTTGAATGCATGTGTCAATTTGATGTGTGAAAGACCTATAAAATTAAAACCCTAGATCTTATAGATAACCATAATTGAGTTCAAATATAAAAGAGAAAATGGGGTAAGGGGAATAACAATCTATTTTCATAAAACTTTGTGTAATCTGAGTGCTACCTACATAACCTAAAAGGATCTTAGGATGATGTAGTTCTCCTTCGTAGAGTGAGTGTGTGAATCTTGATATATATTATATCAATGAAACTAGATAGATTTATTTGATTGCTTGACAATGGGTGCCCTTGACCTGAAATAAAAAACTTCAGACTTGACCTAAGACCATTAGAATAATGCATAATTTGAATTAGAAATATTAGTGCCTTTTTACTCAATGTGCAATAGAATTACCAAGTGATTGTTAGATGATGTTTTGAGAGGTCTTGATGTGCTTATATAGAGGCATACTTTGAATATTTGTGTTAAACAACCTTCATAAAAGTGCAGAAGGGATAAAATAAATCACTAATTTAAAATGTTATTGTCAGACCATATGGGACAAGGTTGCACTAGTGGATAATGCCAGATTATGGCCTTGTCTGCCTAGTGCGGTCCTATCCCAAAAGGATAGAGACTATTGGAACTAAGCTAAGAGGAATATGTAAACAGAATAGGGATGTCTGAATAATGTTTTGATTAGTTATAGCTTATGGAATAGTGAAAGCTTCCATGGAGATTGCAAGTTAGTGGAATGACAAATAAACCAAGTAAAGGTAAAGATATCAAAATTAAATATTGTTAAACATTTAATAATTATATTTGAGTGTCTACACACACCAACCACCCTTCTGGTTGGCTTGGGCATTAAAAATACAAAAATCACAAGGTTTAACTCTTTTGAAAACTATAATTGATATATGAAAATAATAAAAAACACGGTTAACATTTGTGGTTATATCCCATGTGCAGTCCTTGAAAGGACTAAGAATATTGGGCATTTACATATGATCATTATGAAAGTATGGAACAAAGAAAACAACTTTCCAAATAAAAAGCTAAGGAAGAGAGACTGAAGTTATTAGAAGATAAATATTTTCATGTATTTATGACAAATTTCTTTCTATGAATATAAAATGATTCATTATTTGACATTTTATATGATGTGTATGGATTTTGATGAATATTCAATGATTTTTTATTTGTATTTTATCTTATGTACATTAGACACTCGGATGATTTACAAAATCATTTAATGTGATGTACACTATACATTTAAAATTTTATGTAATTTGTTTCAATTATATGTTAAAGAAAAATGCAATATTTGTGGATGCTACTAACATACCTAGTTTAGATAAATCTATGTAAAAGATGTTGAGAGATATAATTATCGTGGTGCCTATATTCCACTTATGTCATAAATCTAATATAATATAGATATCTTGAGAATGATAACCCTCGACATCTTTTACATAGATTTATCTAAAATAGGTATGTTAGTTAATATAAAATATATTCAAGTTTATTAATATGTTTGTATGTGTGTATGTGTATATACACTATGAATTTTTAAATTTATTAATAAGAGTTTATATATTTTTTCAAATATATATATATATCATAACTCTTATTAGTAAATTAGTAAACTTGAATGAATTCTTAAGTTTACTAATAAAAGTTATTTTATATATATATATAACACTCTTATTAGTAAACTTGAATGTATTTTATATTAACTAGCATACCTATCATATATTAACTAGTATATATAAAAAGTTTAGTTATCTTAAATTTATTTATTTAAAAAATGTTTAGAGATATTAATCTCAAGGCAATTATATAAAATATGTTTTCATAAATTATTTTAATTGTTTTATTGACAAATGAAATTATGATTTCAATTTAGTTGTATTAGTTCTTGGCTTTAAAAAAATATTTTTGAGGAAAAAGGAATTGTAAACTCCTATCATATATCTGAAATATTACAAGGTCAAAGAATAATGCTATGTTTTATTATGCAGACAAAAGAATTAAAAATAAATTCTAAAACATACTTGATAATTTTTTAAAATTTTGAAAAAATGTATATGCACTATATCTTTTTATATATAAGTTTAAAATGTTATGTTTAATTAATATTAATGACTTAAATTTAAGATATTTTGTGGGTAAATTGAATGTGTACGTAATTTTTTTATGTCAAAAAGTGGGACACACTATTATGCTTTGACCCTACAATTTTATCGCATTCTCTAAAATAATTTATATATTATTATTGAATAAACGTCATATTTAAGATCAAAACTACTTTATAACAATGAAATAAATATCAAATTTAAAATAAATCACTTTAATTAACAGCAAGATTATATTTGCTCCTCCCATATCCCCTGGGTTATAAAATAGATTACTGATAGATATTCTATTATTTAATTTTATGTAAAATAAGTACACCATCCTTAAAATTTGACACTAAATATGTTGGACAATTACTAAGAAAGAATATAAATTATAGTAAGTTCACTCATACTTCAAATTTGACACCTAGGCTAACTATTAAGAAAGAATACAAATTACATTGCAGGGCAACCGTCACCGTCCCTCTAAAAAGACTAAGATTTTAGTGAGGAAGAAAAAATAAATAAAGAGAAATTATTTTAACAAAAAAAAAAGTGCTTCATAATAATTGTGAGAACCTTATTATTCCATCCGAGAAAAACAAATGAGAAGGAAAAAAACAATATGCTTTAAAACAATTGTGAGAAACTTCTCATCCTCACATAAAGACCCCAAGAAAAATTTTGGGTCCAAAAGAAAAAACATAAGGAAATGATTTTAGAAAAAAAAAAATCCATATGCTCTGAAATAAGTGTTTTAGGAGGAAAAAAAGAAATATGAGAAAATAAAAATTATGATGTGGTTTTAGTATTTATTGGTATGAGAAATATTAAGAATTTATTGAGTTTGAGATTTTGATTGTAGTCATAGAAAGTGATTTATTGTTGCTTTAGAAATCGTTGAAATCGAGAGGCCTCAAGGCTGGGATGGGTGCTACATGGCCTTATCATGGGCTATGTGAGTGACTACTTAAAACTTGTACAACTTTAAGACCTTAGATCGTAATGAAAGGCCCTCAAGTTTCTATTAGACTCGATTATGTGT
Source organism: Torreya grandis (assembly GCA_037957365.1). Taxonomy (NCBI): domain Eukaryota; kingdom Viridiplantae; phylum Streptophyta; class Pinopsida; order Cupressales; family Taxaceae; genus Torreya; species Torreya grandis. Next base: position 376,941 of record JARHVA010000700.1, on the reverse strand, counting down.
ATTGTATATACATTGCTGATTCATTTTATTTGAGATTTAAGAGTATCAACTAACTTTATCTATATTAATTATATTAGAAAAAAAACAATATTTCAAAGAAAGAGCTACTTACAACACACTTTATTTTTAGAGAATAAATGTATCAATCTAATTGCAATTACAAGCCCTTTGATGCAACAAAATATTTTTTGGTGCTACATGATTGAATCAATGTAATATTTTCATCATATATATTACATGTATTTTACAAATAGGTGTATGGCCATTTATGGGAAAGATCTAATGTACACAATGTAGAAGCAAAAAAATGGCTTTCAGTGTGGTTGGACTATTTCTACACTTCTTTGAATTTGTAACTCGTTATAACTGTTGAAATTCAAACATTTTCTGAATTTAATTTTTCAAAAAAAAACCTTAAACAATATATATTTTTTTTAAATGTATTCAATTCAATCCAACCCTTTTCAAAATTTGTATAAAATTACCCACAAAACAAACTGTGCAACTACTCAATATCTTTTTAACTCAAAACTGTAATTAACACAATCTAAAACAATAAAAAATCTAGATTTAAACCTTTATTTTATCTTTCAACATGTCTATAGTCCATTATATCAGCACCAGAATATGTTTATTACATCCCATTACACACACAATCCATAGTTCATGCTTAAAAACACAAGGAAAAAAAGGATGGCAAAGCCAAATAAAATTGTAGTGGCGGCAATTCTCCTCTTAATCACAATAATCCTAGCCTTTGCTTTTTAGCTCTCTACTAATTTTAAAGGCACCCATAAAAAAAACTCCCTGTCATGTAGCTTGACACCACACTAACTGTAACTTAATATAAGGTCATAGTTGTTGGAGCTCAAATCATCGATCTATTACGCATAGCACTAAAAAAGACAAAATTAGTAAAAGTTGATCTTAAAACAAGATTACCTCTTAAAATCCACACATTGACCAAAAAATTACATTGTGTAGGTAAGAGTGCACTCACAACCTTCCATTCACCCTCAGAAAGCCAACTCGCTTGGATCCTAGGCTCAACATATATTCCCTGAAAAGTTATGGATTAATGTAAAATTCAATGTCTCATCAATCTTTTCATTGATGTAAAATAGTGCTACCTATTTTTTAATTAGAAAATGATATTGTTTGTTACTACCAAATAGTACTTTACAAAATGAATTAGTAATCTGCGCAAACCTAAGAAAATAACCCTCTAACCTCATTTCTCACAGAGTGATGCCATATTAAAAAATGCATGTTCGGACCCTATATGCCGCTTGTAAGTCGTCCTACCAGTAAGATAATCTCAACTGTATATGCATAGATCTTATCATTTTTCATATACGATGACAAAGCCCTACAATCATATCCATCATTATCTTATAAAATTAATGATTTAATTACTTGGGTTTAACATATCTTGCGAGGTCATCCACATGGCAAGAAAGGATGCCTGGACTGTTTTGTTTTTTTCATAATTTTCAAGCCCCCTGAGAGAAGATCGAATTTAATGTTGAGCTTACACAGTCTCCAACTAGCTGAAATGTGAGCCAAGGAAAGCTTGAATTGTAGATGAAAATGGTTTCAACCAATGATTTCAAATGTCCTTGATTGTCTTCATCGTCATATTATTCACAACAATTTTTGGAATATCCATTGAAGTGAAACTATTCTTGTATTCTCTTGTAGTGGGGCATCAACACAAGAGGGAGGAGACCCACAGAAATATCTGAATATGACAGTAAATAATTCCTTATATGAAGAAGAACAGATTTATACAATATAATGAAATTTGTACTATACATACACTATGAGTGCAAAAAGGAAAACAATATTTTTTTTAATCATGAAAATATGTACAATATCAATTGAAGATCATAATTTGCATATCAATGTTTTAACTAGAAATTTTCTTAATGGTTTGAGGAATGTGGAAAGGGATTTTTTTTGGTTTCAGGGGATCTCAATGTCTTTTCCTCATATTAGCGACATTACATCATTGATTGAGCCACATATAAATAGTGGAGTCGAGTTTCAATCAAATAAACTCTCATGATATCCTTGTTCACCCTCAACAATAGAAAATGTCAAATCAAAGATGTTTCCACCCTGCAAGCTATAAACATCTTTGCAATGGTTGATGTAGGTCATCTAAATCCGCCACATTCAATCCAGGTTTGGCGTAAAATATGCACACCCAACATATGGTATCACCAAAAATATCTTGTCATAGCTACTAACTGTCACCAACTAGTGCATGCTCAAATATTTCACCACTTCGATGTTTTTTATTATCTTGCCCTTTATTCCAAGGGTTTGGGTTTGGTGTTTATGTATGTCGTTAAAATTGATTGAATTGCTCTAGATGTTAATATATTCATAGCATGGATGAACATAAGATACAAGCTAGACTCTGGTACCTTAATGTCTTATCTTCACATAAACAACATTGTAATATGGATTAAAGCCACTCATCAAATGTGGAGCCTTGTCACAATCTAATCAACGCTCATGACATCTTTGTCGACCCTTAACAATAGAAAATGACCAATGAAAGATGTTTCCACCTTGTAAGCTACATACGCCTTTGCAATGTGTGCAAGTCATATAAATACAATAGTTGCATTAAATCCAGGTCTGGTGTATGATATGCACTTTGTGGTGTCCAATGACACATGAAATACACTATAATTTCCCCTCACCATCACCACCTAACTCACTTTGAAATCTTTCAACACTTGCATGTTTTGTATTACCTAGCCCTTCCCCACCACTTCATCATTGCTCATATCTTCAGGAAATAAAATGCATCCTCCCTGCACAACCCATTACCACATCATATGAAAGAACACACAATCTCATTCTGTGCCATCCCCTGCACTAGAAATATATGATTATTGTTGTTTATCTTTGTGGGTACAAAAGGTGAGATAAGGTCAATGGTCATGGGTTTCAAGTGAGGTATGACTACGGGCCCTCTGGGGTACGATACCATCTCCAATACATTGTAATTTCCCCTCACCATCACTGCTCAACACTTTTTAAAATATTTATAAGGGTCCAAGTTTGGTGTTTCTGTATGTTGTTAAGCCTAAGTTAATCAATCCAATGTTAATATATTCTCAAGATGGATGAAGATAGGATACAATATACACTTTGGTGCATCAATGTGTTGTTTACACATAAACAACATTTTAATGTGGATAAGAGCCACTCATCGGACGTGGAGCCTTGTTGCAATCAAATTAGCACTCATGATGTCCTCATCCACCCTTAACAATAGATAACAACCAATCAAAAATCTTACCACGATGTAAGGGATGTAACTTTTTGTTTTCATAAATTGGGGTTTTGTAAAGTGAAGGTATGTAGAAAATTATTTTTATTATATACTTGATTTTATAAAATGCTAAAACTCATTAGTGAGACATAATATTTTAATGTTATATAGGTAAAAAACAATGTCATATTTGGACAAGCTGAATTGAATCTTTTCCATTGTGAGGCCATATTCCACCTGAAGCCTAAAACATTTTGCATATATGAACTGCTTCGTTGGGTGGTGTGTTAGATCATTCATATTATGAACAAATGTAATCTTTCACCTGTTGATGGTTTCAGTCTCCCTGTTAATTGTCATATGTCAATTCTCTATAAAAATACAAATGCATTGTTACCATTAAGTGAGAAATTTTAATGTCAATCAAAATAAATGGTGTAAAGACTCAACTTAACAAAATGAAACTATCAAACCAATAATGGTGTAGAGACTCAACTTAACAAAATGAAACTATCAAACCAATAATTCATAGGCTTGTAGCCCTGCTGGGTCTGATTTTGGCCATATCTTTCACAAAACACCTAATATCCAAAAAAATATAAATTGTTATAGATACCCATTTGTAAGTTACATAACATATTTAAAAACCAGGTATAGTTGTTTTGTACGGAATGGTACTTTTGACCCCTATAGCAGACCTAATTATGCCTCTTAGCAACCCTGTTTTGGCGTTTGGGAGAGTTTGGGGTTGAGTTAGATCATGAAAATTTCAAGAGATGTGCCATATGACATAATAACACTAATCCAATAAAAAAAAACACCTTTTATTTAACACAAAACTATCTTAAAATCTCGTTGTTATACTCAGGGACTCAGAATTATAGGAAAATAGGGTTAAAACACAAGTATACAAGAAAACTCACTTTCCCATACAATACGGCCATGAAAATTTGTAAAGAAGCTAAAAATGATAAACCCACAAAAACTACAAATTTTGGGAATTTCATACTATACGGTTCATGAGATAAGCAAGACTCTAGTTAGGGTCTAGTTTACACCAAATTTGAGCTACAGGGAGCATCCTAGGGAGTTAATAGCCCAAATAAATTTTATTGGTCTTGTATTAACCTCCTCTATAATCCTAAGTAGTCACAAAAAATATAATACCCTCTTAAGTACCGACTGCAAACTTCTTCCTTGCTGCCCTGTCTGGTCTACATACATAGTCTTGAGGAAAGATTGAACAAAACAAAACAATGACTCCAAAACAAAACTCCCCATTCATTAATTCAACAATAATATATACATATACACCTGTTCCACATGAAAATCCCCCATACAAACCATATTTTCTCAACTTAGATACTCAAATCCTATACTAGGCTTCACACAACAACCTCCCAAAATGAGTAAAACAACTTTTATAACATAAGAAGACTCAAATCACTTAATATCTCACCCAACAGACTTGAAATCATCTGAGGATAAGATATTGGGTTTTATTTGACCAATATTTAAATATATTTGGCCTTTTTTCTCACATATAGGTCTTATTTCATGCTTACAAGATACTTAGAAAACAAAAATTTGAAAATTTGAAAACCTAAGAAATGGAGGGAAACTAACTTAGCACATCTAGACATGTTAAAACTCAACCAAGAACATGACAAACACATTCCTAGCATGAAGATGCTCCTGCATCATTCTTCCAAGGAGCAAAATAAGTATTCTTCACTTGTTTTTCTTCGTCAACTCTTCCATGCTTGTGCCCAACTTAAAGATGTCATTTGCAGTCAACCATGTTGCATCTTCAGTTGGTAGATTATTCCATATAGTTAGATACCAGAAATATTCTTTTCCCCTTGTCTTTTTAACCACTTTCTTGTCCAAAATGCTCTCAATCTCCTTTGGCACTTCCTTTGGTAGTTGTTGCTCCCATTGGATAACTTCATCTACCCCTGTTTCAATCTCTTTAGCTGGTTGTCCTTCATCTTTGTATGGATATAGATCTACAACATTAAAGATTGGAGAGATTCCAATCCTTTTTGGAAATTCTATTTCATATGCATTATTTGAAAACTTCCTTATTACCTTACATGGTCCTATTTTCTTTACCTTTAGCTTGTTGTATTCCCTTTTTGGGAACCTCTATCTTCTAAGGTGAGCAAGAACAAGGTCTCCAACACTGAAACTGACCTCTCTCTTTTTTTGATCTGCTCTTAGCTTGTACTTGATGGTGTTTTCTTCAAGTTTCTTCTTTACCTGTTCATGCAAATTTTGCATGGCATTGGCAAATTCTTCTGCATCAGCACTCCTTGTCTCCATACTACTTAGATTTCTCAAATCATACACACCTCTTGGATGCATTCCATACATAATTTGAAATGGACTCAATCCTGTACTTTTGTTAGGAGAATCGTTATAGGCAAATTCAACTTGTGCAAGTGCAAGATCCCATTGTTTTGGATGCATACTTACCAAGCTTCTCAAGATGTTGCCTAAGCTCCTATTGACAACCTCTGTTTGGCCATTAGTTTAGGGGTGATAGGCTAAACTGAAACTCAATTGTGCACCCAATTTCTTCCATAAGGCTCTCCAAAAGTGTCCAACAAATTTGGTATCCCTATCAGAAACAATGCTTCTAGACAATCCATGCAATCTAACAACATCTTGAAAGAATAGATTAGCTATGTTAGTAGCATCACTTGTTTTTTAGCATGGAATAAAATGAGCCATCTTTGAGAACCTATCTACCACTACAAATATGGAGTCATGACCTTTTTGAGTTCTTGGCAAACCAAGTACAAAATCTATGCTTATTGAATCCCAAGGCCTATTGGGAATGGGTAGTGGCTGGTACAAACCTGTGTTTTGACTACTTCCCTTGGCATATTGGCATGTTTTACACCTTTCAAAAAAATTCTTGACATCAGTACCCATACTTGGCCAATAGTAATGAGCACTCAATTGTGCTAATGTCTTATTCTGCCCAAAATGTCCTGATAAGCTACCACTATGCTTTTCCTTCAACAAATTCTCTCTCATGGAACTCTTGGGTATGCAAAGCTAGCTACCTCTGAACAGCAAACCCTCTTGGACCATGAAATCTATCCAAGGACTTCTATCAACCCCTATTGGATTCATGCAAGCTTCATATGGTTCCTTGAAGTCTGAATTTTCCTTATATAGCTCCTTCAAATCTTCAAATCCCAAAATACTTACTTGAGATTCCTGCATGATCAGATTCCTCCTGCTTAGAGCATCTACAACCTTGTTAGATTGTCCTTTCTTGTGCTTAATAGTGAATGTGAAGCTTTGTAAAAATTCAATCCATTTAACATGCTTTTGACTCAACTTATTCTAATTGCTAATGAGCTGTAAAGCATAATTGTCAGTGAACAAAACAAATTCTTTAGGTAAAAGATAATGCCTCCATTTCTTCAAAGCCTGTACAAGAGCATATAATTCTTGATCATAGGCTGAGTACTTCTTCTTATCATCACTTAATTTCTCACTGAAGTATGCTATAGGCTTCCCATCTTGGCTTAAAACAGTGCCTATTGCAGTTCCACTAGCATCACATTCTACTTGAAAAAGCTTATTGAAATCAGGCAAGGTTAGGATTGGTTCTTCAGTTACCTTCTTTTTCAATAATCTGAAACTCTTATCAGCAGCCTCAGTCCAACAAAAACTTCTTTTATCACCTTTGATTGTATCTATCATTGGAGCAACAATTCCACTAAAATTTCTTATGAATTTCCTATAGAAGCTAGCCAAACCGTGAAAGCTTCTTACCTCATATGTGCTCCTAGGTGTAGGCCACTCAAGTATAGCCTTAATCTTCTCCTTATCCATCTTCAATCCTTCTTTTGAAATCACAAACCCCAAATATATCAATTCTATCTTCAAAAAAATGCACTTTTTTACATTGATTAGCAATTTCTCTTCGTGTAGCTTACTCAATACCATCATCAAATGTTTCAAATGATCTTCCTTAGTTTGACTAAACACCAAAATATCATCCAAATACACTATCACAAACTTACCAGTGAACTCCTTAAGCACTTCATTCATCAACCACATGAAGGTACTTGGTGCATTGGTTAGTCCAAATGGAATGACTAACCACTCATAGAGTCCATCATTAGTCTTGAAGGTTGTTTTCCATTCATCCCCTTCTCTTATCCTAATTTGATGGTAACCACTTTTCAAGTCTATCTTAGAGAAATATGTAGCTCCACTCAAACAATCAAGTAAGTCATCAATTCTAGGCAATGAGAATCTATACCTGATAGTAATCTTGTTGATTGCTTTGGAATCTGTACACATTCTCCAACTCCCATCCTTCTTAGGACTCAACACTGTGGGGATAGCACAAGGACTTAAACTCTCTCTTACCAATCCTTTGTCTAACAATTCTTGAACTTGGTGCTTGATCTCTTCATTTTCCTTTGGTGTCAACCTATAGGCAGCCTTGTTTGGAAGATTTGCTCCTGGAACCAAGTCTATGTGATGGCTAATGCTTCTCAATGGTGGTAACTCATTAGGTAAATCATCTATCACAATGTCAATGTACTCATTCAACATATCTTGAATCTCTAAAGGCAAATCAATCAACTTAGTACTAGTGACTACACTCCTTGGCTTACCAATCACAACAAAGTTTACCTTTTCTCTCTTCATTTGATGTAGAAACTCTTTACCACTCATTATCAATACTTTAGAATTTTATCCTACAATAGTAGTAGCCTCTTCTTTCAATGGTGTGAGTGTATGCTTGATCCCATCCTTTTCAAACGTGTATGTATTCTATCTTCCATCATGCATGGCCTTCCTGTCAAACTGCCAAGGCCTTCCAAGCAAGATATGACATACATCCATGGGCATGACATCACATAAAATCTGATCCTTATATGTTCCTATCTGAATATCTACTTTACATTGTTCACTTACCAAGAGTTTATGTCCTTTTTGTAGCCAAGAGACTTGATAAGGTGTATGATGTACCTCCTTCTTCAAGCCTAGTTTCTCCACCATCTCAGTTGACACAAGATTTTCAGTACTCCCACTGTTATAATGACCTTGAAGCATTTCCTCTTACTTTTACATGTGGTTCTAAATAGAGTTTTCCTTTGAGGTGGTTCTACAACTTCTTTGTTTGGCTTCAACAAAACTCTTTTCATCAAAAGAGACTCACCTTCTTCTGGGGTATCTTCATAAGTTGCTGCAACTTCTTCACTTTTTTCTTCACCTTGGGTCACATGTACACCCATCTCATGGCTGGTAGAAGGGTTCTCTGGACACTCATATGCCCTGTGTCCTGCATACTTGTTGCACCTAAAGCATTTGCCCATGAATATTCCTCTTCCTCTTTGATATCCTTGATATGGCTTTCTTCCTCTTGGTGTATAGCTGCCTCTTGAGCTTTGTGAGCTGCTGGCCTCTTCTTGAGATGTTTGCAACTGTCTTCTACCTCCTTGAAATCCTCTACCTCTGATGGATCTGCCCCTTCCTCTTGAGAAGGATGTTTGTTTTCTTGCAATCTTCTCCTCAGCTTTCAAGGCAAATTGATATGCCTCTTCAACTGTCTTAGGAATGAGAAGACTAATCTCATCTTGAATGAAAAATTTCAAACCATTAGTGTATCTAGCTACCTTCTCTGTGTCATCCTCAATATGACCTGATCTTACAGTCAACTTGTAAAACTCTTCAGTGTATTCTTTTACAGACATCTCTTTTTGCTTCAAATTTTGTAATTGCTTGAAAAGATTGGCTTGATAATATTTAGGCATAAACTTACCTTTCATTTTTGCTACCATTCTATCCCAGCTTCTGATCTTTGGCTTCCCTTTCCTCCTCCTTTCTTCTTGCACTCCATCCCACCACAGGGATGCATGGCTCTTTAGCCTTTTCATGGCATACTTGACTTTCTTATCATCTTCTTCAATTCCTTCATACTCAAAGTATTTATCTAATGCACTAATCCAATCAATTAATTCTTCCACATTCAAATTACCTTCATACATTGGAACCTCCATTTTTGGCTTTGTGTTCACCTTCAAAATGGCTCTAATCAACCTATCTTCAGCTATTTTTTCTTCTACCACCAATTCATCCTCTGGTGGCTCCTCTTCTCTATCACTGACTTCACCCATGTCAATGCCTCTTCTCTGAGCCATCTCCAGGTCTTGTAACCTAGCTGTCAGGTTCCTAATCTCTTCTGCCATTGCAACCTGTCTTCCGGGTCTCCTTCCTCCAACTTTACCTATGTTCCTAACTCTCATGGCCATCTTGCCTCTTCTTCACAAATCACGTTCTTCTTCTCTTTGACTTGGATCTTTAGATTGTGCACAATCCCTTGGGCTCTGATACCAAATGGTGTAAAGACTCAACTTAACAAAATGAAACTATCAAACCAATAATGGTGTAGAGACTCAACTTAACAAAATGAAACTATCAAACCAATAATTCATAAGCTTGTAGCCCTGCTGGGTCTGATTTTTGGCCATATCTTTCACAAAACACCTAATATCTAAAAAAATATAAATTGTTCCAGATACCCATTTGGAATTTACATAACTACAGTTGTTTTGTACGGAATGGTACTTTTGACCCCTATAGCAAACCTAATTAGGCCTCTTAGCAACCCTGTTTTGGCGTTTGGGAGAGTTTGGGGTTGAGTTAGATCATGAAAATTTCAAAAAATGTGCCATATGATATAATAACACTAATACAATAAAAAAAAACCTTTTATTTAACACAAAACTATCTTAAAATCTTGTTGTTATACTCAGGTACTCAGAATTATAGGAAAACAGGGTTAAAATACAAGTATACAAGAAAACTCACTTTCCCATACAGTACGGCCATGAAAATTTGTAAAGAAGCTAAAAATGATAAACCCACAAAAACTACAAGTTTTGGGAATTTCATACTATACGGTTCATGAGATAAGCAAGACTCTAGTTAGGGTCTAGTTTACACCAAATTTGAGCTACAGGGAGCATCCTAGGGAGTTAATAGCCCAAATAAATTTTATTGGTCTTGTATTAACCTCCTCTATAATCCTAAGTAGTCACAAAAAATATAATACCCTCTTAAGTACCAACTGCAAACTTCTTCCTTGCTGCCCTGTCTGGTCTACATACATAGTCTTGAGGAAAGATTGAACAAAACAAAACAATAACTCCAAAACAAAACTCCCCATTCATTAATTCAACAATAATATATACATATACACCTGTTCCACATGAAAATCCCCCATACAAACCATATTTTCTCAACTTAGATACTCAAATCCTATACTAGGCTTCACACAACAACCTCCCAAAATGAGTAAAACAGCTTTTATAACATAAGAAGACTCAAATCACTTAATATCTCACCCAGCAAACTTGAAATCATCTGAGGATAAGATATTGGGTTTTATTTGACCAATATTTAAATATATTTGGCCTTTTTTCTCACATATAGGTCTTATTTCATGCTTACAAGATACTTAGAAAACAAAAATTTGAAAAATTGAAAACCTAAGAAATGGAGGGAAACTAACTTAGCACACCTAGACATGCTAAAACTCAACCAAGAACATGACAAACACATTCCTAGTATGAAGATGCTCCTGCATCAATAAACTGTAGATGCATCGTCGTTGAGAATCTCATAGGGAAGACCATTACCACGCCCTAATTATTTGGAGTTTGGGGCTTGTCTTCATGCAATAAAAATTGCAAATTTCTTTACATCAAAAGCTCATGAGTGAGACTTATTGTTTTAAACATACGTAGGTAACAAACAATGTCCCATCTGAACAAGATAAATTTAATGTTTTCCATTTTGAGGCCTTATTCCACCCGAAGCCTAAAACATTGAACCTTAAATTACCTACACATTGTGATCCATATGATTTACAACATGATTCACTACCAACAAACTATTCTCAAATCAGATATATATCATTCCACATGTTCTCCATGAGAGTAATTAATGGCATATTGGTAGACCTAGGACTTAGAAACCCTTTTCCAATCTCCCATGTTTTTAGGCACAATTTTCCTATCATTATCATTTACATGTTAGATTCATTCATGTGTATTGATACTCGACTTTTCTTTTAATTGAAAAAAAGAAATCATAAAATAGAACCTTTCATAAGTGCTTGAATCTTAGTCATAATAAATAAATTAAAGAGTTTACGTGCCCTTCATCCATTACAAAGGGGTCCACAGCTTACACAGAGTCGACATCTTTGATTGGTTGTTTTCTATTATCAAGGGTGGATGAAGGCATCATGAGAGATCATTATTGTCATTTGTTGCTTTGACAATAATTACACCTCCAAAGATGATTTTATGCCTCTACCTTGTATCTTTTGTTACACATTTTTAAGTTCATACTCATGTGTGAAACAAAAGTCTATTTGAACATATTCTTCTTTGTTCATCTCCCAATTATGTCCTTATCTGCATAGACTGACTATTATGTTTTCCATTTAACTTGCCTCCTCTGATATGGTCGTTATTGAAGCCACCTTCCCCTATAGACTGGGCATTGCAAACTCATAGCTCAAGGGAATGCTCAAGAACTTAAATCTTGTGGCTTCTAAGAAATTAATCAATATTCTCACTGGGCACAATAAATATGAAACCTAGGATGATTGTAAAAAATTCTTTGAGGATTACACTAAAGAACATACACTGATAGTTGTCTCATGCGAAACCCATGACTCCTGACCCCGTCTAGAGGGGAAGGATAAAGCCATACAAAACATGCAAGCGATGAAATGTTTCAAGGTGATCACAACCTCATTTTTGTTATCACCTTCACAAAAAATATTAGATATTTATTTCTTAATGCTTTGTGAACAAAATGTAAAATAAAATCACTAATCATAAATTTTAAATGTAATACAACTTCTAATTTACATTCTTTCACTTTACAAATACCCATTTTAATATTATTTATATATATATAATAATTAATAGTAATATGCCACCGCTAAATGCAACTTTGCCAAAATTATCCTGGGACGAGAGCTATGAAATCGTGCTGATATTTTCGATAGTAGGAATCGTAAGGAACCAAATTAAATAATTTGTATGTAAATCCCATATGCTTTCTTGCATAGAGAAGTGGGCGTGAAGCGAAGGCTTTTGTCATCTGTTGTAAAACATTCTTTTGCCAGATCTGAAGAGGCGATGACCAAAACTGGGCAGAATCCAAGTTGAAGATGCATGATTGGTCCATATCTCTCTGAAAGTGAAGATATAATTCAGTGAATGGGGTGCTTCTTCTTAATCAGATGAAGATGGCCAATAATTGGCCAGGTTCAAAGTGATTTTATATATATATATATATCCCAGACCGGACCGAGACTTTATAGCTAAGGGCATTTAAGATAGACTCAGAAGACCGAGCCATATATATATATCTAGATAGGACCCCCATCCTACTTAGTCTAGCTTTAATTACCATAGTATAGTCCTAGTTTGTAGTTTTAGTTTGGCTTATAATATTAAAACAGTAAATAATTAGAATTATAAAGTTTGGAAAATAATTATTGGGAATGTTACAAACTTAGTGCCAATTGAATTGTGAGTCGTCGCTTTCATATTTTTTCTTTTTTCATAGATACGATAATGGTGAGAATTTTGATGGGGTCCCACACCCTGATACAAGGGTAAAAAAATCAAACATGAAGACCATAACTAAAATCAATCAACATTTCTACCAATTAAAAAAGAAGATCACTCATACAACAATCCTTCATTAAAAAGGAAACTCAAACATCAACAAACCTCTAGCATATAGTTCCAAAAAAAATGCTCCACAATGACCTTCAACCAAAATTCAATGAACAATTAGCAAAAACTTGGTCACCAAACATTAGGGATTAGGCCAACCAGTGATAACTAACCACCCATATGCGAACAATGTAATGCAAGAGATGAACAAAATCTTGGTCCCTAGACAACACACCTTCAAGCCAACTAGTAATAACCAACCACAAATATGCCAATAATGCAACACAAGAGAGGAACATAGCTCTTAACCAGGGATCAAAACCAACCTTCTTCCACACAAAAAAAGGATGCCCTCCATCATCCGTTGAGATTCATCTTTCACTATCTCCTTTCTATTAGATCTCAACCTTTCGACTTCCAACCAATTTCAAAAATTATAAACATCTTATTTGATAGCACCTTATAACCAACCAAAAAATATTCATAAATATCATAATAAATAAATTGTTACTAAATATCATAAATAAATAAAAACAAACTACAACTATTATACTCTTAAAAACCTTATGAAACATAACTTTATACTTCTCCTACAAGAGGAAGTATACCACGAAACTATATTCATTCATAAGCCCTAGACACAATTATGCATCTAAAGCCACAACAAAATTCGTAGCTATTATACTCCACAAACATAACTTTCTCCTCCTCCTACAAGAGGAAGTATACCACAAAATTATATTCATTCATAAGCCCTAGACACAATTATGCATCTAAAGCCACAACAAAATTCGTAGCTTCTATAATGTAAATCATCAATTGGGATAACACCCTTAAGCTTTAGGCCTCAACCAACGATGGCTTAACTATTACATTTAGGAACTCTGCAGTCTATTTAGCTTAATAGACAAATAGCCACAAATAAAAATCTACAAACAAAATTGATTGGCAAGTAGAGAAAATAATTTTCCTTCAAAATAAAACAAATTTAAAAGCTTAAATCATTTTTGGTATTATTTGTCAATATGTATGAACAAAGTTAAAATTTTGCTAACTTTTTAACATATTGATTTTAAATTCAATATCCCTCAAGTTTCAAGGGATTGATTATTCTTACATTTATATAACCGATCAAATGGTTATAAAGGGGTTCGCCTTATACAAATTAGAGTTGAATAAGCTCTAAGACATTGGGTTAAACTTCGATTCTCCTAGTTATCAAAAAAAAATAACACTAACCTTAAATAACAATCTTAATAACATGTCACCACCATTATTTTTTTTCAAACATTGTACACAAAATATTTTAGAAGAAAATTTGTCTCAGTTCATGTGAAGGCACATATAACATCTATATTTGATGGAAATATGGTTAATTTTAATTTTGATAAGACCACCCATGTGCAAAGCACAACAAGACTCGCTAAAAATAAAATAAAATATTAATTAGATAAAAGACATGTGATGGATGCAATATGTAGGGGCTACACAAGTCAAACATTTATTTATTACTTTCATTGTTCATAAATATTTTTATTTATTATATATTTTTTAGTTTTATAAATAAAGCATTTATTTAAGTAATTAGTCAAATTATTGTCCTCTTATTAATAGAAGAAAAAATGATAAATTTTTATTGTTACAAATTACAGTATATATCATTATTTCATGTTTAAACTTTAGAAAATAAGGAAAATATTTGTTTGCACATTTTCCAATAAAAATTAATAGGAAGAAGTGATTATAATAGATAGATACCTACACAACATGGACTAATAAATAAGAATGAGAAATACCAAAACGTTGTGGGTTGATTTTTTTCCATTACTTGCATGTAAACCTCTAACGCTTTAAATTTTGAACATGTAACATTCATTATTATGTTGAAGGCATCTTTTATGATGAAGTTATTGCACCTTTTCATCTAAACCTTAATTAGCACTAAACACACGGCTTATTTTTTATTAATTAATCTAAACATGTCTTGTGAACTTGTTTAGTGATTGCATGCAAGCTTTAAGGGGTTTGGGTGTTATGATATAGATAAAAGTAGTGTATGCTTTTGTGTCGTGTCTTTTATAGATTGTACAACTGTATAATGAAAGCATGAATGTCTCCTTCAACATATTCAAACCAAAGGAGGGCTATGACATTGACAATGCGATCACCTAAATAATTGGAGTGGTTGTTGTGTTTGAAAAACTAGCAATATTGCATTAACACTACACTTAGGCAGGGACTAAAACAACACAATGAACTCTCACAATCTATTATTCATATCACACTAATGCACACTAAGGCTATGTGAGAGTGAGGGAGAGATTTATTTTTATAGAGCAGGAATGCCTCACAAATTCAAAAGGTTGCATTAATGCAGGTGGTTGCGTAAAGTTCACTTTGATCTAAAACTTAGATTTTAATGCAAGTTGTTATGTGAGTGTTCAACTTAGACTTTAGTGCAAGTTGTCAGTCCAAATAAGATTAATTTTTAAACAACAAAATAAAAAATCCTAGGAAAATTATTTGCTCATGAAATAATCTTAAGGTGTAATTAAAATTTTACATTAACACCCATTTTAAGTGTAACTCAAAGAGTCTATATAAAAACTAAGGCTAAACCTCTAAAATGGGTCACAACACTAGGCTTGATGAGGTACCCATATACAATGAAAGTAAAATATGGCTCTAAAAAAGAGATGTGTCCTACATATCTCACCCAAAAAGCAGTATAACAACATAAAACATATGTCATAAAATAGTGAGATGAATCTCAAGGGTAAGTGCACAAAGTTGGGGGATAAAAAGTGGCCTGTCTGTGGACAGGATTTTATTGAAATTTCATAAATCTAAACTTTTGTAGATAATTTGAGATATCTACACTCCAAATTTGAAGATGTTGTAAGAATATGAAATATAGTATTTCAAGTCTAGTTTTTAAAACACTAAATTTTAAAAAAAATGTTAAGTGTAACTAGGTTAAACATCTAAAATTTGAAGAGGAATTCCTCTTTTTTTTAGAAAACCGAGTAGATAGATGGTCATATGGTGACCATTTTTTGAGCAGCGTTTAATATTCTTTGAAACCCTTTGAGAAAATTTAGATAAGATCTTCTAGTTTGTGAACTATATTTTTTCAATGAATACTTTTTTTTTATGAATTTTGCAAGTAAATAGATCCTGAAAACTGAAAAAAAATAGATAGTTGTCTATGTGATGCACATAACTACCTCACAAAAAAATGAAAATCAATTTTTTTTTTAATATGTGTAGAATTAAGCCTAGTTTTTGACCATATAACTTATTTTTCATTTGGATCAACGAAAGACAAATTACATGAATATGTATAGGCATGTATGTTTGCGGCATGTAGTGGCCTAAAAAAGGTATAGTTAGAAATCAACATAATTTGAAACATTAAATTAGTCCAAAATTTATAAAAAACATATTTTTGGAAAGAAGAGAGCATGTTCATCATGATGGTATTAAGTTTTTGAATTTTCACGTTGAAATTCTTAGTGTATTTGGCAATCAAAGTTGAATTTTATTGTTTTCATAACTCTCAAAACTCAATTGTACATTGACAATCCAAGCCTTTGGCTCAAGAATCCAAGCCATTCTTGAGCTGAAAGGCACGGGAATTGAATTGAAATTCAAATAGCATGATCATGTTAATAACATGATCATGGTATTAATGTGATCGCGTTATTAATTACATTAGTAATGTGATCATGTTACTTAATAATGTGATCACATTAATAACATGATCGCATTATATATTCACATCACTTTAAAACCTAAATTTGCATTTTGACCTACTAAAGGAGCCATTAGGCCTAGTAGTCTTAAGAACAAAGTTTGGTTGATTAAGATTATTGTTTGATACCAATATTCTTGTCAAGATTCGTAGAATTGAATGATAATTTGAGATGTATTAACCTATGAATCAATTTATTGTTTATTTAACATGAGCCTAATCTTCCTTAAAATGTAAATAGTCCTAGTTCATCCTAGACAAGGTTAAGAGGTCAAAAGGTGGTTTTTGGTGATCCATTGATCCAAATCACTCATAATTTGGTAGATTTTATTTAGATTTCTTTTTTTACATGATTAAATAAATTATATTATCCAAAAATCAATTGGAGTACAAGGATCCTCTGATTGAGTACTAACGGACCTAGAGTATTAGGTTCGACAAAGACTTCAGTGATATTATAAATTTTCAAGGATTAGTTATTTGAAAGTTGGTATTTGAAAATGAATT
Source organism: Torreya grandis (assembly GCA_037957365.1). Taxonomy (NCBI): domain Eukaryota; kingdom Viridiplantae; phylum Streptophyta; class Pinopsida; order Cupressales; family Taxaceae; genus Torreya; species Torreya grandis. Next base: position 359,645 of record JARHVA010000700.1, on the reverse strand, counting down.
TATAGTCTTCACAAGATTAAAATGGTGTTTTGTAACAACAACAACAAATAAATCAAGGGTTATTGTATTTTGTGTCAAGAGTGTATATAGTCCTAAAAGAGGCTAAATTTGGTTAAACAGGACTGCATTAGTTTTTGTGGATAATTGGTGATGTTTGGACCTTATAAAAAACTTTTATAAACATTGTAGTATTGTCTGAGTCTCTGATAAGATTTCTTGAGTCAGTAAGTGAAGTTCTATAAGGATCTATTTTCAAGGTATATCAATGCATTAGTACGTTGTTTTGCATATAAGAAGTTATCTTTTATCAAGTTTAGAGATGTTGTAAACATACATGCCTTACGATATAACTCATTTTATCATGAGATGTCATAAAATGCATTTTTTAAACCTATGGCCAAAACTTAGCCTTTGGAGTAGCAATCTAGTTGTGAATTTGAAGTAAATTGGGGCTATTTCGAGTCCCTTCAACCTAATTACATGACTATAAAATGTGATTTAGGGGTTTATTAGCTCCAATTTCATTAGCTTGGTTGAATCAAAGAAACATAATTTCTTTATATGCAATTTCTACATGTATAGCATGTGTTTTTGATCTCAATAAACTTGAAGTCATCAGCTAATGAATGCAAATGTCAATTAGTTTAATTATGGAGGTAATTAGGCTCAAGATGAGCCACATGAACACATCTTAAATTATATATTCAATGTGATTTAGAGTGAAATTAACCCTAGTGTCATGTCATATATAATTAACCAAAGAGTTGATTTATTTAATCCAAGAGGCATTTGAGGCCAATTTGAACCCCTTAAAGAGCAAGATATGATTTGGGGCAAAATTAAAAGTTTGATTCTACCATGAATTAATCCAATTAGTCAAATTTATACAATTAGGGATGTGCTTTGGGCAAAATTGATCCCCTAAACCAAATTTATGGCTTAATCAATTATATAACATGTATGGCTTAATTGACCTTACTTTTATCAGAAATGCAAACATGTTCAGGTAATTATCACAAATAGGTGAATAAGCAGCTCAAATTTTATTCAGTTACCTTAGTGATTGGACCCTATATCCGATATCTGAAATCCTAAACCCTGTACTATTTAACTTTAACTCTAAACCCTATACTATTTACCTTAAACCCTAAGCCATAGTCCGTAAACCCCAAACACTTTAAATTGTAGACCCTAAACCAATAAATTTATCCCTAATTAACATCATTTATATATATTAAGAATTAGGTTAATAGAGGTGAACTTGGTCAAAATCACATCACTCATTACCACAATTAACTTCGTAGGCTCCATATATGATGATGTGGGGGCTAATTGATCCCAAAATAACATTCTTTACTCATAGATCTAGGTTCAAGGAGCTCAAATTTACCCCAATCACCATCATAATTATACCTTATATACCCTAAAACCTATACCCTAAGCCTTAATCCATAAACTCTAAACCATAAATATAAACTTTTTAAACCTTAAACCAATCATTTTAGCCAATATTAACATCATTTAGACTAAGAATTAAGTTCACAGGACTCAATTTTACTTAAATCACATGATTGATTATCCTATTTGACTAATTCACTCATTGTGCATGATGGCATGGGGTATAATGACAACCCAAAAACACATTCTATAGTCATAAATGGGTCCAAGCGATTCAAAATTTCCTCAATTATCTTTGAGATTGACCCAATGTACCCTAAACCATATATATATTAAAACCTAATCCCTAAACCATAAACCCAAAACACTATACCCTAAACTATAAACCATAAAACTTCACTATTTATCAATTTATTTAGACCCAATTAACATCCTTTATAGTAAGAATTAGGTTTGAACATGGTCTAGAGCGATTAGACATTATATACAGGTCTTTAAACGTAAACCCTATGCCCTAATCCCTAAAACATAAATTATAAGCCCTATGCCCTAATGCCCACTACATGCCACAAACATACATGCCTTATAATATAATTGATTTTATCATGAGATGTCATGAAATTCATTTTTTAAACCTATGGCCAGAACTTAACCTTTGGAGTACCAATCTAACTATGCATTTGAAGTAAATTAGGGCTATTTTGAGCCCCTTTAACCTAATTACATGACTATAAAATGTGATTTGGGGGTTGATCAGCTCTAACTTTCCCTAATTGCTATCATGATTGTACCTCATATACCCTAAAACCTATATCGTAAGCCCTAATGCTTAAAGTTCCTAATCCCTAAACTCTAAACCATAAATATAAACTCTTTAAACCCTAAACCAATCATTTTAGCCCAAATTAATATCATTTAAACTTAGAATTATCTTTGTGATTGACCTTGTGCACCCTAAACCTAAGCCCTAAACACTATACCCTAAATTGTAAACCAAAAACTTTCCCTATTTACCAATTGATTTAGTCTCAATTAACATCCTTTGTAGTAAAAATTAGGTTCACACATGGCATAGAGTGATTAGACCTTATATACACTCTTAAACCTAAGCCCTACATGCCCTAATCCCTAAACCCTAAAATGCAAATTGTAATCCCTAGTCCCTACTCCATAAACCCCATGCACTAATACCTTAATCCCTACTCTATATTAAGTATAAGGTGATCAAGTTATTTAATAACGTGACCATGTTGTTCTTAATATAGACAACACTTGGTTCTTAATGTCAATTTCTAACCCAATCGAGTATTAAGAATAATTTGATTGTGTTATTACATAACATAGTCATGTTATTATTAATATATGCTTCTCAAGATGTATGTTGAAGCAAAATAATGCACTCGCATTATGTAATAATGTGATCATGTTATTCTTAATATATGCTTCTCAATATGTATGTTAAAATAGAACCTAGTATAATAAATAACATAATCGCATTATGTAATAAAGCAATCATGTTATCATTATTATAGACTAATTTTAGTTTTCAACATCTATTTTTAACCCAAATCAAGAATTATGTCCCCACAAACATTCACTATGTACTTCTATAGGACCTGCAGTACCTATGTACTTGATCCCACCTTTGAAAAGATGTCAATTGTCCTTGATGGGTGACGGATCACGTTTGAAGAAGAAGAAGATATTGAAGAACAAAACACCAAAGGAATTAGAATATTTGAGGGAGAAAAATAAGATACAATTCAAAAACTTCATGGCAGACAAGGTACAAACCCTAATCATGATGAACCAACTGCCATAGATAATGAGTCAATTGACAATAATGAATTAAACAATGATGAAATTGACCAAAAATTGAATAATTATGAAATTGACCATAATGAAATTAATAATAATGAAATTGACAATAATGAATTAGATAATGTTGGAAGTTTACATTCATAGTTCCACATTTTTTATTTTGTTGATAGCAAGTCTATGTATGATGCTTCACCCCCCATGAATGAAGAAAATTTGATGGAAACAAATAATTATGAAATTTAACCATCAATAAGAATTCATGAAAACATATAATGAAGAAATAAACAATGAATAAAATGTCATGCCACCTCTAAACAATGAAAGTAATAACGATTTTGAAACACCCTCTCAACAAATTCCACCTTTAACAACACCTCCAAGAATTGTGCATAGAAAATACAAGTACTTAATTGATGTTTATGAAAATATTTTATAACAAATGCATAAAAAAATATCTAATTGCCATTCAAGAAGACTAGCTCAACAAATTTGAGATACTTTCTTTCATAATTTGGATTATGATAGTCAAATATGTCAATTATTTATTTCATTGATAAAATTGATTAAGATGAGACCTATAATGTACACATTAGGACTAAGAACATCTAACATGGATGAAAATAATGAAATTATTAAAATTTTACATGATGCATATCGTGCTGTAGGTCCAAAATCATGCACCCAAGATTGTAATGTTGCCTAGCGTATACTTATAACTTGTGTAGTAAGTGACAAAATAGAGAAAAAATGAATGGTTTAAAAAATAAGTTGAACACTTAATATAAATTAAAAAACAATAATAAAAGCAATTGAAATATGTGAAATACTTAATGAACTTAATATCAATGAGCTTTGGGCATTCTATGATAGATTTCCATGAAATGACAAGGCTATAGCCAATACTCTCAAAGAGTTACTTGCTCAATTTTGAAAAGACAATACAAGAGTTTTGCCCAACACAAGAGATGTTGTGAAAAGAAGAGTTGGTTCTCGTAACTGTAAACTGCATCTAAACATTTATTGAATATGACTCAAACACAATTGTACTCTAAATTTTCATAAAAATATCAACAAATTTTTATTTTTCAAAGATATTTTGAGATGGCCAAACCTTTTTATGTAAAAATAAATCACACACACACCACTTGTTGTTGTAGGCAACATGTTGAATTTTCAATGCACTATGATATTTTTTTTCATATTCATTTTACTTTTCCTACTAACAATATTTTGCATGAGTGTCACATTGCATTGCCACCAAACTCAATTAAAAAATTTATTCCAACTATCTTTTACAAAAGACTGGATGGACAATTATTTTACAACAAATCATGTTTAAATGAAAATTAGAGTATTTAAGGTGGATTACCAAAATTAAAAAATTGTATCCATGAAGAGATTGTAAGTGTCATTAAACAAGAATTAGTTGGTTTAAGCAAATATAAATCAGTGACTTATCAAGTAAAAGATGACAAAGAATCCACAAAGTGTGAGCTTGTTACAAAAAAGATACATGTTTCAAAAAATTTGGTCAAATTAGAAAGAAGATGGTTTATGAGTATGTAATGCACATACATAGTGTTGACACTGGAAAGTGCACCCAGTGGCAGGAAAATAGGTTCCTGCCCTCTCCTTGCAACACGGAAACTCCTCTCTCACCTGTGGGACGGCGAAGCAGGAGAGGAGAGTCTCTAGGTATAGGCTAGTTCCCTCTGATGTATCTTGTTTGTTTCAGGCAGTACAAAAAATACATACAGGCATATATATATATATATATAGCTAGTTCCCTCTGATGTATCTTGTTTGTTTCAGGCAGTGCAAAAAATACATATATATATATATATATATATATATATATATATATATATATATATATATATATATATATATATAAACTGGGGGGGTGAAAAGGGAAGAAAGTGCAAGAAAACAAACTACTCTAAGGAGGTGATACACCAAAACAAAGGTGATCTTCTCACACCTACTCTCAAAATCGAACAAAGACCACAAACATACACTCAGACTCGGTAGGGAAACCAGGCTACAAGAAAATGGCAGGGAGGTTCTTATGAAAACATAGGAACAGAGACTCACCAAGATGCTGTAGAATACATACTGTAAATGACTTCCTCTGTTCTATATCTTCAAATGGAACTCTCCTCCTGTCACCTGCAGACAATGGTGCCTTGTGGATAACTGGTGTGTTGGTGCTGGAACTGTGAGAGCATTAAAGACAATGACTAGACACAACTCAAACACTCAGACATACACAGAATATCCGACCAAGAAGAGGTAAAAAATAATCTTTATAGATTCAGGTAGAAATTTTAGCAGGGCTGCACCTTACAAAAATTGCAAAAAGATGATTACAAAATGACAAGTATCAAATATATAAGGAAAGTCCAAGAGGCTCATTTGGTGCTCTTTTTTACAAATGGATGTTCATGAAAAGAAACAAGCCGCTCAAAATATTAATGAGCCATGTGTTTTGTTCTGCTCGAATTCCGCATTTTTAATGTCAAGACACTGTTTGTCTACCCATTAAATAAAAAATGAAGAAACCGGTTACATTTCTTAACTGTTGCATCCTCTCGTGGTCAATTCGAAGGAACTGTTCCACCTATTGGAGTCACCTCTTCAAATTGGCGCTGCTTGGACTTAACTGTTTGCTTATTCCATGCGTGTCTTCTTGTCTTTTATTGAATTTGTCTCTATCTAACTCGTTCGGCCTCCCAGGAACAAACTTTCAGCAGGTTGCTACATTCTGAACTCCTTGGCAATACTTTTTTGGCTGGAAACAAAGGCTATTTCATTTTGTTGAATTTGACGCTCATCCGGCCGTCGAGCTTTGAAAACCAACAGATAGTCCATCCTCTTGAAATTGACAGCTTTTCAAGCGTCATCACTTGAGATCCAATGGCTAAACCGTTCTGCTAAATTTGACGTCCATCAAGACGTCATCAGGGCCATGCTAAAATGTCATCAGGTCCATTGCCATGTCAGTCGGGTCCACGTGGCATCCTCTCAGGCACTTCTATCTTGAAAATTTCCTGGCACCTGTCCCTTTGAAAAGTCCTTAGACTCAACTGGAAGTCCCTTTATTGCTTTGAACTTCCCTTCCGGCTTGGGGCATACCTTTGAACCGAGCCATTGAACCAAAAAGGTTCCACGGTTCAAAGGTTCAACCAAGCGCGCCAAATTCCTGAGGCCAAGCCCGACGCTTTGAACCAAGCCGCTGAACTGAACCCATTAAACCAAAAATTTGGTTCAACGGTTCAATGGTACGAAGGTTCAACATGTTTATATTAAATACTTGAACCGAACAGTGAACCCTTTAAACTTGAACTAAGAAGTCAGACTCGAAATTGAACCTTTGCACCAAGAAACTGAACTCGAAATTAAACCAGGCCATGAAATAGAGAATGTTGAACCTAAACAACCTGCAATATAATTGGCATGAACAGCAAGGGAGGAAGGGGACCAAAATTTTACCTGTAGGCAAAATTTGGTCAACAAATTGGCGACTCCCAAGGGAAGCATGCCTGCTATGCTTAGAGACTAGTTGCCTTGCAATCCATTGGGCATGGATTCGGATGATAACTTTGAAAACCAGCAAGAGCTCTGTCAAAACTTAGGACCCAAAAGTGCAGACCCACCTCCGAGGAAAAGAAAAACACATGCAAGGCTAAGAAAATTACAACCTGTGCAACAGCACTTAGGAAAAAATAGGAAAGAAAACAAAGGAAAGTATGTACAGGCAAACCCCAAAAAGATCAATGGCAATGCTTCAGATGTATCCCATTAACTGGGATACGTAGTTCTTCGTCGTCCAACTTTGAAAGTTGGAACGCATTGTGCTGCTTACACTGAGTAATCACATAAGGACCGCTCCATAGGCCATCAAATTTTGCATGTTTTCTGGGTTTAACTCGATCTTCGTCCCATTTCAGGACAATGTCTCCTTCAAAAAAATCTCTTGACAAGGACTTCTTGTCGAAGTGCCTTTTTAATTATTGTTGGTGACTTGTCAGAGAAGCCATAGCCCGGTCCCTTATCTCCTGGAGCTTCGTTAGCTCACACAGTCTGACTTCCATGCCGGTTCCTTCTTCTAGTTGCAATTGGTGGGAAAGATCCAATGCTGGCAATTCAAGCGAGATGGGAAGCCTGGCTTCCCTTCCATACATGAGTGTATATGGAAAATTTTCGATTGCTCTCTTCGAAGTAATTCGGTCGGCCCATAGAGCTGTCTTTAGCTTGGCATGCCAAGTCCTCTGATTTTCTTCCATAGTCCTCTTTATGATTCTGATCAAATTCTTGTTGGTGGACTCAGCCAGCCCATTTCCCTGTGAATAATAGTTTGATGAAGTGTTGAGGTATATGCCATACTTCAGCACCCATTCACTAGTTTTGATTCCCAAAAAAGACAAGGCGTTATCTGAGATTATGGTGGCTGGGACTCCAAATCTTGTTACCAGATCTTCATAAAACTCCAGGACTGCACTCTCATTTGCCTCCTTCAAAGCAACTGCCTCTACCCACCTGGTGAAATAATCTATGGCAGTCAATACCCACTTGTGCCCAGCACTAGAGGGAGGATTAATCATGCCTATAAAATCCAGGCCCCATTGCATGAATGGTTGCTCAACTTGAATGGGTTGTAGAGGCATGGCAGCCAATCATTGTTTTCCATCAAAAAGTGCACACTTCTAGCACTTTCTCACCCAGGCATGGGTGTCCTTGAAAAGAGTAGGCTAAAAATAGCCAGCTCTCATTATCTTTGTTGTTGTAGCTGTAGGAGCGAAATGACCACTAGCTGGCCCATCATGAAACTTAGCCAGTATCATATCCGCCTGATTGGGGTCAATGCATCTTAGAAGAACCCTGGAGAGATCCTTCCTATATAATACTTCATCAATCAGGACATAAGGAAGGGATTGAAGTTTAAAATACTTTCTTTCGGCCTTATCAAGACCCTGTGGACACTCACCTATGAGAAGGAAATGCTTCATGTCCAGCGTCCAATCCTTTACGACAGTCGATTCTTTTGCAGTAGCTGCATCATGGATTAACAAGATGTTCTCTGCTTTATCTTGTTTGAAACCTGCAGCCAACTGTTTGCACAGACCTCTGCCCCTCACCAGCTTGGTGATTTTAATGTCTACATCGTATTCCATCACTTTGGTGATCCATCCCGCCCTTTTCTCATTCAAATCTTGATTGGTCAAGAAATCCTTGACGCCAAGATGTGGGACCATAAGGTGGATCCTGCTGTTAGACAACATATACCTAAATTTTTTCAGGCTTCGCACTACTTCCAGGACTTTTATTTCTACATACGTGTACCTGACTTCGAAATCCTCTAATCCCTGGCTGAAGAAGGCGAGTGGTTGTTCAAGGTCTTCACCATTTGCTTGGGTAAGCATGGCAGATATCACTTCTTCATTACTGAATGTATAGAGGTTGAAGTCTTTACTGAAGTCAGGGCTGATCAGAGCAGGTGCCTAGGCTAAACCCTGATTGACGGCTTTAAAGCTATCCTTTCTTTGCATTGTCCACTTGAATTCTTCACCTTTTCTCAACATAGAGGTCAGGGGCTTAACTGTCTCAGCAAAATTTGGAATGAACCTCTGAAAAAAATTTATCTTGCCAAAGAAGCTTTGCAAGCTTTTCTTGTGCTTTGGTAGGGACATCTCCAGAATGGAGCGAACTCTCTCAGGGTCAATAGATAAACCCTCCTTGGACACAATGTGACCAAGGAGCTTCCCTTCATGAACAACAAACACATACTTCTTTAGATTAAGAGAGTTGCCAAATTCCCTACACCTCTCAAAAATCTGCCTGAGGTGTTCTATGTGTTGGCTCGCTTCCTTGGAGAATATCATTATATCATCGAGGTATACCAGCACGTTGTTATTTATCAAGCCACCAAAAGCCATGTCTATGGCTCATTAGAAGGTAGCACCAACATTGGATACCCTGAATGGCATCTTCTTGTAAGCAAACGTGCCCCATTTGGTGGTGAAGGTTGTTTTATACTGGTCACAGCCTTGCACCAAAATTTGATTATAACCTGAATAGCCATCCAGGAGAGAAAAACACTCGCTACCAATCACTTTCTGAAGAATCCGCTCCATGCTTGGAAGGGGATAATGATCCTTTAGAGAGACTTTATTAAGGTCTCTGAAGTCGACACACAACCTAATCTCCCCATTCTTCTTTCTTACAGGAACGAGGTTGGCTAGCTAGGAGGAATGTTTAATTGGAAATATAATTCCAGACTCAATCAACTTGGCTAATTTCCTTTGCATGAGGGGCTCAATTGTAGGATTGACAGGCCTTTGCTTTTGAGTGACTGGTTTGGTGCCTTCCTCTAATTCAATGGTGTGCTGAGCAAGTCTTGGGTCGAAGCCCTTCAAGTCGCTGTAATCCCATGCAAACACATCAGCGAACTCTTGACACAGCAGAACGAAAGCTCACTTTTCTTGAAACGTGCAGACCTTGCCCAAGTGCCAGCAGCTTGTCCTTGAAGATTTCAACTTTTTCGTAATTCTCCTCTTCGATCATGATGCATGCTTTGTCATTTCTCAGTTGGTCATCTCCATTGAAAATGCTTTCAAGCGTGACCAGACCTTTAGGGAGTTTATTGTTCTTCAACTGGACAATCTGATCTCCATATTGCTACTGCAATTTCGCTTGGTTGTGTATTGCGAACTCAGCTTCCTCTCGGAGGAAGAGAGCTATCTGCTGGTCACTTTCAAAAACTTGTCAATCTGTAATGTTGTCTGGGACAAAGGGTCAAACTACCACCTTTAAGTGGCGCAAACCACAATCTCTGCTTATTTCTTTTGAAATATCAAACTGGGCACCAATTGCTGCCAGCTTGTCAGCGTGTTTGTTGCACTCCCTGGGAATACAGGAAATGTTAAAGGCAAGAAAATTTTCCACCAAGTCCCAAACTCTATGTTTGTACGACTTGAGCAAGGAGTTCTTGGTCAGATTCAGGCCTCTTACTTGATTCACAATTAGTTCATTATCTCCTAGGACCTGCAACCCTCTAATCTCCCTTTTCCTTGCCCATTCCAGCCCGTGGATCAAAGACTCATATTCTACAACATTTTTGGTGCAAGAGAACTGGAAATGAAAAGCTAAAAAATACCTTTCCTTTGAAGGAGAGATCAACATCACCCCACCTCCAGCGCCTAGCTTACTTTTGGATCTGTCAAAATACAGCTGCCATAGGCCAAGGTCTGTTTGTTCTGCCTTCATCAAATTCGGCATGAAGGCACCCTCTTCGTGCATGCAATAGACTCCAAGGTTTGTCTCCTCTATAAATTTGTATGGATCATGGTCGAAGTTATCATTTCCCCACTCATCCAAGAGTAGGTCTGTGACTCCTTCAAGAGTAGAGGATGGAGCTTGGTCTGTCTGGGACTCTTCTAGGTCGATGATTGTGTAACTGACATTCGTTGCCTTGGGAGTATATGATTCTAGATGGTCCTTATAGAGTGGCTCAGACTCGATTTTCACCTTGGTCCCATACTTGGTTTTGAAAATCAGATATGACCAATTTGTTGCTAGATAGCCATCTATTTTGGACGTGAAGTCCCTGGACAGGCACATTGCAAAAAATGGAGGAACATCCGCTACTACAATATCATGGGGAATTGAGAAGGTTGGGCAAGCATGCAATGTCAAGTCTAAACCCTTCAAAATTCCAACTATTTTTTTAGGGGTCCCATCTAGCTGCAGGACTCCCTTTTTCATTTATTCATACTTCAGTCCCATCTTGTCAGCAATGCACTTAGGCATTACTGATATACTGGCCCCACTGTCAATTATGCAGTTGTGCACCAAGAAGTCCCCAATGACCAAGGATACGTAGAAAGGGGGAGTCTTCTCTTCCTTCTTTACCTGTTCTGGAGGGGTAGGCTGTCCATTTGTCATCAAGACATTATCCATGTTTGCTGGAACAATCTGCTGATCCAGCTTATGCAATTCTTCCTTCAATACGTCCTTCTATCCTGAAAGAGATAATGAATCCCATAAGGAGATGCTCACATGCAACTTCTTCATCTGGTCCACTATATTGACTTGGGGACTGCCTCCCTTCATGTTTTCTTTTGGGTTGATCCCAACTGGAGCTGTAGGTTGAGGCACTGAAGGTGCAAACCGCTGTTTCGAAATTGGGGCCCTTTGAAATGAGTGTGATGGAGGAGGTGCAGCTGTTGCCTGAGTGGTAGCTTGCACCTCTTCCACTGCTCTCCTCTTAAATCTTGTATTGGCTGCAACACAATCAGCCTGATTACCTGTAGCACCCCCATGGTTGATTGCACAAAACTCGCCCTCTAGGTGATTCATAAGAGCAAAATTCAGCTGGACCTGATTGCCGCTCATGTTGGGTTGAGCTGGAGCCTCAAAAAACTAGGAAAGAGCAGCAGCCTGATTCTCTATATTCTAGAAATAATTTACCATCTCGTTTGTGTGCACAGCCTATTCTTGACCATATCCCATGGTCGAACAGCTAGGCTGCTCTTGTACAAGATTATTCTGAACAGGCACTATGGCCTTAGATGATGAAGAGGGACCGGTGTTGTAATTTTGAAATGGCCTGGTTGTAGTGAGCTGCCCCTGACCTTGATTATAATTCTGGAAAGGGGGTCTAGGGGCTTGACCATAATTCTGGTACCCTTGGTTTGGCCTGTTGCCTTGAGCTTGCTACCTTTTAATGGCAACAAGTTCGTTGGTCACTACCTGCAACATATTCTTAACCTCATGGAATTCACTTGACGGGACAGCGGCTGGTTTTTCGATCACAGGCAGAGGAGCCAATGTGGGAGCAGGGACCTGAATTAGAGGTGGCACTTTTGGGAAAATTAGAATGTGGGGTCTAGGGGCTATTTTCCCAGCCTGTATTAAACAGTTCTCTACTGCTATGGCTATGTCATAAGCATCAGGCAGTATATGCTCTCCCATATATTGTATCATGACTGTAACGTCGTTGTTTAATGCTTTCAAGTAGTATAAAAAAGCATAGCTGGGAGTCGGCCTTACCAGGTGGGAATCCTCTGCCAAGTCTTCTGAAACCTTATGTTAAAGTCCTGCATATATTCGTGTGGAGCCCTCTGAATGGTCGTCAGCTGCTCAGCAAGCGAGAGGTCGTCACTTTTTTCTCCAAAATGGTCCATTAGCTGAATACCGAGCTCATTCCAGGAATGGATTGAATTCACAAGCAAGGTCCCGTACCAGTCAAGAGCCTTGCCCTTAAGAGATAAAGCCAGCAATCTGACTGCGATATTTTTCTCTGTGATATTATGAATATTGGCTAGATTAGAAACATTCCTGATGTGCTCAATGACTGTAATGGGTCCCAATCCATCAAAAAAAGGTACATTTTTTAGAGATGCCCCTAGAATTGGGTCATACTATGGGAGGTTCAAGGGGCTCTCACCACGAAAGGCTACAAATGGCAAAGCCATAGCTGGGATGGGGCGTAACTGAGGCTCTGTTGTAATTGTGTCTCTTATAACAGGTCTAGGAGGATGACTTGTTGGATAAGGACGAGTCTTCCTAAACCTTAATCTTTTAGCAAAATTTAGAGGTAGTTCAATGAATTCAAAAGGAATCCTTCTTGAAACAGACCTAGTGGTGACTTTAGACATAGAAATTTAAGACACTGGTCTTAATATGGAAAATGAAGCTCTTACCATTGGAGTCGCCAGATGCTGAAAAAATTGAAATGGTTGTGACAGGACCAGCATCAATCTTGATATATTACTGCGTTGAAAACTTGTGTCCCACTGGGCGTGCCAGAACTGTTGATGCTAGAAAGTGCACCCAGTGGCAGGAAAATAGGTTCCTGCCCTCTCCTCGCAACATGGAAACTCCTCTTTCCCCTTATGGGCTAGTTCCCTCTGATGTATCTTGTTTGTTTCAGGAAGTGCAAAAAATACATACAGGCATATATATATATATATATATATATATATATATATATATATATATATATATATATATATATATATATATAGCTATAAACTGGGGGGGTGAAAAGGAAAGAAAGTGCAAGAAAACAAACTACTCTAAGGAGGTGATACACCAAAACAAAGGCGATCTTCTCACACCTACTCTCAGAATCGAACAAAGACCACAAACATACACTTAGACTTAGCAGGGAAACCAGGCTACAAGAAAATGGCATGGAGGTTCTTATGAAAACACAAGAACAGAGACTCATCAAGATGCTACAGAATACATACTATAAATGACTTCCTCTGTTCTATATCTTCAAATGGAACTCTCCTCCTGTCACTTGCAAACAATGGCGCCTTGTGGATAACTGGTGTGTTGGTGTTGGAACTGTGAGAGCATTAAATACAATGACTGGACACAACTCAAACACTCAGACATACACAGAATATCCAACCAAGAAGAGGTAAAAAATAATCTTTATAGATTCAGGTAGAAATTTCAGCAGGTCTGCGCCTTACAAAAATTGCAAAAAGATGATTACAAAATGACAAGTATCAAATATATAAGGAAAGTCCAAGAGGCTCATTTGGCACTCTTTTTTACAAATCGATGTTCATGAAAAGAAACAAGCCACTCAAAATATTAATGAGCCATGTACTTTGTTCTGCTCGAAGTCCGCATTTTTAATGTCAAGACGCGGTTTGTCCACCCATTAAATGAAAAATAAAGAAACTGGTTACATTTCTTAGCTGTTGTGTCCTCTCGTGGTCAATTCGAAGGAATTGTTCCACCTACTGGAGTCGCCTCTTCAAATTGGCACTGCTTGGACTTAACTATTTGCTTATTCCATGTGTGTCTTGTCTTTTATCGAATTTGTCTCTATCTAACTTGTTCGGCCTCCCAGGAACGAACTTTCGATAGGTTGCTACATTCTGAACTCCTTGGCAATACTTTCTTGGCTGAAAACAAAGGCTATTTCATTCTGTTGAATTTGACGCTCATCCAGCCGTCGAGCTTTGAAAACCAACAAATATTCCATCCTCTTGAAATTGACGACTTTTCGAGCGTCGTCACTTGAGATCCAATGGCTAAACCGTTCTGCTAAATTTGACGTCCACCGGGACGTCATCGGGTCCATGCTAAAATATCATGGGGCCATTGCCACGTCAATCGGGTCCACATGGCATCCTCTCGGGCACTTCTGTCTTGAAAATTTCTTGGCACCTGTCCCTTTGAAAAGTCCTTAGACTCCGCTAGAAGTCCCTTTATTGCTTTGAACTTCCCTTCCGGCTTGGGGCATACCTTTGAACTGGGCCATTGAACCAAAAAGGTTCAACAGTTCAAAGGTTCAACCAAGCGCGCCAAATTTCCAAGGTGAAGCCCGACGCTTTGAACCAAGCCGCTAAACTGAACCCGTTGAACCAAAAATTTGGTTCAACGGTTCAATGGTATGAAGGTTCAACATATTTATATTGAAATACTTGAACGAGACAGTGAACCCTTTGAACTTGAACTAAGAAGCTGGACTCGAAATTGAACCTTTGCACCACGAAACTGAACTTGAAATTGAACTAGGCCATGAAACAGAGAATGCTGAACCTGAACAACCTGTAATATAACTGGCATGAACAGCAAGAGAGGAAGGGGACCAAAATTTTACCTGTAGGCAAAATTTGGTCAACACATAGGGCTAGATGGTTGGATGAACATTTAAAGATAAGAAAAGACACATTCCTACTTGGTTTGAATATTTTAGTAGTTGATTTTGCTAAAAATTACACATTCAAACCATAAATGGAAGTTCAATCGTAGTATTACAACCCATTATAAGTTGCAATATTCATGCATGCCCCTGATAGTACAAAGCAACAATAAAAAATATTAAGGGAATACCATTTCTATATCAATGTTGATCTATCACATTGTTTAGAGTATGTGCAAGGTTGTTTTCAAAAGTTCTATGAACAGTTGAGTTAGAGGAACATTACTTTCAATCAACATTACATTTGGTTAGATAATTACACATCGTAATTGAAAAATACATAGATATTTTATTGATTGAGTAGGATACATGTTACCACTAGTTTAGAACATATTTAGAGTTTTATCGAGGCTGGACATGGAAAAGGGGAACATGATGGTGTTGGAGCATGTGTAAAAAGAGCTATTGCAAAGGATGAGTTGAAATTTGAAGAGGGTGTTCATTTTACAAATACAAAAACTATGGTTGAATGGTGTAATGAGAACATATGTCATGGTGCTCAACTAAATTCTAATGTTCGTAGACATTTCTAGTTAATAGAGGTAAAACACTTGAAAAAGTATGAGGATTGTATGACTCTAACAGGTTTAAGTGACCTCCATTCATTTTTTAACTCAAATGCAAGTTCTTAGACTGTTCATACAAAATATTTGGCATGTTTCTGTTCTACATGCTTGAAATCTATTTGGAATGAGTGTGAGTCAAGAGTGGGTGGATGATTGGAGTTCCAAACCTATAATTCCAATCAACACATATCATGTTCTAATAGCATTGTAACTTACAAATATATTTTCATCAGATGACTTTGACCATGTATCTGATATAGTGCAATCAAATAGAATATTTTTCATTATATACAATTTATTCTCATTATATATCTTCATATTGTCACTAATAATAGTTTTTTGTGATACAAGGCATGTTTTTACAGTTATTATAGATAAGGATAATGAAGAGGGAATTGATTACTACTTTTGTTGGTGTGTAGAGAAAAAAAAATAACTTCCCCACTTATAGATGGAGAAAACATTGACTATCCCATTGGGTCAATGATAGTCACTGGAACTTTGTTTTGATAATATCTTATAAAATATTCAGATCAATGGTTGTTTGAAGAGTTTAAACACATAGAAAGATATTGCAGTATTCAAATTTGATTCTTGCAATGAATATTCAATTATAAAATTATCATGGGAGGCTATTAAACATGAAACTATGGAAAGTTCAAGAGTTAGACCATGAAGGTATTCCTGATACTACCAAGGTTAGAGTAGATCCTAGTGGTTTGTTGGATTGAAATATGTAGGTATGTTAAATTTTCAAATGTATATGTAATCAATTTTATAAATATTTTTTATTTTATAGGTAGTACATATGAATTTCATTTTTAAATACTTATTAACAATATATTGTAGGTTAGTGGTGTCAGATAAGCTTCCACCTTCACGTGGTTGGCATTGTCAGTAAATAATTCTATATTATTTAATCTAAGAGAAGCTCAAGTTAAATATGATCAAAGCTCAAAAAATGACTTACAGGATTCATTTTGTGGGTGTTTGAACTTAGGCTAAAAATTTGCATTTTTCTTGTAATGGGAAGGGTGTTCTTGAGGACAGAATGGGTGGTGGTTTTATTGATCAGACCTAATGAGAGGCCAAGAATCTAGTCCTAGATGTTATCTGCCCCCCAAATGTGTTGGTACTATCATTTTTCATTCAATAAGCATTGAAACTAGAGTTCTACAACCATAACTTAAACTTTGACAATATTATCCAATAGATTGCTCTCAAAGATTCCACCTGAGTTATCTAGGGTGAAATTAGAGGGATTAAAGAGGTAGGGTAGGGATCTGAAGGTTCATTAAAATGACTTATAAGTTTCTTTTTATGGGTGTTTGAAATTAGGCTAAAAATTTGCATTTTTCTTGTATTGAGAAGGGCATCCTTGAGGCCAGAATAGGTGGTGGATTTATCGATCAACCCTAATGGGAGACCAAGAACCTGGTCCTAGATGTTATCCACCCCCCAAACATGTTGGCAGTGTCATTTTTTGGTTGAGAAGTATCAAAATTAGAGTTTTACAACCATAACTTCAACTTTGACAACATTTATTATCAGTATTTTTGCACTTCAAAATAGTAGTGAAAATACACTTTTAGGTGGTTTTGAACATCATGGCAACGTGATAATAATTAATTTGCCTATATGGACATGATAAAAGTGATATATTTCAATGTGGAGGTTTCGAAGGCATAAATTTCAATAGGAACTCAAAAAGTTACTTGTTCAATACCAAAAAGTTGCATTTTTGGACCCCTCACTGCGACTCGTCCAATGGATTGCTATCGAATATTCCACTTGAGTAATTTAGGGTGTGATTATAGGTATTAAATAGGTAGTAAAAGTATTTGATGGTTCATATAAATGACTTACAAGTTTTATTTTACAAGTATTTGAACTTAGGCTAAAAAAATGCATTTTTCTTGTATTGGGAAGGGCATTTTTGAAGCCAGAATGGGTGGTGGGTTTGCTAATCGGAGCTGATGGGAGGATAAAAACCTGGTCCTAGATGTTATCCTCCCCCCTAAATGTGTTTCCAATGTCAATTTTTAGTCAGGACGCATCGAAACTAAATTTTTGCAACCACAACTTAAAATTTGACATTTATTATTAGTGTTTTCACACTATGGAATGGTAGTGAAAATGCACTTGTGGGTGGATTTGAACATTATGGTGGTGTGATAACATTTAATTTGCCTATGTGAATATGATAAAAGTGATAGATTTTCAAGTAGAGGTCTCAAAAGAAGAAATGTCAGTTGGAGCTCAAGAAGTTGCTTGTTCAATACCAAAAAGTTGTATTTTTAGACCCCTCACTGCAACTTATCCAATAGATTGCTCTCTAAGATTCCACATGAGTGATTTGGGGTGAAATTATATATCTTAAATAGTCATGGGAGTAATATGATGGTTCACACAAATGACTTATAGGTTTCATTTTATGGGTGTTTGAACTTAAGCTAAAAAATACATTTTTATTATATCGGGAAAGACGTTCATGAGGCCAAAATAGGTGGTGGGTTTGTCAATCAAACCTAATGGGAGGCCAATAACCTAATCCTAAATGTTATCTACCCCCCAGATATTTTTTTATTGTCATTTTTTAGTCATAAATCATTGAAACTAGAGTTTTTCAACTACAACTTAAACTTTGACAACATTTGTTGTCAATATTTCCGTGCTCCATAACGGTAGTGAAAATGCACCTCTGGGTGGATTAGAATGTCATGGCAGTGTGATAATGTGTAATTTACATATTTGGACATGATAAAATCAATATATTCTTAGGTGGAGGTCCTAGAGACAGAAATGCCAGTTGGAGCTCAAAAAGTTGCTTGTTCAATGCTAAAAAATTGCATTTTTAGACCCCTCACTATAAATTGTCCAACATATTTATATTGAAGCTTCCACTTGAGTTCTCTAGGATGTGATTAGAGGGATTAAATAGGTAGGTGAGGGATATGATGGTTCATAGAAATGACTTACAGGTTTCATTTTATGGTTGTTTGAACTTAAGCTAAAAAATTGCATTTTTCTTGTATTGGTAAGGGCGTTCTTGAGGCTAGAATGGGTAACGGGTTTGTCTATCGAGCCTGATGGGAGGCCAAGAACCTAGTCTTAGACATTATCTACTCCCCCAGACATGTTGGCAATGTCATTTTTTAATCAAGAAGCATTGAAACTAGAGTTCTATAATCACAACTTAAACTTTGACAACATTTGTTGTCAGTGTTTTCACACTCTGAAATGGTAGTGAAAATGCACTTCTGGGTGGATTTGAACATTGTGGAAGTGTGATAACATTTAATTTACCTATATGGACATGATCAATGTGATATATTCTTAGGTGGAGGTCCTAGAGATAGAAATGGTAGTTGGAGCTCAAGAAGTTGCTTGTTCAATGCCAAAAAGTTACATTTTTAGACCCCTCACTGCAACTTGTCCAACGGATTGCTCTCAAAGGTTCCACTTGATTTATTTGAGGTGTGATTAGAAGGATTAAATATGTAGGGGATAGATCTAACAGTTCATGTAAATGACTTATAGGTTTCATTTTATGGGTGTTTGAACTTAGGCTAAAAAATTATATTTTTTTTTTATTGGAAAGAGCATTCTGGAGGCCAGAATGGGTGGTGGGTTTGTTGATCAGGCCTAATGGGAGATTAAGAACCTAGTCTTAGACATTATGCACCTCTAAGACATGTTGAAAATTTTAGTTTTTTGTTAGCAAGCATCTAAACCATAGTTCTACAACCATAATTTAAACTTTGACAACATTTATTGTAAGTGTTTTCACATCCAAAACAGTAGTGAAAATGCACTTCTAGGTGGATTTGAATGTTGTGACGGTGTGATAACATGTAATTTATCTGTTTGGATGTGATCAAAGTGATATATTCTTAGGTGGAGGTCTCGGAGGTAGAAATCACAGTTGGAACTGAAGAAGTTATTTGTTCAATACCAAAAAGTTATTTTTTTGGACCCATCACTGCAACTTGTACAATGGATTTATCTCAAAGGTTCCATCTGAGTTATTTAGGGTGTGATTAGATGGATTAAAGGGGCAAGGGAGAGATTTGATGGTTCATGTAAATGACTTACAGGTTTTGTTTTATGCATGTTTAAACTTAGGCTAAAAATTTACATTTTTCTTATATTGGGAAGGGCGTTCTTGAAGTCAAAATGGGTGGTGGGTTTATCGATCGGACCTGATGGGAGTCCAAGAACCCTATCATAGACATTATCTTCCTCCTATATATGTTGGTAGTGTTATTTTTTGGTCAAAAAGCATCATAACAATAGTTCTGCTAAACTCTCAACCTGTAGAACATGTTAAAACTTGGGTAAGATGAGTTTTTGGTTGATTTGAGTTCTATAAACTTGGGTAAGGGTTAGAACATGTTACAATTTCTAAAATATTACTAAAAATATAATTTTTAAGAGATACAAAATCTATTCTGATAAATTGACCTATTAGAGCAATAACTAGGTCTAGAGACCTAAAAACATAATTTGACTTATTGACCTAATAAGTAATTAACTTATTGACAAACTCTATTATAAGTGATTGACCTATTGACCTAATGAGCAATTGACTAGTTTAAAAGAAGATTGTTTGAGAGTGGATTTTGAATCAAGTTGAGATCAAGAGTGGATAAGTGAGGTTAAAATTATTCATGATCTTAGAGCATATGAATAAAACTTTCATAGCCTTCTTAAACATAGAAGATAAAATTATGCAATAGGTGGTATTAGGGGATGATAGAAGGCATACAAGAAGTAGGCCTAGTTTCAAGAAAAGCTATTTAAAAAGGAACTAGAGCTAGGTGAAGGTGAAAGATTGGGTAACTTACATGTATATTTATCCGAGTGATAAATTTGCAGGGATTTATGAAAGATTTTATGTCTTTGTATTATATAAGTTTGAACATGATTGGGTATGGGTTTTAATTGTAATCAAATTTTGTTAATGATCAATTGAAAAGTTGTAAATGGGTGATGATAAATGTAAAATGGATAAGAGTGTCATCAGTCATTTTAAAAACTTTAATTTAAAAAATATGGGATATCCAAGATTTATATCATTGAAAAGAATAATTTTTTAATCCTCATTTGTGTACAACATTAAATATGATATTCAATAGATAATAGTTTGTAAGATCAAAACAACACTATATAATAACACATAATGAAATAAAAACTGAATATAAATCAGATAGATTACCATGATAGGCATACAATATAGGCACATGTGTGCAATGTCAATAATACATATATTATCATGATAGGCATGTTAAAAAATACATCTACTAACATAGTATCTAATGTTGGGTGAATGTCATATACATATATACAATGCCAAAAATGAGTAAATTGTCATATAAGCATACAAAAAGTACATCTCATGTAAGACATCATATTCATCAAATAGTCTCCCTCTCTTTGCCTTCATCAAAGAAGACTTTCCCTAGGATGCCTTGCTAGTATATGGAGACCCCTCTAATGCCTTGGATTGCTCCAAGTATGACTACGGGTCCTATGCTCATAGTTTGCTTGTAGTTGAACTGTTTAAATGAAAGTATTATTATAAAATTAACATAAAATACATTCAACCAATTGTTAAGAAATTAATTTTAAACTAAAATAAAAAATCATTTAAACATGCACTTACTACAAGCTCATAGTCCTGCTCAATCTATTTTTGATGCTCAAACAAGTTAATTGCAGGCTCAGTTGTTTGAATATGCATATGAAATAAGGGAGAAACATGAGAAGTTGTCATACTAATCATCTAACTAAGACTATCATATGTCATAAGATAACCCTGCATACACAATACATTTACATAAGTTATATTTGCCCCAAGTATACATAGTAAAATTATTAAAACAAGTCTATATTTACAATTCAAAATTATAAGTTAATATCTACCTCTGTCAGCGCCTGTGCAGATGACATTGTAGCAGCAATGCCTATGTCTATCTCAGCTTGCAGAGAGGGAGGAGTGTCTACTTGAGCCATCAACTATTCATGTAAACAAGGTCTCACTTTTATATAAAGTATCAAAGATATATATGACAAGTTTTTCTCAATATAAACCAAGATATATATGGTTATGTATTTCGATGTGCATATCATGAAAAGACAATGTAAACCAAGAATCATGGAAGTGTAATTGTCATACAACATGCAATGGCCAAGAATAGTAAGTAGTTTGCATGTTGTAGGTAATATAAAAATTATAATACATGTAGGAAGTGTGAGTGGAAGAGTAGGAGGTGGAAAGAATAGTAGCACTTCGACAAGGCAAAGTTAGGGAGAGAAAAGGAATAAGAGACATATCAAAAACATTGTCCTTACTTGTAAAGCTTCTTTGGATAGAGTAAAATAGCATTATATTTATTGGGGAAAGATTGAGTTACACATATATGTCCATCATCTTTCTATTAGATGCAAGATATCAATGATCTATATCTCTATATATAATACATGGATTGATATCACATTCATTTATAATAGATGGATGACTTGATTTTTGGGAAAGCACCCAACCAATAGAAAGGAGTGAGACATAGTGAATCCACCTCTTGATGAAGGTGTGTGTAGATAACATTCTACCAATAGGTCGAGAAAGGGAGGTCCTTGTCCAATATATCAAGTTTTAGCTATCTAAATATATTGTCGTGTTTTGGCTCAAGAGAAAAAAAATTGGCAAAAAGTTTGGATGTTGAATTGGAATAAACTGCAAGGTGTAATTGTTGAGGTTGGCACATATTTTAGTACCAACACTAATGGTGGCTCTCCCCAAACTTGTCGATGGGGCAAAAAGTTGTTGAGACCCAATGCAATGTTTTTTGGCATAAGAGAGAGGTTGTCTACCCTTTACCCTTTGTCATAGCCAAAGCAAGAGGTGTAATGAGGCATTACAATTGAAATATAGACCTTTGTCCTGGCCAAATAAAAAAATTGTAATGAGATATTACAATTGAATTAACATGTGTATTACAATTTTTTGGCTCAAACATGAGAAGGTAAGGTCGACACCAAAATTTGCAATCCCCCTTTCCCTAACTCTGCCCCGTCCTACAAACCATAACTCTTAAATTGGTCATCAAATATTATAAACATATATAAGATATTGTAATAAAATGAAGCAAGATTTAAGTCCTACTATCACTATGTCTTAAATGAATTCACTTAATAAAATATAAATTTATTTAAATAACTATTTCATTAACTTTATTTAAATAAGTCAATTTAATGTTGGGCCCTGAGTCATGGTCTTTATGTCTAAGAAGACTCTTGGAGTTGCATTGTTAAGTTAATGATCCACAAAGTATGATTGTCGATGTTTTAATAATTAGTAAGCAATTTTAAGGTTCTAATTGGGTCTACATTGATATTATTTGAAAGTAATTATAATTAATTTAGCCAACTATTTTAATTATGGCTATGAGTATGCCTTTAGTCCTAAAAAAATAAAGTTCAATTAATTGAATTTGCAACCTATTTATGAGTTGGTTGCAAGTAGGTTAATAGTCAAAATTGTTCAATTAGGTTGAAAGTTTGTTGATTTGGGTGGACTCGATGCAATATAATTAGTGGTTTCATCAACCAACAAACTAAAATCGCATTGTATAAATTGATATGGAAGTAATGGAGAAAGGGATCAAATTTATGAGTCATCTTTACATTTGCCCACTATGATGTGTCTTAATCATGTTAAATATAATTCCTTGTATTTTTACCCTTCATGTGCATTTCTTCTCTTTTATCTGAAATTCCCTTGCTATTATCACTCATTTTCAAGGGTAACATGTGGATTTATGTATAATGGTAATGGTGACAGATGTCAAAATGAGAATATGACTATATTGAGCTTAGCAAATTCATTTTCAAGATAGTGTTACCTAGAAGGACCCCTGGATATGTGTTCTTCATTTTATAAGTATCCTTGTGGCATGTGAACTACCTTTATCTAATATTGAATGAGATTATTCATGGGATATTTGTGGGATTTTCCAAAAGCAGTTATATAATTACTGTTGAGCCAATTCTCATAGCTTGCAACTATTGTGGTTCCTCTTTAATGGTTTACGATACCTTATAACAACTTCCAAACATTCACAGAACCCCCAAGATGATCAACCCATCTCCAAAATTTGTGGACAAGTGTATTTATATAGGAGGAAGATGATTTTGAAGGTTTAAAGTTTATTTGAGTCCGTATGATATGGTTTCACAATCAGTAACCTTTAGTTAGGCCTAGGAGATCTAATTAGTCCTGAGGGGTGTTGAGTTAGGTGTTCTCCAAAGAGAGTTAAATTATGAAAGTCCTTACATGAGCTATGTGATGTAAAGGGGTATCTGAATGTGAGTTTGGTTTGGTTGGGAGCTTTGTAGTTTACTCAGAACAAGGAGGTTTGCCTCAAAAAAGGGCTAGTAGAAGGAAGGTGTCAAAGAGGAAAAAAGAGTTAAGTGAAGAGTTGAAGCTTGGGGGTTGTGTGGAATGGTTGGATACATAAAATGAGATGTAATTGAGTAGGTAGATGCTATTATGAGTATTGTGGAAGGACAAAATCAAAGTAGCATGCAGACCTATGAAAACACATAAGAAGATTGTAAAGAACAAATCAAGGATAAAGAGAGAGAACATGAAAATAGAGTTTGAACTGAAGAGGTTGATGTTAAAAGGAAATATTACAAAGGTAGTTGATTAGTAAAATGACTTCAAGTAGAGAAGGAGGATCAAGTGAATACAAAGAGGCTTAAGAGCCATTGAGTAGGTAAGAGTGAACAAGAAAGACCTTGTAAATGCAAAGTGATCAAAGAGATAAACAGGTTGAAGACAGAATACAAAGAAGGACAAGAAAATATCAGAGCTGGGTATTTGGTAGAGGTAAATGTGTGTTTTCATCCATATCGAGGAAGCTTGTTAGAACCTGCGCATCAAGATACTTGAGAGATAAATTTAACTTAAACTTACAAGGCAAATATACATAGAGCATAAGATTACCTCAAAAAAAATACCTCTTTATAAGTAAAAGGTGTCATCCTAACAGAGATAGATGTAGTAGTGGATGGGAAGTAGTTGGATCTGAATATGTAAATAATGGTTGTGTCAGATCAAATGCTATAAATATCAATTGTGACAATGAAGGCATCGTCACCTCCTACGACATAAAAATGGCATATATTATTCAATTTATATGTAAATTAATTATTAGCTAAATTAAATTTGTAAATATAACTTAAATTTGACATGACATTTATATAAAATATACTTGTATTTATGTAGTGGTTGATGTCTGCACACCAAATATGAGTGCCAAAAACTCATCACTCATAATAATATTATCCAAGCCCTCTAAACCACAAGTGTTATCATCATCAGAAGGTCCAATGCACATAGTTCCACAAGAACTGCAAGGATGGGGTCGAGTATGCGCACTAGGTAGTGTATCTCTAGCATCGATTTGTGAGAGCCTACTCCTATACTGAATGAGTGTATTAGTGAGTGAACTAAGAGAATGAAGAGTGTCGATCTCCATGACCTGTTGAACTACAAAGGGGATCTTAGGCTCAAGTGGCTTTTGGATACAGATCTTCACAGGCTAATTAGACACACGACATGTACTTGGTCAAACCTACATAGAGCCTTTTCTTTGGCCTTGAAACTCACTAAAATTAGAATAGTTCAGAATCTTATTAAGGACAAACCCAAAATAGAGTTTCCTCAAAAAATACAATGAGACCTTGTGGTTGTTACACGGTGCATATTAAAACACCATCCACCATCGATCCCATAAATTGGCTATGATAAAAGTTATGTTAGCAGCAATGGATTGGAAAACATTTAGTGGTTATAGGAAATGGGACATTGGTGGTTGGGTCATTGAATAAGGTGCAAATGGAGGCTTTTGATATTTCTTTGTTCTTGACCTCAAGTGCTAACAATTTATCAGCATAATAAGCCCCACAACTATCCCTATATGAATTCCATCTATGAATTTGACTCGTTGTAGAGTCAATTTGACCTAATAATGTCTCTAGGGAATTGGTTAGATGGGTGTGGTGGGGTTTGGTATAAGTGGGATCCCTCATTCTCCCCATTAATTCTTCAATTTCAATTTTATTTCCCATAATGTTATCAATTAGAATCTCCTGACTGCCTAGGGGATTCTGTGGAACTGTAGGAGGGTTAGGTGGAAGGATAGGAGGAGCAATAAGAGGGTTTTGTGGAGGGTTAGGAGGAGTAACAAGAGGGTTTTGTGGAGGATTAGCAGGGTTAGCAGGATGGGTTGTTCAAAGCAAACAAATTACAATTAAAAATTACTAAAATTACTAAAAATTAGGGTTAAACAGTGAAAATAATGAAAAAATAGAGTCAACAAGTGTAGATTTTTATCACATACCTCTTCTACGTGGTGGCATTGTCAATTAGCGGCTTACTAGGATGAATTTAGTGGATTCCTATCAATCTTTTGTCTCTCTCACACAAAATGTGATCTAGAAAATGGAGGATAGAAAAGGAAACTCGAATGCAAAATGACAAATTTACATTGGAGTTTCAATTTTTATTTTTTTATAACATAGGTAACGTGATCATGTTATTAACGTGATCACATTATTGAAAACAACAATAAAGTGACCACGTTAATAATGCATCGCATTATTTTTTAAAATAATGCGATCATATTATGGCTCGGTAATTACTAATCCATAATTTAAATAATGTGATCGTATTAATTAAATAACGTGATTGAATTATTTATTAATGTGATCACATTACCTAAAATGTCCACAGAATTATTTCCCAACTCTGTGCACTTACCCTCAAATCTCACCCAAAAATGCAGTACACAACACCTCCCTTAACACTGAATTGGGTGATATGGATGAAAAATATTAAGAAAAACATGATGACAAGAAAACAAGAGATAGGTCTCAAAGATCTCATTACTTGTGTTGAGAAATCCATCGCATGGATCCAAAGATAACACCAAATAATTGAATAAATGTTGGGAACACTAAAAATAACTTACCACTTGGAGTAATCGATCTATCACTGAAGTCATCACAAAATGAGATTTTTTCAAGGAAGGAGAACTGCTAGGGAATATGAATGAGGTGCAAAAGATGTAGCTAAATGATGGAAGAAATGTTGGGGATTTTATTGTTACTATAACTTTAGCATTGGAGTCTAGCCCAATGAACTAGTGATTTGGCCCTTTTTATTTAAGATCGAGGTCTTGCATGCTCACTTGAAGTGTGCAACTGAAGATCGATTCCCGTAGGTTTTGTTGCTCAATGTTATTGCCTTTATCATATTCTTCCTTATATATATTTGAATAGATTCTATGTAAAATTATAAAATAAACTACTTGATTCTAGTGTTTCCAAGCTCTACCTCCATTATTATACAGACTACTACCATCACTAGTTAACGTTGTTACTTTAGAAAAAGAAAAGGTAGGTTAGGTTTCATACTAAGTTCTAGTTATTACTCTCAATGTACACAACACATTCAATCGTCATGAACACAAGAAAATTATCTACTATCTGTAATTCATATATTAAGCATGAGTATCCAAAAAATAATCTCTTTCCATCCATTACAATAGGGGTATTTATACTTGTTTATCCCTGACCAAGTGTTTACATTATTAATGGCAAGAATAAATGACCAATGAACTCTCAATAGACTAAGAGTCACGGATATTAACCAAATAGCTTTGCCTAAGGACTTGGGCCTTTTTTCCCCTATATACTCACACTATGTTGGATTCTTGCTACCATGTGTTCATCTTCTCGCGGCTGGTGCAAAACTTTTTATTGATAAGGGCTAAGTGTCCCATATGAATCGCTCCTTAACGAATCCCACTTTCCACGCACTCCCCAAGTTTTTTGCTTCAGTTTCAATTTATATGCTATCGGGTTCCTCATGATTAATTCTTCTTTGACTGGGTCCTCTTGTACTGGGGCTTCCACACCTTTATCCTTTTACACCCTGTAGGTTCTACACCATGGTGTTTTTGTGCCTAATAATTTATGTGCCATAGCCTTTTTGTGTTATGGTCATTTTGTACCGTGTCCATCCCATGCCAAAATGGATAATAGTTAGCCAAAAGTTGGGGCCAACATTACCCCACACTAAGCTCTTAGTTCATCCCAAACTAATGCTAGCGACTTATATCAAAAATTTAGGTCCCTCCTGCTCGATCTCCTTTCTAACATTGTCCCAATGTGACAATGCCTCGAGCAACTTGGCAGTTAATTATTGTATGACATCTTTCGATCTCCTTATCTCTTTGGGTTGGCTAGAGGTCTCATTGGCCTTCTTGACCAGTTCATCCAGCGAAGTGGTGGCATCCTTCTAGATGTCTTCAAGTGCTAAGACTTCCTTAACAAACTATCTTCGGAGGGAAACAAAACTCAAATTCAATTATTGATAATGAGTATTAATATTTTCCTCCATCATCTCCACATCTTTCAATGCCTTAGCATGCTCAGCGTGATCCCTTATTAAGAGCACAACATTAGCCAGTTGCTACCTTTGGGCTTCTTCAGTTTGGAGTTGAGCCTCCAAGATTTTATTTGGGTGCACTAGTTGCTCAAAAATTCCATCCAAAATGGGGATGACTTCCCCAACCCTTTCTAGGGCATGCTTTCAGACGTCTATTGCCTAAGTGAACTAATCTTCCATCTCTAGTCCATCATCCTTTGACATGCGTTGATCCTTGCATCATTTTAGCAAGAGATTCACCAAGGTCTCTAACTTATTTGTGGCATCCCCATCGAGAGGTACATCATTTGACAGCACCATCTCCTGTTCCAAAATTGTTTTGTAGAGGTTTAATATTCTCACTTTTGCCTATGTGGCCTCTTTGACCTGATGCTTCAGAGTATCCATTTCTTTGGTGAGCACCTGATTGGCAGCTACTTCCTTATTATACATACCCATAATTTGGGCATGTTTCCTTTTGGTAGTGCATGCATCATAATATAACAAAAAAAATTGGCATATGATTTCCATGGCTAGCTTCTAAAATGTAGTGTTTGTTAGAAGAGGGGAGATATTTTGGGGATCCACCCATAGTGGTTTGGGCAATGCAGAAGCATCAGGTCCAAAAGAGCTGTTGTCTTTGGGGAGCTCAAATTCCTACTCATTAAACATGTCCAAAAGAAATGATACATGCTTCCTCGTTTCCAAGGTTGCATCCTTAGGAACAAAATTTGACCACAGATATAACATCCTATCAGGGATGCCAAATTGATAATGTTCATGTGGATTGGCAAGTACATCATCGCCATGGTCTTCCACAAACCCAGTCGGTCCCTTCCCTTCAGTAGGGTCATGTTATACTTCAACCCCTGCATTGGAAACCATAGAAGTGATACTAATGGCCATTCTACTCCTCTCTTCCTTACCATTCCCCTCTTCGCCATAAAGTTCCCCTGCATCAAACAGTGAGTCATCAGAGATAATGTCTTCCTCCTGAACTAAGGAGGGAGCCTTCTTGGAGTCAAAATCCAATGTTTGTACCTGCACATCATGGATTCCCTATTGAGGCACTTGCTCTGATGTCTATTATTGTGAAACTCCTAAGGATGCTTTTGGGGGAGATGACTATGATGTTTGAGGGGGTGAAGCCAAAGTGGGAGAAATGTGTGGAGGAGAAGGTGGAGGTGGAGGGACTTACAGCAATGGTGACTTGGGTGGAGACAGTCGGGGAGGTGAAGGGCTTGGTGGAGATGGGCACGATGAGGAAGGTCATGGTGGAGAAGGGTGAGGTGGAGATGGGTGGAGTGGAGAAGGGTGAGGTGGAGATGGGTGCAGTGGGGAAGGTCGTAGTGGAGAAGGGCAAGGTGGAGATGGACGCAATGGAGAAAGGTGAGGTGGAGATGGGTGTGGAGATGAGTGGCCTTGTTGTGGAGCCTAGGTAGTCTTCTACCACTTTGGTGGTGCCTACTGACCAATTGCACTAGCCTCATGCTTAGCCTTCTTTTTCTTCTTCAATGGTGGCATTATGGAAGCTTTTCTATGGGGTCTTCACCCTGTGGTTCCTTTTGGGGGTGCAACATATAGAACAAGTTGTGCACTTGTTCTCCCACCATTATTTTCTTACTCTTTATGTCCATCAGGTCTATCTCCCTCTTTTCTTGGTAAGCCTTCTTACCTAGATAGACCAACATTTTTTGGAGCATATGAATATCCAAGTCTATCTTCTCAATCTCCAAGGTAATGGGTTGTGCATCATGGATCTGATTCACAAAGTCAATGAATTACCATAGTGAGAAGGCATACGGTAACTTAAACCATGTCAAAAGCTCTCTAGAAGGGATCATTCTTATGCATGCAAGGGAGAAGTGTTGCTTTACTGCAAACTAGGCTTGTTCAGTAGCCAAAGGGGGTAAATCCTTTGGGATGTGCTACTCATTTTGTAATTCCTCCCTCATGTCGTCTAACCAATACCTCATCTTGATTTTGTAAGAGGGGGTGATGTGTTGAGGGCATGTGAATGCCTTGTAGTGTTCAGTAGGGGACATGTGCGTGAGTGGGTGTGTCCACCTCAATGCTCCCAAATTGTAGTCTAATATGCCAATCTCATCAAAAACCATTAAGAGAAGAAATACTCCCATGAAAACCTATGTTTAGGGATCTGATGGGCCTTTTTTGCATCTTCAATGATCTTCTGATTAAAATACATAGCCCAGTTGTATTTCAAGCCTTGGGTAGATTAGTAGGCAATGTGAAGGTACACCATGTCAACTTCCTTCCACTAATCAGTCCCATCGATCTTGGTCATAATGATCTGTGTCATAACCTAGAGGGTCAGATCCTATAGGTTCTTGATGTGCATGGCATAGCCCTGCTTCTGGTATATGAGCATCGTAACAGTCTTTTAGACCTCTTCAGTGTCTACCAAGTCATCAGCGACATCCAACCCTGAGCATTGTAGTCTCATGACCTTGCTTATCCTCTCGGGCATGATCTTCATACTATGCCCAATAAAGTAGATATATTCCTCATTGACTTGCGAGAGAAGGAACTGAACCACCTCCATGGGTTTTCCAAAGTATGGCAGATTAAAAAGCTGAAATAACCCTACAACATCTAGCAAGTTGAACATCTTGAGATCAAACACCACTTGGTTCTTGGTGTTCTGGCGCTTGACTCGATATTTGTTTTAAAGTTAAACCTCATTTCTAGATTGTCGATCGTTATAATCAAAGATTATGCAAGTGGAGACCTTTGAGACCCAATTATCCACATATAACACCGATTCTAGATATTGTATCTCTTCAATCAAAAGAGGTAGGGAGGGGGTGATTGAGTTTTCTTTGTTGGTCATGTCATGCTTGCTTCCTCTCTCTCCACGTGTTGAACTTGACCTTCTGGAGTCTCTTCCCTAATGAAAACCATGTCTTCCCCACATACCTCTTCCTATGGTATTGTAGGTAATGGTTCAATTCTCAAGGCCTTTTTCTTAGACCACATCACCCTCTGAGGATCCTGAAGGTTGCTGCACGGTCGTCCAACATTTCCATATAAATACGTGGTTGTGGCTGACAACTTTAAATTTTTAAGCTTGAGTATCCTCTAATGGCAGACTTTTGCAACCT
The DNA here is from genome assembly GCA_037957365.1 of Torreya grandis. Classification (NCBI taxonomy): domain Eukaryota; kingdom Viridiplantae; phylum Streptophyta; class Pinopsida; order Cupressales; family Taxaceae; genus Torreya; species Torreya grandis. The sequence continues at coordinate 328,508 of JARHVA010000700.1, read as the reverse complement.
ACAACCTATAATATCTCTCTGTCGTGGCCATGTCTCAAAGTTCCCCTTGTAGTTTTCTTGGTAAGAAGTGACGCTTTCCTCAATACTTGTATTAAATCATGACTTCTCTATATTTTAGCTCTAGCATTCACTTATTCTCAGCTCTGGTATTCGCTTTGTTTTTGGTTCTTGTATTCGCTTATTCTTGGCTCTTCAACTCTGTTAATCATAATTAAATGCAAAATTAAATAGTAAAAAGAAGTTAACTGACCAATTTATAGGCTCAAAAGGGGGGTTTACCATTGTTACTATTTTCCCTTGACCCATCACTTCATGTCATTAATGTGGATCTTTAAAAGTTGTCGTGCTTCAATCATTGCTTATGGCATTTAATGTTTTTTATAGTATTGTCACATCATGCCATTGGCACATTTCTTTCCATAACTATTTTTCCTACATTAATGGCATGTCTCATCTTGCACCTTATTTTGAAGTGGATGACAGTTGTGTCCCACATTTTCCTTATTATGGAAGATAGTTGTCTTTCAAAATTCAAACCAATGGCGGGAATATCCTATCCTTAGGCTTCATACTTCACATGCCTTAAATGACTTGCAAACCCTTAACACTTTGCTTGCTTCATAGTTCACATGCCTTAAATGACTCCTTGCACCTATGAATCTTTAAATTAAGATTTGATCTCTTTTACCCCACACTAAAATGAGTTTTGGTCCTCCACGGAAAGAAAAACATTACATTAAATAGAATTACATTAAGAAACATTTGTGTGCAAAAAAGGCAACGCTTTTATTGAAAATATGAAATCCTAAACTAATGGTAAAAACCTTATTGATTACAATGCTTCAGCTATTCAGAATTGAAATATGGTTGGAGCCAACTTCCATTGTAATGCCTAGGAAGGAACTGGTCATCCAATAGTCATAGTTGCATACTTCAATAGGTTGAATGTTGTGAATAACAAAAATACCATCCCAGTGGACCCAAAGTTTTCTAGGATGGCATGCAAACTTGGAGTCATATAGTAATACTTTCATGCCCAGAGTAAAGGTTTTGTTTTTTATGTGGCAGTCATGCCATGCCTTCTGTTTGCTCTTTTCCACATCCAGACTCCAATGAACAAGGAAACAGGCTTCATCAAGTTGTAATAAAGCATCTAAGCATGCTTTCAAGGATGCCTTTTAATCTAATTGTCCTACAAGTGTGATAAAGAGATATGGTACTAAAAACTCAACTAGAAGAACTGCTTCTTTGTCATATACCAAATTAAATGGGGTAATTTTGTTCAAGCATTTGTAAGTTGTTCTTTAAGCGCACAAGACCATAGATACCCTATCATCCTAGTCTGTTCAGCCAATATTGCAAATCTTAATCAAAGTGGTACCAAGGATCTTGTTGAAGGCCTCAACAGTGTCATTGGCTTGAGGGTGGTATGGTGTCATTTTGTGATGTGCAATCATGAACTCATTAGTATGACACAAATTGATTCATTTAATAAATGGGTACCATAATAACTAGTGAAACCGAGTGGGCATCCAAACCAAGTTATGATATTCTCCTAAATGAAGTGAGCATCAGTAGCAATAATACAATATTTTATTGGCACAGCTTTAGCTCAGTGCATGAAGTAGTCAGTTGTTGTGATGATGTATCGATAACCTATTTTTCATCTAGCTGGAGTAATAGAGCCAACAAAATCAATGGCCCACTTCTCAAATGGTTCCTGAGAAATAATTGGTCATAGAGGCATGACATCTATTCGGTTAGGTTTTCCTACGTGTTGACATATGTCACATTTCTTAATGTACACTTTAGCATCTTGGAAAAGAGTAGGCCATCATAATCCAACCATTAAAACTTTACGTACAGTAGTTTATCCAGCATAATGTCAGTCGAAAATACCTTCATTAATTTCTCAAAGTAGCTCGAGACGTTCATGTTGCACACTGTTGAAGAATCTCATCTTAGCCAAGTTTGTAAAGATTCCCTCCTATGAGTTGAAAAGAGGTGTGGTGCAGACCGTGAGTTATTTTTTGGCTTGATGAGTGAGATAATCATGTGTTAAGCCAGTAGTCAAAAAGGTGACAATGTCCTCCAGCTCCTCAGGTACACAAGTAACATGGAAGAGTTAAACATTAGGTAATTCATCCTCTATGGTGCATGATGGCTCTCCTGACTCAATTCAAGATAGGTGGTCAGGTCTACAATTGACTTTCACAAGTTTCACCATGATAAAAAATTGGAACTCTTGGAACAAAACAATCCAATGGGTAGATTCATCCATGTAACACTGACTTATTAATGAGGTACTTCAAGGCCTCATGATTTGTATAGAAGATAAATGGAGTGGTCAATAAGTATTGTCAAAACTTCTGTAGAGCATAAACCATCGATAATTCTTTGCACTTCATAGTGGTCTAATTCCTTTCAGCTAGAGTGAGTTTCCTACTGGCAAAGTAGATTGGATGATCCAAGTGACTTTCCCCTGATTGTGCAAGGATTGCACCAATGGCTATTCCAAACGCATCAACATAGACGTGGATGGTTTTGTCCAATCAAAAAACTAGAGGATAGTAGTGGTTACTAGTTTGTCCTTCAGTGTCTCAAAAGCTTATTTATAGGAGGAAGTCCATATGAAGTGTTCATTATGCTTTATAAGTTCCTTTAGGGGTGTGACAATATTTGCATATTTGTGGATGAATTTTTTGTAGTAACTGGTATGGCCAAAAAATATGTGGACCTTGCACTGAGTCTTAGGTGTAGGGAGGTGAAGAATAACATACACCTTCATCAGATCTACCAAAAGCCCTTCCTTACAAATTATATATCTTAACAGCACACCAAACAATGTAGTAAATAGGCACTTCTTTAAGTTCAAGGATATTTGTAAGACCTAACAACGCTCAAGCATAAACCTCAAGTTGGAACAATGGGCCTTGACCAGACCATAAACTATCCAATCATCCAAGTAAACGTGAAGAAACTTATGGATGAAATCCTTAAAGGTTTCAATAGCTACTTATGAGAACACAGCTAGGGCGTTCTTTAGCTCGAAGGGTATGATAGTATACGTGAAGGATCCCCATTCAGTGGCAAAATTTGTCTTTGATTGGTCCTCTTCAGCTATTTTTACCTGGTGGTATCCCAAGAATCCATTGGTGAAGGTATATATCTCACATCCAACAAAACCTTCAAGGATTTCCTTCATGAAAGGTGTTGAGAAGGGGTCAGTGACACATGATGCATTAAGCACTCGATAGTCCATGCAAATACAAATGCATCCATATTTATTGATACTAATCACCATGAGACTAACCCATTTAGATTTATCAATGGGGGTGATTACTCCAGCGTGCAACATACTATCAATTTCCTTTTTGGCGTGTACTCAGATTGGGATTCATTCTATATGGCCATTTTCTGACTGGTCGATCACCGTCAATCAACTTGATATGCATCTTTCCTAAGGATGGATGGAAGCCCTTCATTTCACTATAATTTCTTGGAAAGACATCTTGATATTTTTGAAATCACTTTTTCAGTCTAGTAATTTCCTACCATAGCCATCTTTGGTTCTTGCTTTGTGTCGATGTTGCATTGAACAGTTTGAATGGGCCCAGTGTAAGGTTGTCTAGATTAGTGCCAGTATCATGAACATCTTGTGTGCCATAGTCTATAGGGACATCCAAATGGGTTGTCAAAGGATCAAGTGGATTGGATCCTTCACCTTTTTCCATGTGAAACACTAGCTTTTGTTTGCCTAGACGTATTTCTTTGCGTTAGTCTTGATCAAGGACTAGGTCCGACGTAGAGACTTGTGTTGATGATTTAGTGAAGAGATGTAGTGGTTGTTCAAGAACATGATGGATATTCGTTAGACGATCTTCAATGGGACTCAGATCACTAACAATTGATTCTCATATGGCTTGGAGGGTAAGGTGTAAATCCACTCTTGGAGAAGAATAATATAGGGTCGATTTCATGTTTTCCTTCAAGAGATGCCAAAATTAGGTTCTCATGTGTCATTCTTTATGAACATACCAAGCCCTTTCCCAAGTACGTAAAGTTCCATAAAATGTATGCACCCATAATTACTCTGGTAGGTATGACTCTTCATTTCTCCACATTTGCTTGCAAGCTTCTATATGGGGTTTTGATCGTAGTACTTTGCTTTAATTGGTTGCCCCTTAACTTTGTTGTCATGATAGAACTGGTGATGCAAGGTAGAGAATACTTGGTCTCAGTAAAGGAGTTGTTCATGATGGGTTCACCACCATCTTATAGTTGTACCATCTAAAAGATGAACTAATGACCGCATACGATCACTTTTGGTGTTATAGAATTCTTAAAGGTGTTGTATGAAGTCACCTACACTGGGGAGCCTCATCAAGTCTTTCAAGTGGTGCCTCTACGATTGGTCCCCTCATGATTTGACTGATGACAAGCATGACCCTGTGATGTTTATAAAACTAGCATGGAATGGTCTCCCGAATTCCAATTGCACTACACACTCATCCAGTGAGGTCATAATTGCTATGTGTCTAACAATTACAAGCATTACTTATAGTGTCAGAGAGGGACTAAATGTCCAACCATCTAATAATGCCATCCAGAGTTGGATCCCTTTCCTCATCATCTCTGAAATTGATATTATAGATGTGGTTAATGTCTTCTTCCACATTGATAGGTTCTATATAAGGGGGGCCCTATGTTTGATCCAAGGGAATTACAATGTGTTGGTCAGTTTTCTCAAAACTAATATATCACTTCTTAAAACTTATATCTACATTATTTTCATAGCGTTAGGACCGTCCCAATAGAGCTGGGAAGTCATCTACCTAAATTAATTCAAGAACCTCAAAATCCACCTTGAAGGGTACTCTAAATATATCAATCATGGCATTCTTGAGGACACCTATTGGTAAAGCATGAGTCTTGTTAGCCATGAACAACATGTGAGGTGATCGTTGCAATGTTGGACTACCCATTTTTTGTTAGTCATCTTTGGTGAGGACATTCACTTCTACATCAGTGTCAACTAGTATGTCTTGGATTACCCATTCATCGATGATAGAATTGACTAGTATCTCTTTATCTTCCAAGAGGGAAAGGGGAATAAGAGTGTCCTGCCTCCGAGCATGATTTAGGCAACAATACTTAGTTTGTCGAGTCACCTAGGGTTGAACATCATGTGGTGTTTGTGCTTGATTCTTAAGCCAAACACTCAATTTTGGGATAATGTCCTCATCCAACATGCAATTACACAGTTCCTGAAAGTCATCACGTGCCACATTTTGTGGTTCAGTTGCCCTTTGCACAGTAGCACATTGCATTGCTTCTTTATGATTAATGAATTGAATCTCCCCTTCGAGTTCTCATACCAATGCCATTGTATCTTGGAGGACATCCTTCTATTGTTTCGCATTAGGATACTTTTATGTTTGTGGTTCTTCATGCTGAACTTTTTCAATAGAATTTGAGATAGATTTAGACTATCCTCCACTACACGTGGTAATATTCACTTGTTGAATAGTTGGGGTGCCTAAATGTATGCACCAATGCAATTTCTTAACTCGTATCATAATGGCACCCTCGTCATTTCACTTCTTAATGATAACTACATACAATTTGAGACACTCTTCCAGTCGGTGGTCCTTTTTACAATAAGCACATGTAGGCTAATCTGGACAATCTCTTTGGTAGTGGTCTGGGGATCCACATTTGTAACATGTCCTAAGCAAGAAACAACCACCTCCTCATCCTTGTCTTCATCTTCAAACCTGATAGCTACCATTATCTTGATTGTTGGCTACATAATTCTGGTGTGTACCATATGCTCGTGCTTCATGGATGTCACTAATCATACAACAATCATTAGTGTCATGAGTATAGGCATCACAAATCTTACATTAATCAGACACCTTTGAATGTGATGCTCACTGTAAAAGAGAGCAAGAACATTCATCATGTTCTTCATGATAGATTTCATATGACTGCTTCAATACAACGCAGATGTTCTTTTATGGGCATTTACTTTGGGTGTGACCATTAGATTCATAGTCAGTGCACCAAAGGCCACTACAAGTATCATGTGCATTATTCTTAGTTAATTTTTCAAGCTATGATGCAATTGAATATATCTGAGCTTTCATGAATGGATTGATCCATGTCTCGATACATCCAATTACTTTAGCACAACGGGTAGCTTCCAAGGCTTCACATGGGCTAGTGAAAGTCTTCTAAGACAATGTTCATTGGAAGGGTAGTAACAAACCTCCCATGAACCATTGTGCATGTTTCATAGCATTGATTTCGAAGGACAACTTTGATAAGAGCATTTTAAACTTTGCATCATACTCTCACACACTTTTAATAAGTTCTCATTTGATGTCCTTCAATGCAGTTATGCTTTGTTGTTCAAATTTTGAAATGTTAAACTCTTAAAGAAATGTTATCTTAAGTTGATCATAGTCGATGACAGCTTGTTGAGGATCAAAATTTCTATACCATTTATGTGCGTGCTCTAAAAGTGTAGTTGCAATCTGTGTGGCTTTACGCTTAAAAGAGGTGATGCCTCACGTCCTCCAAATAAGTTCACATTTATGGGCATGCTCAGTTGCATTCCCCACGCTTTGATATTTCGATAAATGGAGCGTCATTTCGTAATATACCATTATTAGTTGAGGTGCCTGAACTAGTGGTTATTGAAAATGTCCAGCCCTTATCCCTTGAGGGAGAAGTCCACTGCCTCTTGTGCCTCCACCTAGGTTGCCTCCAGCACCTCTAACAGTAGTGCTCATGATAGGGGGTGCAATAGCTGGGTGGTTAACCAAACTTGAACCTGTACTCTATCTACTTTGAGGGTCAAGCCCTCCAAGCATCCCAAATTATGCCATGAAACTTCCTTGAAGGGGGAAGGAAAGTTATGTATATGTGTCAAATGGCTCAATTCCAATATCCCTTACTGGCTCAATCTCTGATTCCATGTTATATGTATCCTAATTATGTATGTGTACTTTTGATTCAAGAGCATGAGCACGCACTATGGTTTGGGAGCCTAGTTGGTTCAGACTTGGTTCTTTGGTTCCCGTCATCCAACTAGTTTCTCCTTTGTATGGTAGTAATGGCATAGGGCATGACTCAAAAGTGATGGGGTCCTCTTTATGTGTCTCCACTTCCCTGTGGATCCTGACAACATTTTCTAAGTTTTCCCAGTCTCTTCCTACACCATTGACTCCTATAATCCTTTATCGAGCCTCATCATACTTCTGCTTCTGCAATGCTCACTGACTGGCTACCATTTTGAACCCACAATCTTTTACCAACTCTTCTCTACTCCCCTCCCAAATTTGCAGCTCATACACAAAAGGATTTAGTTCTCCATTGGCATAGTCTCAAGTCCCAAATTAACAATTAATTTCTTGATTTCTAAAGCAAGATATCTAATGTAATGGCCACGTCGTTATCGAATGAACTAGAACTTGGCCTGTTCAAGGCATGAATAGGTGGTTATAGCGTACTCTAGAATGTAGCTGTTCAAAACTCATTTCCACCAAATGTTAACAGGTCTAGTCCATGGGGTTCTAAGTCATGCTAAAGCTCTTTGTCGCTCTAGGGTCCAAGACTATCTTCTCCCAAGGTTTCAAGATCATCCTTGAGTATATGCAGAGAGCCAAGCATGTAAATGAACAGGGATCTCAGCAAAGAAATTTTCATACAATGCACTATAGAGATTTTGCTCTACCCACTGGTGTGCGGAAACTCCTGGTTCAATATAAGGAACAACAAAATTATTTTCAACTCCAGTAATCCATTGTGCTATATTCTTAAGAGTAATGTGCTCAAACATTCTCCATGACTGAGTAGCAAGTGCTTCACGTCCCAGTAATGAAGCCAAAATGTTGTGTTTTTTATTGTTACTATAGCTTTGGCACTGGAGTCTAGCCCAACAAGCTAGTGTGTTGGCCCTTTTCACACAAGACTGAAGTGCTGGAGTCTTATGCACTCACTCAAAGCACACAATTGAAGACCAATTCTTGCAGGTTTTGTTGCTCAGTGTTATTGCCTTAGTCATATTCTTCCTCCTATATATTGGAACAAATACTACGTAAAAGTAAAAAATAAATTACTTGATTCTAGTGTTTCCAAGCTATGCCACCATTATTTTATAGACTATTGCCATCACTAGTTAAGGTTGTTACTTTAGAAAAAGAAAAGGTAGGTTAGGTTCCATAATAAGTTCTAGTTATTACTCTCAATGTACACACCACATTCAACTATCATGAACACAAGAAAATTATGTAATGTTCATAATTCATATATTCATAATCCATATATTAAGCATGAGCATCCATAAATCAATTTCTTTCCATCCATTACAACAGGGGTATTTATACTTGTTTATCCCTGACTAAGTGTTTACATTATTAATGAAAAGAATAAATTACCAACAAACTCTCAACAGACTGAGAATTGTGGCTCTTAACCAACTAGCTTTGCCTCAGGACTCAGGTCTTTGCGCCCCTTATATACTTACACTATGTTGGATTATTGCTACCATGTGTTTATCTTCTCATGACTGGTGCAAAACTTATGATCAATAAGATCTAGGTGTCCTATATGAATCGCTCCTTAATTGCTCTCGCTTTCCACATGCTCCCTAAATCTTCTGCTTCAGTTTTGATTCCTATGTTCTTGGGTTCCTCGTGATTAATTCTTTGATTGGGTCTTCTTGCGCTAGGGCTTCTGTGTCTTTATCCTCTTGCGCCTTGTAGGTTCTGTGCCTAACAAGTTTCATGCCATAGTATTCCTGTGCTAGGGTCCTTCCACGTTGTGCCAGTCCCATGCCAAAATGGACAATACTTAGCCAAAATTTAGGGCTAACAAGAAACATATCGGTAGACTCCACGCAATGAGTGTTGATGATGCCACCATAACCGATCATTAGTGCATCCAAATGAACACAAATGATAGAATAAAATCCTTGAAAGTAATTCAGTGCCATGTGCACAAATAGTGGATGCAATGAAATGTCTTGATCAAATCCAGGACTCTCATACCTAAGTGAATCTAATGATGTGTTAGGAATCTTATGCCTAATAGAAGAAAGCTTAGGTCTATCATTACTGAATTAAGGGTATGGTCTTGTAAGACTTACAGAAACAAGTTCATGTCTCACATGCCTAAGTGAAAGGTCAGGTCGCTCATGCTTGACAAAATGTGAAGATGAATTAGGTCACTCATGCCTAATAAAATATGAAGATGAATCAAGGCTCTCGTGACTAAGTATAATATGTAATGAATGCCCTAATACAATAGAGTTGTGTCGCTAGATATCCTTTACAAGTGTAAAGTGAACAAAAACTAGTGCAGAGATGTTACAAAATGGTCTTGAAGAAATGGAAGCACTTTCTTTATAGCCAATGCCATGGAGAACGATCTAGCTAACAGGGTAGATGGGCAACATAATGCCCTATTCGTGTTTTCCAATACCTCCACCAAAGTAATCTATGGTGAAAAGAATATAGGAACCAAAACCAATGTTGTGTTTCTTAAAGAAGGCAAGCACGTCAACATTGTGATCAACAAAAGTGTGAGTTGCGACAAAGGCAACTATAGGTAGAGGTGGATCACAATAAAAATCAATGTCTGAAAGATCACAATCTAAGAAAGTATCCAAATGATGCATGCTAGAATTAGAGGTATGTATTGAATGTGGTACAAGTGTACTAGATGTGGGTTCCACACGATCAGAGTGTTAGTTGTAAGAGTGCAATATTGACTTGAAAAATGTGAATGAGTGTGTTGTGTGTTGCAAGTTTTGTAAAGATGAGTGTGTTATGTGCTTTGAGGGCCTTGTTTTCTTCTAAAAACTAAATAATATCTTTTTGAAACGTAGAAATCTTAGAGAAGAACATATCACTCTCAGCTTGAAAGTTGTTATTTATTTCCATTAGAGAATTTACATTAGGGCACAAAGGCATTGCAAGCACCAAAAGAATGACAATGCACTAATAAAGGGGCCTTGAAGGAGATGTGGCACAAATCAAAAACATGCCAACATATAAATGTCCAAATCCAAGGACGGGGTGTGAACTACAAGTGTGCAAAAAAAATGTACAAGATACAATATTTAAGAGTTTTGTAAGCAATAATTTTACTCCACTTTTTTTTGGCACTTTATAAAAAGTGTGATGAAAAAATAATGCCCCCTAACTACTTATAATAATACAATTTGAAAAAAAATCACCCTATTACAAATTAAATTGAGCCAAAAAAATCAGTGTATATACACTATGACTCAGTTGAAATTACAAATCTTGATTTTAGGGGAAAAAATATGCACTTTAAAAAAGGCACCTAAAAAGTATCATGAATGTAGAAAAAAATGCCTAAAAAATTTGGTGATGTTCATTAACAAAGAAGGCCTTTAAAAATAGACTTTCAAGTAGAATAATAATAAAATGAATAAATTACATATTGAAGACTAGAACCAACATTGCAAATCAACAAGAATCATCTCCTAATTTTAAGTGACACTCAAGATATGAAAATATATATATATATTTGTGAACAAAAACATTCAAGAAAGGAGGTCTCTCAAAATATAAATATGTAAATATGAAATCAAAAAAATTTAAATAAGCATACTAACATGACAGAAGTCACTAAATGCTCTCTCCAAAACATACTCTCTCCAAAATGTACCTAAAATATACTTCCTTTGAAAACACGACTAAAATGAAGTAGTTAAAATAAGACTCTTTGATAACTTATTAGAATTCTTGATTAGTTAGGATAAAGCATATTAATCTTAGACATAATTCACATCAAACAAAGAAAGAGACAGAGAGATTGAATACAACAATGTACTACTAATATTGCATTAATAATGCACTAAAGTAGGGACCGAACAATACAATGAACTCTCAGAGTCTATTCTCCATAGCACACCATTGCACACCAAGACATTGTGAGAGTGAAAGAGTGCCTTGTTTTTATAGCATAGGAAAGACCCTATAAATATAGGTGGTGGTATTAATGCAAGTGGTTAATGCAATATTAGTGGTACACTATTGTGTCTAATCTCTTTATCTTTTTTCTTTATTTGATGTGAGTTACGTCTAAGGCTAATATGTTTGATCATGGCTAGACCAAAATTCTACTATAAAGCGAGTTTGTCTCCTCGCCCGTAATAGCCATCACCTCCTCGTGGAGGTGACGTTTTTAACTGATTGAGCCACAATGGTAGTAGTGGTTGACGAGCTCCTTCCTAGAGCAAATTTTCGTCCCTGGCCCTTGCTATCTCCCCCTCTCGACAAAGGATACAAAAAATAAAAATAACAAACATATGGGTGAGAGTCTTTACTTGACATTGCAAAGCCTCTAGGCATCAATCGTTGGGTGGGGAAGCCTAAGAGTTACCCCCCTCCACCTCTTTCGGCTCCCATGTTTGTTGCTAGTGCCGAATAGCCTTAGGCTTTGTGTTTTTTTGTTTTGTTTTGAATCTTTTCTTGGTGGAACAATACTTATGTCTTTTGCAGTACAACATATTTTTTAATGTTGTGATTTGACTACTCTCTCAGGGCTTGCTTCGATGTGTATTTTACATTCTAGGGTGTGACTTTTCTATCCTTTTTTTGTATGATCAACATTATTTTATATTAGGCTATTAATAAAAATGTAATTTTCACTCAAAAGTTATAAGGTACAATTAACAATGCATACCAACAACATTAACCTAAAAAATAATATAAAACTAAATAATTTATAATCCAAATAGGGTCTCGTGTTAGTTAAACAGTTTCTACAACTTTTACTACTTTACATAGATGGTGAGTTCATGTGCATAGAAATTATCTACCCCACTTCTTAAAAACCAAATTATTTTGCAAAAAGTGGTCCAACTTTACACCCAAAAAAATAATTATTTTTTAATCCATTAAAGTATTTAAAATAACTTGTAAAAACAATATTAATTTACTTTAATTTACTTTTTAATAATATTATTCTACATATATTTACATAATAATATTTTTGTAACACCCTCCCTAAACAAACATTAAATCCCACCATAAAAAAAAAATTCTCTTTTTGTTCTCAATATCCAATATACTTGTTTTTACACAAGCATGTGTAGATCCTCTTACATAACATAAACACACATATAGTTGATAACAACCAGCTACAATAAAAATGGAGATCATATTTATAATTAATCTTCTTAGAATAATATATATCTTATACACAAGAATAGGTATCAGGGAAACATGTCTCAACAAAGACTAGGTTACAATCTTAGGTTCAACAAACTTTGCTCAGTTTTAAGGAGCACTGGAAAGTCGGTTAACTTTGTCTAGGCTACTCTAAGGTCCTCAATAATCCCATTAGTGAACCAAAATGTCTAAAAACCTAAGAAACAACTATACATTTTTCTAAACTAAACATCAAATGCAAAAGATATAATAATACCCTCTTGGCTTAAGGTCATGCACAACAATCTCATTGCCCTCACACAACAATCTCATTGCCCTCAAAGGAACACTTACCACACCCGAGTAATGATTATTACACAATGATAATGGCCATCACACGATTACAATATGACTATAGTAGTTTCATCTTGCCAAAATTCACTCGGAACCTTGAGTAGTCAATCAAGCACCACATGTCACACTCTCGAGCATTAAAGTTAATCTTTAATCAAATGCCACAACTAGCTCTGAAACCTTGAAAGAGACTCTAAATTCAAAATATATCTTGGTGTGCTCTGAGGGCCTCAACATAGATGTTTAAACTAAGTATATAATAATTTACCTGGAGACCATTTTTTATATAAATCTAGTTTATACAACTATCACACATCATGTGCATTGCACTCTCCTAAAGCAATATCATAAGCTTCCTCCATTGTGTACACATTGCTATTCTTTTACCTCTTTGCAATGAGAGACCACCATGTGGCATGCACTTTGCAACCGTGTAGATCATATCAAGTGTCTCAAAAGCCATTCAAACCACCAACAATATGCCTATTGTTTAGACATTTAGACACTAAGGTATAAATATAAAAGGGATGTAAATATCTGATTAAACAACGTCGAGGTGAATGTGCAATGTATACACACCTTATTTTCAATAAATTATTTCCCTTTCTAAGGGATGAGACTTGCAATTTTGGATCAATGGCTTCCAAGACAAAACTCAAGTTTCCAAGTCGGATATAAAGGTTGATCACAAGGCTTGCACATAACATGTGTGACTTTTCATCAAGGTGGTGCCTTGCAATGACCATAGCCCATTAAATTTTATTCCAAGATTAAGGTCATAAAGTCGAAACACAATTGACAATACTAAGGAAGATCTGTTGAGGATCAAATTTAATGTGTAAGGATCAAACACGAGTTCTCAAACAATTATATAGAGATGCACAAGTAAAACAGGGAAACTTACACAATGATTACAGATAGAACAATTCATCCAAATTTCACATGAATATTTCTTAAGCAATCAAACTCAATACAATACACAAGTCTACTTATAATTCATATTCACATCACGGATCTCTATTTACAGTAGAAAGGAATCAAGAATGAGAATACATATATTTTTTCTCATATATATGAGAAAAAATATATGTATTCTCATTCTTGATTCCTTTCTACTGTGAATAGAGATCTGTGATGTGAATATGAATCAAGAGTGAGACTATATATACATATAGCTCATAAAATTGAATTTAACATACAATAAAGGATTGAAAATGGAACACAGTGGGTCTCAAACTATAATATTATTCAATATCCTATTCAGAAATTTAAAATGTAATATACTTCTGGTGAGTTCCCTTACATATTAAAACATAAGGATAAGCACATATAAATATAAGTCCTTAACACACAGGCAGAATTACAAATCTATAGTAATATTAAACATACATCTTATTCGGAGACTCCTTTAATTCAAACATATAAAGAATGCATTATGCTCCAAACTGCTTAAGTAGTTAATAACAATGCAGCAAGCATGATAATGAATAGTTCAACCTTGTTTATAATTCATATCTTACAAGATATGCTCCAAGAAAATGAGTTTACAACAATGTATGAGCAGACACCCTTTATGTAGAGAGAGAATTTCCAATGTTCCCTCTTAAGATATAAGGTCTTCATGCCTAATTTGATTCCATCACATTTTTATTCAATCATGTTTCATTATGAACACATATAGCTTGTGCTTTCATATGCATTTCGGGTCGCTCAAATTAGAAACATAAACATCACAGTATGCAGAATTATGTAGCCTTTTCCAAAGATTGCATAACTGCATCTCAATCATTTAACATAAGTCTAACGTCCATGATTCAATATATGGAAACAAAGTTGTATGTATTTTGGAAAGAAAAAAAAAGTTGAAGAAATTGTCTGAGAAAGAAAAAATAATGTGCTTTAAAATAACTCTGAAAACCCTGTTTCTACATAAGGAGATAGTGTTTGAGAAGAAAAACATCAATGTGCTTTTGAATAATTGTCAGAAGTTTCTTATTTCGGAAAAAAAAAACAGTATTTTCAAAAATAACTTTGAAGGAGTGGAAGAGAAAAGAAAGAAGTATGAGGAGGAGAAATACTAAACATTATGGATTTGATTTTTTTCTATTAATTACTAATACTACTCTAAATAACCTTAAGAAAAGAGTGGAAGAGAAAATAAGAAACATGAGAAGAAACACCAAACATTATAGATTAAATTTTTTTCCTATTAATCAAATGTACAACTCTAAATAAACCTGAAAAGGAAATCAAAAAGAAAAAAAGGAAACATGAAAAAAAAAATACCAAACATTATAGATTGGAATTTTTCTTGAATGTTAAAGATGTAATTCTCCTATAACTTACTCACCTTCACCCGAGGCCCAATCAAAATGTGCTACCATGTGGCCTTCATAAAAGAAAGAGATAAGTGAGAGGGATGGATAAGAAGAGAAATGGTGAAAAGTGCAAAGTAAGTATATCAGATGCTAAAACAATACTGAGTACCTGTTCTGTGCTTTGTAGATCCAAAACTCATGTAATTCTCCTATAACTTATTCACCTTCACCCGAGTCCCAATCAAAATGTGCTACCATGTGGCCTTCATAAAAGAAAGAGATAAGTGAGAGGGATGGATAAGAAGAGAAATGGTGAAAAGTGCAAAATAAGTATATCAGATGCTAAAATAATACTGAGTACCTGTTCTGTGCTTTGTAGATCCAAAACTCATGTAATTTTCCTATAACTTACTCACCTTCACCCGAGGCCCAATCAAAATGTGCTACCATGTGGCCTTCATAAAAGAAAGAGATAAGTGAGAGGGATGGATAAGAAGAGAAATGGTGAAAAGTGCAAAATAAGTATATCAGATGCTAAAACAATACTGAGTACCTGTTCTGTGCTTTGTAGATCCAACCGGAGTTTTGGCAGATTGTCAAGCTAACAATGAAAAGTGGAAAATAAGTATATTAGATGCCAAAACAATACTGACTACCTGTTCTGTGCTTTGTAGATCCGCCTGGGGTTTTGGCAGATGAGCCTGCGACCTTGGGCTGGGGTTTCGCCTCTCCCCAACTTATGTCACTACACAGTAGTAGTAGTTCCATTATCAAGTGAGTGACATAACATGCAAGCAGATCATCTTACCCTGCCAAGGCAGATACCTGATGAAATATCCAATCAAATACTCTCATCCTATTTGGGCTAAAGTTTCAATGTCGATCAGAGAATACCAGATTTCCAAAAGGAAGATACAAAGTACAGCGGAACCCTTGTGAAGAGAGGAAGGCGATGACAAAGGAGATGCAGTGTGCAGTTAAAGGTGAGATTGATCTTTGGCAAACAGCCACACTCTCAGTGCCCTGCTCAACTCCACCAATCCTGCTGTAAAGCTCGTCATTGTAGGAAACAACCCCACAAAGCTTAAATCTTTAAATACTTTCTCCTCCCGACACCGAAACGGTCCAACACTTGACATAATTCCATCACGCCGCCTGGGGCCGCATCGCCTAATATTTCTTTATGAACTTTGAGAAACGCTACTCTTCCGATGCCGATCAGAGAAACAGATTGCATTTGTAATGTAATACGCCATCTTTCCCTCTTCCCTTCGCTCTACATTGAAACTTTTGTCTAAGTATGATGAGATTACAGATCTGACATTTCATCAGGCATCTGCCCTGCGAGGGCAGGTTGATCTGATGCCTTGATCCCATGGGATTTCACCTCCTTGAACATGGAACTGCTACTGTGAATTTTTTTCAGTGTGGCATAAGTTGGGAGAGGCGAGGACCCCAACCCAAGAGTAGCCAAAAAGTCTTTTTTGACCGCCAAGAATATTGTTAGTTTACAATCTACAAAAACACCAGGCAGAACTGAACTGCAGAGCAACAGTAGTCGGGATTAAACCTGGTTTTCTTTTCTATGGATGTCCTATGGGAGCATAACTAGTGCACGTTTGATAATAAATTTGTATTTTATAGCGGAGGATCAAACCATAAAGAAGGTGGGCTTTACCTAGTATGTTCTCTAGTCGAGTCTCCCTTGTAGTTGCTTCTTCAAGGAACATTGCTCCTCATAAGTCTAGAAGGTTCCCCAGAGTCAAAAAAGAATATGTTAAAAAGTATTTTTATTTTTAATATTTCTCAAAATTATTACATCATAAGCATTTTACTGCAATGGCTAAAGGGTAGATTCTTCTCGACATAATCTAGATGTCGTTTGTGCGATGGGAATGAAGCAGCGGGAAAAATCAACAAATGGTGTATGTCTTTGTATATTGGCAAGAAGGCAACCAAGATTTGTTTTGACATATTTTGATGCCAATTTTGTGGCTATCAAACTTACTTGTTGGCTAATGCTCTTAGTTGCCTAATCCCAAGTCTTTAGCAAGATTAATATGCAAATTTATTTGACATGGAGGTTGTTTGGAGGATGGTGGTGAGATTGTGGACTAAATCCGGTGAAGAGGACATGGAGCAACGAATGACGAGGGCATGCGAGGCACGTTAAAGGCTAAAAAAATGACCACAGACTATATGATGGCCCATCTTAACAAAATAGACCCTATGCAAAGTTGTGGGCTTCAAGTAAAGAGACATAACTTATCATGAATTGTAATTACATTTTTTACTCTCAAAATCCTTTTATTAACTAATTAACACTTTATGATAAAAAAGCTAAATTGACCCACTAAACTTGGATCTTCTACATTATAGTTGGAAGAAAATGTACGTTAAATCTAGGATGTGTAGCTTATTAGCACTTGTAAATAGTCTGTCACAAATACATTTTTACATGTCTATGTTCTTCTACACAAATGTGGATGGTTGTGTTGGGTAAATATTTTGTCAATCAGCTAACTGATAAGCAAAATAGGTCTCTTCAACCACAGCATAGGGAAATTGGTCGGCCAGATGTGTAGGTTTACTACATCAAAAGGGGACAAATCTCTCCTCTCATCAAGGGGAGGTTCCATATATATAGAGAGAGAGAAAATAATACTCAAGGGTAGGATAAACCATCCATCTCTCTTTTTTCAGAGATGATGTGTGCAAATCAAAGGAGAAATCCAGATGAAATGACAAAAAACACTCCTCTTCTTTCAGAAGTGTTGTTCAGCAGACAAAAAGAATCTTCAAGTGATGACAAGTAACTGTAACAGGGTATAGTAACACAGCAAGATGAAATGAGGCACAAAGTCTCCACCTCAACTGCTAAAGAGTGGAATACAAAGAACAATGAGAGCACAAAGTCATCCCAAGGTTCGTTACTCAGAAACAGAAAATAAACACACATTGAGGACAATTATGACAGCACAAAGTGTGTAACTGGCTTCAAGACACTTTCTTTGTCACCTCTACTAGCTCTACTTGTTAAATTGTATAAACAAGAATACATTTAAGAAATAGACATAAGAACAATCCCCTATAATGATACAAGATATGACAGCACAAAGTCTGAAAGTTACTTGCTTTCTGATTTAAACAAAGAAATATGATGGACAATTTGAACTCAAAGTCTCAGTATTGCCTTTCAATTTGGGTAGAGTTTTATTTTTGATAACAAAGAGAGAGATATCAATCCCCCTAACAATAAGAGAGAGTTCAATATATAGCCCTCTAAGAAAGACTTGGGAGCAGTAACACATCATGTTGCATTAAATTTTGTCAAGAAGATATGTTGGAATTGGGCGCATTTGCCCATTTGCTTTTCTCAATGCAGAGAAACGGGTCACGCCATCGAATGTTTGTATCCTCCAATGTCCACCTAGTGGTTTGCTTCTAGAAACATATCTTGTGCGTGAATATTTATGGTCCTTCTTCATCATTCCTCCTTTTCTGGCTATTGAATCAGGGCCTTGGTTCAATTTGATGCTCTGTTCTTTGGTCACTTCCTATTGGTCTTAATAATCGACGTGCGACACGTTTCGCTGCAAAATAGGCAAGGACACGTGGCAACATTCGTGAGACTCTAAGAGACGTTTATTGAAAGAAGCTTTGAAACTTGTAAGAAACTCAAGATGCGGATACAGACACTTGTTGCATTCTGTGAAGTTACAACGGAACATGTGGCAGCTTTCACTTGTCTTTTGAGAATCTCGTAGAGAATGACACTTGGCGTGCTCCGCTTACTTTAGTAGCTTACTGTGCGTCCGCTACAATCCTTACTTAATAAAGAGACCAAAGGAAGAAACTACGGATGTTGACATGTGGCGACTTCCACTGAGCTTTAGTTTCTCTTTTGAAAGTCTTTGGGACTTATATCAGTTTTCTGCAGAATATGACATGTGGCAGCTTCTGCTGAATTTTGAAGATGACACATGGCACGTTCTGTTGCTTTGAAACTGCGTCTCAGTAAATGACACATTGAACCTTTGAACTAAAAATAGTTCAAGGTTCAACAGTTCAATGGTTCAATGGTTCAAACATTGCATAGAAGCTTGCCGATAGATTCTTTTGGTTGAACCAAGGTATTGATCCAGTCTTGAAAATGACTAAGTGTTAGAAACTTATTCTTTTGATTGAACTCACCTGTAGAATCTTTTGAACCTGTTGGTCCTTTGATTGAAAAAGCTTGAAAAATTCTCAATTTTGAAAGCTTAAAACAATTTTTTGAAATGGGAAGAGATAATTTTGTCTTGCAAGACCAAAATAGCTTAAATGTTGTCCCAAAAATGAGTGACATTTTTCGGGTACAACAGCTGGCTCCAGTTGGGGAACTTCTATCAATTGTAAAAAAAAATTGAAGGGAGTAGAATCCAGAATCTCCAGTGTCTTCATTTGTACCATTGGGTTATGGAGTCATGTTACTCATAAATGAAAGGCGTCAAAAACAAATAAAACAAAATGAAACTAAAAACTATACAAATATACATATGTACAGATGAAATAATTTGATACTTCAAGAATTGAAGTGTTTTAGATGCTGCCTAGTGTGAGATAAAGAAAAAAGTGTGCCATCTTGATACTTCAGCAGAAAGCTATTTTCACCATTGTGTTGATGAATAATAAATGGGCCTCTCCAAAGGGAGTCAAACTTTCCATGCATCCCTTTTGGTTCTCTCTTTTTGTCCCACAACAAGACTTGATCCCCAATCTGGAAATCATGATTTTTTGCCTTCTGGTCAAAGAGTTTCTTTACCAAATTTTGATGAGCAGCAATTCGGTCTACCACCATAGTTCTCTGCTCATCCAACTCAGTTAGGCACATGATTCTCTTATTAAGGGGGCTTTCATATGTTTGATCTTCAATTGCCTTAGCCAATTTCAAAGCAGACAATTCTAAGGTGATTGGTATCTCAGCATTGATATCATAAATAAGTTGAAAAGGAAACATACCAATTGCCCTCTTTGGTGTGATTTTGTCTACCCATAAAGCATCAACCAATGCTTTATGCCATGTCTTTTGATTGTCATATGTCAGCTTCTTGATGATAGTTATCAAGTTCTTATTGCTTGATTCAGCTTGTCCATTTCCTTGTGGAAAATAATCATAAAAATGGGAGAGTGTAATCTCATAATAGAAATAAAATTGTGTAATCTCCCGGGAAGTGAAACAAGCTGCATTATTAGTAATAATCTTGGTTGGGACTCCAAACCTAATAATGATATTCTCTTTGAATAAATTGCACACAACTTTTAAAGTAGCATGCTTGGTTGGGATTACTTCTACCCACTTGGTGAAATAGTCAGTTGCTATAAGGACATAATCACGTCCAGCACTTGAGGATGGGTTTATAGCTCCAATGAAATCAATTCCCCATTGCTGGAATAGTTCTTCTATGATCACTGGCTTGAGAGGCATGGCAGCTAACTTGGGTCTTCCAACGAATTGCTGGCAAAGTTCACATTTTCTCACCCACTTAAATGCATCTTGGAAAAGAGTTGGCCAGAAATACTTGGCTCGCAGAATCTTGTGGGCAGTCACAGGAGCAAAAAAATGTCCTCCACAAGCTAGATTGTGGAAGGATTTCAAAATTTGACTTTGTTGTTTTTTGTCTACACAGTGAAGGAATACTCCATCTAGAGTTCTCTTATACAGGTCGTTATTCTAAAAGACAAAATTGGCAGCTTTCAACTTGATAGTCCTCCTTTCTTTGTAAGATAAATGAGCAGGACATTCACCATAAATAAGGAAATGAGCAATACCTGAATACCACTCATTGGTAGTAGAGACAAAAAAGATTGTTGGTGTGTTTTCCATCCCTGCTTCTTAATGCTTTGTTTCTTTTAGTTTGTTAACATCAATTAATTGGCATAGGCCTTTTCCCCTTACCAGCTTTGTTGGTTTGATGTCTAGATCAAACTCCTAGATCTTTGCAATCCAATTGCCTCTTTTTGTCCCAAACTCTTGTTGAGTTAATATGGACTTGACTGAAATGTCAAGAACCAAGGCAGTAGTGTGTGAATTCAGGATATAGAAGCAAAAATGCTTGACTGCTTCACCACTGCATAAGCATGCTTCTCCATGTTCAAATACTTTAGCTCATGGGTTTTGAGAGGGCAACTCATAAAAGAAATAGGAGATTCCATACCTTCCTTATCCTGTTGAATCAAAATTGTTGAAAGCATGTGTTTAGAAGCATAATTGTATATGATGAACTCTGTGTTATAGTCTGGACAAACCAAGGTAGGGGCATGGGTAATGGCAGTCTTTATATCCTCAAATGCTAACTTGCCTTCTTTAGTCCAGCTGAAGGTGGTCTTCCCTTTCATCATGTTTACAATGTGTCGAGTCTTCTCAACAAACTCGAGAATGAACTTCCGTAAGAAATTCACTTTTTTAAAGAAAGAGTGAACAACATTTTTACTTGTAGGCAAGGTAAGCTCTTGAATAGACTTGACTATGTCTGAGTCAATCTTTATGCCTTCTTTGGACACAATGTGTCTGAGAAGTTTTTTCTCTGTTACTCCAAAAATAGACTTCTTAGAGTTCAAAAAAATGCCATTCTAGTGGCCGCGCTCTAGCACTTGTTGTAAGTGGCGTATATGATCAGAACGATGCTTTGAAAAGACAGTCAAGTCATCAAGGTATACCACAATGAACTTACCTATCTCATCCTTGAAAGCAAAGTCTATTGCTCTCTGAAAGGTGGTGCCAACATTTATCAAGCCAAAAGGCATCTTTTTATATGCAAATGTACCCAAAGATGTGGTGAAGGCAGTCTTGTGTTGATTTGCTTCACCAACTTCAGCTTGATTGTATCTTGAGAAGCCATCTAGGATTGATAACATCTCCGAACCTGTCACTATTTGAAGCACTTGATCTATGATTGGCAAATGATAGTTATCCTTCACAGATGACTGATTTAAATTTTTGAAATCTACACAAATGTGAATTTCGCCATTATTCTTCCTTACAGGCATTATATTTCCAATCCATGTGGAATGATGGATTGAAAAGATGATTCTAGCATTTAACATTTTTTATATCTCAAACATAATAGTACCTGATATCTTCAGATTGTACTGTCTGAATTTTTGCTTATAAGGCACTGAATAAGCCTTGAGAGGAATGTCATGGTAAATTTCATCAGGTTTGAGAGACTTCAGGTCATCATAAGAATATGCTAAGACGTCCATGTATTGGCAGAGTAAAGTGGTGAATTTTAATCTCTCTTCAAGAGTGCAGCACTTACCAATGTTAACCATTTTGAGATTTTTTTCAGTAGTCAAATTTATTTGATCGAATCTCTGAGAGAAGCTTGAATTTGTTTGTTATTGTTTGATGAATCTATCATGCTTGTCAAACAACCTCTCAAAGAAAACTAGGCCTTTGGGAAATTTATTTTCTTTCAGCTGTAAAAATTCTTCGTTTGCATCTAAACGTGATTCAAGAGCTGGTTCACACTTCTGAGGTTCATTGCCTTCAAAATGAGTTGTTCAAAGTTGTCCTTTAGTTCTAAGAAGGCAATGATTTGGTGATCATCATTGAATACTTGCTCAATCGTGTATTTGTTTCCTGTGAAGTCTGAGTGAGGGACTAAGAGAGTTGTTGAAACAACAAGTGCATCAACTTTGTGATTAGATTCCCTGGGTATGGCAGAGATGTTGAAAGCATCAAAACTTTCAATTTGGTCCCAGACTAGGTTGCGATAGTGGCACAATCTTTCATTCTTAGTTTGGTATAGGTTTCTCACCTGACAAACCACTAGTTCAATATCCCCTTTGGCATGAAGGAGCTTGATGCCTTTGTCTTGAACAGCCTTCAATCCAATTAACAAAGATTCATATTCAGTTGTGTTATTAGTGTTGATGAATTGCAACGTGTAAGATGAAGGAAAAATATCTCTTTGAGGAGATATCAACACAATTCCAGCTCCTGAACTGGTAGAAGAGCAGCTACCATCGAATTTCAGAGTCCATACCTCATTAGACACTGATTTTTCTTTATTAGAGAGGGAAGATCCTTCTCCATTTGTATTACAATCTACCAATTCTTCTGTTGTTCTAGTTGAACTAATTTTTGGATTGACACTTTTAAGAACTTTATCAGATGCTTCATGAACTTTGTCTGTAGATAGAAAATAGTTACCCATGCTTGAAGAATCAAATAAAATTTGAGCTTCAGGGGTTGATGTTTGAGTGATAATATATTTGTATTCTTTTTTAGGAAGCAGCCTCTGCATGATGCCTTTAACAGGGATCCTTGCTTTAGATAGGTCCATACTCGATTCTCAACCAACATCCTTGCAAAAAGTTTGCCCAAGTAGAATACCATAGGATGCTAGAACATCAGCTATCAGAACTGTCATCTTGATTTTTTTGTCTGAAAAGGTTGCAAATGCAAATTGGGCATCCTTAATTTGTCCCAGCAATAGCACTTGCTTATTCTCCATAGAGAAACATCTCTCAAATGTCTTGGTCAATGTGAGATCAAGAGATTCAGCTACTTTAGCAAGCATGATGTTGTCAGATGCACCTGAGTCTATGATGTAGTTGCTCAACTTGTGACCATTTATCAACAGAAAAACATAGAAAGGTTCTATTTTTCTAGGGGCAGCTGGAGGAGTAATGACAAGATCATTTAGAATGGGCATGTTCTTTAGCGAATCAAGAGTTACCTTTTTAGCCTCTTGTCCTGCAAGGACGGCCTTATTTTTTATACACTCAACTAACCTATCCAACTGCTCAAAATTAGATTGTAAATATTCAAACTCAATCATTTGAATTTTTTTTTTCTTGACATGATCAATTATGTCAAATGACTGAATTGGATTAGGAACAGAGGAAGGTAATTCAACTTTTTGGTTTATAAGGGGGGAAGGATTGATTTGAGAAATTGAAGCTAAAGGTGAAGGTGAAATTGATGTACTTACCTTTTTGGTGATCACCAGATAGTTTGGCTGAAAAGGTAGAGAGATTCCACGTTTAGTAATTGAAATTGTTGGTTGAGGTTGCTCTTCTTTTTTTTTTTATCAGCTTGTTGAGCTGACTAGTTATTGGACCTGGTAAACACTGCATATGATCCATCAAAATCTTCTCCTTTGCTTCTGAGTTCATCTTGGTAGTTCAAGAAACTAATGTTGGAGTCGCCAGCTGATTCTTTTTGGTTTTCAATAAGGAGATCAGTGTCATTTTCTTGACTCAATTCAGGTTGAAAAGAAAAATCTGATTCTACTTCAAGATATCTCACTGTTGAATTGGCTGGGAGTGCTTCAATGGCAAGTTTCCCTTGTGGGAGAAAAAGATGATTTAACTGCCCTTGATTCCTGGCAGCATTGCCCTGATATGACTGATTTGGAAATATCCTTCTTGGCATATCTTTGTATGAAGGAGCAGAAGACATTCTTTGTGTCATTTACTTTTTGAGAGCAAGCAAATCATTTGCTAACTTCTGCACCATTAGATCAGTGGTGATTGTAGATGGATATTCAGAAGATGATGAGAGTTTATTTCTATTTAGATCTCTTCTTATCTTCCCTGCCAAAATGAGATCTTCTTCTATCTCGGTGTCCAAATTTTGAGCTACAGTGAGGTCTATTTGACTAGCACATCTCAATAAGAAACCCACTTCAGGCAATTAAGAATTAATAAAGAAATATTTGAGATTTTCAGCTGTAGGTCTAACAATTATAGGGATCTTGTTTTTCAGTTTGTCAAACTTGGCTATGAAGTCTCTCATTGGTTCATGAGGCTCTTTCTTCATCTGTGTGAGCTAAGCAAGAAGGGCATGTGCATCTTCTGCAGGTTTGATTCTGGCTTCAAACTTAGCTTTGAGGGTGTTCCAGTCAGTTACTGATCGAGCCTGTAGATGGTAAAACTAATCTACAGCAGCACCTTGTAATGTTTCTACAAATAGTCTGACTGCCACGTCCTCAAATTCTACTCCAATTACACCATAGGCTATGCTGAAGGCTGCAATGTGTTCATCAGGATGAACTTTTCTATCACCATAGAATTTAGAGAAATTCTTTCTTGAACTGCGTGGAAATTCATCTAAAGGTGGGGTAAGATTGAGAGGGCCAAAAGAATTACCCCAAGGGCCTTGAACTACCATTATATGACTATGAAAAGGAGGAATAACAAATCTCAAAGGGATAATTATTGGCAAAGCTTTATTAACAGTAGAAGTGAATACTTTGTTTGGTAATGGAGACCTAAATTTAGTAGGAGGAAAGCTCTTAGTTCGTTGGAGGTGAGATGGTGAAGGAAATAGATCAAAATTACTTTGTTGTACCAACTCGAATACAGGGTCAACAATACCTTTAGCCATTTGGCTTTGTGTATACCTTAAATCTACGAGATTGTAAAATAAAAATGGAAAAGAATTGATCTTGCTTCAGTTTGAAGTTTGAGGCTTTAAACTGCGCGTTCTTTCCCAGTTGGTGTGGAGGTGAATGGAGTCTATAATGGATAAGGGTAGGGACTGTTTCAATCTAAAACTTGAGGCTTCAGATTATGCGTAAATCCCTATTGAAGTCACCAAAAATTGTTGGGTGAATATTTTGTCAATTAGCTAACTGATGAGCAAAATAGGTCTCTTTAACCATAGCATAGGGAAATTGGTCAGCCAGATGTGCAAGTTTACTACATCAAAAGGGGACAAATCTCTCCTCTCATCAAGGAGAGGTTCCCTATATATATATATATATATATATATATATATATAGGAAATAATACTCAAGGGTAGGATAAACCATCCATATCTCTTTTTTCAGAGATGATGTGTGCAAATCAAAAAAAAAATCTAGATGAAATGACTAGAAAACACTCCTCTTTTTTTAGAAGTGTTGTTCAATAGATAAAAAGAATCTTCTAGTGATGACAAGTAACTGTAACAGGGTATAATAACACAGCAAGATGAAATGAGGCACAAAGTCTCCACCTCAACTGCGAAAGAGTGGAATACAAAGAACAATATAGGCACAAAGTCGTCCCAAGGTTCTTTACACAGAAACAAAAAATAAACACACACTGAGGACAATTATGACAACACAAAGTGTGTAAGTAACTGGGTTCAGGACACTTTCTTTGTCACCTCTACTAGCTCTGCTTGTTAAATTGTATAAACAAGAATACATTTAGGAAATAGACATAAGAACAATCCCCTAGAATGATACAAGATATGACAACACAAAGTCTGAAAGTTACTTGCTTTCTGATTTAAACAAAGAAATATGATGGACAATCTGAACTCACAGTCTTAGTAATGCCTTTCAATTTGGGCAAAGTTTTATTGTTAATAACAGAGAGAGAGATATCGATCCCTCTAACTGTTGACGCAGTGGATTGCACCCTAGACAAGAGGCTGGGATCATGCCTTCCACACGTCAAAATGGAAACTCCCCTCTTGCCTGTAGAAACAACAAAACTAGGGAGAGAGTCTCTAGATAAGGGCTAGCTCCCTTTGATGCATATGAGTTATTCTAATAAGTGCGAGTACATATATATATACACACACACACACACATATATACATACATACATATATATATATATATATATATATATATATATATATATATATATATATATATATATATATAATTAATGGGGGAATGAAAAGGGAGAAGGATTATAGGAAAACAAAACCTAATCTAAGGGGAGATGCACCAAATGTTTTCAGCCTACTCACACTCACACTTTGAATCATAAGAACACATACATACACTTTATCTGTTAAAAGAAACAGATTACAGGGAGCTGACAGGGTGGGCTTTAATGCAACACACAGAAGAAGGGACTTACCATAGGTGCTGTAGGAAAAACACACTATCTAGTAAACTCTTTTTGCCTCTGCGCTTTAGGTACAACTCTTCTTATCACCTGTAAGAATGGCGTCTTGTAGAAACCAGGTGCATTAGTGTCAACCCTGTGAAAGTATTAGGAAGCAATGATTGAACACAAGACTAACACTCAAACACACTCAAAGATATTTAACAAAAATAGAGGTAAAAATGTGTTTTATTGATTCCAGATGAAAATTGCCAGGGCTTCACCTTACAATGTAAAAGATGCCTCTCTAAAATGAAAAGTCTACAATATATAGAGGAAGAAAAGAGGCCTTTTGGCCCCCTTTTTACAAGTGACCCATGTGCGTTCTGATCATTGAAAAGAACAAGCCGCTTAAACATCATATGAGAAATTATGGACCGCTCGTTTGTCTATAAACAAGACCGCTCCTTCAAGGTGATTATGCAGCTTGTCTGCTCATTATGCAAAATGAAGAAAATGGGTCGCATCGTTCACCATTCACGCCTCTTGATGATCAATTTGTAGACACTGTATCACCTGCTAGAGTAACTCCTTGAGTTGACACCTTCCCTCGCCACTTGGACTACTTTATCCATTTCTGCACTTGGTACTTATCTTGGCCTTAAGCCTTTGAATTCCTTCGAGTTCGCACTTAAGTTTGTGAAAATCAACAGCTACTTCATTTCCACAAAATTGATGCCCTCGGGTCCGTCGTCCTCCTTAGCAATTTGTTCATGTCCTTCTCGCTGCCTTGGTTGCTTTCTGTTGATTTCAATAAGTGACACGTGGCAAGGTCTGCTACTGAAACATGCAAGACACGTGGTAGCATCTACTGAGTTTATAGAAGCTTTAAACACCTTTGAGAGTCCTACAAAAGAGGACACGTGGCGGCTTCTACTCTCTTTAGCAATTCGTCTAAGGCCCACCACAGTTCTTTAATGAACAAAAGGGAAAGTCTACGGATGTTGACACTCATCAGCCTCCGTCGAGCTCTATAAAGGACATGTCTTATGTTCCACTGCTCTTAGAAAATTATGTCAAATCCTTCCACGTTTGCCACTTGGCACCCCCCGCAGAACTTCTGAGGGAAGCTTGTTGAAGGGAGCTTTGGGGACTCAGATGCAGACACTTGTTGCGCTTCGCCAGGTTTTGCAAGGTACACATGGCACGTTATGTTGCTTTTAGAGGCAAATTATCGTGTGTCCCGGTAGATGACACTTGGCAGGTTTCACTCTCTAGCTTTTCTTGGTGTAAAATTGACATTCACGGGCCTGTCACTATTTGAAAACCAATGGCTAGTCTATTTTCCTAAATTTGATAGCTTCGAAGACGTCACCGTCCTTAGCAAATCTTTCAATTATTTTCCTGCGGACTTCTTCCTGCAGACTTTTTCCCCACAGACAAAAGTCTACAAGAATTGTCTCTACCGCTTTGCTTTACCCTTTTGAAATTCCTTCGGGTCTTTTCCCATGGTCATTTTTTTTGTGGCTATTTTTCTTTCAAATTTCTTCGAGCTTTTTGTCCGAAGGAATTCCTTTGGATAAAAAGTCTAAAGAAATCATGTCTTGCCTTAATCTTTTTACACGGGTTTTTTTGTTCGCAACCCGTCTGAATTTCTTCAAACTTTTTGTCTAAAGGAATTCATTCAGACAAAAAGTTTGAAGAAATCATGCATTTGTCTTTTCCTTTGACCGCCTTCCAAAAGTGCCCTTCGATAAATTTGCTTCGATACTGTTGCTGACCAAATGCCCTCCACAAGGACACTTGTCCTTCAGGAGACTCTCTTGAACATTTTTGATTGAACTGTGCCTTTGAAACAACTCGTTGAACTAAACGTTGAACGAAGGCATTAAACTAACTGTTGAACTGAGCCATTGAAACAAGCCGTTGAAGTGAAATAATAAACCAGGCACTTGAACCAAACTGACTAAACCAGACTCTTGAAAGAAGCACTTGTCCATTTTGCTCCTAAGTGTTGGGAACCCATTTATTCTCTACAAAGTCCATAGAAAACATACCTATAGAGTTCGTAGAAATAAACCTGCAGAGTTCGTAGAAATTCTTGTGGAGTCCATAGATAATTTTAGACTTGTGCAAAATCTAAAAATGAAACTAGCTTAGGACAGCAGGGAAGGAAGGGGACCAATTTTTCCCTATTAAACCAAAAATGGTCAACAAATTGGTGACTCTCAGGGGAAGCATGCTTGATATACTTAGAAACCAGTTGCCTTAAAGTCCATTGGGCACGGAGTCAGAATGTAACTTAAAATATCAGCAACAACCCCGATAGATTCAAGAATCAATCATGAATATTTACCCCAAAAGGAAACAAAAACACACACAAAACTAAGAAAACTACAAACATGTGCAAAAGGCACTTAGGGAATAGGATAAAATCAAGGGAAATATATACATGGTGGAAAAGGGGCTCAGTTGTAATGCTTAAGATATATCCCATTAACTGGGATATATAGTTCTTCAACATCCAACTTGGAGAGTTAGAATGCATTATGCTGCTTCCACTGATTGATGATGTGTGGGCCACTCCATAAGGCATCAAACTTCGCGTGCTTTCCAGGCTTAGCTCGGTCCTCATCTCATTTCAAGACAATGTCTCCTTTAGAGAAACATTTTGATGAAGATTTCTTGTCAAAGTGTCTCTTCGTTTGCTGTTGGCGACTGGTCATAGAAGCCATAGCCCAGTCCCTTGTCTCTTGGAGCTCCATTAGCTCACATAGCCTAACCTCCATGTTATTTCCTTCTTCTAATTATAGCTGGCGAGCGAGATCCAAGGTTGGTAACTCAAGTGAAATGGGGAGCCTAGCTTCCCTTCCATAGATGAGCGTATAAGGCGAGTTACCAATTGCCCTTTTTGGGGTGACCCTATCTGCCTACACTACTGTTTTCAACTTGGCATGCCAAGTCCTCTGATTCTCTTCCATGGTTCGCTTGATGATCCTAATCAAATTCTTATTTGTAGATTCAGCCAACCTATTCCCTTGTGGGTAATAATTGGATGAAGTGTTAAGATAGATACCATATCTCAATGCCCATTCACTTGTTTTAGTTCTCAGAAAGTCTAACATATTATCTGAGATTATGGTTGCTGGAACCCCGAACCTTGCCACCAAGTCCTCATAAAAATTTAGGATTGCACTTTCATTGGCTTCCTTCAGAGTAACAGCCTCTACCCATCTTGTGAAATAATCTGTGGCGGTCAGGACCCACTTATGTCTAGCACTAGAGGGAGGATTAATCATCCCTATAGAGTCAAGGCCCCATTACATGAATGGTTGTTCTACCTGAATAAGCTGTAAAAGCATGGCAACCAACCGTTGTTTCCCATCAAAAAGTGCATATTTTTGGCACTTTCATACCCAGACATGGGTGTCCCTGAAAAGAGTAGGCCAAAAGTAACCAGCTCTCATTATTCTTGCCACTGTAGCCCTAGGAGCAAAATGACCACTAGCTAGCCCATCATGGAACTTAGACAGCACCCTATTGGCCTGACTTGAGTCCAAGCATCTTAAATGGACTCCTGAGAGATCCCTTCTAAACAACACTCCATCAGTCAGGACATAAGAGAGACACTGGAGTCTGAAATATCTCTTCTTAGTCCTATCAAGGCCCTGCGAGCACTCATTGGTGAGAAGAAAATGCCTCACATATGATGTCCAATACTTCATGACAGTTGGTGCTTCTATTGTAGTTGCATCATGAATTAGCAGACTATCCTCTTTTTGCTGCTTAAAGTCTGTAGCAAGGTGCTCACACAGGCCTCTCCCTCTTACCAATTTGGTGATCTTGATAGCCACGTCATATTCCATCACCTTAGTGATCTACCTCGCTCTCTTTTCATTCAGGTCTCGGTTAATAAAAAAATCTTTGATGCTAGGATGTGGAACCATGAGGTGGATTCTGCTATTAGACAACATATGCTTGAATTTCTTCAGACTCCATATGACTGCCAGGACTTATTTTTTCACATATGTGTATCTGACCTTAAAACCCTCTAGGCCTTGGATAAAAAACCCAATTGGTTGCTCAAGGTTATCATCCATTGCTTGGGTAAGCATGGCGGAGATTACCTCTTCATTGCCGAAGGTGTAGAGGTTGAAATATTTGGTGAAGTCAGGGCTGATCAAAGTAGGAGCCGGGCTATGGCCTTCTTGATTTCTTTGAAATTGTCCTTTCTTTGTGCTGTCCATGTGAACTCCTCACCCTTCCTCAGCATAGAGCTCAACAGCTTGACCACTTCCACAAAATTTAGGATAAATCTCCAGATAAAATTTATCTTGCCGAAGAAGCTTTGCAGACCTTTCTTGTGCTTAGGCAAGGACAGCTCCAAGATGGAGCGAACTCTTTTTGGATCAATGGTCAAGCCTTCCTTAGAAATGATGTGACCAAGGAGCTTCCCCTCGTGGACAGCGAACACGCATTTCCTCGGGTTGAGAGAGATACCAAACTCTCTACACCTCTGAAAGATTTGTCTGAGGTGTTTCATGTGTTGGCTCGCTTCTTTGGAGAAAACTATCACATCATCAATATATACCAACACAATGTTATTTATCAAGCCTTGAAAGGCCATGTCCATAGCTTGTTGGAAGGTGGCACCAGCATTAGATAGTCTAAAAGGCATTTTCCTGTAAGCAAACATCCCCCATTTGGTAGTGAAGGTTGTCTTGTGCTAGTCACAGTCTTGCACCAAAATCTGGTTGTATCCTAAATACCCATCCAAGAGGGAGAAACGCTCGCTGCCTATCACCATTTGAAGGATCTACTCCATGCTTGGGAGAGGATAATAGTCTTTCAAAGAGACTCTATTGAGGTCTTTGAAATCAACGCACAGTCTGATCTCCCCATTCTTTTTCTGGACAGGAACAAGATTGGCCAGCCAAGAATAGTGTTTGATTGGATATATTATCCTAGACTCAATCAACTTGGTGAGCTCCTTCCACATGAGAGGCTCAATCATTGGGTTGACAGGCCTCTGCTTCTGTTTGATTGGCCTAGCACCTTCTTCCAGCTCAATGGTATGCTGGGCTAGATTCGGGTCAAAACCTTTCAAATCACTATACTCCCAAGCAAAGATATCGGCAAATTCTTGGCACAACAAGATGAAGGCATGCCTTTCACGGTCCATGCACACTTTTTCAAGTGCAAGCAACTTATCCTTGAATATTTCCACCTTCTCATGGTGCTTCTCCTTCGTTGCAATGCATGCCTTATCGCTTTTCAACTGGTCATCTCCATTGAAGATACTCTCTAGAGTGACCAAAGCTTTGGAGAGCTTATTGTTCTTCAGCTGAACAATCTGGCTGCTATAGCTTAACCTATTTTTTTGTAGCAAATTTAGCTTCTTCTTGCAAGAAGAGTGCTATTTTCTAATCACTGTTGAAGACCTGCCAATTGGTGATGTTGTCAGGTACAGAGGGCTGGATCACTACCTTCAAGTGGCGTGAGTTGTGGTCTCGGCCTATTTCTTGAGGGATATCGAACTGGGCACCAACTGCTGCCAACCTATCTGCTTGCTTGCTATCTAGGAATAGAGGTAATATTGAAAGCAAAGAAATTTTTCACTAAGTCCCATACCTTATGTTTGTAGGATTTCAATAAATAATTCTTTGTCAAATTTTGGCCTCTTACCTGATTGACAATCAACTCATTGTCACCAAAAACTTGCAGCTCTTTGATTCCTCTTTTCCTCACCCACTCCAAACCGTGGATGAGGGATTCATATTCTACAACATTGCATGTGCAGGAAAATTAGAATTGGAAAGATGAAAAGTATCTCTCCTTTGAAGGAGAAACCAACACCGCTCCACCACCAGCTCCCAACTTACTTCTTGAACCGTCAAATAACAACTGCCATAAACTTGAGCTTTTCTAGCTGGCTTTCATCAGATTTGGTACAAAAGTACCCTCTTCATGCATGCAATAAATTCCAAGGCCTGCCTCCTCTATGAATTTGTAAGGATCATGTTTGAAGTTGTCACTTCCCCATTCATCTAAGAGCAGGTTTGCAACTCCTTCAAGGACAGAGGATGGAGATTGGCCTACTTGAAACTCTTTTTGGTCAATAATGGCATAGCTGACATTTGTTGCCTTGAGCGAGTATGGTTCCAAATGATCTCTGTGGAGTGGCTCAGATTCAATCTTAACTTTAGTCCCATACTTGGTTCTAAAAACCAAATAAGACCAATTCGCTGCTAAGTAACTGCCTATCTTGGATATAAAATCTCTGAATAAGTAGATGGCAAAGTAAGGAGGGACATCTGCCACTACCACATTATGGAGAACTGAGAAGGTCAGGCAAGCGTGTAGTGTAAAGCTCAAACCTTTCACTACCCCAACTGTCTTTGCTAGTGTTCCATCCAGCTGCAGAACTCCCTTGGTCATTTCTTCATATTTTAACCCCAGCTTGTTGGTTATGCATTTGGACATTATCGAGGTGTTTGCTCCACTGTCAATGATGTAATTGTGCACCAAAAAATCTCCTATGACCAAGGACACATAAAAAGGGGGAACCTTTTCTTCTTTCCTGACCTGACCTGAGGTGGAAGGCTATCCATTCATCATCAAGACATTATCGGCCTTTGTTGGGACAACTTGTTCATTTAGCTCATGCAATTCTTTTTGCAGCATGTCCTTTTGCCCTAGCATTGATAGTGAATCCCACAAGGAGATGTTCATGTGCAGCTTCTTCATCTGGTCAACCACATTGACTCGAGGGTTACCTTCAAATTTTCTTTGAAATTATTTACAACCTGAAGTGCAGGCTGAGGAGCTGAAGGTACAATCGATGGTATGAAATTTGAGACCTTTTGGTTTATATGTGATGAAGAAAGTATTGCTGACACTTGGGCAACAGCTTGAGCTTCTTCCATTGCTCTCCTTTTGAATCTTGTATTGGCTACGACACAGTCACCATAATTGTCTGCAGTACCCACGCAATTGACTGCATAAAACTCACCTTCCAGGTGGTTCGTGAGAGTAGATACAGGCTGGGTCTGACTACTGCTCATGTCGGGTTGCATTGAAGCCTCAAAACCTTGGAATTGGGTGGCTACCTGATTGTCTTATACATTTGGGTAGTGACCCATCATTTAATTTGTATAAATAGCCTGCTCTTGACCATATCTCATGGTTGAACAACTTGGTTGTTCTTACACCAGATTGTTTTGAATGGGCACCATAACCTTGGATGATGAAGGGGTGCCTTAATTATAGCCTTAAAAGAGTCTGGTCTATGTAAGCTGACCCTATCTTTGATTGTAATTTTGGAAAGAAGGCCTATTTGCTTGACCATACTATTGATATCATTGGTTTGGTCAGTTGTTTTGAGCTTGCTGTCTTTTAATAGCCACTAGTTCATTTGTCACATTTTGCAACAAACTTTTGACCTCATGGAGTTCATTTGATAAAGTAGCAGTCAGCTTTTTTGTGCCAGGCAGAAAAGCTAAGGTGGGAGCAACGATCTGAATTGAAGGCAGTATTTCAGGGAAAAGTGGCATATGGGGTCTAAGAGCTATTTTCTCAGCCTGTACTAGGTAATTCTCAGCCGCTATAGCTATGTCATAGGCGGCAGGTAGCACATGTCCTCCCATGGAATGTATCATAATAGTGATATCATTGTTCAATGCTCTTAAATAATACAGAAAAGCATAGCTAGGAGTCGGCTTTACCAGAATGGGGATTCTATCCCATGTGTTCTAAAAATGAGTGTTGAAATCTTGCATGTATTCATGTGGAGCTATTTTTATTGTAGTTAATTGCTCAGCAAGTGAGAGGTGGTTGCTCTTCTCCCCAAATTGGTTGGTCAAGAGAGTGCCCAATTCATTTTAGGAATCGACTGAATTTATGGGTAAAGTCCCATACCAGAGTAGAGCTTTTCTTTTGAGAGACAATGCCAGCAATCTGATTGCAATATTCTCCTTAGTGACATTGTGAATATTGTAGAGGTTAGCAATACTTATGATGTGTTCAATAACTATGATGGCCCCCTCTCCATCAAAGGGAGGCACACTTTTGAGGACTGCTCTTGGAATTGGGTCATAATGCGGGAGATTTAGGGGACTCTGACCACAAAAAGTAATGCCATAGCTATGACAGGATGTAACCATGGCCTTCTCACGTAGGTGTACTTTACAGCAGGTTTGAGAAAGTGGTTTGTTGAATAAGGATGGGTCCTCTCAAACCTCAGTCACTTTGCTGAGTTCAAAAGCAATTCAATGAATTCGAAGGGTACACCGTTAGCAGCAGACCGTGTGGTGATTTTAGGCATAGAAAGTCAGACTGGTCTTTGATTAGAAACTGAAGCTCTTACGAGTGGAGTTGCTATATGATAAAAATAGTTAATTTTGGCTGTAACAAGACCAGCATCAATCCTGAAACTTTACTGAGTGTAAAAATTGAGTCCCACCGGGCATGCCAAAAATTGTTGACGCAGTGGATTGCACTATGGACAGGAGGCTGGGCTCCTGCCTTCCACACGTCAAAATGAAAACTCCCGTCTTGCTTGTGGGGACAACAAAACTGGAGGGAGAGTCTCTAGATAAGGGCTAGCTCCATTTGATGCATCTGAGTTATTCCAATAAGTGATAATACATACATATATATATATATATATATATATATATATATATATATATATATATATATATATATATATATATGGGGGGATGAAAAGGGAGAAGGATTACAAGAAAACAAAACCTAGTCTAAGGGGTGATGCACCAAATGTTTTCGACCTACTCACACTCACACTTTGAATCATAAGAACACATACATACACTTCATCTGGTAAAAGGAATAGACTGCAGGGAGCTAACAAGGGGGCTTTAATGGAACACATAGAAAAAGGGACTTACCATAGGTGTTGTAGGAAAAGCACGTTGTCTAGTAACTTCCTTCTACCTCTGCACTCCAAGTACAACTCTTCTTGTCAGCTGTAAGAATGGCGCCTTGTAGAAACCAGGTGTGTTGGTGTCAACCCTGTGAAAGCATTAGGAAGCAATGACTGAACACAAGACTAACACTCAGACACACTCAGAGATATCTAAAAAGAATAGAGGTAAAAATGCATTTTATTGATTCCAAGTGAAAATTGCCAGGGCTTCGCCTTATAATGTGAAAGATGCCTCTCCAAAATGAGAAGTCTACAATATATAGAGGAAGAAAAGAGGCCTTTTGGCACCCTTTTTACAAGTGACCCATGTGCGTTCCTATCATTGGGAAGAGCAAGCCACTTAAACATCATATGAGAAATTATGGGCCACCCGTTTGTCTGCAAACAAGACCATTCCTTCAAGGTGATTACGTGGCTTGTCTGCTCATTAATGCAAAATGAAGAAAATGGGTCACGCCATTCACCGTTTGCACTTCTTGATGATCATTTCGTAGACACTGTATCACGTGCTGGAGTAACTCCTTGAGTTGACACCTTCCCTCGCCACTTGGATTGCTTTGTCCGTTTCTTCACTTGGTCTTTCTCCTATCCTTAAGCCTTTGAATTCCTTCAAGTTTGCACTTAAGTTTACGAAGATCAACAGCTACTTCATTTCCACAAAATTGATGCCCTCAGGTCTGTCATCATTCTTAGTAATTTATTCGTGTCCTTCCCGCTGCCCTTGTTGCTTTCTACTGATTTCAATAAGTGACACGTGGTGGGTTCCATTGCTGAAATAGGTAAGACACGTGGCAGCCTCCGCTAAGTTTATAAAAGCTTTAAACACCTTTGAGAGCCCTACAAAAGAGTACACATGGTGGCTTTTGCTCTCTTTAGCAGTTCATCCAAGGCCCACCACAATTCTTTACTGAATAAAAGGGAAAGTCTGCAGACGTTAACACTCGTTGACCTCCACCAAGCTCTACAAAGGACAAATATCACATTCCACTACTCTTAGAAAAGTATGTCAAATCCTTTCGTGTTTGCCACTTGGCGCACCCCGTGAAAATTCTAAGGGAAGCTTGTTGAAGTGAGCTTTGGGGACTCAGATGCAGACACTTATCGCACTCCGTTGGGTTTTGCAAGGGACATGTGGCACATTATGTTGCTTTTAGGGGCAAATTATCATGTGTCCCGATAGACGACACTTGGCAGCGTCCGCTCTCTAGCTTTTCCTGGTGTAAAATTGACATTCATAGGCCCGTCACTATTTGAAAACCAACGGCTAGTCTATTTCCCTAAATTTGATGGCTTCAGAGACGTCACCGTGCTTAGCAAATCTTTCAGTTCTTTTCATGTAGACTTTTTCCCCGCAGACTTTTTTTCCCGCGGACAAAAGTTTGCAAGAATTGTCTCTATCGCTTTGCTTTACCCTTTTGAAATTCCTTCGGGTCTTTTCTAGCGGTTACTTTTTCTGCGACTATTTTTCTTCTGAATTTCTTTGGGCTTTTTATCCGAAGAAATCATGTCTTGCCTTAATCT
The DNA here is from genome assembly GCA_037957365.1 of Torreya grandis. Taxonomy (NCBI): domain Eukaryota; kingdom Viridiplantae; phylum Streptophyta; class Pinopsida; order Cupressales; family Taxaceae; genus Torreya; species Torreya grandis. The sequence goes on along the minus strand of JARHVA010000700.1, from coordinate 291,357 downwards.
TTTTACGCGGGTTTTTTTATTTGTAGCCCATCCAAATTTCTTCGGACTTTTTGTCTAAAGGAATTCCTTCAGACAAAAAGTCTAAAGAAATCATGCCTTTGTCTTTTCCTTTGACCACCTTCCAAAAGTGCCCCTCGAGAAATTTGCTTCGGTACTATCACCGACCAAATACCCTCTGCAAGGGCACTTGTCCTTCGGGAGACTCTCTTGAACTTTTTTGATTGAACCATCCCTTTGAAACAACCCGTTGAATTGAACGTTGAACGAAGGCATTGAACCAATTGTTGAATCGAGCCATTGAAACAAGCCGTTGAAGCGAAACGATGAACCAGGCACTTGAACCAAACTGACTAAACCAGACTCTTGAAGGAAGCACTTGTCCATTTTGTACCTAAGTGTTGGGAACCCATTTGTTCTCTGCAAAGTCTGTAGAAAACATACCTGCAGAGTTCGTAGAAATGGACCTACAGAGTCCATATAAATTCTTGTGGAGTCCATAGAAAATTCTAGACTTGTGCAAAATCCAAAAATGAAACTGGCTCAGGATAGCAGGGAAGGAAGGGGACCGATTTTGGCCTGTTGGACCAAAATGGTCAACACTAACAATAAGAGAGAGTTCAATATATAGCCCTCCAAGAAAGACTTGGGAGCTGTAACACATCATGCTGCATTAAATTTTGTCAAGAAGATATGCTGGAATTGGGTGTATTTTCCCATTTTCTTTTCTCAATGCAGAGAAACAGGTCATGCCATTGAATGTTTGTATCCTCCAATGTCCACCTGGTGGTCTGCTTCTAGAAACATATCTTGTGTGTGAATATTTTTGGTCCTTCTTCATCATTCCTCCTTTTCTGGCTATTGAATCGGGTCCTTGGCTCAATTCAATGGTCTATTCTTTGGTCGCTTTCTGCTGGTCTTAATAATCGACGTGCGGCACGTTCCACTGCAAAACAGGCGAGGACACGTGGCAACATCTGTGGGACTCTGAGAGACGTTTATTAAAAGAATCTTTTAAACCTGTAAAAAACTCAAGATGTGGATACAAACACTTGTCGCGTTCTGCAAAGTTACAACAGGACATGTGGCAGCTTTCGCTTGTCTTTGGAGAATCCTGCAGAGAATGACACTTGGCGCACTCTGCTTACTTTAGTAGCTTACTGGGGTTCTGCTACAATCCTTACTTAATAAAGAGACCAAAGGAAGAAACTGTGGATGTCGACACGTGGTGGCTTTCGATGAGCTTTAGTTTCTCTTTTGAAAGTCTTTGGGACTTATATCAGTTTCTTGCGAAAGATGACACGTGGTGAATTTTGTAGAATTTTGAAGATGACATGTGGCACGTTCTGCTACTTTGAAACTGCGTCTCAGCAAACAACACGTGGTGGCTTTCGGTGCATTTTGATAAGGGACACGTGGCACTTTCCATCGTAACTTTTTGAGGGACACATGGCGGCTCGATGGGTTTTCTGTTTTGGGGGACTTTCCTTTCGATAAAAAAGTCTGAAGGAATTATTTCAGATAATTTGTCCGAAGGAATTGTTTTTTTGCAACTTTACTGCGGGAAATTTTCCAAAGGAACTCCCTTGCTCGTTCGGCCTTTGAATTGGTCCGTTTGTTCCCCACCTGCCCTCTGCAAGGGCTATTTGAGCTCTAAAGTGAACTTTCAAATTTTTGCAACGGTCCACTTTGGCTTCCGAGTGCCCTCCGAAAGGGTTGTTTGTCCTTTGGTTTTGCCTTAGTTGATTTTCTGCCGATCTCAATAGGTGACACGTGGTAGCATCCGTTGTGAAATAGGTGGGGACACATGGCATTATCCACTTAACTTGTAGAGGCTTTGAACACCTTTTGAGTGTCCTGCGGAAGATGACACATGGTGGCTTCCACTAAGCTTTTTAGAAACACTGTAGATATATTTAGGACTCATTTTAGATTTATGTGGATGTTGACACTTGGCGTGTTCTGCTTATCTTACAAAAGACACATGGCAACTTCTGCAGCTCTTAGAAACAAAGTAAAATGGGGCTTGACAGACGACACTTGGCAGCATCCGCTGGGTTATGTTGTGCTTTTGTTTCGGGCTTTTGTTTGCCTTAGTCACTTTTTCCACAGAAATTCCCTTTACAAGGGCCCCTGTATTTTTGAATTTTGGGGCACTCCTTTGAACCTGTCGCTTGAACTGACCGATTGAACCAACTTTGGTTCAACGGTTCAATAGTTCATTCCTTCGTTTCTATTGACCGCTTGAACCAAGCTCTTTGAAAGAGGCCTTATTGAACCAACTGTCGTTGAACCTATTGAACCTTTGAACTCGTTGAACCTTTTGAACCTGAGTGATTCAATGGTTCAAGTCTTCTTCTCTTTGACAAGTGTCTTGAAGCCGTTGAATCTATAGCGATTTAACTTTGAACCTTGACAAAAGTGCTTAATTCTTGAAACCTGCTGACATCATCAAACCTTTTGAACCCATTGAACCTTTGAACTAAAAATAGTTCAAAGTTCAACGGTTCAATGGTTCAAGCATTGCATAGAAGCTTGTCGATAGATTCTTTTGGTTGAACCAAAGTATTGAACCAGTCCTGAAAATGACTAAGTGTTGGAAACTTGTTCTTTTGATTGAACTCGCCTGTAGAAGCCTTTGAACTTGTTGAACCTGTTAGTCCTTTGACCGAAAAAGCTTGAAAATTTCCCAAATTTGAAAGCTTAGAACAATTTTTTGAAATGGGAAGAGATAATTTTGTCTTGCAAGACCAAAATAGCTTAAATGTTATCCCAAAAATGAGTGACATTTTTCGGGTACAACAGGTTGAAATATTTTTACAAAAATAAATTTACTTATCTTTGTTGCCTCATACAAATAGGGAACAAATGACCAATTACCCCATACGGATAGGGGGAAAATGAAATGTTACTCAAATATGATTGGTACCAACAAAATGATAATAAAGCTATTACTAAGGAGCATATCATACAATGAATTTGTTTCATATTTTCAAATAAAGTAAATATAGTCAATATTGTGATATTTACCAAAAGGATCACGAAGTAGAGAAATTAGTTCTCTATAACCAAGAGATGTATAATAAGGCTAAGGTAAAAAAAATGAAAAATCTACTACAAAAATACATGTAGTTGATCCAATCAGATAAAAAGTAGAACAAATACGAGAAATTAGTTCTCTCTAACCAAGGGATGTATAGCAAGGCCAAGGTAAAAAAATGAAAAATATATTAAAAATATACATGTAGTTCATCCAATCAAAAGAGAGAGACAAGTTCTACACTTTAATCAACTTCGAAAGAAACTTGGACAAATAATGTTAAGTTTGTAATTTCATTTTAACATTCTATCAAAGTGTTTGTTAACCCTATGATTCCATTGGTAAAGAACCTTGGAGATATGCTCACATGTAAATAATATCACATAATGTGAACATGAGTAGTATAAGACTAAAGAGCCACATCACTAATACACAACCATTTCTGTATCACAACATCAAAAGTAAAGAGGTCATATAAAGAGTCTTACCTCTGCGCCCAACACATATGCATGCAAATGGATTAGTGGCTTATAAAACGGGTGCAGAGCATTCAAGTGTCTATTTGTGGCACACATAAATGGCTCCATGACTACACATTAACTTTGCATGAAATATTGTGAATACCTTGACATCGTTGAGAAATATTGTTAATTTATAGAGATACTATTACATTAATTATATGTTCAATATATTAACTAAATTTAATATACATATATCTATATATTTATAATAATTAATAATATAAATATTTTTAATAGACTATTATAATATTATATATTATTATAATTAAAATTAATATTGATTAATATAATAATATAGATTACATATTATATATAAATATAATAACTAATTATATATAATATATTAATAACAATTAATAATAATAATATATCCCTCATTAATGGGTCAGTTGTTTGTCAAAAACAACGAAGCGTCAAATTAAACTTTGATTTCACCACGAGGGGAAACCCAGGGACATCTGGGGCACATTGCATCATTTGGGATTGCACTAGTTCGCTAATTAGAACAACTTTGAAGAAGTTGGTGGACATAAGTGACAATGAATTAGAGTCCCAAGCTTTGGTGTTGGGACTCAAGATGGTGGTCCAGTGTGGTATCAAGATAATTATAGTTGAGGGTGATTCAATAGTCATTATTCATGGTATGAGGTATGAAAAGGTGGGTTCTTAGAATGTGGAGAACATTCTCAGTCGTGCCCAGGACATCTGAGGCAGGAACATCACTCCATATGTTAAATTTTGGTTTGTTTTCATTATTGTTAAGTCTTAGGGGGTCTTTTAGTCTCAAAGATCATGTAGGATTCATTTATAGGGCTTAGGAGTTCGTAAAATTTGAATTTGAGCCCTCTAGGCATTTTCCTACCAAAATGCCAAATTCAAATTTTTGAATTTCTTATTATAGTTTTGAGATCTTAATCACAATTTGAATAGGTTCAAAAGTTGGATATTGGTTTGTTTAGGTGTCTTAAAGGTCTTAGGATGAATCTTAGTATTTGGCCACCTTTGTGGTCTTATATGTTATGTTAAAAGTTTTGTAACGTTCAAGAATGCATCTTATTCATGCATAAGCCTACATTGGAGGCAAACAAGAAGCAATCAGAGATTTTCTAGGAACATATATTGCATGAAGGAGTTATAAAGAGTCATTATGAAATGTGAGAAGAAGGTGTTAGCTCTAAGAAATAGAGAGAAGATCAAAATTGCAAAAGAAGGTTGTACATCTCAGTTTTCTATGTGTGACTATTTTTGAGACCAAGAATGTTCATGAATGAAAGAAACTTTTGAAGACTATTGTGAAGGCATTTGAGATTATTGGTAAGTTTTTTACTTATCTATATTGATTTCTTAGTTTTTTTTTAACTAGATCATTGATCTACAGGTGTGAGAGAGAGATACTCAATTCTTAAGAATTCTGAGTATGACACAATCAAGTGTCCAATTTGAGAAAGGTTTCTTTGATTGATTTCAAGCATTCTGATGAATTAGATGGTGTTAGGGAGTTATTATTAGGTGTATAACACATTTTTGAATCCTTATAATTCCTTGGAAGGCCAAATTTCATTCAAAACCTCAAACTCTTCTTACACAGTATAGAACTCTATTTTCTAAGTTCAATTAAGAGGGAAATTGGGATTTTTTAGTCTTTTTGTGATTGAGTTGGGTGTTATTCCAATTCAAAATGTTGTATTAAATTGGCACATACCATATCCAAAAGTTTTGAGTCCTTGAAGCACACTTTTATACTTTAAATCTTCAAATTTTTATTTCTCGGCCTATGTAGAACCCTACCGTAGGGTTTTTTACCATTTCTTGGTTTGGGTATCTAGACATTGTTTCAAACCGTCAAATTTGACCTAGAGCTTGAGTTTAACATCCTTCAAGTGAATCAAACACTTTATTGGAATCTTGGCACCTATGAAGGATTTAGGATCCCAAACTTAGTTTTGTAGCCCAAGAGACCTAATTAAGGCCTAGTTTGAGGAAGGTCAAGTTGAATAAGTGTAACTACCTTAAGATTTGGCTCATAAAACTTTGTAGTAAGTTGAAATCCCTTAATGGGTATTTGAAAATATAATTTTTTTATTTTGAACCTCTGTGTACTTGTCAAACCAACTAGAAAATAGATTTGGGAGGGTTATAAGAAAAGAAGGCAAATTGTGAAAACTTGCATTGTATTTTGGTTATCTCTCTCCCTCTGCATCAACATCCTTGATCTTCTCAATGATTAGGAAACCAATCATTGATTCTAGGAGGTGAACAAGGTGGCAGATGAGCTAGCGAATAGAGATATATCTCAAAGGGAAGATTTTGTAATTGACATTGATTGGGAGCCTTGGGCAATGGGCAGGCATACTTCATGACATGATTAGTTATAAGTAGGAGGTATTTTATATAGAGAGGCATTGTTATCAGGATTCAACTGTGTAGTTTTTTGAGTCAAATTCATTGACCCATGTTTCATTAGTAGTGGTTCACATGAACCCATCTCTCATGACAATGAATGGTCCACTTAGCACTCATTGCATCTAGGTTATGCTCACATGGGTGAAGTATTAGGCCTTCCTAGGAGGTCACCCATCCCAATACTACTCCAACTCAAGTGTGATTAACCATGGAGTTTCCTCCAAGGTTAAGCCCACTTAGATTGCTACCCTATTTGCAATATCATAATTTGACTCACTGTGGAAAACACCTCCTACTTATCAATTGATGAGCTTAAGGGCCTCTATGATGAATGGTTCATAAGGCACAACACTTGCTAAAGGTTATGCAAATGGGGTAGCAATCTAAGTGGGCTTAACCTTGGAAGAAACTCCATGGTGAAGTGCACCTGAGTTGGAGAAGTATTGGGATGGGTGACCTCCCAAGAAGGCCCAATGCTTCACCCCTGTGAACATCACCTAGATGTAATTAGTGCTAAGTGGACCATTCATTCTCATGAGAGATGGGTTCATGTGAACCACTACTCATGAAACATGGGTCAATGAGTTTGACTCAAAAAACTACATAGTTGATTGTTGATATCAATATCATAATGATTAGTTATATTTTGGATGGGATGCAATGTTATTAGCATTAATGATTGAAAGCTTGCATAAGTATGGGAAGTGTTCTTTCCCATGCCAGTTACACTGACCCCCACATCTTCACGATGCATTTGTATGATGGCAACAAGGTTTTATTACCAATGGCAACAAAACCATTCAATATTCAACTTTAGTGGCAACATGGATAATGAGCTGGTGGCATCAGTGATAATGGAACATATGATGCAGGTGGCACTCATTGAACCCTTACTTATGTCAACCCTGAGAAAAATGAGATTGCATTTGAAGGCAGGGTTTCAGATTGCAGGTTGATGTTTATTCTAACGTCATGGGATACCTTATTCACACTATCAAAGAGGTCATTGGGATGGTTTTTTTGAGACAAGTTACAGGGTTAAGGTTAAATCCTTGATCATGTCAAATTTCATGGGTAATTTACTCATGCCTTCGAAGGACAAGGCATTGACATTTGTGGTTACAGTTGGGCTCATTTGATCATGTTTTCGAGATGGGATGGAAATGCCAGTTGAAGCTTATCTATTGGAGGAAAATGCTCCTTGATTTTCTCAAAGAAGATGGATCAAGGGGTGGTGTCGTTGAGGGCTTTCAGGGATCTAGAAGACAAGTTTGATAATTGATTTGATCACCTGGAGGTTTTGCAGAACTATCTACAAAACCCTAGGCCCTTTGGAAGTTGGGTCCCCATCTTAGATTTTGTATCTCTACATACAAAAATGGATTTTTTGGTGGCAACATTTCATGGCAGAAAGTCACTCAGGCTTGTCTTAGTGGTTAATCTCTTAGCTCAGCTTTATGACACTCACACTTCTCTCCCCCAACCACCCTAATGGCCTAGGGGGGTCCCTTAACCAGATGGTGTGCAGTCAAATCTCCTATGTAGGCTTGCATGGTGAGTGTAAGTACAACACTGGGTTTGGGAGGGTTCATCAACATGAAGCAAGCATATACTCGATGACAAACATGGAAATTGATGGTGCAAAAGGGGGATGTTTTGGCTAAATGGGTGTTTGGTGTTGGTGATGGACAGGCAAGGCTTTTGGGTTCGGTTGATGAAGTGGTGGGTCATGGTTCGAATAACGGTGGTAGTGGTGGTTAGGTTGGTGGTGTCGAAGGGGTGGTGGAGGTCCCCAATAGTAGCCTATGAACCCATTCATTTAGCTGGGGGCTAATGTAAGGAGAAAAAAATGATTTCTTCCCCTTAAACTATTCATATTGTTGGCCATGGCAATGATTGTCTTCACTATTTGTGTTCTACCTGATTGTATGTGAGAAACACATGATCATGCCTAATGACCATTCAACATGTGCTAAAATGACATCGATAGCCACACCTTATATGTTTTCATCATGATCAGCTACCTTTTCCCATCTTTTACACTATAGACTTGTATTTTGGCATGGCATCGATTTTACATAAATCCTCAAGTCCATATGAACACTGGTATATGTACGAATATGTTAAACATATCAAGTGTATGGAAATTAAAAATCCACTACAAAAATTACATATGAATGGAATATAACAACATATGAACACACACCCAATTGCTATCTAAAATGGGAGGTCACTTACATGACATATTCCAAGGTAGTGTTGATCTTATTATGCTTGCTAGGAATAAGTGTTGTTTTTTTCATGCGATGTGACACACAAAAATTTGTATGAAATGACTTCCTTATTGATTCTCCTTTCACAAAGTCATCAACCCTATCACCATCAACTCAAGTGACTCACATGTCTTCCTCGTTAATGTTATGAAATATTTCCCACTTGACATTGTTGGAGTCAAATAAACCTTCGTTTGGCTTTTGTAGTGGAAGTTGCACAAATTGATCCCATCTTTTTACCATTTGTTCCAGTGTACAACAAAACTATGTCATTTAACCAATACATAATAAACATTGTGAATGATAAATTATTTCAATCTATGAACAATAATGAATTAATAATACGTATAACAATTTTGAACATTGGTTTTGTTCAAACAACTTTAAACAATTTTTACACATCGAATACTTGATAATTAAGAATATGCTATAGATTCATAATGACAATATAATAAAATTATAATCACAACACATACTCATTGTTGCGTAATTGAGATGTATCCCATGATAGTTACAGATAGAAAATTACATGTAGTCATCATTACATAATTACATAGTAATCAAAAGATCATTCAAACAATATATAGTCATCTTTGTATAATAAAAAAGTTTGTTGTATTTCAACTACAATATAACATATATCCCACAATAATGTTTCTAACATTGAATCAGCGTTATATTGCCTCACCAAAAATAATGGAGAGTATGACTACAACCACAAACATGAACATTATACTCCGACGAAATGAAAATTGTTCCACATTAATGACAATGTTATACAATCCAAAATCGTACACAATATTAAAATATTATTTTGAAGGCACATATTCTATGATTGCATGGGGATTTTCTCCTAGATATTGCTTGCACACTTTTCTCTTTGCATTGAATTTGTCTTGGAAAAGGACTTTGACATTAGATTTGGTGCAAGATTTATGATTTTTAAATTGACAAGTGAATTTGGATGACATCATGGATTTGAGATGGAAAATAGGATTCTTTGATTTATGAAAATGGATTATATAATCAACTACTTAAGATAATTGATAAGTGATTAGTCCATATTTCATATTGGTGGGATGGAGGAAAGTTAATTGTATAATTGATTCAACAGATTAATTGACTAGGGGTGATATCAAATGACGACATGTATCAGGGACACATTGGATTAAATGAACGATATGATACAATTTGATAATGTGATGTGTCATCGTGATTTAGGATGAAAATGATAATCAGATTGACAATTTCAGATGATAGAGGACATTAGGGTTTGGTCGATCGATGATGCAAAATAGCTAAAATCAACATGAAGTGTCTGATTTTAGGCATCTACAGTTATTTGTGTATTATAATAGGGATTACGAATTAGACTCACTAATTATTTTTGCTAAACTATATTATTTAGTGATGGTTATTGTTCACTATAATAGTAAAATTTAAAAAAAATAGTAGCGACGACCATATTTCCATTTTTAATCCATAAAATACCATTAATTTTATCTAGTAGACCATATCAAATGCAAGATAAAATTTTGGATAGACCATCAAAAAATTTAAAAAATTATAATAAATATATAGAATATCTTTAATTTTTTTTATTCCACTATAAACTATACTAACATTTAAAAGGCAATGTTGAATTGTTCATGTGTGTCATGTTTATATATGTTATGAAGTCCATATTAGGTAGTGTTGTTACCATGGTGTGATTTAATGTACACAATATTGTTTAATTCACATTTAATGTTGGTTGTAATACTCACTTGTGCAAGAAGTTTAGGTGTACTTTGAGGAATGAGCCCACCTTTCACTCCAATAAATTTTTTCATTCATATCTCTTTATTTTCCTATATAAGGAACCTTTGTGTCCTTATGGAAAGAATGGAGCTTAAACTTATCTCCTAAGTTGGTGGAGATGTAGCCTTTTAGTGAGTCTTGTTTTGGTCCAACTATTATTGGTTGCACATATACATTGTAAATTATGTTTAGTTGATACAATGTCTTATATTGGTGAACATCTCTTTCTTTCTTTTGATTACATAGGTGTAACTGATTGCATTATGGAGTTTTCATGGGCCCTCCTCCTTAATTCACCAATAAAAGATATTGTATTAAGTAAACAAAATATAAAGTGTATATGTGCAACTAGTAATGGTTGCACTAGATTAGAACTCTCTAAAAGACTACACTGTATTAGCTTAGGAGATGAATCTAAGATCCATTCTTTCCAAAAGGATGCAAAGGTTCATTATATAGGAAAAACAAGAGGCGAGTGGGAGATTTTATAGGTGGAGTGAAATGTGGGATCATTCTCCAAAGTATACCTAACATTCTCACACATGTGGGGATAACTACTAAAATTAAATATACATTAAACAACGGTGTGCACATATTAAATCACACCTTGGTAACAACTCTACCTAAGGTAGAATTCACAAGAAGTGTGAACATGACACACACCAACATCCCCCTGAAGATCGGCATAGTATTAGTGTAGGTTTTTTACCACTTTTGATTTTACATACACGATTGTTAATCATCTTGCTTAAGATTGTTAAGGTCATTAGGGGAACACACAATGTGTTTTCTAATTATGAGTTGAGTTGTTAACTTTTTGGTGACCTAATATTTCATTATATAATGTACCTCCTTTGTACTTTTTAGCTAATTGGTCTATTAAACATTAATGAAGCTCAATCTTACTCTGTATTTTTGCTCACTTATACTAGGGTTTCATAAAATCTATGATGTTCAGATATCTTGGAGCAATCTGACATGGTATCAAAGCTTTGATCTGATGTCCATCTTATCATTTCAAAATCCTTGGTGAAATATTTTGCATGCATGCATTCCTGGTAGTTTCTTGATTTTTTAGTTTTCATAGGTTTTGTAGGATTTTGTGTAAATTCATACAAACTGTACAACTAAAGTTTTCTATAGCAAAATGGATAGTGCTATTAGATCCAAAAGGCATCAAAATCCTAAGATCGATTGTACACTTGACCTAGCTCTATGACAGTGATTTTCAATGAATTTTTAAGGGTTTCTAGGCATTTTAGGGTATTTCACGCAAATCTGTATTGTAGGGGTCTCAAATAAATAAATTATTTATAGGTTTTCTAAGTTCTCAAATGGGTTCTTGCTAGATTTTGTGGAGGTTGCATCAAACTTGAAGATATGGACATTTTCCAACTTCGACAAGTTTTCCAAATACAATAGACAATTTTGATAGTTTGGCAGGGTTTCACTCTTGCTCGAGCACATCGTGAGTTTTGACACCTCTATCTACACATACATCGGGTTTCAACACTTCTACCTACATGTCTATCTAATTTTAGAGCACTGTCAGCACCTTCATCGAGTCTCACGACCCTTGTTTGCATGCCCTTCAGTTTTTGTCGACTGTGCCTGCACCTCCATCGGGTCCCATGACCCCTGCTTGCATGTTATTTGGGTTTCGTTAAGTGCCACACTTCTATCAGGTTCCACCAAACATGCTTAAACCTTTGCTAGGTTCCATTGACCATGCCTACACCTCTGTCAAGTTTTGACGATCGTGCCTACACCTCCATCGAGTTTCACTGATCATGCTTGTACCTCTATCAGGTTTCGTCGACCATGTTAGCACCTCCATCAGGTTTCACCGACCATGCTAGCACCTCTATTGGATTCCACCCCCTATGCTCACACTCCTCCTCGGGTCTGTCAATGTGTTAGCACTACTATCAGGTTTTTTTGACCCTGCCAGTAGACCTATTGAGCTTCACCACCTGTAGAAGCACACCCAGAAGATCACTAGCCTTCTTCTACACCCTGTGATGTGTGTGCAACCATCAAATTTAACACCAATTTTGTGACACTATTCATTTCAAAATTGGTGTATTTTTACATGATGTCATTCTCACATCAATCAAAAATGGGAAGGGAAGATCATCTACAAATTGCCTTAGCCCCCTAGTCATATGGTGTGGTAACATGAGGCAAGCACCCAACTTAGTCATTAGCCCCTGGTCATATGAAAATTAATCACGTGGTCACTTCCAACCTAAATTTTTTTAACTTTTGCTCAAGAAAGGCTTAAATTTTTTTTCGAAAGTTGATGCCTAAAATTTTATTTTGGGGAAGTTGATAAAAAAAATCCACCACTATTTGCCACCAAATTTTTTATGCGAGCAAATTTTCAAACACACAACTTTTGATCGATAGCTTGGATTTGAGTGTTATCTTCTTCAAAAGTGATTTTTTTTTCATGTTCTACGTATTAGCGGTGATTTTGAACTCATTATAACTCTCTTCAAACCAAATATTGTAAACTCTTGGATACATTATCAATTGATTCTGACGGCCCTCTAGTTCTTTCATATGCACAATTACTCAATATGTATTTTCAACTTTGTCTGATGTCTATACAAATGTGTTTATATTTAAAACTTAATGGGGGTCACTCTGATAGTTCTAAGGGGGTACTATGTGGTGTTGTGTAATTTTATTTTTTATATTTCTTCTTTACTTTCTACATCAACCTATTTTCTTACATCGAGGAAAATTGTTGGTCATTTCCTCCTCTTACGACATTCAATTATCACGAATAAAAAATAAAATGCTACTTGCTCTAAGAAAAAAAAGATTCTATAGGATTACTATGAATGAGAAAATTGAACCTGCAGTAGATGCAAAGAATAACAAATGGTTTAACAGATGTGATCAAACACATGGTTGTCTTAGTTTATCTCTTTCAACTGACATACACTTTCACATTGATTGTACTTAAAAACCAAATGAAGTATAGACCACACTAGAAAAACTCTTTGGAAAGGATGTGATGAGAGGTCATGAACTGGAGAATGAGCTCATCAGTTTGATCCCGAGTGACTTTGACACACTACAAGACTTTTTCACTAAGTTCAAATCTTTGAAGTTACAGTTAAAAAAACATGGAATAGATAAGAAAGATGATCAAGTTGTTCTGTCTATGCTCTCTAAAATGGGTCTAGATTACTTTGTATTTGTGTCCACTTTTCATGTCACAAAATGTGCTCTTGGAGTTGCATGGAAAATGCCTTCTTTATATACCTTTGTTGTCAACTTGACTCGAAAGCAAGATAAGTTGATACAGTTATGCACAATGAAGTCCTCAAAATTTCATTCACTCTTTGCTAATAAAGAAAGGGACTCAAACAATAGAAAAAATAAATAAAACAAAAACAATCAAGAGAATGATGCAAATCCTCCAACCTCCAAATCAAACCATGAGACCTCTTCTTCTAATTTTAAGCCTAAGAAAGACTGGATAAAATGTGGGTTTCATTTGAGAAATCATGATGAAAGTAAATGTTTGAAGAAGTAGGGTTGACCATCTGACTAAGATGTTCAAGAAATAGAAACATCAATGTCTAAGATTCTACCATTCAGAATTCATCAACCCATGAATCCTCAAAGGCAAATGACCATGGTAAAGAAAAGACAAAAGAGAATAATAATGGGAAAGCAAAGGGCAAGGCCCTAGTTGCAGTTGTACCTTAGACTCCTACATGGGTCATTGACTATGGTGCTTCACATCACATGGCCTCTTCATAGATAGAGTTCAGTTCTTTTGGACCATGTGACATGTCCTCTATACAGTTGGGTGATGACACTTAAAAACATTCTCATAAGAGGGTATGTTGAAGTGAATGGTGGAACATTCAATGACATTCTAAATGTTCCCTCACTTGCAATTAATCTCCTATCAGTTTACCAGATCACTCACATTGGTTCGAGCATGCAAGTTGAGTTCACTCCAGATTAAGTGTATGTTAGAGTGTTTCAAAGTGCCACTATATTGGTAGTAGGAATGGTCGATCATCATAGTCAATTATATAACTACTCACACTTTTCTCTTGACTCTCCTTCAGATTTTTCTTCTTAGAACTCACTTGAACTTGATGACATTTCTGAGCCTGATCACACTTCTGATATTGATGACTCTTCTAAATAAAAAGGACTACAACAATGATGGGGACACATTTCCACCATCTCCTTGTCATCTTGCGGATATTGAAGAGTTATTCCCTAATCCACATACCTTTGGTCCACTTCAGACATTACAGGGTGCAGGGATATTGATCTAGAATCATAAAACATCAACCAATCTATTCCATAGTTATAGGGCACTCCACAATCCTTTTTAACCTCTACTTCCATTGCACCATCATTATATAGAGCAGTTGGCCCTCTTAGTATGCATGAGAAGTACCATTCATTAGTTGGAATTCTATCAGGCACTTGGTGGACCCATTCACTATTCCAAGGTGATCCACTCTTCATTGCACCTACCTCTAACAAGTTCACTTCATTGTCATGACATTCAGTTCTTGTGCATGATCTTGCAAGACCTATACCACACTTCTACTTTGGACCCTACTCGGAGTTCTTTGTACTACTGCCTCCTTCATCTTCCATTGTGGAATGGGTAGACTTCTAGTACACCATTCGTATTCTTCCTTTGGCAAAGGGAAAAAACATTGATGTGGATGGAGCTTTTTTAGTCTTCAAGCAGAGGATCTCGTCAATGACATTTATCATTTTGCGAGCTCTACTATAGGTAGTTTTAGCATCTTCTATGGGGACTTCTTAGTTTTCCTCTCTATGTGCTTGTTTGCTCTTACTTGTGGACATATTTTTGGTTGTGTCTGACGTCCTTAGAGCATGACTCTCTCTCGCTTTGCTTTCTATTAGGAGATGAGTTTTGTCCTACAGGTTTTCTCATTTTCAACACTTTATGAGAGTTGCATTGTGTTTGGGTACCTTATCAGGCCTAGCTATCAGGTCCAATTCTTCTACCCACCTAAGCTACGCTTTAGGGGGGGTTATTGTAGGCTTTTTCTGCTTTTGGTTTTATCTACAAGGTTTTTAATTAACTTACTTAAGGTTGTTAATGTCATTATGGGAACACACAATGTGTTTTAATTGTGAGTTGAGTTGTTAACTTTCTGGTGACCTAATATCTTACTATATAATGTACATCATTTGTACTTTTTGGTTAATCAGCGTATTGAACATTAATGAAGCTCACTTTTGCTGTGCATTCTTGCTATCACCTATCCTAGGGTTTTCGTGCAATCTATGACATTCAGATATTCTGAAGCAATCCAACATGTAGATGATGTGGTAAAGGAAAAAAGGTCTTAATTTAAAATATGTGAACCCTACAACTAGATTTGATGAAGTACCCATGTACAATGATAGAGCAAAAAGAATAAAGAATCAAGTTGTTGATAACTATTGAATCTAATGAAGCTCCCAAATGAATGATTCAAAATTAGCTTCCAAGAATCTAGTTGTGTAAACAAGAGTACATTTTCCATCTGATCGAAATGCATGGGTAAAATACACCAAAAAGGGTTAGCTAAGAAATTGTTCTGAATTTTAATAACACCAAAGAATGTTGACTTAGAGATGATGCTCTGAATTTTGATAACAATAAATATGACTCAGAAACAATATTTTGAATTTTGATACCAACCTTTACATCCACATAGTATAATAGAATGTGAACACAAGATGGATAACATACTCGAACAACCAAGAAGCATTTAACAATACATAACATGAATGAATAGTCATCATCAAAAAAAAATCATGACACGCAAGGTTGACCATCAAATTTAGTCCCTAACTATGACTATACAATATTCTAAAGTGAGTTCATATGTTCTTTATTACAATTTATAAGTTTAATGTCAATTCTATAACATAATTTGAACTTATATGTGTGTAAAACACTAATAATTTATAAAAATGAAAAAAAAAAAAAAAAAAAAAACCTTTGTAAACAAATAAATTTTAATAATCAAATTCAATATAAATATTGTTACAAATAACTTGGTTCAAATCCTTGAAAACACTATTATCACACATTTATATAGTGGTTATAAATAAAGCAACTATCATTATCAATTGCCATAAAAAGTTCAATACAAAATGTGGTGAATTTCATATGAGTTTTTCTATGGATAAAGGGGAATAATTAATGTGCCTATAGATAGAGGGACATAATTGAACTTATGGTGATGTAATGGTAATTTATGCATGAGAGAATATATACACAAAAATGAGAATGTATAAATCTTAATTTATATTAAAATAAAAGTTTTATGCATAATTTTTATATAAAATAAGTTCAAAATTGGGGAGTAAAGGCTTTGTCCATATGATTAAATGTTATTTTATATTCTTATAAATATTTTAGAGCCATAGATTTTTTTTAATGATGTATAGATAAAGTATATCAAAATTGAAATGAAAAACATTCATAAAAATTTATTGTAAAGGTTTTTTATATTTTTAAACAAAGAGAAGATTCCAATCAAACAAAATATATATGTATATATATATGTATATATATATATATATATATCAAAATAATATTTTGAGCCCATTTCCTTAAAATCTAGTATATTAAGTTTTAATATATAGATATAAACCATATGCAAACTACTATAGAGACATCTCCTACTTATGTTATTCCAACATTTGCCTATTATTTTGAGCTTTAAAAAAACATTGCAATTGTAATTATAGGATATTGTGGTTAATTTATTTGAGTTGTGGGAAAGACATACATGATTTATCTGTCATCTATTACAAGTATATTTATCCTTGAATGTTGGCCTTCAACCAAAGAATACCACATCATCCTAAAAAACAATATAAAACTAAATAATTTATAACCCTAACAAGGTCTCTTGTTAGCCGAACAGATTTCTACTTCTTCTGCTACTCTACATAAATGGTGTGTTCATGTAAATAGACAATATTTGCTTATTTTCTTAGAAATCAAATTATTCCGCAAAAAGGTGTCCTTTGATCAACATTGGACCCAAAAAAATTAATTTTTAAAACAATATTAATTTACTTTAACTCACTTTTAGTTATATTAGTCCATGTATGTCTATATAAAAATATTTTTATAACACCCTCCCAAGTGTTACTTAAAAACACACATTAAATTCCACACTTAAAATTGTCCTCTCTTTTCTTCTTAATATCCAATATACTTGTTTAGAAACAAGCACATGTAGATCCTATTACACATATATAAACACAAATACATATATTTGATACAACCCTGTTATAATAGAAATGGAGATCACATTCATAATTAATCTTTTTAAATCAACATAAATAATATATACAAGAATAGGTATTAGAAAAAATATGTTTAAACAAAGACTAGGTTACAATCCTAGGTTCATTAAACTTTGATTAGTTTTAAGGAGCACCCAAGTTAATCAACTTTATCCAAGTTACGCTAAGGTCTTCAATAATCCCACCAATGAATCTAAATTGTCCAAAAACCTCAAAAATGACTTTACATTCCCTTGAAATAGACATCAAATGCAAAAGATACAATAACGCCCTCTTGGCTTAAGGTCATGAACAATACTCTCATCACCATCAAATTAACGACTATTACACTTGAGTAACAATTGTCACATGATGGTAACGACCATCATGCTGCTACAATATGATCATCATAGTTTCATCTTGCCAAAATTTATGGTGAGTGTAATAAATTGGGCACCATAAGTCATGTTCTTAGGCATTTGGGTTAATCTTGATTAGACGCCACAACGAACTCCGAAACCTAAAAATACTTTTTGAATTTAAAATATATCTTGGTGTGCTCTAAGGGCCTCAACATAGATGCTTAAATTAAGTATATTAATGATTTATCCCAAGACCCTTTTTTAAATAAATCTAGTTTATAAAACTATCACAGATCACACATCCTATGCATTGCACTCTCCTAAAGTGATATCACAAGCTTCCTCCTTTGTGTACACTATGTTATTCATTTACCTCCATGTAGTGAGGGACCACCATGTGGCATGCACTTAGCAACTATCTATGTCATATCAAGTGTCCCACAGGGCATTCAAACCACCAACAATATGCCTAGTTTTTAGAGAGTAGGCTATAAAGCTAAAAAGGATATAAACATCTGTTAGGAACCCGTGCCTTACCCTTCTCTTTGCAGTATTAGTGTAATAATTGTTATGGACGCATATGCTTTGTAAGTCGTCCCTTAGAGCATATTTGAATTGTCTCACATACAAGGGAAGTAGTAGTTGTTAGAATAGAGCTAGTATATAAGTAAGTGTTGAGGCCCAATGAAGGCATCCACGAATTTATTGTATTGAGCTTGCTCAAAGGAGGTTGCCCCCTCGAAGTGGCTTGCGATCAATATAAATTTTTTGTGTTTCTGTTAT
Source organism: Torreya grandis (assembly GCA_037957365.1). NCBI lineage: Eukaryota > Viridiplantae > Streptophyta > Pinopsida > Cupressales > Taxaceae > Torreya > Torreya grandis. Next base: position 272,867 of record JARHVA010000700.1, on the reverse strand, counting down.
TAGTAAGAGTTATTTTATTTTTGCATATTTTGATTAAATATGTTGTAGGAGGTAATCTGCTGTAGGAGGTTCTTCTCATCTGGTATCAGAGCAATTTCTTGGCTTTGTGGGTAGATTTGGAGCAATTTTTTTTTTTTCGAAGCAGGGCTTTCTAAGAGCTGCGCCATTTCTGGCAAGAATTTTTTTTCATTGCAGGTTCCGTCATTTCGGATTGGGTAAATACCTATCCGCTTAACTGTGGGAAGTGTTTGGGCATAAACCCTAAAACTCATTGTGAGGAGTACCACAGGTACCCCGAAGTAGTTGGCCCATTGAGAGGCCCTGCTAGCAAAAAGGGCAACGACCCCACATCCTGATTGACTAGTTCCCACCCGTGAGGTAAACCAAAAGCTGTCGTTAAGGGGTAAACCCGCGGCCACAAATTTCTGGAGAGCGGTACTCGATCAGACAGCTTTGGTGGCTAGAGAGAATTTTAAAAAAAATCCTTTAGGCAGCCAAACAAAACTGGGGTCCATATCCAACTTATCAGGTTCAGAGAGCAAACACCATCATATCCATAGTTGAGGATATTTCCAACCACACAGTTGCAGACAATCTGTTTCTGAAGCAGCAGTTTTAAAAAAAAAAAAAGTCCAAAAAAAAATGGAACGCAAAGGATCCCTGGCTATTAACAACTGGTTATGGTCACCACTCGTGTAGGCACAAAAATCATGGAGAAAGAAATCGCCACATTGAAATCTTAGGTTACAGAGTTAACTGATATGATGCGTGGCTTGAATCAACAAAATAAAATCTTGCTCAACAGAGTGCAGGAGTCTTCTTCAGAGCATCGCTCATTTGCTTCCAATTTATCCCGTGGACCTAAGCTAGACTTTCCCCGGTTCAATGGTACAGATCCTACAGGATGGATATATCGAGTTGAACAGTTCTTCAACCTCCACAATACTTATTTTGCAAACAAAGTCCCAATTGCTTCCTTTCATCTAGAACAAGAAGCACTTCAGTGGTACCGTTGGTATATCAAAACAAATGATGAACCCGATTGGTCAAATTTTGCATCCTTAATTTTGGGCAGGTTTGGTCCCTCAACATTCGAGGATTTCACAAGAGCTCTCACCAAACTCCGTCAAACAGGTACTATTCGTGAATATCAAATTGACTTTGAAAAACTCGCTAATCACACTGAAGGGTTGTCAGATGACTTCTTCAAAAGTTGCTTTGTTAGTGGCCTCAGAGAGCTGATATGCTCGGAGGTAAAAATGTTTCGACCTGAAAATATGATGGACACTTTGGGTCTGGCTATGTTAGCAGAAGATAAACTCTCCACACAGCGTCGATCTCCCACCTTTTTACTAGCAAAGAACACAGTGAATCAGCGGACAACCATAACCACACCAATCAAGCCCCTGACTGAGGCAGAGATGTAGGCTCGCAAAGAGAAAGGATTATGTTACAACTGTGATGACAAATGGGTTAAGGGTCACAGGTGTGTCCAATAAAAACTTTACTTGCTAGATGTGGAGTCACCACCAGAGCTGGACAGCGAGCCTAATATTCCAAAATTTCAAGATGCTCAAGAAGAACCCGACACTGAAGAGGACCCAACGGTTCAAGAGACTCAACTTGAGATCTTAGTGCATGCACTAGCAGGGGTCACCACTCCCCAAATCATGAAGGTCAAAGGGTGCTTCAAAAAGATCTCTCTCACAATCCTCGTTGACTCAGGGAGTACTCACAATTTCATCGATCCTCGTATTGCTAAGGCGGTAGACTGTTTTATATACCCTTATTCTAGCTTTGAAGTCATGATTGCTAATGGGGGCACATTGCCATGTAAAGGGAAGTGTCGAAATGTGCATATTGCAATCGGCGATTATAATTGTCGCTCTGATATGTTTGCCCTACCTTTAGGAGGGTGTGATGTGGTTTTAGGGGCACAGTGGCTTCGCACATTATGACCTATTTTATGGGACTTCTCTGAGCTTTGGATGCAGTTCACAAATAATGGTCAGAAGCACACCTTGAAAGGGTTATTACCAGGATATGCTAGCATCATTAGTTCTCATCGCATGGAAAAACTTTTGAAGAAAGGCTCACATGGGGTCATTGCACATCTACATTCCATTCAACTCTAGCCCCCCGCTGCTACTAACCACCCTACAGATTTACAAGCCATACTCGACAAGCATGCAACCACTTTTTTAGAACCAGTAGGTTTGCCCCCTTTAAGCCCTGAAGATCACCATATTCCTCTCCTTCCAGGAAGCATCCCACCCAACATCCGGCCATATCGTTACCCCCATCAACAAAAGACTGAAATTGAGAACTTAGTCCGAAAACTCCTCAAGTCCAGAGTTATTCGCCCCAGCACCAGCCCATATTCTTCCCCAGTGCTTCTTGTCCACAAAAAAGATGGGTTGTGGCGCCTTTGCATTGACTTTCGAGCCCTTAACCACCTCACTATCAAGGATAAATTCCCAATTCCTATCATCGATGAGCTCCTTGGGGCCAAATTCTTCTCCAAGTTGGATCTGCGTTCTGGGTATCATATAATTCGAGTGCATCCTGATGACATTCCCAAGACAGCGTTCCGTACATATGAAGGTCACTATGAGTTCCTTGTCATGCCATTTGGCCTTACAAATGCCCCTTCCACTTTTCAAGCACTTGTGAATAAAATCTTTCGGCCTTTTCTCCGTCAATTTATTTTAGTTTTCTTTGATAACATTTTAATATACAGCCGCACAAGGGCCGAGCATCTACAACATATTGACAGGGCATTACAACTGTTAGCAGACAATCAATTATGTGCCAAGCAATCCAAGTGTTCATTCGGTCAAGAGGAAATCGACTATGTGGGGCACATTGTTTCAGCTAATGGGGTTCGCGCGGACCCAGAAAAAATCAGTGCTATGCAGAATTGGCCTCAACCAACCACCCTCAAGAGCCTTCGTGGTTTCTTAGGCCTGACAGGATACTATCGCAAGTTCGTCAAAGACTATAGAAAGATCGCGGCTCCTTTGACTTCTTATTGAAGAAGGATGCTTTCCCCTAGGGTGCAACAGCTAATCAAACATTTGTACAACTCAAACAGGGTATGTGTAGCACACCAGTTTTGGCACTGCCAGACTTCACCAAAACTTTCACCATCGAAAGTGATCCCAGTGGCATCAGCTTGGGTGTTGTTCTTCTCCAAGAGGGCCAACCAATTTCCTTCACTAGCAAAGCCCTTTCTGGTCGCAATTTAGCTTTGTCTACATATGAAAAGGAAATGATGGCAATTTTACAAGCAATACAAAAATGGAGACCCTACTTACTGAGAAACTATTTTTGCATCAAAACTGATCATCAGAATTTGAAATATTTCTTGGAACAACGGGTCTCATCCCCAGCTCAACAGAAGTGGGTCAGCAAACTCATGGGTTACGATTATGAGATCACCTATAAGAAGGGAAAAGACAATGTTGTGGTTGATGCTCTCTCAAGAACCTTCGAGGACCAGCCTTCCCTCTCTGCCATCTACATGCCCATTCCGAAATGGTTGGAATCTGTCCAACAAGGGTATGCAAATGATCCCTCCTTATGCCACCTCATTCATCAATTGGCCACTAACCCCTCTGCAGTACCACATTATTCATGGGATGGTGCTTCTCTGCGATACAAAGGTCGTCTGGTGCTTTCCCAAAGTCTAGACCTGCATCAAGCTGTCTTCTATGAAATCCATGCTTCCCCCTCCGTATGGCACTCAGGGTTTCTCAGAACCTATGAGCGAGCACGTCGACACTTCTTTTGGAAAGGCATGAAAGCCAAATTAAACAGAGGGTGGCCGAATGTGATACCTACCAACGAAACAAAGGTGAAACCACATTGACTCCCGGTTTGCTCGAGCCTTTGCCCATTCCTACTAGGATCTGGACAGATATTTCCATGGATTTCATTGAGGGCCTCCCTAAATCTGGGGGAAAGACAGTGATCCTAATTGTAGTCGATCGCCTTTCCAAATATAGTCATTTTTGTGCACTCAGCCACCCATACACAGGCTCCACAGTCGCACAGGTTTTCTTGGATCAGATCTTCCGTCTTCATGGCATTCTTTCTTCAATTGTCTCATATCGTGATGCCACTTTCACCAGCCATTTTTGGACGAAACTATTTCGTCGCACAGGCACACAGTTGGGAATGAGCTCTGGGTACCACCCACAAACAGATGGACGGACAGAAATAGTCAATAATGCTTGGAGACCTTCCTTTGTTGCTTTTCTTTCGAACAACAACATCAATGGGCCAAGTGGCTTCCCCTAGCTAAATGGTGGTACAATACCTCATACCACACTTCCACCAAAATGACTCTCTATGAAGCAGTTTATGGTCAAGCACAGCCACCACTTCTATATAATCTTGGCAGCTCACCAGTTCGAGTAGTTGACACTACTCTCCGAAATTGAGATCAGATTCTCCGCACCTTGCGGGACAATCTCCACATGGCACAAAACCGAATGAAGCAGCAGGCTGATCAGCACCGCTCTGAGCGTACCTTTCAACATGGTGATATGGTCTTTCTTCGTCTGCAGCCATACAAGCAATCATCACTGAAACTAAAAGGGCGCCAAAAGCTTGCTCCAAAGTTTTATGGGCCATATAAGGTTCTCCAAAAGATTGGGTAAGTTGCTTACAAGTTAGAGCTTCCACCTTCCTTCCAAGTTCATCCCGTCTTTCATGTCTCCTGTTTGAAACAAGTTCTTGGATCCAACATCCGAGTGCAGACAGTTTTACCAGCACTTGATAATGAAGGCTCCATCCTTCTCGAGCCAGAAGCAATCCTAGACATGCTCACCCGCCAACTTCGATCCCACTCCATCACAAAGGTCTTAATCCAATGGCACGGCATGCAACCAAAAGATGCAACATGGGAACCACTCTTCTAAATTCAACAACAATTCCCACATCTAAAGCTTTGAGGGCAAAGCTTTTTCTAAGAGGGAGGGGATGTTAGGAACCCGTGCCTTACCCTTCTCTTTGCAGTATTAGTGTAATAATTGCTATGGATGCATATGCTTTGTAAGTCGTCCCTTAGAGCATATTTGAATTGTCCCACATACAAAGAAAGTAGTAGTTGTTGGAATAGAGCTAGTATATAAGTAAGTGTTGAGGCCCAATGAAGGCATCCATGAATTTATTGTATTGAGCTTGCTCAAAGGAGGTTGCCCCCTCGAAGTGGCCTGCGATCAATATAAACTTTTTGTGTTTCTGTTATTGGTAAGAGTTATTTTATTTTTGCATATTTTGATTAAATCTGTTGTAGGAGGTAATCTGTTGTAGGAGGTTCTTCTCAACATGCGGTTACACATCATCGAAGTGAATATGCAATACACACACACACACCCTATATTCAATAAATTATTTCCCTTTCCCCAACAATTTTGGATCAATGGCTTCCAAGCCAAACTCAAGTTTCCAAGTAGGATATAAAGCTTGGACACATACTCACATGTAACAAAGATGAATTTTCATCCAAGTGGTGCCTTGCAACGACCTTAGGGTCAAATTTTCTTCCAGGATTAAGGTTGTAAAGTCAAAAAACAATTGACACTACTAAGGAAGATCTAATTGAGGATTAAATGCAAGATATAAGGATCAAACACAGGGTTTCAAAATATCATGTAAAGATGCCCAAGTGAGGCAAGTAAACATACACAATGATTGCGGATAGAAAAATGCATGCAAATTTCATGTATATATGTCTTATGCAATCAAACTTGATATAACACACAAGTCTATTTATAATTCATATTCACATCACGGATTGCAGATAAAAAAATGCATTCAAATTTTATGTATATATTTCTTATGCAATCAAACTTGATATGACACAAGTCTATTTATAATTCATATTCACATCACGGGTCTCTAGTTATAGTAGAAAGGAATCAAGAGTGTGTGTATAAACAGCTCACAAAACTGAATTCAACACACGATAAATCGCATGGTTATTTGATTTAAAGGAATGAAAATGGATGGCAGAGGTTCTCATACCATAATATTGTTAAATAGGATGGTTCTCATACTATAATATTGTTAAAAATCCTATTTAGAATCTTAAAATCCAACAAACTTCTAGTGAGTTCCTTTGCATATTAAAACTAAAGCACAAGGACATGCACATATAAATATAGATAGGTCACAATTACAACATCTCTAGTAATATTAACATATATCTTATTCAGAGACTCCTTTGATTCAATCATACAAGGAATGCATTATGCTTCAAACTGCTTAAGTAGTTAACATCAATGTAACAAGCAAGGTAACGCATAGTTCGTCCTTGTTTATTTTTCCCATTGTCCAGCTATGCTCCCAGAAAATGCATTTACAACAATAGGGGTGTATTAATTAGGCCAGGAATGTATGGGCAGACAACCTTAATGTGGAGATATAATTTCCAGTGTTCCCCTTAAGATACAAGGTCTCCATGCCTAATTTTATCCCATTACAGATTTATTTAATCATATTTCATTATGAACACATATAGCTTGCACATTCATATGCATTCAGGGACACTCAAATCAGAAACATAAGCATCACAGTATGCAGAATTATCTGGCATTTTCCAAAGATTACATAACTGCATCTGAATCATTTAACACAAATAAAACATCCATGATTCAATATATATCAAGAAACAAAGTTATGAGCTGACAAATAATAAAAAGGACGGAGATGAAAAGAAATGGTGAAAGGAGGTAAAGAAGTATATCAGAAGCCAAAACAATATTGAGTCGTTGTTCTTTACTTTGCAGATCTACTTGGGGTTTTAACAGATTGTCAAGGTAACAAAACAATATTCAGTAGTAGCTGTTATTTGCTTTGCACATCTGCTTGGGGTTTTGGCAGATTGTAAAGCTAACAAGATTCTGGGCAGTCAAAAAAGGCTTTTTGGCCACACGGATGAACATGCAACCCTTGGGCTGGGGTCTCGCCTCTCCCCAACTTATGCCCGACTGAAAATACTCGATAGTAACAGATATTTCAGTATCAAGAGGGTGACGTGCCATAAGATTAAGGGAGCAGATCAACTTACCCTGCCAAGGCAGATGCCTGATGAAATACCCAATCGAATACGCTCACCTTACTTGGGCCAAAGTTCCAATATCGAGCAGAGAAAACCAGATTGCCAAAAGAAAGATGCGACGGCGGCCTAAAGTACAGCGGAACCCTTGTGAAGAGAGGAAGGCGATGACAAATGAGATGCAATCTGCAGTTAAAGATGAGATTGATCTTTGGCAAACAGCCACACCCTCAGTGTCCTGCTCAACTCCACCAATCCCGCTGGAAAGCTCGCCAATGTAGGAAACAACCCCGCAAAGCTTAAACCTTTTAATACTTTCTCCTCCCGACACCGAAACAGTCCAACACTTCACATAATTCCATCACGCCGCCTGGGGCCGCATCGCCTAATATTTCTCTATGAACTTTGAGAAATACAGCTTGCACGGCTACCCTTCCGATGCCAAGAAGAGAATACCAGATTGCATCTGCAATGTAATACGCCATATTTCCCTCTTCCCTTCGCTCTACATTGAAACTTTTGTCTAAGTATGATGAGCTTACAGATCGAACATTTCATCAGGAATCTGCGCTGGCAGGGCAGGTTGATCTGCTGCGTTGACCACTTGGGATTTCACCCCAGTAAGCATGGAATTACTAGGAGTTTTTTCAATCCAGCATAAGTTGGGGAGAAGCGCAGACCCCAACCCAAGAGTAGCATGCTCATACGCGTGGCCAGAACGCCTTTTTTCACAACCGAGAATATGGTAAGCTTACAATTTGCGAAAACCCCAGATCTGCAAAGCAACAGACTCAATATCGTTTTGGCTTCTCACATTCTCCCTTTCCTCTCTTCACCAGAAACATATATTCTTCCTCTTCCCCACCGTTTCTCTTTGTTCCTCCTCTTTATTATTTACAAGGTGGTTTTCCTTTTTATGGATGCGATAGAGAATAACTAGTGCATGTTTGATAATAAAGGTGTGAATTTTATACTAGAAGTCTTATTCAAAATTTTGTATAAAAATAAAGATTTATATTAAATTTATATTTTTACTTTCAGAATCATAATGTTAAAATTATTTTGATTTTTCTTGTTAATAGGTTAAACGCATCTCTAAAGACATCTAGTAGGGTAGAAAACTCGGATTGGTCACTCCATCCTTTAGTTTTTTCAAGTTGAACTTTGATGGGATAACAAGGGGCAATCTCGTTGCCTCAAGGCATGTTGCATCATCAGAAATTATGTTGGTTATCTGATTATGGTGGCTTCTCTCAAACTTGTTGATGTTACTCACAACAAAGTGGAGGCACAAACACTTGCCCTTGGGATGGATCTTGCAGCTCAATGTGGTATTTGTTGACACAAGAGATTGCACCCTAGGCTCCTGCCTTCTCCTCGCAACATGGAAACTCTCCTCTCCCCTGTGGGACCGGCGAAGCTGGAGGAGAGAGTCTCTAGATAAGGGCTAGCTCCCTTTGATGCATCGTGTTGTTTCCAGCAAAAGTTAACAGGTATATATATAGATATAAAAAAAGGGGGGGTGAAAAGGGAGAAAGAGAATGCAGGAAAAACAAGCCTACTCTAAAGAGGTGATGCACCAAAACAGGCGGCCTTCACACATCCACTCTCATAATCAAACAAATACAAACATACTCTACACATTTGGCAGAAGGACCAGGCTGCAAAAGACTGGTAGGGAGGCTTACATGAAAACACAGGAGACAAAAACAATCACTGAGGTGTTGTGAAATGCACATTGTAAGTGACTCCTTCTATTCTGGTCTTCTAAAATGTCCGCTCTTCTCCTTTCAACTGCAAAAATGGCGCCTTGTAGATGACAGGTCTGCTAGTGTTGAACCTGTGAGAGCATCAAGAAACAATGACTGGACACAGACAAACATTCAAGGCATACACAGATCCAAATGGAGGTAAAAACTGCATTTGTATTCATCCAGGTGAAATTTTTTTAGGACAACGCCTTACAAATGTGGAAGAACCGCTTCTTCTCAAAAATGAGAAGTTACAATATATAGAAGAAAGGAGAAAGAAACTTGGAGCTTTTTTGACAAGTCGACATGTCGCGTCCCATTGGAAAGAGGAAAACACTGTTGTGTTGTCATCATTTTAGAAGAACCCTGCTGGAACCATGCTGCATAATCACCAAGTTTGACTTTGGCGTTCGAGCTTTAATGTGGAAGCATGGATCGCGCCTCTTTTCTGCCAACAGATGAAATTTGTCCCCTTTTAAAAATGTGCGGTCTACACTGTTTGCTGTTTGTGCCATTTGGGGACTGTCAGGGAATAAATCGCTTGCACTTTGCCACTTGGATTGCCTTGTCACTTCTGTGCCATGTCATTCCTCCTTGCTTGTCCCTTTGTCATTTTGTCTCATCTAGTTCGTTTGGCCCCTTGGGCGAACATTCTGGCAGGGCACTGCATTTTGAGCTCCTTTTTGGCTAGCGCTTTCTTTGCTTTGAAAGCAAACGACTACTTCATTCTTTTAATATTGACGGCCTCCGGGATGTCATCGGGTCCATTGTTGACTCAGTCGGGTCCAATGCCATGTGGCATCTGGGCACTAGTCGGGCACTTCTCCATGTCAGTTGGGCACTTCTTTATTTCTCTGCGGGCATCTTCCTTCGTTATTTTTCCCTTCGGCACCTTGAATGTGGCTTTGCTTTGTTTCCATGGATAAAAAGGTCCGTGGGAATTCTCCCGCCCGGCCTTTGCTTTGATTAGAAGCACGCTCGAGTCATTGAAATGCCGAAGTGTCCGCCCTCCAAAGGGTACTTTGACTTTTGACTGCCCTTTGGCTTGGGGCATACCTTTGAACCGGGCCGTTGAACCAAAAGGTTCAATGGTTCAAATAAGCTCACCGATGAGCCAAAAGGCAAAAGCCGATGAACCATGCCAAGTCGATAAAATTTGTTTGAACCGCCACGTTGAACCAAGCAGCGTTGAACTTTTTGTCATTGAACCAAGTACGTTGAACCTAGCCCGTTGAACCAAAAAAAAATGGTTCAACGGTACGAAGGTTCAACGCTATTGCATTGAGGTATTTGAACTGAGATGAACTAGGCCGAACAAATGAACCAGGCCCGAACTGAGCATGAACCTGAAGATGGACTTGCAACCCAAAATTGACTGGTTTTAAAATGCAGGGGAACGAAGTTGACCACAATTTTGTCTGTGGGCAAAAATTGGTCAACAAATGGCAACTCACAGGGGAAGCATGCCTGCTATGCTTAGAACCAGTTGCCTTGAAATCCATTGGGCGCGGAGTCAGGTGCAGCCATGAAAGAATTTACAACAGCCCAAAAGATACGAGAATCAAACATGAAGCCTTTCACCCCCAAGCAAAGGGAAACACACAAGGCTAAAAACACTACCTGTGCAACTGCACTTAGGGAAAGCAGGAAAGAAACTGAAAGCAAACTACTATATACAGCTAACCAAGAAAATTTGCCTCCCTCCTGAATCAAAGGGAAAAGTTCTTAAGTCCCCTTTCTGAAAAGAAGACTTATGGTGGCAGGCAAGTAGCTGAATGAAAAGGAGAGTTGGTGACTTGTTCTTCTTGCCCGTCACCTGCATTGGCTGGTATCTGAGTGAAACAAATTTGAACATGCTCCCAACACATGTGTACTCTATTTATTCTTGGAAGCTTGTTGAATGCTGGTCCTTCAATTTGGTGCTCTTCACTAAGAAATCTATGGCTGCTGGCTTATCACCGTTAGCCCTTTGATCTGCACATTCCCTCTGTGATGTATCATGGTCTGACCTGTCTCCTTCTACTTCATTGAAGACTCTGTCAGACTCATCCTCTGCTCTTTCGAGGCCATCCTCAAGGAAGATAAACCTCTCCTTTTCCTCCTCAAAGATCAAGATCTCTAGATGTTCAAAGATATTCTCCTGATCCTCCTCCAACTCAGGCTCCTCAGCGCAGTTGTCCTCATCATCAAAACAGTGAGGAAGTTCATCAAACAGAGTGGAAGAGAGCTCACCATGCATTTGTTCCTCCTCGTATTGTTGGAACATATGCATATGTGCAAGACCTGCATATTCTCCACTGCTGATGGTGTATTCACAAGAAACATCAATGATGATTTCTTCTTCATTGTCGCTCATGACAGCCTCTTGAAGGACTGCAGATTGGATCTTCTGCTCCTCACTCGCCTCCTACAGAACAGGTTCCTCCTCGAGAAGGGGTGAAGTGGAGAAAACATGTGGAAGAAGAGACAGTTTTTGAGCTAGAATCGAATGATTCTCCTCCTTCCACTTGGTCAACACTTCATCAATATCAGGTGTGGCCTGATAGCTCTCTTGGAGGTGTGTGGACGGGCTGGGTTCAGACAAGTCCACCACATGTTGGCTGAGGAATCTCATTTGGGACTCCAACTCTACAATTCTCCTGGCTATATTTTCTTGAAAGAGTCTTTCTTGGAGATCACTAGCATTATTCTCTTCAAAGCTCTGAGCTGGTTCCTGGCATTCCTTCCTCCAACTTGGAATCTGCACATCATGCTGAAAGATTTTTGGAGGTCGAGGAATGCAAAGAAGAGACTGTTGATGCACTAAAAGAGTCTCGAGAAGAGGGACATGTTGGTTAATGGTACTTCCCCCAATCGAAGATCCACAATATAAAGGATTGGGAAGATTGGTCTCCATGGGGGTTTGCTCTGATGCCCTTTGATATTGGAAAGCCAGGTGCACGGGATTGGGAACAGATGCATTTGGTGAGCTGGAGTGAGCAAGCGTTATTTGATAGAAAGGATTTGGCACAAAAGAAGGTGCTTTCTTCAAATTAGGAAGGGGTACACAAGGCTGACTACCTTGGATAAATGGATTTCTCCATTTTGTTTCCTCTTCCATGGATTGTGAAGCCTGTGCTTGCCTAAACAAACACTCCTCTTTATACATCAGCTCCTGCTGATAACTGTACTACTCATCCTCTCTGTTAATCTCCATTATTTGCCTCTCAAATTCCAATTCCATTTCCCTTATCATTGCAGGGCAACTAGGAGAGCTGCTTGAGGGGACGCCATAAAGAGGCTGAGTCTGATCATGGTAATATGAAGGAATATAAGGCCCATGATTTTGTGTAGAGTGATTATACATACAAAAAGTGATTTCTTAATGGCACCACACTGCTTAACCAGCAGATTCAACTCAGAGTCGCCATTGGTGTTGATGCAAAAGCCTCCAAAGGCTGGTTGGTTGAAGAACACACCAAAAATTCATCAACTCTTTAGACAAAACCTGTCCCAGTTGGTCCCACCGGGCGTGCCAGAACTGTTGACACAAGAGATTGCACCCAGGGCAGGAGGCCTAGCTCCTGCCTTCTCCTCGCAACATGGAAACTCTCCTCTCACCTGTGGGACTGGCGAAGCTGGAGGAGAGAGTCTCTAGATAAGGGCTAGCTCCCTTTGATGCATCATGTTGTTTCTAGCAAAAGTTAACAGATATATATATATATATATATATATATATATATATATATATATATATATATATAGATATAAAAAAAGGGGGGTGAAAAGGGAGAAAGAGAATGCAGGAAAAACAAGCCTACTCTAAAGAGGTGATGCACCAAAATAGGTCAGCCTTCACACATCCACTCTCATAATCAGACAAATACAGACATACTCTACACATTTGGCAGAAGGACCATGCTGCAAAAGATTAGAAGGGAGGCTTACATGAAAACACAGGAGACAAAACACTCACTGAGGTGCTGTGAAATGCACACTGTAAGTGACTCCTTCTATTCTGGTCTTCTAAAATGTCCGCTCTTCTCCTTTCAGCTGCAAAAATGGTGCCTTGTAGATGACAAGTCTGCTGGTGTTGAACCTGTGATAGCATCAAGAAACAATGACTGGACACAGACAAACATTCAAGGCATACATAGAAATGTCTATCCAAATGGAGGTAAAAATTGCATTTGTATTGATCCAGGTGAAATTTTGTTAGGACTACGCCTTACAAATGTGGAAGAACCGCTTCTTCTCAAAAATGAGAAGTTACAATATATAGAAGAAAGGAGAAAGAAACTTGGCGCTTTTTTGACAAGTTGGCCTGTCGCGTCCCATTGAAAAGAGAAAAACACTATTGTGTTGTCATCATTCTAGAAGAAGCCTGCTGGAACCATGCTGCATAATTGCCAAATTTGACTTTGGCATTCGAGCTTTAATGTGGAAGCATGGATCGCGCCTATTTTTTGCCAATAGATGAAATTTGTCCCCTTTTAAAAATGCGCGATCTACACTATTTGTTGTTTGCGCCATTTGGGGACTGTCAGGCAATAAATCGCCTACACTTTGCCACTTAGACTGCCTTGTCACTTCTGTGCCATGTCATTCCTCCTTGCTTGTCACTTTGTCATTTTGTCTCATCTGGTTTGTTTGGCCCCTTGGGCAAACATTCTGGCAGGTCGCTGCATTTTGAGCTCCTTCTCAGCTAGCACTTTCTTTGCTTTGAAAGCAAATGACTAATTCACTCTTTTAATATTGACGGCCTCTGGGACATCATCAGGTTCATCGCTGACTCAGTCGGGTCCAACACCACGTGGCATTCGGGCACTAGTTGGGCACTTCTCCACGTCAGTCTGGCACTTCTTTATTTCTCTGCAGGCATCTTCCTTCGTTATTTTTCCCTTCGGCACCTTGACTGTGGCTTTGCTTTGTTTTTGTAGACAAAAAGGTTTGTGGGAATTCTCCCGCCTGGCCTTTGCTTTGATTAGAAGCGCGCTCGAGTCATTGAAATGCCGAAGTGTCCGCCCTCCAAAGGGTACTTTGACTTTTGACTGCCCTTTGGCTTGGGGCATACCTTTGAACCGGGCCATTGAACCAAAAGGTTCAACGGTTCAAATAAGCGAGCCGATGAGCCAAAAGGCAAAAGCCGATGAACCATGCCAAGCCGATAAAATTTGTTTGAACTGCCACGTTGAACCAAGTGGCTTTGAACTTTTTGTCATTGAACCAAGTACGTTGAACCTAGCCCGTTGAACCAAAAAAAATTGGTTCAACGGTACGAAGATTCAACGCTATTGCATTGAGGTGTTTAAACCGAGATGTTGAACTGAGATGAACTAGGCCGAACCAATGAACCAGGCCCAAACTAAGCATGAACCTAAAGATGGACTTGCAACCCGAAATTGACTGGTTTTAAAACGTAGGGGAAAGAAGTTGACCACAATTTTGTTCGTGGGCAAAAATTGGTCAACAGTATTGACAAGGTATTTTCTTAAATAGATTCAATGGTGTTGATCCAAGTATTACACAATCGAAAGGCGTGTGCTTTGAATATTGAAAACATCATTAATCACATGTTTGGGATGTCCTAGATTCATTCTCCTCTTGGGAGGCCAAACATTATTATCAAGAGGCCAATTCCACGACAGATTTCCTAGCCAACCAAGGCATCTTACTGTGATAGGATCCTTATTGAAACATATTAAAGCTAGACAACAAATATGTGAAATTTAATCAAAAAATAACATAAATTCATTGATTATATACAAAATAGAGCATAATTATATTACAATTATCAATGGCCTCTTCGAGGAGGCAACCTCCTTTGAACAAACTCGATTTAGTACAATTCATGGGTGATTTCTGACTTAGTTTAGACTATTATTTACACTAATTCAACACTAGTTAACTACTATTCCACATGAATGGAGAATTATTACAATGGACTTAAGGGATGTCTTACAATGCATATGTTTTTGTAGCCTTTTATTAAGGAAATAAAGTACAATGATGGTTAGGACAAAGGGTCATAACATGCCCTCCCCCTTAAAAGCTTTATCCTCAAAGCTTAAAGTGAGGAAATTGTTGTTGGATTTGAAGAAGAGGTTTCCATGAAACATCTTCTGGTTGCATCCATTACCATTATACTAGAACTTTAGTGATGACTTGATTATGGCGCTTACAAGAGTGCATGTCTAGTAGAATTTTAGGTTCTAAAAGGATAGACTCTTATGTATCAAGATATGAAAGAACTATTTGGGAGTGACATTATACAGCTTTTCAGCTTTAGAGAGGACTATTTATAAGGTTGCAGGTGAAGGAAAATCATATTTCCATATTGAAAGGATCATTTAGAGTGGTGTTGACATGCCTGTTGTTTCATGTGATTTTGTGCCAAGTGAAGATTATCCTTGAAGAGGCAAAGGATATTGTCACGTGCATTGAGAGTGGTATCCACAACCTACACTTGAGAGTTGCCTAGTATATATGAGAGAAGAGATGGCAACTTTGGACCATAGACAACTTCATTCGGGGTGTGTTTGGTGGCCATGTGGTAAGAGGTGTTATACCACCATTCGACACTTGGTAACCATTTTATCCATTGATGTTGTTACTCCATGCAAAACAACAGAGATATGTTTTAAAACATTTATTGACAATTTCTATTTGGTAATTAGTTTGTGGATGGTATCCCGAACTCATTTTTAGATGTGTGCCAAGGCATTTGAAGAGTTCTTTCCAAAAATGACTTGTGAAGGTGGGAATACCATGAAGCTGGAACATTTAATAAAGAAATGTCTGGGCTATGGTTGAAACAATGTAGGGGTGGGTTAGAGCACAAAAATTAACATATTTAGAAAGACGATCCACCACCATGAGAATCCCAAATTTGCCTCTTGATTTAGTGATGCACTGCCCTTAGACTGCTTCCTCATACTAGTAATCTTTTCACCTGTGAACAGAAATGATAGACCTCTACACAGTATTGTTGTATCGAAGATGCTGCTCATAAAAGTCTATCAACAATGAAGGATAATTGGACCTCAAGAATTTGTTAACAACCACTACCTCAGAACCATCAGCTCTTCGAACTTTAAAAACGATATGAACCTCCTGTCCTTACACTGCTCAGGGATTAAAAATGATGTGCTGACATCAATATACTATAGACATAATGGATATTGATATTCTGCAAGGTGTCATAGAGGCACTACTCGAAAATCATTCAAATTGTAATGAAGAATCATTCAAAATAGGTTTACTCAATGTATCTGACTCAGACATACAAGATTTGCAAGCAATTATCAAAAGAATGGACATGATGGTTCGAATTTTGCTTAGTTCCAGCTAACAATTACCTTCCATAGCATGCAAGTTTGCATTGCACGCTCTCGTAAGGCATCCTTGGAATAGTGTAATACAATCTGCCAAAAGCAAATTCTGTTAAATCGCTTTTAATGTCTTGGTCCGCGTCTCCTCTTTGCCACATGGTTTAGCAAGCGAACTATACCACTTTAGAGAGTTGATTACGGAGGATGATCTAACATATATATTTTTGCTCAACTGTGATGTTTGCTACAGCTTTCCTCTTGTAGAAATGCTCCAGGCCCATACCAGATATGGTGAAGTGGGAACAATCTTAGTGATTCAAGGTTTGTGCTAAATCGGCCAACCAGTTTAGTGAATTGGTTGCAGATCCTATCACCGGTGAACTACTACACTATACAAAAAGCCCAAAGATTTTTGTAAGTGATCGAATCAACTGCGGTGTTTATATTTTCACCCCAGACATCTTTTTAGCAATACAAGATGTTTCAACACAGCGCATGGATAGAGCAAGTATGTGTCGTGTATCTAGTTTTGAGGCTCTTCAGTTAGTAACAAAACAAGACATCTACGTGCTAAATCACAAGCATCCACATTTGATACTACATCCCATAGACCATCACTGGCTAGTATCAGGGATTCATTCAACTTCAATTTTTCATGAACATGGCCGCCAAAAACCGTCTCATCTTCATTCAACGTCAAACTTTTCCTCCGGTCTCCATTGCAACCTCGTTATCTCTTATTCACAACCAATCCTTCATTCTGGCGAATTCCATCCCACTCAGGCCGACGCCATACTCTGCATCCAAATGGTCTTGGTCTGACTGTGATCTTTGAGCTCCTTCCTTCCTTTCGGATCCTTCAATGGCTGGAAAGTTATATATAAAACAAAACATAAAAGGCCCAGTGCTTTTCCATTCGGGCCTACATAAAATCCGAGCTTTGTCATCGAACTACCATTCTACAGTCATTTTCAAAAACAGGGAGTCCTCTCTAATCTCTACACCCAACTTGGGCTCCAAAAACAAAAACAATTTTAAATTTGCAACAACATTCCAAGGTTGAAATATTTTCAACCATTCCTCCTCTATTTTCTCAACAGCCCAACAATTTTCTTTTTACCTTTATTTTTGACATTTCCAATTACTCCTCCTTAGATAACATTTTGGAGGCAAAATACAATAATTTGAAATTCGAATTTAATCATAACCATGTCTTCAGGTAGCCATTGCAGATGCTCCTGCATCATACTCTCCCTCTAGGAACAATTTGAACCTTAGTTCAAATGAAATGCTGCCTCCATACATTAGTCTTCACTTGTATACCTGGATCCCAATGTCTTGTTGCCAATACCAATGCTTGTCTTTGATAGTCTTTGTCTTTCATCTTGATTTTCTTTCTCTTCTGGTATCTTCTTCTCCTCATCTCTTTCTTAGCTGCAATCTCCCATCTCCATGCTTCTTCATCTTCATACATGTCTTCTAGATCTTCTTGTTGTTCCTCTTGATTCATGAGCTTTTCCAATGACTCATGTAGGTCATTTACTTTAGCAACCTTCATACCTACATACAAAACATTCAAAGCCACCTTAGAATCAAACTCTTTAGGCCATGAAGCCTCTTGGCTGTCTCCATGCTCTTGTTTCTTGACCAAAACTGTCTTTGCCTCATTGCTTTGCTCTTGTCTTGTTTAACTTTTCCCAATGGTATCTTCACCATGGCTTATACCTATACACAACTCTCTTGAATAACCAAACAGCTCCTCCAACATTCTCAACTCTACCTTTAGTGAGATCTCATCTATCTCACAATCTTCATCAAACTTGGGCTTATCAACCTGAAGGATTGCTTGTTCCTTACTAACCTTACTATTCATCTCATCACTCAACACAAACTCATCCAAATATTCATGTCCTATATCAAATATTTCATCCTCTATAAATGCATTCATCCACTTTATGGTTTCTTCATACAAATCAGCTTCTTTATCATCATCAATATACTTATCACAAACAATAGGAACACTATTACCTTGTGTCTCCTTACTCTTTTCAATCATATGCACTGATTTCACATCTCTACTTTCATCATCCATCCTCTTGGAGCTCTCTCCTTGCTGTACATTAGTTTTCATAGACATTTTCCATTCCTCATTTTCTATAAAAAGATTATTAAATGATTCAAAAACATCATTATCCCATTTATTGCAAGCAATTAACTTACCTTTCATCTTTGTATCCTCATGCTCTACCTCATTATTCTTTGAGAAGTTTTCTTTCCCACCTTTAGCCATCCATACCTTCTTCATAGCTTTAGGATGACACTTGTTCAATTTACCAACCAATTTTTGTTCTTTGACATCTTCATGTGGTCTTGCTTGATAGCTGGCCTTGCTCACTTTGCATTCTACCTCTTCCTTCATGCTTTGTATTTGCTTCTTGCTTGAGTCATCATCTTGACTGAGCTTTGTGTCCTTCGTTACATTTGCTGATCTCTTGAGCCATTTTGGTACCACATAGCCATGGTCTATTGCTGGATTTGAAGGCTTTTTATTGACCTTCTTCATCTCCATTTGTAAATCAGTAGTCTTACTCTTATATGCATGTGCAAAATCAGAATTTGAACTTATTTTTACCTTTTCAATGGCTTGATGTTTAGCCATACTTTTCCTCATAGTTTCCTTGCTTGCATTCACTTTCTTTAAGTGTGTTTCCTTCCTTTGTATGGCTTCTTTGATTGCACTATCCTCTTTTGTGCATAGTTTTTCACTTGCTCCTTCAAGGTACTCCATGGCATCATGGAATTCATCTTCGTCTTCTATCTCTTCTCTTACTTGTATGGGTTCTTCAACACCTCCATTATGCATTAACCAATGCATCTCTTCTTCTTTATCAATAGCAAACTCACTTCTCTCTCTTGCACCAATCGTTTCATTCTTCAAGGCCCTTCTCTTGACCTTCATAAGGCTGCTCATACCTGCATTTACCCACTCAAAGACAATATTAGAACTAAAAACAAGAGACCATAATGTCTCCATGAGTGTTCTCTTCACCAACACTCTCATCTTCTCAAGTGCTCTTCTTGGCACTTCATCTTTTCATTCTTCTCTTCTCTTGTTCTCCTCAATGAGAACCTTCTTCTCCGCCTCTTCCTCTTGTTGCTCACTTGGCAACCTATTCATTCTCTTCAAGCCTCTATGGGCTTCTCTCTTCATGGCAATCTTCTTTTGCCTTCTTCTCCTCTCCATTAAGAGATCTATTGGCCACTTCAACCTCCTCCTCATTGGCCATACCCATGCTTGCTTGTCCATCTGCATCCAAGACTCATATTCATCTTTAATCTTAGCTAATTCTCTCTTAAAACTAGCAATTTCTTTATCAATTTCAATACTATTCATACCTTTCTTCTTCTTGATGCTTGTTTCCTTCTTGTTACTCTCATGTACCTTGCTGCTCTGTAGTGCCTTCAACAATGCTTCCATTTCTGAGATCTTCACCCAAGTCTTTTCCACCTTGGTCTCTTGATCCCTTGTCTCACCCAAGCCTTTTCTCCTTGACTGGTCTTCTGACAGTCTCCTTGATCCCACCTAGGCCTTTTGCATCCTAGTCTTTTGATCCTTTTCTCAATCCTGCAGCAACACTTTACACAACACTTCAACAAACACAAATCACAAATCCAAGCTTACCTTGCTTTGGATTTTCCTCTTGAGCATTCACTATGCTCTTCTTCTAGAGCTTCTCTTGGCTCTTTACTAAGCCTTCCTTGGCTTCTTCTTCTCTTAAGCCCCAATGGCTTTAAGACTTTCTCTTCACCTATTTGCTTCTCAACACAATAAACTTAAATCAAATATCAAAGGTTGTACATACCTTTTCTTCAGCAGGGTCTTCTAGTGCTTAATCCCAAGAGCTTCAAGCTCTGATACCAAATGATGCACTGCCCTTAGACTGCTTCCTCATACTAGTAATCTTTTCACCTGTGAACAGAAATGATAGACCTCTACACAGTATTGTTGTATCAAAGATGCTGCTCATAAAAGTCTATCAACAATGAAGGATAATTGGACCTCAAGAATTTGTTAACAACCACTACCTCAGAACCATCAGCTCTTGGAACTTCAAAAACGATATGAACCTCCTGTCCTTACACTGCTCAGGGATCAAAAATGATGTGCTGACATCAATATACTATAGACATAATGGATATTGATATTCTGCAAGGTGTCATAGAGGCACTACTCGAAAATCATTCAAATTGTAATGAAGAATCATTCAAAATAGGTTTACTCAATGTATCTGACTCAGACATACAATATTTTCAAGCAATTATCAAAAGAATGGACATGATTGTTCGAATTTTGCTTAGTTCCAGCTAACAATTACCTTCCATAGCATGCAAGTTTGCATTGCACGCTCTCGTAAGGCATCCTTGGAATAGTGTAATACAATCCGCCAAAAGCAAATTCTGTTAAATCACTTTTAATGTCTTGGTCCGCGTCTCCTCTTTGCCACATGGTTCAGCAGGCGAACTATACCACTTTAGAGAGTTGATTACGGAGGATGATCCGACAAATATATTTTTGCTCAACTATGATGTTTGCTGCAGCTTTCCTCTTGTAGATGTGCTCGAGGCCCATACCAGATATGGCAGAGTGGGAACAATCTTAGTGATTCAAGGTTTGTGCTGAATCAGCCAACCAGTTTAGTGAATTGGTGGTAAATCCTATCACCGGTGAACTACTAAACTATACAGAAAAGCCAGAGATTTTTGTAAGTGACCGAATCAACTGTGGTGTTTATATTTTCACCCCAGACATCTTTTTAGCAATACAAGATGTTTCAACACAACGCATGGACAGAGCAAGTATGTGTCGTGTATCTAGTTTTGAGGCTCTTCAGTCAGCAATAAAGCAAGACATCTACGTGCTAAATCACAAGCATCCACATTTGATACTACATCCCATAGACCATCACTGGCCAGTATCAGGCATTCATTCAACTTCAATTTTTCATGAACATGGCTGCCAGAAACCGTCTCATCTTCATTCAACGTCAAACTTTTCCTCTGATCTCAATTGCAACCTGGTTATTTCTTATTTACAACCAATCCTTCATTCTGGCGAATTCCATCCCACTCAAGTCGATGCCATACTCTGCATCGAAATAGTCTTGGTCTGACCGTGATCTTCGAGCTCCTTCCTTCCTTCTGGATCCTTCAATGGTTGGAAAGCTATATATAAAACAAAACATAAAAGGCCCATCCCTTTTCCATTCGGGCCTGCATAAAATCCGAGCTCTGTCATCGAACTACCATTCTACAGTCATTTTCAAAAATAGGGAGTCCTCTCTAACCTCTATGCCCAACTTGGGCTCCAAAAACAAAAACAGTTTTAAATTTGCAACAACATTCCAAGGTTGAAATATTTTCAACCATTCCTCCTCTATTTTCTCAACAGCCCAACAATTTTCTTTTTACCTTTATTTTTGACATTTCCAATTACTCCTCCTTAGATAACATTTTGGAGGCAAAATACAATAATTTGAAATTCAAATTTAATCATAACCATGTCTTCAGGTAGCCATTGCAGATGCTCCTGCATCATTTAGGAAGACCCTCAATCAAATCCATCAAAATGTTACTCCAAATATGTGATGGAATGGGTAGTGGATGGAGTAAACCAGGGGATGTGATTGTTTCCCCTTTGTGGCATTAACATATATCACATTCTACAACAAAATTATTGATATCTTGTTTGACTCTGGACTAAAAAAACTATGACGAACACGCTAATAAGTGTTCAATAAATCTGAATGACTTGTAGAAGGGGAGGCATGCAACTCTTAAAAAATACTCTGTTTAAACTTGGAGCCCGTGACCAACACAAGGTGACCTTTATATCATAATGTTTGGGCATTCTAAGTACATTGAGATTTAGAAGCATAATCAAAGGATATTTGTAGAATGAGTTATGGGGTGGGGTTGTGTGATGACCCTTGCAATTTTGGCCTTTAATTTTCAGTTCTGACCACTCAGGAATTTTGTCAAACACTTGTCTTGAAACTGTCTATGACTAATATGATTTTTTTGATTTGTCTTCTTTGAGTTCATAGGCTGCTAATGATGTTATTGAATGCTTTTAACAATTCAAGGTTGTTATAGAAATGATATACTAGTTGTTTCAGTCCTTTGGCATACATATAAGTGATTATATTTAACTAGTATAGTTAGTTGACATTAAGACAAACACTTTTCATGCATCCTAAGATAGCCAATATGCACCTACAACAACTAGGCATTAATGTAAACACTCAAATTGCATCTATTCAATTCCCAAATGAAGGTACAACAAAGACACAAGTAAATCTCTTATGTAAAATAGTCACTTACAGCCAATAGGCATTTAGGCAAACATATGGCGTGCAAACTAGCAAACTGAAATGAGGATTGTAATCACTATAACAAGTATGTGACATGCAACTTATCATTCCTTTATTGATGAACTACTCCCACTACAATGTTGATATAGAATGTTGGCCAAGAGTCTTGGTAACACAATGCAACTAACTTATGGCAGTGCCTTAATGGCCTGATACAATGATATTATGATCAAAAACTAACATTACAATACAATGCAATGACCTCAAAGAACCTGGATTATGAATCCCTTCAAATCAATGAAGAGATGGTCACCAAAACCCATGTAATGGATATCTCTTGAATCCAAATCACACCTCTATGGTAGCCGCCCCAATTTATAATTTGAACTTCTGATAATAAATCATATGCAGCCTTTACACCCTCTCACATGCATCAAACATCATTGTCTAAGTCTCTAGAATGGAACTCTCAAGCCCCATGAAGGAATCGATGCCAAATCAACCTTCCACAATCAAAATCGTGGTTCTCAGCTATGACTGTCATAAAATATCAGAATATAGTATCTTGCCAAAATTTCACTTAAAGATGATGAAATGATGAACCACAATAAAAAATTATTCTCCAATCAAATCTCCACAAATTTGTCCCTTGGCCACTAAATTTGAAGTGGTGAGAAGACTAAAATATCTCCTCCAATAGCTACAACCCTTCAGAAGATATTTTGCTTCCTTAGTTATGTCAATCAAAGAGAGATTTCGGTCTCAATGATCGAATGAAGAAACTGTAGTAGCCCTAGGGTCCACAATAAAAATCAACCAAACAATATTCTTCAACTGGATGTTAGAAAATGAGCTCTTAAGTCCCCTTTTATTTTTTTCTTGTGAGAGCTCAAACACTTTCTTGACCAATGTGGGATAAAAGATATATTATATTCCCACTTTTAAATTTTCACTTAACGCACTTTATAAAATTAAAGTGACTTTATTATTATAAATTTACATTATAACTTTATAATAACATTTAAATATATTTAAATAAATCCTTAGTCACTTTAAAAATTAATAACTCCTGGAATAATTGTCCGTTTGAGGAACCGTCTGAAGCAGGAATTAACTCTGTCAATTCCCCATGTGATCAAGTGCTAGTCTGAATATAGTAACCTAGTAAGGTAACTTACTATAAATATTACGTCCTCCAAAATGAGCTAGAAAGGGGACATTACAGGTTCTGATGCAAGAGCATCCTATATGGATGACTCATTTTGATGTTTGTTCAAGGAATTTTGAAATGATCAGTGTTTTATAGTCAATAAACATGATTAGGAAGATTAAAAAGGTGTTAGGAGTCTAAAAATGCACCTTGGAATGCTTTCCAAGTGCTTAGGAGTGGTAGGATAGGTCAAGAATTCAAATTGGCACTTTCCTACCATTTTTCACAATTCAAATTTGTGAATTTGTTAAGCATGTTTAGGGAGTTTTGTAAACATTTTGGGGATCATGAAAGTGTCAATAGTTAGGAAACATTACTAATGACACAGTGGACCTTTACCATGGGCCATAGGTCACATTATACAGAAAAATCAACCTTGGTCCTTGTGCAAGGTGAAAACATTCTTGTTTGTGACCGATAGAAGGTAGTTAGGTTGGTTATGCTTGGTATAAGATTGGTAAATTTTGGTTTTCCATTTAGTTTTTCATATGTATTCGATGGAGGGGATCTACTCCCACAAGAAAGGATGAATGAAATTTCACAAGTTTGGGAAGAAATGGAAAAACCTTATCTTTTTCTTGCATATTGCCATATATGTTGACTATGATCAGAATGCTCATGGAAAAGAGATTCAATAATGTGTTGTATCTAGTGCTTGGAATGAATTGGTGAGTTTGTTATATATTGATTAACTATGTTTGAGTAGTTTGTATCACTTATTTTCTTTTTACCTTTTGCTTTGAATACTATACATGCTTGTAGAGTAATGCACACACAAGCAGTGAACATACAGAGTGTAGTGAAAGAGGATAACCGAGGCATCAAAGGAGTTGATAATGATTTAGAAAGATGTCACAAGTTTTCTTAGAATTTATCACCTTTATATAGAGGTTGTAAACCCTTTCATAGATCCAAAATCCTTAAGACAGTCTCCATAGACCCTACAACTATGACTGTGTGTTTACAGGGGAATACAAAATTAAAAATAAAAGTGGAGTAGAGGCCCCTCACAAAACTTTATAGATCATTTAAACTAATTAAGTAACTTAAAACCCTAAGATAGGTGCTCTCGAGTCACTGAAAATTAAGCCTGTGTAAATAGAGAAGTCAAGAAAGACACCAAAATGTTGAACAGAGGCAAGAACCTAAGCATCTAATGCTTGGAAAAGTTGAATATAGGTTAGGCAGACCTAAATTAATGCTCACAATGGTTAGAATGTGGATTGAAATCTCAAGACAGAATTTTGTATGCCCTCGGGTCCTCATAGTGACTGTCAACCCTAAACTAGGGTTTCAGAATTGAAATCAAGTTACCAGGAGAATGCACTAGTATAATATCCTAAAAATTTGTAGTTTGCTAGCCCTGAGTGTAAGTAAAAATATTTTGAAAGTTTTTGAGTGACTTCATATGAAAAAGTATGATTGGAAGCAACTCAGTGGAGAGAGGGCTTGACAAGGCCTAATTAGGCCTAACAGTGAGCAAAGAAGGATTGGAAAAGGGCTTTACAAGAAGAGTATGAAATTGAAACCTCATACAAAGATGGAGAAAGATAGAGGGTAGTAGGATCATCCATTGGTTTCTTAATAAACATTTGTACACATCTATACTAGTCAGAGAAGCCTAAGAAAAGGCTACAAGATTGTCTTAAGATATGCAGACTTGTATAAGGAGTAAGTTGGTGTTTTGACAAGTGTGTACATTAAGAGAAGAGTACTAAAGGATTGATAAGAGCATTTTAAAGCTGCAAAAAACCACAAACTAATCTAATGAAGCCTAGAACCAATAAATTCATAGTGAACAAGTGATCTATTGTCAAAGGAGTGAACTAAGAACAAAGAGAAGTGTGAGTTCGTAGGCATATCCTCTTCATCAGTTTGTCATGATGCCACTCCTGTTGAATATCATGAAACCATGTAGAAATAGAAAAGATACATAATAGAGCCCTACTTGTTCTTCAAACAGGTGATAGAGATCATCAACCACCAAGTTTTCCTTTCCATTTTTGTAGGTGATATCATAAACATGCCGCCATAAGTTTAGAAACCCAATTTTGTTGATATTGGGAAGATACACATAACATGTTCTAAAAAATATTTGAGGATTTGGTGGTTGATTTTAATGCAAAAGTGTCAGCCTACCAAGTATGGATGTTATTTATTGACTACATGGAGAATAACCATAATCTCCTTATCATAGGTAGAGTGCGCTAAATTACACTCAACGAGGACCTTGCTAGTGAAGGCAATGGGACATCCATCTTGCATGAGCACAACACTAAGTCCCGTGCCATAGGCATCACATTCGATAAAAAATGGCTTCGATAAATAAGGCATGGATAATACTAGTGTGGTGCACATTACTTGTTTGAGGTGATAAAAAAAATTCAGATGTTGTTGACCATGCAAAATAGTCATTTTTTATCATAGTCTTCAATGAGGCCACAATTTTTCCATAATCCTTGACAAATTTTTAGTATTACCTTATCAAGCTAAGAAATCCATATAGAATTTTGGTCAATTTGTCATAGCCTCAATTTTGGCAAGGTTGACACTAACATTAGAAGTTGATACAACATGTCCAAGGTATTTTGCCTTGGGTTTCCCAAAATAACATTTAGAATGTTTCACACATAAGTGGTTCTCACCAAGAAGTTGGAAAGCAGTTTCAAGGTGGTTGAGGTGATACTCATAAGTTTAGTTGTAGATGAGGATGTTATCAAAGAAGACCAAGATGAACTTTCACAAGAAGGGACATAATACTTTATTCATTAAGCCTTGTAATGTGACATGGGAATTGGTAAGCCTGAATGGCATGACAAGGAATTCACTGAGACCCTCATGTTTGTGAAAGGTCATTTTAAGAATGTCAACTTCATGTATGTGGATTTGGTGATAGCCAGAGCGTAGATCCAACTTGGATACAAATGTCGCAATATAGAGTTCATCGAGCAGCTCATCTATTTCCAAAATGAGAAATTTGACCTTATTGATGAACTTGTTCAATTCTTAGAAATCAATGCAGAGCCGCTAAGAGCCATCTTTTTTTATGAACAATCAAGACTAGAGAGGAATATGGGTTAGTGTTGGGTTGAATGACTCCAGCTTGTAGGAGATCCTAAACCATCTTCTTGATATCGATCTTTTGAAGAAAGGGATAATGGCATCGCTAAATGTTCCATGGTGCACTTCTTGGAAAAATTTGGATGCGATGGTCTTTAGGGTGGTGAGGTAGCAATCCAATTGGTTCCTAAAAAATTATTACATGCTTGACCAAAATATTTTGAAAGTCTCGTATTTGACCAGAATCAGTTGGTGGACTAGTGTGAAGAGAAAAGAATCGAGCAATGATGTCATGGGAACCCTTTTTGAGAAGTTTATCCATGCAATGAGAGATGATGATACTAGTGGATCCAGGAAGGCCTTTTAGTATATATTGGTGTCCATTCTCAGAGAACTGTATAAATAGCTTAGAAAAATCCCAAAGAATAAGTCCAAGAGTTCATAGCCATTGTGCATCCAGAACAACATCACATCTACCCAAAGATAAATCAAACATATTAGTCTTGAGGTTATAGTCTCCCACTAAAATATGAACATTGTGACACTTGCCCTTGCAGAGCAGTGTTCCTCCATTAGCAATCGTCACCTCAAAATTAGAACAAGGGTGCAGAAAATAGTCTACCTACTTAGCTAAATGAGGGTCAATGAAGTTATGAGTGCTACCCAGATCAGTAAGAATGGTGAGGGGTTGTTTCTTGAAAAACCCTTTTATACGCATTATTTGTGGAGTAGTTACCCCTACCAAGGCACACATGAAATTTTTTGGATGTGAATCTAAGGGTTGTGAATCATTAGGGTCTTGCTTTGATTCATCCAAATGAGAATATGAGGTACCCTCCCATACATCTATATTAGGTGGGGAATCAACATCGAGTAGATACAAGTTTTATTCGATGCATTTGTGGCTGCTAGCCATTTATCATCACAATTATAGCATAACCCCTTGTTGCAACATGCACACATTTCTGCCTCGATCAAATGTTTTATGGGTGTTGCTTTGAGAGGGGGTTGTGTGTTGGGATGTTGGAAGAAATATGGCTTGGAGGGTACCCAACAAAAATTGCAATGTTGTGATGTGATTTTTTCTTTTACAATCTTGGATAAGCCCATGGCTTCCATCATGGTGTGAGGTTAGAACATTTCAACATTGGCTTGAATCACATGCTTGAGTCCACTGATGAATCAACTTTTGAATAAATTATTAGAGAGGCCTTCAATCTGATTGATGAGTTTTTCAAACATTGTTTGATATTCCTGAATGGTGCCAAATTGATTAAATTTAGTCAAGGCACCTGTGAAATCATCATAGGCACTAGGCCCAAAATGTACTACAAGATCTTGGAAAAATCAACACAATATGGTTCTAGATTTGACTTGTAATAACATTGGACAACTTCCTTGTCTAAGTGGAATGAAGCAGTAGCTACCTTTTCACCAAAATGGGATGAAAGCTAAAATAGTGCTCGCAACGGTAAATCCATCTAGTGGGTTCAATACCATCAAATTTGGGAAAATCTAATCGGGGGCCGCATAGTGGTGCTCTAGAGGAAGAACTACCATTGAATTGATGATCCTCATTAGTTAAAATTGATATATTTTTTAGCACTAAGGTTGAGGATGCGATCATGTAGTTCAAACAATTCAAATTCAAATTCGGTCAAGAGTTCAACAATGATCCGGGCAACAATTCAGGGGATAATTCGGGTGACGGTTCCACCCCAATTGATGATGGAACTTTTGGGAGCCATAACTTTTGCACCGTAGCTCCAATTGACTCATCGTTTGAACCGTTGGAAAGCTAAGAATGAGGAGAACATGGTGAGATGGCTTTCCCCAAAAACCCAATGGAAGTACCCCAAATTTCAATTTTAGTAGTGCAGTCTAAAAATATTAAGTTTCTAAAAATAGTAATTCCTTGAATTTTGTATTGTTTTAAATCATGGAAGTTGAACCACTTGATCTCCCTCGAGATTGGTGACCTTCCACATCCTCCCCCTGCTTTGAAAATGTGTATAAATGAAGATGTAACGTGAAATGGAAATCAGACATCTCTTCCTAGAGATAAGCATATAGTTGTATTGCGATCTCGAGTAATAAAACATCTCTTCTTAGAGAATTAATTGTTACTGTGTTATTTCTATGTTCTTGAAATATTTACCAACCAAAACTTCTGAGTTTTGGATCAAACAATGTAATCTGCCATGGTGTGGGTCTTGATATGAGTAACAACCATATACCAAAGGTTTTGAAGGTTCTAGAAAAAATTGAGTGAAGCTATATGTGAAATTGATAGGCTTAATAATATAATCACAATGGTGTAATTTCCACACAAGTAAAAAAATTGAAAAAAAATCTTTTAGATGGCAAGTAGAAATATTTTTTTGAATAGGAATTTTTGGATTTTTTTTTAAAATATTAAAATACCCCTTAAAATGATCAACGCAATGAGAAAATTATAAGGGTGTATTCGGCCTATGGGCACTGAAAAAAAACTACTCATTTTTTTTACTAACAATTACAATTACAATGCAATCGGTTGGTAGTATGGCCAAAACTGGATCAGAATAAAATAAATAATTACAATGCAATCGATGTAATATGGCCAAAATTGAATCAAAATATAATAAATACCTACAATGCGATCAAGGGTAGTATGGCCAAATAAGATCATAATTTATATTTTATATAAAAAAAGTTAGATCATTGAAATTAGAAATGAAATTCCTTACCAAAGTTTAACATTGATGACTTAGTACACCACCGATGACACAAATTCTTGTTACAGACATTGTAGTAGGAATAGATGATGCGTGCATGGTGGTTTGGGGAGCCTACTTAGAAAAAAATTCAATGTACATAGGTGTATTTTAAAACATGGCTCACAGTGATGATGATCTTTTACCCAAAAAACCCTACAGATCTCGACATAGATACAACGTTTAAAACTTGACTTATAACAATGATTGGTTGTAAAAATAAGCACGCATCAACGACATTCAAGGATGAATCATGGTGGTTTGGGGAGCCTACTTAGAAAAAAATTCAATGTACATAGGTGTATTTTAAAACATGGCTCACAGTGATGATGATCTTTTACCCAAAAAACCCTGTAAATCTCGACATAGATACAACGTTTAAAACTTGACTCATAACAATGATTGGTTGTAAAAATCAGCACACATCGATGACATTTGAGGATGAATCCTAGTGCCACCATTATGTTGCCCCTTTATGATCACCAAGATCCTGTAAGGGCAAGGTGAGAGCATACGGTGGACAAAATTAAATAGCCCAACTTACTAGAGTTACTCAAAAAATTAGCCCTGAAAAATGCTCTAATACCAAATGATAATATTTTTCTTGAAACAAATTAAAACTAGACTATAAATATGCAAAATTTAATCAAAAAATAATAAAAATTGATTGATTATATTAAAAATAAAGAAGAATCACATTACAATTATCGTTGTTCTCTTGAAGGGGACAACCTTCTTTAAGCAAACTCAATTTAATACAATTCGTAGATGATTTCTCACTTAGTCTAGATTCTTATTTATACTAATTCAACACTAGCTAACTTATAATCCACATAAATGTGGGCTTATTACAATGGGATAAAGGGACGTCTTACAAAACATATGCTTTTGTAGCCTTTTATTTAGGAAAGTAAGTATAAATGATGGTTATGATGAAGAGTCCTAACATGCAGGAGGAAGCTAATTGTCGATAACACTTCGGACATCTAACCGAATGC
The DNA here is from genome assembly GCA_037957365.1 of Torreya grandis. Taxonomy (NCBI): domain Eukaryota; kingdom Viridiplantae; phylum Streptophyta; class Pinopsida; order Cupressales; family Taxaceae; genus Torreya; species Torreya grandis. The sequence continues at coordinate 242,345 of JARHVA010000700.1, read as the reverse complement.
AAGGTGGGAAAGCATTTAATGCTTTGTTTTATTCTCTTCAAACTTCAATAGTTTTATTTTTCTTGTTTTGGAGTTTGGGTGGTGGTAGATGAGTCTCGTCTCCCTCCCACTATCATACATCATACATGCCTCACACAAGTTGGCATCATTTTGATTGTTGTGTGAGTATTGATGATGGGCGTGTAGTTATGTTTTCAGTGCAACAAATATTGGTGTGGTGTATTTAATCTGTGTGAAGGAATTGATGAGTGTTGCAATATCATGGAACATTTGGTTCAGATTACCATCAGTGAGCCATTACTTTGGGGGTTATCAAAGAAAAGAGAGATGTCGCTCAATGGGAGTGTTATTGAGGTGAGGTTGAAGAAAATATTCATTATTCAATCTAGATAGGGTTTGGAGGCTATGAAATAAATCATTGGTATGGTATACCTGCAGACACTCTTTTAATTAAAATTCAATGATGAAGTGGGTTCCTTGTTTATCAATAATTTTTGTTGGCATTGGAGGACAAAGTTATGGTGAAATTGGTGGTAGAAAGAATGGTGAGGCCTAGGTATAGGATTGGATGGCAAGCATGCATTGATGGTTTCATGATTAAGGATACCCTTGTACTGCCATTTTATGGAAAATATGACTATGGATTGATCCCCCTTTTAGACCACAAGTTTGAAGAAAGGTTCTACGAGGTGTTAGAATTTATGGAAATATTGTAGGGTTTCCTTCGCCATCCATCTCCAATAGGCAGGTTTCTACCCTAGTTGTATGTCAATGCTCTCCTCACTCCCCTACCTACGTTGACGACCATTCTTGGTCCATGAAGATCACCTAGGGTTCTCTCAACCACAAAATTGTTGGAGTGGTTGTATGGGGGTGGGTAGTGAATGCTCCCCCCAATGAGGTATATGGGTTTGGTATAGAATGAAGTTAGGCCAAAATCATGTCTGAGGGCATTTTTGGGCGCATGCATGCATGGTTTGTTTCCTCATTGCGAGCTCTTGGGATTGGCAATTGTTTGGAAAACTTAGGCTCGGTGGGGATGAAGCATAAGGCAGCTTCAAGTGTGGATGATGGATGCCAATGTAAATACATAATCTGTCTAGGTGGGGCATGTTCCATTGATGTCCCAAAGGCTAGTTAATAGTTGTAATTTCCTCTATTTTTGGTGATATGGGTTCAGGTGGGCCTAGTTTTTTTTATATGTATATGGTTTCCTAGTTTGAAGGTGATAGGGTATCCTTGCTTGGTTGATCGTCGTAGCCAATTTGTTTTTTTATTTTTTATCTATCTAAGTTGAGTGCAACTCTCCTTGTTTCTTTTTGTACTGGTCGGTTGTCTGACCATTTCCTATTTTATCATTCTCTTGTAAGTTTTATTTGAGATGAACTATTTTTTTGTAAATTGTTTAATTTTAATATAGGATGAGGAATCCATCAACTCTAAATCAATACACACACACACACACACACACACACACACACACACACACACACACACACACATGTATATATGTAAAAATTTGCACCCAAAATTGAGTGATATGCAGGGAAAACAATTTTCCTTTAAAATAAAACAAATTTAAAAGCCCAAATCATCTTTGGTATTATTTGATAATATGTATGAACGAAGTTAAAATTTTGCTAACCTTTTAACACACTAACATTAAATGATAGTCTTAATAACATGGCACCACCATTATTTTTTTGTCAAAAATTGTGCACAAATTTTTTTAGAGGAACAATTGTCTCAGTTCGTGTGAAGGCACAAATAATGTCTATATTTGATGGAAACATGGGTAATTTAAATTTTGATAGGACCTCCCATGTGCAAAGAAAAGAAGGGCTTAAATCTAAAATAAAATATTAATTAGATAAAAAAACATGTGATGGATACAACATGTAGGGGCTCTAATAAGTCAAACAATTATTTACTAGTAATTGTCCTAAAGGTAAAAGTTACGCCAGAAGGAATGTATAAGTATTTTATTTTCATTGATGGAGTATATTTCCATTTTAAGTGTACGATGTTGGCAACCCTTAATGCTTGAGAATTAAACCTACAAACCCTCTCTACACTTGGGATCAATCGCCAATCGACCAACTTTTCTCTCAACTGGTGACTCCTCTACCATGACATTCACATTGTATCAACAACAATGTCCCCTTATGGACCCATGTGGTATGCACTTTGCAAAAGCTTTGGTACTCACTACAACCAAAATGAAAGCAACAAGATTGATTCCATAACCTCAATGTATTGCCCCCACAACAACGGCATTGCATTATTGATTTGATCCACACATCAGACGTAGTCCTTCCATGATCAAATAGAAAATAGTCAATAAAAGATACCACCACCATGCAAGCTACAAACCCCTTTATAATGGGTGTAGTTTATGTAAATTTAAAAACTGCCTGAAGTCAATCATGTGTATGATATGGGCCCTCTGGTATATAATATCACATGAAATATTGTGTCATTGCCCCTCGTCATCATTGCCTAGCTCACTTTGAAATCTTTCAACACTTGCAATTTTTGCATGGCCTTGCCCTTGTGGAACCTCAATGTCTTGTCTCCATATAATTGACATTGCAACATTGATTAAGTGGACATGGGTACATATAATCAGTATCAAGGTTAGAGTTGCAAACACGCTGACTGTTTGTGATTATTTTTTTACACAATGGACACAAAGCCTTCTCACAATCAAATCAATGTCATGTTGTCCTCATCAATCCTTGACAATAACAAACACCCAATCTAAGAACCCACCACCCTACAAGTTACGTACCTCTTTGTGATGGGTGCAAGTCATATAAATCCAATAACTTCCTTAAATACGTACAATCTTCTAAAGGCCTAAATGTAGGCTGAAACCCTAATGGGCACAAATGTAATCTATCACAGAATATAGATGACACATTTTGTAGGAATGTTTAGAATTGGAAAGCTGATTATTTTTGGCATAGATTATACTTGAGTATAATATGGTAATGATTTTCCATACACTTATACATTCCTTCCACTATAATAAATATATAGTTGTAGCACAACTTTTTTTTTAATTGTACCTTGGACATGGACATTTTTAAACACCTTTTAGGACCACCAAAAAATATTTTATAAAACAAAAAAATTAAAAATAAACAAGGTCCACCCAGGTTAGATTGATGTGCATGCCACCTATATGACCCTCCACTTTGCTTTGACTTTAACAATTTTTAGTTGAAATCTTTGTAGGATTGATATGGACATTACTATTTTAGTTGTCTTGTCAAATAAGGTAAAAAGGTGTTTCATGTATTAAGGTTGTTAGTTGGCCTATTACATAACGCATCACTAGTTATTTTATGATGTAAGCATCCTAACATGCGGGATTAAACATTGGTTTTATAAAGATATGAATTTATATATTATTGTCACTGGATAAAAGACATTAAAAAAAAAAAAGAGAGAGATAATAATGATTTTCCATGTTGTTCACTAAAATCGGATAGGTATCCTACCATGAGAGTTCCCTGCATGCGATGAGAGCGCCACGTTCGCCAAATATTACATTATAAGCTTTATGTTTATTGTTTTTTTTTGTTTTTAATTTTATCCTTAGTAAAGAATGGGAGGGGCTTTTGCATTATGTCCCCAAAAAAGCATTACGGTTGTTGAAGGCCTTAGATATTTTCACAATGATTTTATAGGCATTAATGTGCATGACTCTTTCAAGGGGGAGTATGACTTAAAGCACAGGGGTTGGATCGTATCACAGAGGTTTTTCAGACCTTTGATGTACGTAGAGGCATCTCTGGTTATTGTAACCCTACTTTCAATCCATGGCTTTGGGATGGCATGTGCTATTGAATAAGGTTTATGGTGAAGAACCAAATGGATTTAGATGTCTTTTTTTCTTAAAAATTTGTCTTCCTTGCCTTGCATATATTTTCAGCTGCAAGGGGTATTGGTATGCTGAAGATAGTGTCCACACACAAAAGTATATCACAAGTCCATGTAAATGATGAAAATCAAGATGGCTTGTGTTTTGAAAACACATATGCCAGTGGCGACGATAGTGAATATGAAAGAAGCTTCTTCAAGTAGGGACTTTTGGAAAAAAATTAGAGTTAGAGGAGAAAGAAAAAGATAATCCATTCACAAATTCAAATTCTATGCATAGAAATGGCATCTAGGAAAATGAGGAAAGTATACATTTGGGACTTTTATATATATATATATATATGTATATATATATATATATATATATATATATATATATATATGTGTGTGTATATATATATATATATGTATATATGTATATATATATATATATATATATATATATATATATATATATATATATATGACATTATATTAAATATTATATATTTGTATAAATAATTTAATTTAATATTTAATAATAACAATGAATTAATTATTTAAAAAATAAAAATAATTTTGAGGTCGGCATTGTGGCCTACCAACCCCTCGTGGCATTCCTCCCACCGAACTCACAAGTACCATATGTAGTGAAGTCATCCTATCGTCCACCATCCTTACAAGTTAATGTGACAACTTTATTAAGGAAAAAAGGGTTAATATTATGACAAGACACTTTAAAAAATATGGACAAGTGGAAGGAGGTCGATAATAGGTAGCGTATGAGTGAGTTGCTAATCATTGATGGTTATTAACAACCTTTTAAAGGGCACCATTCACACCGCACTATATTGCCTGAAAGCTTTGGCAATTTATGTGCTTTGAAAACTTTGGATTTGAGAGAGTTTTGCAACTTAGTTCATGGCCCAGAAGTTTTGGTGAGAAGATGTTGAATCTTTCTAATAAAATTGGACTTATGTCCTGGGAATATCTTGAACATAAAATATTGTACAATGATGGAGAGACTGCAAGTTAATTTTAGAGGCTTGACTTCACTCATTGGAATGCAAAATGTTACTCTCAATTTCTAGGTGCAGTAATTGACGCTTTGGTTGAGATGAAGAACTCGGTGGTGTTTGAAATCAATGAAATTCCATTGATGATACCATCGTCAACACTGAAACAATAATAGAGAACCACATTTTACTTGTGGTCTATGAGTCCCAGGGAATGCTTACACTTTATTTACTTACCCATGGTGACTCCTTGTTTACATGTTTATTTTTGTTTTAATTGTTATTCTTATCTAATTAGTCATTATTGCATTGCAGGAATTAGCTAGTGCAAAAATGGAGTGTAGTGCATTATTTCATAGTGCGAATAGATTTCAACATGTTAATGATGATGGGTAGGGGCAGATTGGCAACATTGTGAATTTGCAGGTTGTTGACAATGTACGTCCTATGAGGGGTGTTAAAGGAAGACAATTGTTGGGGTATCTTTTTAAAATGAATATGCCAAACTCATCTACTTTCTAGCGGTTGGAAGTGACAGGAAGGGCACCAAAAGATCTGTGGATGAATCTTAGGTGCCTTCAGGCCAATATAAATGCCTCTGGTGTAAATACCTTCATTATTCATAAATATGGTTATTTATTATATATATTTTAGTTTCATAAATAAAGTATTTTACTCAGGGAATTAGTCAAATTATTGTCATCTAGTTAATAAAAAAAATTTAATTGGAGAAAATATTTTATTATGCAAATTAATAGGAAGAAGCGATTACAATAGATACCCACACAATAGGGAGTAATAAATAAGAAGGAAAACTACAGAAACATTATGGGTTGGATTATTTTTCCATTAATTTCATGTCTCACTCTAATGCTTTATATTTTGAACATGTAACACTCATTATTACACTAAAGGCATCTTCTAAGATGAAGCCATTACATTTTTTTGGGTCTAAACCTTAATTAACATTAAACATGTGGCTTATTTTCATTTAATTAGTCTAAACACATCTTGTGAACTTGTTTAGTGATTGTGTGACAGCTTTAAAGGGCTTGGGTGTCATGATATAGATAAGATTAGCGTATGCTTTTGTGTTGTGTCCTTCAAATCCTACAACTATAGAATGAAAGCATGAGTGTCTCCTTCAACATATTCAAACCAAAGGAGGGATGTGACATTGACAATGCAATCACCTGAATGGTCAAAATGGTCGTTGTGTTAAAAAAAACTAGCAATATTGCATACAAAAGTGTACCATTTATATTACATTAACAATGCACTTAGGCAGCGACTGAACATTACAATGAACTCTCACAATCTATTATTCATACCATACTAATGCACCCTAAGGCAATGTGAGAGTGAGAGAGAGAGCCCTATTTTTATAAAGCAAGAATGCCTTATAAATACAGGGGGTTGCATTAATGTAAGAGGTTTTCTAAAGTCCACTTTAGTGTGAAACTTAGACTTTAGTGCAAGTTGTTATGTGAGTGTTCAACTTAGACTTTAGTGAAAGTTGCCAAGTCTAAATAAGAATATTTTCTAAATAAGAAAATAAGAAATCCTAAGAAAATTACTTGCTCGCAAAATAAGCTTAAGGTGTAATTAGAAATTTACACTAACAACCCCCTTAAGTCCAACTCAAAGAGCATGTATAAAAACTAAGGCTAAACCTCTAAAATAGGTCACAAGACTAGGCTTGATGAGGTATCGATGTACAATGAAATCAAAAGACAGTTCTGAAAAAGAGATGTGTCACATAGATCTCACCTAGAAAGTAGTACAACAATATAAAACATATGTCATAAAATAGTGAGATGCACCTCAATGATCTCACTCAAAAATGCAATAGCTCCCTCAATGTTGAATTGGGTGAGGTGGATGAAAAATCTCAAGAACAACATGATGGCATGAAAATAAGAGATATACCTCAAAGATCTCGTTGCTATTGTTGAGAAATCCATCGCATGGATGCAAAGAGAACACCAAAGAGTCAAACAGATGAAGGGAACACTAAAAATAACTTACTACAAGGAGTAGTCGATCTATTAAAGAAGTCATCACAAAATGAGATTTTCTCCAAGGAGCAATGTTAGGCAATATGAACAATGTGCAAAAGACGTAATTGAACAATAAAATAAACATGTCGATAGAGTCCACATAATGAGTGTTGATGATGTCGCCATAACCAATCATCAGTTCATCCCAAATGAGCATGGATAATAAAAGAAAAAATTGTAAGTGATTCAGTGCATTGCGTACAAACAATGCATGCAATGAAATATTTGGATCAGATTTAAGACTCTCATACCTAAGTGAATATAATGATGTGTTAGGACTCTTATGCCTAATAGAAGAAAGCTCAAGTCTATTATCCCTGAATGAAGGGTAAGGCCTTGTAACCCTTACAAATATAAGCTCATAGCTCACATGCCTACGTGAAGAGTTAGGGCGCTCATAAATGATAAAATGTGAAGATGACTTAGGGCTCTCATGCCTGACAAAATATGAATATGACTTAGGGCTCTCATGTATGAGTGTAATATCTAATGAATGCATGAATACAATAAATTTGTGTCACTTGATATCCTATATAAGTGTAGAGTGAACAAAAACTAGTACAAAGAAGCTACAAAATGGTCCAGAAGAAGTGGAAGCACTTTTTTGATAGGAAATGCCATGGAGAACAATCAAGCTAATAGGGTAAATGGACAATGCAATGCCCTGTCCATGCTTTCCAATACCTCCACTAGAATAATCCATGGTGAAAAGAATATAAGAACCAAAACTAATGGTGTGTTTCTCAAAGGAGGCAATCACATCAACATTGTGATCAATAGAAGTGTGAGTTGTGACAAAGGCAATTATAGGTGTAGCGAGATCACAAGATGACTCAATGTCTGAAAGATCACAATCTAAGAAAACATCCAAATGATGCGAGCTAGAATTAGAAGTAGGTATTGAATGTGGAACAAGTGTACTAGATGTGGGTTCCACATGATCATTGTTGTTGCAAGAGTGCAACATTGACTTGAAAAATGTGAATGAGTGAGTTGTGCGCTATAAGTTTTGTAAAGATGAGTGTGTTATGTGCTTTGAGGGCCTTGTTTTCTTCTACAAACTAAACAATGTCTTCCTAAAGCATAGAAATCTTAGAGAAGAACAAATCTTTCAGCTTGAAATTTATTATTTACTTGCATTAGTGAATTTACATTAGGACACAAAACCATTGCAAGCACCAAAAGAATGACAAGGCACTAAGAAAGGGGCCTTGAAGGAAGTGTGGCACAAACCAAAAGTGTACCAATATATAAATGTCCAAATCCAAGGACAAGGCATGAATTACAAGTGCGCAAAAAAATGTACAAAGAACAATACTTAAGAGTTTTGTAAGCAAGAGTTTTATTCCATTTTTTTGGTACTTTATAAAAAGTGTGATGAAAAAATAATGCCCCCAATTAATTATAATGATACAATTTAAAAAAAATTCATCATGTTATAAATTGAATTGAAAATGGGAAACAAAGAAAAATAGTTTCTATACACTATGACTCAGTGGTAGTTACAAATCTAGATTTTAGGGAAAAAACATACACTTGCAAAAAAAACACGTAAAAGATATCGTGAGTGCAGAGAAAAGCGCTTAGAAAGTTAAGTGATGTTCAATAACAAATAAGGCCTCTAGAATTATTGAAAAAATACTTTTAGACAAAATAACAATACACTGAATAAATTACACATAAAAGGTTAGACCCAGCATCGCAAAGCAACAAGGATCACCTCCTAACTTCAACTCGAGCTCGATATATGAACAAAAAAAACATAGGTTTGTCTTTTAAAAAAATGATTCAGATGGGGGTCCATCAAAATGTAAACATGCAAGTATGAAGACCAAAATTTTCAAGAGAATGAATGAATGAAAGTTTTTAATAACATCCACGAGGCCAGTCGGTGTATGGGACCCAAAAGCAAAACTAGCCGACACGATTCCAACAAGTTGCCCCACACTGCTACTTCTACCTTTCCTCGATTTCCTTGTTAAGCTTGGATCTTCTGTTATGAATTCTAGCCAAGTTGTTTGTTGTTTTTGCTATCTTTTCCTCTTCAAACAAAGTTGTAAGTGCTTCACCTTGTAGGATATCAACGTAACTACTTCGAATGTCCTCATATGCTATACATTCCATGATGTAATGCCATTCCGTTTCCACTGATCCGAACTTGCAAAACTGACAAACCCTCTCTGACCATTCCTCCTTAGGTGTTTTCCATCTTCCAATCTCACATCTAAGATGGTGTGAACTGGGTCTTAGCGAGGCAATTAACATTTTAGCTTTCCACTTTATCTTCGCTCCTAGATAGTGCTTTTGCTCATGGTCACATGTGTGATTAAAGTTCTTGACATAGTATTCTCTTTTGCGTCCCAGCAGTTTTGTCCACATGATTGTTTTGACTTTTTCTCGCACATATCTTTTGATTTTTGCATTGGTATTAGGACAGTCCTGCATGTTAATGTCCCATTTGTCATTTTGATTCATCCATATGCTCTGCCTCCTATTCAGTGTTTCCTCCGCTACTATTTTTGGCCAACGACATCCTTCCATGTTTTCCACTTTCTTTAGGTAATTTCATAGCCAGATCAATGTTGTTGCTTCCATCGAAAAGGTCCCCGCCTCAGCTAGCATGATCTTATACGGTATAATGGCTTTTATTTTGAAACTACTTGTAATTAAATGCTTTTGTAACCCTTCTATTTGTCTCCATTTCACCACTGATGTGTTGCTGCCCCAAACTTCACAACCATATAACACTACCGGAATAACATGCAGCCCAAAAAGAGTCATCTTGGTTTTGCAATCCCATAATTCAGCGGATCTGCATCTGTTTTGGAGCATGTATAAGGTTTCCATCCCCCTTGTATTGTTTTAGCTCTACAAGCCTCCCAACTGAGATTACTGTGGAAGCAAGGCCCAGGTACTTGTATTCATTTACCACTTGCAAGGGGCCGCCTTCGAACTCAAAGTTTAATTGTTTCTTTTTTCTTATTAAAGAAAAAATCATGACTTTGGTCTTACTAATGTTCACCTGCATTCCCACCTCTCGACAGAATAATTCTATAGCTCTCAAATGTTCTTGCAAACCATGTTTTGTTTTAGCCATTAGGATAAGGTCATCTGCATAGAGCAACAATTTTACCACATAGGAGGTTAGTTGTATCCCGTCCCCACCCAATTTTTCACTCCACTCCTCTAACTTGTCAATATACAGTCCAAACAAAGTGGGGGATAGTGGACACCCTTGTTTGACCCCAATGTCACTCCCAAAGCACTCAGATAGTCCACCCTTTGTTCTGATTTTGGCCCAGACTTGATCATAGACCCTGTGAACTGTTGCCCTATATTTTTCTGGTATATCCAATTTTTCCATTCTGTCCTAGAGTTTGCTTCTAGGCACCGTGTCAAATGCCTCTTTGAAATCAACAAAGCAACAATAGACCTCTTCCCCCTGCTTGTCCCAAACCTTTTTAATGAAATGCCTAAGGGTGATGCAGTGATCAATAGTAGAGTGTTTTGGTCTAAAACCTCCTTGTCCTTTTGCCCTCTTAACTTCTTTTTTAGCGCAAAGGCTAATTCTACGTTCCACCATGCTACTGAAAAGTTTACCAAAAAGAGGATTAATCATAATAGTACAGTAATTTGATGGGTGGTTGACATCGCCACTTTTGTGAAGTGGGATGACCATGCCAGTTGTCCAATTTTCGGGGAAGCCATGCTGAATAACCACGTTGAATATCTTTTTTATGTGTGGTGCAAGATATTCCAAACCCCATTTTAAAAATTCCGCTTGCAAACCATCCAAACCCTGAGCTTTGCCCACCGCTAACTTTTTGATTCCTTCCTTGATGTCTTTTGTGGAGAATAGTTTGTCCCTATTGACAATTACCGGGGGGGGTGGAAGAAGCAATCCTTGATTTTGATCTCTTTCATACAACATTTTTGCATATTCTAGCCATTCACTCTCAGAGATATTATTCTAGATATTTGGTTTACCTGCTAAAGTTCTTTCCAAAAACCTCTTGGATTATTCTTCCCCATAGTAATCAGCGCCTTCCTCCTAGTTTTCATGAATTCTTCTTTTTTATCTCTCACTAGATTTTTGTACACTTTTGTATGTGTGAGACATTCATCATTTTTTTTTGCCTCCTTGCAATCATCATCAAACCACGGATTAGGTGGGAATTCGTTTTTGGTACTTCTTTTGGGTCTAGATCTCTTGCTTTCCTTTAGTGACCTGTGTATGATAGTCATCAAGTTCTCAATGTTTATTATTCTCTTGTCCTTCTCTGAGCTGCGTACAACTTGTATTTCCTTAATCTGTTTTGCAATCATTGCTCTAAAAGTGCCCTGGTTCCCCTAGTTCATAAGTATTGTATATATTAAAAAAAATGATTATCTATCACACCGATCCGAACCAGCATGTTCATACCCTTTGAAATGCTCCATAGTGTAAGATTAGAACGGGCGGGCAGGACGGAAGCGGGCGCATGGACGGAGAGGGCGGTCGAACGTGGGACAACTTCGAACGCACATTCTTAAAAAAATTATCTTTGTTTAATGGTTAGATGGTGACCGCAAACAATTCAAATTTGTAACATTTAAATTATGACCAGTAACAATTACCATTTGCTTTAATTATAATCAGACAGTCTAAATGTTTTGTTGCAACGTGGGGAAGCAGGTAGCGTACGAAAGCCCGCTGTGGCAGAGGAGGTGCCGCTAGGCAGCGCCCTGAGCAGGAGCTGAGCGCTATGCGCAGGTGGCAAGATGAGCGTTGCGCACAAGTGGCAGTGGTGAGTGGAGACCCGGCTAGGGGCGGAGGGATAAGGGGAGGGCGTGAGCAGGAGGTGGGGGAAGCACGCCGCGCAAGCCGAGGAGGGTGCAGGGTGGTGGTGGTGGTGGGGGCCGAGGTGGGCGGAGAGGTCGGGGGTCTGTTGGTGGAGGATCGACGGGGATAAGCCAGGAAGATGAAGGGAGGACAGGCGGCGAGGCGGCGAGGGAGTGGGAAGCGTGGGGCTTCAATTTTTTATTTTTAATTAATAAAAAACAATTAAAAAATAAAAATAATAATCAAAAATTTATTTATTTATTTTAAATGAATTGAAAAAAAAATTAAAAAGCTTCCTTTTTAAAAAACATTTCGATTTCTTTTACCTACGATCGATCTGAATTGATTGATTGATTCCTATAAATCAACGGCACGATAGGGTTTTTTCCCACAAAGCAAGAGCATACCCTTAAATTTGATGTTCTAGACACATCTATAAGGTCAAATTTTACCAAAAAAAATCATAGATTTTCTAGAAATTGATTGACAATTTGTATGTTGTTTGTGCAGATCTAGAGCTACAACTATGTATTTTCGAAAAAAATGGTAAATCGCCTTTTGTAGTTGTTATAGAGATGTCAATGAGGTGTGATCTACTTTAAACTACCAAAAAACGTAAACTCCAAATCATAGAGCTACCACAAGGAAGACACCAGGTGAACAACTTGTAACTCACAATAAGTTTACAATTAACCTAAGGGTTTTGGACCCTTTTGAATGTAATGACAAAAACATAATCTCTCCAAATTATACCTAAAGTATACTTCCCTTGAAAACACGTCTAAAATGATGAAGCTAAAATAAGACTCTCTTTGATACCTTATTAGATTTATGGACTAGCTAGGATAAAGCATATTAGTCTTAGACATAGCTCACATCAAGCAAAGAAAGAGACATAGAGATCGGATATAACAATGTACCACTAATATTGCATTAGCAATGCACTAAATTAGGGACCAAGCAATACAATGAACTCTCACATTCTATTCTCCATACCACACCAATGCACACCAAAACAATGTGAGATTGAAAGAAAGCCTTGTTTTTATAGCGTAAGAAAGACCTTATAAATTAGGTGGTTGCATTAATGCAAGTGGTTAATGCAATATTAGTGGTCCACTATTATATCTAATCTCTTTGTCTTCCTTCTTTACTTGATGTGAGCTATGTCTAAGGCTAATATGCTTGATCATGGCTAGACAAGAATTCTAATATAAGGTGAGTTTGTCTTCTCGGCCTCGACAACCATCATCTCCTCATGGGAGCGACGTTTTCACCGATTTTGGCACAATGGTGGCAATGGTTGGGGGGGCTCCTCCCCAAGGCAAATTTCCTTCCTTGGTTCTTGTTATCTCCCCCTCTCAACAGACAAAGGATACTAAAGAAAAATAACAAACAGATGGGTGAGTCTTTACCTAACATTATAGATCCTCCAAGCATCAATCGTTGGGTGGGGACGCCAAAGAGTTCCCCTCCTCCATCCCTTCTGATGGCTATGTTTTTTGCTATTCCCTCGTGGCCTTGGGCTTTGTGTTTTTTGTTTTATTTTGAATCTTTTTTTGGTTGAACAATACTTATGACTCTTTAAGTACAACATATTTTTTAATGTTGTGATTTGACTGCTCTCTCAGAGCTTGCCTCGAGAGTATGACCTTTCTACCCTTTTTTCGTACGATCACCATTGTATTTAATATTGTGTTATTAATAAAAACGTGTTTTTCAATCAAAAGTTATAAGGTGCAATTAACAATTTATACCAACAATATATTGATCTAAAAAATAATATAAAACTCAAAAAGTTTTAACCCCAAAAGAGTCTCGTGTTAGTCGAACAATTTCTACAACTTTTACTACCCTATATAGATGGTGAGTCCATTGTGCATAGAAATTATCTACCCTGCTTCTTAAAAACTAAATTATTTCACAAAAAGTGGTCCTTAGAACAACTTTGCACCCAAAAAAATGAAATTGTTTTTTAGTCCATTAAAATATTTAAAATAATTTACAAAAACAATATTAATTTACTTTAACTTACTTTTAATAATATTATTCTAGGTATATTTACATAAAAATATTTTTTTAACACCATCCTTAATGTTACTTAAAAACGCACACTAAATTCCACTATGAAAGTTTTCTTCTCTTTTGTTCTCAATACCCAATATACTTGTTTTGATACTTGTAGCATATGTAGATACTATTACACAACATAAAGACACGCACATATATTTGATACCAACCAACAACAATAAAAATGGAGATCATATTCATAATTAATCTTCTTAGATTGATATAAATCTTATACACAAGAATAGGTATTAGGAAAACATGTCTCAAAAAAGACTAGGATACAATCTTAAGTTCACCAAACTTTTATCACTTTTAAGGAGCACTAGGAAAGTTGGTTAACTTTGTCTAAGTTACTCTAAGGTCCTCAATAATCCCATTAGTGAATCTAGAACGTCTAAAACCCTAAGGAACAACTATACATTTTTCTAAAATAAACATCAAATGCAAAAGATACAATAATACCCTCTTGGCTTAAGGTCATGGAAAGCAATCTCATCGCCATCAGATTAATGCTTATCACGCCCTAGTAACAACTATCACACAATAATAACGACCATCACACAGCTACAATATGACTACCGTAGTTTCATCTTGCCAAAATTCATGAGTAGTCAATCAGTATCCACATGTCACACTCTCAGGCATTTGGGTTAATCTTTAATCAAATGCCACAACTAGCTTTGAAACCTTGAAATAGTATCTAAATTCAAAATATATATTGGTGTGCTTTGAGGGCCACAACATAGATGCTTAAATTAAGTATATTAATAATTTACCCTAAGACCTTTTTTTATATAAATCTAGTTTATACAACTATCACAAATCACACATCATGTGCATTGCACTCTCCTAAAGCAATATCATAATCTTCCCCCATTGTGTACACACTGCTATTCATTTACCTCCATGCAATGAAAGACCACCATGTGGCATGCACTTTGCAACCGTATACAACATATCAAGTGTCCCAAAAGCCGCACAAACCACCAACAATATGCCTATTGTTTAGACGCTAAAGTATAAATATAAAAGGGATGTAAACATCTGATTAAACAACATCGAGGCGAATGTGCAATATATATACACCATGTTTTCAATAAATTATTTCCCTTTCTAAAGGATGAGACTTGCAATTTTGGATCAATGGCTTCCAAGCCAAAACTCAAATTTCCAAGTAGGATATGAAGGTTGATCACTAGGCTTGCACATAACATGTGTGAATTTTCATCAAGATGGTGCCTTGCAATGACCTTAGGGTTAAATTCTCTTTCAAGATTAAGGTCATAAAGTGGAAACACAATTGACAAAACTAAGGAAAATCTATTGAGGATTAAATGTAATGTGTAAAGATCAAACACAAGTTCTCAAACTATCATCTAGAGATACACAAGTGAGACAAGTAAACTTACCCAATGATTATAGATAGAACAATTCATCCAAATTTCACATGAATATTTCTTAAACAATCAAACTTGATACAATACATAAGTCTAATTATAATTCATATTGACATTATAAGTCTCTATTTACGGTAGAAAAGAATCAAAAGTGAAAATATATTCTATTTATAGTAGAAAGGAATCGAGTGACTATATATATATATATATATATATATATATATATATATATTCTTACTTTTGATTCCTTTCTACTGTAAATAGAGATTTAAAGATGTGAATATAAATTAAGAGTGAGTATATTTATACAAATAGCTCATAAAATAGTCTCATATTATAATATTATTTAATATCTTATTAAAAAATTTAGAATGTAATAAACTTTTGACAAGTTCTATTACATATTAAAACTAAAATAAAAGGATAAACACATATAAATATAAGTCCTTAACACATAGGCAGAATTACAAATCTATAGTAATATTAAACATACATCTTATTCTGAGACTCCTTTAATTCAAACATATGAAGAATGCATTATGCTCCAAACTGCTTAAGTAGTTAACAACAATGTAGCAAGCATGAGAATGCATAGTTCAACCTTGTTTATATTTCACATCTTACAAAATATTCTCCAAGAAAATGCGTTTACAACAATGTATGAACATACACCTTTTATGTAGAGATATAATTTCCAATGTTCCCCCTTAGGATATAAGGTCTTCATGCCTAATTTGATTCCATCACATTTTTATTTAATCATGTTTCATTATGAACACATATAGCTGGGTCACTCAAATTAGAAACAATAAACATCATGGTATGCAGAATTATGTAGCCTTTTCCAAAGATTGCATAACTGCATTTCAATCATTTAACATAAGTCAAACGTCCATGATTCAATAAGTATTTTGGAAAGAAAAAAAAAAGTTGGAGAAATCGTTTGAGAGAGAAAAAATAATATGCTTTAAAATAACTCTGAAAACCCTGTTCTTACAAAAGGAGAAAATGTTTGAGAAGAAAAACATCAATATGCTTTAGAATAATTGTCAGAAGCTTCTCATTCTTACACAGGAAAAAAAAAAAAAACGAAAAAAAAAAGCAAAAAAAAAGTTTTTAGAAAATAATTTAATATTTTCAAAAAAAACCTGAAAAAAGAGAGTGGAGTATAAAAGAAAGAAGCACGAAGAGAAACACTAAACATCGTGGACTGAGTTTTTTCCTATTAATTGTGTGATTGTAAATGAACTTGAGAAAGAAGTGAAGAAGAAAAGAAAAAAATATGAGAAGAAGAAACACTAAATATTGTAAATTGGATTTTTTTTCATTAATTAGATGTATAACTCTAAACAACCCTGAAAAGGGAGTGAAGGAGAACCACAAAAAAATGAAAAAAAGAAACACCAAACATTATGGAAAGAATAATTAAGTGTAAAACTCTTAAACTTCTGAAATGATAAAGATGTAAGCTCTCAACCTGAGGCCCATTCAAAATGCACTACCATGTGGCCTTCATAAAAGAAAGAAATAAGTGGGAGGGATGGATAAGAAGAGAAATGGTGAAAAGTGGAAAATAAGTATATCAGATGCTAAAACAATACTGAGTACCTGTTCTGTGCTTTGTAGATCCAACTGGAGTTTTTGCAGATTGTCAAGCTAACAATGAAAAGTGGAAAATAAGTATATCAGATGCCAAAACAATATTGAGTACTTATGTCACTACACAGTAGTAGTAGTTCCATTATCAAGTGCGTGACATGACATGCGAGCAGATCATCTTACCCTGCCAAGGCAGATACCTGATGAAATATCTAATCAGATACTCTCATCCTATTTGGGCTAAAGTTTCAATGTCGATCAGAGAATACCAGATTTCCAAAAGGAAGATACCAAGTACAGCGGAACCCTTGTGAAGAGAGGAAGGCGATGACAAAGGAGATGCAGTGTGCAGTTAAAGGTGAGATTGATCTTTGGCAAACAGCCACACTCTCAGTGCCCTGCTCAACTCCACCAATCCTGCTGTAAAGCTCGCCATTGTAGGAAACAACCCCAAAAAGCTAAAATCTTTTAATACTTTCTCCTCCCGACACCGAAACAGTCCAAAACTTCACATAATTCCATCCCGCCGCCTGGTTCCGCATCGCCTAATATTTATTTATGAACTTTGAGAAACACAGCTTGCACAGTACTCTTCCTATGCCAAGCAGAGAATACCAGATTGCATCTGCCATGTAATACGCCATATTTCCCTCTTCCCTTCGCTCTACATTGAAACTTTTGTCTAAGTATGATGAGCTTACAGATCGGACATTTCATGGCAGGTCGATCTGCCCCCTTGATCACATGGGATTTGACCTTCTTGAATATGGAACTGCTACTGTTGAATTTTTTCAGTGTGGCAGGGAGAGGCGAGGACCCCAAGCCAAGAGTACTGTTGTTGAGTCTTAGGGGGTCTTAGTAGTCTCACATATAATGTAGTAGCCATTTATAGGGCTTAGGAGTTCATAAAATTTGAATTTGAGCCCTCTAGGCATTTTCCTGCCAAAATGCCAAATTCAAAATTTTGAATTTCTTGCTATACTTTTGAGGTCTTAATCATGATTTTAATAGGTTCAAAGGTTGGCTATTGGTTTGTTTAGGCATCATAAAGGTCTTAGGATGATTCTTAGTAGTTGGCTACCTTTGTGGTCTTATACGTTATGTTAAAAACTTTTGTGACATTCAAGAATGCATCTAGTTCATGCATAAGCTTATGTTGGAGGCAAACAAGAAGCAATTAGAGCTTTTCTAGGAACATATATAGCATGAAGGGGCTCGAAGGAGTCATTATGAAATGTGAGAAGAAGGTGTTAGCTCTAAGAAATAGAGAGAAGATCAAAATTTCAAAAGAAGGTTGTACATCTCAGTTCTCTGTGTGTGATTGTTTTTGAGACCAAGAATGTTCATGAATGAAAGAAACTTTTGAAGACTATTGTGAAGGCATTTGATATTATTGGTAAGTTGTCTACTTATCTATATTGATTTCTTAGTGTTGTTTGAACCAGATCATTGATCTACAAGTGTGAGAGAGAGATACTCAGTTCTTAAGAATTCTGAGTATGACACAATCAAGTGTCCGATATTGAGAAAGGTTTCTTTGATTGATTTCAAGCATTATGATGCATTAAATGATGTTAGGGAGTTATTATTAGGTATATATAACTTGTTTGAATCCTTAGAATTCCTTGGAAGGCCAAATTTCATTCAAAACCTCACACTTTTCTTACACTGTCTAGAACTCTATTTTTATGAGTTCAATCAAGTGGGAAGTTGGGATTTTTTGAGTTTTTTTGTGATTGAGTTGGGTGTTATTCCAATTAAAAATGTTGTATTAAGTTGGCACATACACTATAAAAATGTTTGAGTCCTTGAAACACAATTGTATACTTTAAATCTTCAAATTTTTATTAGTCGACTTGTGTAGAATCCTACCTTAGGGTTTTTGACCATTTCTTGGTTTGGGTATCTAGACATTATTTCAAACCTTCAAATTTGACCTAAGCTTGATTTTAATGTCCTTAAAGTGAAGTAAACACTTTTTTAGAGTCTTGGCATGTGTGAAGGATTTAAGATCCCAAAGTTAGTTTCACATCCCAAGAGACCTAATTGAGGCCTAGTTTGAGGAAGGACAAGTTGAATAAGTGTATCTACCTTAAGATTTGGCTCATAAAATTTTGTAAGAAGTTGAAAGACCTTAATGGGTATTTGAAAATATAATTTATTTGTTTTGAACCTCTGTGTACTTTTCAAACCAATTAGAAAATGAATATGGAAAGGCTACAAGGAAATAAGGCAAATTGTGATAACTTGCATTGTATTTTAGTTAACTCTCTCCCTCTACATCAACATCCTTGCTCTTATTAATGATTAGGAAACCAATCATTTCTTTTGGGAGGCAAAAAATATGGAAGATGAGTTGGCGAATAGAAGCATATCTCAAAGGGAGGATTTCATAATTGACAATGATTGGGAGGCTTGGGCAATGGACGGGCATACTCCACGACATGATCAGTTCTAGTTTGGATGGGATACATGTTATTAGCATTAATCATTGTCATCGTGCAGAAACATGGGAAGTGTTTTTTCCCACTCTCATTACGATCCCCCCCACATCTTCACAGTGCATTGGTATGATGACAGCAAGGTTTTATTCCCGATGACAATATGACCATTCAACATTTAGCGCTAGTGTCAACATGGATAATGAGGTTGTGGCATCAATGAGAATAGAGCATATGATGCAAGTGGCACTCATCGAACCCTTCTTTAAACTTCATTAATTCACAGCATCGACTCTCTTTTACAACAACTCCTCCATAACAACTCCTTTGGTGCTTCCATACAAAGCTCTCAGTGTTTCCACTTGAAGCATTCAGGTTGTGAACCAAGCTAAACTAGCCTACATGATCCAACCTTCAAGCTGAAATCCCAAGGCTTGCATGGATCCTCTAACAGGATGAATTTACAAAGGAGAGCTCATGCTATTAAATAACATTTACAACATAGAGAGAAAATAGAGAGAGATGAAAAAATTGTGCCATACTCCATGTGGGATCACGATTCATGAATAGGGAATCATGTCCCCCCATGTTCCAAGTCAAGCCTTTGAATGGCATCTCATCATGCCCACTTGACCACTCCATGTGCACACCCATGTGTTATGCCCCATTCCATATGTGACCTCAATCTTGCATAGTGATCCTTGTCTCCCACTTTCCCATATGTACACATGTGTGAGTCAAAAGATTCTCACTTTTGACGTCACCAACTAGGAGCCCACAGACAACTACTCCCCACTTTCTCTCACCTCCTCTTTTGACCTTTAAATATGCTTCATGGGCCATACCACCCACCATGGTTCATGACAAGTCATCGCCTAGCCACATCACTAACCATCCATATCACCACTAGGCCACATCACCATGAATAGTGACCATGGATAGTGCTTATGAATAGTGATTCAAAAATAGTGACTATGAATAGTGACTTCACATCCTAACATTTTTCCACTTAAATTCAATATGTATAAGCTTTTACTACACCTGAGTATTTTGTAACTAGCTGCTCACCAATGCCCTCTGCTGCCCTTACACAAACCCAGTAGAAGTTTTCTTACACTACTACAACTTTTTTGTCTTGATCAGTTTTGTCAAAATCTACTCCTCAAAAGTAGATTATAGCACTGAAGTGACTAATCACTTCTCCACACATAGGCCAATCCTCCATTAAGATTCTACCATTAACTGCTCATAAATCCCACTACTTGGAAATATCCGGTCTAGTGCTCACCATGGCATTACAAGGCTTCCTACTCCTGATGAATCCAAGACACAAGACACAACATATTTTCTCCTCTTTTGAGACACTCCTGGGAAGACAACTCAAAAAATGCAAGAAGTGGGGTATTTCATGCTTTCCCATCCTTATGTGTCTCCATCCTTGGTTTGTTCCTCCTATCACCTTCATTTCATGTGTCTTTACTAAGCCATCAAAACAATGATCATGTTGGGGCTTGAATCTAACATGTCACAACACAGGATCTCCATGAAGGTACTAAATATCCTATACTCCCTCAACACGTCTGTTGGAAACCCATACAATGACTTCTTCAACATGCAAACCAGTAACTCTTTGCCTCAACTCTTTTATTTTATCTCTCCCTAAAAGAGATCACCATGTAGGAATCACATTGCTCCAACTCTTTGAACAACAACTAGTGCACATAGCAATCTTGATAGTAGTGAAGAAAGAAGATGACATAGAAGTCAATACCAAACTTCTCGTAGCCTCTAGTTGTCATCATGATACAAGTGGAACAATCATAGCTCTAAGGAAGTCATCGCACTACTCAGTGCATTACTGCACCTATCAAATTTTTGAGCTAGCATCTGAAATTAACCCTACTCTACCAAATGTTTTTAAAACACCAACTCATGTGCCTTCACTGTTAGTCCATGCATCGGTTTACTTGGTCAATTTCCAGAACTGTATACACAACACTCCATCACCCTGAGTCAAATGGTCAACATCGGCCTTCTCCTTCTGGAAATACCAAGTCTCACTTATTCATCTGCATCTTTATTTTCATCTTCCTCAGATACTTAAAAAATATGTTCAACTTTAGTTTTATTTGTACCTCCTTCCTATGCATAGATTTTTATGCACTGCAACATCTTGACTAATAACATGTGGTCAATAGGATACCACATCAACACCTCTTTTGTTTTTTGTCAAGAACCATAACAAGGTCATGTCTTATTTTCAACCTCCTCCAAAGGAGTCCAACTTACTCCTCAAGATGTAGAGTTGTTCCATCTCTTCAATAATAATATTGTGTAGGTTGTTGACTTGTCTGGCAAAGCTTTTCCAGATTTCTCTTTAACTCGCCTGCGAGCTTCTCCTTATCAACATGAAGAGATCATGATATTTACCAAGAGATCCTCCACCTTTCTCCACAAAGAGATACCTACCAAAAATAAACTCTTTTTTCTTCTTCTTTAATCTTCAAGTCTCTCCTATCACAGTAGTTTCACTTTGCACAAACTAACCAACAACCATGGATCTGATACCATATGTTAGAACCATGCATTGTTAACTTCAGAACCAAAGCTCTGATACTAGATGTTAGGAATAAAGTCTTGATACTACATGCTACTTCAATGATCTATATCCTAAAGTGCAAAAAAATAAATGCAAAATATAAGCTACACATAATAAAGACAAGCAATAGGACACACTACATAGAGATTTCATGGAAATATTACGATGTGCAAGGAAAAATCATGAGCAAAATGACAGCTTCTAGACTTCATTAATTCACAACATCAACTCTCTTCTACAACAGCTCCTCCATAGCAACTCTTTCAGTGCTTCCATACAAAGCACTCAATGCTTCCACCTGAAGCATTCAGGGTGTGAACCAAGCTAAACTATCATACATGATCCAACCTCAAAGCATGCAAACCCAAGGTTTGCATGGATCCTTTAATAGGATGAATTTATAAAAGAGAGATCAAGCTATTAAATAACATTTATAACATAGAGAGAAAATGAAGAGAGAGGAGAAAATTATGCCATACTCCATGTGGGAGCACTATTCATGAATAGAGAATCATGTCCCCCCATGTGCCAAGTCAAGCCTTTGAATGGCATCTCATCATTCCCACTTGACCACTCCATGTGCACACCCATATGATATTCCCCACTCCACATGTGACCTCAATCTTGCATAGTGATCCTTGTCTCCCACTTTCCCATGTGCACACATGTGTAAGTCAAAAGATTCCCACTTTTGACCTCACCAACTAAGAGCCCACAAATAACTGCACCCCACTTTCTCTAACCTCCTCTTTTGACCTTAAAAGATGCTCCGTGGACCATACCATCCACTATGGGTCATGCCAAGTTATGATTATGAATAGTGTATATGAATAATGATTTTTGAATAGTAACTGTGTATAGTGACTTCACATCCTAACTCCTCAACCACCCCTAGTGGCTTGGGGGGTCTCTTAACCAGATGGTGTGCAATCATGGATCATATACAAGCTTTCATGGTGAGTGTAAGTGCAACATTGAATTTAAGAGGGTTCATCAACCTGAAGCAAGCATGTACTCAATGATAGAGGTGCAAATTGATGGTGCGAAAGGGGGTTGTTTTGGCTGAAGGGGTGTTTGGTGCTAATGATGGGCCGGCAAGGCTTTTAGGTTCGGTTGATGAAGTGGTGGCTAGTGGCTGGAATAAGGGTGGTAGTGATGGTCAGGGTGGTGGTGTCTATGGGGCGGTGGAGGTTCCCAACAGTAGCCTATGAACCCATTCATTCAACTGAGGGCTAATGTAAGGAGAAAAAAATGGTTTCTTCTGTTGGAACTATTCATATTGTTGGCCATGGCAATGCTTGTCTTCACTATTTGTGTTCTACCTGATTGTATGTGAGAAACACATGATCAAGTCTAATGACCATTCAATGTGTGATAAAATGACATTGATAGCCACACCTTTTACGTTTTCAGCATGACTGGATACCTTTTCTTGTCTTTTACACTATAGACTTGTCTTTAAGCATGGCATCGATTTTACATAAATCCTCATGTCCATATGAAAATTAGTATATGTACGAATATGTTAAACATATCAAGTGTATGGAAATTAAAAATCCACTAAAAAAATTACACATGAATTAAATTTAACAACATATAAATATACACCCACTTTCTATCTAAAATAGGAGGTCACTTACATGACATATTTTAGGGTAGTGTTGATCCTATTATGCTTGCTAGGAATAAGTTATGGTTTTTTCATGCGATGTGACACATGAAAATATGTATGAAATGACTTCCTTATTGATTCTCCTTTCACAAAGTCATCAACCCTATCACCATCAACCCAAGCAACCCACATGTCTTGTTAATGTCACAAAATATTTCCCACTTGACATGTTGCAATCAAATAAACCCTCGTTTGGCTTCTGCAGTGGAAGCTACACAATTTGATCCCATCTTTTCACCATCTATTCCAGCGTACAACAAAAATATTTTATTTAATCAATATGTAATAAACATTGTGAATGATAAAATATTTCAATCTATGAACAACAATGAATTAATAATACGTACAACAGTTTTGAACATTGGTTTTGTTTAAATAAATTTAAACAATGTTTACACATCAAATACTTGATAATTACGAATATATTAGAGATTCATAATGACAATAGAATAAAATTATCATTACACCACATACTCCTTGTTGCATAATTGAGATGTATCCCATGATAGTTACAAATAGAAAATTACAACATGTAATCATCGTTGCATAATTACATAGTAATCAAAAAATCATTAAAAAAACAAATAGTCATCTTTGTATTAAAAAAAAAGTTTGTTGTATTTCAACTAAAATATATCATATATCCCACAATAATGTTTCTAACATTAAATCAACCTTATATTGCCTCACTAAAAACAATGGAGAGTATGACTACAACCACGAACATGAACATTATACTACAAAGAAATGTAAATTGTTGCACATCAGTGACAATGTCATACACTTCAAAATCGTACACAATATTAATATATTGTTTTGAACGCACATATTCTATGATTGCATGGGGATTAGCTCCTAGATATTGCTTGCACACTTTTCTCTTTACAATGAATTTGTCTTGGAAAATGACTTTGACTTTAGATTTGATGCAAGATTTATGATTTTTAAATTGACAAGTGAATTTGGATGACATCATGGATTTGAGATGGAAAATAGGATTATTTGGTTTATGAAAAATATAAAATATGCACGGATTATCTTATCAACTACTTAACATAATTAATTAGTGATTAGTCCATATTTCATATTGGTGGGATGGAGGAAAGTCAATTGTATAATTGATTCAATAGATTAATTAACTAGGGGTGCTATCAAATGATGATAGGTATTAGGGACACATTAGATGAAATGAACAATATGATACAATGTGATAGTGTGACATGTCATCATGATTTACGATGAAAATGATATTCAGATTGATGATTTTAGATGATAGAGTAAATTAGGGTTTGGACTATCGATGACGTAAAATAGTTAAAATCGACATGAAGTGTACGATTTTAGGCATCTACAATTATTTTTGTGTTATAATAGGGATTATGAATTTGACTCATTAATTATTTTTGTTAAACTATATTATTCAGTGATTGTTATTGTTCACCATAATAATGAAATTTCAAAAAAATAGTAGCCATGATCGTATTTGCATTTTTAAGCCATAAAATCCAATTAATTTTATCTAATAAACCATATCAAATGCAAGGTAAAATTTTGGATAGATCATCAAAAAATTTAAAGAATTATAATAAATATATAAAATATGTTTAATAATTTTTTATTCCACTGTAAACTATACTAACATTTGAAAGGCAATGTTGAATTGTTCATGTGTGTCATGTTTACATATGTTGTGAAGTCCACCTTAGGTAGTGTTGTTACCAAGATGTGATTTAATTTGTACAACATTGTTTAATTCAATTTAATATTGGTTGTAATCTTCACATGTGTGATAAGTTTAAGTGTACTTTGAGGAATGATCCCACCTTTCACTCCACCAACAAAAGTTTTTCATTCATGGCTCTTTATTTTCCTATATAAAGAACCTTTGTGTCCTTATGGAAAGAATGGAGCTTAAATTTATCTCCTGAGTTGGTGGAGATGTAGTCTTTTTGGGAGTCTTGTTTTGGTCCAACTATTATTGGTTGCACATATACAATGTAAATTATGTTTAGTTGATACAATGTCTTATATTGGTAAATATCTCTTTCTTTCTTTTGATTACATAGGTGTGAATGATTGCATTATGGAATTTTCATGGGCCCTCCTCCTTCATTCACCAATAAAAGATATTGTATTAATTAAACAAAATATAAAATGTATATGTGCAAATAGTAATGGTTGCACTAAATTAGAACTCTTAAAAAGACTACACTCCATTAGCTTAGGAGATGACTCTAAGCTCTATTCTTTCCAGAAGGATGCAAAGGTTCGTTATATAGGAAAAACAAGAGGTGAATGGGTGATTTTTATAGGTGGAGTGAAATGTGGAATCATTCCTCAAAGTACACCTAACATTCTCACACATGTGAGGATAACTACTAACATTAAATGTGCATTAAACAAGGGTGTACACATATTAAATCACACCTTGGTAATAACCCTACCTAAAGTGGACTTCACAAGTGTGAACATGACACACACCAACATCCCCCTGAAGACCAGCGTAGTGTTAGTGTAGGTTTTTTCCCACTTTAGGTTTTACCTACACAATTGTTAGTCAGCGTGCTCAGGGTTGTTAAAGTCATTAGGGAAACACACAACATATTTTTTAATTTTGAGTTGAATTGTTACATTTATGGTGACCTAATATATCACTATATAATGTACCTCCTTTGTACTTTTTATCTAATCAGCGTATTGAACATTAATGAAGCTCAATTTTGCTCGACATTCTTGATCTCACCTATACTAGGGTTTTCATGCAATCTATGATATTAAGATATCTTGGAGCAATCCGACATGGTATCAGAGCTTTAATCTGATTGCCATTTTTCCATTTCAAAATCCTTTGTGAAATCTTTTACATGCATGCATTCTTGGTAGTTTCTTCATTTTTCGATTTTCATAGGTTTTGTAAGATTTCATGTAAATTCATGCAAACTATATAACCAGAGTTTCCTATCATAAAACAAATAGTTTCATTAGATCTAGAAGGCATCAAAAGCTTAAGATCAATTGTACACTTAACCTAGATCTGTGATAGTGATTTTTGATGATTTTTAAGGGTTTCGAGGCATTTTAGGGCATTTCATACAAATCCGTACTGTAGGGGTCTCAAATTAATAAAATATTTCTAGGTTTTCTGAGTTCTCAATGATCCAAAACTCAGAGGTTTTGACTGAAAGATAATTCAACAACACAAAATAACACAATCATATAATGCTATTTCTAGGAAGAGATGTTTTATTGCTCACAAAATTGCAGAAAACATATGTTTATCTCTGGGAAGAGATGCCTGATGCCTTTTTGGGCTACATTTATTTTTATACATACTTTGAAGGCAGGGGGAAGATGTGAAAGGTCACCAATTTCGAGGGAGATGAAGTGGTTCGACTTATATGATTTACAACGTTATGAAATTTGAGAAATTACTATTTTTAGAAACTTACTATTTTTAGACAACAGTATTAAAATTAAAATTTGAGACATTTTTGTTGGGTTTTAGAGGGTTAAAAACCACTGAGCATAGCTATGTGCCATATTAGCATGTTCTCCTTGTTTTAGCTTTCCAACGATTCAAACAGGGAATCAAATGGAGCTATTCTGCAAAAGTTATGGCTCTTGAAAGTTCTGCCACCTATTAGGGTGGAATAGTCCCCCGAATTGTCCCCTGAAGTGTTGCTTGGATCACTCAAATGGGTTCCTGCTAGACTTTATGGAGGTTGCATCAAACTTGCAGATATGGACAATTTCAAACTTTGATGGGTTTTTTGAACCCAATAGATAATTTTGATAGAGTTTTCACTCTTAGTCGAGCACATCACGGGTTCTAACGCCTTTGTCTGCACATCCATCAGGTTCTGACGCCTCTACCTTCACGTATGTTGGGTTCTAGACCACTATCATCACTTTTATTAGGTCTCATAACCCTTGCTTGCATGCCCTTCAGGTTATGTTGACTGTCCCTGCACCTCCATCAGGTCTCGCAACACCTACTTGCATGCCCTTTGGGTTTTGTTGATTGTGCATGCACCTCTGTTAGGTTCCAATGATCATGCATGAACTTCCATCGGGTTTCGTCAACCATGTCTGCACCTCCATCAAGTTTTGACAAACATGCCTGCACCTATGTCAGGTTCCATCGATTGTCCCTGCACCTCCGTCAAATTTTGCCAACCGTCCCTGCACCTCTGTCAGGTTTCGTTGACCATGTCAGCACCTCCATTGGATTTCACTGACTGTGCTAGTACCTCTATTGGATCTCACACCTATGCTTACTCTCCTATTGGGTTCCGTCGACGTGTTAGCACCACTATCGAGTTTGTTGACCCAACCAATAGGCCTATCGGGCTTCGTCACCTACAAAAGCACACTCAAAAGTTTGTCAACGTTCTTCTACACCTTGTGATGTGTGTGCAATTTTCAAATTTAGCATCGTACTTTGTGATACTATTCATTTCAAAATTGGTGTATTTTTTATATGATGTCACTCCCACATCAATCACACTAATCAAAAATGGGAGGGGGAGAACATATTCCAAATGCCTTAGCCCCCTAGTCATATGGTGTGGTCACATGAGGCAAGCACCCAACTTAGTTCTTAACCCCTGGTCATATGGAAATTAATCCCATGATCACTTCCAACCCAAAAATGCTTAACTTTTACTCAAGAAAGGCTTAAGTTTTTTTTGAAAGTTGATGCATAAAAATTTCGTTTGGAGAAATTGATAAAAAAAAATTCACCACTATTTGCCATCAAAATTTTCATGCGAGCAGGTTTTCAAACACGCATAACTTTTGATCGGTAGCTTGGATTTGAGTGTTGTCTTCTTCAAAAGTGCTTGATTTTTTGTGTTCTACGTATTAGCGGTGATTTTGAGTTCATTATAGCTCTCTTCAAATCAACTATTGTATACTCTTGGACACATTATCGATTGAGTCTGATGTCCCTCTAGTTCTTTCATACTTATGCACAATTACTCAAGACGTATTTTCAAATTTGTCTGACGGTTATACAAGCGTGTTGGTATTTACAACATAAGGGGGGCTCACTCTGATAGTTCTAAGGGGGTATTGTGTGGTATTGTATTTTTTTTTTTGTATTTCTTTACTTTCTGCATCAACCTCTTTTATTGCATAATGGAAAATTGTTAATCGTTTCCTCCTCTTATAGCATTCAATTATCACGAATGGAAAAATAACGTGCTACTTGCTTTAAGAATAAAATATTATATAGGATTACTATGAACGAGGAAACTAAACCTGCCATAGATGCAAATAAAAACAAATAATTTAATAGATGTGATCAAACACATGGTTGTCTTAGGTTATCTATTTCTTCTGACTTACACTTTCACATTGATTATACTAAAACACCAAATGGAGTATGGACCACATTGGAAAAACTCTTTGGGAAACAAGGTGTGATGAGAGGTCATGAACTGGAAAATGAACTCATTGGTTTGATCCCGGGTGACTTTAACACACTACAAGTCTTCTTCACTAAGTTCAAATCTTTGAGGTTGCATTTAAAATAATATGGAATAGATAATAAAGATGATCAAGTTATTTTGTCTCTACTCTCCAAAATAGGTCTAGACTACTCTGTATTTATGTCCACTTTCCATGCCATAAAAAAATGCTCTTGGAGCTACATAGAAGATGTCTTTTTTAGATAGTTTTGTTGCCGACTTAACTCGAGAGTAAGATAAGTTGGTACAAATGAGCACAACAAAATCCTCAAAATTTCATACAATCTTTGCTAAGATAGAAGAGGCTTAAAACAATAGAGAAAATAAATAGAACAAAAGGATCAAGAGAAGGATGCAAATCCTCCAACCTCCAAATCAAACAATGAGACCTCTTCTTCTAATTCAAAGCCTAAGAAAAATTGAATCAAATGTGGGTTTTGTTTGAGAAATTATGATGAAAGTAAATGTTTTAAGAAGTAGATTGACCAACCGACTAAGATGTTCAAGAAGCACAACATCAATGTCTATGATTCTACCATTTAGAATTCATCAACCCATTAATCCCCTAAGGCAAATTACCATGGTAAACAAAAGACAAAAGAGAATATTAATGAGAAAGCAAAGGGCAAGGCCCTAGTTGCAGTTGTACCTCAGACTCCTACATGGGTCATTGACTCTGGTGTTTCACATCACATGGCCTCTTCATAGATAGAGTTCAGTTTCTTGGAACCATTTGACATGTCCTCTGTATAGTTGGGTGATGACACTTCCAAAAAGGTTCTCAGAAGAGGGTATGTTGAAATGAGTGGTGGAACATTCAATAATGTTCTAAATGTTATCTCACTTGCAACTAATCTCCTGTCAGTTTACCAGATCACTCATCTTGGTTCGATCATGTGAGTTGAGTTCACTCCAGATTTAGTGTATGTTAGAGAGATTCATAGTGCCACTATATTGGCAGTGGGAATGATCGATTATCAGAATCGGTTATATAACTTCTCACACTTTGCTCTTGGCTCTCCTTCAAATTCTTCTTCTTCGGACTCACTTGAACTTGATGCATTTCTGAGCATGAGCACACCTCTAATATTGATGACTCTTCTTCTAAATACAAATGACTACAATAGTGATGGGGACACACCTCCACCATTTCCTTGTCTTTTTGCAAATATTGAAGAGTTATTTCCTAATCCACCTACCTTTGGTCCACTTTAGACATTATAGGGTGCAGGTATATTGATCTAGAATCATCAAACATTGGGCAGTCTATTCCATAGCTACAGGGCACTCCGCAATCCTTTTTAACCTTTGCTTCTATTGCACCATAATTATATAGAGCAGTTGGCCCTCTTACTATGCATGAGGAGTACCATTCATTAGTTGGATTTCTATTAGGCACTTGGTGGACCCATTCACTATTCTAGGGTGATTTGCTCTTCATTGCCCCTACCTCTGACAAGTTCACTTTATTGTCATAACATTTCAATTCTTGTGTATGATCTTGCGAGACCTATGCCACACTTCTACTTTGGACCGTACTCAGAGTTCTTTGTACTATTGCCTCCTTCACTTCCTTTGTGGAATGAATGGGTAGACTTCTAGTACACCGTTCATGTTCTTCCTTTGGCAAAAGAAAAAAATATTGTTCAATGTTGATGGAGCTTATTTAGTCTTCAAGGAGAGGATCTCTTCAACGACATTTGTCATTTCACGAGCTCTATTGTAGGCAGTTTCAGCATCTTCTATGGGGATTTCTTAGTTTTCCTCTTTATATGCTTGTTTACTCTTGTGGATGCATTTTTTGTTGTACCTGACTTCCTTAGAGCATATACTCTCTCTCGCATTGCTCTTTATTAGGAGATGAGTTTTGTCCTACAGGTTTTCTCCTTTTTGTTGCTTTATAAGAGTTACATTGTGCTTGGGTATCTTATCAGGTATAGTTGTCGAGACCCAATTCTTCTACCCACCTAAGCTACACTTTGGATAGGGGCGAGGGGTTGAAGGGGTGTTAGTGTAAGCTTTTCCCGCTTTTGGTTTTAGCTACACAGTGGTTAGTTAGCTTGCTTAGGGTTGTTAAGTTCATTATGAGAACACACAATGTATTTTTTAATTGTGAGTTGAGTTGTTAACTTTATGGTGACCTAATATCTCACTATATATTGTACCTCATTTGTACCTTTTGGCTAATCAACATATTGAACATTAATGAAGCTCACTTTTGCTCTACATTCTTGCTCTCATCTATCCTGAGGTTTTCATGCAATCTATGACATTCAAAGATCCTAGTGTAGTCTGACATGTAGGTGATGTGGTAAAAGAAAAAAAGTCTAAAGTTCATAAATGTGGGCCTTACAACTAAGTTTGATGAAGTACCCATGTACAATGATAGAGCAAAAATAATAATGAATCAAGTCGTTGATAACTGTTGAATCTAATGAAGCTCCCAAACGAATGAATCAAAATTAGCTTTCAAGAATCTAGTTGTGTAAACAAGAGTACATGCTCCATCTAACCGAAATGCATGGGTAAAATACACTAAAGAGGGTTGGCTAAAAAACTATTCTGAATTTTGATACCACCAAAAAATGTTGGCTTATAGAAGATGTTTTTAATTTTGGTAACAAAGATGACTTAAAAACAATATTTTGAATTTTGATACCAGCGTTTACATCCACATGGTATATTGAAACGTGACCACAAGATGGATAACATATTTGAACAACCAAGAAGCATTTAGCAATACATAACATGAATGAATAGTCATCTTTGAAAAAAATCATAAGCAAGATTGACCATCAAATTTAGTCCCTAACTATGACTATACAATATTCTAAAGTGAGTTCGTATGTTCTTTGTTACAATTTATAAGTGTAATGCCAATTCTATAATATAATTTGAACTTATATATGTATAAAACACTAATAATTTATAAAAATGTAAAGAAAAAAGTAGCTTTGTGAAAAAATAAATTTTTAGAATCAAATTTAATATAAATATTCTTACGACAAATTTTATGGAAAAAATAGAACAGAGGCGATGGTGACGCTGGGCGAGTGTTGCAGCTCGCGTCCCAGCGAGGGCAATGGTGCCCTAGCTTCTGGTGGGCGTTTTCTGTTTTTGCGCAGGTTCATAGGGGAGTTTGGTGCGTGGGGGTAGAGTAGAGGTAACAAGGAGGAAGGCAGGTGGTGCTGGGGGGTAGCAATGGAGCGGCAGGGTCGGGAAAATATTACAAGGGACAGGGGTTTCAGTGAAGTGGTAGACAGAAGCTCCCAGGGACAGGAAGGGATTTTGAGGGGGACAACCGGTCTTGAACAGACTTCAAGAATGCAGGGTTCTGGCTCAGCTGGAGGGTCAAGAATCACCAAGGTGAATGGCTACTTGGAACGGTGTAATGAGAGACCGAAATTGGTTATTCCGTATGACATGATTTCAGAAGATGTGGAGTATTACTCCAAGCACTCCCTGTACTATAAATTTCTGAGATTGAAAGTTTCTTTACCTTTCTTTGAAAGCTGGGCTCGCAGGGTGTGGGAGCCAGCAGGTGAAATGGAATTAATCTTGTTGGCTAACAGCTTCTTTATGGTCACTTTCAACTGTCTGGAAGATAGAGACCGAGTGTTTGAAGGAGGACCGTATTTCTACAATCAAGGTGGTCTTTTCTTGAAACTGTGGCATGCTGGTTTTAACCCCACAGAGGAGCTTCCGAACAGGGTTCCAGTGTGGGTCTGTCTCCCGCGAATGCCGATTGAATGATGTCGGGAGGATGTTCTGTTGATGATAGCATCGATGATAGGGAAACCGGTGGGGTCGTCCTCACAAACATTAGGGAAGAAGATTATGACATATGCTAGAATATGTGTTGAGATTGACTTAAGTAGGCCTTTACCAAATGCGTTGGAAATGTGTGCAGGTTCGTACTCTTGGGTGCAACAACTAGATTACGAAACCTTGCCTTTTAGATGCCGGTTATGCCACGAATACAGACATCTGGTAAGAAGATGCCCCAAAAGTAGAAGGGAGGAGCAACAGCCTTCTTCTTTGCCATCCAGGAATAAGACTTCAATTGAGGAGAAAGGCAAAAACCTGGCTCGGAGGGGGGGAAAGACCCTGAAGGGTTTGTGCAGGTGAAATCCAGAAGTAGAAACAGGGGATACAAGAGAACCCTTTTGGAGAGGCAAGAGGCGGACTCCTTTAACAAATTTGATATCTTGGAAGACTTGGGACAGTAGGAGATTAACCTAGGTATTACCGGGAGGGAGGAGTTAATGGAAGAGGATGAGCTCGCGGTTCGGGAGGACCTTCTCCTTCCGGCAAAAGCAGATGGAACGCCCTTACCAAGGGAATTGGAGGGACAAGTGAGAGTACAGAGTTTGGCAGATTTAATAGAAGAAAAGTACCAATCAGCGGCAAAAGGGAAGGAGTCACTCCCAGGTGGGAAAGAAGAGGAAAAGAGGGGGAAGGCTCCGTCCAGCCTGGGTATTCTTCAAAAAGACAGCAAGAAAGGAAGCGCAGAGAAGAGTGGGAAAGTGGGGAGAAGGAAGGATACGGACCGACTCAAGATGATTGGGGAGAATTTGGTCGAATCAGGGTCGATTAAGACCTTGGATGCACACTTCTTGCCTCGCTCGAAATGATCACAGTTTCATGGAATGTGCGAGGCCTGAATAGCGGCCCCTGAGAAAAAGCTATTCGCGAGTTAATACGGAGTCAGCATCCGGACATTATCTTTCTGCAAGAGACAAAAGTGTCTGTGGATTATATGATGGGTATTGCCCCAAGTATTTGGGGACAAAGGGCGTGCCAGTGCATTGGCGCCAACGGGACAACAGGTGGACTGGCATGTTTTTGGAATCCAAGGAAGGTCACACCGGTGGTTTGGTTGGCCTTTAGATCGCTATTATCTATGGTTGCCTTGTGCACGGACTCAAGTGAGTATGTACTTTTGTTGAATGTTTATGCTCCCACGAATTTGCAGGGTAAGATCCAAGTCTGGAATAATATTAAGGTGATCCGTCAAGAATTTCCTTACTTGCCTTGGATCCTAGCTGGAGATTTTAATGCGATCCTGGACCTATCGGAAAAGAGGGGCGGCAATATTAGGCTTGAACCATCCTTTGCTCTTCTCAATGAAAAGATAGCGGAACTCAACCTGGTGGACATCAAACCAAGCAATGGTTGTTTTACTTGGAACAATAGAAGGCCGGATAATACCTTTATAGCGGAGCGGATTGACAGATTTTTGGCATCCTATTTTTGGATGGGGAGCAGATGGACGCTCAACTTTGAGATATTAGATTGGCGAGGCTCGGACCATTGGCCAATTAGGCTGAACATCGCTTCGGCTATCAGGGCACAGAAGCCACCCTTCAAATTTCAGCTCATGTGGTTGCGGGACCAGGATTTGTTCGGCCGTATGAGTGAGTGGTGGAGAGATGGGCGGCGGGAGACTAGAACAGCGATGTATGTTTTTGCCAAGAGGCTCCAATTTGTCAAATACAGGGTTCAGAGATGGAACAGACAGAGCTTTGGGAACATCTTCCAAGAAAAGTCAAGGGCGCAGGGGGAACTAAATGTTATCACTAGACGGATTAGAGAGGATGGTTTAACCCGGACGTTGTTGGAGGAAGGAAAGGCGCTAAGGTCCCTGGAGGAGTGGGAACTGCGTGAGGAAATCTTCTGGAAACATAAGGCCAAGATTGATTGGTTGCAGGAGGGAGATAGGAACACGGCCTTCTTCTTCAATTCGGTCAAAGCTAGGAATCACAGTAATGGGATAACTTCTTTTTTCACGGAGAGGGGTGAGGTGGTTTCCTCCACGAGAGACATTTGCATTGAGACCGAACACTATTTCAGCACCCTCTTCAGGGAAGCTGGACAGCGGGATGCGGCCACGGAGAACTTGATTCTATCTTGTATTCCGTCTATAGTCTCAGAAGACATGAAGGTACAGCTGAGGCGCCCGATTTCGATGGAGGCGCTGAGGAGGGTTGTATTTCTGATGAAAAAAGGTAAGGTTCCTGGACCGGATGGGTTTCCGGTTGAGTTTTATCAAGAGTTTTGGGAGATTATTAAGGAGGATTTACTCGCTGTGGTCCAGGAGTCACAGGTTAACAAACAGATGTTGAGGGCTCTGAATTCTATTTTCTTGGCTCTCACTCCGAAAGGAGAAGGAGCGGATTGCCTCAGCGAGTTTCGGCCCATCTCCTTGTGTAATGTTATTTATAAAATTATTTCGAAAGTGATTGCCGAAAGACTGAAGAGATGCTTGAAGGTGTTGGTTGTGGAGGAGCAGAGTGGCTTTGTGGAGGGCAGGCAGATTTTGGATGGTATTGTGATGGCAACAGAGGCGGTCCACTCGATGTCCAGATCTAGAGAGAAGGCAATGTTCATTAAGTTGGACATGTCAAAGGCATATGATAGGGTGAGGTGGTCCTTTCTCCAAAAAGTTTTGCAGGCTTTTGGCTTTGAGAGGGAGTGGATTGAGTGGGTCATGAGCTGCGTTACCTCGACCTCGTTTTCAGTCCTGGTCAGGGGCGAACATACAGGGTTGTTTGGGGCTACTAGGGGCTTGAGGCAGGGAGACCCTCTATCCCCATACTTGTTTCTTCTCCTGGCTGAGGGATTAGGACGCAAGATCAGAGAGTATACGAGGGACGGGGAGATTCTGGGATGGAGATGGGACGGCGAGTTTCCTGTTCTCTCTCACCTCCAGTTTGTGGATGATGTGGCCATGATGGGAGCGGCCACCATTAGAGAGGCAAATAATATTTAGAGGTGCCTGGATGAGTATCTCGTGGCCTCGGGGCAGGTTATTAACGAGAAAAAATCGTCCATCTTCTTCTTCAATAAGCCTCTGGCTATTCAAAGGAAAGTGGCCGAGATTCTCTGGTTTCATATTGGCAGCTTGCCGGTCACTTATCTTGGCATCCCTGACACCACGGGTAGACAATCCAAGGAGTCTTGGCAGGGTATACTAAATAAATTCAGGACCAAGGTGAATCAT
Source organism: Torreya grandis (assembly GCA_037957365.1). Classification (NCBI taxonomy): domain Eukaryota; kingdom Viridiplantae; phylum Streptophyta; class Pinopsida; order Cupressales; family Taxaceae; genus Torreya; species Torreya grandis. The sequence continues at coordinate 206,328 of JARHVA010000700.1, read as the reverse complement.
TGGACTCATAGATGGTTATCTTTTGCGAGCCGGGTCCAATTGATTCAATCGGTGGTCCAGGCACTCCCCCTTTACAGGTGCATGTTACAGCTGGCGCCAGTTAGTTTTGTGAAGAATTTGGATTCTCTTGCGAGACAGTTTCTGTGGGCTGGGAATTTGTCCTCGACTAAATGGAGTCTCATTCGTTGGGATGTTGTCTGTAGTCCGAAAAGATTGGGTAGCCTGGGGCTCAGACAATCCTTTCTGGCTGGTACGGCCCTTGATGTTAAGCTATATTGGAGATGGTGCATTGAGCAGGACTGCATGTGGGCCAAAGTTTTGGCGCATAAGTATTTTTCGGGATGTTCCCATAAGGACATATCGAGATATCATATGACAGGGAAGGGGTCGGTTATATGTGACACTCTTAAGAAAGGGGCGACTCTGATAAAAAGAGGGTTGTTCTGGATTTGTAAAAGCGGGACGGAAGTGGAGTTTTGGCACGACTCGTGGGATGGTTATCCCCCTATAACTCAGCAGTACCCACATCTTCAAGCTCTCTCTTAGAGATTTTGTGAGGCGGGCTGGATTAAGGTGAGTGATTTCAAGTTGTTTTTTCGTCAAGATCAGCGTATGGAAGCAAGATGGAAAAGCCCAGAGGATTGGCCGGTCAGGGATATGGAGGTGGAGTGTGAAGAATTGAAGGGGATTTTAGCTAGGCGTAGTTGTTGCGCCCTCAGAGGGACCGATGAACTTGCCTGGTCTCCTCACCCAAAAGGAAAATATTCGATTTTTGCGAGGTACCAGGAGCTGGTTGTGCAGAAGTTTGGGAAAGATAGGGAGGTTACTTGGTGGAAGCGGACCTGGTGCAAGTTCTCGTGGCCGAAATGTAATTGCTTCGTCTGGATGTTGGCATGGAACCGTTGTCTAACTTGGGATAATTTGCGCAAAAGAGGATTTGTGGGGTCATCTCGTTGTGTCTTGTGTGACGCAGAGGAGGAGAATGCGTCCCATTTATTTTTCTCCTGTTGCTTTACAGCTCAGCTTTGGGACGCTTGGTGGAGGGCGTGGAAATGCAAGGGAATTTGCGCCTTATGTTTGCCTGATTTCTGACAGCAGCTTGACTGTCCGCCCCCTGGAGCACATTTCTTGCAGGAAGTCTGGTATGCAGGGCCCATATTCTTGTTGTGGCAGGTTTGGATGGAACGGAATAGAAGGATTTTTAATGATACCAAGCTGGAGATTGCACAGGTTTGGAGTAAGATTAGCAGAATGGTTCAGGAGTCAATGGAGGCCAAGAGTGAAGTCGCTCTGCCCATGGCAAGGAGTGATGCTGAAGTGATTGGCAGCTTGGGGGTGCGTGGGTTGTCGCCAAGCTCTGCGTGTGTCAGGAGAGGTGGGAGAGGGACGCAGAAAGTGGAGAGAAGTGGGAGGTGGATGCCCCCTCCAGTGAAATTTTTAAAGATCAATACTGACAGTTCCTCCCGTGGCAATCTGGGTCCCGCTGGTATAGGAGGAATCACGCGTGATGCTTCGACTGATGTTATTTTCATCTTCTCGGAGTGTAGGGGAGAGCAGACGATTAATCGGATGGAGGGCCAAGCTATTTTGGTTGCTCTAAAAAGAGCTTATGAGATGGGGTGGCGTAGAGTAATTTGTGAGGCCGATTCGCTGGTTTTGATTAATATGATCCAGAAACGGCAAATTACCAATGTGAATTAGCAGCGTTCTTTGGTGGTTCAGCAGATTTTACAGATTAGTTCGCTTATGGAGACGGTCATTTTTAATCACATTCCGAGAGAATGGAACAAGGCAGCGGATTGTTTGGCGAGATGGGCCTCAGAGGAGATGGTGGAGCGGAATGTGGTTGAGATAGCACAGCTGCCGTATGATATTAGAAAAGAACTGGAGAGAATTCTGTCGGATGATAGGAAAGGTATGAGCAAGTAATGTTGGTGAGGGTTGTGTGTTTTTTCTGCCGATCTGGCTGGCTTTTTGGATGTTATATATTTTTTTTATTGAATAAAAGTTTTTACCCCCGATTTTTATTTAAAAAATATATATAAATATTCTTACAAATAACTTAGTTCAAATCTTTGAAAACACTATTATCACACATCTATATAATAGTTATAAATAAAGCAACTATCATCATCAATTGCCACAAAAAGTTCAATACAAAATGTGGTGAATATCATATGAGTGTTTCTATAAATAAGGGAGAATAATTAGTGTGCCTATGGATAGAGGGACATAATTGATAAACTTATGGTGATGTAATAGTAATTTATGTATGAGAGAATATATACACAAAAATGAGAATGTATAAATCTTAATTTATATTAAAATAAAAGTTTTATTCATAATTTTTATATAAGTTCACTTCAAAATTGGGGAGTAAAGGCTAATCCATATAATTAAATGTTATTTTATATTCTCATAAATATTATAAAGCCATAATGTTTTTTAAAATGGAAGATATTCGTAAAAATTTATTGTAAAAGTTTTTTTTTAATTTTTAAACAAAGAGAAGATTCCAACCAAACAATATATATACATCAGAATAATATTTTGAGCCCATTTCCTTGAAACCTAGTATATTAAGTTTTAATCTATAGATATAAACCATATGATATGCAAAATGCTACAAGGACATCTCCTACCTATGTTTTCCAACACGTGCCTTATCATTTTGAGCTTAAAAAAAACATTGCAATTGTAATTATAAGATATTGTAGTTAATTTATTTAAGTTGTGAGAAAGATATACATGGTTTATCTTTTCATCTATTAAAACTATCTTTATCCTTGCCTTCAATTAAAGAATACTACATTATCCTAAAAAATAATATAAAACTAAATAATTTGTAACCTTAACAAGGTCTCTTATTAGCCAGACAATTTTCTACTTCTTTTGCTACTCTACATAGATGGTGAGTTCATGTGCATAGAAATCATTTGCCTCCTTTTTTAAAAATCAAATTCTTCTACAAAAAAGTGGTCCTTAAATCAACTTTGTACTCAAGAAAATTAATTGTTTTTCAAATCATTAAAAGATTTAAAATAAGAGTAAAAACAATATTTACTTTAATTCATTTTTAATTATATTATTTTAGGTATATCTATATAAAAATATTTTTATAACACCCTCCCAAGTGTTACTTAAAAACACATGAAATTCCACGCTAAAAATTCTCCTCTCTTTTCTTCTTAATATCCAACATACTTGTTTAGATACACACACATACATATATTTGATACGACCCAGTTATAATAGAAATGGAGATCACATTGATATATAATCTTTTAAAATTAATATAAATAATATATACAAGAATAGGCATAAGAAAAAATATGTTTGAACAAAAACTTGGTTACAATCCTAGGTTCAATAAACTTTGATCAAATTTGAGCACCTAAGTTAGTCAACTTGATCCAAGTTACGCTAAAGTCCTCCACAATCCCACCAATGAATCTAGATTGTCTAAAAACCTAAGAAACACCTTGCGTTTCCTTGAAATAGACATTAAATGCAAAAGATACAATAACACCCTCTTGACTGAAGGTCATGCACAATACTCTCATTGACATCAAATTAACAACTATTACACTTGAGTAATGATTATCACATAATGGTAAGAACCATCATGCTACTACAATATGACCATCACACTTTCATCTTGCCAAAAATTATTGAGTGTCTTGAATAATCAATTGGTTACCATAAGTCATGCTCTTAGGCATTTGGGTTAATCTTGATCAAATGCCACAACTAGCTCTTAAACCTATAAATACTCTTTGAATTTAAAATATCTTGGTGTGCTCTACGGGCCTCTACATAGATGCTTAAATTAAGTATATTAATAATTTATCCCGGAGACCCTTTTTTAAATAAATCTAGTTTATAAAACTATCATAGATCACACATCATATGCATTGCACTCTCTTAAAGAGATATCACAAGCTTCCTCCATTGTGTAAACCCTGTTATTCATTTACCTCCATGTAGTGAGGGACCAGCATGTGGCATGCACTTAGCAACTATCTACAACATATCAAGTGTGTCCCACAAGCCGTTCAAACCACCAACAATGTGCTTATTTTTTAGAAAGGAAGGTATAAAGCTAAAAAGGATATAAACATCCAGTTAAACATCATCGAGGTGAATATGCAATATATACACACCCTATATTCAATAAATTATTTCCCTTTCGCCTGCAATTTTGGATCAATGGCTTCCAAGCCAAACTCAAGTTTCCAAGTAGGATATAAAGCTTGGAGACATACTTGCACGTAACAGGGATGAATTTTCACCCAGGTGGTGCCTTGCAACGACCTTAGTGTTAAATTTTCTTCTAGGATTAAGGTTGTAAAGTCAAAACACAATTGACAATACTAAGGAAGATCTATTGAGGATTAAATGCAGGATATAGGATCAAACGCAGGTTTTCACACTATCATGTAAATATGCCTAAGTGATGCAAGTAAACATACACAATGATTGCAGATAGAAAAATGCATTCAAATTTCATGTAGATATTTCTTATGCAATCAAACTCGATATAACACAAAATTCTATTTATAATTTATATTCACATCACAGGTCTCTAGTTATAGTAGAAAGGAATCAAAAGTGTGTGTATAAACAGCTCACAAAACTGAATTCAACATATGATAAATCATATGGTTATTTGATCTTAAAGGAATGAAAATGGATGGCAGAGGTTCTCATACTATAATATTGTTAAACATCCTATGTAGAAACTTAAAATTCAATATACTTCTAGTGAGTTGCTTTACATATTAAAACTAAAGCAAATGACATGGACAAATAGATATAGATAAGTCACAATTACATCATCTCTAGTAATATTAACATATATCTTATTCAGAGACTCCTCTAATTCAAGCATACAAGGAATGCATTGATGCTTCAAACTGCTTAAGTTGTTAACATCAATGTAACAAGCATGGTAATGCATAGTTAGACCTTGTTTATTTTTCACATCTTACCAGATATGCTCCCAGAAAATGCATTTACAACAATAGGCGTGTATTAATTAGGCCAGGAATGTATGTGCAGACAACCTTAATGTGGAGATATAATTTCCAGTGTTCCCCTTATGATAAAAGGTCTCCATGCCTAATTTTATCCCATTACATTTTTATTTAATCATATTTCATTATGAACACATATAGCTTGCGCATTCATATGCATTCAGGGACACTCAAATCAGAAACATGAGCATCACAGTATGCAGACTTATGTGGCATTTTCCAAAGATTACATAACCGCATCTGAATTATTTAACACAAATCAAACATCCATGATTCAATATATATCAAGAAACAAAGTTATGAGAAGCCAAAACAATATTGGGTCGTTGTTTTTTACTTTGTAGATCTACTTGGGGTTTTAACAGATTGTCAAGCAAACAAAACAACATTCAGTAGCTGTTATTTGCTTTGCAGATTTGCCTGGGGTTTTGGCAGATTGTAAAGCTAACAATATTCTAGGCAGTCAAAAAATGTTTTTTGGCCACGCGGGTGAACATGCGACCCTTGGGTTGGGGTCTCGCCTCTCCCCAACTTATGCCCGACTGAAAATACTACACAGTACCAGAAGTTTCAGTATCAAGAGAGTGACATGCCATAAGATTGAGGGAGCAGATCAACTTACCTTGCCAAGGCAAATGCCTGATGAAATATCCAATCGGATACTCTCACCTTACTTGGGCCAAAGTTCCAATATCGAGCAGAGAATACCAGATTGCCTGGGGCCGCATCGCCTAATATTTCTTTATGGACTTTGAGAAACACAGCTTGCACGGCTAATCTTCCGATGCCTAGAAGAGAATACCAGATTGCATCTTCAATGTAATACGCCATCTTTCCCTCTTCCCTTTGCTCTATATTGAAACTTTTGTCTAAGTATGATGAGCTTACAGATCGGAAATTTCATCAGTGATCTGCGCTGGCAGGGCAGGTTGATCTGCTGCATTGACCAGATTTCACCTCCGTAAACATGGAATTTATGGGAGTTTTTTCAATCCGGCATAAGTTTGGGAGAAGCGCAGACCCCAACCCAAGAGTAGCATGCTCATTCGCGTGGCCAAAACGCATTTTTTCACAGCCCAGAATATTGTCAGCTTACAATTTGCCAAAACCCTAGGCAGATCTGCAAAGCCACATGAGTTTGATATTGTTTTGGCTTCTTACATTCTCCCTTTCCTCTCTTCACCACAAACATATAATCTTCCCCTCCCCTCCCTTTCTCTTTCTTCCTCCTCTTTATTATTTACAAGGCGGTTTTCTTTTCTATGGATGTCATATGGGGAATATAGCTAGCGTATGTTTGATGATAAAGGTGTGAATTTTATACATGAAGTCGTATTGAAGATTTTGTATAAAAATAAAGATTTATATCAAATTTATATTTTTAATTCATGATAATAATGTTAAAAATTATTTTGATTTTACTTGTTAATAGGTCAAATGTAACTTTGAAGACATCTACTAGAGTAGAAAATTTTGATTGTTCACCCTCCCCTCTAGTTTTTTCATGTTGAATTTTGATGGGACAACAAGGGGTAATCTTGGTGCTTCGGAGCATGTTACATCATCAAAAATTGTGTTGGTTATTTAATTAGGGTGGCCTCTCTCAAACTTGTTGATGGTACTAACAACAAAGTGGAGGCACAAGCACTTGTCTTTGGGGTGGATCTTGTGGCTCGATATGGTATTGACAAGGTATTTTTTAAGGAGATTCAATGGTGTGTGTGTGCTTTAAATATTGAAAACATCATTAGTCACATGTTTGGGATGTTCTAGATTCATTTTCCTCTTGGGAGGCCAAACATTATTATCAAGAGGCGAATATTACGACGGATTTCTTAGTCAACCAAGGCATCTCGTACTGATAGGATCCTTCTTGAAACATATTAAAGCTAGACAACAAATATGTGAAATTTAATCATAAAATAACATAAATTCATTGATTATATACAAAAAAAAACATAATTGCATTACAATTATCCATGGCCTCTTCGAGGAGGCAACTTCCTTTGAACAAACTCGATTTAGTACAATTCATGGGTGATTTCTGACTTAGTTTAGACTCTTGTTTACACTAATTCAGCACTAGCTAACTACTACTCCACACGAATGGCAGATTATTACAATGGACTCAAGGGATGTCTTACAAAACATATGCTTTCGTAGCCTTTTATTAAGGAAATAAAGTACAACGATGGTTATGATGAAGGGTCATAACATGCCATCCCCCTTAAAAGCTTTGCCCTCAAAGCTTAAAGTGAGGAAACTATTGTTGGATTTGAAGAAGAGGTTTTGATGAAACATCTTTTGGTTGCATCCATCGTCATTGTACTAGAACTTTGGTGACGACTCGATTGTGGCACTTACAAGAGTGCTTGTCTAGTAGAGTTGTAGGTTCTAAAAGGATATACTCTTATGTATCAAGTTATGAAAGCATTGTTTGGGAGGTGACATTATGGCCAAGGACTTTCTTTAAACAATAGACATGAAAAATGGGGTGCACACGTGATGAAGGTGGAAGTTCCAACTTGTAGGCGATGGGGCCAATCTGCTGGATAATTTTATATGGCCCATAGAATTTAGGATCTAGTTTTTTATGGCCTTTTAGCTTTAGATAGGACTATTTATAAGGTTGCAGGTGAAGGAAAACCATATTTCAAGGTTGAAAGGATCATTCGAAGTGCTGTTGGTATGCCTGTTGTTTCATGTGATTTTATGCCAAGTGGATATTATCCTTGAGGAGGCAAAGGATATTGTCATGTGTGTTGAGAGTGGTATCCACAACCTAAACTTGAGAGTTGCCTGGTATATATGAGAGAAGAGATGGCGGCTTTGGACCATAGACAACTTCATACAGGGTGTGCTTGGCGGCCATGTGGTAAGAGGTGTTGTACCACCATTCGGCAAGTGGTAACCATTTTATCCATTGATGTTGTTGCTCCATGGAAAAATAATAGAGATATGTTTCGAAACATTTATTGACAATTTATATTTGGTTTAGTTTGTGGATGGTATTCCAAACTCATTTTCAAATGTGTGCCGAGGTGTTTGAAGAGTTCTTGCCGAAAATGACTTGTGAAGGTGGGAATGACATGAAGCTGGAACATTTGATAAAGAAATTTATAGGCTATGGTTGAAACAATGTAGGGGTGGGTTAGAGCACAAAAATTAACATATTTATAAATACAATCCACCACCAAGATAATGATAGATTTGCCTCCTAATTTGGGAAGGCCCTTGATCAAATCCATCAAAATGTTAGTCCAAAGATGATGTGGAATGGATGGTGGCTGGATTAAACTAGGTGATGTGATTGTTTCCCCTTTATGTCATTAGCATATAGCACATTATACAACAAAATTATTGATATCTTGTTTGACTCTGGACTAGAAAAAACTATGACGAACACGCTAATAAGTTTTTAATAAATATGGATGACTTGTAAAAGGGGAGGCATGCAACTCTTGCAAAATAGTTTATTTAACTTGGAGCCCGTGACCAAGAAAAGGTGACCTTTATATCATAATGTTTGGCCATTCTGAGTATAGTGAGGTTTAGAATCAGAGTCAAAGGATATTTGGAGAATGAGTTATTGGGTGGGGTTGTGATGCAAGAGCATCCTATATGGATGACTCATTTTGATGTTTGTTCAAGCAATTTTGGAATGATCAGCTTTTTGTATTCAATAATCATGTTTAGGATGATTAGAAAGGTGTTAGGAGTCTAAACATGCACCATGGAATGCTTTCCAAGTGCTTAGGAGTGCTAGGATAGGTCAAGAATTCAAAATTGGCACTTTCAAGCCAATTTCACAATTCAAAATTTTGAATTTGCTAAGCATGTTTAGGGAGTTTTGTAAAATTTTCAGGGATCATGAAAGTGTCAATAGTTATTAAACATTACTAATGACACCATGGACATATACGATGGGCCATATGTCACATTGTATGGAAAAATCAACCTTGGTCCTTGTGCAAGGTGAAAATATTCTTGTTTGTGACTGTTGGAAGGTAGTTAGGTTGGTTATGCTTGGTATAAGACTGATAAATTTGGGTTTTCCATTCATTTTTTCATATGTATTTGAAGGAGGGGCTCTAATCCCACAAGAAAGGATGAATGAAATTTCACAAGTTTGGGAAGAAATGGAAAAACCCAATCTTTTTCTTGCATATTGCCAAATATGTTGACTGTGATCAGAAAGCTCATGGAAAAGAAATTCAATAATGTGTTGTATCTAGTAATTGGAATGAACTGGTGAGTTTGTTATATATTTATTGAATATGTTTGAGTAGTTTTTATCACTTATTTTCTTGTTACCTTTTGCTTTGAATACTATACATGCCTATAGAGTAATGCATACACAGGTAGTGAGCATACAAAGTGTAGTGAAAGAGGATAACCAAGGCATCAAAGGAGTTGAGAATGATTTAGAAAGATGTCACAAGTTGTCTTAGCACTTATTGCCTTCATACAGAAGTTGGAAACCCATTCAAAGATCCAAAATCCTTAAGACAATCTCCATAAACCCTAGAACTGTGACTGTGTCTTTACAGGTGAACACAGAATTAAAAATAAAAGTGGAGAAGAGGACTTGAGAATGCAAACTAATGCATGATAAATGTGTGGAATGGTGAAATAGTCCCTAAAAAAATTTATATATCATTGAAACTACTTAAGGAACTTAAAACCCTAAGATAGGTGTTCTCGGGCGACTGCAGATTAAGCCTGTGTAAACAGAGAAGTCAAGAAAGACACCAAAATATTGAACATAGGTGAGAACATGAGAATAAAATGATTATAAAATTTGCCTATACGAACCTAAATCAATGCTCACAGTGGTTAGAAGGTGGATTGAAATCTCAAGACAAAATTTTGTATGCCTTTGGGTCCTCACGGTGACCGTCAACCTTAAACTAGGGTTTTGGAATTAAAATCAAGTTTCCAAGAGAATGCACCAGTGAAAACTCCTAAGAATTTGTAGTTTGCTCACCCTGAGTGTAAGTAAAGATATTTTGAAGGTTGTGGAGTGACCCCATATGGAAAAGCACGATTGGAAGCAACTAAGTGGAGAGAGGGTTTAACAAGGCCTAATTAGGCCTAACAGTGAGCAAAGAAGGAGTGGAAAAGGGATTTACAAGAAGAGTATGAGATTGAAACTTCATATAGAGATGGAGAAACATATAGGATCAGCCATTGGTTTCTCAATAAACATCCCTACACATCCTTACTAGCCATAAAAGCCTTAAAAAAGGTTACAAGATTATGTCTTAAGATATGTAGAGTTGTGTAAAGAGTAAGTTGGTGTTTTGACAAATGTGTACATTGAGATAAGAATACTAAAATATTGATAAGAGCATGTTAAAGGTACCAAGAACCACAAACTAATCCAATGAAGCCTAGAACCAATAAATGCATAGTGAACTAGTGATCTATAATCAAATGAGTGAATTAACAATAAAGAGAAGTGTGAGTTAGTTGGCATATCCTCTTCATCAGGTTGCCATGATGCCACTCATGTTGAATATCATGCAACCACATGGAAATGGAAAATATATAGAATAGAGTCATGTTTGTTCTTCAAACTAGTGAGAGAAAGCATCAACCACCAAGTTTTCCTTTCCCTTTTTGTAGGTGATATCATAACCATACCCCATAAGTTTAGAAACCCATTTTTGTTGATCATGGGAAGATACACATAGCATGCTCCACAAAATATTTGATGTTTTTATGGTCAATTTTGATGCAAAAGTGTTGCCCTGCCAAGTATGGATGTCATTTATTGACTTCATGGAGAATAACCATCCTCTCGTCATATGAGAAATGTGCCAAATTACGCTCAACAAGGACCTTGATAATGAAGGCGATGGAACGTCCATCCTGCATGAGCACAACACCAAGTCCCATGCTTTAGGCATCATATTCAATAAAGAATGGCTTAGAGAAATTAGGCATGGCCAATACTAGTGTGGTGCACATTACTTGTTTGAGGTGATCAAATGTTTTTTTAGATGTTGTTGACCATGCAAAATAGTCATTTTTTAGCATAGTTTCCAGTGAGGTTGTGATTTTTCCATAATCCTTGACAAATTTTTAGTATTACCCTATCAGGCCAAGAAATCCACATAGAATTTTGAGTGTCTTTGATTTCGGTCAATTTGTCATAGCCTCAATTTTGGCAAGGTTGACATGAACACAAGAAGTTGATACAATATGCCCAAGGTATTCTACCTTGGGTTTCCCAAAATAGCATTTAGAATGTTTCACACATAATTTGTTCTCACCAAGAAGTTGGAAGGTAGTATCAAGGTGGTTGAGGTAATACTCGTAAGCTTGGTTGTAGATGAGGATGTTATCAAAGAAGACCAAGATGAACTTTCACAAGGGACATAATACTTTATTCATTAAGCCTTATAATGTGAAATGAGAATTAGTAACCCTGAATGGCATGACAAGGAACTCATAGTGACCATCATGTGTGTGAAAGGTCATTTTAGGAATGTCAACTTCATGTATGTGGATTTGGTGATAGGTAGACCGTAGATCCAACTTGGATACAAATATGGCAACATGGAATTCATCGAGGAGCTCATCTATTTCCAGAATGAGAAATTTGTCCTTAATGATGAGCTTGTTCAATTCTCAAAAATCAATGCAAAGCCGCTAAGAGCCATATTTTTTATGAACAAGCAAGACAAGAGAGGAATATGAGCTAGTGTTGGGTCAAACGACTCCAGCTTGTAGGAGATCCTAAACCATCTTCTCAATATCAATCTTTTGAAGAAAGCAGTAATGACATGACTAAATGTTCGGTGGTGCACTTCCTGGAAAAAGTTGGATGCGATGGTCTTTAGGGAGGTGGGCGTCAATCTAATTAGTTCCTAAAAAACTATTGCATATTTGACCAAAATATTTTGAAAGTCTCATGTTTGACCAAAATCATTTGGTGGACCAGTGTGAAGAGAAAATATTTGAGCAATGATGTCATGGGAACCCTTTTTGAGAAGTTTTTACATGCAATGAGAGATGATGATACTTGTGGATCGAAGAAGGCCTTTTAGTATATATTAGTGTCCATTCTTAGAGAACTATATAAATAGCTCAAAAAAATCCCAAAGAATCAGTCCAAGAGTTCGTAGTCATTGTGTGCCCAGAACATCACATCCACCCAAAAATAAATCAAACATCTCAGTCCTAAGGTTATAGTCTCCCACTGAAATTTGAATATTGTAACACTTGCCCTTGCAAGGCAATGCTCCTCCATTGGTAATCATCACCTCAAAACTAGAATAAGGGTACACAAAATAGTCTACCTACTTAGCTAATCGAGGGTACCGGTCAATGAAGCTATGAGTGCTACCCAAATCAATAAGAATGGTGAGGGGTTGTTTCTTGAAAAACCCTTTTATTGGCATTGTTAGGACTTGTTCCAAAGTCTTAACATTAGGTTAGATTTTTGGTAGGTTAATTAATATTATTGTTAATGGGGCATGCATCTTTTAGTAAAGACACCCCCATAAATAAAGTTACTTAGTTTTAGTTTTTAGGTAGTTTTATATTTTTGAGTTAATTGATTAGAACTACCTTACAAATTATTTTCCCGTAAATTATTGGTTATAGGATTAGTTGTTTTTACCTGTCATTGGTAAAAACTATATAAATCAATGTTTGCAATGAAAAAGGGTTAACGGAGTAAAGGCACCCTTATGTACTTACTTTTTTGAATATTAATAAAATACTTGTGCACTCGCACTAAGCAAGGACAAGGTTCAACCTATTTGGTTCAAGGAGTTATCAGTGGTATCAGAGCATGGTAATTTTGGGAGCTTGGTGAATTCGAAGGAAGGCAAGGTGAACAGTCAAATTCACGTGAATTCAATGGCATGAAATAAGGTATGCCATATAAAGTAAAGATTTTATTGGTTTAAATGTTTGAAAAATTATTTTAATTTTTTAAATATTTTTTACATTTAAACCTGTGTATTTTTCATATACCATAATCTGGTCATTTTGGCCATTTGATACTCCATTTTCTTGTGTTCAAACTCCTAATTTGGAATAAAAAATGAATTTTTAGCATTTAAATATTATTAAATTCATTGTTTTTTTGCAAAAACTAGACTTGTATGGCGTGTTTACTTGTGAAAAACCTTTGTAATTTTCATTCATCGCTGCCATTGTTGATTCATTTCATTTTCAGCCCTTTTGAATCCATAAACACCTGTTAAACTGGTTAAAACCCCTATTTTTGCATTCTTAATGAAAAATCTAGGAAAAATCTGAGTTGTATGGCCTTGCAACACCCTGGTTGCAATTTGAATCCATCTCCAGCAATAAATACCTTGAAAATTTGCCAGAACTCAGCCAAAATCCATTTTATCCTACCTGTACATATTTGTACGCCCTGAAGGAGAGAGAACAGGTGCAAAAATTATTACCAAGAACAGCCATGGCATCCCAGGCAAACATGGCGCTGCAATAAAACTCAAAAAATATTTGTTGCTGTTTCTAAAGTTTTTTGGATATCAAAAATTATGCCTTGGGTCCCACGTGAGGAAGCTTGCTTGAGAAGGCTGAAAAAGGGAAAAGTTTGAATTTATTTACACACATGTAATTTTTTATTTTATTTTTCCCTCATAGAAAAAATCTAGAATAAGTTGAAATTTCTGAGTATAATATTTTGAAAATGCTCTTAGAGCAATTGGTTAAGCTTATTTTGTGAAGAAGCTTGCAAGGAGGAGATCAAGGGTTCAAATCCCTTCTTTTGGTAACAATTATTTTTACTTTAGAATATACTTTTTTTGTAAAAGAAATATTCCCTTTTGAATCTGAAAGTTGTAGAATGCATACTTATTGTATTGTGTTATTTTAAAAATTGAAAAAGGGGGAATTTAATTCTATTTCTTTTACATTGTTGTGGTGATATAAGGGTGTAATTGGTGGAATAAAGTTGTAATTTGGTGAGATAAGGGTGTAATCATTGATTTTTGGTGAGGTTAAGTGCAAAACCCATAAAAAAAATTTGTTTTTCTTTTGCGCTCTACGCGGAGGTTAAGTGAAAAACTCCGTAGAAGCAGTGTCTTGTGCAGTGAGTGTGATATTTGTTTCATCTCGTTTACATTTTGTCACACTTTTCTCTACTGCACTTACTTTCATTTCAAGATGCCAAAAATTCAAAATTTGCTTTCAGATGGTGATAGATTAACAATTTCTAATTATTCTGATTGGAAACGATTGATGGAGGCTTCACTAGTTTTTAATGAGTTATGGGATATTGTTAAGAATGAAAATCCCACATTGCCAACAGAGCAGGCTAAATTAGATATATTCAATTTGCATGATTCTAAGGCTTTAGCTCTCATTAAATGTTGTTGTACTCGTGATACTTATGTTCATATTGAAAATTCTCCTCATATTTACATTGCATGGAAAACATTGTCAGATTTGTATGATAGAAAACCCAAACATAAGAAGATAGATATTCATATGTAGTTGTTTACTTTGTCATTAGATGAAGATGGGGATATGGGATAATATATGTCTAAGTTAAAAAATATCACTACCGAGTACACTAATGCTAGTTTTGAAAAACTAGATGATGACCTTAGTCACTGCTACTTTGAAAGGACTACCAGGGTCCTATAGGAATTTTGTTGAAATGTTGCATGTCTCTGACAAGATCACATGCATCACCTTTGATAAGTTGGCTGAGTTGCTCATCCAACATGACCTCTCTCTACCCAAGAAATCCAAGAAAACTGAAGAAGCCCATGTTTTAGAGTCAAAGCTTAGTTTGGGCATCAAAATAATAGAGGAAACATTTATAGAGGGGGTTGAGGTTACAGAGAAGGCAGATATCAAAATAGAGGTAGGGGTCATTCAAATAATCAACAATCCAACCAATCACATTCACATGAAACAAGTGATCGAGGACATGGTCACAACTCATATAGGGGCAGAGGTCAAGGTAGATCAGACATTCAGTGTCATAGATGTGGAAAATTTGGTCACATTGCCTCACAATGTAGGATTCCTTTTGACAAAATTCAGAGGCCACAAAAAGTGACTAAGTCTAACTCTGCTCAGTATTGACTATGATGAGTCCAGTAATGTTGCCTATGAATATGCATTCACTACTTTGGGGCACATTGATTATATTGATTATGAGGCTAGAGATGAGCTCACAGATGTATGGGTTTTAGACACAGGAGCAACCAAACACATGACATTTAGGTGAGATTTCTTTTGGTCTTTCAACGAAGCTTCTCTCTCTCCAGTTGCCGTAGCAGATAAGTCTATGCATACACCACTAGGACTTGGATCTATTCGGATTCTTCTTCCTAATGGGTCTATAAAATACTTGGGGGATGTTTGGTATGTTTCCACATTGAATAAACACTTACTTTCTTTGGTAACTATTCGAAAGAAAGGTTATCAAATTGTGCTTGAAAATGGGCTCATTTACATTAATTCAGTGAAAGATGATTATAAAACAATGTATACAGGATATGAAGATGGAAACTTGGTTAGGTTGCATTGTAAAGTGTTTCCTCCCACTATAGAACTTGTAGTAGTTGTTGACATAGGTACAATTACTATGTCTAAACATTGGTTATGGCATCTCCACTATGGACATTTGAATATCCACTCTTTAGTGGATTTGTAGAGATATGGTATGGTGAATGGGTTGCCCACTTTTCACAAAAATAATATTCTTTGTATGTTTTTTAGGCAAACAAAATCGGGAAAAATTTCCTAAACAGTCATCTTGGAGAGCTAACAGATGTTTACAGTTAGTTCATAGTGATGTATGTGACATGAAAAAGTCATCCATTAGTGGGTGTAGATACTTTGTCTTGTTTATTGATGACTTTTCTCGGATGACTTGGGTATTTTTATGAAAAACAAATCTAAAGTTTTCGCTAAGTTTGTTGATTGGTTACACTTAGTCGAAAAAGAAATAGGTTCACATTTGGCCACTCTTCATTCAGATAATGGAGGTGAGTATACCTCAAATGAATTTTTAGATTATTATCGAGAACATGACATTCATCGACAATATAGCAATGCTTATACTCCACAAAAAAATGGAGTATTCGAATGGATGAACAGAACTTTAGAGGGCACAACACATGCCATGTTGCACTATAAACAACTTGATGATAAGTTTTGGGCAGAAGCCATTGGTACTGCAGTGTATTTGAGAAATAGGTCCCTCACAGTTGCACTTTTGGGACAAAATCCATATGAGGCATGGTATGGGTTTAAACCCAAAGTTAAATACTTTAAAGTGTTTGGATGTCTTTGTTTTGCTTTGGTTCCTATTAAACATAAAATTAAGTTGGAACCACGAAGTCAAAAATGCATCTTTCTTGGTTATTCTAAAGATAAAAAGGGGTTTCATTTGCTTGCATAGGATTCAGGCAAATTCATAGTGAGTCGAGATGTAATATTTGATGAGTTTGGGGCTATGAACACTGCAGAGATTGATTCACAACTTGATAGATTTGAGAGGAAAAATACAAAAAGAGATAAGGGTTTGAATAATGGGGATAACTCTTTGAAGTTATGGTATGAGACTCAAATTCCTTCACTTTCCTCTCCTTCATCTACAAGTTCACAGGTTGATGACTTAGAAATTGTTGAAAATCCTCTAAGTCCCCCTTTAAATGATACACATAATGAGAATTATGGAGTCCCTGATTTGAATAATTTGACTAAGTATCCAAAATGGGCTTAAAGTACTTTTTCTGACTTGACAACAGATGAATTTGGTTTAACAGGGCCCATGAATTCTCAAAAATAAGTAAACTATGCTATGGTTGTTACTACTTCTTCCACTGAGCCATCCACTTTTGAGGAGGCATCTACTGAACATGTTTGGCAACAGGCAATGAAATGTGAGCATGATTCTATACTTAGCAATAATACATGGGTTTTAGTTGATCCTCCTCCACATGTTAAACCCATCAGATGTAAATGGGTTTATAAGACTAAGTATAAATCAGATAGCTCCATTGATAAACATAAGGGAAGACTTGTTCCAAAAGGATATGTGCAACAAGAAGGTATTGACTATGAGGAAACATTTGCACCAACTACCAAATGGCACACAATTCATATGGTACTTGCCTTAGTAGCACAAAATAGTTGGAAAGTATGTCAATTGGATGTTAAAAGTGCTTTTTTAAATGGTTATTTACAGGAAGAAGTCTATATGAAACAACCTCAGGGTTTTGAATAGGTGGGTGCCAAACACAAAATATGTAAATTGATAAAAGCTTTGTATGGGCTCAATCAGGTACCCAGGGCTTGGTATGAGAAAATGGATTCATACTTGAAATCCATTGGTTTTCATCATAGTGAATCTGATGATACTCTCTATTTTTGAGTGCAGGGTAAGAAAATGGTAATACTTATTCTCTATGTCGATGACTTGTTTATTACAGGTAATGATGAAAATCATAACAAGTCTGTGAAGAAGGAATTAAAAGATGGGTTTGAGATGATAGATCTTGGACTTCTTCACTACTATCTAGGCATAGAGGTAACTCAGAAAGAGCATAGTATTTTCATTTCACAAACTAAGTATATTTCTAAGTTATTAGATAGGTTTGGCATGAGTGATTGCAAACCTGCTGTCACTCCCATGGAAAGTAATTTGAAATTGTCTAAGGATGATAGCAGTGCCTTTTTTGATGGCACCACATATTGATAATTGGTGGGAGGTTTGATATACTTGATGACTACCAGGCCCGATATTTCATTTTCAATTGGAATTTTATCTAGGTTTATGCATGAGCTTAGAGAAATTCATTGGCATGCAGCAAAATAAGTACTTCGTTACCTTCAGGGAACGAAAACATATGGCCTTGAATACCACCGCAACAAGAACTTTAAACTTGTTGGATATTGTGATGCATATTTGGGCAGATGTGTGGATGATAGAGTGTCAAGCACAACATACACTATGCATATGAGTTCAACTGCCATTGCTTGGTGTTGTAAGAAGTAGGATATAGTGGTAAATTCATCAGCAGAATCAGAGTATATTACAGCATGGGATGCTTCTATAGAAATTGTTTACCTACGTCGTATTCTTGAATATCTTCAGGTTTCTCAGTTTGCTCCTACACAATTATACATTGATAATCAAAGTGTAATCAAGATGTCCAAGAATCTAGTGTTTCACGCCAAAACAAAACATATGGATGTCAAATACCATTATCTGTGAATGCTAGTGGCAAAGAAAGCTCTTGATCCAATATATTGCCCAACTGCCAATCAGATAGCTGATATCTTCACAAAACCCCTTGACAGAATCAAATTTGAAAAATTTAGAAAAATGCTTGGTATGTGTCCAAAGACCTGGCTTTGGATCATAGGGGGGTTTGTTAGGACTTGTTCCAAAGTCTTAACATTAGGTTAGATATTTGGTAGGTTAATTAATATTATTGTTAATAGGGCATGCATCTTTTAGTAAAGACACCCCCATAGATAAAGTTACTTAGTTTTAGTTTTTAGGTAGTTTTATATTTTTGAGTTAATTAATTAGAACTACCTTACGGGTTATTTTCCCATAAATTGTTGGTTATAAGATTAGTTGTTTTTATTGGTCATTGGTAAAAACTATATAAATCAATGTTTGCAATGAAAAAGGGTTAACAAAGTAAAGGTACCCTTATGTACTTACTTTTTTGAATATTGATAAAATACTTGTGTACTCGCACTAAGCGGGGAGAAGGTTCAACCTATTTGGTTTAAGGAGTTATCAGGCATTATTTGTGGAGTAATTACCCCTACCAAAGCACACATTAATTTTTTTGGATGTGAGTCTAAGGGTTGTGAATCATCAGGGTCTTGCTTTGATTCATCCAAATGGGAATATAAGGTATCTCCCATGCATCTGTATTAGGTAAGAAAATCAACATGAGTAGATACAATTTTTATTCAATGCATTTGTGGCCCCTAGCCCATTTATCATCACAATTATAGCATAACCCCTTGTTGCAACATACATGCATATTTGCCTCGATGAGATGTTTTATGGGTGTTGCTTTGAGAGGGAGTTGTGTGTTTGGATGTTGGAAGAAAGATGGCTTAGAGGGTACCCAACTAGAATTGTGATGTTGTGATGTGATTTTTTCTTATACAATCTTGGATAAGCCCATGGCTTCCATCATGGTGTGAGGTTAGAACATTTCAATCTTGACTTGAAGCACATGCTTGAGTCCACTGATAAAGCAAAGTTTGAATAAATCATCAGAGAGCCCTTAAGTCTGATTGGCAAGTCTTTCAAACATTGTTTGATATTCTTGAGTGGTGTCAGTTTGACAAAATTTAGTCAAGGCACTTGTGAAATCATCATAAGCACTAGGCCCAAAATGTACTACAAGATCTTGGAAAAATCAACACAATATGTTTCTAGATTTGACTTTGAATACCATTGGACAACTTCCTTGTCTAAGTGGAATGTAGCAATAGCTACCTTTTCTTCCACCATAATGGGATGCAAGCTAAAAAAATGCTCGGTGCGGTAAATCCTTATGGTGGGATTAATACCATTAAATTTGGGAAAATCTCATTAAGGGCCACATAGTGGTGCTCTAGAGGAAGAACTACCATTAGATTGATGATCTTCATTAGTTCAAATTTATCTATTTTTAGCACTAAGGCTGAGGATGTGATCATGTAGTTCAAACATTCAAATTCAAATTCGGTCAAGAGTTCAACAATATCATGTGCCATGGTGTGGGTCTTGATATGAGTAACAACCATATACCAAAGGTTTTGGAAAAAGTTGAGTGAAGTTATATGTTAAATTGATAAGCTTGATAATATAATCACAATGGTGTAATTTCCACACAAGTGAAAAAATTTTGAAAAAAATCTTTTGATGGTAAGCAAAAATATTTTTTTGAATGGGAAATTTTATATTTTTTTGAAAATATTAAAATACCCCTTAAAATGATCAATGCAGTGAGAAAATTAGAATGGTGTATTCGGCTTATGGGCATTGAAAAACATTTACTCTTTTTTACTAACAATTATAATTACAATGCAATTAGTTGGTAGTATGGCTAAAATTGGATCAAAATATAATGAACAATTATAGTGCAATCAATGTAATATGGCCAAAACTGAATCAAAATATAATAAATAGTTACAATGCGATCGAGGGTAGTATGGCCAAATCAAATCAAAATTTAGATTTTATATAAAAAAATTTAGATCATTGAAATTATAAATGAAATTCCTTACCAAATTTTAACAGTGATGACACATTACACCACCGACGACATATATTCTTGCTATAGACATTGTAGTAGGAATAGATGATGTGTACATGGTGGTTTGGGGAGCCTACATAGAAAAAATCAATGTACATAAGTGTATTTTAAAACATGGCTCATAGTGATGATGATATTTTACCCAAAAAAATTACAGATCTCAACACAAAAACAATGTTTAAAACTCGAATCATAGCAATGATTGGTTGTAAAACTCAACACACAATGATGACATTCGAGGGTGAAGCCTATTGCCACCACTATGTTGCCACTTTATGATCACCAAGATCTTATAAGGGCGAGGTGAGAGCATATAGTGGACAAAATTAAATAGCCCTAACTTACTAATGTTGTTGAAAACATTAGCCCTAAAAATGTTCTGATACCAAATGATAAGATTCTTCTTGAAACAAATTAGAAGTAGACTACAAATATGCAAAATTTAATCAAAAAAGAATAAAAATTGATTGATTATATTAAAAAGAAAGAAGAATTACATTACAATTATCGTTAGCCTCTTGAAGGGGAAAACCTTCTTTAAGCAAGCTCAATTTAATACAATTCATAGATGATTTCTCACTTAGTCTAGACTCTTATTTATACTAATTCAACACTAGCTAACTAATACTCCACATAAATGCGGGATTATTACAATGGGATAAAGGGGCATCTTACAAAGCATATGCATATGTAGCCTTTTATTAGGGACAAAAAATACAAAGGATGGTTATGATAAAGGGTCCTAACATGCAGGAGGAAGAGCTAATTATCGACAACACTTGGGACATCTAGCTGAATGCAAGGTGGGATAGCATTTAATGTTTTATTTTAATCTCTTCAAACTTCAATAATTTTATTTTTCCTATTTTGGAGTTTGGGTGGTGGTAGATGAGTCTTGTCTCCCTCTTACTATCATCCGTCATACATGCTTCACACAAGATGGCATCATTTTGATTGTTGTGTGAGTATTGATTATGGGCATGTAGTTAGTGTTTTGGGTGTGATAAA